>CM077012.1:83469062-84820695 GCA_039090855.1 Macrothele yani
CAGCTTTTTCATTACCATCCACCCACACCTCCTAATTTGCACCGTTAATGAACCGCCACGGTGGCGCAGTGGTCAAGGCGATGGCTACTGACCATTCGTCCGAGATGGATCCGGGTTCGAGTCCCGGTGAGGCATGGGTTTTGTGTTTGTCTTACGGTACTAGATCGCTCCCTTTCTGGAACCAGAGGCCCTAAGTTAGGATGGCCGACTGCTTATAGCCCACTGAGTTGCTCACGGTAGTCGTCAACCTCCCCGAAAAGAGAAGAACCGTTAATGGTCGAAGTCTCATATGTCTCCACATTGCATAACAAAAAAAAAAAAAAAAAAAAAAAAGAAGAAGAAGAAAAAAAAAAGATACACTAAGAAAAGTATAAAATGCTAAATCATTAGAAAATTCAAAACAAAGTCTAGGAATCTTATGCTTTTAACTCATGTTCTTATGAGAACAATGAAAAATACAGTGACTTATTGTGAAAACTCTGCAGATAATTTATTAGTTTGAAGAATGCATTACGAGTTAATTATCACAAGCATATTGGCTAAGCGAAGGTTTCTGACCATTCGTCCGATATGTGTCCTTGTTCAAATCCCCGGGCAGATGGATGTTGTGTTTGTCTTACGGCACTGGCTCTCTCCCTTCCCTGGAATCAGTGGCCTTAAATTAGGGACGGGCGACAGCTTATATAGCCCACTGAGTTGCACACGATGTTCGTTAAACCTCCAATAAAAAAAAAAATATTGCTACAGTTTGGTGTGTTAACGGGCTTCATAATGATTCCACTTCATAATTCTTCGATAGCCCACTCAGATGTCTTAACCTTGGAGCCCAATCAAACGTCTTAGCCTAGGGGCCCACTAAGGCCTTAATCTGGCCCTGTCTTAGCAGAATTTTGTTAACAGCTGGGCGAAAAGTATAAACACCATAGAAAGAAAATACACAAAGCATGGCAAATGTCACCTCTTAATAACTTTAACAACATATGATACTTTGAGCGTCAAAGATGGAAACAAGCAAACAGCCAAATCACATGCGCTAAATCTCGTTAAGGAACTAAACCGTTGCAGAAAACTAAAACAAGTTAAAAACAAGTAAAATGTTACCTGAAAGAATGAACATTGCTATAAACTCTGTTGAATTAAAGAACTTTTCTAGTATTAAGCTAAATGAAATAATATAAATAATCCCAATACTCAGTGATCAGTGTAATGGCTGAGTAACGCATCTAACTCGCACTCCTCAATTCCTTTACTTCCCCGTCTGCGTCATTTCCTGAGACATCCCGGATTTTCTTTTCACAAACTGACTTGTTGCTTTAGTTGGAGGGAGGGTTGCGAAGGGAGGAAGCTACCTCAGCGTTCTAAGATTGCTCTAGGGAAACAGAGATAGGCTACGTATCCTTGACCCCAGGTGCACAGGATGTGCAAGGAAAAAAGCGACTTGCCTTCTGTCGTACTCATACCCAAATGCGTAGAGACTAAATCTCTTTCAAATAAAATCAATCATGTATTTATTGAATAGCATGGTCGCATATTTGAAAGAAATTTGGGAACCACGAAGTGAATAAATATGGTGACCTTTTAGTCTCGACTTTCAAGGTAATACAGTAATTACAATATCATGAATATCAGTTAAAAATAACTTCGCCAAGCTGATATTCTTTATCACGCTAATGGCTCAACTACACACGGAGTTTTGCACGCAGCTAAAATAGAAAATAATTTCTAAATTTTAATATTTTTATCGAGGTTCGGGAAGACTGCAATTTTTTTATTTGCAATTTTACAAGCTGAAAATGGAATTTAGGGAAGTTTTTGTTCTTCCAGTTTATCTGTTAAAATATAACTTTGCAGTTCATAAAAACCATGGAAAAAGGAAATAACCAACAGAGCGCAATTATTATCGGAAATAAATTGAAAATCCTTACTTAAAACGAGACATCAACTAAACCCCTATTCATTTTGCTGCTTAAGTTAAATTAACTTTCTTACGTCCGGGCCCATCTCCTACGAATGGTCTGAAGCCAGAGCCGCAGACCACTCGGCCACCGGTGGGGCGATTCCACTTATGACAATTCTTGTCTTAGCATTACAGTCCAGCAGCAGGACTAAAACGGTGGCTCCAACATTTCAATTTGTTTTTGTTATCTTTGCGTGTAAAAAAAAATATGATTTAACTGAAGTTACTTTCTGTTAAATCAAATATTTCTGATCATGGGAGTCCATAGCTTAATTCAGTGGCGTACCTGAAAAACTGGGAACCCCTCCGCAAAAAATATCTTCGAGGCCCTTTTGCAAAAATCTATTTGCATTCACTTACTGAAATTTTTAAATTCCATATCATTAGCTAGGCTTTACGGGAGTTTTAATAATTCAAATTCTATGGAACCTACAGGCATTTTTCGTAAAACCAAAATCGTTACACTTTTTTGTGTGTAACACAAATGTACACGTTGTAATTAAAATGCCCTAGTTTTATATCAGTACAAAATATTACAAAACACGCCAAAGTAAATCATATCATGCAAATTTTATTCTTTTAGAGAACTAAGCCCAGTCCTCTTTGAAATGCCTCACGATCACACTCACACACACACACACACACACACACAAAACTGCCGTGTGATAGTGTCTAATGACCTTTTCGGCTTTTCCTATTGATATGAAAATACAAAACATAAGTAAGCAAAGAAATAAGTAAAAATTAAAAATTGTGGCTCAAGGACAGCAAAATTTCTTAAATTATTTACTCTTGAATATGAAAAAGCACACTTAACATAATACCACAAGGTTTTGCACAAAGTCTTCTTTTGACTCTGTTATAAAAAAAATGACACAGGTCTCAGTTTTTTTTTCGTTCCTGCGAAGAACACCTTTTAGCTCATTATAATCTTAAGGATACGCAGTTATGTGCAAACAAGTGTAATATACCTAGGTATAACGTCGTATCCTCATTGATATAAAAATTTCATTTATGCAACAGGTGTTTCATTCGCATTCTCTTGTTAATATACATGTATAGGAACTGTGGCTATGGCAGTGAAAAGAGGCCTCAAGTCCTCTGCAATAGCTGCTTTTCCGTCACCCAGTTTTTAGAAACTAAAGCGAAAATGATTTTTTGAAGATATTACTAATTTACTGGAAAAAAAATATCAAAAATTTCTTTTCTTTCTAGTACTTCATTCAAAGCTGCCGTGAAAAAATCCTGGCTATTTCTTAACCAGTTTCATATGAGGTTTCCTTAAAAATTTTGAAAAATCCTTCTTCTGAGTCCTTACTCGTGTGGTCCTCCCGCACTGTGGGGGTTGCGGGGGCTATCAGCAAGCCCATGGCTTAGTATCCAAGAGGGGTCAAATAGAAATTATAATTACGAATAACATGTACAAACACCATATGCGAATTTCCTCGGTACCTTTTAGTTAGCTAACAGTTCTTATCCCATTCTCAAGACATGAATTTAACTGGAAACCAGATGACCGAAAAACTACCTAAAAATGGTGGACAAATGAAATTAGACGGTTTGTTTGTACAATAAGGAAATTTCTTTTTCGTTCTTTTAATCATTTCGACCACATGGGTCGCATGTTCCACGAAACCCCAGTAATCATTTAATTGGTCATCAAGAAAGAAAAAATACCCTCAAGACAAATTTCTGGGAAAAATTTCGAAAGATCTTTGTCCAGCAGTGAATAGCTGCTGCAAAGAATGAAATATTTTTCATTTCTTCGCCTTTCATACTTTTCCATACGGTACGTATGTATGTATGTCAATGCGAAATTTCATTATTACATTCTACTGTAAATTTCCGCTTTTTCTACTGGGAATTCCCAAGGTTTTTCCTATTTTTACGGCTTACACACGCATCCAGAAGTTCTACAGAAAAATTAACAATCAGAATTACTGTTATCGCGGAAATCTGCGCAGTATCTTCTATAAGCAGAAAGGGCGTGATCTAATTTCCAGAGGAGGGCAAATGCCCTTCTTCATAGGCGCCGATTATGGGAGGGGGACAAGGTTAATCTTGCCCCTCCAATAATTTTACTGGGGGCCATGCCCAGCCAATATTTTTTGTCTTGTTTAATTAAATTAATCGCTATAGCCTCCTAAGGTGAACCAAGCTCCGCCTTATGAGGCCAAAACGATTTATTTTCAAAAAATTAATAAGTAACAAAATAAATAAAAACCTTTTTTCTATATTCAGCATTTATTGTTCATTGGATGCGAAAGTGGATTGACATTCGCGTAATATGTGGTAAATATTTAAAACAGTTATCAACAATAAAATAAATAAAAATACAGAAACGTATAACCTCTAGCACCTTTATTTGTCTGTTTATTTTTTGCATTTCTTGTTCTTTGTTTGAGTAACCCAGCTAATTTCTCATGTTTTTTTAATAAACGTTTGGAAATAAAATTTCTGGGGATATTTTTATAAAATCACAGGCTAAATTTTATTTTTGAAGATATTAATATTCATCAAAAGAATATTTCTGTCTCCTTGTACATTTGCTGATGAGCAATTACAATTGCGTTTTAAAACATACGTCGAATCTCGTAGTTTATCTGTTTGCCCTATTTTTTATTTTCCTCCTGACAGTGGAAGAGACGTGCCTCTTCCACGTCTGATCTCTTCATGCCTGCCCCTCCCCTAATACTTTGGTGAAGTCGGCGCCCCTCTTGCCCCCCTATATGGGCGCCCATGGTTATGTTCTGCAGCAAATTATTTGTTTGTGTGAAAATTGTGGCAGTTACGAGATTCCAGGCAGTTTGATTATCTCTATTATAACATGTATATTGTATAGTGAGGTTGGATCTTTAAATCAAAGATCTGAAGGAATAAAATATGCTCAAGCCACCGTGCTATACAAGAGACTGTACTGTGAGATAATAGACAATGTTTCAGTTCAGTTAAAATGACGGTTTTCTGACATTGAGATATTAAAATTTCTTGAGCTGATCGATTTTTGGAGTTCATTCCAGAATTTTTCCTGAACATTTTCAAGGCTCTTCTTCAAACTTATGGAAAATAGTTTGACAGCACTAAATTGCGTAACGAGCTGCAGGTTCTGTATTCTGACAGCTGGGGAACGATGTCAGATGTACGATAGAACTTCTATCGACCATATGCAATAATCATCTAGCACAGGCACTGCGAGAACTGTTGAAACTTCTTTCAACTCTGACAGTTACTTCAAAATCGGTTTCTAAAGAATGCTGTTTCTCGCCCCTAAAGAGTATAATAAACTGCACGGGAAACACAACTGGGCAAGAAAGACTGCCTGGTTTGACAGCTCTGTCCGCCGAAAAGGCGCTTGTGAAAAGGACGGAAAGAGAACAGACATGATAAGACCGTATAATAAGTCACTTCGCCAAACAGAAAGAACGAAAGGTAGACCTCATATACAATGCAATATAAGGTAATAATATTCACAAATAATATTCATTTTTACTGCATAGGTGAAAGTTGTCTGCAGAAGTCTTCAAGACCTTTTTCAGCATTTTTTTTTTTAAAGGACGTGCTTATGTTATCACTATGTCTATCCGTCCGTCTGTGGACACCAAATCTTTGCACCTGTTTCTACGATTTGAAAAATCATTTTTGCATTGGGAAGTGAGAAGTGTGTGAGAACGACAATGTTTGATGCTTTTCCATCGCATAATTTCACTGCCAGAGGACGCAAATGCTGATGTATCGAATTCAAAATGAATTTTATTCCATGACTGCTTCTAAATATCCGATTGAAAAAATAAATTCTTTCTTTTTTCGATATCATTTACAACAAGGACCATTACAGGTAAAGTTTCGATTTCAAATAGTGCACAGTTTTCCCACAAGGGGGCGTATATGTAAATTACACTTTCCCCAAAATCTCTGCTCCTGCAAGTCCCGTTTAAAAAATTATGTTTGCGTCAGAGAGAGTACGAGGTGCGGAAAGTTCTTCATAGAATTTTTAAATTTTCCGTAACGAACAGTTTTGCCATTAGGGGGCGTAAGTTTATATTTATGTTTTCTATGTGTTTTGAAGCAATATTCGCGCTCCTCAAAACTAGATTCAAACAGGAAAGATGAGACCGAATTCTATGGTGTAACGAGTACGTCTTTTGAATCTTTCCGCCAGGAAAACCATATTTCAGAGCAGATTTTTAAAAAATGAACAAAATTCATCGGAAAAAAGCCAAAGTGAAAAATTACACATAATTTAAAATACTAGGGGCTGCGCCTCTAGGCTCGCTACGCTCGTTTCCAGAGTAGCGCTCGGGCCCTGCAGCCAGATCTCCAAGTATAACATATGAAATAAAAACTGAAAAATTCATATAAATTTCAATTTTTATTGCATGTCTAAGCAAATAAGGCTTGTTATTCCGAAATTTCAGAGGTTTTTTTACTGTCGTTAATTTTTGGAAGGTCGGACTTTTGTCGTTTGAACTCATAGCACTTACTAAATTTACCACTAAGGAAAACAAAAGCGGTCCAAAAAGCATTTCCGTAAACCGTTATGGCGGACGTCAAGTAATTTTGCTTCCTATACTTCCAATGGAAAAACTTTTGTACACATTTCGTTCACAATTATTGTGTTCCCAAGGATGCAAATTTGAACATCGATTTTTTTTTTTTATTGGAGGTTTATCGACCACCGTGAGCAACTCAATGGGCTATAAGCAGTCGCCCGTCCCTAATTTAGGGTCACTGGTTCCAGGGAAGGGAGAGAGCCAGTGCCGTAAGACAAACACAACATCCATGCCTCACCGGGATTCGAACCCAGACCCCTTTCGGACGAATGATCAGAGGCCATTGCCTTAGACCACTGCGCCACCGGGGAGGCGAACATCGATTAAAAAAAAAACTTTATTATAACTTGGAATACTTAATATTTTCTAAAACATAACCATAATTATATAAAAAAAATCAATAACTTTTCCTTCGGTGGTGTTGGAACCAGAAAAAAGATGGCGCGACCTGTACTTTGATGACGTCAGTAGACAAAAAAATGTTGGGTTGCATAATTATGGTTATGTTTTAGAAAATATTAAGTATTCCAAGTTATAAAATGAAGCTATTTTAATCGATGTTCAAATGTTCATCCTTGGGAACGCATTAATTGTGCACAAAATGTGTGCAGAAGTTTTTCCATTGAAGTACAGAAGCAAAATTACTTGACGCCACCTTAAACAACTGAGATAGCTTTACCAACAAAACATGCATAACAAATTCTCTGCGTCACCATGGCAGCAGGTCACGGGACCAGGACGTTCCTTTGTGGTTATCGTAAAGACAGGCAAGCCGTTCGCTTCTTTCCTTTGCGTCTGTAAAAAAAAATGTTTTTTTTCCTGTGGGTTTTTCGTCTCCTTTAGTGGTTCGTGTTGACTGTGTTGTGTTTTCATCGTTTTGCCTCACTTGAAGTGAGTGTGTGTGTCTCCTGTTACGTTATTTTGTGTTTCTTCTGTGTGACGCAATTCCAGCACAGAGTGTTGTGTTTTTAGGCTTGGCGGTCATGATGGCTGCTTCCCAAATACAAATGCAAGTTCCTACTGCTGATGTTATCTCCGCTGGATTTTCTTCGGCTACATCGGCCGCTTCTGAGACAACTATGACCTCATCAAGTGTGAATTTGTCTACTTCAAATTGTGTTTCTGCTTCTAATGTGCTTCGTCCTAATGTTTCGGCATCGAATGTTCTACGTCCTGATTTGCATATCCTGGGTGCCGAGTCACGTTCTGCTGCCATGGTTACTACACCTCCACGCTCGTATGCTGCGACTGCTCCTCCAAACCAATCTTCTGATGCACCTCTTTCAATGCAACCACAATTTTCAAGAGAAGTTAAAGTTCTCAAGATTCGGATTTCTGACGACTCACCAGCAGGTAAAGAACTTTCCTCAGCATTGTTATTAAGTGTGTATTTTCCGTCTCTTCGTGACACCCCCTCCCCCTCTATTTGGAAGCCTTAGTTAAAGTTGTTCCCAAGGAGAGCCTTGTTTCAATTCTTCTCATAGGAGGAGGTGCTGTCGTTCATTTTGTTCACCAAAAAGCCACCGACACCGTTCTTGCTACAGGCATTGATATTGGCTCCTTTCACTTGCAACCTGTTGCTTCTGCACAGCGCCCGGTCACAGTGACATTATCTCCTGTGTCTATTGCTATTCCTGACAACTTACTTGTTGCTGCACTCGGCACTCTTGGTCGAATAGTGGGAGAGACTAAATTTCTCCCATCTGCTGCCAGAGACTTTCCATTCAAATTTGTGCAAGGAGGGCGTCGACAATATCGTGTTATTTCCCCCACTGACCAAGCCATTTCTAACCGCCCCAGAACTCTGCAACTTGTTACGGACACAGGAACATACGTTTTCAACTTATTTGCTCGTGTCCAGTGTTTCCGGTGTCGAGCTGAGGGACACCTGGCTTCTGAGTGCCCTCAGCGCACACCTGCTCAAGGTGCTGTCCCTTCGTTGAAGGTTCCTGACACACCTCCATCATCCACTTCTTTCTCCCTTACTACTGAGCAAACTGTTGCCCCAATGTCAACCACGTCACCATTTCTGCTAATTGCTCCTTCAATGACTGCAGATATTTCGTTGTCTTCACCTGTTTCAGTTCCGCCATTGCCATTCAACTCCGAGAAGCCGCTGTCTTTCAAAACTCCTACGCAGTTATTGCCAAGTACTGAACAGCCATTACCATACAACTCCGAGCAGGCTCTATTTTTAAAAACAACTACGCAGTTATTGCCAAGCACTGAACTGCCATTTCCATACAACTCCGAGCAGCCGCTTTCTTCCGAAACTACTGCGTCATCATTGCCCAGCTCACAAGCGCCACCACCGAGCAACGAATTGGCACCCGTTTCACAGCCTGTTTCGCAAGTGCAAACACCTGCTTCTGAACTGTTCAAATCTGCTCTCATTGATGACATATCATTTCCACTTCTTCCTACTATTGGTGGGTTCCTCCGGACCCAAAACTTCCAGGAACGCCCAAATTCTGTTGAGTATTCTCCAAGGCGTTCGCGTCGCACTAGGCGTTTTCGGACCAAAATTTCTGCCACTTCCTCTGGAGCCTCTGCTGGCGTGGAGAAATGTTTTTCCCCGCTTCGTACAACAAATACATTCGCTTGCCTCCCTACTGATGATGATATGGGCGTTGCTGCTAATTTAAGTGAATCAGCATCCATTGTGTGCCGCCCCGGTGGCGCAGTGGTCTAAGGCGTTGGCCTCTTATCATTCGTCCGTAAGGGGTCCGGGTTCGAATCCCGGTGTGGCATGGATGTTGTGTTTGTCTTACGGCACTGGCTCTCTCCCTTCCCTGGAACCAGTGACCCTAAATTGGGGACGGGCGACTGCTTATAGTCCATTGAGTTGCTCACGGTGGTCGTTAAACCTCCAATCAAAAAAAAAAGCATCCATTGCTTCGGATGTTGATGAAGATGATACTTCTTTTCCCACCATAACCAAACTTTTCGCTCTGTTCAAAGACTGTTCTGTTCCAATGCAACCGCTCACATACACTGAACTTCTTGAACTAATTCAACGCCCTAGGATTGACAAATTTCTAACAATCCCGTGTATTCAATCCAAGTTAAACTGGTTACCTGAAATGCTTCAACAACTTCAATTGCTTGATGAATTTTTGATTAAAGTTACCGTTCCCCCTGAAGATACCCAGCTTCAGCATCGTCTGTGGTACCTGCTGAAGTTGCTCACAGCTGAACTCGAAAACAATCCACAGCCTGTTCATGATTTCCCAACTGATTTGTGTTAGTTTCAACTGCCGCGGCTTTTCGGCATCGTCAGCTAATGCTCTTGTCTCCGTAGATTTCGTTATCTTAGAGCTGACATCATTCTCCTGTAGGAATGCATACTTCATGTGTCTGTTGTTTCAGCTTTTGTTCTCACTGATGTTCTCTCTCCTTCAAAAAGTTTGTGCTCACCTTCACATCTTGTCACATTACCTTGTGTTTCGTCACCACTTTCCGTCGGCTCCCACGAATATTCAAGTGTGCTACTTCCTAATTCTTCAAGCGAAGTATACAATCTACTTGTGCTTTCATCGCAGCATCGACCAACCTACCCTTCGCCATTTTCACACAGCTCGTCGTTTCCTCTGCTGCTGATTTTGTCGCTCCGTTACAGCCAGCTTACAACTCGAATTTGATATTGCACGGGCAAAACTTCATGTCAATTTGGTCACCTCAACAGCCTTGGTTCCAAGTCGTCGAAAATGGCATGGAACTGCTGGCTTAGATTTCATCTCTCCACGACAGTGTTTTTATTCCATCATCAGTGTTCTTCATTAGTGTTCTGTGTCTACGTTTCTGCCCATGTGTGAGACTTAGTTTTTCTTCTGAATTCATGTTTTGTTTTGAAATCGTTTACCTTTGAACTTGTACTGCTTTTCCGTCTGTTTTTTGTTTCGTTTTCGGCGAACTCTTAGACACAGTTTAATACTATTGTTATCAACGGACTCATAGTCTTATATTTTTACTACTGTTCAACTGGGCAGCCTGTGAGTGCCCTATTTTTCACACCCTTTACATTGTTTTTTTTTTTTTTTTAAATGCCTGCGTATACCTTGTTCTCTCCCACATCTTGTTACTGTTTTTTGATTTTGTACTTGTTCGTATTTTGTAGTGGCGTTGTTTTATACCTAACATTTTGAACAATAAATACCTTATGAAGACAAGCCGTTCGCTTCTTTCCTTTGCGTCTGTAAAAAAAATGTTTTTTTCCTGTGGATTTTTCGTCTTCTTTAGTGGTTCGTGTTGACTGTGTTGTGTTTTCATCGTTTTACCTCACTTGAAGTGAGTGTGTGTGCCTCCTGTTACGTTATTTTGTGTTTCTTCTGTGTGACGCAATTCCAGCACAGAGTGTTGTGTTTTTAGGCTTGGCGGTCATGATGGCTGCTTCCCAAATACAAATGCAAGCTCCTACTGCTGATGTTATCTCCGCTGGATTTTCTTCGGCTACATCGGCCGCTTCTGAGACAACTATGACCTCATCAAGTGTGAATTTGTCTACTTCAAATTGTGTTTCTGCTTCTAATGTGCTTCGTCCTAATGTTTCTGTATCGAATGTTCTACGTCCTAATTTGCATATCCTGGGTGCCGAGTCACGTTCTGCTGCCATGGCTGCTACTCCTTAACGCTCGTATGCTGCGACTGCTCCTCCAAACCAATCTTCTGATGCACCTCTTTCAATGCAACCACAATTTTCAAGAGAAGTTAAAGTTCTCAAGATTCGGATTTCTGACGACTCACCAGCAGGTAAAGAACTTTCCTCAGCATTGTTATTAGGTGTGCATTTTCCGTCTCTTCGTGACACCCCCTCCCCCTCTATTTAGAGGCCTTGGTTATAGTTGTTCCCAAGGAAAGCATTGTTTCAATTATTCGCATTGGAGGAGGTGTTGTCGTTCATTTTGTTCACCAAAAAGCCACCGACACTGTTTTTACTACAGGCATTGATATTGGCTCCTTTCACTTGCAACCTGTTGCTTCTGCACAGCGCCCGGTCACAGTGACATTATCTCCTGTGCCTACTGCTATTCCTGACAACTTACTTGTTGCTGCACTCGGCACTCTTGGTCGAGTAGTGGGAGAGACAAAATTTCTTCCAGCTGCTGCCAGAGACTCTCCTTTCAACTTTGTGCAAGGGGTCGTCGCTAATATCGTGTTATTTTCCCCACTGACCAAATCATTTCCTACCACACCACAACTCTGCAACTTGTTACGGACACACGAACATATGTTTTCAACTTATTTGCTGGTGTCCAGTGCTTCCGGTGTCGAGCTGAGGGACACCTGGCTTCTGAGGGTCCTCACCGCACACCAGCACCTGGTGCTGTCCCTTCGATGAAGGTTCCCGATGCACCTCCATCATCCACTTCTTCCTGCCTTACTACTGAACAAACTGTTGCTCCTATGTCAATCACGTCACCATCTCTGCTGATTGCTCCTTCCATGACTGCAGATATTTCGTTGTCTTCACCTGTTTCAGAACTGCCATTACCATACATCTCCGAGAAGGCGCTATCTTTCAAAACAACTACGCAGTTATTGCTAAGCACTAAACCGTCGTTAACATTCAATTCCGAGCAGCCGCTTTCTTTCGAAACTTCTGCGTCTTCATTGCCCAGCACTCAAGCGCCACCACCGTGCAACAAATTGGCACCCGTTTCTCAGCCTGTTTCGCAAATGAAAACATCTGCTTCTGAACTGTTCAAATCTGCTCTCAATGATGGCATCTCATTTCCACCTCTTCCTACTTCTGTGGGCTCCTCTGGACCCAAAACTTCCGGGAAACGCCCAAATTCTGAGGAGTCTTCTCCAAAGCGTTCGCGTCGCTCAAGGCGTTCTCGGACCAAATCTTCTGCCACTTCCTCTGGAACCTCACCTGGCGTGGAGAATATTTCTTCTCCACTTCGTACAACAAACATATTCGCTTGCCTCCCTACTGAAGATCATATGGATGTTACTTTTCTTGTTTTTTTTTTGCTTGTGGTGAGTTTTTTGACTTCCATTCCGCACTTTGTCGCTTTGTTTTAGGATCATATTGAAGACACCATGTTTCATCACCTGTAACAATCGATTTTAAGAAGTTTGGATCATTTTCAGCGGCTGAAATGATGTGCACTTCTAAACAAAAATCAAGGTGCACTTCTCCTTGATTTTTGTTCATTGGTTAACGTGTGTGGAACAAATTTAGCACAGACTTTTGTTTTGCCCAAATCTTCATGCAGGATGGTTCGAATCGTTTCTTTCTTGATGTTTAAAGACTCTTCCATCAATCTTAGTGACGCATATCGATTGTTTGGCACGAAATCACGCACTTTTTCAATAATCTCAGGAGTCCTAGATGAACTTGGTCTTCCGGTATGCTTATCATCTTCTAGCGTATATCTTCCATTCAAAAAACGTTTGTGCCACAGGAAAACATTTGATCTACTTAAACAAAACTCACCGTAAACTTGTTTCATCATTTGGTACGTTTCCGAGGCACTTTTACCAAGTTTTGCGTTAAATGTAATAACAGCCCTTTGTTCCATCTTAATAATTCAACATGAAAAAAATTTTACTTCTCTAATGAACGGCCGTTTCGTTTGAGTTACTTTAACAACTGCGCAGTACCTTTGGTAGAAAGCAAGCAGATGGTCAAGGTTTATAACGCATGCGCGATTACACTGGTGGAGCCACCGTAGGCTGAAATCTAGCGCTAGTCTTAAAAATTCTTTGACGCACTGTGTATTTGTCGCATCACCATGAAAATTTGTGGGAATATGTCGATAGTTGGGTTGTGTAAATGGTGAAATGGCGAACCAATCACCTGATAGTCGACCGATATAAAAGGTCAAAATAGCTTGGGGTAGCTCAGTTTGGTCGTCCTCACCTGGGCTTGTGGACCACTATATCGAAGTGATCTCCGTGGCGAAAGCACTTGTGAGGAGTCTGAATGCCTGGGCGAAGTCATCAGGGGCAATCGCATGGGTATCTTTACCATAGACTTCATCGTTGGACTACATACGGCTGGTTGGTCCCTGCGTCGCATCGGGATGCAGCAACTGTCAGCCGAATGTGGTGGCAGTTGTTCGAGAAGACAACGTGCGTCGATGTAGTGGGATTGGTGTACATAGGCGGACGTGCACCAGTCCCTCTAGAAACCGGACAATCGGCAGCAGACTACATTCGACGAGGTGTACAGGCAGCTAGAGACATCCGTCTATCGACAGGCATTGTGAATCGCAGATTGGATGAGGCAGGCCTGAGCTCTCACCAACCACTGCGATGACTGCCACTCACCGCAGCACGTTGGCGCGCAAGGTTGCAGTGGTGCCGCACCAAACATGCGTGGCGGAACGAATGGAATCATGTCTTGTTCAGCGCCAGTCTCTGTTCTGTTTCACCGCCGATAACCACCGATTGAGAGTCTGGACGTGATATGGTCACTTGGCTCATCCTGCTGCCATCCGTGGGCTTCATAAGGCTCCTCAGCATGCTGTGTCATGATCACTATTAGTTTCAACATCCGCTCACCGTTCCTGCGTACAGTACGTACAATGACGGAAGAACGATTCGCCGATGAGGTGCGGCATACAGTCTTGTTGGCCGCCCCGGTGGCGCAGTGGTCTAAGCGATGGCCTCTGATCATTCGTCCGAACGGGGTCCGGGTTCAAATCCCGGTGAGGCATGGATGTTGTGTTTGTCTTACGGCACTGGCTCTCTCCCTTCCCTGGAACCAGTGACCCTAAATTAGGGACGAGCGACTGCTTATAGCCCATTGAGTTGCTCACGGTGGTCGTTAAACCTCCAATCAAAAAAAAAAAAGAAAAATACAGTCTTGTTGCCACGTGGTATCCCTGATGTCCAGTTTCCGGCACATAATAATTCACGGTTTTTCTGCCAAGCTGCGTCGATGTATAACATATTTTTTTTTTTTTATATGTTGATGCTTCTAACCGCCCGATTTTTAAAATTATTGTTTGTCTAGCGGTGTTTGTGATGACGAATGTTTTGCACGTACCTACCGCGAGAGGGCATAAGTTCATATATCTGTTTACACTATATTTGTGGCAATATCTGCACGTCTAAAAACCCTATTAAAAATATCCTTTTTCGGCCAGATACTACTAGCTGCGAAAGCATTTTATGTGCATTTCCTACCCAAAATAAAATACAATTTTCTTGCTAGGTGGTTCAAACATATGTAGCCGCCCCGGTGGCGCAGTGGTCTAAGGCGTTGGCCTCTGATCATTCGTCCGTGAGGGGTCCGGGTTCGAATCCCGGTCAGGCATGGATGTTGTGTTTGTCTTACGGCACTGGCTCTCTCCCTTCCCTGGAACCAGTGACCCTAAATTAGGGACGGGCGACTGCTTATAGCCCATTGAGTTGCTCACGGTGGTCGTTAAACCTCCAATCCAAAAAAAAAAAAAAAAAAAACATATGTAAGCTAGTTTTCTTGATATATTTACTCAAAAAAGCCGGATTTGAAAATTCTTCTAACACTGCATACGATTCGCTTTGTGGAAGATCTTCCGTGCCCTTCTGGATTTTTATAGCGCATAGTTCCAACGCCAGGTGGCGTTATCGTGTGCATCTAAGTGCAACTGTATCGCCGCTTCTATTGGGAACATTATCCTGTTTAAATAATCTCTTTTTTTTTTTTTTTAGTGGGAGGTTTAACGACCACTATGAGCAACTTAATGGGCTATAAGCTGTCGCCCGTCCCTAATTTAGGTAACTGGTTCCAGAGAAGGGAAAGAGCCAGTGCCGTAAGACAAATACAACATCCATGCCTCACCGGGATTCCAACCCGGACCCATCTCGGACGAATGGTCACAAGCCAGTGCTTGGACCACTGCGCCACAGAAACGGCAACCTCTTTAAATAATGCATGGTTTTCCAGCTAGGGGCGTAAATGTGAAAGCATTTTTCTCGCTGTCTCTGTTTCTAGGAGTTGTATTTGAAACACTGACATAGATTTTGCTATGAAAAATAGTTGCCCATATTATCTATTTTTCTATTATTCATAGTTCTGCCGCCAGGGTGAGTCAGCTTATATTTCTATTTTAAAGATTATTTCAGATACCAAAAGTCCCTTTAAAAAATCCTTTCTTCAATGGTTACCCTCTTCATTGTGAATAGTACAATCAGTAGACAAAACGTTATAGATGGGCATTTCACATGGGTATTCCCCTCGCAGAGTGAAACACAGCCAAACCGAATGCAGGCGATAAATAAGCGGACAGCAGGACTTCTCAACAGTGTATGGGAATCGACGAACATGGGTAAACGTGGTGATCTGAGTGACTTTGATTCTGGACGCATTGTCGACGCAAGACAGATGGATCATTTTATCGCCCAAATAGTACGAACTCTATGGTTCCCAAGGGCAACCGTATTAAGGGTGTACCACGAGTTTACCATCGACTGATGTACCTGCGCCCAGAGGGCTAGCGCGGTGAGCGACCTCACACCATTGATAACCGCGGTCGGCGTAGACTATCCAGGCTCTTTCAGATTGGCAAGGGCGGCACAAATGCCACCCAGGTTAAATGTCGGAGGACCAAGAAGTATCTGCGAGTAAACGGTACGGCGCACAATGCATACCATGGGCTACGGGAGCCGACGCCCTACTCGTGTGCCCCTGTTGACTGCTCATCATTGGAAATTACTCCTTTCTTGGTGCTGAGAACATCAAACTGGACCTCTGCAGAGTGGCGCCACGTCGTGTGCTCATCAAAGCGGTGGAGGCCCTGTGATGGTTTAGGGAGCCTTCTCATGGGACACATTAGGTCCCTTATCGTGTCTGGAGAGGTCCTTAACTGCGAGCTACCAGCATGTGCTGGCTGAACACTTACACTCTTTCATGGCCTTCGCCATCCTCTGGCCGATGGTCTGTTTCACAGGAAAATGCGCCGCCCCACCAGACCGTAGCCACCCTAACATGACGCGACGAACATTCATCTGAGTTTGGAACCATCCAGTGGCTCCCAAATTCCCCGGATTTATACCCTGTGGAAGCTCTCTGGGATGCCGTGATCCATGGATCCTGAACGGTTGTCTCGGACGGAGTTGTGAACAATGCTGCAACAGGCATGGCTGGCGTTATCTCCGGAAACCCTTTGGAATCTGGTGGAATCGATGCCTCGGCGTGTACACCCTGTTATTTGAACTAGAGCAGGACCAATACGGTATTACGCAGTTATCTCTAATGTTTTTTCCATTGAATGTACAGTTTTGCCCATTTTTTTCCTTAAGTAACGCACAGCTTTTCAGCAAGGAAGCGTAAAATTATATCACGCTTCCTTCCATATCTTTTCTCCTAATTTGTTGATTTGAAAAATATTTGTTGCCACTTATATCTTCTGTCATGAGAATCATTTTGTACACAATTTGTTATTTTTTTTTTTTTTGATTGGAGGTTTAACGACCACCGTGAGCAACTCAATGGGCTATAAGCAGTCGCCCGTCCCTAATTTAGGGTCACTGGTTCCAGGGAAGGGAGAGAGCCAGTGCCGTAAGACAAACACAACATCCATGCCTCACCGGGATTCAAACCCGGACCCCGTTCGGACGAATGATCAGAGGCCATCGCTTAGACCACCGCGCCTTCGGGGCGGCTGTGATTTTTCGGAACACATTTTAGTCGCCAGTGGGCGTAAGTATTTATTCCTATTTGTGGATGCTTTTGATATGTGGCTGAAATTTGGTGACACTGATCACTGTCTTTAAATTTCATGGCGACATGTCCAGGCATTTTTTATGAGGAATTGCAGAAATGAAATCAATTCAGGGTATGGTGACGATTCTTCCTTGTGATTGATTTTGTTGTTCTGAACTCAATACGCCACTCCCTAGGAGGAGTTGAGAAAAAGTCAAGTAAATTGTTTCTCTCTCTCTTATTTTTAGCACGTCTTTTGTAAAAAAAGATCGTACTTATGTTGTCGGTTTGTCCGTCCGTGTGTCCGGCCATCGGCCTGTCCGACCGTCCGCCTGTGGACACCATATCTATGCAGCTAGTCCGATTTGAAACATTATTTCTGCATTAGGAAGCTTGAAATCTGAGAATGATGATCCTTGCATTTAGGTTTTTTCGGATACACGACTTCACCGCTAGAGGGCGTAAATGGAGATGATATCGAATTCAAAATACATTTTTTCCATACATTTGCTTCTAAATATACGATTGAAAATATTTGTTCTTCTTTTCCATGCCATTTATAACGAAGACTATTTTAGGCGTAGTTTCTTTTTCAAATAATTCATAGATTTTCCGCTAGGGGGCGAAAAAGGTAAACTGCGTTTTTCCCGATATCTCTGCCTCTAAAAGTCCGATTTGAAAAATTCTTCCTGCATCGGATACAACTCCTAATGGGAAATGTTTAGATTATAATTTCTAATTTTTGATAGAAAATTATCTGGTCACCAGGGACGTAAGTGTTTATTTCTGCTTCTGATGTATTTGCAAAACCTAAAATTCTGAAAACTCATTGAAAAACTCTTTCGTGGACCGATACTGTTCATCTGGGAAAATCTTTTCAAAATACTTTCTTCTTGAAATAATTCACAGGTTTTCCGCCAGGAGGCGTAGATTTATATCTTATTTTTGTCGATATCTCTGCTTTTAAGAGTCCGATTTGAAAAATTATTTCGGTGTTGGAGAGCGTTTCCGATGCAAAATGTTTCTCATATAATTTCAAATTTTCTTAGCGCACAAGTTTGCCACTACAGGGCGTAAGCTCACGCTTCCGTTTACAGCAATATCTACGGGACTAAAAACCCACTATAAAAAATTCTTGTTTGGTTAGATACTACTATGAAAACTCTTTGTGCGTATTTTCTTCCTAAAATAATGCACAATTTCGCCGCTAGGGGATGCCAATGTTTAATTTGTTTTTCTCAATATCCCTGCTTCTAAATGTGCGATTTAAAAAATTATTTCAACACCGGGTGCCGTTTACGTTGTGGAACACTTTAGGTTAGTATTTGAAGAGTTTTATAGTTCCCAGTTCTGTCGCTAGGTGTTTGTGTATTTTGGTTAGCTACTGTATCTCCGCTCCTAAAAACCCTAACTAGAAATTTCTTTTTACTGCATTCCATTCGCTATAATAGAGATGTGGAACATTATCCTCTTTAAATGATACACAGATTTCCCGCTGGGGGGGGGCGTACAGGTTCAAGGCCTTTTTCTCACTATCTCTACTGGGTCTGGTACGATTCGTCCAACGACGATTGGTCCAATGCCGATTCGTCCAATGGACAATTGGTCCAAATGTACGATTCGTCCAATGGTACGACTGGTCCAATTCCGTCTTATCTGTCTGAAGTGCTACTCGTGCTATAAAAGTCATACTAAAGTACCGGTAGTCCAAAGAATGTAAAATAATGTTACATTTCATGCGTAATATTGTGGTTTCAGATTTCTTTTTTTTTTTTTTTTTTTGAATTGCGTTTTCTTGTTATACTGTCCTTGCTGCCGTCTGAAGTTACTGATGTACGAGCCGTTCTATCAACTTCAATGTTTCTCTTTTGCATGAAATAATATAAAATACCAGTGTTCCGTTTCTGTTTGTAGAATGCAGTGGGGTTTTCCGCCAACTGCCCAATGGAAACAACTGGTCGGGGTTTGGACAGAGGCCTTTTCAACAGTTTTTATTCCAGCGATGTCATATTCATAACGTTTACATATTAAATCAAGTCAATAATATTGCGCTTTTACTTAAACACGAAATATTAATTCATAGGCCATAGGCCTAGGTCTTTTTAACAGTTTATATTCTACCGATGTCAGATTCATAACGTTTACATATCAAATCAAGTTAATAATATTGAGCTTTTACTTAGGCACGAAATCCTATTTAATACTTTTTTTTTTTTTTTGGTTGGAGGTTTAACGACCACCGTGAGCAACTCAATGGGCTATAAGCAGCCGCCCGTCCCTAATTTAGGGCCACTGGTTCCAGGGAAGGGAGAGAGCCAGTGCCGTAAGACAAACACAACATCCATGCCTGACCGGGATTCGAACCCGGACCCCTTACGGACGAATAATCAGAGGCCAATGCCTTAGACCACTGCGCCACCGGGGCGGCGACTTTTTATTCTACCGATGTCATATTCATAACGTTTACATATTGTTATAACGAAGAGTTTGGTCACGGCATTAAATGTTATATAGAAGATTTGGGGTATTAAAAATAGACTTGTGCTAATGTTGCAATTCATAAGTAAATTATAGAAAATTAGAATTTGGGAGATGGGTGGATGCATTTCGAAACAAAACTGAAATTTTGACTAAGGCCATGAAACATAGCTCGGAAAATAAAATGCACCACTGAATTTGGAAACTCCCAAAAGTTACTATTGTATTGTTTGCATTGTTTGCGTTTGATGAGTAGATACACCTGAAAGTGGAAGAAAAGGTAACTATTGTTTACATGTGTACCAAATTTGTAAACACTAAAATTTAATGGTATACAATGTACACGTGTCAATAACTTTTGGAGGTGGTGAAGTCAAATATAATGGTTAGGACAAAACACTGATTTTAACACAATAACCTAAGATTTCTTTCCTCACCTCAGTCACTGCTGAGGGGGATGCATTTAAACCATGTGATGAAAATTCACGCTGACACCTATTACTTCACTGCACTAAGGTTTGGGTTTTTGAAAGGCCACTTGGCCTATATTTATTTAAAAAACTTAACAAGTTAAATTTTTAGGTCACAGATTTTATGCCTGGTCACTGGGCCCAATAAAATAAACGGCTGTTAGCTTAGTTGTGAAAATATAAATCTTGCACCAGGCACACTACTGATGAAAATAATAAACACCAGAATTTCATTGAATTTCACAGCACCAACACTTGATTTAACATGGTGTACAACTTAAGTATTTGAAGTGAAAATATCTCTCACTCTCTCTCGAAAAAAAATTATAAGCATATGTGTACACTACGTTGTTCTAATTAATTCCTTCAAGCAAACCTTCCCAGACTAGTCTTCTGAATTCACTTTTAATTTTAAACTATCATAACAACTGAGCCAAACTTTTACGTATAATGAAAAGTTATTTTTTTACCAGGTCCTACACCTCCAGGAAAATCTGTCTTAAAATCAATAACCTTGTCTTAAATCAACATATCTGGCACTACCGGATACTCAACCCATTCTATACACCCTACAAAACCCAATACACTAGCTACCCTATTCAATTTACACAAAGTTATCATTAAATTGCCACACCGACAAGAGAATCTTACTTCACACCATCATCCTGAAAATCCAACTTTTCAAAATTCCATACCGTAAGTTTTCCAATCAACTGGCACCCATGTAGCAACCAACTCGGGCATAAAGCCAAACAATCATCTCAACCAATGAGTCCCACATCTCTAGAAAAAACACGATTTTTCTGGGAGAACAACAAAGTTTGAGTCTGAAGGCGAGAATGGGTCGTGAATCCATTCCCAGCCTGTACAGTGTAGTGGAGCAAAGTGCGACGTAACCCTGTATTGTTTCTTCACCTCTGATTTTGGGACACCTCACACCCACTCCTTCGTGGGAACCACCTTCTATGGGCCAACGAGCTTACTCGGGCAGAAAACAAATCCCCCAATTTGTTTCGTGCACCCTTTCAGACCCGAGGCATGTCCACATAGGGTAAAGCATCCCACAAGAGTTCACTTGCCCCAAAAATATCTCAACAACTATTTTCCAGAAAGCCAACTCACCATCCTTATTTCTATAAAATTCAATACAATCCCTTTTTTCCCAGAAAATCACTTCATGTCCTTATTTTCCCAGGAACACACTTCATGTCCTTATTTTCCCAGGAACACACTTCATGTCCTTATTTCCCAGGAGCACACTGTACTACTCATTTCCCAGAAAGCTCAATAACACCATACTTGACACACTATACCAAACCTTACTTTATTTCCAGAAAACTCTATAAATCGCCATATTTCCAAAATAACTCTTTTCCAGAAAAATCATCACTTCTTGAAGAAACACAACAGCTATTCGAGTTCTTTTCAGTCACACTTTACATATGCCCCTTTATTCTGCCTGTATGCCCATTTTTATATTCTTTCCCCATAAAAATCTGTTTTTCTAATCCACGGGCTGAAACTAGAAATTAGCCCTCACTACTACAAAAATTTTTAAAAGTAATTTTGCTCTTAAATTTATCAAAACTCCAAACCATAATAATAACCAGCCTACAAGAAAAATTCCCAACTACATGGCACCTATACTAACCTCATAAATACAAATTCTATTTCCCAAATACAAAAATCACTGAGCACAAAATCAGTTAAATTTCATTTAAGAGAAATACTGGTCGGATAAGTTGTTCGTTCCAAAATATCTTAATACAATTATGATATCATCTATCACTACATGACCCAGAAAATTATTCACTTCCATTCTTTGTTTTGTTTTGTTTTTCAATTACCTATCCACAGAAGATGACATGAAATTTATTTACACAGCCTAACATTAAATCAGGTGGTTTCATTCCTTAAGCACACCAGAACACTAAAATACAAAAAAAAAACCTGAATGGAAACATTTACAACTTCCTTTTTTCTTTCTTTCTTTGCAATATATTTTTCCGACAGCCCCCATTTTAAAACCCACTCGTTTCATAATCTTAAAGAAACCACAACTTAATACTTAAAAAAAATGCCAAGAGAAATTTACCTTTAGGACTGGGTAAGCAACCCCGCTTGATCACCCTAACCGCAGAATATTACCACACCAACAAAAGGATTCACAGCCGCATTTTTTAAAACTGGATTTAAACAGTCTCTCCTTGAGAGAACATTACTGTTCCGGGTGATTTTTCTTTTTGCTTTTCTTCACCTCTCAAAAAATTGTTTTCCTTTTTTTTTCGCTGACACCGCGTGCCTGGCCAACTCAACAGGAAACTGGACAAAGGCATTTTCTCTGCTGGTTTTTATGGACGGGAAAGCAAAGTATCGGCTCCTAAGTGAAAGGCCACCGGCAGGAATCTTTCTCCCGGTTTCAGGAGGGGCTTTTCCTTCAGATGGTTGAAAACCGGGCTAACTCTAAGTTTCCTTAGGGATCCTCCACACTGCCTCCTGGGTCAAGCGGAACAGCCTCCCTCCATCTTGGAATTCACTGGATGGTCCAGTCGGGTCATCACTGGCAGATGGCCAGCAAACTGAGAGCGAGAACAGTTTTTTTCTTTTCTTTTGTTTCAGATTCGTGTTTTCATTCCAAAATATTCAGCCCGGCGTGGGACACCGGGTCCACTCACGCCTTTTCCTTTCAATCAATCCGAAAATCACAACGAATTGTAATTTCGCCCAGCAAGCCAAGCTCAAAAAAGCTGGCTGGGCCCCCGACGGAGCCTTTCCGTTGCTCTCCTTACATGCTGCTGGCCGAAAGACAGGAATCAGAGTGAGTATTTCTCAGAGAACTCGGGGGTGTTTGATAATGCCGAGCCCTCATTGGCTGAAATTCCGCATGGTAACAGCAGTCCTCCCAACGGAATTTCTCTCCCACGCCTGGAGAGTGACCCCTGACCTCTACAGGAAAGGGGAAAACTTCGTAGCCTTTCACATGCTGTTCTAAAAATAGCTTGCCTCAATGCCCAGAGAACCCTCTGAGACCACATTTTGGGCGACAACTACAGATTTCCTTAAAATGGCCGATCCAAAAGAAAGATTTTTTTTTCACAAATTTCCAGAAACGCTTTCTCTTCGTTCCGTGATTAATACAAATAATTTTGTTTTTAAATGGGTTGATGGTGACTTCTTTTGCTTGCCTTTTTTTCTTTTATATAACTTACTAAAGGAAAAGAAATGAATCAAGCCAAAAGAAAAAAGAATATTATTCCCCTTTCTTTTAAGAAATTTTTGTGTGCTTGGTCAGGGCTGAGAAATGAGCGAACATGGCCATTTATTCCCTCATCTCTCTCCTCCTTCCAAACACAGTTTTGAAACGTGGAACTGTCGAGTATTTTCATTCTATGTTTTTTATTTTTTTATTTTCTACTATTTTTATTTTTCGTAAATCTCAGCGAAGTGATCAGGTTCCCCAAGATTTACGAACATGAAAATTCTCGACAGGACAATATTAAATCAAGTTAATAATATTGCGCTTTCACTTAAGCACGAAATATTAATTCATAGGCCTGTGGCCTAGGTGCCTTGCAAAGACCTCAGAAATGATACGATGAATGCCTTTTATAAAGTTTTATAAAATGTTTACAAATACCAAATGTTTAGGTTGCAACTTAAATTCTTCTAAAAAGGCCCGCGACCTAGTTGCCTGGTAGATAGCTGAGAAATGATTCGTTAAGTGCCTTTTATAAGGTTTCATAAAATGTTTACAAATACCAAATATGTAGGTTGTGACTTAAAATCTTTTAAAAAGGCCCGCGGCCTAGGTGCCTTGTAAAGACCTGAGAAATGATACGATGAGTGCCTTTTATTAGGTTTTATGAAATGTTCACAAATACCAAATATCTAGGTTGTAACTCAAAATGTTCTAAAAAGGCCCGGGGCCTAGGTGCTTCGTAAAGACCTGAGAAATGATAGGATGAGCGCCTTTTATTAGGTTTTATAACATATTTACAAATACTAAATATCTAGGTTGTAAAATAAAATCTTCAAAAAATGCCCGCGGCCTAGTTGCTTTGCAAACAGCTGAGAAATGCTCCATTGAGTGCCTTTTACCAGGTTTATGTAAAATGTTTACAGTTACCAAATAAACGGAAATTATCTTTCTAAAGGATATAAAGAGGAGAATAATTTAAATTATTATTCCTTTCTGGAAAATAAAAAAGTTTACCGTTGGTAAGATGATACCATTGGACGAATCGGCATTGGACCAATCGTACCATTGGACGAATCGGCATTGGACAAATCGGACATTAGACGAATCGGACATTGGACCAATCGGCATTGGACCAATCGTACCAGTGGACGAATCGGCATTGGACAAATCGGACATTAGACGAATCGGACATTGGACCAATCGGCATTGGACCAATCGTACCATTGGACGAATCGGCATTGGACAAATTGGCATTGGACCAATCGTCCCTTTGGACGAATCGGCATTGGACCAATCGTCGTTTGACGAATCGTCCGGGACCTATCTCCACTTCCCGGAGACTATTTGAAAAGTTATTTTTCCTTAGCATAGCTTTTTCCATGAAGAATACTTTTCGCCTATTTTTAACTTTTCCATTTTGCAAAACTTTTCTGCTAAAAAGCTTAAAATTATATCATCTTCCCTTCTATATTTCTTCTTTTAACTGTACGATTTGAAAACCTGTTCGCCTCCGTTACCTTTCTTCGGCTATGAGAAACATTTTGTGCGCAGGATAATGCACGCCCTGACAAAGCTCGGGCTGCCCAAGACTGCCTACGTCATGTCCAGACACTTCCATGGCCTGGCCGCCCCTATCGAGCATGTGTGGGGCCGGTTGAAACGCCAGCTGCCGCCGTACCGCACTATCCGAGATTTGGAGCACACCGTCCAACACGTGTGGACCAGTCTGGCACAGGACAACATCAGGCGTCTGTTCGCCTCCATGCCGGACCGTATTGCAGCATGTATCGCCGCACAAGGCGGTTCGACGCGCTATTGAAGATGAC
This sequence comes from Macrothele yani, assembly GCA_039090855.1. Lineage (NCBI taxonomy): Eukaryota > Metazoa > Arthropoda > Arachnida > Araneae > Macrothelidae > Macrothele > Macrothele yani. The sequence continues at coordinate 83,494,182 of CM077012.1, forward strand.
CGGACTGCTTGCCCCCAGATCCCTCTGTAATTGTCCTTCAGCTCTGTTTTTGCCATCATGTGTACCATTCATCTGTATCATTACGTCCATAAAATTTCAGATCAATCCGACGCTTCCTTCTTGGCGTGCAAATTTCATTGTCCGTGAGTGTACAACTACTGTGATGCCAAATATACATAAAATACGACGGTAAAATGAATAAAAACGCAACCTAAAGGAGTGAAGTAGAATGTATTATTTGACAGTTTTGCCCTTCTCTCTCTCTCTCTTTAAGATGTATTAGGAGTGTGCCAAAGTTCTACCCATTTTTTATGATGCAAATTCTAAGAAAAAAAATTTAAGTAACAAGTGCAATAACAGATGGCGCGTGTGATGGCCAAAATGCTTCGAAGAGTAGGCTATTAAATGGCACCAAGTATCATATGATTCGTGAACAAATCACAAAGGGTTAACATGTCAAGCCATACGGATCACATTAGGCATTTAGAATAAATTATCAACGTTTTTTCACAATAAAATGTTTTATTAACATGGACTACAGTTTCGCAGAGCGTTTGGCTCGGCATCATCAGAACGAATGGAGCGTAAACATTCAAATCATTGTGGCATCATCCGAGTTCTGACGGTCACGGTTTTTGGTGAGTTGTTTCCACGCGCTTGAAAGAAATGGCGTAGACGTCATGTCATTGACAAGTCGTGAAGAATTCCGGTATATGTGGAAAGCTTCTAATACATTAAGCTTGTTAGTCGAATCAGGTTTATCAATAAGAATAGCGTTTCCAAACAAAAATTTATGGTTATTTTCGTGACATTGTGTCAGCCTTGTAATAACGTCAAATTCCTTTCCATCATTCAAACCCAATCTCAATAAGAAAGAATATGAAGCTTTAAAAGAATTACAGTCAAATCTTGATATCATCAATACTAAAGCCGATAAAGGAGGTCAAATTGTTATTCTGGACAAAAAACATTATGAGGCAGAGGTCGAAAAACTTATTTCCGAGGGACCGTATAAATAAATTAAAAAAGATCCATCGGAAAAATATTTAAAAGAAGTTCGGAAAGTAGTAACAAGTTGCGTTACTCCTAACCAAAGCTCAAAAAATTATCTAAAACCCTCGTATGCCCGTTGTCCGCGTTTCTATGCACTTCCGAAGAAACACAAGATTGGCGTTCCTTTCCGTCCCATCGTCAGCAATATCGGCTCTGCTACTCATAAGTTGGCGAAATTTCTATCTTCGAAACTGTCCACCATAACGACTTCTTCAAACAAAACTGCTGTAAAAAATTCCACTGAATTTGTCAATGTGCTTAAACAGCATCCATACAACGATCAGTTCATGTTATCCTTCGATGTGAAATCCATGTTCACAAGTATTCCACTAAATGGAGCCCTCGAATCCTTGACAGCAAGTCTCATTGAACATCATTTCAGCCAACTGGAAGTTGAAGAAATTTTGAGATTAGTGGAAATTTGTATCAAACAAAACAGTTTCTTATTTCGTGGAAGATTTTTTCAACAGACGGAAGGCCTTGCAATGGGTATCCCACTGTCGCCTGTTTTATGCGAAGTCTACATGCGTCACTTCGAGGACATACTGTTTCAGCTCGTTACATTCGACCTGTGGATTCGATATGTAGATGATACCTTTGGCCACCGTGGCGTATATGTAACGCACTCGGCTAGATATCGAGAGTTCTGTTGGTTCAATTCCACAGCGGCGGCTGAAAAACAATTCGGTTGCTGTGTGTTTCTAGAACGTGGTTAAGAGCGATTTATTTCTTTATTTACTTGTCGCCACGTATTGGAGTATTTTCAACTTGAATCTCGCCCTTTGATTTAATTGCTATAATATATATATAGCTAGTGCCGTTAATGCCCACCAGATGGAGACGTCTCAGTAGCTGAGCCCATCTTACGGATTTATGATGTCAGAAGCTGACTTAAAAGTACACATAGCACCGTGGATTGTTGACCACCGTGGCGTATACGTAACGCACTCGGCTAGATATCGAGAGTTCTGTTGGTTCAATTCCACAGCGGCGGCTTAAAAACAATTTTTCGGTTGCTGTGTGTCTCTAGAACGTGGTTAAGAGCGATGTATTTATTTATATACCTTTGTCCTCTGGAAAGGCAGGAATTCCGAACTACCTAAATTAGTTGAACTTATCAATTCAATTGATCCTCATATACAGTTCACATGTGAGACTGAAAATAATAGCTGCTTACCATTCCTAGATGTCCTTGTGTCACGCTCTCAAGGATCCTTTAGTACAACAGTTTATCGAAAGCCATTTGCTGTTTCCTTACCCCCACATGCAAAATCAAATCACCCATGGAAACAAAAAGTGTCTGCTTTCTACACATACGTATATCGTGCAGTACATATATGCTCAACTGAGGATTCCTTACAGAAAGAGCTTGATTTTCTTAAACGAACTGCAGTACACAGAGGATATAGCCCTTCCGTGATAGAAAAAGCGGTCCAAATATTTAGGAAACCGAAGCCCGTCTGCTCGCTCACGCCAGTAGACCTCCCAGTACGAACGAATTGGGCGGTTATCCCATTTGCTCCTCAGATTTGCTTCAGAATTTCAAAAATTCTCCAAAGTTTTAATTTCAAAGTGATTTTCAAACCCATAAACAAGAGAAATTTTTACGGATCAAAAGACTACGTCCAAGACATAAATTCCTGGGGAATTTATCAGATACCTTGTGAATGTGGACTTTCATATACAGGACAGACCCGCAGGGCTTTAAGTTTCCGTGTGAAGGAACACAAGACTTACGTACGGAACTACGAACTGAAGAAGTCATCAATAGCCCAACATTGTCACGAAAATAACCATAAATTTTTGTTTGGAAACGCTATTCTTATTGATAAACCTGATTCGACTAACAAGCTTAATATATTAGAAGCTTTCCACATATACCGGAATTCTTCACGACTTGTCAATGACATGACGTCTACGCCATTTCTTTCAAGCGCGTGGAAACAACTCACCAAAAACCGTGACCGTCAGAACTCGGATGATGTCACAATGATTTGAATGTTTACGCTCCATTCGTCCTGATGATGCCGAGCCAAACGCTCTGCGAAACTATAGTCGATGTTAATAAAACTTTTTATTGTGAAAAAACGTTGATAATTTATTCTAAATGAACATCACAAGTGTGTAGTCTTGAATTATATATCACATTAGGCATTGTTAGCTTTATGAGTTCGACAAAGGCAACAATGCAACTGAATACTGCCGCAACATTTGTGAGGTGTGCAAGAAAACAGATTTCGCCGTTGGTTCCAGAAATTACGTGAATGAGACAGAAGCTGCAGAGAACAACGACGTTCTGGCCATCCGTCAGAGGTTTCTGAAGAGGATCTCAACCAAGCTATATCAATGGTCGACATCAAACCGTAGAAGAATTATCAGAAAGGTTTTCTGTACGCAGAACAACAGTTGAAAGAAGGATGCATGCGCTTGGGTTTATCACAAAACGCAAAACCCCATACAGCTTTAGCCACTCAGAGAAAATTAATGGACATTGGACGGAAAGTGTTATCTCACCCCTCCCCCCATATTCCCCAAATCTTGTACCTACGGACTACCACCTTTTTCGATCTCTTCAGAACAACTTCGCTGGAAAAACCTTCGCGGAAGTTACCGATGTCGAAACCGGATTACGAGAGTTTTTTGACTCCAAAACGGAGGAGTTCTACAGAAGGGGAATTCAATTCCTTCCAGAAAAATGGTAAGAGGTCATAGATAATAATAGCAATTATATAAAAGAATAAAGATATTATTTATTCAAAAATTTGATTTTCTTCTCTACTAAGAAAACGGGTAGAACTTTTGCACACACCTAAAAATTTCCGTTAAACTGGCAAAAATTATGCCTGTTATCCAATAAAATAAAAAAAAACCTTCGGCTACTATGATTTTTGTGAAACGTTTCGGATATTTTCTGTTCTCGGCAAAATACGCATGCGAATAAATTGAAATTAAGAATAAAGTTCCGTAATAAATAAATATGTAAACAAAAAATGTTACTTATTTCTTCAGAAAAATATTTCCGTAAAAAACTGATTTTTTCACTTACCTAGCGACTAGATATTTTGTCTTTCTAGCTGATGTAAATTTGTGTTCGTAAAAAATTATTGAAGTTACTCAGTTTGGTACATTGTGTTTTAAACATTTTTTCTTTTTGTGCTGCATTTTTCTTTGTAAAACAAGCTGCGCAATTCGGTTTAGGTAGCCAACTCATATAAATGTACACCCTCTGCTAAGCAAACAAATTACGTCCTCATTAACAGAAGCGACTTTTTCACTTCTTCCGTTAAGTTCCTTAATAACTCCCCTCGCTTTACGAGAGTTATTCTCATGAAATTTTTTGGAGTTCGATCTCAGTAAATTGACTGGTGGCATAGCCGACAGTTTCAATGTCTTTTTCATGGGTAAACCTAGCAGGCGATTAATCATACCACCTTCGTACACACTATACGTATTTAGAAAGTGCTCACTGTAAACCGTAGCATTTTTCGCATTAAAAGAATCCGCTCTGCAGCACCTGTTAACCCAATCTTCTTTTTTTCTTTTTAGAACTGGGTTGTTTCGAGGAAAACAATGAAAAATTATGTTATGCCCTTTCGCATTTCTGCTGGTATTTTGACACGTAGCAATACTGCAGGAAGCCATATTATTGTACAAATACAATGTACAACTTGAAAAAATTAAATTAAAAAAATCAATCCCAGCAGTAAAAACAAACAGATACAAGCAGAAAACTAATGCGAATGCAACAAACGTGAGCTAATAGCATCCATTGTCAGCTTGACATCGGACACTTGACAAAGTCACATACATTTTCTTGATATTACTGAGCGGCACAGGCGAAAACCACTTCAACAATGAGAACCGAAGCCATGAACCAGCCCTTGTATCCAGAGGCTTGGTCATGCATGACCTTAGGTGGCGGAAAACTCCTACACCTTCTCATGCAAGGGGATGTACACAAATTGCGTTTCGTTCCGAGATCTTCTCAAAATGTGAAAGTTTTCCTAACTGACCAAAACGAAACGTACGAGTTTTCTTAGGGATATCACTGGGCATGTAAGATCAAAATGTCACAAGGTTTATGTAGAAGCTTTCTGACTCACTAAATCCTGAGTTGTGATTTATATTTCGTATGTGATCACAAGCAATAAAGGATAATCAAGAGGGACTCAACGAATCGACGTGATCTTTTTAGAAGATTTTAAATTACAACCTTGATATTCCGTATTTGTAAGCATTTTACAAAACCTAATAAAAGGCACTCATGGGATTATTTCTCATCTACTTACAAGGCGCCTAGGCGGCGGGCCTTTTTTAGAAGATTTTAAGTTAAAACCTAGATATTTCGTACTTGTAAACATTTTATGAAATCTAATGAAAGGCACTCAACTAATTATTTCTCAGCTCTTGACAAGGCACCTGGGCTGCGGGAATTTCTAGAGGATTTTAAATTACAACCTAGATATTTCGTATTTGTAAACATTTTATAAAACCTAATAAAAGGTGCTCAATGAATCAATCCTCAGCTCTTTACAAGGCACTTATGCCTCGGCCTTTTTAGAAGATTTTAAATTAAAACCTAGATATTTCGTATCTGAAAACATTTTGAAAAACCTAATAAAAAGGCCCTCAAGGGATTATTTCTCACCTCTTCATAAGGCACCCAAGCCGCAGGTCTTTTTAGAAAATTTTAAATTACAACCTAGATGTTTCGTATGTGTAAAAAATTTATAAAGACTAATAAATTGCATTCAACGTATCAGTTCTCAGCTCTTTACAAGACACATAGGCCGCCGCCCTTTTTGGAAGAATTTAAGTTAAAACTGAAATATTTGGTATGTGTATAAACGTGTTACTGTGAGAAGCCCATGGGATTCTAGCCATGTGCGTTAGAGCAAGTATATTTTCAAGGCGACGGATTTTCATGATTATTTCCCTGTCATTACAGTCATTTGCAAAAGTTTAAGGATACCTGTTGGTATTAGGGGATTTCTGCCGATTGCGTTAGCTACTGTCTGTATTACTCAACTTTTTGCGGGAGTTGCATCATCCCACAGCGGCAGCTGTTGATAGAGTTGGGGGAGCGTGCGAGCGTCAGTTTGCTTCTGGTTTTCATGCTGAGAGATTTTGTACGTATTTTCTATATAGCGAAAAATGGGGGAAAAGTGTCATTAAGTGTTACTCAGAGGGAACAAATAGTGACTTTATACGTATAACGAAGGATACTCCGAATATGACATAAGCAGAAAGGTGAATGTGAGCAAGACTGCTATTCATAATACGATCATAACATGTACTTGAATTTAGCGACCGAAAGAGAAGTGCGCGTCCAAAGAAAACAACCCCATGTGATGACAATAACATAAGGCGAATAGTTATGCGTTCTCCGGGGAGTTCGTGCAAACAAATCAAGGCCTTTTTACACTCAAAATGGTCTGATATTAGTATCAGCACTGTTTTCCGACGTCTTAACAAAGATTTTGGATTAAAGTCTTATACACCTGCACATAAACCTAAACTAACCTCTGTCATGAAAAAGAAGAGATTCCAGTTTGCGAAACGTCATCAGTCGTGGACTGCTGAAAATTGGAGCCAAGTTCTTTTTTCCGATGAATCAACTGTGCGCCAATTTGAATCACGTGAAGCACATGTTCGACGACCAAAAGGCAAAAGGTTTGATGAAAAATACACCGTTAGCACCGTGAGACATCCGCCTAGGGAGATGATGTGGGGTACTATGTCAGCATCCGGTACTGCTTAATTATCCTTTTTTGCCGACAGGCACTACCATGAGTGGTCCTTTTTATGTGGAAATGTTACGTGGGAAGCTGCTAACTCATATTCAAGTGCACAGATGCACAATCTTTACTCATGATGGTGCTCCATGACACAGATCAAAGACAGTTAAGGAGTACCTGCAGAGGAAAAACATAACTGTGCTTGACTGGCCCGGTAATAGTCCAAACCTTAACCCCATCGAAAATGTGTAGACCATTTTAAAAGGCAAGGCAGCAGAAAAACCGCCATCAAACTCCCAAGCTTTGATTGACGCGATAAAGTACGTGTAGTGAAAAGACATTTCAAGTGACTACTGCATATCCCTCATTGAGAGTATACTACGTCGTATTCTGTCCGTTGTAAAAACCAAAGGTGGCCACACAAAGTACTGATTTCGGTCTTTTTTTGTTCTAAGGAATGTAAGTATTCATCTGTGGTGCCATTTTTCAAACATCTCTGACTGATTTTTGACTGGTTCTTTGATATCTATGACTGGTTCTTTGAAAATCTTAATTTTCAATAAATTGACAGGTGGTCTTAAACTTTTGCAAATGACTGTAAATTTGAGTTTCCGAATTGATTTTCTGTTGCTCCATAAGAAGGGGAAATTACACCCCGATATGTAATGTATATGTATTCCCTTTGATGTAAACACGTGTTCATTCTTAAAAACTGTAACCTTAATTTGATTTTCCAAGGTATTGAAGCGTCTGCTGTACTTGGAAGAAGAGGAGGAATTCATTATCTTTGTTGATAGGTTTATTCCATGTAAAGTATCAGTTTCCAATGTGACTATCACTTATTCTTAAATTTATGACTATAAGTAGTATAAGACCGCGCTTGATAACCCTTTTCGGTGGCAACACTTCCGGTCACGTGACGGGTGGGCGGATCGTGCGCGACGTCACTTCCGGTCTCCTCTCGGCGCGAGGGAGAAATACGATGGCAGCGCCCTCTGGTGGTGGTTCGCGAAAATTTGCAGCCCCATCTTTCGGCACTTTTTGAAATTAATTTTCCAAAGGGGTAGTAACCTTTTTTCGATGGCAACACTTCTGGTCACGTGATGGGTGGGCGTGGCGTGTGACCTCAGTTCCGTTCGGCGCGAGGGAGCAAGGCGATGGCATCGCCCTCTGTAGGATTGGGGGGCGGAGTGGTGGAGAAAACTTTCTATTTCTTTTCTCTTATTGGCAACGGAGGTCTGTTGACGTCATCATCTTAGGAAATATTCTTGTCGAAAAAACCGTACAGGGCGTGTTTGTGCTTGAATTCCGAAAGTTATGTGCTTTCACAGCGTGGTGAGAGAGTCACTCCTGTGTGTGTTGTCGACTGTGTGGTTGTGTCCGTAAGTTTTTTGACTCCAGGATGAAGCGCAGTAACGATGGCATTTGTGAACAAGTGGATTATCATGAAAGGCCCTTTACTTCTCGGACTAAAACTTCGAAAGGATTCACATTGGATAATATACCAAGTCATCATTTTCATCTTGGTGGCGATGCGTTTGCTGTTGTCAGCGATTTTAAGGATCGTGTAAAAGTTCACCTTCGGATGTATAAGTGCGTCGACTTGCATTTTTACCCGACCAGTCACGGGCTAGTGATGACGCCATTTTTATGGGAGGAATTCATCGAGGCTATGATGTTCACGGGTCCGTTTGACACCGCCCTAACCGACCTAACCCAATGTATAGCAAGGAAACTGTTTCTGACAATGCATAAGGAAAACGACAGGAATTATCTGCATATTCAAAGAATTGGTTGAACAATGGATTCTTATCAGCATATCGTAATCGGATATCTCTGACTGAAGACCAATGGGAAAAACTTAATGAATGTAGTGATGATATTAGGGCAAGCATTCACCAAATAATGTTTGGATCGTCCTTTAAGAAGCTCGTTCTCGACGAGGCTGAAAAAACTGGACATAGCAGTGTTGACTCCATATATGGTGAATTTGCGTTAAAAAAGACATTTTGCTACGTGATAAAAAAGAACATTACTTCAGCCATCGATGGACTGATCGACTGTCTTATGTGCAAAATTGAAGATCGCTATGGATTAGGACATGCCTGTGAATTTTCAACTCGAAAAGGTAAAGTGCATGCATTGTTCAAAAAGGCCGGTGCCAATTTGGATCTAAAATTGATCGCCCATGAATTTGTGAACGACTCATTTTTCATGTTGGAAAACACTTATTTGATTTTTTTAATCACTTGAATATTTGCGATGTATTAGAAAGTGCTAAAAATCTGTACATTTTGGAAGACCCTATGCATCAATAAAATCCCATGTAAGTACCCTTTTGTGTCATTTCTGTTGTCTGTGTTTTAGTGTAAGCATGAGTTTTACTGTTTCTGTTGATAGTATTCAAATCAGTTGTTGTAATGGAGAATCACGACCTCTTGAAAAAGACTTATCTAGATCCAGCTCACCCCGGAAGTTTCGGTGGAGTAAATGCTTTGTACCATGCTGTAAACGGAAAAATAAAGAAAAAGGAAATCGAGGAATGGCTGAGGGGGGAGAAAACTTACACCCTTCATAAACCTGCGATTAGACATTTTCAGAGAAATCGAGTCATTGTGATGGGAATCGATGAACAGTGGCAGGCTGATTTAGTTGACTTGACCAGTCTGAAACAACATAATAACGGATATAAATATTTATTAACATGCATTGACGTGTTTTCAAAATTTGCATGGTCTGTTCCTATGATACAAAAGACTGGGTCATACATGATCAAAGTGTTTCAGAAAATATTTAAAGAATGCAAACCGTTAAACCTACAAACTGACCAAGGTTCTGAATTTAAAAATCGAGAATTCCAGAATTTCCTGAAACAAAACAACGTCCATTTCTTTACTACCAGAAATGAGACAAAAGCGAGTGTAATAGAACGGTTTGATCGAACTCTAAAAACAAAAATGTGGAAGTACTTTACTAGTCGAAACACATACACATATATTAACATCTTGCAGAAATTGATACATAGTTACAATGCAACGCATCATCGAAGTATTAAGATGGAACCAGTAAATGTCAGTCTAGAAAACCAAGAGGTTGTGTGGAATAACTTATATGGCGATATATCTGAATCTCATCCAGTTTATAAATTCTATATAGGTGATACTGTGAGGTTATCTAAAACCAAATTACAATTCGAAAAGGGGTACGAAACGAATTGGTCAGAGGAGTTATTTAATGTTTCCCAACGCTTCGCTAGATCACCTGCAGTGTATAAAGTTAAAGATTTACTAGGAGAAGACATTGGTGGTACCTTCTACGCCGAAGAACTGCAAAAAGAAAAAAATGGCCACTACCCAATCGAAATGGTTCTGAAGAAATGTAAACGGAAAGACAAATATGAATATTTTGTTAAATTTAAAGGCTACCCTGATAAGTTTAATTCATGGATACCATCGAACGATTTAGTGAACATATAAAAGTTTAAGTACTTACCTGAGACGTTCAGTATGAAAAATGAGTTTCTATCTGACGTTACCGAGCGATAGCTCTCTCGGCTACTTTTTGGACAACAAAATATCTCATTTCATAACGCATCTTCCTTCCTCAATCGAACTGAATGGAGACTGGGAAGTGGGACTCGTCGAACTGATCTACCCCCATTCGTGGTATAATATCACGAAAAATTCCAATCATTTCGAATACGATTTAGGAACGGGTCAGTTTAAGACGGGAAGAATATCTCCAGGCCATTACGAGTCTGTAGCGGACATTGTTAAATCCATGAGCAATCACTTTGCCAATAAAATCTTTTTGAATTATAATAAAGCGACTCAAAAGGTCAAGTCAACTCTTCTTAAAGGTACTCGCTTGGTTTTGCCCCCAGGGATTGCAGAAATCTTAGGATACCAACCCATGCAACTTTCGGCTGTGAATGGAGCTCTCTCTGTAAATGGTGAATTTATCGCAGATCTAAACGGTCGGTTTTCTCTGTTGTATGTGTACAGCGATATTGTGGAACCGCAACCGGTGGGGGACATGGTTGCTCCTCTCCTCCGCATCGTTAAAGTGAGTGGTGTGGATGGAGAGATGGTCAGCGCTTTGTTCGATCGACCTCATTATTTGCCTCTTGCAAGAAAAAATTTCCAAACCATCGAAATTGTTATAAAGAATCACACAGGTCAATTAGTGCCATTCGAACGGGGGAGAGCAATCGTGAAACTTCATTTTCGTCTCAAACATCTGTAATCATGTATGAACCCTACCACTGCTGTACGAAATCCTTTGAGGATTATTACATCAGCCAAACTGGAAAAGGATTATTCTATTATCAAGGAGTACCACTGCAAAAAGGTTATGGACTTGGAGGACTCTTTCGTTCGTTATTTAGAACGGCGGTACCATTATTCAAACAAGGTGCTAAAACGCTCGGAAAACAAGTCTTACGAACGGGGATGGATCTCGTCACGGATGTTATTCAAGGAAAAGATGTGAAGATAGCAGCCAAACAACGAGCTAAAGAAGCAGGACAACTACTCACCGACAAAGTCACTAACAAAGTAAAGAAAATGATGGGTGGAAGTGTTAAAAGGAAGAGAAAGACGAAGAAATATATCATTTCTTCAAAGAAAGCCAAGAGAGTAACACGTGACATTTTTGATCCGTAAAACCATGGCTCTGATTCACAGTCATTCTTCCGTATGCCTCAAGTCGGAACTGGATTTATTTGCTTTACCGCCCACACAAACAAGCATAGAAAAGGGACAATGGATTGAATACCACCCCTTAGCCAATATTCGAGATGGAGGCCCTTTGGAATTTAATATTTCGGGGAGTGGAGAAGAATACATGGACTTATCTTCCAGTCAACTTTACGTGAAAGTCAAAATCGTGAAATCCGACAATTCCGTCCTGCCCGACAAAGAGCCCGTGGGTCCCATTAACTGCTTCCTTCATTCTCTGTTTTCGCAAGTCGACATCAGTTTAAACGAAAGAGTGATTTCGTCGTCAAGCAACACGTATCCATACAGAGCTTATATTGAAACTCTGCTGAATTATGGAGAAGAAGCAAAGAAAACATATTTAGCATGTGAAGGTTTTTACAAGGATACATCCGGACATCTACATGAAATTAACCCCACGAATGCTACAACGAACAAGGGATTGTATCAACGCTACGAACTCGTAAAGGATAGCAAGACGTTGGACATGATTGGAACCTTGCATTGTGATTTATTTTTCAAAATAGACTGTTGCTAAATTTAGTGGATGTGAAAATCAAACTGATTCGTAGCAAACCGGATTTCTGTCTCGTTTCCTCCTTCGGGACACCCAATTACATAGTTCTCATCGAACATGCATCAATTTTTGTGAGAAAAGTCAAAGTCAACCCAGGAGTTGCCATAGGTCATGCAAAAGCTTTAGAAAAATCTCCTGCCAAATATCCCATTGATCGTGTTTTATGCAAAGTGTATTCCATTTCTCAAGGAAGTATGTCCTTCGTGCAAGACAACGTATTCCTTGGACAAATGCCAAAGAGATTGGTCATTGGGTGTGTGGACAACGATGCCTTTAATGGTACATATAAGTCAAACCCCTTCGAATTCAAACATTATGACGTCAACTTTATCGCCGTGTAAGTTGACGGTCAACCCGTTCTCCATAAACCACTGGAGCCCAACTTCGAAACGGAAAATACAGTTCGTTCTTACCATAGCCTATTTCAAGGAACCGAGAAATTGGGGCAAGACATAGGAATTTTCATCGGCCGTGAAGAATTTTCCAGGGGTTATACGCTGTATGCTTTTGATCTTACTCCCGATTTATGTGATGGTGGACATATGAACTTGGTCCAGCAAGGAAATTTGAGAGTGGAAATCAAATTTAGAAAAGCTTTGTCAAAAACCATTTCTGAGTTGATCTACGCAGAGTTCCAGAATATTATCGAAATTTCCAAGTCCAGAAGCATTCTTTGTGATTTTGCTAATTAAAAGGAATGAACAGTGTGCAAATAACTAGGATTCTAACGCAAGATCATGTGACGCATCGTTCATTTCTCGGTGTGTTTGCATGCAACCGCCTTCCTAAGAGAATTTCCAAGTTCCCAGCCTGCCTCATTGTGAACACGGATCAGTATGGGAGTCCCGGGAAACAATGGCTGGCCATGTTTATGCCAAACCCAATAACTGTGGAATTTTTCGATTCCTATGGACATCCCCCAGAATATTTTGAAGGACCTATTTTCCGATTTGTTTCCAAGTTTACCTACGTGAATTTTAATGACATGTCTCTCCAAAGTTCGTTTACGGCCGTGTGTGGCCAATTTTGTATTTTTTACTTATATTCTAGATGTCGCGGAAAAAGCTTATATTCCATTGTAAAACTATTTAATTATAAAAGTGAAACAAACGATGTACGTGTTTTTCGTTTTGTTAAAAAAAATTTTGGAATTGTATCAAAATTTAGAATGTGAATAATAAAAATTGATTTATCACTATTTTATGTGCCATGTCTTTAAATTGGGCTGACTCTTGTTATTTCATTCAGTTGTCAATATGGAAGTGCCTAAGCTGCATCATCCTTTCACAGCTCTAATAGCGGGTCCTACGGGTTGTGGAAAAACTCACTTTGTGAAACGTTTACTTCAACATCAGGTGGAAATCATCTACCCATCACCGCAACATGTGGTTTGGTTCTACGGCGTTCATCAACCATTATATGATGAAATACGTGATGTTACTTTTGTCGACGGTATTCCTCCAAATTTCAAGGATTATTTGGAAGGAAACACGCTTTTCATTATAGATGATTTGATGGTAGAATGTGGGAATGATAAAAGACTAACCCATTTATTTACAAGGGGTAGTCATCATTATAATGTATCCGTTGTTTTTATTACCCAAAATATTTTCCATAAAGGCAAAGAAATGAGAGAAATTTCCCTTAATGCTCATTATTTGTTTTTGTTTAAGTCACGTAGAGATGTGAATCAGATCACTCATTTGGGAAGACAGTTGTACCCTAACAAAGGGAAATTTTTTCACGAGGTGTATCTGGATGATACGAAATTTCCGTTCAGCTACTTAATGATAGACATCAAACCAAACACACCGGAAGAAATGCGCTTGCGCACCAATATACTCCCAGGAGAAACTCAATATGTTTACCAACCACGGCATTAGCTCCCCATTTACCATGAAAACGGTCGTCGTCGACGTAGAAGGATTTCTCCTTCAGAACAGAAAATTCATAGTGAAAGATCTCGTTGCATGTTATTTGTAGACGGGGGAGGGGGATGTTTGCCCTTTGCCACCGTTCCCCTTCTGCGAAATGCATCCAAGAAGAGAAAAAGCTCAGTGCCTTTGGACGGTCAGAAATATACACCACATTCCATGGGCTAGCAGAAACGAAGAGTAGAATGTCCTTTTAAAGATATTCCATTCCTTCTGTACTGAAACTGATATTTTCGAGGCCAAAGGACTAAATAAATGCAAGTACGTGGAAAAGTTAACAGGTACCATCTTTAAGGACTTTGATGCTCTGTGTTGTCCTAATGTGGAATACCTCCCTGATGTCCAAGTGCAGTGCCTAGTTCATCATCGAACTGATAAAAATCATTGTGCTCCCCAAAAAGCAGTCACATACGCGGAGTGGTTAAAAACTTAAGTGCGTTATTAAGTTCGTTATTCTTCGCCATGACATTATCGGAGCAACACATTCAGCAGCTGCGTCTGATGAAGATTTGTCCTAAAAAACACTTGAAAGATTTTTTAAGGAAACTGCCAAACAGTGGAATCAAAGTCATATGTGAATGTGTTTTGAACACTTTAAAAGGCAATGTTCCCCTTTCACCTCCGCAGAAGGGAAAATTGCGTGGACATAAACACACGCTACGGAAATTAGCTGATAAAAAAGTCCCCTTGTTCAAGAAAAGAAGAATTTTGGTTCAGAAAGGTGGATTCTTAGGTGTGTTGATACCTGCGGCTCTGAGTGTTTTAACAACTCTGTTAAACAAATAAGATGGAATACGCCAGGAAAATGGTGCTCGTCCCAGAGGAGAGAGTTTCAAGACATGTACCTACGGAAGAAGTTTTATCTGACCTCGATAAAGAAATGAAGAAAATCTTACTGAGTAAAGAACCTGTTGATGTTAAAATTAAATTATATAACCAAGTGCTTAATAAAAGAATTCAAGTGTCCCTCTTAAATCCGCCTATGTCAAACTTTTCAACGAAAGATCATTTAGCTGAAGAACTCTTAGATGTATCGGCTGATATAAGGGAACCCCTGAAAAAGTTAAAACTGATGTTTCAACAGCAAAAAATAGTGATGTTGAAGATATGGTGTTGCAGACTGTACCTAAAAATTTAAGAAGATATGCATATAATATTTTAGACGTTTTCAAAAATAATTCAAAAATTATTTCATGGACACCTAATGGAGAATTTGTGTATAAAGACAAAGTTCTTCCTGACTCGAATATTGTTGATCTGGTTGACAATTTACTGAGAAATAAAAAAATTCAAAGACCCATTCCGGCAGCTCTTGAATTTAGGCATGCTATAAAAGAAGTTAACTTACCTTTAAAATATGTAAAAAATAAACAATTTCTTATCAAAAGTGAAAAATATCAAGTTGGTAAATCTCTGTCAAAACCAAAAGAATGTAATCATTGGATTTCTTATTAAACATCCATTGCTTTTTTGGAAATTTGTGTTTGTTTCAGTAATTCTATATAAACAAAATACACAAGTAGTTCAAAGAAAACTGATTTTATTAAATCTTATAAATTATTCCCAACAGGGGAAAATTATAAAAAATAGTCAATTATCATTTGAAGACATCAATCACATTTAGAAAAACATTGTTCATTCAAAGTCATCTACTTCTCTGAGTTCATAAATTATCTGAGATAGTATTGAATTCAAGTTGATTGAGCGTATGAAATTGCTTTCTACGGATGTACATTTGCCAGAAAATTTACTTATCATATCATACATTTCTATTCCTAATATTGCACAGTTCACATAGAAATCATTCGCCACTATATCGTACATATCCTTTCCTTCATCACGAGCACTTTCTGTTAAATTCTGGACTAATTGTGTTTTCAGGATATTGTACAATAAATGATTCAAGCCACTGTGATCACAGGGAGTAATACATTCTTTGATTTCCTCCCCAGTTACTTCGTTAAACATAGCTCTTAGCGGAAATGATTTTAAAAAATTGAATATGACGCATTTTGTAGCTTTGTGCTTGATCCGATACAGAAATTTCCACTGCTGATAGTTGAGTTTCATATACCCCTGGCTAGATTTTCCACTTTTTGCTGTGGGGTGTTTTTTTTGTAGTTGTACATTTCGAATAGCGGGAAATACAGTGATCACTAGCTCCCCGCCAAAATACAGCACACGGATTCGTGGGCTATCTGAATGAAAATATTCCTCTATTATATCGAGCATTCTGTACATATGTATCCATTCTTCCTGTAATAAAGAAATTCCCCCTTCTGCTGGACGCCACTCTTCACCGTGCACAGTAAAACGACGATATATATTAACTTGAACTTTGTCATGAATCGTTTCAATACTGATGAAAATACCACCGCCCAAGTACCAGCAGCTTTTAGGCTATAAAAAAAAAAAAAAAAAATAAAGAAACATCATAAAATTTAAAAAACTCATTAGAATTTTTGTAAAGAACATGGTTTTTTTTTATTGCAATTATTTTTAGCCACCATACAATATACTTAAAGTATACAACAACAACATTTATTATACCACATTTTTTTTTTGAAGCATACAAAAATTAGATAGTTGGGGTTGAACTCCACGAAGGGGTTATCATTGATGATGCTAAGACCCACAATCGGTCATTTAGATCCGCCAAAATAGTAGACGGCAGAGAGTCAGAATCCTTTCCAGCTTCGGAACCCTGGTTTTTTACCTCAGAGCCCGAAACGATGTCGATAATCTGGTTACGTGGGCGAAGCGTACGTGGGCAAAGCGTACCGTGGGCGAAGCGTACAGCATGTTTGGAAGGTAGGGAGGGGAGGGAGAAATTTTGAGGATTCTTTCGTAACTCATACAAGTTGGTTTTATGGCCACAGTTTACAGTTCGCATTTATAGCTATAAAAAAAATTTTACCAGAAGGAATCTATGAAAGTAAAAAAAATCATTTGAGCTGTTTAATTTTATTTTATTACTTTTTTTTTATTTGAAATTCATTTGTAACGCATACGAAAATACAGAAAAATTAAGTGAAATACAATTGGAGCCGTCATTCAATTTACAAAGTACATAATAACAAAATTGTACATGTTTGTTTTGAAAATGTGATTTTCAATTGTATTTTACTGCAAACTTTCCCCCACAGTTTTTCCCCAGTCTTGTGACTGGGCAATGCCTTATTTAGCATTGGTTCACCACTAAATTAATCTATCTTTGTTGCATAGCTTAAAGCTGTTAAGCATTTTCGCAGGTTTTGTGTTTTTTCAAACTCCGTTATAATATTATTTATTCTTTCGTCTAATTTTATGTAAACTTTTCTCCTTTTTCCAACAGTTTCTCCTAATTCTTTAGACTTTAGCAAAAACGAGACATATTCGGATTCCTCTTTCAGGGTCTTAATTAAAAAATGAACATTTGGTTGCTTTTTGCCAATAATTCTATTTAATTTCGAATTCCAACCTTCTACTGCATTATTTGTCCTATGGCGCTGACCATGAACATTCCAGATCTCGACAGGAATAATAGAATTATCCATCCATTGTTTAACGAAATAATCAAGAAATGTGGATAACTTACCGTTTTTTGGAGTATCTTCCATTATGATAAGCCATGCATCTTCTACATTTGAACGTGGTATGTAGGCTAATGCCGAACACATTTTGCATATCTTCCTTATCTCTTCATTTGATTTATATTCCGTCACGAGTCCTACTTCCTGGATTTTTCGCCACAAGCATTGATTGTAGTGAAAATTACAACCAGATATTGTTGTTTGAGAGAAGATCATTTTTATTGCTGAAATTGCTGCTACTTCAAAATCTACTTTTATAACTTTTGGTGTCCATTCTGGGCACCAACTTTTTAATTCGCTAAACAAAGCATATGTTTCTTCTCGTTTATCGGGTAATAATGCAAATATCACAGGATAAACATTTGTTTCAAGTGCCGTGCTTCCACAATCAACATGCACAGTATACAATTGTGTGAACTGTTTCGGACAACTCTTGAATGTTCCATAAAAAAAAAAAAGGTGTCTCCACTTGTCAAAAGATGTTTAACGTTTTCACCTGCGAACACGAGAATTCTTTTCCCATAATTATTTGTAAAATCCAATCGAAGAAAACTTTCGTCGTTCGATAGGTGAAGAACATTTTCAGGAAATACAATATCATTACTTTCTGTAGGGTTTTGAGTACTTCCTAATACTTTTCTTCTTTCTGCACACAGTGAAGTTTTGGCATTTCCATATATTGGTACTTCAGTTACTAGGTCATATCCTCTTGAATAAATATTTCTCATTTCTTCTTGAAAAATCCTATGCACTGGTACTGAAACTTCGTCTCTAACTCTTTTTCTACATATATCCATTGTCTTTTTTACCTCTATTTCTGCAATATTTGGGACACAAGAATGATCCGTTCGACTTATTATTTCATATTTAAAATTCCTTTTAATACTTCCCCTGCATCTGTTCTTTTTCTCTTTTGTACATAGCCAACTGATACATTCTTTGCTTTTTCTATGCAATCGGTGTTGGTAGCCATCTGCTATCAAACAAGGTTTTCCATTTCTAGTTGATAACAATTCACCAGATTCCATGACAATATAATATGTTCTTCTGAAGGAAATAATTACAAACACTTCAAATCGCAGCGCACAAGTGAACGCACACTGAAACGGACCCGGCTAATGACAACCCCAATTGTACGTGTTTGTTACACGTGTTCACCAGCCCTGGAGGCGGCCCGGCCCGCACATGCAAGGGGGATGGCAACCAGGGGGATAACCCAACCGACGAAGAAGTGTACGCTTCGCCCACGATTTTGGGTTGTACGCTTCGCCCACGTACGCTACACCCACTCCACCCCACGTATGCCAGCTAAATACTGACCTGTTTGTCGAGGGCCCCAAGAAAGAGAAAAAGGGTGGTATTTCTTACATGTATTTTGATATTGAAACAGTGGAGGGCCCCAATGGTATTTTGACCCCTGTATTACTGATAGCTACTTTTCTCGAAGAAGGCAATTGGAAATTTGTCACCTTTCAAAATGTTGACGCTTTCGTTGATTGGCTGCTAGGTACAGAAGTGTATAACAACGGTGTCCGTTGGCGTCAAAAGTACATCAGACCCCGCTTTCGACACATGACGGTTTTAGCACATAATCTGAAGGGATTCGATGGTATGCCCATCCTTAACGCTCTTTACAAAAAGAGTTTGAAACCAGAGATAGTCTTTCAGGGTGGGAAGGTGATGGGTATTTTTCTTTCGGCTTTAAAAATTAGATTCATTGACACTCTGTCCTTCATCCCTTGCTCTCTGAGGCAGTTTCCTTCAACATTTGGCATTGAAAATGTGAAAAAAGGATTTTTCCCTTATAACTTTGCAACTGCGGAAAATCTCGATTACATCGGCCTTATTCCATCAAAAGAGTTTTTTGTACCTGAAAACCTCACAACAAAAGAGATCAAAGAATTTAACTCATGGTATGATGAAAAAGCAAAAATAAAAGAATATAATTTGTATCAGGAGATGAAAAGCTATTGCACAGATGATGTAAGAGTTCTCCGCATAGGAGCCGAAACGTTTCGTACGGAATTTTTGAACCTCACCGGTATAGACCCCTTTGAGGAAGACCTCACCATTGCAGGCGCTTGTCTCCGTGTCTTTAGATAAAATTTCTTAAAATCGAAAACGATAGGCGTTGTTCCTGCCCTTGGATACTCCTCATGTGACGTATCTAGTAGGAAATGTAGGACATGGTTGAAGTACATCGAAGAAACCACCGGAGAGAATATACAGTCGGCATCTTCAGCATCTGGAGAACATAAAATTGTATCATACAAATTAGATGGTATTTTTCATGATACCAGTACTATTTATGAGTTTAACGGATGTTTTTTCCATGGATGTTCTACGTGCTATCCCGACGGAAACACTGTACACCCATTTTTTAAAGTCCCGATGAGGCAAGTGAGGTTCCGAGACATTGATAAACAGAGCTATCTGTTAGCTACTATGCCTAGTTTTCAGCTGAAAATCATATGGGAGTATGAATTCGATCGTATGGTTAAAGGTGATATCTTGGTATCATCCATATTAAGCTCATTCCTGAGAGGATCTGTATAGAACCCCGAGAGTTTTTATATGGAGGAAGAACAGAAACCATTACCCTTTACGCTAACGCCGATGAAGGGAAAACTATAAAATATGTGGATTTCTGTAGTCTCTACCCATATGTCTGCAAGTACGGCAGATTTCCTATAGGTCATCCCCGAAGAATCACAGAAAATTTCTGTCACGACCCCGAAGCCTATTTCGGCATCATAAAAGCAACTGTACTGCCACCAAAGAAATTGTTTTTCCCTGTCCTTCCATTAAAAATTCAAGGAAGGCTGATTTTCACTCTATGTCCTCATTGTGCTAAAGATCTTAGACGTGATGTGTGTTGCCATGTTGACAAAGAACGTTTCATCACAGGATCTTGGCCCAGTAACGAGTTTTACAAGGCTGTGGCCATGGGATACAAAATCATTGCATTCCATGATGTCTGGCACTATGAAGAGTCCTCCCAATATGTAAAAGGATCCCATAAAGGAATATTTTCTGAATATATAGACACTTTTTTAGCAGCAAAGCAAAAATATTCAGGATATCCCCAAAAAATTTCTTCTGACGAAGAAAAAAGAAAGTTCTGTGATGATTTTTTCACTGCAGAAGGTGTAAGAATTGCTCCCCATGAAGTTTCTGCTAATTCAGTTAGGAGGCTCACGGCGAAACTTGCTTTAAATTCATTGTGGGGTAAGTTCGCGCAAAATCCCGATAAACCACAGAATGTAATTGTCGATAATATAATGCATTATCTTGAAATATTAAACGACAAAACAAAGGAAGTCACTGACATATGTGAAGTCAGTGAAGAAAACATGATGGTAGTTTTTAAATATATTAAAACGTTTCTTCCTGATAATAAGAAAGGCAATATCGTAATAGCATCCTTTGTCACATCAACTGCTCGCCTTAAATTGTACACTATATTAGAAGCTCTGCAGACACGTGTATTATATATGGACACGGACTCTGTCATCTATATATCAAAGCCTGATGACAAATATCATCCTCCATGTGGAAATTACCTTGGTGAGTTAGTGGACGAAATCTCCAGCAAATACTCGGAAGGAATTTGTATAGAAGAATTTGTTTCAACGGGGCCCAAAGTATACAACCTGAGACTTTCAAACAGTGAAACTATTCAGCGTTGCAAGGGAATAACCTTGAACTGGCCCAACAAGAAAAAGTTCACTGTTGGCTTATTAAAAAGCATGATTATTAACAAAGATGGCACGGAAATTAAATTCCAAAACCATTTAATATTGTCAGAAACAAGTTTTTAGGAACTTTAACAAATATACCTTCCGAAAAAGGATTTAAAATGGTATTTGAAAAAAGATTATTAAGTGATGATTCATATGTGTCCTTCCCATATGGGTATGAGAAGTAATAAAGTTTCTGTGCCTACCTGTGATTCTGTGTATTTGCACGTTTTTTTTTTTTTTTTTTTGTTTTTTTTTTTTCTGTTTTTAAGCATTTGGTTCATTCACATTTGTTTACTGAGTTTCCTGCAGTATTAAATAAAAACTGTACTTCTAGTATTTCTAAAGTACCAGAATTTTGTTTTTAAGCATCGTCCTTGTTTTATTTCTCCCCCCCCCAAGGTTGTTAGGGATATATTTCCAGAAATTCGAAGAACATATGTTCTAAAATGGGTAGTGGCGTTGCCAATTACCTCCCAAAACTATGTAGATCCGGCTGAACTAGATGATGGATCATTTCAATCTATCCCCATATGCATTGATCTAACCTGTGAACCCGATGTAATAGATTTGATTTCGAAGCCAGAGACGATAAATCTGACATCTTCCGAACCTGGGACAGTGGATTTAATTTCGGAGTCGGAAATAATGGAACCGGACTCCGACCCCGAGATTATCGGTGGAGTGGGTGTAGCGTACGTGGGCGAAGCGTACAACCCAAAATCGTGGGCGAAGCGTACACTTTTTCGTCGGTTGGGTTATCCCCCTGGTTGCCATCCCCCTTGCATGTGCGGGCCGGGCCGCCTCCAGGGCTGGTGAACACGTGTAACAAACACGTACAATTGGGGTTGTCATTAGCCGGGTCCGTTTCAGTGTGCGTTCATTTGTGCGCTGCGATTTGAAGTGTTTGTAATTATTTCCTTCAGAAGAACATATTATATTGTCATGGAATCTGGTGAATTGTTATCAACTAGAAATGGAAAACCTTGTTTGATAGCAGATGGCTACCAACACCGATTGCATAGAAAAAGCAAAGAATGTATCAGTTGGCTATGTACAAAAGAGAAAAAGAACAGATGCAGGGGAAGTATTAAAACGAATTTCAAATATGAAATAATAAGTCGAACGGATCATTCTTGTGTGCCAAATATTGCAGAAATAGAGGTAAAAAAGACAATGGATATTTGTAGAAAAAGAGTTAGAGACGAAGTTTCAGTACCAGTGCATAGGATTTTTCAAGAAGAAATGAGAAATATTTATTCAAGAGGATATGACCTAGTAACTGAAGTACCAATATATGGAAATGCCAAAACTTCACTGTGTGCAGAAAGAAGAAAAGTATTAGGAAGTACTCAAAACCCTACAGAAAGTAATGATATTGTATTTCCTGAAAATGTTCTTCACCTATCGAACGACGAAAGTTTTCTTCGATTGGATTTTACAAATAATTATGGGAAAAGAATTCTCGTGTTCGCAGGTGAAAACGTTAAACATCTTTTGACAAGTGGAGACACCTTTTTTTATGGAACATTCAAGAGTTGTCCGAAACAGTTCACACAATTGTATACTGTGCATGTTGATTGTGGAAGCACGGCACTTGAAACAAATGTTTATCCTGTGATATTTGCATTATTACCCGATAAACGAGAAGAAACATATTATGCTTTGTTTAGCGAATTAAAAAGTTGGTGCCCAGAATGGACACCAAAAGTTATAAAAGTAGATTTTGAAGTAGCAGCAATTTCAGCAATAAAAATGATCTTCTCTCAAACAACAATATCTGGTTGTAATTTTCACTACAATCAATGCTTGTGGCGAAAAATCCAGGAAGTAGGACTCGTGACGGAATATAAATCAAATGAAGAGATAAGGAAGATATGCAAAATGTGTTCGGCATTAGCCTACATACCACTTTCAAATGTAGAAGATGCATGGCTTATCATAATGGAAGATACTCCAAAAAACGGTAAGTTATCCACATTTCTTGATTATTTCGTTAAACAATGCATGGATAATTCTATTATTCCTGTCGAGATCTGGAATGTTCATGGTCAGCGCCATAGGACAAATAATGCAGTAGAAGGTTGGAATTCGAAATTAAATAGAATTATTGGCAAAAAGCAACCAAATGTTCATTTTTTAATTAAGACCCTGAAAGAGGAATCCGAATATGTCTCGTTTTTTGCTAAAGTCTAAAGAATTAGGAGAAACTGTTGGAAAAAGGAGAAAAGTTTACATAAAATTAGACGAAAGAATAAATAATATTATAACGGAGTTTGAAAAAACACAAAACCTGCGAAAATCCTTAACAGCTTTAAGCTATGCAACAAAGATAGATTAATTTAGTGGTGAACCAATGCTAAATAAGGCATTGCCCAGTCACAAGACTGGGGAAAAACTGTGGGGGAAAGTTTGCAGTAAAATACAATTGAAAATCACATTTTCAAAACAAACATGTACAATTTTGTTATTATGTACTTTGTAAATTGAATGACGGCTCCAATTGTATTTCACTTAATTTTTCTGTATTTTCGTATGCGTTACAAATGAATTTCAAATAAAAAAAAAGTAATAAAATAAAATTAAACAGCTCAAATGATTTTTTTTTACTTTCATAGATTCCTTCTGGTAAAATTTTTTTTATAGCTATAAATGCGAACTGTAAACTGTGGCCATAAAACCAACTTGTATGAGTTACGAAAGAATCCTCAAAATTTCTCCCTCCCCTCCCTACCTTCCAAACATGCTGTACGCTTCGCCCACGGTACGCTTTGCCCACGTACGCTTCGCCCACGTAACCATACGTGGTAGCCTCTGGATGGATTAAAATGTGATAAACACTTTATACATCTATGATGAGTATTACAAGTACTGTTTGCTTTATGTGCATTTAAGCATATTTGACCTCGAAAATAATTCGAACAATCTGGACATATGATGTAGTCACCTGACTGGGGGCATTTTTTTCCTTTACACGAAAGGCACATGTTTGTGCATACATGAATATTAGAATTATAAATAAATTTTGGACAATCAGTACACTGAGATTTGGCACTAAAATACCCAACAGGATTAGAAATTACGTCAAAATGCTCGTTGTTTAGAAGAAGGAATAACTTAATTTCAGCATCTAGACCCTTAAAAACAATGGAAAAGTCATCTTCAACAAAATACACAATAATTTGATATTTTGAGGAGAGGTACTCCTGGAACTTATGAAGTTCGGGGATCCCACAACTTCCTTCAGGTACTCCCGCGGTAGTGTGTAGCAGCCGTGCAAGGTTAAGTTGGCGAACTTTCGCAGGATGTAGCAGGGCTTTGAACTCCGATTCAGAAATGTCCCCATAATTTTTCTGCGCAAGTCCACGGGCCACAACAAGCGATCGGGCTAAACATAGGTTATCGTGATTTGAAATGGTTATAAGAGATTTTTTTGTTTTATTATATAACTTCAAATCAGCAATTTTTCGTTTTCTTGGGCCCTCTGTTCTTGCTCCTCCAACTCTGTTTATATTCACAAATACTAAATCAAATTCGAGGTCTCCATCGGTCAAAATTTCAGTGTTTGATTGAATGACTTTTTCTAGAGCCTGAAAAAATCGTTCCACCGTTAACTGGCTAACCTCGATGAGTGGTAAGTTCACGGGATTATCAAGGTATCTCGACCGCATGACTAGTCGAACATGAGAATATGGAGAACTTCGTGTAAACTCTTCAAAGGCCGCGGTGAGTACTTGGCGGAGATAAGGCATAAAATCTTCAGGATCTTCTATGTGTTCGGTATCTATTCTGAGAGTGTAAGTAGTGAACTGTGTACGGTATCTCCTGCTAAGTCGGGTCAATCTGCGAAGAATACGATAACCCGCATGACCACGGTCCGTTACAGGTGGATTAATTGCTTCATCCTCGATAGGCGTCGGAACAATCACGGGCCCTCCCTCGAGGGTCCTGGTTCTCCAGCCGGCTGAAGATTCAAATGATTTTGGGGTGCTAATGGAACTTCGTTGTAACCATTATTGCTTCCTCCCCCAGCTGCCATCTTGTTATGTTCATTATTGAAATCCAGGGCGTGTGGGGAAAGGTCGTCCCATGCGGCGGTAAATTCTTCTGACGCTGGTGCTACGGCATCGTGTTCCGCGAATGCATCCAAATCTCCCCAGGAGTCATCATTCTAGAAAATTTTGAACAATTCCTGAGTTATTTTTAAAAAATAAAAAAACCGGATGGCTGACTCAGCATATTTCTGGAGTTTCCTTTGTCGTTTAACGAAAAAACGTTTGTAGCAAAAAACGCTCATACAACCCCATATGATAGATTTATGTAGAGTATTTTAGGAAGGAACTGTCTGACCCCCCCCCCCCCAGGTCTTAAACAACCCTTAGAAGTTGGAAGCAAGAAGATTAGGGATAGAGTTCCCGACAGGAAAGCCACACGAAGAGAGAAAGAAAGTCGTCGTTATTTATAGCCGTGGACAACCCCGTATGGAAAAGTGCTACGCGGTTAATAACCCCCCCCCCCCCCAATGGAAAAATGTTCTAACCTTTAGAGATCATTCTACCAGCGTAACTCGAAGGTAAACTTGAAAAATATACCGAGTATTGCCATCGAATGTAACATTACAAATAATGAAACTCCTTTCAAAAAACATTTTCAAAAACAGAAACGTGACATATTTATGGTAATTATGATGTCAATGACTTCGAAAAAAAAACAGATTTTGATCTATACCATTTGTTAAATTTTCTACTACATCAAACCACTTAGAATTACAAACTTAAATTTTCAGGACGAAAACTTTAGAATCCCCATAGACAATGACAATACGTGCCACGTGTTAGCACGAAGTTAATTTCAGCTAAAGACATGTATACACTTCAAACTAAGATCACTTTTTATAAATCATAAGAATAAAGTACTATATGTGGCCCCTGAAAATACAGGGGAATCCTCGTAGAAAATGGCAATACGTGCCACGTGTTTACGCGAAGTTATTTTTAGCTAACACAATGATAAAGACATGACTAGACATTTTCGTAATTGACTTTTAGAAACATTAACCTGCTAACATGGTGCCCTCACACTAAGAAAACAGCACGTGCTAAAAATGAACAAACAATAAAAATACGGGCCACGTGTTCACGCAAAGCTAATTTCAGCTAACACAATTATAAAGACATGTTAAAGCTTCAAGCTAAGATCACTTTTATAAATCACAAGAATAAAGTACTATATGTGTCCCTGAAAATATATGGGAATCCTCATAGAAAATGGCAATACGGGCCACGTGTTTTACGCGAAGTTAATTTCAGCTAAAGACATGTATACACTTCAAACTAAGATCACTTTTTATAAATCACAAGAATAAAGTACTATATGTGTCCCTGAAAATACATGGGAATCCCCGTAGAAAATTGCAATACGTGCCACGTGTTTACGCGAAGTTAATTTCAGCTAACACATCCCTGAAAATGCACGGGAATCCCCGCAGACAATGAAAATACGCGCCACGTGTTAGCGTGAAGGAAATTTTCAGCTAACACAATGATAAAGACATCGCTTCAGTGATAAAGACATGACTAGACATTTTCGTAATTGACTTTTAGGAACATTAATCTGCTACCATGGCACCCTCACATTAAGAAAACAGCACGTGCTAAAAACGAACAAACACTTCAAAAAAAAAAAAAAAAAAAAGAATGAAATGAAGTTACACATACCTCCTTATCATCAGTGGTAGAAGAACTTGAGGCCTACATGCTGTCCAAATGTTGTATATCACCCAAACGTAGACCACACGTCTTTTTGTCGCTTTCAGACCTGCTTCTCACAATACAAAAGGTTTTAATATTTTATCTTATAGTTCAACACCTCAATACTGCACGAGCTGCTATACACTCCGAAAGCAAAAAACGTCTCCCCTTTTATACCCGAAAACAGACACGTGACCAGAAATGTTGCCATCGGAAAAAGGTTACTACCCCTTTGGAAAATTAATTTCAAAAAGTGCCGACAGATGGGGCTGCAAATTTTCGCGAACCACCACCAGAGGGCGCTGCCATCGTATTTCTCCCTCGCGCCGAGAGGAGACCGGAAGTGACGTCGCGCACGATCCGCCCACCCGTCACGTGACCGGAAGTGTTGCCACCGAAAAGGGTTATCAAGCGCGGTCTTATACTACTACTATACAACATGTAAATTACATAATGATTTCGATCGTGTATATAACAGCGTGCAGACATGGAAGTGTAACTGTGTAGTTATACATACTTCCTCTGTGCGCTAAATCTCCCCCAAGATATCAAGAAGGGGTGAGAAATATATTTTTTTTAAACCTGAACAGGCAATAAAGAGCCCAGAAGGACAATGCATAAACGTTTGTTAACTACGTTTCTATCCCAAAACCTGATGCCTTTCTTTGAAATAATTCTCCTAATGATGGTGAAAAACAAAAGAAGTTAATAAACACAAAAGAACAAATCAAACAAGACAAGATTTTTATGCACAAGTGATTTTGATTTTTAAACGAATTACGTATAAGCAAGAATAAAAAAACAATCCTCAGCTTCCTTGTAGCTCATCCCCCCCCCCCCGTGCAGAATAATTTATTAAAACAGTCAATTCGCTTGATCTTTCATTGGCGAAAAATCTGCTTATTAGAGAATTTCAATATTTCATAGTTAATATTGTCACCTAAAGAAAAAAAATCTAGAGAGAATTTTTAACTCGAAGTTGAAATGTTTCTTCACAAAGGAACTTTAAAATTTTTCATTTTCGTCATCGAAACCTTGTAGCAGAATATATATATATATATATATAAATTGTATAACCATGCTTTACCTTTTTCATTATAAATTTTCTCGGTGATGCGAATTTATGCATATTAAGTGGGTGTGCTCTGCTTAAGCGGATTTCCGCGAATGTCAACACTGGTGAACAAATATATGCGTTGCATCCAGTTTTTTTATTAAGTTTTCTATTTAATTCACACTGGAATCTTATGTGAAAGGAGTATATTCTATGAATATGATAAATGTATCCGTTGAAGGCCACACAAATATAATCAGCGGAAAAGGAACATAAATGTTTATCGCGTAGTCCCGGGTACTGACGTACTGACTGACCCCTATGTTATAAATACTGGCATTTGGAAGCAATCTAGGACAAAGTCCAGAAACACACAGAAGTAAGCAAATGCAGACATAGTCATAAATCTGTCAATCACTGCAGTGGCAGCGCGGGAAGCTGTGCTTTTCATGCACGGCCAAAGTATCACATTTGCACTGTCACGTTTTCTCATTTTTATTTATATCCGTAAATGGGAAATCGGATAAGTATTTGGATTTCTGTTATATAGAACTATCTGAAATATAACGCTGTTCTACAAGGTTTTGTATAACATGAACAAATGTAGCTGTTTTTAACTAATGTTTGAGTGCTGATTTCAGATCTGACCTTAAAAATTGACCACCACATCACGTTTTTTTGTCATGGGACATTAAATATGTACTATTGTTCCACATTAGCGCTTGTAGGCATGTAAAAGGGCACTAGATCTTTTTATTGTCATGTTTCGCCACCGGACATGTTTTGGGTGGCAGCACTAATTTTTTCACAGGTAGAGAATATGTAACCGCAACCGAACCGCCATTGCTGTTTTTTACATCAAAGGAGAAACACGTGCCGCATGTTTATGAGCAAAAGTGGGTGAAATGGAGAAAAGGGACCGTCGCGGTTGTATTAATGTTCCGGATAAGTTTTGCTATGTGTACAGACTGTATACTATAAAATCGAAGAGTCGTCCATTGATAAAGACTGTGAGGAAAGCCTACTGTTTGTACTTTGGATGTCATGTTGGAGATCAAAATAAATCGCGAGCTCCACATATTTGCTGCATTTCCTGCTTTCTTGGCCTGGGTGAATGGTTGAAAGGTAAGCTGAAATCCATGCTTTTCGCAGTTCCGATGATTTGGCGTGAGCCAACTGATCACGTGGAAGATTGGTATTTTTGTTTAACCAAAGTGAGTGGCTTTTCAAAGAAGAATAAAAGTAAAATACAGTATACAAATTTGCCATCAGCCTTAATGCTTGTTCCGCATGGGGAAGACCTTCCTATACCAAAACTTTCGTTGAACTGTGAAAAGATAGATTCAAATTCATCCAATGAAGATATGGACGCACATGAAGATCCGGATCCTACATACACTCCTAAACACTTAGACGAGCCCCACTTGATTGAGCAAAATGAATTGAATGATCTCTTTCAAGACCTACATCTTTCCAAACAGCAAGCTGACCTTTTAGGTTCCCGACTGCAAGAGTGGAACCTGCTAGCAAAGAGTATACGTGTGCCTGTGTTCAGAAATAGAGATTTGGGGATATGTCCTTTCTATGAAATGCAGGATGGTATGTGTTTTTGTTCAGATATTCCGAGCTAATGACAGAATTAGGAATATCTTACGGAATGGTGTCTATTTATCCACTCATTCAAAGTTAGTTTAAAAGCTGTCCTTTTGTCCAACGGAAACCAGAAGCCTTCCATTCCAGTAACACATGCTGCAGGAATGAACGAGACGTATGAAAACGTGGACAAAATTCTCACTGCAATACAATATGACCGGTTTAGGTGGTCAATATACAGTAATCTGAAAGTGATATGACTCTTTCTCGGACTCCAAAGTGGCTTCACCAAATTTTGTCGTTTCCTTTGTATGTGGGACAGTAGGGCCACAGCACAACACTACGAACGGACAGACTAGCCTGAACGGGACGTTTTCATTCTTGGAGAGAGTAACGTTCGTCACAAGCCCCTAGTTAATCCCTCTGATGTGTTGCTTCCAACACTTCATATCAAACTGGGGCCGATGAAAAACTTTATAAAGGCTATGGACAAACCTGGCCCAGGTTTCTTGCACTTAAAGCAAACATTTCCGCAATTAAGTGAGGCAAAACTCAAAGAAGGCATCTTCGTTGGTCCTCAGATACGGGAACTACTGTAGGTTAAAGAAGCGTATGTGATCCAGCTTTTTCCGCCCGTCTGTCTGTCTGTCGGCACGATAACTCACGTAAAAATGGTCCGATTTCGATGAAATTTTAGTATGTGGTAGGGGACCACCTGGGGACGAACCCTATTGAAAATGGGTGAACTGGGGTCAAAGGTCACGACATAAGAGCGGGATCCATTCAATTGCCCTTATGCGTCATAACTTGCGTAAACATGGTTCGATTTCAATGAAATTTTAGTATGTGGTAGGAGACCACCTGGGGACGAACCCTATTGAAAATGAGTGAAATGGAGCCAATGGTCAGGACATAGGAGCGAGATGCATTCCATTGCCCTTATGCGTCATAAGGTGCATAAAAATGGTTCGATTTCGAAGATATTTTAGTATGTGGTAGGGGACCACCTGGAGAGGAACCCTATTGAAAATGGGACAAATGGAGTGAAAGTTCAGGACATAGGATCGGGATCCATTTTATCGCCCTTATCCCACACTATTAAGGTGGACGTCAAGTAATTTTGCTTCTTATATTTCCAATGGAAAACCTTTTGTACACATTCCTTCACAACTAGTGCGTTCCCAAGGATGGAAATTTAAACATCGATTAAAATAACATCATACTATAACTTGGAATACTTAACATTTTCTAAAACATAAGCATAATTATATTAAAAACAATAACGTTTCCTTTCGTGGTGTTGAAACCAGAAAAAAGATGGCGCGACCTGTACTTTGATGACGTCAGTGGACAAATAAATGTTGGATTGCATAATTACGGTTATGGTTTAGAAAATATTATTACGGTTATGGTTTAGAAAATATTATTACGGTTATGGTTTAGAAAATATTAAGTATTCCAAGTTATGAAATGAAGCTATTTTTATCGATGTTCTAATTTTCATCCTTGGGAACGCATTAATTGTGAAGAAAATGTGTACAGAAGTTTTTCCATTGGAAGTATAGGAAGCAAAATTACTTGACGTCCACCATAAAGTAGCAATTCTTGTATGTATGTATGTACACTTTATTTTGAAAACGGCTCCAAAAATTTTGATGAAAGTCGTTAACCTACCGTTTTCTGGTACTAGAAATCGATTTAGCTTGTTCTCGACTTTAGGAGAATTCGTTCAGTGGGTTAAATAACCACCCTGAATTATAACGTTTTTAGTGTCATGGCGTCGTTCCATTAATGTTACCAATGCTTAGAAATCTTATGACGTCACAATCACGTGTTTGAGAATGTTGGCGCGCGATCACGCCATCTGTCTCATTACGTCACGCGTTGTGTGTATCCTATTAAAGTTTTGTGACGTCACACTCTTGCGAGCAGATGGTCGCGATTCCCATCTGCCTCATTACGTCACGCGTTGTGTGCGTATGTCCGTCCGCACGATAACTCGCGTAACAATCGTTCGATTTCGATGAAATTTTAATATCTGGTAGAGGATCACCTGGGAAGGAACCCTATTTAAAGTGAACGAAATGGGGTCAAAGGTCAGTACATAGGAGCGGAATCCATTCCAGTGCTCTTATGCGTCATAACTAACGTAAAAAAGGTTAGATTTCGATGAAATTTTAGTATGTAGTAGGGGACCACCTGGCGACAAACCCTATTGAAAATGGACGAAATGGGGTCAAAGGTCAGGACATAGAGCGGAATCACTTGCATCGCCATTATGCGTCATAACTTATGTAAAAATGCTTCGATTTGGATGAAATGTTAGTATGTTGTAGGGGCCTGCCTGGGGACAAATTCTATTGAAAATGGGCGAAATGGGGTCAAAGGTTAAGACACAGGAGCGGGATCTATTCCATAGTCCTTATGTATCATAACTTACGTAAAAAGGCTTCGATTGCGACAAAACTTTATCATATTATTTCGGAGGTATACCGAACCGGTTCTGTTGAATATCATCGAATTGGGATTTTTTTTTATTGGAGGTTTAACGACCACCGTGAGCAACTCAATGGGCTATAAGCAGTCGCCCGTCCCTAATTTAGGGTCACTGGTTCCAGGGAAGGGAGAGAGTCAGTGCCGTAAGACAAACACAACATCCATGACTGACCAGGATTCGAACCCGGACCCCTTACGGACGAATGATCAGAGGACAGCGCCTTAGACCACTGCGCCACCGGGGCGGCCGAATTGGGATCAAAGGTCAGGGCACAGGGCCGAGATTTATTCCACAGCCATTATTCTCATAACTTGAGTAATGATTTCTGGTATGCTGGAAAGCGTATTACAATCAATGCATGGCAGGATTTTACAAACATGTTAACAAAACGTCATGGCAATCTTTTACATCTGTGGTCAAGGGATCTCTGAGTAACCACAAAGAGGGCAACTACAAACAGCTGAGCCGCCCCGGTGGCGCAGTGGTCTAAGGCGCTGGCCTCTGATCATTCGTCCGTAAGGGGTCCGGGTTCGAATCCCGGTGAGGCATGGATGTTGTGTTTGTCTTACGGCACTGGCTCTCTCCCTTCCCTGGAACCAGTGACCCTAAATTAGGGACGGGCGACTGCTTATAGCCCATTGAGTTGCTCACGGTGGTCGTTAAACCTCCAATCAAAAAAAAAAAAAACAGCTGATTCCAACCTTCTCAAGAACTATAAAAACCTTGGAAGCCGGATGCCCTTAAAAATACATTTCCTCCATTCGCATCTAGACTTTTTCCTGACAACCTAGGAGCAGTCAGCGATGAACAAGGAGAAAGGTTCCACCAAGATATCCGAACCATGGAGGAGAGGCATCAAGGAACCCTCAGTGATGAATGATTACTGCTGGTTTTTGCAGAAGGAGGACAACACGACACATAAGAGAAAAAAATGAACTACGTGTATGAGTATACGAGTATGCGTGTATACATTTACATTTGTGTTAATATTGTTTACTCTATTTCTTTTTTGTTTTGCTATTTGATATGCAGTGATATATGAATATGGTATTTATATCAATGAAAGTTGAAGACTCGTGCAAGAATGAATCACTGATACGAACGATTACCGTCTTCGCCACGATTTAATGATAAAAGATGATAAATGTATACAATTAAAACCATATGTGCATGAGCAGTTTCGAGGTAGCCGCTGCCTCGATAGTGCTCATGTACATATGGTTTTAATTATATATATTTGTCATATTTTATCATTAAATCGTGGCGAAGACGGTAATCGTTCGTATCAGTGATGGTATTTATATACTTTGTAACACTAATTCTATAGCTAACAAGACACATAAATGCTGTAATACAGTGCAATGCGAAGTTGTAATACGTTACAATGTGAAGCTGCAATTTGTGCATATTTCATTGTATATCATCATCATCATCATTGTCAACCATTGTTAATCCTCTTCTGGACGAAGGTCTCCCCAAGTTTCTTCCACAACGGTCTGTCTTGTGCCAGTCTCCCCCATGTTACTCCCCCATACTTTCGAATTTCATCCACCCATCTACCATGTTGTATGTTGTCTTCTTCTGAGTCTTTTCCTGTCCCTTGGAATCCAGTCTAAAATTTCGGCTGTCCACTGATGGTCTGTCCTTCTGGCAATATGTCCAGCCCATTGCTTGTTATTGACAGACGTGTTAGTGGTTCCTACATTTTATGCGTTCCAGTGTGCTATACCTCGTTCCGTATTCACCAGGTGCGTGCCCCTCTTGTTTAAAGGTACTGTGTACGTTTTGAGCTACTTCTCTGGCGCTTTCGTCCTTGTATTTGTTCATATTCCTCCGTTTTCGTATCGTTAGCTCGTTTTTTTACGTTTGGAAGCTGCCAACATGGCGGCTTCCGGTCTCTTCTAATCATCGTTGGGCGTGGCGGATGCACGTCACGTCGCACATCCCACGTCAGTGGAAGTTTATCTACTCTCGTCCTCAGACGTGTCTGCTTAGGTGCCTTCCCAGCTTCCTGGTACTCCTGTTACGGGGCCTTCACTGGACGTGACTGCGCCTCCTTCTTCAGCTTCTGCCTCGGTGCCCTCCCTGGGTACAACTACTACTGCCTTGCCTACTGCCTGTGCTCATCTGCCTTTACTGCCTTCTGTGCGTGCCGGCTCAGTACAAACTTCTCTTCCGAGGATGCCATTTGCCTCTACAGTGCAGCGAGGCGCTACTTCAATGTCAGCTTCTTCTTCACCTGATGGTCTCTTGTAATCGCCACCTATTATTCAGGTATCCAACCACAAGGTAAAGGTAACGATTGATGAAAATTCACAGATTGGTCATGAGTTCCATAATCTCCTGGATAGAGGTGGGCTCTTTCATACCTTACCAAATACTCCTTTGCCACGCTACATCGAGGCCCTTTCAGGTCATGTGTCGTCCGCGTCTATTGCCGGAATTTCCCGCACCCCTCGGGATATCTCCTTGCAGTTCAAGCACAAGGAGGACGCTGACTTTTTCTTGCACATGGGCTTCCGATTGTGACAAATCATCTCGTGCCTTCTTCTCTTTCCAAGCGCCCGGTAAACATCACGTTTTGTTCCACAGGAAGTGCCTGATACTGCGCTTTCTCTCCTTGTCAATCATGTTTGTAAAATCGTTAGCAATGTCCGTCGCCTTTCTGACGCTCCACGCGGAACTCGATTTGCACATGCTACAGGACCTCGCCGTCAGTTGTTGGTCGTTTTCCCCACTGAGAACGCCTTGGAGGATTGTCCTACAGACGCTAATGTTGAAATTGGCTCACGCATTTACAGTTTAAAGGTTTTCACCACTCACTATTGTACTCACTGTCTTACACAAGATCACACCACTGCTTCCTGTGTGAGCATACGCCATGGTATTTCTTCCAGCTCGCCTCCCAACGCCGACACACTGTTCTCTCTGCCATCCCTTCTTCTAGTATTTTGCCATACGCGACCACTCCTTCTCTCAGTCAAACGCAACTTCCAGGTACGGACAATGATGCCTTTCATCCTCTTCCGCACCGTACGGTAGTGCATCCTTTTTCTGGGTTAGCAGAGATGTTTTCCACTACTGCTTTGTCTCCGACGGGGTATTCCGACTCAGATATGAGTAGAGGGAAAAGGCGGGTTCTAGGACAAA
Organism: Macrothele yani; assembly: GCA_039090855.1. Lineage (NCBI taxonomy): Eukaryota > Metazoa > Arthropoda > Arachnida > Araneae > Macrothelidae > Macrothele > Macrothele yani. The sequence continues at coordinate 83,529,558 of CM077012.1, forward strand.
GGAAGTGCTCCACGACCCCGCCCCTGCAACCGTAATTATAGATGACCACATGTCCTCTCCGACACCATCCTCGATCACCACGTGCTCGCCCACAGTTACGGTTGCGTGTGGACAGGAGGAGGAGGGAAGGACACCACCGCCACCCGTGATTGATTCGAGGAGATTGCTTGCCCAGCGCCATTTTTTATTTTTCCTTGACCGGGAAATTTGTATTCCCCTCACGTGTCATTTTATCCCCCACATGTTTGGGATGAGTCACCATCTTTTGTTCGCCATTTTATTTTTCCCGACTAGGGAGTTTTATTTTTCCCAGAGGAAATTTTACATGACATCACCGCGCTAGGAAAATTTTTCACTTAAAGTGAATAAAAATCTTTCGCTGATCATCAGACCGCTGGACTCACGCCTTAAGCCATTCGACTATGAAATCAAGTAGGGATCCATGCTCGAAAGAAGGTGTCTTTCCTCCCCAATGCGCAATCATGACGTCAGCAGTCCTCCACGTGGAGGGTCTATGTGGACGTGTCTTATGACATCATTCCAGGGGAATTAAGATTGGGGTAAGAGGAGAAGTTGACGTCATTTCAGATTCTGTTAAGCTCCAAGACTGATTTTTTTTCAATAACTTGATCATTTTACAACGAATTTATTCCTTATTTTTTTCCATAATTTTTCAACGTAGCGATTATTTTTTATTTTCTTTGAGCTTCACGCATTTTCAACGGACGTACCAACATAAAGACGTTTTCCAAAGTTTTGTGTTGCAGACGTAATCTTAAAACACGATTGTTTATTAATGTATTTACGTGTTCATGGCATTTTATGTTACATTTTTTAACATTGTACCTTTTTCCACCATACAAAGCCGCAATGTTTTATACATAGTTAAAATATTTTTTTTATTTTTTCGTATTTTCATTTATGATTAATCAGTGAAATGTACCTTTTAATGCATTATATTAATCTACTTTTTTTCTAAATACTTGCGTACTCGTTAAACTTCTCAATGTACCAACATTATTTTATTTTCTAACTTTACAAACTAACAACTACTTTTATCGAGGTTGATTGTTTCTGATTCAAACAAGCAAACGTTTCTTCATTATTATTTCTTTTTCCTACGCAAACAACTTTTCTTACTTGCTTTTAATGTATAACTTAATCTGGTTTTCTATGTATCTGTTTCATGTTTGTGCAAGAAATATACAGATCTATAGCAGATATACATAAAATTCGTTCGTAACAGTATCTTTATTTTTTCAGATTTAAACCAACATACGTTTCTTAACGACTTGATATCTGTTCTACAAGATGTGACGAAACTTCAGATTTTTAACTTTTTCGCTCTAAAACTGTTTTTTTATTACTTGCTTTTAATGTATGGTTTAATCTATTTTTCTATCTCGCTTTTCTATGTGTCTACAAGAAATATATGGATCTATAGTAGTTAAAATTTCATTGAAACAATATTTTCTTCATTCTTACTGTATTTTTACATTTCTTTCATCTATAGTAGTTAAAATTCGATTGAAACAATATTTTCTCCATTCTTACTGTATTTTTACATTTCTTTCTAACAGACGTTTTTTCTTCTCAATTCCCGCTATCTAACTTAATCTATGTTTTGAATATCATTCTATGTTCGCGTATTCGTCCATTATTTTATTTCAAACTTTGCAAACTGCCACATACACTTTTATTCTGACTTTATTTTTTTCATTTCAACCAACATTTCTTAACGACTTGAATTTATGGATGTGACAAAACTTCAGATTTAATTTTTCCCCTCTTAAACTATTATATTTTTCATTTCAATCAATGTTTCTTAACGATTTGAATCTCTGGATGTGACAAAATTCCAGATTAATTTTTTCCCCTCTTTAACTCTTTAACTATTTTTTTCTTACTTGCTTTAAACGTGACTTAATTTATTTTTTACATCGCTGTTTCGTGTATGTACAAGAAATATACAGATCTATAGCAGTTAAAAATTCGATTGAAACAGTATTTTCTTTATTCTTACCTTATTTTTACATTTCTTTATGACAAACATTTTTTTTGTCACATTTCCCCTATTTAACTTAATTTGTGTTTTGAATATCATTCTATGTTCGCGTATTCGTCCAATTTTTTTTTTTTTTTTTCGAATTTTACAAACTAACAGGTATTTTTACTCAGACTTTAGTTTTTCATTTCATTTCAACCAAAGTTTCTTAACGACTTGATATCGCAAGATGTAGCAAAATTTCAGATATATTTTTTGTTTCTTCATGCAACGTAATATTTTTTCAAAACTCACTTTTAAGTATTCCTAAAAGCTTACATTTATGAGAAATATACAGATCTGTAGTGGTAAAAATTGGACTGCAGCAGTATTTTCTTTATTCCAACTTTACTTTTCTATTTCTTTTCAACAAGCGTTTCTTCATTATTATTTCTTTTTCAAATGTAAGCAACTTTTCTTTCTTGCTTTTAATGTATAACTTAATAATTTTTTCTATCTTGCCTTTTCATGGGTATACGAGAAATATACAGATCTATGACAGTTAAAATTCGATTGCATTAGTATTTTCTTTCCTAAGACTTTACAGATTTTTAATTTGTTCCTTTCTGAAACTGTTTTTTTCTTATTTGCTTTTAATGTATGGTTTAATCTTTTTTTCTATCTCGCTTTTCTATGTGTGTACAGGAAATATACGGATCTATAGTAGTTAAAATTCGATTGAAACAATATTTTCTTCATTCTTACTGTATTTTTACATTTCTTTCATCTATAGTAGTTAAAATTCGATTGAAACAATATTTTCTTCATTCCTACTGTACTTTTACATTTCTTTCTAACAGACGTTTTCCTTCTCAATTCCACCTACCTAATACGTATGTTTTGAATATCATTCTATGTTCGCGCAATCGTCCATTATTTTATTTCAAACTTTGCAAACTGTCGCATACTTTTATTCTGCATTTATATTTTTCATTTCAACCAACGGTTTCTTAATGACTTGAATCTTTGGATGTGACAAAACTTCAGTTTTATTTTTTCCCCTGTTAAACTATTTTTTCTTACCTGCTTTAAATGTGACTTAATTTTTTTATATTGCTGTTTCGTGTATATACAAGAAATATACAGATCTATAGCAGTTAAAAATTCGAGTGAAACAGTATTTTCTTTATTCTTACTTATTTTTACTTTTCTTTCTGACAAAAATTTTTTTTTGTCACATTTTCCCCTATGAACTTAATTTGTGTTTTGAATATAATTCTATGTTCGCGTATTCATCCATTATTTTTTTCTAACTTTACAAACTAACAGCAATTTTTTATTCAGCTTTATTTTTTCATTTCATTTCAACCAACGTTTCTTAGGACTTGATATCGCAAGATGTAGCAAAATTTCAGATATATTTTTTGTTTCTTCATTACCATAATATTTTTTCAAAACTCACTTTTAAGTATTCCTAAAAGCTTGCTTGCATTTGTGTGAAATATAAGATCTGTAGTGGTAAAAATTGGACTGCAACAATATTTTCTTTATTCCGACTTTACTTTTCTATTTCTTTACAACAAGCGTTTCTTCATTATTATTTCTTTTTCATATGTAAGCAACTTTTTTTCCTTGCTTTTAATGTATGACTTAATTGATTTTTCTATCTTGCCTTTTCAGGTGTTTACAAGAAATATACAGATCTAAGACAGTTAAAATTCGATTGCATTAGTATTTTCTTTACTATGACTTTATTTTTTCATTTCATTTCAGTAAACGTTTCTTTACAACTTGATATTACAAGATGTACCAAACACTTCAGAATTTTCGTTTTCTTATATAGCATATTATATATTTTCCAACTCACTTTTAAGTATTCCTAAAAGCCTGCATGTATGTCAAATATCCATATTTTTTCATTCTATCCTAATTTGCTATACTTTTCTTTAACTGGCCCAACAGAAAAAGCATTCATTGTCAAGGCATTAACTTAATCTATTTTTGAAATATCATTCTATGTTCACGTATTCGTCCATTTTTTTTTTTTAAACTTTGCAAACTCCTGCATATTTTTATTATAACTTTTTTTTTCATTTAATTTCAACAAACGTTTCTTAACGACTTTATATCGCAAGGTGTGACAAAACTTCAGAATTTTTGTTTCCCTATATAGCATATTATATATTTTTCCAACTCACTTTTAAGTATTCCTAAAAGCTTGCATGTATGTGAAATATGCATACTTTTTTTATTTATTCTATCCTAGTTTGCTATACTTTTCTTTTACTGACCCAACAGGAAAAGCATTCATTGTCAAGACATTCATTATAAAGCATTCTTTCTTATGCTAAAATTTATATTATTTGCAATATATTTTCTGTATATTTTTTCTAAATCAACAGAAAAAACATTCATTCTGGAGACATAGCGACCAAGTCCGTGCATCCACTAAACATCATATTCTTAGCAAACATTTTTTTTCTGTACGCAGCAATTTGCTAACTCACTAGAAAAGCAGCTATTCTGAACATGTAGCTAAAATATCGAATTTCTCCAAACAAATGTAATCATTTTTTTAGAAAGACTTAGTTCTTTTCTCTGTGTAACGAATGAATCTATTTTTCGAAAAACTGTTCTACGTTTACGTATTTGTTTAACTTTGCTTTGCAACTGCTTTACACTGTACTTCGATTTTTTTTCTTCGTAGTACTTTTTTCCTGTTTCATTCCAACAATCTTGTTTCTTTTCGACTCGATCACTCTTACTTTTCCATACAAACTTTCCTAATATCAGAAATGTAACAAAAACTTCAGATATATGTTTAACTTTAGAATAAGTCTCACCGACATTTATTCTCATGATATAAACTAAAATTGCTTACTTTCCCCCAAAATAATTTTCTTAATGAGTTGTTTTTAAAGTCAGTATGAACACACCTAACCACATTGTTTTCCCCTATTTATTTCTCTTTACATCGAAATGCCTCAAAACTTTGCGTTTACTTCATTCACTCAATGACCAGTTCTAACATAGTAGACATTACATGATTGCAAACATCTGTGTTTTGCGGTATTTCCCTTTATACGTTAACTTTCGTTTCCCCTTACATTCGTTTCCAAATAGGTTATCTCTATCACATCTGTGTTTTTTTTTACAAGATCACACACCATTTATTTATTTACCTCAAGAACATATTAGTCTGGAACATAAAGAACAGACAGTCGTACTCTAAGTACGTTTTATCTTGATTCTTATAAAGGAACAGACAGCAAGAAGTCTCACACACTGAAACAAACATCGCCAATTCGTTGCTTTCATTGAGAGGGCGATTTTTAAAATTTTATTTTGTTTATATAGTCACAAACATCCCACAGAATAACATGGGAAAATCATTTGCCTCAAAGGAGCGTTTTCAGACATGTTAGAAATCTTAAAAGAGCAAAATATTTCACTTGAAAGATAACAGGGTACGTTTTTAAAAAGTTCATAATTGAGGAGGATTGTTTTTTACAACTTCATTTTAGAAAAGGTTCGTTTTGAAAAAGTTAAATTTCGTCTAGGTTAAAAAATGTTTCACATCATTTTATTTAGAGGACGGTTTTGGGAAAACACTGATTTGAAAAACGGGTGAAAATCCCATAGAATAACATGGGGAAATCATTTGCCTTAAAGGAGCGTCTTCAGATATGTTAGAGATCTTAAAAGAGCGAAATATTTTCACATGAAAAGTGACAGGGTGCGTTATATAACTTATGGGATCCACATGCCAGTCATGTCGACATGTTGGATACCCTATTGCAACAGCTCGACCCATTTCTACAAGATTTTCTTGAGGTTCGACACCCTGCTACAATTCATGAATGCCTTCGCCTCATACGAACGTATGAAGAGCGACATGGCAAACATGATTCAACTCACCATGCTCCGGCACCCCGCGAGGCTCATTACGAAAACCCTCAGCGGCATAATAGGCATAATAACTTTCAGCGCGAGCATACACAAGTGCACACCCAAGCTTCATACGTTTCACCACACAGAAGAGTGGCAAACCAACCGCGAATTTCTGAACAATCTTCGGGATATCGTACAAATGCACAGTATGCTCGACCCCGTTCCAATCCGCAGCATTCGGAACGTTTTCATGCTCAGGACAATGATGATTTTTCTGCCTGTGCTGAGGGAAGAAGTAATAGATATGACAATGTCAACAGACACGCGGAGTTCCCGACGCAGATTTCACGCAGTTTTCCTCATCGTGAAAATTATCCCGATACCCGGCAGGGTCGAGGTTTCAGACCGCATGAAAATCCAACCAGGAATCCTTTAAACTTCCAAAGGAAGTAGACCAAGGGTCGGTCCTGCTTCCTGATACCAAGCATTCTGACCCTAAAACAGTATTAGTGACTGTCCAAACTCCTCAGTTGCCTGATGTATTCTTGACAATTGAAGGTATTATTGTCGAGACAAAGTTCGACACTGGTTCTGAAATATCAGCCCTAAATACGAAGTTTTGCACTGACAATTTTCCTGCAATACTCGTTCAGCCTGCGACGCAGTATTTGCGAGGTGCAAATAAAGAAATCTTCAGTATCACAGGAACTGTCACATTATCTCTAGGGCTGGGAAAGGCTCGTTTTACGCATTCTTTCCTGCTTATAGACGAACTACCTGTGAAATGTCTAATGGGAATGGACTTTATTCATACGTTTCAAATAACTTTGAATTTCGTACAACATGTGATTTCCTTTCCGGAACCTGTCGAAATGATTCCTACGGTCCCTATGGATATAACGCGTTTGTTATTGAGTAACCAATTGAATGAGAGGCAACGAAACCAGCTTTCTCTACTTTTGCAGGAAAGCCCTGGTTTATTTTCTGATCAACCTGGTTTCACACAGGTGGATTATCATGTCATTGACACTGAGGGTTCGAAACCGATTGCGACGAAACCTTACCCTTGTGCTCCCCATAAGAAACAGGAAATGCAACGTCAAATTTCTGAAATGATTAAACAGGGCATAATAAGGGAATCAACAAGCGCCTGGTCTGCACCTGCCTTTTTGGTTCCAAAAACAACCCAATGAATTTCGTTTCGTGACAGATTTCCGCAAGCTCAACCAAGTCACAAAAACGATCAATTATCCACTACCTGTCATGTCGCATATTTTAAATGACCTGTCGTCAACCAAATGGATGTCAACCTTGGATTTGGCGAGTGGATATTGGCAGGTGGCGGTACATCCGGACTCTGTCGATAAAACAGGCTTTGTGACTCCTTTTGGGGCTTATGAATACCTGCGTATGCCCTTTGGATTAGCTTCTGCACCTGCTACTTTCCAAAAGCTTATGGATACGGTTCTCAGACCTGTTCTGGGTCCCCATGTGCATGTATATTTGGATGACATTATTATTACATCCGAGACTTTTGACGAGCACCTTTCTCTGTTCAAACAGGTGTTCCAACTCATATACAATGCTGGCTTGACGTTAAAACCTAGTAAATGCCAGATAGCGAGGGACGAGATTGTATATCTGGGGTTGAAAATCACTCCCCACGGCTTATTTACGGATAATGAAAAAATTAGGCCTATTGTTGACTTTCCTCGGCCTACAACAGCAAAAGAACTATCACGCTTTCTGGGAATGACCGGATGGTATCAGCAGTTCTTCCCCGCTTATGCTACAATCTGTGAGCCATTGTATGCTTTGAAACGTAAATACAAGAAGTTTGTTTGGACACCTGAGGCTAACGCTGCGTTTGAAACACTGAAGTCTGCGTTGACTCAGCCTCCTGTGTTGGCTTTCCCGGATCATACTAAGGAATTTGATATTTATACTGACGCATCCGGAGTTGGTCTTGGTTGCGTTTTGTCACAAGCTGTGCATCCAATAGCTTTTGCGTCTCGTACTTTAGCCAAAGCTGAACGCAATTATTCAGCTACGGAACGTGAATGTCTTGCTGTTGTGTATGCTCTTAACAAATTTCAATGTTATCTTAACGAATTGACAGTTAACATAATTACGGATCATTCTGCCCTTCAGTATTTGAATTCTGCTAAGCACCTATCTCAAAGACTTATGAAGTGGGCTCTTAAGTTACAAGAGAGCAATATCAAAATTTCGTACCAACCAGGTCATAAGAATCAATTACCGGACGCATTGTCTCGCGTCCCGATTAGTGGGGTTCCCACAGAAACTACTCCTGGATGTCAGCCTTTACTTCGAATAGCTGATATAACATCCAGAGAGCAGATAATGGCAGAATTACTAAATGATCCAGATTTTGGGGATATCTATAATTTTTTGCTTGCGGGTTCCCCTACAAAGTGATCCTTCTCTGGCTGGAAGGTCACAGCATTTTGAAGTCATAGAGGGTCTTCTTTACTATACGAAATCTAGGACTACTAGGGTAGAGTTTCGCCCATGTATTCCGCGAACCCTTAGAATGGCCCTTTTAAACGAATTTCATGACAAACCTCTTGCAGGCCATTTAGGTATTCGCAAGACCCGTTGTAAATTGCGGGATGTTGCCTATTGGCCTGGCATGTACCAAAGTGTGCTCGCATACGTTCAATCATGTCACTTGTGTCAGATTAATAATTACCGTAATGTAAGACCGGCCGGTCACTTGAAATCTAGTTCAAGTTCTCATGTGTTTGACATTATTTCAATAGATTTATTGGGACCTTATCCTTTATCTGTTAAAAACAAAGCTCGTTACGTTTTAGTACTAACTGATAATTTTTCTAAATGGGTTGAAGTTTTTCCCATTAAAGCCGCTACGGCAGAAGTTATTTGTAATGTATTAATTAATGAAGTATTCTCTAGATATGGTGCACCTAATAAAGTAGTTTCGGATAATGGTCCTCAATTTAGTTCTGACATTTTTGAAAGAATGTGTGCGAGACTACACATTAAGCATAAATTCGTTTCCCCATATCATCCCCAGAGTAATCCTGCGGAACGCGTAAACCGCACGCTAGTGAAAATGATTGCTACATTTGTCATGGATCATCACGAACGATGGGATGACCATCTGGAGCTTTTTTCGTTCGCCCTCCGCTCGTCTGTTCACTAATCTACTAAAATTACTCCTGCAGAACTTTTTCTGGGTCGCAAAATTAAAACCCCTTTTGAAAATTTAACTGGGATTATCGACGAACTAAACCAGCGACCAACTCCGCAATCAGTACGAATCATGGCTGAAAAAGCTCGTGTTGCAATGCTAGGAGCACAAGCGGCTCAAACAAGATATTATAATACTAGGCGTAGGGAACCAGATCTTGTCGTTGGAGATCTCACTCTCGTGGAAACGCACTTCCAGTCTTCTGTTTCTCATACTTTAGTGAAGAAATTTGCACCCAGCTACGAAGGTCCATATCGGGTGGCAAATGTGTTTGAAAATAACATTGTTCTTGAAAAACCTGACAATCAATTTCAATACGTACACGTTGCTCAGTGTCGCAAGTATCATGAACGAAATATCGATTTTATAACCAACCCTACTCAACCTTCTGTTCCACAGACTCAAGAGTCTATATCTCACGATCAACCTCCAGAAATTTTGGACGAACCAACAAACATATTTGAAGAATCTCCAGTGATTTTTTCTTCGCCCTCCCCTCCTCAAGACGGGTTTCCAAACACGCAACCTGATTCTCCCATGAGACGAAGGCTCGAATCAAGTTCTTCAAATACTAGTATCGTTAATTTCCCTCCAACCATTGCCAAGACTATTGCTGCGCCGTTTCCTGATAACTCTGCACCAACACAAGCTCCTACTTCCTTGAATACCTCGTCAGAGAGTATTCCTATAGGCAGAAATAAACATCGCCCTGCACGACCACTAACTTACAGCAGCGACTCAGAGGCTTCAGATATTTCTGATTTATCAGTTATGAACAATAGTTTGACTATTCCTAAACGTCAAACACCAATTACACACCGTCCAGCACCACCAAAAGCTGGTCGAAAACGTAGCTTGTCTCCCCAATCTGCTTCGCCGCAACAGCGACGAAGGCAGAGATCCTTTCATCCGCCCGGGTTTCGCCCCTGGAACCTACGCTCAGGGCAAATAGGGCCGATGCCTGCTGCTACTCTCATGCCACGAGGGCGAAAACGAAAACAAACGATGTGGCCGGAGCCACGTCCGTCCAAAAGAATGCTGGAAGGACAACACGGGCCCCAGCACAAAGGGACTACATATCAAAAGCCTGGGGGAGCCCGTTCCTGTCAGCCGCAGGGATTTCCTGACCGCCAGACTTCAGCCGTTCCTGACCGTTCCTGTCAGCTACAGGGATTTCCGGACCGACGGACTTCAGCCGTTCCTGACCGTTCCTGTCAGCCGCAGGGATTTCCGGACCGCCAGACTTCAGCCGTTCCTGACCGACGGACGTCAGCAGTTCCTGTCAGCCGCCGGGATTTCTTGACCGACAGACTACCGATGTTCCAGATCCATTCAAGTTCTTGAAACGCACTACGCCACCTGAATTTACCAGTCCGATTAGGCCTGGAAAACGTTATCGTACTAGAGTTTTTTATGCGTCCTCGAGATAAGTAAGTTCTCGTGGACAGGTTCTTTTCTCAGTTTGTTGTTTTTCCTGCACGACCAGTTGGTGTGTCAGAATTTTTTTTTTCGTGTGTGCCTATGCATTCTTTTTTGTGTATATATGTGTTTTTTTTTTATATTTCTTCTATGTCCATCTACTAATCCAAATTTTTTTATATATATCTATGTGCTTAGGGGTAAAATAATAAAATTGTTACTGTTAGGCAGCTCCAGGCAATCTTCGCTGCTGATACAGTTGGTGTGTATTCAACGAATAATGAGAACGTCATTTGAAATTAAAAAAGTGATTCCTGCTAGGCAGAATAAAAGGAAGGTATGCCGATGCAGGTTTGTTTTGTTCAAGTATACAAAGTGTTTCACAGACGAATACAGATTTCTTGATTTTGTCATGCCAAGTTTGATATTGTACATACTGCTGCCACCAAACAACAACAACAAAAAAGAGGTCGATAAACGTCAATCAACGAAGTGTAAGACTTACACTCCAAAATTGATAGGTTTTTCGAAAAACAAAAAGAGAAAAAGAAAATTAAGGGGGAGATGATGTAACGTATACTCTCGATTCACTTTCCTTTTGATTTTTACTATCTCTGGTTATTTTATTTTACTATGTAAATTATCTTCTTACTGAACGAGATGTTATTTCACCCGCTGAATGAGATCTGGCAATGAGTGTAAGTCATGACGTGGTGGTAGCCAGTATAAATAGGCGGGTTCAACGTTACCAAAAAAGAGCTTTTTGTTGATGTGCGTAGGGTGAGCTGTTGTTTATGTGTCAGAGAGCGTTGGTTTATGTGAAAGAGAGCGTTTGTTGTTGTACGAAGTGAACTGTGGTTTATGTGTAACGAGATCTTCGTTTATGTGTAACGAGATCTTCGTTTATGTGTAACGAGATCTTCGTTTATGTGAGAGCGAAAAGTTGACCAAATAAAAGATTGCTTTCGTAAGTACGTCTTTCTCAGTTCATAGTTTTGTCAGATCTCTGTCTGGCTGTTAGGTTTATTTCATTTAGTGTTATTAGTAACAACCAGCATAAGACTTTATTCATCTTAATTACTACTACAACATTACTACCAGTTATAAGCTTGTTCATTATTGTTACTACACTACTAGCAGGAAAGTTTATTCATGATTTAATTAACAAACAACAACCATTAGAAGAAACTAGTAGCAGAAGCATTATAAAGCATTATAACATTAGTGAAAGCTATGTTCACTATAATTAGCTTGGTAGGTAAAAGCTTTATTCATTATACGCCTCAACTTTGTCTTCGAAACAGACTGGCACTTTCAAAGGCTCTGTGAAACAGAAAAAGGTAAAACATCTTTCTGTTACTTCTTCTGTGGCCTCATCTAGTGTTCCCGATGTTTCGTTTTCAAATGTTTCTCCGCCTGATGACTCTTCGAACGGTTTGCATCTCCGTTTTGGCCCTATCAATCCTCTCTCTGATGATGAGGTTATACAAGCCATTGATGTTTCCTCTTGTTCCTGGCCCATTGTCCAGACAGCAACTTTAACGCCTCTTCCAATCTGCTCGTACGGTTGTCTATACTGAAGAATTTCTCCGTTCACCTGATCTTGATCTGTGTGCAGCGGTGATGCAATTTGAAGCGTATCTGTCCTTTTTCAAATCCCTGAGTGTCACAGATCCTAGGTACCAGGTTTTCATGAGACGATACACTCGGCGTCTCTCTTCCTTGAAAGGCCTCGCTGAGGAACAATTTTGTGATACCGTGCTTCCTCTAGCCGATGACATTTAGCGCTCCTTCCCAACCAGACACTGTTTTTGTTGTCCTTCACATACTGCAATATTGTTTCATGTTTTTGTTACAGTGCTTTGTGTTTTCATTTGCTCTTGTATGTCTTAGATATACTAGTGTTTTCATCTGTCGCGGTTTATTTTCGTACTAAATTTGTTCACTTTGTTCTTATACCCTTGTTCATATGCTTATAATGTTGTACATGTTTTACTTTGTATCGAATGATATGCCGATCTGCTTTCCCTTCTTTGTGTACATCGTCTGTTTACTATATGTGCAAATTGATGTATTCTTCTGTTGCTCTCCAGTTTGTGTTCTGGATATACCAGATTTTTTCTCTTTATGTTTTCTATGTTGCACTGTTCAGTGAAATCACCTGTGTATGTATCCCATGATAGCAATAAACTGGGTACCCACAATTACCAAAACTAAAACATTGCCATTTCCGGGATTTTACTCTGATCATGATGCCTTCCACTCTTGTCATTTTTCTGATCCACGAGTTCCTGTTCTTATCTCTCCTGGTTACACCAAGCATGCGTCTCTCCATGCCTCTTTGAGCTGCCTGCAGTCTTTGTATGTCTGTTTTAGTTAAGGTCCATGTCTCTGCACCATACATAAGCACTGGAAGGATGCATTGATCAAACACTTTTCTTTTAAGACATAATGGCATATTGCTCTTAAAAATTATACTGTCTCTTCCAAAAGCTGTCCAGGCAAGTTTTCTACGCCGATTAATTTATTCATCAATGTGACCCTCACTTGATATCTGCTGTCCAAGATAAATGTACCTACATTTATCTTGCATTGAATATATGTATTTGGAAATACAGCAAATGTTTATACACAAAAACCTGTGCGTGATGGAGAGTTTTTACAGTCATATTTGAATTCAGCACCCCGAAATTAGTTAAAAACACTTTATTTCACCCATGTTATGAAACCATAGTTAAAAAATGTTTTTTTTTTTATTGGAGGTTTAACGACCACCGTGAGCAGCTCAATGGGCTATAAGCAGTCGCCCGTCCCTAATCTAGGGCCACTGGTTCCAGGAAAGAGAGAGAGCCAGTGCCGTAAGACAAACACAACATCCATGCCTCACGTGATTCGAACCCAGACCCCTTTCGGACGAATCATCAGAGGCCATTGATGTGTCGCCATTTTCCAACTTCTGAAAAAGGAGACTGGCCATCTCATTTTTAGAAGGGAAAATAGGCTCCCATCACGCATCTTGATTTCCTTCGGGACAAGATGAAAAAAAGGGAAAAGAATGATGCGCAGTTCTTTTTTTTTTTTTTTTTTTTTTGCCATCGATCCCGAAAATCTTAGTAAGGAACTCGAATCAATTTTTTACATCTTCTGAAGTTTCGATTCATTTTCCCCAGGGAAGTCAAGAAAAAAGTTGTGAAATTCTTTAATTTCCATTCACTCATTCACTCTTCAAATCCCTTTTTTCTTATCCTTCTTAACTTCCTTTTTGAGTGTTTCAATATTTTTGGCAAGAGTGTGTATGTTGAGTAGTAGAGTGGAAATGTCATGTATGTGTATGCCCTTTGGTTTGGTGTTCTGGGATCGAACGTTTTTCTGGTGTGCCGAGATTCAAAAAAAAAACTTTAGTTGTAATTCCTAGCATATTGTTTCAAAGGTTATAAATTCTAGTGGAAATGTCGTGTATTCATTTGTTTCATTCGGGGAAGAATCTTCTTCAAAATGGATTCAGAGTTGCTGTTCTGAAATAATTTATAATAATCATTTTGTCCTTACGTTGTCAACTGTGTTTGTATTGGTAATAGTATGCATGTATATATTATTCCCTTCCTTTTGATACTCCATGAAAAATGAGCTCAGCATGGATTCAATGAGAGGAAATGTTCGTCTTTATATATTTAAGGGCGTAAATTAAGGTTTAAAGTGTGACCTGGGTGATTTTCAGTAATAAGCAGCTTAAAGAAAAGAAGAAAAAAAAACGTATTAAAAAGCAAATAATTTTAAAATACTTTTTTTTGCCTCTGCTCTGATTCATTTCTACTTGAAATGATAGCTTTGTAAAATGATTTTCAGCTGCCTGCCTGTGTATGTATTTTAGAATTTTGTAAAGTATGTAAGACAAGCCACGCTCTGCTAAGCAAATCAGGGAAGAAAAAGTGTTCATTGTGAATAACACATTTCTTTTTTTTTTTTTTTACTTTCTTCCCTCTGTCAGAGAATCTCCTGAGAAAGAAAGTTGGCCGGAAGTAGTTTTTTCTTGGAACGGACAGCGTCAAGCGGGGGTCACAGAAGAGGGAAAGGTCAAGCCAACGTAATTTTCTGACCTTGAGGCCACCGAGTTTTAGGAAACGGAGTTGCATAATCTTTTTTTTTTTTTTTATTTTGAGGCAGGGTGTTGCTGTGGGAATCTTTCAGCCAATGAGAGCTTGTACACCCCCACTGCACGAGTCGGACACGTGATTTTCTGCCAGGGAAAAATCACGTGTCCGGGGGAGTGAAGTCAATGGTTACTGGGTCGCGCTAAGTCCGACACGCTCTCGTTGGACTCTCTCACTGATAGGAGGTTTTGGCTTCCTGCTGCTTGATGTGATCTGAAGCGGAAGCCGGCCAGCAAAACACTTGTATAACAAAAAGAAAAAAAAAACCTTTTTCGACGTTATCTGCAAAGGGAGGTAGGCGGATCAAGATAATCAAGTGAAGGTCTAACAACAAGCCACGTGACCGGCGAATTGGACATTCAGGCCACCGCCCTCTGGACGCTAGGTTCGTCATGGAGCTGACCCGGACTTATTTCTGCCGAAGAGAGGAATTTTCTTCCTTCCCGGCTAGGACTAGCTCCGCAGCCCAAATCTCCCTGAGCCCACGAGGTTTGGTCCAAATTAGGCTGCAAAGCTTCTAGGAAGCCAGGCTTCTGCTGCAGACTATTGTTCCTGTTTCTCTCCTGCAAAATCACCTTTCCTCCACCTTCTGGGACAAGATGGCCGGACTTGTGACCAGTAGAAGACATCTTTTCTGTTTTTGAGTGCTCCTTAGAAGACGTTCGGCTCGAAAACCTAGAACTTTTCATCCTCTGCACCGATGGGACGAACCACCCGCGGTTGGAAATGACCGGTTGAAGGTAATCTCTTTTCAAAAAAATTTCTCCAGTGAGGAACTTTCGGCGTCAAAATTTTCTACGGGCCTCAGCTAAGGTAGCCGGCCATATCCAGCAGTCTGAGAAAAAGAAAGTATAAATTTGTTGTTATTTTAAGTTTGGCTTCTTGAATATGTGAGTTTGTGTCTGTTTGACAAGTAGGCAGTATCCTTTATTTCTTTAAAAAAAATTAATTCAACCAATGTAATGTAAGCAAGAGAGAGAGAGAGAGGCAGGTCTCCAGTGGGAGATTCATCGGGGAGAGTCAAAGGGAGAAAGTTAATTAATATTCTTTTTTTTTATTAAGCGGAATAAATGACATGTAAACATAAAATTTTCTTTTTGTTGAATCAGTTTGATATACTAGCGAGAGCCAGGTACACATACAGTTTCAATACCAAGTGATTTTTTTCTTCGTGTTGAATCGTGATATATATATACAGTATTTGAAAATGTAGAAGTGTACATACTTTAATCAAGATGTGGGAATAGATAAGCAAGCACAAGTGTACCTCAGCGAAATCCACCTTATGTTTTGAATCCCAGGGCTTTCTGGATTCATCAGCAAAAATGAGTACATAGAGAGTTTAAATTATTATTTAACACTGGCTTAGTCTTGCATGCTGAATTTGTTATAAATTATAGAAGAGATGTAATGAGTGCACTCGCAGAAAAATAGTACATTTCAGTAATGTCCCGCAAAATTCAATAATAATTTTGGCATCTGTATATTTATGCAGCATTATCCATATCAGCTTACCTTGTTAAAATTCATTGAAAAATTGTGTGTGGAATGCAGTGATAGCATTTAAGTAGTCAGTAAGTTCCTATCTGCTTAGTGTCGAAATATTAAAAAATTCAGAGTTGTGATTTACCAGTAAGGGCTGAAAAAAAACCTGTAAATTATTTTGTTGGACTCTAAACCAATTATTCTAAGCAGCCCCCTACTTGAATAATTTTCCATCAGGATGTCTGATTGAAATTTTTGTATACTGTTCATACCAGTTTGAAAAGGTGCTTATCTTTCGAATTTTAGAACAAAAATAAAGGTGAACCCAATGGGTTCTTCAAAAACCTAAATTTTATGTGTGGCAGAAAAATTTCCCTGAGTAAAGGGGTTGTCTATTACATGTTTTCTTAGAACTTGTATCCACCTCAGCCTAGCCTGAGGGTGGAAAGGTTCCCGGTTCTTATTGTGGCGGAAAGAAAGAACGAGTACCATATTACTGTGCTTACTTAGTGTAACACGCTTTACACAAACAACCATAATTCCTTTTTGCACTTTCAGGTTCATCTCTGCAAACGCAAACAACACAAACAGTAAATAAACATTGTTAAATTTTCACTGCCAATGCGTTAAAAATTCCATAGTGTTACCAATTTCATTAACTCATCTCCCAAAAACAAAAAATAGTAATAAATTGATTTGTTACAGTTGATTTTGAAACAGCGTTAAAACACCATTGCTTAGACCACTGCGCCACCGGGGCAGCTAAAAATGTTGACTAGTGATAATTAAATAATGACTTATTCAAAAGAACAGCAGATTGAAATTCGTCTTCAGAGAAAAAAAGGCACTTAAAGCTTTTTGGGGACCAGGACCTCTCACGAACAAAAGGAAGGGCGACCCCCTTCCCATCCTTACATCGAGGGATAACTCGTTGTTGTCATGGTTAAAGGAACGATTTACCAGATTTGCAAAAATTAATGATTATCTGCTTTTGGGCCAAGGGTGGCAGTATTTCTGAAACAGCGCAGTTTGTGAACTGTTCGCGTGCTGCTGTGGTTAAAGGGTATCGTGATTGGAGAAATGTCACCATTGCGAATAAGCGAGTGGAAACTGCGGAGCACCACGTGCCATTGATGTGAGAGGTGAACGTCGGCTGCGAAGGTGCGTGAGGGCCGAGCTACAGGCTATAATGGAGCAACTCACTGGCCGAATGAACCAGGGGCTACCGAAAGTGTGTCTAAAACGACAGTTCAGCGAACCCTGCTGCGTATGGGGCTCCGATGCAGACGGATGGTCACTGCACCTATGCTAAAGAAGGTGCATCGGCAGAAAAGTTTTACATATTCACGGCAGTATCGGAGTTGGACCTCCGCTGATTGACAAAGGATTGCCTTCTCCGATGAGTCACGTTTTCTGCTTCATCGAACGAATAGACGTTGGCATATAAGGCGAGAAACATCGGAGAACAAACACTCTTCAACCATTGCTGGAAGAACGGAAGAACACAAGCTAGTGGGGGCAGCGTTATGATCTGGGGAATGTTTTCGTGGTATTCCCTGGGTCCATTCATACCTCTGGAAGGCACTATGAACCATATTCTTTATGAATTCATCCTTGCAGACCACGTACACCCATACATGCTGATTTTCTTCCCTGGGGCGGATGGGATCTTCCAGCACAACCATGCGACGTGTCACACAGCTAGAAATGTCCGAGAGTGGTTGGAAGAGCCCAATGAAGACTTCAAAGTACTCCCCTGGCCCCCTGATTCTCCAGACTTAAACCCAATTAAACATCTGTTGGACCACCTCGATCGTGTTGTTCGCTCTATGGATCCTCCACCACGCACCCTGCAGCAGCTGTCAGATGCACTGCAGTCAGCATGGCTCCACATACCTGAGAACATTTTCCAACAACTTATTAAGTCACTCCCAGCACGTCTAGCTGCTGTCCGCGCTACACACAGCGGTTACTCTGGATATTAGCTGGTGGTCACAATAATATGACTCGACCGTGTATATATATACATAGACATACATATACATTTATACCCAAACATGCACTGTATACACACATATACTGTACATATTGTCCACATACATACAAATGTACGCAAACACTTAAATACATACGCTCATACACATATTCATGTGCATACATACATATATACAAATGTATTTTAATGTTTTTCAATATTTTGAAATTTTTATTTTCTTGTTTTATAATATTTTTTAATATTTTCAAATTTTTGTTTTCTTCATTTATAATATTTTTTAATATTTTCAAATTTTTATTTTCAGAGGAAGAGCCGATAGAAATGATGGAAACTTTCGCACTCCTTTTCGATTTCGAGCTAAAATAGACGATTTGTTGACAAACGCTTAAGAATGTATCAAAGGAAATGCTTAGTATACATGCGCCAAAATGCAAAACCAGATCATCGATGCCTGCAAAACTATCATACTGAAAAAGAATTTTTCTTACCTTGTTGCTTCAAAATTGAAGTAACAAGGTTAGGAAAATTCCTTATCTATGATTGGAAAATGGTTTGTTTTGTGAACCAAAAAAAAAAAAAAACATTGGTGCACTATGTTAGTTTTCGGAAGAAAAAATCATCTTGGTGTGTTTTCAAACCCTTAAGACACCAACTAAAATTCATCAAAATCATTACTTAAGGGATGAAGAAATCTTTGTGATGTATTTTTAACTGTAACCTTTTTACAACTTTTTACATTGGCTTTTTTTTTCTTCGCACTATCGGTACATACAGTCCTGTTCTTTACAAAACGTCCAGAGCGATAAAGCTTCTTTCTTTCTGCCAACTTACTCTTTTGCTCCGAAATATCAGTGACGGCCAATTTTTGCGCTGATGTTGAAAAAAAAACAAGAAAACAAGCTTTTCTTGAAGGTGATCGATTGCATTCTTATCACCAGAAGGGCTCTAAGATAAACCAAGGCTCTTCTTAAAGTGTGAGGACAGAAAACGGAGCACTTACTGGTCTTTATATTTCGGTATATCCACTGAACCAAGACGAGGTGACAGCAAGCTGACTGAGTTGTCAGAGGCGCGAGCTTTTATATAATCATCGCAATTGGGCCCATGTTTTAGTTCCGGATGAGGCATAGGTCGTGTGTTTGTCCAACGGCACAGACTCTGTCCCTTCCCTGGAATCAATGGATTTCATTTAGGAACGGGCGGCTTGTTAGAGCCTTACATGCTCAAGGGGTTGTTATACCCCGGAATAAAAGAAAGTCATCTCTCTTTCCACGTTTATAAGTGAGTCACGGAAAAATTCTCATTGGCCGCCACCGGGAATCGAACCCAGGGTCTTCTAGTTACGCGCCGGACATGCTTCCACTGCACCACAGCGGCCTCGAATTCCTCCAGACTCACATACACTAACTGCCAAGCACCTTGGAAGATTGCTTTCTTGGAGCCCCACACAATGCTGGGGATTCACCAAAGATGGTAAGCAGCAACAGAACAAATAACTAGAAGGCGAATGAATAATTTAGTTAGTGTATGTGAGTCTGGAGGATTTCGAGGCCGCTGTGGTACAGTGGAAGCATGTCCGGTGCGTAACTGGAAGACCCTGGGTTCGATTCCCAGTGGCGGCCAATGAGAATTTTTCCGTGACTCACTTATAAACGTGGAAAGAACGATGACTTCTGTTTGATGTTCCTGGTCCACGTCAAATGTTTATATTAATTAACAAGAAAGATGACACCGAATTTTCGGGTGTAATAAGCACTTCTTTTGAATCCGTTCTGACGCACATTAAATTTATCAAAGCTATTCAAAGTCAATGGAAGCGGTATGGAAAACAATAGTATCTGACGGAAGAAAGAAGTTTTTCAATAGGGTTTTTAATCCCTCAGATATTGCTGTAAACGGAATCGGGAGCGTACGCCCTCTGGCTGCAGACTTGTGCTTTAAGAAAAGCATGAATTTATATGAGAAACCGGAAACGCTCTCCAACACAGAAGGAATTTTTCAAATCGGACTCTTAGAAACAGAGATATCGACAAAAATTAGATGGAACTTTACGTCCCCTATTGGGAAAACCATGCATTTAAGAAAGTATTCTCATAAGGTTTTTCCATATGAGCGGTATCGGTCCAAGAAAAAAAAATTTAGTTCAGGAGCTCAGATTTTGCTACAAATACATCAGAAGCAGAAATCAACACTTATGCCCAAACATTAGAAATTATGTGAAAAATATTTCCCATCAGGTCTTGTATGCAATGCAGGAAAAATTTTCCAAATCGGAGTTTTAGGAGCAGAAATTACGCAGAAAATGCAATTTACCTTTGGGCCCCCTAGCGGAAAGTCTATGATTTACTTGAAAATTTTGAATTTATAGGGACAACGTTTCGCATCGGAAACACTATCCAACAAAGAAGGAATTTTTCAAATCGGACTCTCAGAAGTAGAGATATTGACAAAAATAACATATATATCTACGCCCCTGGCGTAGAAACCATGCATTATTTTAGGAAGAAAATGTTTCTAAAACGTTTGTCGACATGAGTAGTATCGGTCTAAAAACGACGTTTTTTTCAGTCGAGAATTTAGAAGCTCATATTTTACTGCAAATACATCAGAAGCGGAAATTAAGATTTACGCCCCCTGGTGGCCAAACCATTTGTTTTGCAAAAATTCAAAATTATGTGCAGACGATTTCCCATCAGGAGCTGTATCCGGTGCAGAAAGAATTTTTTAATTCGGAGATTTAGAAGCAGAGATATAGGGGGAAACGCAAACTACCTATACGCCCCCTAGTGGAAAGTCTATGAATTACTTGAAAATTTTGAAATTATATGAAAAACATGTCACACCGAAAACACTATCAACAAAGAAAGAATTTTTCAAATCGGACTCCTAGAAGTAGAGATATTGACAAAAATAAGATATACATCTACGCTCCTGGCGGAGAAACCATGCAATATTTTAAGAAGAAAATATTCCGAAAAGGTTTATCGATGTGAGTGGCGTCAGTCCACGAAATAATTTTTCAATCGATATTTTAGAAGCTCAGATTTTATGGCAAATGCATCAGAAGCAAAAATTAACTCTCACGCCCCTGGTGGCCAAAGTATTCTTTACCAAAAATTTGAAATTATATGCAAAAGATTTTCCATCAGGAGCTGTATCCGCTGAAGAAAAAAAATTCAAATCGGAATTTTAGAAGAAGAGTTATCGGGGAAAATGTAATGTACTTTTAAGCCCCTAGCGGAAAATCTATGCGTAATTGGAAAGAGTAACTATATCTAAAACACTCTTCGACATAAATGGAATCGAAAGATAAAAGAATTTTTTCAATCGGATGTTTAGAAGCAAATATGTGGAATAAAAGGTATTTCTGAATTCGACATCATCGGCATTTACGCCCTCTGGCGGCGAAATTGTACATCGTAAAAAAAACGAAATAAGGGATCATCATTCGCATATTTCAAGCTTCCTAATGCAAAAATAAATTTTCAAATCGGACTAATAGTTGCAGAGATATCGTGGGTACAGACGGACGGACGGACGGACAAACCGGTAACATAAGTACGATCTTTTTTTACAAAAGACGTGCTAAAAAAAAAAGTGACGGTTTACACATGCGCTTCCGGAGAGGGATGCTTCTGGAATTGGTTCTTTGATAGTGTAGAGCATATTCTGGCTCGCTCAGATGATTTTACCCTCTCAAGTTTTCCAAAATTACAGCACAGTCACAAAATGGTAGATGGTCTTTTAGTTTGCAGAATCTTTATTTTTTTTTTCCAAAATTGTTGAATTCAAAACGGCAAGAACTGTTTCTAAATGCATTTCGGAAATTTTCATTTACAACTTTTATTGCCCAAAATTCAACCGTTTTCAGGAGAAATGGTATTGCATGAGTTTAGTGACAAATCTGCCTCTAATTCCCAGATGCTCAGTGAGTAGTGGTATCCACTTGGAACACGTTCGGCAACTTTTAGTCCTAATATCTCTATCTCTGCATTTCTTTCACTTCACTATGTCACACTGCGAATAAGCATTTCCTTTCAAAAGTTTTGGTTTTTTGTTTCGGGGTTTAACGTCCCCCGTTAGCATCTAAAGCTCTGGGTAATAGCATCTAAGGATATAGGGAATCGCTAATCCTAAATTCACAACTTCTGATTCAGGGGTGTGGGAAGGCCAGCTACCCACGCTTCATCTAGTACTTGAGCCTGGACTGAGCTCGCATGATTAGTCAGAAGCCTGCGGATCTCACTACTCCGTCCCCACCCAGTAACAAGTGAGCATAATATTGCTAGTGTGAGAGAACCATCTGCTTACCATCTTTGGTGAATCCCCAGCATTGTGCGTGGCCTGAGGAAGATGTTTAAAGTTGTGCTAATCACCATAATTAAGTCTCTAAGCCAGCCTCGTTACATAACAATAAGACAAACTGTTCTTCAGTCTGAGGCAATAAATCTTGGTGATCCATCATGGTTGTGTAAACAGGGGATGTATCTTAGGTTGGATGGGGTAAAATCGAAGTATGTACAGTGTTGACCTCTGGAAAAATATCATTACTGAGGAAAGAATTTAAAGCACTCTAAGAATGTACATGTGCTTTCTGGAAGATCAAAATATGAACTGCAATTCGTCCTTCACTTGCAGTGATAATTGCAGACAGACCAAATTTAAGTGCAACGTCTTTACGTACCTTTGTCTTTCTACATTGCATCAGCTTTTGACACGCTAAGCTATTACCAAGCTTCCTATTTCCAAAGTCGCCGTTTGCCATTAAAAGAACATAATCAGGGTAGCATTTGATGTTCTTAAATAAGATCAACCCCATCGTGGGTGTGTCCAATGCCAGAAAAGGTAACTTCTTCCTGGGTGATTATATTCATGGATGCACGCAATGATTCGTTCTTTACAGCAAGTGGCACTAGTGAAACCCTCGAGTCATACCCGTGGGTTACTATTCATAGTGCAAACAAATGATCCTGTCGTTGCAAACTATTCTAACTGACACTAGTACCAAGACAAAGTGAAGTTATGAGTGTTATTTTTACCTGAAAGTTCCATGGATTGACAAAGCGGTGTTGACAATGTGAAAGTGTTTTTTTTTTTTTTTTTTTTTTTTGCTTTTTTTTACCGTTGCATATACCTGAGCGAGCCAGGTCTCTTCTTGTGAACTTCTAAAGATGTTCCTATGCTGGCATAAAACTGGAACAAAAGATTTTTCCATTATTTTTCGCACGATTTTCGTGGTACTTACATGGAAATGCATATCATACTTATCACTAGGGCTCGAATTCGACCAATAGCTAGTAGCAGAAAAAAGGCACTAGCAAGCACTGCTAGTGAATTTTAATTTCATAAAATGAATCTACCACAGTCATTGTTTTCGTTTTGAGGAAGAAATCTAGGACACCTGTGTAATTACTGAAATAATGAGATTTAGAAGAATAGAATTACTATTTACACTCTCATCCGAAATGCAGTCCTCTGGTCCTGTGTTGCTTATTGGAGTGGGAGATGGAAAGTGGAAACTGTTTACTTCATGTACAGCTGATGAATTGTACCTCAGAAATATGTGCTGGTCCAATGTGCGACCATCCGTGCATTGGTGTGTGCATGATGCAGAGTAAAAAGGGGTCATATGTTGTAACTATCCTGCATGTAACACGTGGTGAAAAGCAAAGCGTGGGTGAGTAAAAAAATGCGCAGTTCCGAATTGCTGGATGAGTTAACCGAAGGCCCTTACGTCAAGGGTGGCTCTAACAGTTTCTTCGTACATGGTCAGACGTAATCTAAAAAAAACTTCGGTGAACGTTTTTAGGAATACTATTTCATCATTTACACGTTTTGTATAAGTAGGCATTAAGTTTTTGCTGTGTTTCGTTGTAAAGGATTGGTAGTGCTGAAGAAGTGTTTTAGGAATGAAAAAACTTAACCAACAAAAATCTTTTGCAAGAGGAGACTGCTTCAGATCAGTATAGATAATCGTTGAATAATATTTCCAGTTCTAATGTTGCTAATCAGTTAAATGAAAAACTTTCGAAAAAAACAAAAAATGATATTTCTGGAATGGTGTTTAAAATCGTGACCTTACAAAATTGAATATTATCCAACAAGTGGTATTGGCTGAAATATAGATCATTAGAAACAACTGCATCACAAGTGAAAAATATTTGGCGCGATATCTGCCGCTTATAGAGGAGAAATGAATATTTGATGAAAAATGTACAAAAAGAACCTGTGTATTCAAAGCCATCAGAACTAGACCATAGTTGCTGCTTAAGAAAAGGAATGAGGGAACATTGAAAAAGATTGATAAGCTATTTCCCATAGCTTATCAGTCACAATGGCAAAATCCAAAGCCAAATTTCAGTTCTTCGAAAGGTTTGTTTCATGGTATCAACGTCTCGAGCTGAGCATTAGAACAACTGAAAAATCGAATCTTAGTGTAAACTACCACAACGACAAAGCCTGCGGTAGCACTTTCACCGAATACATCAAAAAAGATATAACTGATTCATTACTAGTAAAGCTTAAAATGCAC
Organism: Macrothele yani; assembly: GCA_039090855.1. Taxonomy (NCBI): domain Eukaryota; kingdom Metazoa; phylum Arthropoda; class Arachnida; order Araneae; family Macrothelidae; genus Macrothele; species Macrothele yani. The sequence continues at coordinate 83,554,251 of CM077012.1, forward strand.
AGTCCTTCTCCCTTACGACTAATGAGGCAAGAGTACAACAACAAAAAATATATTGTTTTTCAAATTTATTGACAGTGGAGAGCCAGTAACAATTTACAAAATGCTACTTCTCGTGGTATGAAAAAAGCTATGGAAACGGAATTATCTGGTAACCTATGCTCAATGAAAGGAGAGAATGATAATTATCCTCAATGAAAGGAGATTATGATAAATCTAGATACCGATGTAGCTGCAATGATGAGCAGAAAAACGGCAGGAGTTGCAGCAGGACTGAAGGATGTTTGTCCTTTTTTGGTTATTATTATATACTGCATGGCTCAACGTCTCGAGCTGAGCATTAAAGCAGCATTTTCTGAAAGACGTATGAATACCCTCGAAGTGGTAATGAAACATGTTTATAATTTTTATTCCAAATCCACTAAATGAATCTATTCACATTGTAAGAAGTTGCTTATCTGTATGAAGTAAGCATTACAAAACCTGACGGACTGAATGGAGTGAGAGGGTTTGCTCATCATCATGGAATTTGCAAGAGTTGCATTCATAACTAGGAGTCAATTTCTATCCAGTTACAGGCCGTTCCTACTTTCTCGGCTTCTTTAGATGAATAAGAGGCAGCTGCGGGTATTTTACAAATCTTCGTATTTTACAATTTCTTCACGAATGTTTCAGGGGAAATTAATGGACTATCTCTTTGTTTACAGGAACACCACACAAGTTTGAAACAAGTACACTGGTGTCCAAAACCTAAAGATGAACACTATTTCGAAAGCTTACAACCACAAAATCAGACGCAACAGCTTGTGTCAATTTGCATAACTGGGGACCTTCAGTAGAAAGCCCGTGCACATGCAAAATGTCGAATCGTGCGCACAAGGGTCACGTGGTACAACTTAAACAGATAAAAAAAAAGGGGGCGCGGTAAGCGACATGTGTTTGAAGGAAAATCCGGACGTGAAGGCATAAAGGTATGAACGTGTAATTTATGTTATGTCTCAAAGATATCATCTACATGATTTCAGTCGTGCAAGAATTATAAGGAAGCTTGATGAAGGCCACCGAGTGAATGATGTTGCCAGGGAGTTTACAATCGCGCATAATGTGGTATCCAGGCTCTGGACAGCATTTTAAACCAATGGAATGTGTTCCAGACGCATGCTAGGAGGTCGCCCACGCTCTACTACAACGCATGGAGACAGATTTTTAGTTGTAACAGCAAAACGTAATCGCCGCACCACGGCTGGTCAGCTTTCGAATCGCCTCCATTCCAGCACAGGAGCGCGGATATATCCCGGCAAACTGTGGCAAGACGACTGCGACATATAGGCTATATGCTCGAAAACCTGTAGTCTGCGTCCTCCTATCCAGAGGTCAATGTAACGCACGTTTTCAGTGGTGTCGTATCCACAGAAATTGGACACGTCATCAATGGGTCAATGTACTCTTCAGAGATAAGAGTCGTTTCAGTCTGTTCTCGGATTCTAGACATTAGTTGCTCGGGCGTGAAAGTGGTACTGCGTACCAGCGCGAGAATGTGCAAGAAAGGGACAGATACGGCGGTCCGGGGTCAGGTCATAGTTTGGGGTAGCATCATGATTAATGGACGCACCAAGCTACAAGTGCTGGACAATGGGACTATGACGATCGAACGATATTGCAACGAAGTTCTTCTACGTCATGTTTGATTATTCCGTGGTGCTGTTGGCGAAGACTTTCTGTTCATGGATGACAGCACGACATCTCATCGAACGAGAGCAGTGCAGACACTTCTAAAGACCGAGGATATTCTTCACATATTCCTGATCTCTAGAAGTGTTCTGTACAGCACGCAGAGGTTACCACGGGGTTGAGGTCAGTTGTTGGGTTTGAGGTCTGGGGGCGTGCTGACCAACATGCTCCCCAGACCTCACCCCCATCGAACACCTCTGGGATGCGATGGAGAGACGCATTGGTGCTTGAAATTCCCTCCAGAAAACAAGCAGGGCGTCATCCGTGCTCTGTGGGAGGAATGGGCTAATTTGCCTCAGGGAACCCTGAATTACTTGGTGCTCAGTGTGCCACACGACGTTGTGAGAGCTGCATCGCAGTTCAGGATGGACATATTTCATAATGAAATGTCTCTCCGACTAGTTATCGGTAAGTACTATACATCCATTTTCCAACTACGCGTCGTATGTCCTTCGGAAATTTGTAACTTTTGCATAAACACTGATTACAATGTAATTTGTGCGTCATTTATAAAAAAAATTTTGTGTCTTTTCATGTATTCGTATGCTGGCAATACAATTGTTTCCCCAAACAATGCAGGCCGTAGTCATGTATTGTTTTTTTAATACAGGTAAAAATGTTGCCCGTCCTTTGGTTTTTTACAACACTGTACTTCCCGAATCTCCAATGTAAAGGAAAACTTGTCACCGTTTGGAAATCACCCGGAGCATAAATCTGTACGATTTCACGGAAAATCTTAAGATTGACCAGAAAAGTGGAAAGTGTTAAGTGTACATTTCAAGACCAAGCATTAAGAAGAAAGGATGATGCTGTTCATTCCTTTAATGGAGAAGAATTGATTTGCGTAACAACTCTCTGCTTATTTATTAAATGTTAGTAGATCGAACTTTGTTTACATCTTCTGGAAGCCATAGGGGTAACCACTAGGGTTCGGGGGTCAGGACCCCCCACACTTCCGATTTTGAAACATGGTTATGCCACTGCTGGAAGCTTTTCTTTTAATGATCAAACAAACTGTGACTCGTTTTATTTACTGATGTAAGAAAATATTAACTCTTCCCCAGCATGCGCAACCAGAAAATTCTTCAGCTGCTTTTTTAATTTCCTAATAATATATGGGATTAGGAAATCAATGAAGTTTTCCTGGGCTGGTATTTGCCATGAATTGTAAAAATTGCATCAGTGCGTCATTAGCAACCAGCTTCGGGGTGATGACACTTTCTTCACATGAAAATCTCATTTACATCAGAAACTGATTCTCTGCACTAGAAGGTCTAAAAACAGAAGAAGTAGACATCTCTGAATTTGTGGAAACAGCGTCCAAGTTATGTGGTATTAAGAACGATATTCACATGAAGATAATATCGGGACAAACAAAAATGCTAAAGCAAAAACGAAGGAAGATGAAGATAAAGAAAATGTAACTTCCAAAGTGAAATACATAGAACTATGCAAAACATGGTGAGAAAAAGTATTACGGAAGATATAAGCAAATTCAGTTGTGAACTAGTGAAGAAAACAACAATTGAGAACAATCAAAGTCTGAAGGAAACAAACGGCTATCTCTGTAGCGAAAGAAAACATATGTTTCTACAAAAAAAAAAAGATGATACTGTAGCCAGAAATACCGGCGAAACGGAAGTTTGTGGAAAAGAAGCCATATCTATTTGAGACATAAAGATACATACAGGTTGTAAAGTGCCTCCAGTACTCTCAACAGAAGTTGTCCATGCAATTACGAACATGAAACAAGGAAGAGCTCCAGAGGAAGATGAAATTACCGTGTACATCACAGAGAAAACCAAGAAACCAGGAAACAGAAATCCCGCTCATCCAAGTTCATAATAGATTCCCCAAAGAGGGAAAGATTCCTGATAAGTATAACAATGCTACAGTGATTTTGTTATATAAAAGAAAGAACGTCGAAGATTTTAGGAACTACAGATCCATCAGCCTCCTATCAGTTGTTTACAATATCTTCACTAACACATTGTGATATTATTTGAAGAAAACAATGAACATAGTTCAAGAACCAGGAGAATCTGGATTCAGGAGGGGATGTGTCCTATCCACTTCTGAACCAAGCTTCTGTTGTCTTATAGATCTATATAGCACTATAGATCATATCCATGTACTCAGAGAATTAATTGGAAGAATGAATGAATGAATATGAACTCCCACTATGTATAGCTTTTATTGATTATGAAAAGGCTTTTGATTGAAATCTTGCGGTATGAAAAATTCATACGTTAATATTATTAATAACATCAGTAGTATAAAATGACGGGGTCTGACGCCGGATCCGAAGGGTCCCTCCATAGACTTAACATTAGGCTCTAACCGGATCTAACGGATCTGCTCCAGCAACTCCCCGCAAGGGGCGTGTCTCGTTCCAATAGTGAGTAGCGACCGCCGCAGGGGGCGTGTCCAGTTTCGATAGTCAATAGCAAGGAAAGTGCCCACCTTTTTTCAATTTATTTTTAAGGAAGGTGTAGCACTAGCTCTAAGAATTTGTGCATAGATACGAGCTCAGTCTAGATTAGCATACATAGCAGCATAAATACGAGCTTATTCACGCAAAATTGTTTTTCAGGTCATGGTGTCAGAACACTTAAGATGTTGTTTTGTCGGCTTCATTGAATTTTCACTTGACATTGATTTTAAAAGTTTTCTCTCAACGTTCCGCATTTATTTCTTAAGACTTGTTTCAGTTCGTGACATGTTCATGTTTCGATGAGTCACCGCCTTAGCTGACATGTTTGCCATGCTTGTTTCAGAAGACATTTTCATTTCTTTTTATTTAAATATTTTTCTTTCAACACATTTTATACACCGTTATTTTTTTCATATTATTTCATTTAAAAATCGTGAACCACGGTATTTTTCATTCCCTTAGTTTTGTAAACGTATTTGACGAACATTTCGTTTTTCCCAGAATTTTGCTGAAATGTTGATTTCCTTTTCCATATCTTTTGAAATTATGTCTGTCCGTGTTGTTTAGAGACAAATATAGTTGAGTGTTACCATCTGTTGTAGAAAAATCTCATTTACTTCTGGCTGACCCTTACACTTCTTCTTAATTTCCATTCTTCATGAATTTATAACATTTTGCTCATACTTCACAAGAACTTCCCCATTAGTGAAAATTTGTGTAAGTATCTTACATTCCGTACAAGAAGAGAACAAAAACATAGCTGACCATCATGACTAGCAGCATTTAGCTGACCTTCTTGAGAATGGTCCACGGCAGGAAATGTCGCAAGCGCAAGCTCGGAAAAGCGAAATTGACAAAAATATAATGACTCTTTTGACAAAATATAAGTAATCGAATATACTGTAAAGAAACGAAGTTTAAAGCTAATCTCAGATATTCTTTTCCATAATTAAAAAAATACAACATCATTAAGAAGGTCAGCATTTAGCTGACCTTCTTGAGAATGGTCCACGGCAGGAAATGTCGCAAGCGTAAGCTCGGAAAAGTACAATTTACTGAGAAAACTGAAATTGTCTAAGATGACAAAAGTATAAAACTAATGATTCAACAACTAAAGCAACTCAGTGGGACAGAGCGTTTGAACTTTCCCGTTGATACTCGACTTAAGAGATAAGCGTAGATGCCCCAGGCGGAAGAAATTGGACATATCGCGTGATTGTAACACTGACTCGCTGATTATGGTTCGTCAGAACACGCTGTGAACTCAACAGCTTTTCTTATTTCCAAAATGGTCAAGAGTATTACATTTGGGAAATGAATCATTTAGTTTTTGCTCTGTATAAGACAATGACTAATTTTTCTGTCATACGCATGGAGTCGATTCCCGACATTTACTCTCTTCATTAATTTATTGTTTGTGATTCCTTTTTCTCTCTGTGTGTGCTTAAACAACTCATATGATCGGATTATTGACTTCTGCTCAAACATACTTTTGTGCTTGAATTATATTTTCTAGGAATTCTTTAATTTTCTTCAGATTTCTTAGTAAAAAATCAAGAATTTACATTGTATTTTCCAGACTGAAACCGCCATGCCCCATTTTTTTGACAACTTGCTTCTCAACTTCTCTTACATGTATATACGCTAGTGAAGATTATTTTGTTGCATCAACATTTCCTTATAGTCCTTAGATTTCCTTTCGAACATACATATAGTTCCTTAATAATTTCTAATTTCTTTATATTCCTTAGATTTCCTTTCGAGCATACATATAGTTCCTTAATAATTTCTAATTTCCTTCACAATAAATACTTTGTTGAAATTTTTCTCTTCCCTCTAACTCCCTCATCAATTGAGTTTACTCAGCAGTTAATGTATTTATTCACTGAAGACAAAGAGATCTACCATAAAAAGTGCTCTTTTAAAACGTCCATTAAGTTGTAAATTTTTAAAAAGCGAGCGATAATCTCTGTTGAAATCTTTCCGCGGATTCGATGAAGTGACGTTTCTGCTCTAGAAACTAATCGTTGTCAAGAAATTCCTCATTCACTACTATCTTATTCCGTTTTCAGTACTTAAGCAAATGCATAGTGGTTTGACCAGACTCTCACAGTCCTTTGACGAAAAATTCATGAAAAGCGTTTTTCTTTTTTTTATTATTGTTTTTTTTATTTGGAGGTTCACGACCGCCGTGAACAACTCGAAGGGCAATAAGCACACTCTACTTATAGTGGCTAAAAGAGATAGTGTGTCGTGCGCTTCTGCAAATGAGTTCTTAAAATCATGAAATCAGAGAGGGCGCTCAAGACAGCTTAGATGCTATTGCTGTAAACTATGCTCATAGCTATACCTAGATATAGATATCCGTGCAGTATAGTAATTTCATTAAAATTTTACCAAAGAATCTTTTTCGTATCATGTTGCTATACTAAAATTTATTAATGTCATGTATGAATAGGTATAAGTAAATATTTTTCCAAATGATGTGTTTTGGGGAAGCTTGGTCAACTTTAATCAGGAAATACGCAATCTCGCTTTGACTCTACGCGTTACACGGCTGATAAATACAAATACATTACTGGAAGCAAATTTTCTCTGTAATTATGTGTCTGAGTAAACACTTTAATTTGCGTGACTTTTCTATGAAATGTTAACAATTATATGCCCCTTGGAACGCTCGAGTGTTCATGAGCATCCCAGGAAACATCTTAAAAATATTGAAATTCCCTGATATCCCAAAGCAAAATTTTATTAGTAAATTGAAACATAAAAAACACTGTTTGAGATACGATTTTATTAAATCCTGGATCGAATAATACTATCGGTAACTTGTTTAAAACTATTTCAGAGATAATTATATTTCTCGCCAGAAAGAAATCCAGATAGAAATTTAGTAAAAATATCAAATATATGACACATTACTAACTTGCTAATGTGATACATGCTGCATGAAGTTTACAGAAGAAATTAAAATTCACGGCACTATACAACCAGGCATATTTAACGGGAAGCATGAGCCTCTCCCCTGAAAATTTGAATTTTTTATTATTTGTTTAAATAACATGGAAAAGCATGTTCTCACCAACTTACATTAGATGAAACAAAAAAATCGTTTTTTCATTTTGTACTAGAGGATTTTAAACACTTCCACTCTTTTTCTCCCCCTCCCCCGAAAAATATTTCTTTATACGCCCCTCATACAAATCACAGAGAAACCCACAGCGATGTGAAAAACGCCAAAAGGAAATTATTAAATATAATCTCAGCACTAGCTGAATCACATTTATGGAAAGCATTTTAAAATTTCTTTCCATAAAACGTTCATCAAAATGACGTTCACATATCACACACTTCTGTTCTAGCTGTATATCAGCACGAGGAATTGCCTTGCTCCATTCCTCCCGCCTTTCTTCATCTTTTGGCACGGAATACAGAGTTACTTTTTGTTTACACGATCTGTAAACACTGTTACATCCAGGTACGAAACAAGTTCTCAATGTTACACACTTATTACTTATTTTCATGATCGATCTAACAAATAAATTACTTTTTTAATCGCTATCCACCAAACACACCATAGAAAAGCATGCTAATTCTTCGAAATCGTAGCATCGCAGCTCGCGTTAGCACCATCTCGTGGTTTCATGAAAAGAGAGAACTAAAATTTAAACAGTAATGTATTAACGAACGGCACACTATCTTTTCTAGCCACTATACTCTAGTAGCTGATTTAGGCCACTGATTCCAGGAAAGGTAGAAAGCTAGTGTCGTAAGACAAGCACAACGCTCAAGCCTTGCCGGGATTCGATTCCAGACCCATATCGGCCTATTAGTCAGATGTCAATGCTTAGACATTGTTAAAATACTACGATAATATTTTCTTACTTAAAGTGCTTCAAGTCAATATTTGCATTACTTAAAATTTCCCTTGGTAAATATTTGTCTATCTTAAAAACTTCTAAAGGGTTGAATTTTGAAAAACGCGTTCTTACAGAAACGTAAAATTTCCACAGAATAACATGAGGAACAAAAAATTGCGGAAGGTTGAATAACATGAGGAACAAAAATTGCGGAAGGTCTTCCAACTGATTTCTTTCTCTTCATGTTTCATCCTATAAACTTTCTCCAAAATCGTATTTCACCAAGAATTTCGTAAATGTTCAGGTTCGAATCACACAGAAATTTTCTGAAAATGTTAGTTTTTCTTTTAAAAAAGACACAGAATAAGAATCCTTCACTGAAACAAGTAACGCCATTTCAAAGCATTCCCTGCCTCTTTTCACATCAAGTACCATATTTGAATATCTTAGATACTTTTTTGTATACATACATTTTTCTATAACTTTAGAAGATATTTTCCCAAAATGTGTGTACATATCGCGATAATAATACACTACACATCTTACAGCAATCTGATGATCAATACACAACACTTCACACTGCCTTAAGGAAATACTTTCATTTTCTCATAGCATTGAAATGTTATTTTTCTTCCAAATCACGTCAGTCTTGAGATCAACTTTACAGAGACCTTTGAAAAAACATTTCTAAGGAAAGCAGAAATTTACTGAAAATGTCAGCTTTTCTTTAAGCAGAAATCCACAGAATTAGAAATCTTTCACTGAAACAAGTTTCCCTATTCAAAGCATTCAGTGCCTCTTTTCACATCAAATTCTGTATTTTCTATTGTAAGCTTTTATTCTGACTTTATTTTTCTATTTCATTTCTTCATTATTATTTTCTTTCCCATATGTAACTTAAAAACTACTTTTCTAATTGATTTTAATGTATAGTATAATCTATTTTTTATCTCGCTTTTTCATGTATGTACAAAACATATATAGAGATCCGTAGCAGTTATACATAAAATTCGACTGCAACAGTTGTCATTCCAGCAAACATTTCTTCAGTATTATTTATTTTACAAAATGTAGCAAAACTTCTATGTTTGTGTCTCCGTTAAACTTTTCGATGTATCGACTACTTTTTTCCGACTTTTTTCCCCAGTTCATTCCAACAAACGTTTCTCCATTGTTATTTATTTTTCAAGATGTAGCAAACTTCAGATTTTTATTTGTTTCCCTCTTAAACTATTTTTCTTACTTGCTTTTGCTGTATAACTTAACTATTTTTCTATTTCGCTTTTTCATGTGTACAAGAAATATACAGATTATACAGATCCGTAGCAGTCATTCATAAAAATCAATTTTAACAATATTTTCTTTATTCTTCATTTTTACGTTTCTTTCTAATAAACGTTTTCTTCACAACTTCCCCTATGTAACTTAAACACAAAATATTACTCTATGCTTGCGTATTCGTTAAACTTTGTAATATATCAACATTATTTTTTTCAAACTTTGCACACTGTCTGCATTATTACCCATTTATTCTGACTTTATTTTTTTCCAATTCATTCCAACAAACGTTTCTTCATTACTATTTTTTTTCCATATGTAACTTAAATTATTTTTCAAAAATGCTATTTTACACTGACAGAAAAAAAAATCCCAACACCAAGAAGGGGTTGTGTTAGATAAACGACAGTTGGTAGGCGGTGAGAGCACATCTGTAAGATGACGTCTATGCAAATTTCGCGCTCGACGCATACGTGTGGCGCTAGTAGCGCCCCTCGGAACATGCAAAGCAGTTTTGCTGTAAATACGCGCTGTAACGTTCGTGAGCGTTAGTTATCGTTGAGATCCGACGTAGGGTGTTGATGTTAGTCAAGAATGCTTTTAAGAAGACGAAGAAGCCATTATCAACAGCTCACGGAGTTTGAACGAGGTCGTGTAATAGAGCTACGAGAAGGTGGATTTTCTTTCCGCAATATTGCAGAACGACTTGGCAGGAATGTAGCCATTGTGCATGATTGTTGGCAGCTGTGATCAAGGGAAGGTACTGCCTCAAGAAGACCGGGTTCCGGCCGGCCACGTAGCACTACTGAGAGGGAAGACCGCCGTGTGCGGCGTATGGCCGTGGCGCATCGTACCTCGTCTGCGGCAGCAATTCGAGCTGCAGTTGCCACCATAGTGGCACAACGAACTGTTACAAATCGGTTACTTGAAGGACAGCTCCGAGCCAGACGCCCTGTAGCGTGTGCATTCCACTTACTCCAAACCACTGCCGTTTGTGACGTCAGTGGTGGCAAGCTAGAGCTCATTGGAGGACGGAGTGGAGATCTGTTGTGTTTTCTGATGAAAGCCGGTTCTGCCTGGGTGCCAGTGATGGCCGTGTGTTGGTTAGAAGGAGGCCAGGTGAGCGCCTGCAACCAACCTGTCTGCGGCCGAGACACACTGGGCCTACACCTGGAGTTATGGTCTGGGGAGCAATTTTCTATGACAGCAGGACCACTTTCGTGGTTATCCCACGCACCCTGACGGCACAGTTGTACGTCGGTCTGGTGATTCAACCTGTTGTGCTGCCATTCATGAACAGCATTCCAGGGGTGTTTTCCAACAGGATAACGCTCGCCCGCATACCGCTGTTGTAACCCAACATGCTCTACAGAGTGTCGACATGTTGCCGTGGCCTGCTAGATCAAAAGATTTTTCACCAATCGAGCACGTATGGGACATCATTGGACGACAACTCCAGCGTCACCCCCAACCAGCATTAACCGTCCCTGTATTGATCGACCAAGTGCAACAGGCATGGAACTCCATCCCACAAACTGACATCCAGCACCTGTACGACACAATGCATGAACGTTTGCGTGCTTGCATTCAACATTCTGGCGGTTACACCGGTTATTAAAATACCAGCATTTCACATTTAAAATGGCTCTTCTCGCGCTTACAATAAGCTGTGATCTTGAAACCTTAATCGATTAAATGTGTTACCAATTCAAATGTATTGCCGCCATTTCATTCCTCTACAACTATTTTTTCGTGGTGTTGGGATTTTTTTCCGTCAGTGTATGTTTGCATGCCATTAAACTTCTCGATGTATGAACTCTATTTTTTTTTCAAACTTTGCAAACTATCAACCACTTTTATTCGGACTTTATTTTTTCCCAATTCTAGGCAACAAACGTTTCTTAACGACTTGATTTTTGCAAGATTTATCAAAACTTCAGATTTTTGTTTCCCTACATTACTTTTCCCCCTATATAACTGTTTTTCTTACTTGCTTTTAAGTATTCCTAAAAGCTTGCATATATGTAAAATAGGCATATTATTTTTTTTTTCGTAGGTTGTTGTACTTTTCTTTAACTGACACAGCTGAAAGAGAAACATTCATTCTCAAGACATACATTCTGAAAGTTTATACTTACGCTAAATTTTGTATTCTTTCGATATTTTGTCTGTATATTTTTTTTCTCATTGGACAGAAAATCATTCATTCTGTAGGCATTCCAACTAAAAAGCCCATACTTCCACTAAATATCATATTCTTAGCGATACCGTTTTCGTCTTCATAGCATTTTGCTAACTCACCAGAGAAACAGTTATTCCCAACACGTAGCTAAAATATCGTATTCTTAAACAAAAGTAAACTTTTAAGAAATACTTACTTCTTTTCCCTCTATAACGACTCAATCTATTTTCAAAATGCTATTCTATGTTTACGTATTTGTTGAACTTTGCTTTGTAACTGCTTTATATTTGTAACTGGTTATATGTAACTCCTAATTTTGTTCTTCATAGTTTTTTTTTTCGTTTCATTCCAACAAACTTTTTTCTTAAGGACTTAATCATTCTCACTTTTCCATAGAAATTTTCCTAACTTCAGAAATGTAACAAAAACTTCAGATATATTTTAGTCTCTTTCACCAAAAAATCATATTCTTAACGAGTTATTTTTACTTGTTTCATGTATAACTAAACATTTATTGCTAACTCATCTCGTCAAAGTCAGTGTAAGTAGGAGTGTACATACACTCCTTGTAACGTATACTCTATATTCACTTTCCTTTTGATTTTACTATCTCTGGTTATTTTATTTTTCTATGTAAATTATCTTCTTACTGAACGAAATATTATTTCACCCGATGAATGAGATCTGGCAATGAGTGTAAGTCATGACGTGGTGGTAGCCAGTATATATAGGCGCGTTCATCGATAGCCAAGGAGAGCGTTGTTGTTTACGGAGAGCGTTGTTGTTTACGGAGAGCGTTGTTGTTTACGGAGAGCGTTGTTGTTTACGGAGAGCGTTTGTTATACGAGGAGAGATTTTGTTGTTATGAGGAGAGCGTTTGTTATACGAGGAGAGATTTTGTTGTTATGAGGAGAGATTTTGTTGTATGTGATTAGTGATTCTTCATTATTGTGAAACAAGTTATGTGTGTGTGCTTTGGATGATCAAGCGTACCGAATAAAAAAGCTTGCCGTAAGTTCGTCTTTCTCAATTCATAGTTTTTGTCAGACCTCTGTCTGGCTGTTAGGTGTATATCATTAGTTTATTACCATTAACAACCAGCGTTAAGACCTTATTCATGTTCTTAATTAACTAGTAACAACAACCATTTGAATTCACTATTTGAAGCTTAGTACCAGTATATCATTCAGTAGCAGAAGCATTATACTTAAGCTCAGTAGGAAAGCTTCATTATTATCATTAGCTAGCTGGTAGGAAGAGCTTATTCATTATAATTAGCTTAGCGGAAAGCAAAATAAAGCTAATTCATTATAATTGGCGCCCGAACTTTTCTCGAACACGAGATCTTGACAATTATCACCCATGTCTTCCTTACCTGAGACAACTTCAATTTTTCACCCTAAGGCAAGTTTCGAGGGTAATGGTGTTTTTTTTTTGACAATTTGCAAGAAGCCTGTGGCTCTAATTTTGATATGAATGATCTACACGTACCCAGGCATTCTTCACACTTTTGTAATGCACCAGCTTCCTATTAGTCTGAGTCGCGGGTCGTACCTGAGGGAGTTCAATCCTCTCAGCGAAGCAGAATGCTTGCCCATTTCGTGCCGCATGCAGGAACAATTCATTTCAATGGTTTGGAGGGGTCCTTAAAGTTCCTCGAAGATCTGGAAGATCATTTTGATCTATATAATATTCCTGAAGACTGCAAAGTCCAAATCGCCGGCACTTGCTTGAGGGATACCGCTAAGACCTGGTATCGGCAGTGGAGAGTGTCGAACCCGGATTCTCATTATGAGAATTTCCGTGCAGAATTTTTGGAGGTCCTTCCTTTCGGCCTCAGTCGAGCTAGCCTTGCTCAACAGCTTTTTCTCGTCAGCAAGGACCCAACGACAGCCCTGTTGCATTTGCGTTGGAAACTACACGCTTATATAACCTGTGGGATACACATGCCAGTCATGTCGACATGTTGGATACCCTATTGCAACAGCTCGACCCATTTCTACAAGATTTTCTTGAGGTTCGACACCCTGCCACAATTCATGAATGCCTTCGCCTCATACGCACGTATGAAGAACGACATGGCAAACATGGTTCAACTCACCATGCTCGGGCACCCCGCGAGGCTTATTACGAAAACCCTCAGCGGCATAATAGGCATAATAACTTTCAGCGCGAGCATACTCAAGTGCACACCCAAGCTTCATACGTTCCACCACACAGAAGAGTGGCAAACCAACAGCGAGTTTCTGAACAATCTTCGGGATATCGTACAAATGCACAGTATGCTCGACCCCGTTCCAATCCGCAGCATTCGGAACGTTTTCGTGCTCAGGGCAATGATGATTTATCTGCCCGTGCTGAGGGCAGAAGTAATAGATATAAAATGTCAACAGACACGCGGAGTTCCCGCAGCAGGGTTCACGCAGTTTTCCTCATCGTGAAAATTTTCCCGATACCCGGCAGGGTCGAGGTTTCAGACCACATGATAATCCAACCAGGAATCCTTTAAACTTCCAAAGGAAGTAGACCAAGGGTCGGTCCTACTTCCTGATACCAAGCATTCTGACCCTAAAACAGTATTAGTGACTGTTCAAACTCCTCAGTTGCCTGATGTCTTCTTGACAATTGAAGATATTATTGTCGAGACAAAGTTCGACACTGGTTCTGAAATATCAGCCCCAAATACAAAGTTTTGCACTGACAATTTTCCTGCAATACTAGTTCAGCCTGCGACGCAGTATTTGCGAGGTGCAAATAACGAAATCTTCAGTATCGCAGGAACTGTCACATTATCTTTAGGGCTGGGAAAAGCTCGTTTTACGCATTCTTTCCTGCTTATAGACGAGCTACCTGTGAAATGTTTAATGGGTATGGATTTTATTCATACCTTTCAAATAACTTTGAATTTCGTACAACATGTGATTTCCTTTCCGGAACCTGTCGAAATGATTCCTACGGTTCCTGTAGATATAACGAGTTTGTTATTGAGTAACCAATTGAATGAGAGGCAACGAAACCAGCTTTCTCTCCTTTTACAGGAAAGCCCTGGTTTATTTTCTGATGAACCTGGTTTCACACAGGTGGTTTATCATGTCATTGACACTGATGGTTCGAAACCGATTGCGACGAAACCTTACCCTTGTGCTCCACATAAGAAACAGGAAATGCAAAGTCAAATTGCTGAAATGATTAAACAGGGCATAATAAGGGAATCAACAAGCGCCTGGGCTGCTCCTGCCTTTTTGGTTCCAAAGAAACAACCCAATGAATTTCGTTTCGTGACAGATTTCCGCAAGCTCAACCAAGTCACAAAAACGATCAATTATCCACTACCTGTCATGTCGCATATTTTAAATGACCTGTCGTCAACCAAATGGATGTCAACCTTGGATTTGGCGAGTGGATATTGGCAGGTGGCGGTACATCCGGACTCTGTCGATAAAACTGGCTTTGTGACTCCTTTTGGGGCCTATGAATACCTACGTATGCCCTTTGGACTAGCTTCTGCACCTGCTACTTTCCAAAAGCTTATGGATACGGTTCTCAGACCTGTCCTGGGTCCCCATGTGCATGTATATTTGGATGATATTATTATTACATCCGAGACTTTTGACGAGCACCTTTCTCTGCTCAAACAGGTGTTCCAACTCATATACAATGCTGGCTTGACATTAAAACCTAGTAAATGCCAGATAGCGAGGGACGAGATTGTATATCTGGGGTTGAAAATCACTCCCCACGGCTTATTTACGGATAATGAAAAAAGTAGGCCTATTATTGACTTTCCGCGGCCTAAAACAGCAAAAGAACTATCACGCTTTCTGGGAATGACCGGATGGTATCAGCAGTTCGTCCCCGCTTATGCTACAATCTGTGAGCCATTGTATGCTTTAAAACGTAAATACAAGAAGTTTGTTTGGACACCTGAGGCCAACGCTGCTTTTGAAACACTGAAGTCTGCGTTGACTCAGCCTCCTGTGTTGGCTTTCCCGGATCATACTAAGGAATTTGATATTTATACTGACGCATCCGGAGTTGGTCTTGGTTGCGTTTTGTCACAAGCTGGGCATCCAATAGCTTTTGCGTCTCGTACTTTAGCCAAAGCTGAACGCAATTATTCAGCTACGGAACGTGAATGTCTTGCTGTTGTGTATGCGCTGAATAAATTTCAATGTTATCTTAACAAATTGACAGTTAACATAATTACGGATCATTCTGCCCTTCAGTATTTGAATTCTGCTAAGCACCTATCTCAAAGACTTATGAAGTGGGCTCTGAAGTTACAAGCGAGCAATATCAAAATTTCATATCAGCCAGGTCATAAGAATCAATTACCGGACGCATTATCTCGCGTTCCGATTAGTGCGGTCCCCACAGAAACTACTCCTGGATGTCAGCCTTTACTTCTAATAGCTGATATAACATCCAGAGAGCAGATAATGGCAGAATTACTAAATGATCCAGATTTTGGGGATATCTATAATTTTTTGCTTGCGGGTTCGCCCCTACAAAGTGATCCTTCTCTAGCTGGACGGTCACAGCATTTTGAAGTAATAGAGGGTCTTCTTTATTATACAAAATCTAGGACTACTAGGGCAGAGTTTCGCCCATGTATTCCGCGAACCCTTAGAATGGCCCTTGTAAACGAATTTCATGACAAACCTCTTGCAGGCCATTTAGGTATTCTCAAGACCCGTTGTAAATTGCGGGATGTTGCCTATTGGCCTGGCATGTACCAAAGTGTGCTCGCATACGTTCAATCATGTCACTTGTGTCAGATTAATAATTACCGTAATGTAAGACCGGCCGGTCACTTGAAATCTAGTTCAAGTTCTCATGTTTTTGATATTATTTCAATAGATTTATTGGGACCTTATCCTTTATCTGTTAAAAACAAAGCTCGTTACGTTTTAGTACTAACTGATAATTTTTCTAAATGGGTTGAAGTTTTTCCCATTAAAGCCGCTACGGCAGAAGTTATTTGTAATGTATTAGTTAATGAAGTATTCTCTAGATATGGTGCACCTAATAAAGTAGTTTCGGATAATGGTCCTCAATTTATTTCTGACATTTTTGAAAGAATGTGTGCGAGACTACACATTAAACATAAATTCATTTCCTCATATCATCCCGAGAGTAATCCTGCGGAACGCGTGAACCGCACGCTTGTGAAAATGATTGCTACATTTGTAATGGATCATCATGAAAGATGGGATGACCATTTGGAGCTTTTTTCGTTCGCCCTCCGCTCGTCTGTCCACGAATCTACTAAAATTACTCCTGCAGAACTTTTTCTGGGTCGCAAAATTAAAACCCCTTTTGAAAATTTAACGGGATTATCGACGAACTAAACCAGCGACCAACTCCGCAATCAGTACGAATCATGGCAGAAAAAGCTCGTGTTGCAATGCTAGGAGCACAAGCGGCTCAAGCAAGATATTATAATACTAGGCGTAGGGAACCAGATCTTGTCGTTGGAGATCTCACTCTCGTGGAAACGCACTTCCAGTCTTCTGTTTCGCATACTTTAGTGAAGAAATTTGCACCCAGCTACGAAGGTACATATCGGGTGGCAAATGTGTTTGAAAATAACATTGTTCTTGAAAAACCTGACAATCAATTCCAATACGTACACGTTGATCAGTGTCGCAAGTATCATGAACGAAATATCAATTTCATAATCAACCCTACTCAACCTTCTGTTCCACAGACTCAAGAGTCTATATCTCACGATCAACCTCCAGAAATTTTGGACGAACCAACAAACATTTTTGAAGAATCTCCAGTGATTTTTCCTTCACCCTCCCCTCCTCCAGACGGGTTTCCAAACATGCAACCTGATTCTCCCATGAGACCAAGGCTCGAATCGAGTTCTTCGAATACTAGTATCGTTCCTTTCCCTCCAACCATTGCCAAGACTATTGCTGCGCCGTTTCCTGATAACTCTGCACCAACGCGGGCTACTACTTCTTTGAATACCTCGTCAGAAATTATTCCTATAGGCAAATATAAACATCGCCCTGCACGACCACTGAATTACAGCAGCGACTCAGAGGCTTCGGACATTTCTGATTTATCAGTTATGAACACTAAATTGAATGTTACAAACCGTCCAGAACCACCAAAGGCTGGGCGCAAACGTGACTTGTCTCCCCAATCTGCTTCGCCGCAACAGCGACGAAGGCAGAAATCCTTGCATCCGCCCGGGTTTCGCCCCTGGAACCTACGCTCAGGGCAAACAGGGCCGATGCCTGCTGCTACTCTCATGCCACGTGGGCGTAAGCGAAAGCAAACGATGTGGCCGGAGCCACGTCCGTCCAAGAGAATACTGGAAGGACACAACGGGCCCCAGCACAAAGGGACTACATATCAAAAGCCTGGGGGAGCCCGTTCCTATCAGCCGCAAGGATTTCCGGACCGCCAGACTTCAGACGTTCCTGACCGTTCCTCTCAGCCGCAGGGATTTCCGGACCGCCAGACTTCTGACCGTTCTTCTCAGCCGCAGGGATTTCCGTACCGCCAGACTTCAGACGTTCTTGACCGTTCTTCTCAGCCGCAGGGATTTCCGGACCGCCAGACTTCAGACGTTCTTGACCGTTCTTCTCAGCCGCAGGGATTTCCGGACCCACAGACTTCAGCCGTTCCGGACCGACGGATTTCCGCCATTCCTGACCGTTCCCGTCAGCCGCCGGGATTTCTTGACCGACAGCAGACCGATGTTCCAGATCCATTTAAGTCCCTGAAGAGATCTAAGCCACCTGATTTTACCAGTCCGATTAGGCCTGGAAAACATTATCGTACTAGAGTTTTTTTATGCGTCCTCGAGATAAGTAAGTTCTCGTGGACAGGTTCTTTTCTCAGTTTGTTGTTTTTCCTGCACGACCAGTTGGCGTGTCAGAATTTCTTTTTTTCGTGTGGGCCTATGCATTCTTTTTTGTGTATATATGTGTTTTTTTTTATATTTCTTCTATGTCCATCTACTAATCCCAATTTTTTTTACATATCTATGTGCTTAGGGGTAAAATAATAAAATTGTTCCTGTTAGGTAGCTCCAGGTAATTTTCGCTACTGATACAGTTGGTATGTATTCAACGAATAATGCGAACGTAATTTGAAATTAAAATAATAAAATTGTTACTGTTAGGCAGCTCCAGGCAATATTCGCTGCTGATACAGTTGGTATGTATTCAACGAATAATGAGAACGTCATTTGAAATTAAAAAAGTGATTCCTGCTAGGCAGAATAAAAGGAAGGTATGCCGATGCAGGTTTGTTTTGTTCAACAATACAAGTTTCACAGACGAATACAGATTTCTTCATTTTGTCATGCCAAGTTTGATAATGTAAATACTGCTGCCACCAAACAACAAATCAAAAAAGAGATCGAGAAACGTCATTCAACGAAGTGTAAGACTTACACTCCAAAATTGATAGGTTTTTCGGAAAAAAAAAAAAAGAAGGAAAAAAAAAAGAAAAATTAAGGGGGAGATGATGTAACGTATACTCTATATTCACTTTCCTTTTGATTTTACTATCTCTGGTTATTTTATTTTTCTATGTAAATTATCTTCTTACTGAACGAAATATTATTTCACCCGATGAATGAGATCTGGCAATGAGTGTAAGTCATGACGTGGTGGTAGCCAGTATATATAGGCGCGTTCATCGATAGCCAAGGAGAGCGTTGTTGTTTACGGAGAGCGTTGTTGTTTACGGAGAGCGTTTGTTATACGAGGAGAGATTTTGTTGTTATGAGGAGAGATTTTGTTGTATGTGATTAGTGATTCTTCATTATTGTGAAACAAGTTGTGTGTGTGTGCTTTGGATGATCAAGCGTACCGAATAAAAAAGCTTGCCGTAAGTTCGTCTTTCTCAATTCATAGTTTTTGTCAGACCTCTGTCTGGCTGTTAGGTGTATATCATTAGTTTATTACCATTAACAACCAGCGTTAAGACCTTATTCATGTTCTTAATTAACTAGTAACAACAACCATTTGAATTCACTATTTGAAGCTTAGTACCAGTATATCATTCAGTAGCAGAAGCATTATACTTAAGCTCAGTAGGAAAGCTTCATTATTATCATTAGCTAGCTGGTAGGAAGAGCTTATTCATTATAATTAGCTTAGCGGAAAGCAAAATAAAGCTAATTCATTATATCCTACTTACATTCCTTTTCTCCATTTATTTCGCATTATATCGAGATGCATCAAAACTTCGTGTATATTTTTTTCACTCAATGTTTAGTTCCATTGTGTCAGACATCACACCTACGTATAATACTTCTGTGTCTGCTGCATTTCCCTTTAGGCGTCAACTTTCATTGTTCCTTACATTTGTTTTAAATACGCTGCTGGCCACCCAAAATGCAACACCAAGAAGGAAGCATCCGATTGGCCTGAAATTCGCAGCATGCGTTGCCCGCGAGAGACCATGCAAACGATTAGCATTGCAGGGCATATGCATATCATGTGCGGCCGGCACGCCACCGAGAAGCACTATAAGAAGGGTGCACAGAAGGCGTGGTGTAAGTAGTGGAAGTGTGTTGTGCTGCCGGACCTGTGCGTGGGAAGCTTCCTGATGCCTCGTCGCAGAATACGGCAGTCATTCCAGCACGTTCCGGAGTTCGACAGAGGACGAATATTGGCTTATCGCGACAGCGGTTTATCGTACCAAGACATCGGCACCCGTGTGGGACGACCTCCAGCCACAGTGAGGCGAGTATGGATTCGGTGGGTGCAGGAGGGACGGACGGACCGGCGTGAGCGATTGCCGCAGCCGCGGCCCACCACCGAATGAAAGGACCGGCATATTGTGCGGCGAACATTGACGGCTCGCACCGCCACATCACGAACGTTAGCGCAGGAATTAGGATGTGTTACGCAACAACCTGTGTCAGCACGTACCGTTCGACGTCGTCTGCAAGAGCGGGGACTTGTCGCACGGCGCCCATTGCTCCGATTACCATTGACGTTACACCACCGGTGAGTGCGGCGGCAGTGGGCCGTTGAACGCCGCACCTGGACTACGGAATGGAACGATATTGTCTTCTCCGTCGAATCCCGCTTCTGCCTGCAACACCACGATGGTCGTATCCGCGTGTGGCGGCACCGCGGCGAGAGACTGTATGACGCCTGCATTATGCATCGCCATACCGGTCTGTCGCCTGGAGTTATGGTTTGGGGCGCAATTGGATATGACACCCGCACCCCTCTGGTACGCATTGTTGATACACTCAACAGCCACCGCACCATCTCCGACGTTTTGGAGCCTGCAGTCCTCCCTTACCTGCACGACCTGCCAACGACCACGTTTCAACGGGACAATGCGCGCCCGCACGTGGCACGCATCGTGCAACAATTCTTCACGGCCCACCAGGTGTCACTGCTGCCGTGGCCCGCCTGTTCTCCCGATATGTCGCTCATCGAACACGTCTGGTCGATGATAGGCAACCGAGTGGCCCGGCAAGCTCCACCTACGGCTACGCTTGATGAACTGTGGCAACGTGTGGAAGCAGCCTGGACCGACATAACCCAAGCCCACATCCAAAGCCTCTTTCGTTCAATGCCGCGACGTGTAGCGGCCGTTATTGCCAGCCATGGGGCCACACGAACTATTGATGTCTGCGTGTTCCGCAAGTCGCACGGGCCTGTAAGCTCAATCGTTTCATCTTTGTATCTGTTGTTATGTGTCCAGTAAATCTGTGTTTGCTATCTCGTGTCCTTCTTGGTGTTGCATTTTGGGTGGCCAGCAGTGTAGGTTCTCTCTATCACAACTGTTTTGCGAGATAAGATCACACCTCATTTATTTAATCACTTCAAGAACATATTAATTTTGAACTTAGAGAACACTCAGTCGTATTCTAAGTATGTTTTCTCTTGAATCTCATAAAGAAGCAGACAGCAAAAAGTATCCCACACTGAAACTAACATCTTCAATTCGCTGCATTCATGTCTTTTTCACACCAAATTCTTTAGTTCCACATCAATGACATTATTAGCGCTTCACCTTCTATATAGACATATTTTCTCTAATCTTCGAAGATATTTCCCCAGTACAATAACTAAACTTCTTACAACAACCCAGTCAATAATGTATATCACTTCATGCCGTCTGAACAAAATGTGTTTATGCATGAAATGTTATATTCGCTGCCATTCACTTCGAAGTCGTGAGAACAAGCTAACAGAAGTCTTTCAGAAAACGTTTACGAAATTGTCTGACTTTTTTTTTCATAAAAAGTCCATATTTGAAAAGTTCGTTTTTCGTAAATTTGGCTTTTGAAATGTTCATTAAAAATATGGCATTGTCATAGGCGACCGCGTGGGAGAAAAAAGTGGAGGGCACTTCCCCTGCTATTGACTATCGAAACTGGACACGCCCCCTGCGGCGGCGGCTTCTCACTGCCGGAGCGGATCCGTTGGATCTGGCCGGAGCATAATATTAAGTCTAGGGAGAGACCCTTCGGATCCGGCTATAGACCCCGTCATTTTATACTACTAACATCTACGAAAATGCAAGTTCAAAGGTTCGATTTTTTTGGTGACCCAGTACTTTAAAAGATTGTAAAGAGAGGGAGACAAAGGGACACCATATCTCCCAAGCTTTTTAGTGCCACATTGCAGAATGTCTTTCCGGGAAGGCAAGGAGATAAAGATTAATGGAGTTTATTTAACCAATCTTCATTTTGCTGACGACATTGTCATTTTTGCAAATACCCCCCAGAGCTGCAGATTATAATACAGTAAATTTCTGGCAAGAGTAAAGAAGTAGAATTAAAGATGATATTGCAGAAAACGAAATTAGAGTACAATACTTTTACAAGAACTGAAGATTTAGAGGTAAATTGGGCAAATTTAGAAGTAACTGATGCCTGCATTTTTCAAACAGATAGCAAGCAATGGCCACATAGAAGAAGAAATTAATAGGAGGATAAAACTTGGCTATAGTGCATTTGTTTGAACCATTAGGATTTTCAAAAAACAAAACAATTTATCATTATGTTTAAAAAGAAAAGTGTTTAATCAATGCAACATTCCAGTTTTCACTTATGGATCACAAATATGGACCTTAACTGAAAAATGCATACAGAGGCTGCTGACAACTCAATGCAGCATGCAGAAACATAGGAAGATGAACCCATGGATATGAAAAATGAAAAGAGTGGATGATATCATGATCAAAGTAAAGACCCTCAAGTGGGCCGCCCCGGCGGTCGTGTGATACGAGGTACTGGCTTCTAAATATTCTTCCCGTATGAGGTCCGGGTTCGAATCCCGGTTGAGGCATGGATGATGCATTTGTCTTACGGCACTGGCTCTCTCCCTTCCCTGGAACCAGTGGTTCTAAATTAGATACAGGCCGCTGTTTATAGCTTTATAGCTCACTGAGTTGCTCACGGTGGTCGTTAAACCACCAAACAAAAGAAAAGAAAAAAACTCCCTCAAGCGCCAATTTGTTGGACATATAGCTAGAACAGCTGACCACTCCTGGGCAAATTAAATACTAGCCTATATACCGAAAGGCTAGTAAAAACTCTGAGGCAGACCACATGAGAAATGGACGGATGAAGCACGGAAGCTAGCCTGGATGAGGCGAAAGAGAATTGTTGAAGATAGTTGTGAAAAAGACTTGGAGAAACCTTCATTCAGTATAGATTGAGCATGATAGATGAAGATTACGCTTCAGTTCAGGCGAGCATTGCTTCGCAGCAGCGGAGAATATTATTTTAAATTCTAAATAACTACAACAAAAAGAAAAATGAGACAAGTGTTTTTTGCTAATATTTCATCTATTTCCAGTTTGTCTACAGTGAAAGTGCATTAAAAGTACTTTTGCGGAAATATTGGCTTTATATCTGTTACTTCATAGTGAACACCAACATAATAATTTTGGAAAAAGTTAATGAAAGTAAATTGTAGGCATGTCGATGTTAATAAAAGCAGAGAGCACAGGCAGGTAGTGTTTTATTTTCGGTTTTACAGCAACACTCCAAATGAACTTTCCTAACAGGTAGTTTAGCATGAGAAAATGAGAATTGTGTTGTGATTTTGCACAAAATGGACAAGAATGAGATGATTAGGAATCACAGGGGAAAATAACGATCTGTTTACAACAAAAAACGGATGATTTTGAAATACTTTTATCGATAATCATCTTACTTGAAAAGACTGAAGTGTGGCTTAGTTACTGACAGGAAAAATATTTAGTCAATTCTGTTTGTGTTAGAAACCTAAATGTTAACATGAGTGCGGCTCTTAAGTAGAACAATCTTAGGAAAGACAAAAAAGGCTAATATCGGAGAGGGTTTGTTGTTTTTGTTGTTGTCCGTTCACTTTTGGAGCTTATGATCCTCGAATGCTGACACATAGTTACGGCACCAGTAAAAATAAGCACGTAAATGAAATTTTTATTAATCAGAAAACACATGAAATCCCTGATTTTCAAAGTAACAGGACTTATCAACTCTTATATTATGCACGGTTGCCAAAAATTATTTTTTTATTGGAGGTTTAACGAGCCCCGTGAGCAACTCAATGGGCTATAAGCAGTCACCCGTCCCTAATTTAGAGTCACTGGTTCCAGGGAAGGGAGAGAGCCAGTGCCTCGAGACAAACACAACATCCATACCTCACGGGATTCGAACTCGGACCCCTTTCGGACGAATGATCAGAATCCATGGCTTAAACCACTGCGCCAAAATTAGTACAATAGAATTTTTCAATTTTTTACTACATACAGAATTTTGTGGCACTTATTATTAAATGACTACGAAAACCTTATTTGTTGTAAACTGCAGCAAACAACGATAAACCAAGTTTAATGTTTATTCTTAAATTTGAAGTAACCCCAAAAACCGTTGAAAAGCTCTTTTCCTTTCCTACTGTTAGAAGTTTTCCGCCCTTAAAGAAGGAAAAGCCAGATACAATATTTAAAATACAGGACCCTGAAAAATGAACAACTCAACAAAATTTTACGAATTTGTGGTGTACTGTATCTTTTCTTATGCGATTGTGATATACATTTTCCTTTTCTTGATGCACTCTTGAAGTTATTGCTTGACAATTTTTTCCCGATCTGAAAAGTAATTACTCCGATAAAAATATGTCAGAAACAAATTAAATCAATTACCATATTCGCATTAGTTACCTGAATGAAGCTTGTAAGACCTGAGTTTGAAGACAAAGCACTAAGTTACCACTGAAGGAAATATTTTTATTTATCAAGATTTGTTTTTTCATTAAGAGTGCAAAGCTAGCCAAATGAGTGAATCAAAATTACCCTTATGTAAACTATGCTTTGTTAGAAATTACCTCAGCTAAACCATTTTGCATTAAGCAGAGCTATGAAAAATTCATTTTAGATTCTACTATTTTTAATTTTTTTTATTTTTTCATCAGATTTTTGTATTGTCGTTATCTGAGCCGTACGGGTATTCTGAAAATAGTATGCGCTGTCTAGTGCACGTTTTGTTGGAAACACGAAAATAATTGTTAGGCTCCACGAAAGATTTATATGATTCTAAGCTTTCTTTAACACCAGATAAATATAATATTCCCGCCCCATTCGATTCTTTTAAATCAGGAGAATTGTATATGTCGTAAATATTGTTGTAAGGTGATATTTTCTTTTGCGCATGCAGTTTAAATTTGTTTTCCCAAGCTCCCCTGTTTACTGACGCAAAGGGATGACCAAATCTTGTTACAATCTCTGGATCACTATGATGTGAGCATGAAAGATTGTCATCCAAGTTAGTAATACTTAGTTCATCAGTGTTCCACACACGGAGATTCTCTGTGTCAGAAGTTGTACCAATTGTTTCCCCTTCATCGATGTTTCCTTTTAGAGTATCAGCCTTAGGAAGATTCGAGAATTTTGCCCGATCCATTGACGACTTCAGAGAATCGCTGCTTCTATTAATTTGTTTCATATATCCAGTTGTACTCGGTTCGATTGCATTGGCATTCCCTAAATTTGTCCCCCCGTCAAGCTCGAAAATCTTAGGAAATATTGTACAAATATGTGGATAAATCGAATGTCTTACATTAGATAAAACACTTTTTCCTTCATAGTCGAGATGTCTGGATGATCCGGCTAAAAAATCAAAGTCATCAAATGCGTCTGTAGTTATAGATACTATGTCATCAGCCGAACTATAAACTAATTTATCATCACTTGAGGGAAAGCTTAAAGAGCAGTAACTTCCAAGAGTATCGTGAGCATGTGTTTCAGAAACAGGCACCTTCCATGCTGTGAAGGAAGGTTTCTCGAATGAATGCAAATTGGGGATTGTGTTGAGTGTTCTGTCCTGATGAAACACATGCAAATTGTGAAAGTTATTAGACCATCTTCTTCTCTTTGGAGTTTGAAAAAGGGGAAGAAAAGGACGGCCAACGTTGTCTGGAAATAAACGCTGCGGTGGAAGAATCCCATCTGTATAGCAACGGAAATTTTCGATTTTCAATCTGAGGCAACTATTTTCTGCTGAAAGAGAAAGGAAAAGATGAAACTGCATTATATAAAAAAAGTATGAAATAACATTTAATTGAATTCTATAAGAATGGTAATCGAACTGAATTACATCGAGAATGATAGTTTTCATTGCTATATAATATTACTCAAAAATATGGGGAAGTTCTTTAAAATTCATGAACTCAGGGCTATCCATGTAAAACACTTCGTTCTCCATTTCTTATAACGTCATTTTCAGATACTAGCAATCAACGTCTTATGTTTTATTAAAACATTTCACGTGCTTATCATTCTAAGCTCCCATGACATACGCTTTATTAGTGATTCACACATTGAAATCATTTTGCATCCCTATAATTCGATGTTGCGGTGGCATCCTACTCTGGAATTATTCATTGTGCCTATCAATTATCCTTTCATTTGAGTGTTTTGTATAGGTAATTCAAACTCTTGAATCACATTGTACAATGATGGGCATACATTGTGGTTAATTGCAATTAAGCCGCCCCTGTCGCGCAGTAGTCTAAGCGATGGCTTCGGACCTTTCGTCCGAGATGGGTCCGGGTTCGAATCCCGGTAAGGCATGGATGTTGTCTTTGTCTTACGGCACTGGCTCTCTCCCGGCCTGGAGTTAGTGCCCTAAATTATGGACGGGCTATTGCTTATAGAGCCCACTGAGTTACTCTTCGATGTCGTAAATCTCCCTCCCCCACCCCCACCCCCCAAAAGCAATTACGATTAATTCTACTAATATCATTGCAGTATCCAAAGAGCACGAAAATTCTCAAATAGCATTTCTTCTACATTCCTGCTTCAATCTTAAATAACTAATTTAAATAAGCTTTTCAAAAACTTAAGCAGTTTTATCACTCTGAAAAAATGAAGCGTCGTAAAAGCAATACATGGTGTGACCATGCATTGCTTTTACGACGCTTCATTTTTAAATTTTTTTTTCGGCATTCAGATGAAATATGAAGAAATTAAGTTCAGTTTTTGTCCACAGTGCCACCATATTTTCCGGCTTATGAAACGTGAGTATTCAATGTTTCGCTCAAAAGTTGAATTAGACCCAAAGTTTGTGAATTTGCCTCCCGGTGGTAGAATAGCGCGAAGAGTTGGTGGCTTCTAAACATTCGTCCGAAATAGGTTCGTGCTCGAATCCAATGTGAGGCATAGACGGTGCGTTTGTCTTACGACACTGACTTTATTCCCTCCCTGGAACCATTGGCCCTGAATTAGGGACAGGTGACTGCCTACAGCCCTTAGAATTGCTCATGGTGGACATTCAGACAGAAACGAAAAACGTTTTAGAAGATGTCTGACAAGAAAGCATCTGGAATAAAAGATTTGAATCGATCGGCTGAAGTCTCAAAGATTTCAATCTGTCAGCAGACCGATTCAAATTTTTTATTGATTTGAGGCAATTTATTATTTCGAGTTCAGTTTTATACCTCTCTTCCTTTGAACCCTGAGTGTATTGCGTTCTAATTTACATGAGATAAAAATATAAATACGATGAATTAAAACGTGCAGAATAAGTTACCTCAAAATCCAGGGCAGCAATTCCTCGGTGAACGGACTCTTACCAGAACTCTTACCAAGCTCGTGGAAGCAGATTTGGTTTTAATTGATGGATTATTAAAAACTGAATAAAGTTGACTGCACTTCAAATTTGTTTCTTACTTGAGATTTTGAGCAAACACTGTTAATGAACTAATTGGCTGTTCTGTTAGATTGGCATAACTCTAAGCTAAAAATAGCCCAGCATTATTTGTAAGTATTTATTTCTCATTTCTGTAAGTATTTATTTCTCTATTTGTGAACCCTATGTTGTGGCGATTACATTTATTATATAATATTATTAGCTTCTTGTTAATGTATTATAAGCACAGGGTGGGACCCCCACCCCCGTTCCCTCTTGTTTTTTACTCTTTATGTATAGTTACTTCCTCACGGCGGTCGAACTTCTACATGAGTAGCCTCCCAACCAACCGGGTGAAGGGCTACGCACGTCACGCGTTGGACACCGACGTGGTTGTTCAATATGTGTATATATACTATGATTACCCGAACTTAGGGTTTAAAATTATTTTTCAGGTGAAGATGAGTTTTACAAAACTTGAAAGATCTCATGAGTTTTATGTTTTCTTTTATTACTGGATTCGTGTACTATTAAAGTCATTGAAGCTCTTGTGAGTTTTAGTGTTTCACTAGTATTGGATTCATTAATGTGCACCGAGGGATTGCGGCCCTGGATTTTGAGGGTGACGGATCACTTTGTCCGTGTTCATTTCGTCCACGCTCACTTCGTCCAGTTCATTTCGTCCAACGTTCATTTCGTCCAACGTTCACTTTGTCCACTGTTCACTTAGTCCAATGTTCACTTCGTCCATTGTTCATTTCGTCCACCGTTCATTTCGTCCACATTTATTTCGTCCTCCGAATGAATGGAACACTGTGAAAATTATCTGTTTTCGTGGAGTTTTTGTGATAGGTAGGAGAAAAGGTCGGCGGACATTGCTTGCATGCGTGTTTTTTCCCAGTCTGAGTTTCTCGATTAAAATATAACGATTTCAAATCTTATTTAAAGTAAAACAAGGAACTTAGTTTTGAAGAACTTTTTTAACTCTTTTGTATGGTACGACGTCAATCACTATAGTATGACTCACGCTATGTTCATAAAAGGAGTATAAAGTGGGATTTTTTAATAACCCTGCACTTTTACTTAGGCACTAAATATTTACATAAGATGCCAAGTTATTAATATTTCCCTTTTACTTACCTAGGCACTAAATAATAATTACTATGCCTCATGCGTAGGCCCTTTTGACATTTTTTATTCAGCCGATGTCATATTCAAAACGTTTACGTATCCACTCAAGGTAATCATATTGTGCTTTTACTGAGGCACGAAATATTAATTCATAAGCCCTAGGCTTAGGCCGTTTCAACAGTTTTTGTTCTACGGATGTCATATTCATATTGCTTAAGTGTCAAGTCATGGTAATAATATTGCGCTTCGCTCAGGCAGTAAATTTAATTTAATAGGCCCTAGGACTAGCATTTTTTCACAGTTTTTATTCTGACCATGTGATATTTGTAACGTTCACGTATCAACTCAATTTAATTATACTGCGCTTTTACTTTGACACTAAATATTATTTCATAGGCCCCAGGCCAATGCCTTTTTTACTTTTTTACAGTATTTATTCTACGGATGTCCTATTCATAACGTTTACATATCAAATTAAGGTAATAATAATGCGCTTTTGCGCAGTCATTAAATATTATTTCATAGGCCTGAGACCTAAGCCTTTTTTAAATTGCTTATTCTACGGATGCCATATTCATAATGTTTACATATCAAGTCATGGTAATAATATTGCGCTTTTACTTAGGCACTAAATATTAATTAACTGGCCTTTGGCTTAGACGGTTTAACAGTTTTTAATCCGCCGATCTCATATTCATAAAGTTTACATGACATAAAAATTTAGTAATACTGCGCTTTTTACTTAGATACTAAATATTAATTCATAGGCCTTAGGCCTAGAATTAATATTTAGTATACCGATGTCCTAGGCCTTAGTAATTAATATTTTATGGCTAAGTAAAATATCAATATTAATCACTTGACATGTTATGCAAATACTATGAATATGTAGTGTAACGTCTTAAAAACTGTTAAAAAGGCCTAGGGCTTACTAATTAATGTTTAGAGCCGAAGTAAAGGTGCAACATTAATAACTTGACTTGATATGTAAGAGTTATGAATACAATATAGTTAGAATATGAACTGTGAAAAAGGCCTAGGCCAAGGGCCTATGAAATATTATTTAGTGCATGAGCAAAAGCGCAATATTATTACCTTAATTTGATAAAAAATGTTACGAATATGACGTACTTAAAATAAAAACAGTGAAAAAGGCAAGTAAGTAAGCCTAGGGCTTATGAAATAATATTTAGTGCCTGAGCAAAAGCTCATTATTACCTTGACTTGATACATAAACATTATGAATATGACATCCGTAGAATAAATATTGTAAAAAAGGTCCAGGCATAGGGATTATGAAATAATATTTAGTGCCTGAGCAAATGCGCAGTATTATTACCTTGATTTGATATGTAAATGTTATGAATATGGCGTGATTAGAATAAAAACTGAAAAAGGTCTAGGGCATATGAAATAATATTTAGTGCCTAAGTAAAAACGCAATAATGTTACCTTGAGTTGATATGTAAACGTTATGAATATGACATCGGGAGAATAAAAACTGTTGAAACGGCCTAAGCCTAGGGCTCATGAATTAATATTTCGTGCCTCAGTAAAAGCACAATATGATTACCTTGAGTGGATACGTAAACGTTTTGAATATGACATCAGCAGAATAAAAAATGTCAAAAGGGCCTACGCATGAGGCATAGTAATTATTATTTAGTGCCCAAGTAAGTAAAAGATAAATATTAATAACTTGGCATCTTATATAAATATTTAGTGCCTAAGTAAAAGTGCAGCGTTATTAAAAAATCCCACTTTATACTCCTTTTATGAACATAGAGTGAGTCATGCTATAGTGATTGACGTCGTACCATACAAAAGAGTTAAAAAGTTCTTCAAAACTAAGTCCCTTGTTTTACTTTAAATAATATTTAAAACCATTCTATTTTAATCGAGAAACTCAGACAGGAAAAAAATCGCATGCAAGCAATGTCCGCTGACCTTTTCTTCTACCTATCACAAAAACTCCATGAAAACAGATAAATTTCACAGTATTCCATTCATTCGGAGGATGAAATGAATGTGGGCGAAATGAACGGTGGACGAAATGAACAGTGGACGAAGTGAACATTGGACTAAGTGAACAGCGGACGAAGTGAACAGTGGACAAAGTGAACGTTGGACGAAATGAACACGGACGAAGTGATAGGGAACCGATTTTGAGGTAAGTTAAAAATATTTATTTTGTATAATATTGTTTATAAAACTTGTAACGTTTAATTTTTAATGACACTTAGATTCTAATTTTAGTGAAAAACGAAATTGTAAAAAACAATCTGAAACAAATTCGTATGGGAGCGGCAATTGCTTCAGAGCTTAAGTAAGGTTAAAATATTAATCTGCCACTGCATACAGGAAGTTCAGAAGAGTAATTATTTCATTGTATTTATTTGGTAGTGATAAGTAGCATGGGCATCAGAGCCTAGAAGGAATTACACATTCTTAATTTTGATTATTGAATCCCAAAATGGGACACAGCCAGAACCACAGAACTAAAGTAACGTTACATAGCATTCGAAAAATGAGGTAGACGTTCACGCCTTTAAGGTGTTGACCACTGA
This sequence comes from Macrothele yani, assembly GCA_039090855.1. Taxonomy (NCBI): domain Eukaryota; kingdom Metazoa; phylum Arthropoda; class Arachnida; order Araneae; family Macrothelidae; genus Macrothele; species Macrothele yani. Next base: position 83,585,545 of record CM077012.1, read on the forward strand.
GTGACTGAAAAGCGAATGCAAAGAACGCACTGTAAAGTGGGATACACACCATCATTGGCGACAGAGGAAATTAAAATAAGACTTGGTTAAAACTTTGCTTATGACTCTCACAAAAAATTAAACAGAAGTTAATCATAACAAAAGAAGGGTACATGTAAAAGTAACACACACTTCTCATGCTGAAGACTCGATGTGCTGGTAGCCGAGGGCTTTCAGGCGCTGGTTTTTGGCCATTCCTCCGAGTGGACCCGGGTTCACATTCCGGATGAGATATCGGTAGTGTCCAATCGTGCTGGCTTTCTCTTTGTTTCACTGGCTCCCCACCTTGGGACGGGCGATTGCTTATAGATAGACGAGTTGCTTGTAGTGATCGTTAAACCCCGAATCGAAATTAAGAAAAAAAGAATCTGCATTCTTCAAAGCCTTTTACTTCTTTCTCAGTTGGAATTCAGAATTTTGGTGAGACGATTCTTTTATGGTTTAAGTACTAGCTCTGGTTATTTGAGACTTTATTTTCGGCGTTTAATGACCCCCATGAGCAACTCTTAGGAATGTAAGCATTCACCTGCCCCTAATTTAGGAACACTGGTTTCAGCGAAGGGACAGAGTCAGTGCAATCAGACGAGCACTACACTCATGGCCTATTGTGATCAATGAAATTCATTAAAGTACAGTTAATAGAAAAGTTTGATATCGTTTCTTTCATGAGATAAAATGTTCTTTGGTTAGAATCAGACTGTACAAAGTCATACGAAAGTTTATTTCACTGTTTTGATTCTTAAAACAATAATCTCGGCGAAACCAACATGCTGCGTTTATTCATTTTGTCCTTGTTTTCTTCCCCTCCTAAACTTAATAATCCAAATTTCACATCAGAAACTGCACTTAACTTCGATATTTTTGGAAGGGGGCTTCAAATTACAAAATATATTTTCTGATCCACTGAGTAATATAGGTTTACCCTACCACGATCCTATTTTCCGAAATATCAAATGAATCAAAATTTATACCGCAGCGTTCCAAACATAAGAAAACTTTTTGTTTCAGGGATGCAAATGTTTCATACTATGCCATCTAGAACTTTGTGTAGGTACCTTAGCATACTGAAATGGAATAGATACATAAACCAGTTGCTTGAGGAATTTATGTGACCATCTTCAGTTCAACCATTTTCTTCATGTCAATGTTCTCTCATCGCGTTAATAACCTATCGCTTTTAATAATTCCTAATCAGAACTAGGCCATGCCTTAGTTCGTGTAACATGCGCCTGTTATATTATCTGTTGATTAGTCCTACTGTTCTTTCTTCTTACTTCTTCTTTCTTCTTCCTCCTTTCCCCCAATGCTATTCGCGTATTCAAGAGCTATAGGGGTGAATCTTTCTTATTTACTTTTCTTTTTTTCTACCTTAAGCAGTGGGAGTCTGCCTTCTGTCCTAGCTAGCAGAAGCTATAAAATGTATTCTCCAACTCGGTCAGCGTGGGGGATTAGACCGATTTACCACCCAAATGAAAATAAAACGGAAGAAAAAGAAAGGCCGAAATAGCCAAGGCCAAAATGGGCATTATTCTCTGGACTGGACAAATTCCCAAAATAATGTTGCTTTTGACTTAAAGATTATGGGAAGGTCAGGGACAGGTGGAAAGTTGGGAAACCCTCACCAAAAATCGAGAAAGAAGACTAAATCAAAAATATTCCACATCTGTACCTATTATGTTAGAATCCTTCTAAAAGCTGATAGATTAGAAGAACTGGAAAAGGCATCAGAATCTATCAAACGGGATGTTATAGGACTTACCGAGGTCAGAAGGGAAGGAACTGGCATTGTTGAGACTCACGTTTATAATCGTATATTACATACACATGGAGAAAAAAGAGGACAAGGGGGAGTTCGGAATAATGATAAAGAAAGTTTGGAAAGAGAAAATACCAAATATTACACCAATATCACCAAGAATCACTTTCCTAACACTTAAAATTAATAGCTCTAATACTATACAAATATATCAAGTTTATGCCTTTACTCTGGGCATTCTGATGCAGATGTAAAAATTTTTTATCAGGAACTTGAAGATAGCCTTTGCTGACGGAAAAAGAATGATCAGATTTTGATTTTGGGTGATTTTAATTCTAAAGTAGGAAAGCAAGATAGTGATGAAACATTTGTGGGAAAGTTTGGTGTAGGAGTCAGAAATGAAAGAGGTGAAATGTTGGTAAGTTTTGCAGAAGGACATGGATTATTCACAATGAATACCTTCTTTAAGAAAAAGGATGCACAAAACTAGACATTGACAACACCAAATGGAACAAGAACCAATTAAATAGATTTCATACTTACCAACAAAAAGAAGTAATACAAGATATATCAACGATTAATACAGTTAAATTTGACAGTGACCATAAGATGTTAAGAACTAAAATTAAACTGGATTCTATGCTTAAGAGGAAGATTGCACAAAGGGAAACCCATATTGATGGGGAGATAGTAAGATTAAACAATGAATACTTTAAATCTTGTTTAAGTGTGGAATTAAAAACACTACCCAAGAAAATGTTAAAAAATACAGGAAAAATTGATAGAATAACATTAGCAGTAGAACAAACATTAGAAAAATGTCTAAAACATTCCCAAATAGAAAGTACTCATAAGAAACGCTGTTGCACGAGTTACCTATTTTTCTGGAGAAACTACTCAAATAGATTAAGCCAAAAAAGCTGCGACCTGATAACAAAAAGAGAAGAATTCAAAAAGAAAATAACTCTGAGCCCAAGACAAAAAAATAGAATGTGTTGAAATAAAAAACTGGTAAGGAAAGATATAAGAAAAGGCATAAGACCCTATAATACACACCGAGTGAAAGAAGCTATTGAAAATAACGAATCTCTAAAATTAGCAAGAAAGAAGTTAAATAGAGGACAGAACTGGGTACCCTGTTTGAAAAATAACAAGTTTGTAAAATCATGCAATGCATTGATTATAATACGCTTTCCAACATACCAGAAATCATTACTCAAGTTATCACTCAAGTTATGAGAATAATGGCTGTGGAATAAATCTCTGTCCTGTGCCCTGACCTTTGATCCCATTTCGATGATATTCAGCAGAACTGGTTCGGTATACCTCCGAAATAACATGATACAGTTTTGTCACAATCGAAACATTTTTACGTAAGTTGTGATGCATAAGGGCTATGGAATAGATCCCGCTCCTGTGTCCTAACCTTTGACCCCATTTCGCCCATTTTCAATAGAATTCGTCCCCAGGCAGGCCCCTACAACATACTAACATGATAAAATTTTGTCGCAATCGAAGCATTTTTACGTAAGTTATGATGCATAAGGGCTATGGAATAGATCCCGTTCCTGTGTCCTAACCTTTGACCCCATTTCGCCCATTTTCAATAGAATTCGTACCCAGGCAGGCCCCTACAACATACTAACATTTCATTAAAATCGAAGCATTTTTACGTACGTTATGACGCATAATGGCGATGGAAGTGATTCCGCTTCTATGTTCTGACCTTTGACCCCATTTCGCCCATTTTCAATAGGGATTGTCGCCAGGTGGTCCCCTACCACATACTAAAATTTCATCGAAATCGAACCTTTTTTACGTTAGTTATGACGCACAACAGCGGTGGAATGGATCCCGCTCCTATGTACTGACCTTTGACCCCATTTCGTTCACTTTAAATAGGTTTCCTTCCCAGGTGATCCTCTACCAGATAATGAAATTTCATCGAAATCGAACGATTGTTACGCGAGTTATCGTGCGGACGGACATACGCACACAACGCGTGACGTAATGAGGCAGATGGGAATCGCGAGCATCTGCTCGCAAGAGTGTGACGTCATAAAACTTTAATAGGATACACACACAACGCGTGACGTCATGAGAGAGATGGCGTGACCGCGCGCCAACATTCTCAAACGCGAGATCGTGACGTCATAAGGTTTCTAAGCATTGGTAACATTAATGGAACGACGCCATGACACTAAACACGTTATATTTAACCCACTAAACGAATTCTCCTAAAGTCAAGATCAAGCTAAATCGATTTCTAGTACCAGAAAATGGTAGGTTAACGACTTTCATCAAAATTCTTAGAGCCGTTTTCGAAATTAAAATGCACATACATACATACAAGAATTGCTACTTTATGGTGGACGTCAAGTAATTTTGCTTCCTATACTTCCAATGGAAAAACTCCTGTACACATTTTCTTCACAAATAATGAGCTCCCGAGGATGAAAATTTGAACATCGATTAAAATAGCTTCATTTCATAACTTGGAATACTTAATATTTTCTAAACCATAACCGTAATAATATTTTCTAAACCATAACCGCAATTATGCAATCCAACATTTATTTGTCCACTGACGTCATCAAAGTACAGGTCGCGCCATCTTTTTTCTGGTTTCAACACCACCAAAGGAAACGTTATTGATTTTTAATATCATTATGCTTACGTTTTAGAAAATGTTAAGCATTCCAAGTTATAGTATGAAGTTATTTTAATCGATGTTCAAATTTTCATCCTTGAGAACACACTAAGTGTGAAGGAAATGTGTACAAAAGGTTTTCCATTGGAAATATAAGAAGCAAAATTACTTGACGTCCACCTTAATAGTGTGGGATAAGGGCGATGGAATGGATCCCGATCCTATGTCCTGACCTTTGACTCCATTTGTCCCATTTTCAATAGGGTTTCTCTCCAGGTAGTCCCCTACCACATACCAAACTTTCTTCGAAATCGAACCATTTTTACTCACCTTATGACGCATAAGCGCAATAGAATGCATCCCGCTCCTATGTCGTGACCTTTGACCCCACTTCACCCATTTTCAATAGGATTCGTTCACACGTGGTCCCCTACCACATACTAAAATTTCATTGAAATCGAACCATATTTACGCAAGTTATCATGCCGACAGACTGACGGACGGAAAAAGTTGGAGCATATACGCTTCTTCAACCTACGGTTGGAAAGCGTAAAAAAGGTGAACTGATACATGATAAAAAAGAAATAATGAACATCTGTGAAGAGTTCTATACCACCCTTTACAGAGCTATGCAAAATGATGATTCGGAAGAAAATTTAGAAGATATCCCAAGATTAACAATAGTGGAAATAGAAAAGGCTATTTCAGAACTAAAGAAAAATAAAAGTCCAGACAAGATGGAATAACAGCAGAACACTTAAAAGAAGGAGGAGAAATTTTATGGAAATCCCTGACAGCTTTATTTAACGAAGTGATAGAAAAAGAAGAAATCCCTGAACAATGGAATAATGCAGTTATAACTCTTATTCATAAAAAAGGAAACAAAGACGATATTAACAACTATTGACCTATAATTATTTTGTCACAAATGTATAAACTTTTCACAAAAATAATATTAAAAAGACTAACTTCAAAATTATAAGATGCATAATCGGTAGAACAAGTCTGGTTACTCTACAATAAACCATCTACAAGCAATTAGCCAATTAATAAAAAAATGAATATCAGAAAGAAGTTCACTTAGTTTTTGTAGACTATGCTAAAGCTTTTGGTTCTATATATCAAAAGGAAATGAGTTCTTCAATAAAAAGACCAAATGTCAGTTTAATAAATAAAATATATAGCAAGGCTACAACATCAATAAAGTTAGAGAACCTAGGCTCAGTTTTCAATATACAGAGAGGAGTTAGGCAGACAAGGAGATCCACTACCTCCAAAATTATTTAACTCTGTATAGAAGATATTTTTAGAAATTTAAACTGGGAAGAAAATGGATTAAACATAAATGGAAGGTACCTAAATCACTTAAGATTTTCTTATGACATAGCAATCATTGCAACTAACAATAGGGGAATGCAGAATATGATAAAGGATTTATGGATAGAAAGTCTTAAAAAAGAAAGGTCTGACAATAAATACAGCAAAAACTAAATATATGAGCAACACAGAAAACGATACAGAAAAGGTTTTGATAGAACGAAAAAATACTGCAAAAGTAAACGAATACATCTATTTAGGTCAAGTAATCAGTTTTAAAGAAAAACAAGGAAGATAAACCAATAGAAGAATTATCCAAAGTAATAAATCCTTTTGGATACTTAAAGATTGTTTAACCGTTGGTTTTCCATTGTGTTTAAAAAGAAAAATCTTCAATGCATATATTATTCCCTTGTTTACTTATGGAAGCGAAACATGTAGTATCGCAGAGCGACAAAGTAAAAGACAATAAGAGTATCGGTAAGAAAGTTAGAAAGAAGAATGTTAGGAATAACAAGAAGAGATAGAGTTAGAAATGAAATTATAAAAGAAAGAACAGAAATAATAGATATTATAAAACTAATAAAAGAAATAAAGTGGAGATGGGCTGGACATGTTCGAAGATTGAAAAATGAAAGATGGATACGATTAATAACAGAATGGCAACCGAGAGATGGAAGGAGACGAAGGGGGCTCCAGAGGATAAGATGGAGAGATGACCTACAGAAACTTAGAGGTGCTAAATCGTGGACTGAAGCTAAAGATCGAGGAAGTTCGAAAAGACTGGGGGAAGCCTATAGTCTGCAGATTGTGTCAACAGGCTAAGAAGAAGAGGAATCAGAAGCACTAACTCCTTCGTGTCTTTTGGGGGGTTCAACGGCTACCACGAGCAATTCTGAAGGCTATTATAAGCTGTCTCTCTTTCCTGGTTTTAGACCACTGGTTCCAGGCAGAGGAGGAGGCGCGCAGCCCATACCTCATGCGGGGTACTAGTGCGTTTTCCCAGTTCAGACGACTAGCCAGAAACCAGGGCCTGTTACCACAGGGCCACAGGGCTGCTCTATTCTTTAAATTCTGGGATATGTTATTATATATCCTATAACATTCAAGTCATAAAACTTGAGCAATTCTCTAGATCAAAGCACCCTGCCTAGCAAGAAGCATAGAGCTTCCAGTGCCCAAGGATATCTTACAGAAAAACATTTCTACTCTTCGAAAATATGAAAATACCAAGCAAGACTGCGTTCTTTTTTACGCGCGTTGAGGAAACTCAAGGGTAACGTAAACGCAGGGTTTCGGTCATTGAGCTACCAGAAAAGGGAAACGGAAAACATCAGGTGGTGGAGGGACTGTTAAACAATTACATGTAGGAAAAGAACTTAAGGAGTGAGATGATAGTGAGCAGAACTCAATGGAGAAAGGGACTCTACAGCAGCGAGCTTACCTAGACGTAGAAAACAATGGGGTAGGAAAAGGAGACGAACCTTTTCGAGGAACCCTTCTCGTGTAGCGACAGAACTGATAATCTCGAAAAAAATTACAAAACACTATAGCTTTCCTGCGTCCTTTCGATAGTACTTGCAGCGAATAGTTCTATTAGCTCCGAGAATTCATCATAGTTTGTGAAGACCACAGCGCCACCCTTCAGAGTTGCTTTTGTCACCACAACTACAGATGGGTACAGTGAGAACAATACTTCCTGAACAGAAAGACTGTCTCTGTCGAGGTCAACTGAATTTATTATTGGGAATTTTGATGTTTTACGAAGTCTAAAAGAAACTGAGTATGCCTACCTTTTATTTTGATAAAGATGGGCCTTTCACGAGATTTTGTGATTCTATGGAAGTTGTATTTTAAACATTCTTCTTCGTACGACAGGTTTCAATATATGTAAGATCTCTTTCCGGGTTACAACGAAAACTGAAACTTGTGTTCACTTTCTAACTTAATGATACAGTTGTGGGAATGTAACATTTACGGTTGATATGATATGAACATATCCCTAATCCAAAATGCTAAATAATGCTCGGCGCAGCAAATTGTTAGCCCTAAAATAACTTGATGCTGGGAGACTTGGAAGTTATTATTAGATGCAAACAAAACTCCTGCAGCTAGGAAAATAACACGACTTTCCCGATATTTTTGAAATCTGATGAATAACTAATATTCATTTTGAGGACTTCAGATATGTTTTATTATCATCTCCAAATTTTGTTCAATACATTATTTTCATGAAACACCCCCTCGAACGATGTTAAACTTTGGTGGTGTCTCTTCACATATATTTAACGTGAGTAACTTTTGAAGAACTTGCCAAGAAGAATGCGTACTACCCCAGTGGCTCAGTGGATTTTGTACATTCGTCCGAGGTGGGCCTGGGTTCGAATTGGGAGGAATAGATGTCTTGTTTATGTTGTGTCTTACGCCACTGGCTTTCTTCCTTCCCTAGAGCCAGTGTCCCTAAATTACGAACGGGCGGCTGCTTATAGCTCATCGAATTGCTCCTCACAGTGGTGGTCATAAAAAAAGGGGGGGGAGAAAAAAGAAAAGAAATGAAGAGTGCTTACATCATGTTTGGAACGTGATATTGGAATCCCTGCATTACACTTGAGTTCTTAGGTGGAGTTTCTATAAAAAAGAGGATTTTATATAATTACATATACAGCGAAACTTCCCATAACGGACACTTCCAAATAGCAGACAGTTTGAGATTCCTGGGCAGAAAAACAGGAGGTTATGTGAAGCAGATATTTCCCAATAACGGACCTTCTGAATTAGGGACGCGGACACCGCCGTATGAGTAACACTTGTGGAAGATTTTCCAAATAATCGAGCAAACGTAATCCCATCTGCTCTCAGTCTCGCTCTTGATTGGTTCTCTTGTTGCTATGGGAATCTGTAGGTCGAGGGCAGGCTACTCCGCACTCCGTGCTGCCATTGTTCATTGTGCAATACTTGCTGGTTCTCCGTTCTTCTCTTTTGTTGCGTAAGGTAGCATTACTTTTTTGTACGTAAACTGTTTTCTCTAATTCATTTGATGAAAATGTCCCAGAAACGCAAGCGTTTAACGTTGAAAGAAAAAAATGACGTTATAAAGCAGCATGAGGAATCAAAATAAGTGTTCGTGATTTGGCAGCCAGGCTGCAAGTAGACAAAACACAAGTCAGTGAAATCCTGAAGAATAAGGATAACATACTTAAGTAATGGGCTGAGAATGAAAATCAGTTAGCCAAGAGGGCTTTTCCGAAGACAAAAGGATTAGCTGTTGATACCATCACTTATGAATGGTTTTGCCGGGATAGGGCCAATAACATTCTTTTGCCTGGGATTTTGATTCGAGAAAAGGCACTAGAAATTACGAGAGCATTAAGAAATAATGAGTTCAAAGCGTCAGGAGGTTGGCTTGTTAAGTTTCGGACCAGGCATAACATCTCTTACAAAATTGTGTGTGGTGAAGCTGCTTCAGTCAAGGACAACTCTGTTTCTGACTGGAAAGATGAACTCAATATTTGTGCAAAGGTTACGAAGAAAGAAATATTTTTAACTGCGACGAAACTGACCTTTTCTTCCAAGCTCTGCCAGATTAAACTATGTGTTTGGATGGCGAAAGATGCAGTAGCGGTAAAATTTCTAAAGAGAGGCTTACTATCATGTTTTGCGTTAATATGATCGGAGAGTTTGAAAAACCCTTAATTATTGAAAAAGCAAAGAATCCTCGCTGTTTCAAAAAAGTCAGCATCAACACTGTTGTTGACGTTGAATGGCGAGCAAACAGCAAGGCGTGGATGACACGTGATCTGATGGCTGAGTGGTTGCTTGTATTTGACAGCAAAATGGGGCGGCAGAAGAGAAAAGTGCTCATATTTCTAGACAACGCTTCAACTCACCCGGACATTTCATTACAAAATGTTAAAGTGATCTTTCTGCCACCAAACACAACAGCAGCTTGCCAACTCTGGGATCAAAGCACAATAAAAGAATTCAAAGTGCACTATCGTCTTCAAGTTGTGCAACATCTTTTGGCAAGAATGGAAACAGCTCAGTCTGCGAACTATCTATCAAAAAGTGTCAGTGTACTGGATGCCGTAGTGTGGATTTTGCACTGCATCAGAAAAATCACGCCCCAACCCGGGCGCAATTGTTTTTTGAAATCTGTATTTTCATCTAGTGAAGACACAACGTCAAGTCAAAGTGAGTGTGAAGCCGATCCTGAGGTACATGAATTTATGAAGACATATGGAGATTACACGTCAACTGATGATGCAGTTTCAACTGATAACCAGCCCACAGACATCGTAATTCTCGTATACTCTGTGATGGGTAACTGTACAGAAAACGTGAACACTGAAGGCAGTGAGGACGAGGATGATGAAGCTGGAGAAGAACCAGTTAACAGTAAGGACGCTTTTGAATATGCCAGACAGTTAAAACGAGTTTATATGCAGAAGAAGTATCCGGAAGGACTCAGAATGGTTTCCAAAATAGAAATTCATCTAGAAGTATCCGGAAGGACTCAGAATGGTTTCCGAAATAGAAATTCATCTAGAAGCAAAGCAAGCAAAAGAGTGCAGGAAACAGACAAAAATTTCTGATTATTTCTCCGGTGGTGCATAGGCTACTGGTTCCTGTTAGCTGTAATTTGTTGTTAAGTTTCGTAATCTCTAAGTTCTGTACCGAAAGAACTTTTTTCTGAACTTAAAATTCATTTAGATTTTTGAATTAAAAATTCAAATAGAACCAGGTATGTAACAAAATAATTCACTCATCGGCTACTGTTTACGTTAGTTTCTGGTTCCAGTTTTGTAATTGTACGTACTCTGAAGTCCTGTATCCGAAATATCCTTTTTCTGAGTTTAAATTCCCTTCAGGTTTTTAATTAGAATTTATGTAGAACCATATATGGAAAAAGACTAGGAAAACGATAAAAAAATTTGATTAGTATTAAAGCTTAAACTCTTCTTGATTATATTAATAAAATATCCCAAATAAATCGCCTATTATATTAAAGCTTAAGTTCTTTTAATACAATTTGAAAGCTACGCCTCGATCTCTGTTTGCTTTTTTTCATTGTTTAGGTTCCATATGTTTTTCGTAATAACGAACACATTTTACTTCCCTAACGGTGTCCGGTATTTGGAAGTTATACTGTATATCTATTTTAAACGACAATGAGACCACGAAGACACAGGAAAAAAAACTTAAAATGTGTACTGGAATACAAGTTCGTCAAATCTCTAGTTTAGTTTTTCCCAAATTCTGCTTTCATATTCATTTAGTTTGATTCAAATATGTTTCCTTGAGAGACTGAAATTACAATGTTTGGTTAAAATGTTTTCAGAAGATCGTCAGACACTTTCGTAAGGTAACAATCACGATAATTTATTTATGTAGCATTTACATTTTCGGATTAGAATAAATAAATTACCCATAATCCTTGTCAAGGTTCCTAAAACATTTAGTCGCTTTGTAAAACATTTTCTTCCATAATGAGCGATAAAAGCGTGTGTATTTGATGGTGGGCGAAATTTGGGATAGGCGATTGCTTATAGCTGCCAGAGTCACTCAGAGTGATCGTTAAACACCGAAAAAAAGGCATGGTCTTCATTAGGCGATCAGGACAAAATCTTAGAATAAATGTGCAGGCATTTTTACACCAGATCCATAGTTTCGTTCTTCGACTTCAATGGATACAGAACGATTTGAAAATGACAGCTAGCTACTATCGCCACTTCTTCAATTAACCAGTGGAGTTGTGCTTTCCTGTATTATCTAAAAGACGTCTCCGAAACGTTTAGTCTCCAACAAAAGACAGGTAATGTACGGGGTTTACCAAAATAATGGAAACATAAGGAATTTGACGTGCAACAGACATATAAGTCATGCACACAATATAATGGAATTTGGAACCATTCTTCTTGTAAAATATGTCCCAACTGCACCAGTAATGTTGGAAGTGGAAACATTTCACTCCAGGTGATCCCACAAATGTTCAATAATATTGAGATCTGGAGACTGGGATGGCCAAAGTAGCTGCTGTACCTCATCCTCATGATCCGCAAACCACAACTTGACACGTTTCACACAATGCAAGAGTGCATTATCTGCTTGAAACCAGGAGCGGTCATTACGGAATATTGCATGCAACATTGGGTGCAGGTGGCCCCCAAAAATGGATTCGTATGTTGCAGATGTGAAGCGTCCCTACAAAATAATTAATGGCCCTAAGGAATACCATGACGTGGCAACCCACAGCATCAGGAATCAACCTCTATGCTTCACAGTCGGAACCAAACAGTCGGGGCGATACGCATCTGCAGGTTTTCGCGAGACGCACACTCTACCGGTGGTGGAAAACAATGTGAAGCACGATACGTTAGACCATATGACTTCTTCCCAGTCTTTAGAATCCCAACTTTTATGTTATTTGCACCACTTCACACGTTTTGTTGCATTAGTGTTGGTAATCAGGGGTTTGTGGATTGCAGCACAGCCATAATACCTCCACGATGGCGATCTCGACGAATTATTATGACAGAAACGGGATCATTCCGACTGCTGTTCAACTCTGCTGCTATTAGCGTTGCCATTGTCTTGTGCTTCTGGGTAGAATTCGTGCCAACGTTCGCCTATCCCTATCTGACATTTTCCTATGGCGTTCACAGTTTGCACGTTTAAAAGACATGATACACGGTGCATCGTAGTTGATAGGTAGTCATAACCTTCGATACAGTTCCTCGTGTTGCATCAACTATTTCTGCCGTTCTAGTTACTAAAGCTTCTGCAGGGCGCGCACCAATGGTCATGCTTTTTACGCTTTCCAACCGTAGGTTGAAGAAGCGTATATGCTCCAGCTTTGTCCGTCCGCCCGATAACTCGGGTACAAATGGTTCGATTTCGATGAAATTTTAGTATGTGGTAGGGGACCAGCTGGGGACGAACCCTATTGAAAATAGAAGAAATGGGGTCAAAGGTCAGGACAAAGGAGCGGGATCCATTCTATTGCCCTTATGCGTCATAACTTGCGTAAAAATGGTTTGATTTCGATGAAATTTTAGTATGTGGCAGGGGATCACCTGGGAATGAACCGAATTGAAATGAAAATGGGCTAAATGGGGTCAAAGGTCAGGAGATAGGAACGAGATCCATTCCATTGTTCTTATGAGTCATAACTTACGTAAAAATGCGTCGATTGCGACAAAACTTTATCATGTTGTTCCGGAGGTATAGAAAACCGGTTCTGTTGAATATCAACGAAATGGGGTCAAAGGTCATGGCACAAAAGCAAGATTTATTTCACAGCCATTATCCTCATAGTTCTTCAATTCCATTATCCTCATAACTTGACTAAAAATGTTTCTATTACGACAAACTTTAGTATGTTGTTCCGGAGGTACATTGAATCAATTCTGTTTAATATCATCGAAATGAGGGTCAAAGGTCAGGGCACAGGAGCGAGATTTATTCCACAGCCATTATTCTCATAAATTGACTAAAAATGCTTCTATTACAACAAGACTTTAGTATGTTGTTCCGTAGGTATACTGATCCAATTCTTTTTAATATCATTGAAATGGGGTCAAAGGTCAGGACACAGGAGCTAGATGTATTCCACAGCCATTATCCTCCTAATTTGAGTAATAACTTCAGTAATGATTTCTGGTATGTTGGAAAGCGTACCATAACCAATGCATTGTATGATTTTACTAACTTGTTTTTTGTTTTGTTTTTGAGTTCACTGAGATCTGACATTGTCGGCAATTACTCCACAACAGCTGTTTCACCTGCAACTGTAGCACCGCTACATGATAGCTGATATCGTACTGCAACCCTTATATGCCTCACATGGCGGGTGACGTCGACCCTCTGATTTCCATACGGCGCATTGCGTGTACTGCAGTCGCAGTCGGAATTTCCATTACTTTGATAAAATCCTGTAAGAGTGACGCTTTAAAATGATTGCAACCAACAACATGAACTGCATTTTATGTTACGGTATACACCGAAGAGCCAAAACATTATTGATGTTCGTCCTCCACGTGCAGACAAAACACCTCTTACTCGGCGAATTATGAAAGATACAAGATTTCTAAAGGTGTCTTGTGATATCTGGTGCCAAGAGGTTATCAGCAGATGCTTTAACTCTTGAAAGTTACGTGGTTGAGCCGCCGCAGATCGGATTTGCTGTTCCAAAGCTTACCACAGATGCTCAATTGGATTGATGTCTGGAGAATTTGGAGGCCTAGGTATTACCTAGAAAATCTTCCTCGTGGTCTGAGAACCATTCTCGAACAACCTAGGCAGTTTAGCATGGTGTATTATCCTGTGAAAGAAGGAACTACTAGAGGGGAATACAGTTGCCATGAAAGAATGTGCCTGGTTTGCAATGATGTTTAGGTAGATGGTTCACGTCATAATTTCCTACACATGAATGACTGGACCCAGGGTTTTCCAGCAGAACATTGCCCAAAGCATTACACTTCCTCCACCGGCTTGTTTTCGTCCCACGGTGCATCCTGGTGCCAACACTTACCCAGGTAAACGACACACACGTACCCTGCCGTCCACATGGTGCAACAGGAACCGGGATTCATTGGACAAGATAACCTTTTTCTAATCATTCAGAGTTTAGTTTTGATGCTCGATGCCCATTGTAGGAGCTTTCGACAGTGAACTGATGTTAGCATAGGCACTCGGAGTTTTCTGCGGCTACGTGGTTCCATTTTCAGAAGGGCCCGATGTACTGTGTGTTGTGACCCATTACTCCCGTCACTAGCATTCAAATTACAGGCGTGTTGCGCCACAGTATTGCTTCTTTTGGCTCATATCATACGCGATAGTATTCGCTCACCTCTAGCATTGATGAGCCGTGGTTGCTCACATCTTGCAGTATGTCTGTAGCTGTTTCCACCTTGGACCACTTTTTAAAGGCACTAACCACGGCGGCTGACAGTGAGCATCCCTGAAACCGTGCCTTCTCGGAAATGATTTGGCCCAGTCGTTTGACCATTACGATTTAGCCTTTGTTAAACACGCTTAAATTCGCTGCTTTTCGCATCTGAAGGACAAGAATAACACTGATTAACAGAGCTCAGTATCAAGTGTTATTTATACCATTTCATGACGCTCACACGCGCTGTCGTTTACGTGCAGTTGATTTGATTTACATGGAAATGTTTTGGTTCTTCAGGGTATATTTAACGGGAATTACGCAAGAGAAATCTGTAGACCCTCTGCTAAAGTTCTTTATTTTTGTAACTGTACAGAATTAAAGAAAATTGAAACTCCCTGTGTTTAAAAATTTCTTAATTTAGACTTTTTTTTCTGCAACTATGAAATACGTATATTGATTCTATAGTGCATATAATATAAATATAGAGACAGAACAAATTCTAGAATAAAAAAGAAACAACAACGAGCTGAAATGTACACCACATATTTATATCAAAAACAGCATAGGACACGCAGCTGCACAATAGTTTGACGGAAACATAACAATTCCAACGCCAAGTACAAGAAAAAAACAGAAATACGCTGCCTCAAAAAAATATAGACTTACTAGTTACGAGCACCTCCGGTACGAATAGTGGAGCCGTTGTCCCGAATAACACTGAAAACCCGATTGGGCATGCTGTCCACCAAGTAATGTAAATGTTCTGGACGCAGTGCGTACCAGCTTCTTTCAATCTGCTCTTTCAATGCCACCACACTTGAGAACTGCCATCCATTCACATACACATCACGAGCTAGGATACCCGATAGGTTCTCGACAGGGTTCAGATCTGGACTGAGTGCTGGACAATCCATTACGGTCACATGATGAGTATCAAACCAGCTTTTCGTTGATACAGACCGATGGATAGAGGCATTGTCTTGCTGAAACAGATAATCAACACCCGCTAGAGTTTCGGCAAACGGTAGAAGGTGGCTGCTGATCATGTCCTGATACGTTTCGGAGTTTTGCCTGCCTTGCAGAAAAGCGATATCCGTTGTCCTATTATCGCCCCCTTGTAGGGCATCAGCGAACCACTACTACGTCTTATTCACCGTTGTGGGAAAAAAGTTAAAAAGGTCAAAAATTCTATTCTAAACAATTCACCCCCAAAATTTCGCCTAGTTGTGTCAACAATGAATTTGGATTCCCTAAATAAGAGTCTCCGAGCTCAGGGTCGACAAGTGCATCGCGTTGTGTTTCATATGAATTAGCATTGGGTTTCCATGCTTATTCATATGACGCAAAGAAGTTAAAATATAAAGTTGCATTAATATCAATAAGAAAATCACTAATTGAACTCTAATTAAATTTGGAGAAATGATCTGAGTGACACGTTAATTAAATTTAACTGTTTATTTCTTTTAGAAGATAGTCTTAAAGCTAAGTACAATGTACCGGTGAGGTTGCTTGTTTTAGCTAAACAATTTAGTTATTTATTTAAAGCACTTAAATATTTTTGACTTTAAATTTTAGTTACTGGTTTAGAACACGGCGTGGTGCGCCAGAGGAAAATTATTAATGCACTATGTGAGAGACTTTCGGGTAACTAGTCCTACATAGCACATGCAAAGCTATGAGGCATGAATCAGAAATGCGTAAGATAAAAGTCATCATACCCTCTTTTCCTTGGGAAGCCCCGATCGTGAAACTGCGTTACCGGCTGGTCGTAGGAATCAGCTCTCCGTCTTCATTAGTTTTATCTGGACTACTTTAAAATATTAACTACCTCATCCTGTTTTGGAAACATCCCTCCTCCAAAAACGCTGAGACCTCTCTTCTACTCAGACTGCAATTCTCGAATGTTGAGTCTGTCGTTATCTCCTCGAGTCTCTCTTCTTCCTCATTCTGTTAATAATTTATCCTTTCCGTGTCCGGTGTCCATCTTTGGGGAGTGACGGCCCGGCCATCCGAATCGCGTCGGGTCATGTCATTGGCCCTTACAGTTAGCCCTGCTATGCGATTCGCTTGCGTTCAGTTCGGGCCACTTTCCCAAAAATTATGTCTTCTTTCAGCTGTCAACTTGTTCTCACACCTTTTTGTTAATTGACCGCACCTAGCTACTTGGAAACGAACATTGTCACGTATGTATTTCCGGCGACGTGACTTATCCCAAAATACCTCCCTACCCCGGACAATACAGAGATGGTCACAAGCGTTGCTTGAGAAAAGGGGTGACGCCCCCAAAAGGATTTATTGCTCTCCTGCTATTCTCTCAGCTTCGGCTACGAGACTACTGCCATTGTACCTTTCTTCCGTGCGTTCCGTGAGAAAAACCGTGAATGTCTTCCTTTCTCTTCTTTCCCATCTGGGTATTTTCATCAAGTTTCCGTGAGGAAAAAAATATAATTTTCCCCTTTTCTTTTGGCTTGAGTGCAATTAAGACTGGTCTAATTATCAACCGAAACTTTCGGGTAGCCTAGCTCGGCTTCACCGGAAAGTAATTTTAATCAATGATATTTTGATTTGGCAATTATATATTTATTTCCAACAGCTTTAGAATAAAAATAAAAAAATAATAAATAAGCAAAATTATACGGAAGAAATTTAAATATTACGGGAATATAGAAAATTCCGCGGTAACATTATCTCCCTCCCTTCAAAAAAAAAATTTAATTCGAAGAATATTAAGGGAATACTAGTCCTATAAAAAAAAAGTTGTGCATTTTCCTCTAGCGTCCGCCCTCGGTACGGGCAGTTTCGCCCATACGAAAACAACAATATGCGACATACAGAATACATATATATATATATATATACTGAAGAGCAAAACTGAAGACTAAGTAAAAAATTTTAGAATTTAAAACGAAAGCTGCAAAATAAAAGCTGCAAAAGTTTCTCCTTATATATATATATATATATGGGATGCAAGGTCAGGTGATGCGTAACATCACAGCCTCTCCTTGACAAATGTCAACCCCGCCTTCTCGTGGTGCACCCTGTTCCCACTAAAGGGGCTCTGACGACCGCCCATAGCGGTATAACTATACCATCGGGATTAGAGGAAATTCTATCCCACACTCACCAACCCGCTTGGCCAGCGTGGTGAGTTATGGCCAAACCCCTCCAAAATGATTCCACAACTTAAATCTTGGCCCTCAGTCTCCGGCAGCTGGAATGTACCTGGCCAAGGCAGCGGCCAGTGCGACATGAAGGCAGAGGGTGCTAAGAATCCCCGGAGGACCGGACTAGGCTGCCATCTGATGCTGACCTTGGCAACGTACAATGGACGCTCCCTATCTTCTGATTCAAGGCTTCTTGAATTAGAAGAGGAACTACAAAGGATCAAGTGGGACATCGTCGGGCTAAGTGAGGTAAGGAGAAAAGGAGAAGATCTCATCGAACTGAAAAGTGGACATCTCTTCTACTATCGTGGGACAGATACTGGCAGAACTAGTGGTGTTGGATTTATAATAAACAAGAAACTGAAGGATAAAGTGGTAGAAGTTGAAAGTTCCTCTGACAGAGCTGCACGACTCGTTATCCAACTATCGAGAAGATACCAGGCTCAGATTATTCAAACTTATGCACCCACCACAAGTCATCCTGAAGAAGAAATTGAAGAATTTTATGAGGAAATTTGTCATCTAAATAATAAAGGTAAGCAGCACTTGAAAATAATTATGGGAGATTTCAATGCAAAAATAGGGCAACGGCAACAGAATGAAACTTCAGTAGGTAAATTCGGTCACGGCAACAGAAACCAGCGTGGAAATACTCTCGTTGAGTTTGCAGAGGCAGAAGGGTTTTTCATCTTGAACTCCTTCTTCAAGAAAAAGCCACACAGGAAATGGACATGGAGACATCCAAATGGGACGACAAGTGAAATTGATTTTATTATGTGTAACAAAAAATTCGTCATAGAAGACTGCAGTGTGCTAAACAAGTTCAACACAGGTAGTGACCATAGATTGGTGAGATGTAAGATGCACCTCAACACTAAACTTGAACGTGGCAAGCTCATAAGACAAACAAAATCTATTGACATAACCAACCTTAAAAAACACCATAATACCTTCAAGTTGGAACTAAAGAACAGGTTCTCTGCTTTAGAAGGCCTAACATCGGAAGAAGTGGACATCTCTGAAGTTAACAGAAAAGTAACCAAAGCTCTTATGGAAACAGCAACAAAATTAGCTGGGTCTAAGAACAAGTTGCATGTAAATAAATTATCAGGAAAAACGAAAATGTTGATGCAAAAAAGAAGAGAGATGAGGACAACTAAAGAAGATGTGACTTCCAAAGTGGAATATATAGAGCTATGCAAGACAGTACGAAAAAGTATCACTGAAGACGTAAGAAAATTCAACTGTGAACTAGTGAGGAAAGCAATTGAAAACAACCAAAGCCTAAAGATAGCAAAGGGACATCTCAGTAAGGGAAGAAAACAGATTATGGCACTGAGAAAAGAAGATGGTTCTGTAACAAGAAATAGAGGCGAAATTTTGACAAGAGTGAAAGATTTCTACTCCAAATTATATGAAAGGGATGATACATGTACTCCAGACATCATGAAAGATACCAGTACCAGAGTTCCTCCAGTCCTTCCAGCAGAAGTTGCACATGCAATCAAGAACATGAAGCGGGGAAAAGCTCCAGGAGAAGATGGAATTACTGTAGACATCATACAAGAAGCAAGTGGAGAAATCGAAACAGTACTCGCCCAAATTTTCACTCGATGCCTTAATGAAGGAAAGATTCCTGAGGATTGGAACACCGCTACAATGATCCTGCTACATAAGAAAGGTGACATTGAGGATCTCGGAAACTACAGACCTATCAGCCTCCTATCAGTAGTTTATAAAATCTTCACTAAAGTTCTTTCACACCGCTTGAAGGTAACACTGGACATGGCTCAACCGAGAGAACAAGCTGGATTCAGGAGTGGCTACAGCACAATAGATCATATCCACGTACTGAGAGAACTAATTGAAAGAGCGAGGGAATATGAACTTCCATTGTGCATGGCTTTTATCGATTATGAAAAAGCCTTTGATTCGGTGAAACCATCAGCAGTTACAATGGCTTTGAAAACCTGCGGTATTGAAGATGCATACATTAATATTATTAATAACACCTATGAAAATGGAAGTGCAAAGATTAGGCTGTTTGAAAATACAACACACATAAAAATTGGAAAGGGAGTGAGACAAGGTGACACCATATCTCCGAAGCTCTTTAATGCCACATTGGAGGGTGTTTTTCAGTCACTGAGCTGGGAAAACAAGGGGATAAAGATTAATGGAGATTATCTAACCCACCTTCGTTTTGCTGATGACGTAGTCATTTTTGCAACTAGCCCATCAGAGCTGCAGAGTATGATCCAGGAACTTGCTGACAAGAGTAAAGAAGTGGGATTAAAAATGAACTTTCAGAAGACAAAAGTGATGTTCAATGCTTTTACAAGAAATGAAGATTTATCGATTGATGGAGAAAAGCTGGAGATAACAGACACGTACGTTTATCTTGGACAGCAGATATCAAGTGAGGGTCACATTGATGAAGAAATTAATCGGCGTACAAAACTTGCCTGGAGAGCTTTTGGAAGAAACAGCAAATTTTCAAGAGCAATATGCCATTATGTCTTAAAAGAAAAGTGTTTGATCAATGCATCCTTCCAGTGCTTACGTATGGTGCAGAGACGTGGACCTTAACTAAAAGAGACATACAAAGGCTGCAGACAACTCAAAGAAGCATGGAGAGGTGCATACTTGGTGTAACCAGGAGAGATAAGAAGAGGAACTCGTGGATCCGAAAAATGACAAGAGTGGAAGACATCATGATCAGAGTCAAATCCCTGAAATGGCAATGGGCTGGACATACTGCCAGAAGGACAGATCATCGATGGACAGCCGAAATTTTAGATTGGATTCCAAGGGACAGGAAAAGACCCAGAAGAAGACCACATGGGAGATGGGTGGATGAAATTCGAAAGTATGTAGGGGTGACATGGAGGAGACTGGCACAAGACAGACCGTTGTGGAGGAAACTTGGGGAGACCTTCGTCCAGCAGTGGATTGATAATGGTTGACAATGATGATGATGATGATATATATATATATTCTATTAGGTTTCTCCTTAATAGAATATATATATATATATATATATACAGCATAGTACTTATTCATATAATGGCATTGGTTATTGATACTTAATAATATTTACTTATTCGTATAATATTTAAATCAACCTTCACCGTGTATAAAATCTAAAAATGAGAAATATATATACACAAAACAGTAGAATAAGTGCTCATCTTCGTTCGCCTGCTTACAATTGGCGACAACCAAATAACTCAAATATCAATTTTCGGGCGTAGTGCTCAGCCTTGCCCCGTTGGCCGAGTTTCGTTTTGCAGTTCCTCCTCTCGGCTGGGGACGGGGGGAACCCATTGTAGAGGGAAGAACAGGCTTCTTCACTCCGTGTGCTCTCCTCTCTTTCTCGTCTAGCGCTGGCAGCAAGTCAGGAGGGTTGAAATCACAAACAATAGGAGAATCAAGGAGGACATGCCCGCGGTGAACACCTTGAGTAATGCGGTGGCGGATATTGTCAGTCCGTTCGTCCAGCTACCGAAATTCCATCCGGGTGTGATAGCTGAGTTCTGTCAATTTGCATATGAGTAGTTTGGGTGCACTAAGTTCATGGAGGGTTGATCTAAGCAAAATTCTAGTTTCTTGCAAGCGTTCACAGTGCGTGCTTTTAAACACAATTTATCACTTATGCAGCGAGCATCCGATTTAAATTTGATCACTACGGTATTCTTCTCCGTGCGAAGATTTACGGACCGGGTATGTATGATTAGTGAATCAAAGTGCACATCTACCATTCCCGCTGCACAGGATGAAAATGCTTCAAAGTGAATTGCTGCAAGAGATTCGCATGAGAAGCATCCGGAGGTTTGTATCTCCGCGTCTGTAAATTTCGGACAAACAGTTCGAGTTTCTATGCTGTACTTGAAATTGTTGAACTCCAAGTTTATTACCAGGGGTGCAGAGTGTAGCAGCTCTGAACTTAGTTTACCCTCTTTATCAACTTTGAAGTGGTGCCAAGACGAGGTAAAAGGTAGTGCATTTCTTTTCGTTTCTATCATGTTGAGAAGGTAGGACTGCTGCCGTTGGCATCGCATGTTGTCTTCGTAGAACGTGCACGAAAACATATTTTCGTCGAAGATGAAGCCTTTTGACATTGAGTCGTTCGCTTGTGTATCACCTATATGACCTCTCTCAGGCCTAGAGGGCAAACTAGCCCTTTCGAGGTAGCTTTCTTGGGGGCTGCCGACTCGTGAGATTAGGTGAGTTTGCAAAATTTGCATGGGCTGGTCTATCGCTCCTGCTACGCGTACCCTGATGTCCGTAGAGGTGGTGGCTTGGTTTTTCGCGGTGATTGCTTCTGTGGTTTCATTTCCCTCCCGCTCTATGAGAAGCTCGTAGCTACACTGCATGACCACGATACGTTTCACATCATATGCCCTTAGGAAGTCGGCCTCTAGCCATACTCTGTAGTATATGCAGTGTTTACTGTCTATTATCCAACAGCTGGTGCTTCCACTGTCAGATGGGTGACATCGCGTTATTCCGGGCCAGTCTAAGGATTGCTTTGTTAGAGCCTCGAAGCTCGTTCCCCGCACACATCCTTTTCCCCCAGTTACAGGATGGGTTATTTGCGCACATGATCTGGCTGAGATAGCGCATGCTTGTGACATGGGTAAAATATTTCCTGGTGGTCTGCCACTCGCACTCACCTGTTGAAAAATGATTTTTAAAGAAAACAGATTGTTTTGGTTGCTTTCATCTGTGAACCAGAAACACTGTTGGTGCTCTAGATTCATGAGTGTAATCTGGGCACTGGTGGAGAGACGGCACGTTGCGTCTACGTCGGAGTCCGAGCATGACTTCACTTTGGAGGCAGTTATGGAGTGTGCATTGCACTCCGCAGACGCTCCGTCCATCCCTAGCAAAAGTAACGTTAGCAAAGCAAGTCCATGCAGTGGGACTTGTGCTATGGGGCGCGCCATGTGTCTCTCGAGGTACTGTTGCATCACTTGGGCTCGGTTTCGCATTGCGTTACCGGCCAATGCACCTGTTTTGACAGCGACCAAAGTAGAACCTCTAAGGAAACGGTATGTCTTCCACATACGGTATGCGATGCTGTAGAGAGTTTTCCAGATGCATAAAATGACAGTTTTTGCGTACAAAAAGGTAACAGCCGTAACTAGAATCAGGAGCAGGATAATCACATATGTGACTGCTGCCGGCAGGCACTTTAACTGCCGCAGTAGGTCCCGGCATAAGATGCATTGCATGGGACTGCAGATTATCCGTCCTACTATTTGCACTGTTCCTCTCAGCGTCTGTCCGTCGGTCGTCACAAAGATAAGATGCATTTCCGCGGACCACTGTAACATTTCGGGAGGTAGGGTCGCTTGAAATGGCGCGTCTTTTAAAGTGATCACTGTCTCTATCCCTCTGATCCTGACGACTAACATTCCTGGGTGTGAGAGGGTTACTATTGGATCACTGTAGGTGAGTCTCACATCATTGCGCTGGAACACAACCTCCTCGTCAGTCAGTAGGTGCCTCTGATGGCGGCGGCGATGTGTGGTTGCCCGGTGTCGGTTCGCCACACAAAGTTGGTATGAGATCAACACTGGGTTTTCGATTTTTACTCCTTCCGCTTCGTGGACCAAAGTAGTAACTGAAGGTACCAGGCGACAGTAACAAGTCGTTTCATTAGTGTTCATACAACCTGCCAGTTTGCAGTAGTCAGTAGTGCCCGAGCAAGGGGAGGCCTCCGAACAGCTGCAGGGTAGACCTACTCTCTTGCATTCAATGAGGGAGCGGACTCCTCGTGCGTTGACCTTCTGTTGAAAATGAAAGGAACTGGGTTCAATCAGCTGGTTATCGTGTGCAATGAATGTCTTCCACATCTTGATACACCCATCGCAAATGTGAGCATGGCAGAAATTTGGTGACACACCCAAATTTAGCAATTCCTCTCTAGTTGTGTTTGTGCACTGATACTCGTCCCTACGAAATTCGCACCGCTCGAAATCTGCCGCATGGCCCCAAGCGATGACTGGCGCCAGAAAAATGAAAATAAAGTTCATCATGGTGGGCAGTTGAAAATTTGTGTGTGTGTGTGTGTGTGTGTGCACTGCTATCTAACGTGTGGATGCTAAAGGTGCTGAATTCAGAGCAATTTTCTTGATCTATCCTGAAAAGGGGAGTGATGCCAAATCAAACACACATCTTCCTCATACCTCACATTACACTGGACCATTTCCCGAGTCTCTGCTCATAGTGCACACCAATTAAGATAACATACAATTTTACCTTGTAAATACAAAATTTAACACACTGCGTTAAATAATTTTTCTTACGAGCTACGTGAGTTACATGTGCATATTCTAATTAAAAGTTGCCGCCCCGGTGGCGCAGTGGTCTAAGGCGCTGGCCTCTGATCATTCGTCCGTAAGGGGTCCGAGTTCGAATCCCGGTCGGGCATGGATGTTGTGTTTGTCTTACGGCGCTGGCTCTCTCCCTTCCCTGGAACCAGTGACCCTAAATTAGGGACGGGCGACTGCTTATAGCCCATTGAGTTGCTCACGGTGGTCGTTAAACCTCCAATCAAAAAAAAAAAAAAAAAAATTAAAAGTTATTAACTCTGCTTACTTCCTCTAGTACACAAAAAAAAATCCCGTCCTTCCTAGGTACATTCCCCTTCTGAAGGAAGAAAAACAGTCGTTCTTCAAAAAAACACAGTTAAAGAAACCATTCCTCTTGCCTGTATACCTCCTTTCAACATAATATATATATATATATAAATGCGTTCGACCCTTTTTCTGTACATCTCCTGTCACCAAATATACACATACTCGACTCTTTTCCTTATAAATCTGATGTCAATCAAATATACACATACTCGACTCTTTTCCTTATAAATCTGATGCCAATCAAATATACACATACTCGACTCTTTTCCTTATAAATCTGATGCCAATCAAATATTCACATACTCGACTCTTTTCCTTATAAATCTGATGTCAATCAAATATACACATACTCGACTCTTTTCCTTATAAATCTTATGATAATCAAATATACACATACTCGACTCTTTTCCTTATAAATCTGATGCCAATCAAATATACACATACTCGACTCTTTTCCTTATAAATCTGATGTCAATCAAATATACACATACTCGACTCTTTTCCTTATAAATCTGATGCCAATCAAATATACACATACTCGACTCTTTTCCTTATAAATCTGATGCCAATCAAATATACACATACTCGACTCTTTTCCTTATAAATCTGATGTCAATCAAATATACACATACTCGACTATTTTCCTTATAAATCTGATGTCAATCAAATATACCCATACTCGACTCTTTTCCTTATAAATCTGATGCCAATCAAATATACACATACTCGACCCCTTTTCCTTGTAAATATTCTGTCAACAATTATATATACTTAAAAATATTCATTCTTTCGTGTTTCCTTAATCTTTGCTTCATTATTTTGCTCGTTTTTGTGAGAGAGAAAAAAATTTATCAACGCCGTCTCATGCCCATAAATTGTCATCATTCCTATTGCTCATCTCCCGTCCACTAATATCGTCTTATTTATTCTTCGCCGGCCCTTAAAACCAGCCCTTTATACAAAAATGCTGGCCGGGCCTCTATTTTGTCCATTAATGCTTAGCAAACACTTCTACAACACACGTATGGATTATGGATAACCCCTCATTTCTTCACAAGGGTTTTCTAGTTTATTGTCGGTTAGGGCTACCCCCATTGTCCCCTGTTAAAGATAAAGCTATATTTTGATTAGGCGTAGGTTACTGATGTTTTTTGCTATAATTATTTCCGCGAAATGCTATTTTCATATGTTCGCCTAACCTATCTGAGCAAAACTGTGATTTGATCGCTGCAAAGTTAGAATTCGCTGGTTCCAATTTCCGTAAGTAATGCTAGCCGTCGTAACGTGTATGATTCCTATTGTACAGTGCCCTCTTGATCAGATAGCTTACACCTATTTTATTCGTACTGTGAGATAGCTTACGCACGGTGACTAGTCTTTACCCATTTTCCCGTTATTATTCCGATCCTTGATTAATTGGAAACCTATTGATCTTGAAAATAATAAAAAATCATGGTTGATCGTTACGGAAAACTGCTTTCCCGCTACATTTTGGCAGTCTCCCTGTGAAGATTTTCGTATTGCATTGCAGTTCTGCTGGATATTTACATATCTCTCGCTACAGGTGAATCACATGCGTCGCTTACCCAGTGAAAGCAGGAAATTGAAATGACTGGCTTTTTCTTAACGTAGGTCTCGCTTATACCCCAACTGCTAGGAATTTTCCTCGGTGCAAATCTAACTTGTCCCCTTTTTTTTCCCGATGATATGCTCTAAACATTTTTCGTTCCGTCATAGCTCTTATGGTACATAGCTAGTAAAATTTTAGGGCCGGTACCCAAAAAAAAGAATAATTTAATTTTTATTCCACGAATTGGTCATTTAGTTAACATTTATTTTTGATTCTCAGGATACTCGTGCGCAAAATGAACGGTTAATACCGGAACCGATATATGAAATTAATCGATTTTGACATAAACCTTTCTCAATTTTGCTGGACGAGAAAAAAATTCCTTTGGAGGGATGGCAGTCCTAAAAAAAATATTTTGTTCCCTGTTGGCAGAGCCTGCTGTTGGAACTGGACTAAAAATACTTTTCTTTATTTTTTTATTATTATTACTACTTGGTGGTAAAACCAGTGCCAAAATTTTTCTTACGTTCCTAGTTCCTGGTGCTTATCCTAAAATTTTAGGAACTAACCTCCCAAATTCCCGAGAGAAAAGTTTTTTTTTTCACTTAGCCCATAAAAAAACTTACACTGACGGAAAAAAATCCCAACAACAAGAAGGGGTTGTGTTAGATAAACGACAGTTGGTAGGCGGTGAGAGTACATCTGTAAGATGACGTCTATGCAAATTTCGCGCTCGGCGCATACGTGTGGCGCTGGTAGCGCCCCTCGGAACATGCAAAGCAGGTTTCCTGTAAATACGCGCTGTAACATTCGTGAGCGTTAGTTATCGTTAAGATTCGACGTAGGGTGTTGATGTTAGTCAATAATGCCTTTAAGAAGACGAAGAAGCCATTATCAACAGCTCACGGAATTTGAACGAGGTCATGTAATAAGGCTACGAGAAGGTGGATTTTCTTTCCGCAATATTGCAGAACGACTTGGCAGGAATGTAGCCATTGTGCATGATTGTTGGCAGCTGTGGTCAAGGGAAGGTACTGCCTTAAGAAGACCGGGTTCCGGCCGGCCACGTGGCACTACTGAGAGGGAAGATCGCCGTGTACGGCGTATGGCCGTGGCGCATCGTACCTCGTCTGCGGCAGCAATTCGAGCTGCAGTTGCCACCACAGTGACACAACGAACTGTTGCAAATCGGTTACTTGAAAGACAGCTCCCAGCCAGACGCCCTGTAGCGTGCATTCCACTTACTCCAAACCACTGCCGTTTGCGACGTCAGTGGTGTCAAGCTAGAGCTCATTGGAGGACGGAGTGGAGATCTGTTGTGTTTTCTGATGAAAGTCGGTTCTGCCTGGGTGCCAGTAATGGCCGTGTGTTGGTTAGAAGGAGGCCAGGTGAGCGCCTGCAACCAACCTGTCTGCAGCCGAGACACACTGGACCTACACCTGGAGTTATGGTCTGGGGAGCAATTTCCTATGACAGCAGGAGCACTCTCGTGGTTATCCCACGCACCCTGACGGCACAGTTGTACGTCGGTCTGGTGATTCAACCTGTTGTGCTGCCATTCATGAACAGCATTCCAAGGGGTGTTTTCCAACAGGATAACGCTCGTCCGCATACCGCTGTTGTAACCCAACATGCTCTACAGAGTGTCGACATGTTGCCGTGGCCTCCTAGATCACCACATTTTTCACAAATCGAGCACGTATGGGACATCATTGGACGACAACTCCAGCGTCACCCTCAACCAGCAACCAGCATTAACCGTCCCTGTATTGACCGACCAAGTGCAACAGGCATGGAACTCCATCCCACAAACTGACATCCAGCACCTGTACGACACAATGCATGAACGTTTGCGTGCTTACATTCAACGTTCTGGCGGTTACACCGGTTATTAATGTACCAGCATTTGACATTTAAAATGGCTCTTCTCGCGCTTACAATAAGCTGTGATCTTGAAACCTTAATCGATTAAATATGTTACCTATACAAATGTATTGCCGCCATTTCATTCCTCTACAACTATTTTTTCGTGGTGTTGGGATTTTTTTTTCCGTCAGTGTATTTTAGGAGCGTACTATTTTCCTAATTTTCTATCGATTTTGAATGCGACCCATAAATAATAATAAAAAAAATATATTTTGCATTGAACCTTTTTTTGCGGGCTTTCTATACCAAACTCTCCCGTGGGAGCGCTACGGCCTTCCTCCACTGTGGGTAAAAGCTATTTATCGAGGCTTCATTACTGCTGCTGGCTGCCAAATTATCCTGTATACGCTGTGATAAGTAACAATCTGCTAGGTCTAACCATGAAGTACCTTCCGGATTATTCGGCTGAATTAAAGATTGCAACATTCGGTCGACGAATCCCGAATCCTTAGGCGATTGTTGCTGTACGGCCGGTTCATTTTCCGCTATTATTTTGGGGTGTGTTTGATCCTGTGCCTGTTCAGTGTAGCACGGAATATTTCCCTCTTCGGCGCGCTGAATTGTAGACGTTTCCTGAATATTACTGTGCGACCTTAGAACATACGAGGACCTGACAAATTTTACTTTCCCGGTTTCGCAATGCTGGCCTTCCTCTTCGTCCAATATGGCGGCGTTCGGTGCGGTTGGTTCCCGCGCTGGGGTTTCGACTGTGGGCCCTGGTGCAGAAACTGTGGGCAATGCTGCAGGCATGGGGGGGTCGAAGAACGGTATGAATTCATAACCTTCCGTGTCTTCGCTGTCTCCCTCGGTGTCTACACTCGTTCTGGGAATAATTGCCTCATGCCTTTCTGGTGGGGGTAAATCTGACCTTAATTGCTCCTTACTGGCAATTTGCTTAAAGATTCTGTTACGGCGGACCGTTTGAAACCTTGTAGGACTTCCCACTGATTTCAACTTTACATTAACTGGGGTGGGAAAAGCGCCTATTTCCCAATCTCCACGGTTAGTGCCGGCTAATTTTCTGGATAATCCCTTTTTCACATATGGCGTGTGAAGGAAAACCCTATCACCAATATGCAAATCTTTCTCTACTGCGTATCTCTCGGCGTATCGTTCCTGTCTCGCGGCTGCTTCTTGAAGGTTCCCATAAGCAATTTTGTAGGCATCCCTCATTCTCTCTAGAAAAGATCCGACGTAGTCATCGTGGCTGTAATATGTTGTCCTATGGGGCGGAATTAAGATGTCGGAGGGTACGTTGAATTCTCTCCCAAACAATAAATAGTTCGGGCTAAATTTGGTGGACGCATGTGTGCTGTCGTTCATTGCTAGGCTCACTAGTGAGAGATGCAGGTCCCAGTCTGTCTGTCTGTTATTCACTATGGAACTCCATGACTTATTGATTAGGAAATAGGACCGTTTGTTTATTCCATTACAGGACGGGTTAAACGAGGTCGTGTTTAATCTCCGTACACCCAGCCTATTTAAGAGTTCAGTAAATAATTCCGAAGTGAAATTTTTACCGTTATCTGTGAGCGTCTGTTCGGGTAGGCCAAACGGTCGATGAAAGCCGTGGTGATAGTTGAGGCACGCTGGTCAGGTATTGGCACTAAAATAGTATACCTGGTAAACACATCTATCATCACCAAAATGTACCTATTCCCCGCTAAGGTGATGGGGAAAGGATCGGAAATATCCAGCGTTACTTTTTGGAATGGGTATGAGCAGTTTGCTGCCCGCTGTAATTTCTCCCTTGTCCGTAACTTGTGCCCTGCCCGTTCGTTGCATTTCAGGCACGATTCTACAAAGTTCCGAATATCTGTATACATATTCAGCCAGAAATAACGAGACCTGACGATAGCCAAAGTTTTTTAAAAAGCGAAGTGAGGCGATGAAGGGATTCCGTGACAGATATGTAAAATTTCAGGCTTCATGGCGGTGGGGACTACTAATTGTTCCCAAAAATCTTCCCGAGAGCTACTTCGATCCGGCTTTTGAAAATGGTAGAGCAGTCCGTTTTCGTTCAAGAAAAAGCTGTCCCTCGTTCTACCTCTTGCTCCCGAGATGCGACGTTTCTCCAGCGCCTCAATAATTGTGCCTAATTCCGGGTCTGCCCGTTGCAAGTTCGGATGCGATTTATCTCTTCCTCGAGCGTAGGCGGGTCCGTGGTGTTAACCATCGCCGTAGCACCTACTTCTTCGGCGCGCTAGACCGGAGCGTCGTATTGCCGGCTCAAACAATCAGCGATGACGTTCTGCTTCCCGCGTTCATAGGGTATC
This sequence comes from Macrothele yani, assembly GCA_039090855.1. NCBI lineage: Eukaryota > Metazoa > Arthropoda > Arachnida > Araneae > Macrothelidae > Macrothele > Macrothele yani. The sequence goes on from CM077012.1 coordinate 83,615,780, forward strand.
TTGTAGGTGAACTCGCTTAGTGATATTCTCCAACGATTCAACCGTGAATTAACATCCTTTAAATTATGAAGATAAGTCAGGGGGCGGTGGTCACTAATAATAAAAAATTATTTTCCCAAAAGATAATGCCTAAAATGCTTCACGGAAGATACGACAGCAAGGAGTTCTTTCTCAATGGTTGGGAACAGTTTTTCCGCTGCGTAGAGTTTACGAGACGTAAACGAGATGGGGTGAAGGTTTCCCATTTTATCCATTTGTTCTATGACTGACCCAATTCCGGTACCGCTAGCATCGCAATGTAAATAACAGGGCTTGTCGTAGTCAGGATGAACTAAAACAGGCTTACCTAAAAGACATGCCTTAATCCTATGAAATGCCGCCTCGGTCTCTGTACTACCTTTAAATTTTCCCTTTTTTGTGAGTTCTGTTAACGGGGTTACTATATCGGAAAAAGTCGGGATGAACCTTCTATAGTAGTTGCACAGCCCAAGAAATCCCCGTAGTCCTCTGAGAGTCTTAGGGGTGGCGAAATCGTTCACCTTGCATAGATTTGCAGGATCTGGTCGAATTGTTTCACCGTCTACAATATGACCCAAATATTTCACAGCTGGCTGCATGAAAGTGCACTTCTGGGTGGCTAGTCTCAAGTCATGTTCCCTTAATCTTTTGAGTACCTCTTCTAATTTTAACAAATGAGTTTCCTCGTCTACCAATGCTATGATGATATCATCAATAAAGCACAATATGTTATGCTCCGACAACCCGTGGAGCAATGCGTCACTTAATCTTTGGAAACTACTGGGGGAATTTTTGGACCCAAAGGGTAAACGTTCAAACTGAAATGTTCCCCAAGAAGATGAAAATGCTGTCTTGTATTTATCCCTATCTGCGATCTCCATCTGATGGAACCCACTCTTCAGATCTAAGGTGGTAAAAACTTTGTTGCCCTTCGCCGCTTCCAATAGGTCCCCTATTCTGGGCAATGGGTATGGGTCTGGGATTGCCACTTCATTCAAATTCCTGTAGTCAATAACCAAGCAAAAAGAAAAATCCTTCTTCCTCACGAGAAGCAGGGGGCCGAATAAGGGAGGCACTTTCCTTAATAATACCTGCCCGAAGTAATTCCTGTAATTGTTGCTGTGCTTCTTTCCGTAAATGGTGAGGGACCCTGTAGAATTTCCCTCGGATCGGGACGTCGGTGGTGAGGTTGATCTCGTGATATAGTAAGTTACACTTTCCTAGTTCTGTCAAGGAGCGGGCAAAAACATCCTTATAATTCATAAGGAGCGAGGCCAAAGGTTTTCTCCAATTGGGATTCACGCCCTCCAAATTGAGATCCTTTGGGGTGAGAGGGGGTAACTTTTCCGATTCCTTACTCTGTGCTGCGTTTACTGAAATAATCGGTTGAACTATCACGAGCTTTGTCAACTTATTTATGTGAAAAGGTTGATCTGAAAAATTTGCTATTAGTACTGGCATGATTCCTGACTCATCCAGTGTGTTGACAGATCGGCCTACCCGTAGGTTACCCTGAGCATATTTTTCTAGAGGCTGCACAAGCACTTGGCTAATTTTGTTGTCGGAAAATCCCTTACATCGAATTTGGACAACTTTCTGTGAATACGGAGGAATAGTTTCTTTCCTAACCGCGCTACCTACTTTCGTAACGTCGGGGGGCATAATCGGTTTCCTTTCTAGTGAGGGTGGTGATACGACAGGTACCCGAACTTCTAGATTTCCTACTTTGGCTGAGGAGTCACACCTGTATTTCCTATTTCCCTTAAATTTCCTGGAATTTATTTTCGCGGTCACTGACTGTCCTTTCCGGTATAATATTCTTTTACCTGCGTCAAAAATGTACCCGTGGGTCTTTAAAAGATCCCAGCCCAGAATTAACGAATAGTCGGTATGCAAATTTCTCTGGATAATGTGATAGGGGTGGGTGATGGTTTCTTCACCTATGCGGATGGTTATCTCGTAGCACTGAGATGTCGGGAGCATGTCGCCTGTGATGCCGCTCACTATTGCAGCTGATCCCCGAGGCTGAATTTTGACTTTCCCTTTAATTTCCTGGATGACAGATGCGCAGCAGAGCGATATACCCGCGCCACTGTCGATAAGTGCGACCTTCGTGACTTCTCCAATTTTAACCTGCATTAAAGGGAGAGCTCCGTCCTCCTGAACGTAACAATTCGTCAACGTAACTTTATGGACCCTATCGCTATTTCGGCCAAGGGCGGTCCCCTTGCCTTGACCGGATCTCAGTTTAAATTCCGGGCGTTAGGGTTATTTGCGCGGTATGACCTGGGTCCTACTGAATTCTTCTCCAATCGTACTCGCGCCTCCTGCCTATTTCCTGATCCTCCACTGTAATCGGCTGCGGCCTCATCTCGCCGATAAGCTGCGCCGCGGTTGTTTACATCGCAGCAATGGTAGTTCGACGTGCGCCCGCTAGGAAAGATGGATTGGCGTCCTGGTACGAAAGGATTGCGCTGCCTATCTCATGTACTGAAACCGGTGCCCTGATTGTATGCGGTATCCCCTCTGCTAAGTGGACATTGTCTACGAAAGTGCCCAAAGACATTGAACTTAAAGCAGGCCCCTGAAATCCTTCCTACATCCGGCTGACTTCTCCCTGATTGAGGGTTGGGCCCCTGAAAGTTCCTAATGCGAGCAACGTGGGCTCGATGCGAATTTTCCGCTTCTGTTAACCTACCCCGCACTTGTTCAGCTTCTGTTTTTAGCGAATTAACCTGTGCTTCGTGGTCAGCTAGTTGTCGGGCCATCATCGTGCACAGATCTGCTATCGGATGTGACAGATTCCCCGTTCGCCCCACTGAGGTCCCTGAACTGGAGTTCGATTAATGTGGAAATTCGAAAGCGTTAACCGCCCTATCCGAAACGAGGTCGTGTGACTTCTCAGCCAAAGCTTTCTCTACTGCTTTTTGGAAGTTGCGAAGGGAAAACGAAAGTACGGTGCGCCTTAATTTTGCATTAAGCCCATTTAAAAATGGGGACATTTTGGTTTTGTCGGCCAGATCTCGTATCTGGTCATTTTCCAAATCTACGGCCTCAAGATATGAGTGGGCTAATTCCCTGAGACGTGATACGTATTCGGCGACTCGTTCGCCTGGCCTTTGTCGGCAGGTGGTGAACTTTTGCATTCGAACGGTCATAGGCTCTTGTGCATCAAACCTTTGAATAACGGCTAGTTTAAACCTTTCATAATTAGTTTCTCTTCTGACGTCCACTACGTCGGCCAAGAAGTGGTTCGCTGAGTTCTTACACTTTGCCTTTGCGGTCAAAATTTTGATCGCATCCGTCCACCCTGCGATTTCAGCTATACTATCTATGGTTTCAAAAAATTGCCGTGCGGTTAGGGACTCATCTGTGCCCGTAAACGTAGGAACGTGATTAAGCATTCCTGCCATTGCCTGAATGTTTCTTTGTGCTGCTGTGAGAATATCGGGAGCTAGGTCTTGATTATCTTAATCGGCCATAACCACCTTAACGTTACGCCACTGTAACCCTTATTTGTAAATTATTAATTACCCAAAGTGCCTTTCCTGAACGATTCGCTATAGCCTGTAGGATGGGAGTGCAAAAAAATTCGCAAAACAAACTACACCAAAATATCTTGGTTAGCTCCTATGAGAAAATTAAAGCCTTCCTAAGAGTTCAATTTCACTAGCCAAATAAAAAAAACTACTCTTACAGAACTACACCTTACTGCCCTATTACACTATTAAAATCTACACATAGAACCCATATAATGCACACATATAAATCCAACACTTTGCACAAACAGATAAAAATGTTACTCTCAAAAATCACGAGCATATAAACGCCATTATACTTAAATCATAAACACTGAATTGCATCATAAAATCACACTCCGATAGATAATACACTTGCTGTTGACTTTAGTAGATCAATCGAGATCACCCAGTAATTAACCCACTACTGGCTCTATGAACTATAATGAAAATCTCCTCAAATCATCAATAAAATTCATCTACCCTTCTCCCTGAATTACACGTTTACGCTAACATATTAGGGAAATCATATGTCAATGAAACCTATCCTTCTCATTCACACACAGTAAAATCATGTTTCAATAAAACATTTCATTTTAACTTTCAAACAGTAAAATAGCACTTCAATAAAACTTTGCTTTTAATTCACTCACTCAAAATTACTCATTTAAACACTTTTATTAGCTCTATTAGCACTTTTAAACCTGAATCATAGCTTTCACAATTTGCTAACCCAAACTGTCTATTCCCCTTTCCTGAATTATTAGCTACAAAATCAGAACAATTAAATGCACAATAAAACCACACATAAGCACTTTACTTTGATTCGTAAGGATTTTTCCTTCCGTGGTTTTCAAATATACGTAAACGTTACTCATATATTACACTTCTGTTAGTTTCTTTTTCAATACCAATAATTTTCGTGAATTTTCTGTAAAATCCGCCCATTCTCTTTCCAAATTAGCAGTATAATTCTTATTTGTTTCTCAACCCAGTTCTTTAGCAATTTAAATTTATTTAACCATATTCCGATTTCTTGCGACCCTTGTTTACTTTTAAACCTGAGGTTAGATTTTGCTTTAAACCCTTCTTAATTTCACTTTAAAACCTGTCTTGTCACTCAGAGATGAAGAAAAAACACATCGCTTTCTGCTTATTTGCACACTCGATTACTTATCCTAAAAATTTTGACCTGGTGCGACCAAAAAATCCTGGTCACAAGGCACCAGTTTCATTTTTTATTTTTATTTATTTTTTTAACCAAAGAACTGAAAACTCCTGGTCACGTGCACCAGTTTTATTATCACCCCCTTGTCGGGTATCAGCGAACCACTACTACGTCTTATTCGCCGAAATGGGAAAAAAGTTAAAAAGGTCAAAAATTCAATTCTGAACAATTAACCCCCAAAATTTCGCCTAGTGGTGTCAACAATGAATTTGGATTCCCTAAATAAGAGTCTCCAAGCTCAGGGTCAACAAATGCATCGCGTTGTGTTTCATATGAATTAGCATGGGGTTTCCATGCTTATTCATATGACGCAAAGAAGTTAAAATATAAAGTTGCATTAATATCAATAAGAAAATCACTAATTGAACTCTAATTAAATTTGGAGAAATGATCTGAGTGACACGTTAATTAAATTTAACTGTTTATTTCATTTAGAAGATGGTCTTAAAGCTAGGTACAATGTACCGGTGAGGTTGCTCGTTTTAGCTAAACAATTTAGTTATTTATTTAAAACAGGTATAATGCACTTAAATATTATTGACTTTAAACTTTAGTTACTGGTTTAGAACACGGTGCGGTGCGCCAGAGGAAAATTATTAATGCACTATGTGAGAGACTTTCGGGTAACTAGTCCTGCATAGCACATGCAAAGCTATGAGGCATGAATCAGAAATGCGTAAGATAAAAGTCATCATACCCTCTTTTCCTTGGGAATCCCCGATCGTGAAACTGGGTTGCCGGCTGGTCGTAGGAATCAGCTCTCCGTCTTCATTAGTTTTATCTGGACTACTTTAAAATATTAACTACCTCATCCTGTCTTGGAAACATCCCTTCTCCAAAAACGCTGAGACCTCTCTTCTACTCAGACTGCAATTCTCGAATGTTGAGTCTGTCGTTATCTCCTCGAGTCTCTCTTTTTCCTCATTCTATTAATAATTTATTATTTCCGTGTCCGGTGTCCATCTTTGGGGCGTGGCGGCCCGGCCGTCCGAATCGCGTCGGGTCATGTCATTGGCCCTTACAGTTAGCCCTGCTATGCGATTCGCTTGCTATCCGTTCAGTTCGGGTCACTTTCCCAAAAATTATGTCTTCTTTCAGCTGTCAACTTGTTCTCATACCTTTTTGTTAATTGACCGCACCTAGCTACTTGGAAGCGAAGATTGTCACGTAGGTATTTCCGGCGACGTGATTTATCCCGAATTTTGTCGCTACCCCGGACAATACAGAGATGCTCGCAAAGGTTGTTTGAGAAAAGGGGTGACTCCCCCAAAAGGATTTATTGCGCTCCTGCTATTCTCTCAGCTTCGGCTACGAGACTACTGCCATTGTGCCTTCCTTCCGTGCGTTCCGTGAGGAAAAAAAGAACCGTGAATGTCTTCCTTTCTCTTCCTTCCCATCTGGGTAATTTCATCAAGTTTCCGTGAGAAAAAAATATAATTTTTCCCTTTTCTTTTGGCTTGAGTGCAATTAGGACTGATCTGATTATCAACCGAAACTTTCGGGTAGCCTGGCTCGGCTTCACCGGAAAGTAATTTTAATCAATGATATTCTGATTTGGCAATTATATATTTATTTCCTACCACTTTAGAATAAAAATAAAAATCAATAAATAAGCAAAATTACACGAAAGAAATTTAAATGTTACGGGGATATAGAAAATTCCACGGTAACAGTCCCATTGAACGCAAAAGCTCTCCAGACCATCACAGATCCCCTCCGTTCTGTCTGCTGAAGAAGGTGCGCGGCTCGCGTCGTAAATCATGCCAATAGCAGTTCCAACCGTCAGGGTGGTCCAGGTTGAACTTTTTCTCATCGGAGAAAATAGTTGTGGTCCACTCGTCCGTCTAGTGCATGTGGCTGCTTGCCCATAACAATCTAGCTTCCTTGTGGCGCCGCGTGAGGTGTGGCAGATGGCGCACTTTACGGAGCACAATGTTGCCACTTTCCTTTATTCGTCAATGAACTGTGTCTTTTGAGACGGTGCTACCAACAGTCCAAGAAACTTGACGTAGTGATAACCTTCGGGATTAAACTAAACGCATGATGGCATGATCATCTCTTTTGGTTGTTATTCGAGGCCTTCCAGGCCGTTTTCTGGCAGTTAACGCACCGCGTTTCGATAAAGTCTTATAAATGACTGCCCTACTCCTCCCCATGGCTTTACGAATTTTCGCTACAGGCAATCCAGTTGCTCTCAGTCTCCAAATTTTCTGCACCTCTTCACCCGAAAATTGACTGTTGCGTGGCATTTTAGCAAATGAATTTCTGACGGCAGGTCCGCTGTCTTTTGTAGGCTGGACCGAATTACGGTCCATGCGCGTGCGTACAACATGCTAATTTGTGCATCTCATTTGCATGTGGCTACTTTGCACAGTTGTCTTTATATTTGTGAGACACTTAAAATTACACTATTTCACTTTGCGGTGTTCTTTTGACACAATCCGGTCATCTCGACGGATCGAAACGTTTGTTGTAGGGTTATGTCTAATTAGGTACCACTTCAGCTTCCTACCTATATTCGCATTGCGTTCACGGCACAGAGTCGACTTTCTTTATATTTATTAGACTAAATGAAAAACATTTCGGTTTCAATCAACTCTGAAAATAGTTATGTTCGAAGTGATGTGAAAATGTTTCAGCTCAAAAGGTTTTACGTATCTAGCTTTGGTGTTTTAATGGCATGATTATCAATCCCTTGAGAATTCGGTAGGCCACGATTCAGCGGTAAAGATGTTAATAACCTTTTTGAACCATGCACCTTTAAAACAGAAGGATTTGCAGATATCAGATCTACCGTTGAGTGGGATGAGCGTTTTAGAAATATTTAAGAAGTGATTTCATGCGTCACGTGCTTCTGTAATAAAGAAAAAGGGTTTATAAAAAATATAACGCGCTGAAAAGTTCATCAAAATATCAGTGAAGTCTGAAATCTTAAAACAGCGTAACGAAGACACTGTCAGATTCATTAATACCATGTACTATTGCAGCATTACATAGCTGCCACAACGCACGTTCCAGCAACCACCATTAGAAAAAATAAGTTCCAGTGAAAATAGATTTGAAATACTCACAAGGAAAGAAAGCAAGAGTCCCGATGTCATGATTCATCTCAAGGCCTGATCGGAAAAAAAATGCCACTGTTACAAGACTTTTCATTCCACGAGCACGCCTTTTGGAAGTGCAACGACTGCAACAAACAACAGAACAAATGGTAACGAACCCGAATCGAAGTTTGTAAGGTTGGAACGTCAATCTCATGAAGTGGATCGAGGTACAATTCGCCTTTTGCGGGTAAAGGAAGTTCTATCGGCTGACACCCATTGACAGCTAATTGCAATGTACAGAGAACTGTAATGTCGCTTCAACATGCTGCTGAATGGTGTTGAAAGTTTGCGGCTGCTACGGATACTGTAACCGACGATAAAAGCAACGAATATCCAAAGAGTTCCTCAGCGGAAAACAACGCAGTACCAACTGAAGATATAATTCAGGATTACAGCCATGTAATTTTGTAACGCACTGGACTTTAAAAATGTTAGTGCTTACTTGATTCTCGATGCAACCATTCATAACAAGTGTGATGGGGTGGTCAAGAAGATTGAACTGGTATAGCGATGGAATGAGAGACAGTGGTGGAGAATTAGTAGGAGAAGGGTTGGAATAGAACATTACTGTAACGAGATCTAGGCGAAGACCAAGAAAGTGGTGGATGGACTGTATGAGACAAGACCTGGAAAGACTGGGAACTGAGAATTGTGAAGAGATGGAATTGAAAGATAGAGAAATTCGAAGGACAGTTGTGTCCGCAGCACGGTATCTTGATTATCTATAATGCCATATGATGATCAGTGGACTTGAACTTGGCATGTCATACTCCAGCATAAGGCATATTGTTCGACCAGTCTTACAGTATAGAAAAGCACATGCGCGGTGTATTCCACATGCATGAACAGATGAAGACAAAAGAAAGCGAATGACGACACGTCTCACTGTTGCATCGTTAAGAAAGATAGAAATCAGTTTCTTCACTGCGTTACAGCAGATGATTTAACCTGAGTCTATCATTACATTCCCTATACTAAGCGCGTGTCCTCGAAGTGAAAATACAGATTACATCTCTCACACGAAGAAAGTTTAATGCGGCATCTTCGGCTAGAAAAACGTTCGCAACAGTCTTTTAGAACTCGTTCGGTGTGCTATTGATAGAATTTTTGGACTAGAATGCACTATCACTACTGGAAGTTACTGTGAGATGCTGAAATTCTTATGTGAGGCCATTAGGAACAAATGACCTGATCTTCTTAGCCGGGTAATCATTTCAACCATGACAACGCCTGGCCACATCTGACACACCAGGCTAGACATTTGATTCAACAGCTTCAAAGAACAGTCTCCACCAACTTCCATACATCGTGGAAAGCTGGTGAAGAATGTTGCACTAGAGATATCTACCATTTTCTACAGTTTTTACCTTTTTTCCATTTTTCCAAAGATCGCCTGAAAAGACGTCCCTTCACCACAGATAAAGAAGTGAAAATTCTTGTGAAAGCGTTGTTCCAGTAAGAGGAAGAAAACTTTTATGTGAAGGGAGTAATAAATAATTTGATAACAGGTTGCTATACACCGATGAGCCTTTACATTATGACCACCTACCTAATAAGCTGTGGGACCCCTTTAGCCCACAAAGCAGCAGCTCCTCGGCGAGGCATCGATTCATTGAGGTGGCGGTAGGTATACTGGTGTATCTGGAACCATTAGTCAACAGCAGGTCCTCCAGTTCCCGTACATTCCGGGATGGTGGTGATTTAGCGCGATTCCGCTTTTCCAAGTCGAACCACAAATGTTCGATTGGGTTCATGTCAAGGGAATTTGGAGGCCACGGCATTAACAGAAAGTCACCATCATGTTCCTCGAACCATTTCTTGACGATTTTGACAGTGTGTCATGGCGCATTATCCTGTTGGTAATGGCCATCACCAGCAGGGAACACAGTAGCCATGAATGGGTGAACTTGGTCCGCAACGATGTTTAGATACCTGACAGCTGTCAGTGATTGTGCTATTGGGATAATGGGGTCTAAAGTGTCCGAAAGACACATCGCCCACAGCATAACACCGAAGCCGCCGGCGGCCTGTTTCCGCCCAACAGTGCATCCAGGTGCCATAGCCTCCATTGGTAATCGGCGTATCCGCGCTCGGTCGTCTATGTGATGCAACAGGAATCTTGATTCGTCAGAACAGGCCTATTTCTTCCAATCACGATGATCTTGGTCACATATTATGCGTTGTTGGCGATGACGTGCAATTAGTATGGGAACCCGGCTGGGTTTTCGGCTACGCAGGTCCATGCCCAGAAGGCTGCGATGAAGTGACACGTTGCCCTGATCACCACTGTTGTAGCTGCGGGTGATTTGTCGCACTGTCGTCGCTGTGAACAATGCGCGACAGTCTCTGCTCCCCTCTGATATCAATGAGTTGCGACGACACACGGTTGGACGACAATTCGTCGCTTGGCCATCTGTGCACCACTTTTGATACATACTCACTACAGCGGCACGTGAGCAACCCACAAGCCGTGCCGTTTCCGGGATCGTTGTTCTGAGGCGCCGTGCCATCGCACTTTGTCCTTTATCAAACTCCAATAAATCGGCAACTTTTTCCATTCTGACTCCGAACACTCTACTAACCGAAAGCCGGTCTTCGGGTTGTATATATACTGCTCTGTGAACTTCACCTGCGCCACCGTTCGCTCTCCAGGCTTGCTCATTTCTCTAGACTGGGGGTATCATAATGGAATAGCTCATCGGTGTATGTATCTGAATGTTTTTGGTGGCTATGTTTAAAACTCTCTAGGGTACGAATGGTCGAATTTTTTATGTAGATTTCATTCAAAACATTTAATCTACTGGTACGAAATACAGACCTTGTAATGAAACTGTTTAGACTGAGCATATGAGTTATCTTTTCTATATCTAACAAAAAACAGAATGAAAACTTGCCTGAAAGAGGGCGATAAACACTTCCACGTTGCCGCAACATGTTTCTCAGAGCACTGCGATACGGCACGTCGAATATTACTAGTGCCAAAGGAATTAGACATCCCTGGGCAAGGCGAAGCCAAATGGTGGCATTATCTAACCATGGAGACCAAAATGTTGGTACTGATAATCCCATAACAGTCATCACCTAAAAAACACAGAAATTTAAATCTGAGCACAAGTATGACTAAATTGTAAAATAAAAGATAAAGCTGAAAGTATTGCCGTTTTATTTTAATAAAAACACTTGAAATGTTTCAAAATGATTTAACCACTAATAAAGGTAACCTTTGAAAATCTACTATTTTGGAATTTTTATGTTTCAAAAGCTAAGTTCCCAGGATTTTAGTTGTTCGATAGACTTTTTAACTTCGTAATTCCTTTCTTTTTCAGTTATTTAGAGCAAGTTTCTCCACGTCTTACAATTCACAATGTGTTGTGCTTTTCTTTTCATACACTGTACCGCATAGTTCAACTTCTTTATATTCATACCTACTCGTAAAATACATGTTTGAGTGCTCAGTCGGCTACATAGCATCTAGCACAACACGGATGATGTTATCAATCAAACCGAGCTAGCTGAACCCGTGCAACAGTGCTCGATTCCTTGGTGGTCCGCTGGTCCGATTCCACAAAAAATTGAGTAGGACCACCAAAATCAGAAGGAAGTTGGTCCAATTGACCAATTACTTTTTTCAGGTAATGCCATTTATCTCAGAACAAAATTGTGACATTTGCTTTCTTAAAGGGAAGTTGCAAAGTACTTTTCGTTCACGGTAGATAGTGAATAACTTCGTTTTTACTATTCTCTCTAAGATCCTGTGGATGAAAAATATGTAGTCTATGTATTGGTGAGGGCAAATTCTTAAGTAAGTATGCTAATATCGAGCAGCCATATACAGTATATATATATATGTTACCGTTAAAGTGTATAATTCAGTTATTTCATAGAATACCTAGTTATTTCATGAAATAACTGATCAAGTTAGTTAAAGTGTGTAATAAATTAATAATTCCACACTTTAACTCGTTATTCTATGAAATAACTAGGTATTCTATAAATTACCTAATGATAGACAGTTAAAGTGCAAAATAAACAATTTCACTGAATTATACAGCATACAAAATGTTATTTATATAAAAACACAATAAAATTATTTGTTACAACAGGGATTACTAAAATGGCATTTGGAATTGCATAGAACATTATTCCTAAAACAAATACCTTTTTTTTTGACACACTGCGTTTTACATGAACATTTTTTAAATCCCTGACCGGTACCTAAACTTTGAGCTGTAGCAACCGACCGGAGGAATTTCTCCATATCCGGCACTTCTTCGATCTGAATTAGTTTTTATTTACGGACCCTGAACTGGGATCGGGAATATAGCTGTTTTATGCGGCCGTTTCTTGTTCCCAATTGAAAAATCCTTCTTCGGTTATTTTCATGATAACAGCTAAAATAGATTTGGCGTCACCCCTTCCTCTGTCAACTTCAGGTACTGGGATACGGACTGTAAGCCCCACAGAGGCTTCAGAATGAGATTTATCTGACATTAATTTTATCTTCTTAGCTTGAATTTCCAAACATTTTTTAGAGTTTTCTCTTTCCCTCTGAACATTCAGTTCATTAAAACACAATTTGCAGATCTTCTGTTCAACTTTGTCTTCCAAAACATAGTCTTCTAAACATGGCATGTCGACAGGCTCATTACATTTCGAACAAACTACGTTTTCACTGCATTCTTGTGAACAAACTATACATACTTTACTAATGGCATTATTTAACCTTGTTTTTTCAACCAGCACTTCATTATCAGGTTGAGACGAAGTACTCATTGCTGTCAAAGCACCTTGTAATTGATCGTCGTCATCTAGTGAATCAAATGTTTCCTTCGGAATAGGAGTTGTTGACAGTCCGACTCTAGCTGCGCAACCAAACATAGCGTCGTAAGGGGACCTTTTAATACCTGAGTGAAACGCTCTGTTTTTCATGAACTGAATAAATTTTAGCCCGTTACTCCAGGAAGTGCACTGGTTGTCTTGCATCCATGTCGTCAACATGTTTTCTATGTCCTGATTAGCTATCTCAACACTGCCTTGGCTTTGGCTATGTCTTGGTTTGCCATGCACGATTTTAAGCTTTGGCCAGGTTACTTTTAAGTCATCAATAAGTCTGTTACAAAATTATCTTCCATTGTCCGACTGTAATATACATGGGGCTCCAAACAACAGGAATATATCAAGCAACTGTGCTACAACTTTTTCTGCTCTCTTTGTTTGAAGAGGTCTTAAAACAACAAACTTAGTAAAATGGTCTTGATAAACTAAAATAAATTTATAGTTTCCATCAGGTTGTGATTGAAAATCTATGAGGTCTACCTGACATCTTGAGTTCATATGTGAAAAAACCATAGGTTTAACAACAACACCTTTCTTGCCTGTTTTCCTTTTTTGTTGACAAGGCTCGCAAAAATTCAGGAAAATCTTAATATCATTTTGCGTAATATTTTTATAACGACGATTAAGTTATTTTATCATTCGATCTCTGCCACCATGCCCTATAGATAAATGAGTTTCGTATAAAATTTCAAACAAAGAATCACTTGAACAATAAAACACTACATCTGGTTTTGCATCTGTCACTGGGACTATTAATTTTTCTACTCCTTGAACTTCAAGGACATCATAATGTTGAAGTAACCAATAATCACGTGGCACTTTCTTATCTGATGTTTTAGACTTCATTACATCAGCTATCAAACACAATAACTTTTCACGGGTGAGCAAAGAACTGTTTTCTTTCACATCACGCTTACTTAGTAAAGATTCAAACCTTTCTTTCATTGCATCTTTCTTTTTGCCATCACTTAAAGAATTCATTGTTCAAGTCAACTTGATGTTTTAAAAAAATTGTACTTTAACGTAAGAAACTTAATTAAATTAACGTAATTATGAAACTTGAGAAAATAACTTTAACTCAATACCTGACACATCGAAGCAGCGTTAGACGCGCAGCAGCCGGCACATGGAAGCAATCAACTAACTTGAATGAACTGGCGCCAACACGCCAACAGTTGCACAACACACTAGACGGTCTACCAAACAAGTCCACCCCTACGGTCTGGAAGAGTTCATAAATTCAGTAGGGGTGGAAGGTAAATGTGTTTCTCGTTGATGTTCTGAGAGTCTGGCGCAAAAAAAATATTCGGCTACAGTAATCTCTATATATTAAGTTCAGCATATTATCATTAATTACAGAAATATTGCGTGTAAATGAAAGTAATACTTTCCATATTCTTAAACGAAACATAAAAGTTAATATCATTATTTTTATGTAACACTTTATAGTGCGTTGAAAATGGTGTGCTATTTCTGACCAGTGGTTCTCACTTTACAGCCTTTTGAATTTGGGATTTATTTACTCGGTTATTTTACACTTTAACGGGGTGTAGATCGTTATTCTATGAAATAACTAGTTAAATCATAGAATACAAGTGAGTTTTACGCTTTAACTGACTTGATCAGTTATTTCATGAAATAACTAGGTATTCTATGAAATAACGGATTTCATACTTTAACGATAACATACTGTATATACTAGGTTTACTACCCGGCTTTGCCCGGGATTTAAGCTTATTAATTTCATATTCCCTTATATGTCATTCTTGCAACCAAGAAAAAAGCTGATTTCACAGATTCGGTCATTACAAATTATTTATTCATTAGTGTGATTATTTCAACACTTGGCCGTACACAACATATTTGGTTTTTCCTTCATCGGCGATAATATATAATTTTGTTGGATCCTTTGCTCTTGACATTCCAACATACAGCTGTCCATGTGAGAAGCATTCATCTGTAAAATCCAAGCCCGTAACTTTAAGCGATTGTCCCTGCGTTTTATTAATGGTGATTGCAAATGCAAGCCGAACAGGAAATTGTAATCGTTTGAATGAAAATGGCAAATCAGTTGGAATTAACGGAATCCTTGGAATAAAGATGTGCTTGCCTTCAAATGGCCCAGTTAGAATCGTTGCCTCAATGACATAAGCGTTTAATGCCTTCACCGTTAGTCTTGATCAGTTACACATTTTTGGTGGGTCCATATTACTTAACAGCATGATGGGAGATCCAACTTTCAGCACTAATTTGTGTGGCGGAATTCCGTTTGGATTCAAAGAATTCAAAAATTCTACCGGATAGCTTGTCGCTTCGTCTTCATTGATACATTTGTCAATGGAGAAGAATGTTCGTGAAAAGGCTGAAATTATTTCTTGAATGGAATAGTTGATTTCCTCAACTTTGACGTTTAGTGGTGTCAGAATTGCACATTCCTTAAGCCATTTGCTATTCAGAAGATTTGCTCCGATATAATAAGACTCTTCAGAGTAGGACAAGATTTGCCGAATTTTTTGGAGAGCTTGATTTTTCCAGTTTCACTTGTTAAGCAACAAGTCCTTGCAGTCGCCAATGTTGAGCAAATACTCATAAAACTTCTCAGAGTCATAGCTGTGAGATTGTTGAACTCTCATGTTGATCGTGAGCTTCATTGTTGTGACGTCTCTCCAAAGCTGTGATGATTTCAGGCAGACTTTGATCTCATCAACCATCGTGCCTCTTGGGATCACTGCTAACGTTTGGCAAAAATCACCACCAAGGACAACGATCAAACCGCCCATAAGATTTTTGTTGCCACGAATGTCCTGCAGTGTTCTGTTGACTGCCTCAAATCCGTGCTTATGCATCATCGAAATTTCATCCCAGAATAACTATAATGAATAAAGTTCTCCGCTGGACGTGTAGTGCAGGGAAGCTTACGTTAAGTCACGTTAGGGTTATTGGAAGGTTACTTGACGTAGCTAAAGTGTGCCTAATCTTCAAAGTGCTAGAGTTTGTTTAGGTAAGACACGCACGTGCAATAAGTTCATTGAATATGGAACTTCTTTTTACTCAGCGTTCCTCATTATCTTGAATTTCAGTAATATAACTTCGGTTTTAGTACATTAGTACCTTGAAGGCTCCTTATTAGAGCGGTAAACACAATATACCCTGAACTTAACGTAAACACTCAAAGAAGTAGACTTAACGGCCAGACAGAGATCTGACAATAAAAATGAACTAAGAAAACGTACTCACTTTTAACCTTTTATTGGGGAACTCCTGGTATTACTCAAATACACACTCCAACAAAACTCAACTACTGATAGGCCGAAGTTTCGTACTATCGTAGATAAATCACATAACAATAATAATGGAAGAACCTATCACATATAAAACGAAGCTGCTTGGTATAGTTGAGCGTGCCTATATATACTGCATACCACCACGTCATGACTTACACTCGTTGCCACATATAGAAATAACATCTCGTTAAGTGAGAAGATAATTTGCATAGGAAAATAAAATAACAAGAGATAGTAAAATCAAAAGGAAACTGAATCTAGAGTATACGTTACATCATCTCCCCCTTTTTTTTTTTTTTTTTTTTGAAAAACCTATCAAATTTTGAGTGTAGTCTTACATTTCGCTGACTGACGTTTATCGTTCTACTTTTTTTGTTTTTGTGGCAGCAGTACTTACAACTTCAAGCTTGGCATAACAAATGCAGTAAACCTGTGTCCGCAGCTATTGTCCAATTGTAGAAGATTATGTTAGGCTTACTGCGTTTTCTGTATACTATCAGTATTCGTAATATTCATGCAGTTTGCAGCAATATTGTAAAAATGCCTGCTTAACAATAGTGAATATTATTAAATTTCCTGGAATTGTTTACAGTCTCAATCGACGCTGAAAAATTGCCTAGTATGTGTTTTAAATCAGTATTTGAAGAGTTTTTCTATGGTAAAAAGATCTATACTTAAAGTTTCTTGTCAGTATTCTCAGTAACGGTTCAGTATTTGCTGTCCATGTCTGTAGTGTTTTGTTTCTTCTTTTTTGGGAGGAGGAAAGGAATGAATTTTAACCTTTATGAGAACTGGAAACAAGGGGATGTCACTCATACCGTTCTTAGGGTCACTGGAAAGATAGTAACTTAGGGAATAAACACAGCTGTCATGTCACTTGAGTACTTGAAGATTACATCCTAACCAGGTATCCACCGAAAGACACATCAACACCAAGGTGAATACTGAATTGTTCTTTTTTTGCAGCTAAAGAGAAATTAATTTCTTTTTTAGCGCTGAAGTGTTGTATTCAACATCTCCCTGGAGAGAGAAGTGAACCCTCATCTTCCCGATTGAGGCGTTACAAGACCAAGGACAACGAAGTTTCCATGAAACTGAAGTACAGAAATATGAAAAAACAGCACATTGTGCTAGCCGAGGTATCTTATTTCTACTCGTAGTGACGATCTTTCTAATCCACTAAAAACTGGATCACCAGTTCTTCAGACTGCATCATAGAAATTATGGTAATCTCAGCATCTGTACCATAGAGATCTAATGAAGAGTCTTGGTATGTACATGGCAGCCAAACAAACATTATTATTTCGGCATAGAAGTATTTAACATAGAAGTAGGTCTTTAATAGTTTAACTCCTCAGAAAACTACATCGCCGCAAAGCGAGAACACCAGGGCGATGTAGTTTATTTATATCATGTTTAAATACGAGTATATCATTGAAATTAATGAATAGCATTAATTCTCCATTTTTTCTCATGAGACATTTGCGAAGATGGTTAATTTTCTTAATTTCTATGAGGAATTAATTTATGTTCACCAGTTTTCACTCTCAAGTCTAAGACAATTCTGTCAAGCTTTTTGAGAGACATACGAATGGAGTCTTTTTCACACATTGCCTTAATTAATTAGGTGCAAATCAAAGCGTGCTGCTATGTATTTATGAAGTACATATTTATTTCCAAAAACTGTAGTAGGGGGAAATTTCAGATGAATGCTGATAATTCTGTTTAGCTTTTTCTCTTTTAAAATTGCTTGATTGCACAGAACGCAAAACGTTGAAGTGCTTATTCCATTCCTTACTTCCCTTCGTAAGAATCTAATAAAGAAAAGCGCTAAAAACCAAACCACTTTTTTGATTTTGTTTTGAATTAACCAGTTCTTTCATCTCTTGTTTTTCCGTTAAAAGCGGTAAGGGCGTTTTTAAAAATGCCCTTGCGGGTCCCCGAACTGCTAGGATTGGTTTTGCTTCTACGAATTCTTGCAACACGGCCATGCTAATCATCTCAGCTGAAGCATCACAAACCCTAACGGCGACAAGAGACTGGAAAACCAAACGTCGTCGATGTGACTCAGGAATGAGAAAGTTGTCGGTTGGCTAAATAGCTGCCTGGAGTGATGATGCAGCTTACACTAGGACCAGGTGATAAACAGAGGAGTCGCCACACGGCGATATATGATCGGTCCTTCACCCTTCTAGGTGAATGATCTTGTTTCCGGCTTGATATTCTCTCTTTGTTAGTATAGTTGCAAAATGTTCATTTCCTCCGGCATATGCATGTACATACAAGAAATTGTGTCTTTATATAAAATTACGGCAATTTTTCATAAAAATTACATATAAAATTATTTAAATTATATACAAAATTACGGCAATTTTTCATAAAAATTACATATAAAATTATTTAAATTATATATAAAATTACGGCAATTTTTCATCATCATCATCATTGTCAACCATTATCAATCCACTGCTGGACGAAGGTCTCCCCAAGTTTCCTCCACAACGGTCTGTCGTCCAGCCGTGTGTGGTCCGCAACTCATTGATTCCAGAGGGGAGCGCAGAATGTCGCGAATTGTTCACAGCGACTGCAGGGCCGCAGTGCGACATATGACCCTCAGCTACAACAGTGGTGATCAGGGCAATGTGTCATAGCACACAGTTTATCGCAGCCTTCTGCGCACAGGCCTGAGTAGCCGAAGACACAGTCGGGTTCATACTCACTGCACGTCATCGCCAACAACGCATAAAATTGGGCCAAGATGATCGAGATTGAACCGTGGATGATTGGAGTTGCCTGGTCTGACGAATCAAGATAACTGGTGCATCACGAAAACGGCCGAGCGCGGACACGCCGATTACCAACGGAGGCTATGGCACCTGGATGCACTGTTGGGAGGAAATAGGCCGGCGGCAGCGGTGTTACGCTGTAGACGATATTTGTTTTCTTGCGACACTTTAGGCCCCATTATCCCAATAGCCCAATCCCTGACACCTGTCAGGTATCTCAATATCGTTGAGGACCAAGTTCACCCATTCACGGTAACTGTGTTCCCTGCTGGTGATGGTCATTACCAACAGGATAATGCGCCATGCCACACTGACAGAATCGTCAAAGAGTGGTTCGTGGAACATGCTGAGGACTTTCTGTTAATGCGTTGGCCTCCAAATTCCCCTGACATGAACCCAATCGAACATTTGTGGTTCGCTTTAAAAAAGCGGGTTTGCGCTAAATCACCACCACCCCGAAATGTGCGGGAACTGGAGGGCCTGCTGTTGACATTATGGTACCAGATACCGCAGGATACCTATCGCCACCTCCGAATCAATGCCTCGCGGAGTGGCCGCTGTTTTGCGGGCTAAAGGGGGTCCTACAGCTTATTAGGTAGGTGGTCATAATGTAAAGGCTCATCGGTGTAGTCTACTAGCAACTTACACGTGTATAATGAGGATTTATTTTGTGTGTTTTCATCAATTTACTTTGATTTTTAACCACTAACGTTAAGCAAAACAGGTACTAAACATCCAAAAGAATCTTACAACACTTGAACTTATCCATACACAATGCCAAAGCAACAGAATAAAACTAATTGTACGTGGCAGCTGCTAAGAATGTACAACTGGGTACTTTGTTCGAAATATGTTTCACCTTGGCCATTTCATGTAGCGAGCTTTCAGTAAAGTAAAACTTTTTCACGAATTCGGATATTTGATTTCTCAGAAATTTTTACAGGTGCCGATATTATTTCTTCTTTCCAATCCTTATTTCCGCTTCATAATCTTCGTCTAATTAGGTGCAAAATGTGTTTCTCTTTTTTTCTCTGCAATCTAAGATTTTAATCGAATCCTTAGAAAATTAAACCATATGAAGGCGTAACTCTGTGGACTTTCTCGAGTTAAGGCACTGAAAAAACTGTAATGATTAAATATATGAATTTTTACTTTAGATATTTCACACGCTTTAAATTCGATTCTAACCTGAAACAAATCCCCTTATTGTTTGTTCTTTAAAGTTTTAGTGGCGCAAGAGCCATGTTGGGTAAAACAGCATCATGTCACAGATCATATTTACCAGGATTGTTGCAATTAACTGAAATATCAGCTGACTGCTTCCAATATTTTTTCCCCTCTCACTCGTGCAGTAATTTAATCAAGAAAGATGACACATCTGATGAAATGAGCACATCTTTGGAATCAGACATATGAATGGGAAGAAAAAGTGCTACAATTGGTGAATATTTATTGTTATAAGAAATCTCATAAACAAGCAGTCTGTTCGTCATAGAAAAAGCAGTCAAAAGCAAAATGAGCTGCTAAAACTGTTTTCTAGAAACAGGGAAACTCTTGCAAACAGAAATATTTGTTTCCTCCCCTCTCTGAAGAGTAAGGTTTTTTAACAAAACATTTTTTTTTTTTTTTTTGGTGGTTTTGTTGGTGGAAATATGAAGAAAAGTAATATAACTTTAATCTGTGAGCTTTCAAGGTTTATAATGTGACGTGAGAAAATTTACAGTCTTCCATCTATGTTATTCACAAACTCCTATATCTATCCAACGCAAAAAAAGAAATGAAAAGAAAAAGATTATTCCAGTCGCACATTCAGAAACGGAATTCCATCGCAAATAAAAATAAATAAATATTTTCCCCTTAATAGAAAAACTGTGCATCATTACAATGACGAAATGGGTGTAAATCTTTATCACACTGATTCCTACCCTCCGCAGAAAAAAATTATTTCTTTCAATTGATACATTTTGGATATGAAGCAATGACAAGAAACGCAAAAATGCGTTTTCAAACTTTCGTGTGTTAAAGAACTGTGCGCTATTGAGGAATAAAAACTGTACAAAAATCGTTTCCCACACGAGAAGTTTTCTGACACAAAATTAGTTTTTCTTACCGGGTATTTTGAAAAGAAGAAAATCAGCTAGAAGGAAATATGCACCCTTCTCCTAGCAGAAAAACTGCACGTTATTTACGTAAAATACGTGATGTGCGCAGCATTTTCCATAGTGAAAAATTTTTCTTCAGCCAGATTTCTGAAGTACGTAAAGCATTCACAAATAGAAATATGAACTTCCGTCCACTCTCAGCAGAAATGTGCATTACAAAGAAATCAGAAATTCTATGCAAAATGCCTTTATAGCGAAAGATATAAGAAGCAATAATATTTTTTCTAATTAATCATTTAGAAGAAGAGATGGAAAACCTAATATAATTTTTTTCTACCTAATCTGGAAACTGTACCTCACTTAAAGGAAAGAAGTGGGCGCAAAATATTCTTCATATTCAAAGGTATCTGAACCAACATTGGATTTCTTCAATCGAATTTTTAGAAGCAAGACACATTTGCAGATGGAAATCCAGACTGCCGCTCCCAAGGGGCAGAACTGTGCACTTTGAAAAAGAAGAAAATTTACTCAAAATATTCCTCACAGTGGGAACTGTGCGACGGAAAACTATTTTTCAAATACGACTTTTATAAGCAGAGATGTCAAGAAAGCAGTTCATACATATAAACCCCTAGAGAAAAAACTGTGCACATTATTTAAAGTGAATAATATTCGCAAATTTCACCATACATGGCCAAAGGAATTTTTTCAATCAGATCTATAGAAGTGGAGCTACAACCCCAAACAAAATTACACACTTACGCCCCCTGGCAGAAGAACTGAGCATTATGAAATATTCAAAACTATATGCATGATATAAAATATTTTTTGTAGTGAATGATATCCGGTGGAAAAATAATTTTTCCAATCGGGCATGTATTAAAACCGCCTCGTTTTGAGCTAGAAATATGCCTAAAAAGGTTTTCGTGATCAGCAGTATCTATCCAAAAAGTTTTAACTATAAAGTTTTTTGAGGCGTAGATAAATTTGTTTTTATTTGTTTGAAGGTTTAACGACCACCGTGAGCAACTCGATGAGCTAAAAGCAGTCGTCCGTCCCCAATTTAAGGCCACTTGCTCCAGGGAAGGGAGAGAGCCAGTGCCGTAAGGAAAACACAACATCCATGCCTCACCGAGATTCAAGCCTAGAACAGTCTCGAACGAACGGTCATAAGCCAGCGCTGAGACAACTGCGTCACCTGAGCGGCAGATATATTTGCAAATGAATTACAAAGATATGCACTTGCGCTGCCTGGTGGCAAAATTAAAAAATTATGCGCTTAATATTCTTCACCATGAACACTATCCGATGTATTACAGCTTCAAATCCCTTTTGGTAACTTTAGGACATAAATTTACTAATCAATTTCAATTGTCTAAATTGGCAACGATAACACTGGGTTTCCTACCCAGTCTGAAGGTTAGGACATTTACGGGTTGTGTTTTCATGCGAGCTCTTATGAGGTTGTCGCAAGAACTCATATGCCGCAGTGAAGTTAAATTTAAATTAATAACCCTGATGCCTATTCGTTTTACCTTCATACCTTCTGAAAAAAAGAAAATATAAAGCGAAAGAAAGACAGGTTTGTTAAGAAATAACTTGAAAATATAGTCTCGCATGTGTCTTAACCTATTTACAGTTTAATGGTGGGACCAGATGAGCTCTATTAAAACACATCGCCTCAAGTACTTTTAAGAAAAATATTCTGATCTCGCTCTCAGTATGTGGTTCAGAGGACCTTTCCCTATTTATCCAACTCGGGCAATATTATTTTGCTCTTATTTCCATATCATTGATATTATTTGAAAATCAAGGGTTCGAAATGTTTGGAAGATGTATTGCCCTTAGAGAGCCGTCTGCTTCTGATTTCCCAATGTCCTTGGATTTGGCCTTCAGTGGTGGTTTTCCGGGATGGGGATGCAGGTGTGCCGGTCACTCTTCGTCTACCCCTCCGGCAGGTATCCGAACCTGGATAAAACCCAGCCCACGATAGTGAACTCGATTACTCCGGTGTTGACTACCACTGATTTGCCATTACTTCCTTACTCGTCGAACAGACTGCTGGAAATTTCCCGAATACCTCTTGCATGTGTGTCGAAAGATCACCAATTTACCACTCATAGACTACCTCGATAGCTTGCGATTATGATAGCTATCTTTTCATTTTACGATTGACCATGTTTTCTTTGACCAGATTTTTCTTATTTTTGACGAAAAAGGCCAAAAAGCACAGCTTTCAAACCCTCGGAAAATACTAAATTCCACCGATTTCTGCTAACTTTCACTTTTTATCTTTACATTTTCCTCGCTTTCCTCGTGCACCTGGGAGGGTGGTCACCTCATGATGGGGTGTATCTTCAACCCCATTGGTTACTGGGGTTCCTCTTGACCGCTCGTGATTCCTCCTCTCGTGCGAGATTCGACCACTGGTCACTTCCAGCTGAACATCTGTCGGGTTACGCCCTTTAAAACTTTATTTCGCCCTAACTGTCAACACGGTTCTGGGTTCTCTGGAGTGCAGCTTCAAACCCTTGCTTTTACCTACTCTCACACCCTTCCCCTTGAGTTATATTCGCAGACAATGAAACTGGGTGACAGTTATTACTAAACTTTACTCCTTAAGAACTTTCAGAATCGTAGCCGTGGCTTCTATGCACGGCTACGATTGTACGGCTACAAAGCGTTAACTATGCTGTGTGTTCATCCACACAGCATAGTTAACGCTTTGGCCTATTGTTACTTAAGGCTAACACTTACATTCCTCAGTCGTGCATTTTTAGCTCGTCTTTTGTAAAAAAAGATCGTGCTTCTGTTATCGGTTTGTCCGTCCGTCTGTACATACGATATCTCTGCAACTATTAGTCCGATTTGAAAAATTCTTTTTGCATTCGGAAGCTTGAAGTATGCAAATGATGATCCTTTATTTCGTTGTTTTTTTACGGTGTACAATTTCGCCGGTAGAGGGCGTAAATGCTGATTAAGTCGAATTTAAAAATACGTTTTATTCCACATATTTGCTTCTAAACATCCGATTGAAAATTGTTTTTTATCTTTCCATTCCATTTATGACAAAGAGTATTTTAGATATAGTTACTTTTTCAAATTACGCATAGATTTTCCGCTAGGGGCGTAAAAGTAAATTACATTTTTTCCGATAACTCTTGTTCTAAAACTCCGATTTGAATTTTTTTCTTCAGCGGATACATCTCCTGATGGAAAATCTTTTGCATATAATTTCAAATTTTGGGTAAATAATACTTTGGCCACCAGGGGGCGTAAGTGTTAATTTTTGCTTCTGATGTATTTGATATAAAATCGGAGCTTCTAAAATATCGATTGAAAAAATTCTTTCGTGGACTGATGCCACTCACATCGATAAACCTTTTCGGAATATTTTCTTCTTAAAATATTGCACAGTTTCTCCGCCAGGGGGCGTAGATGTACAACCTATTTTTGTCAATATCTCTACTTCCAAGTGTTTGATTTGAAAAATTCCTTCTTTGTTGGATAGTGTTTTCCGTGTGACACGTGTTTCATATAATTTCAAAGTTTTCAAGTAATTCATAGACTTTCCGCTAGGGGGCGTAGCGGTAAATCGCCTTTCCCCTTATATCTCTGCTTCTAAATCTCCGATTTCAAAAATTCTTTCTGAACCGGATACAGCTCCTGATGGGAAATCGTTTGCACATAATTTCTAATTTTTGTAAGAAATGGTTTGGCCACCAGGTGGCGTAAGTCTTAATTTCCGCTTCTGTTGTTTTTGCAGCAAAATATGAGCTTCTGAAATTTCGATTGAAAAAAAAATCGTTTGTTGACCGATACTACTCATGTCGACAAACTTTTTAGAAAAAAATTCTTCTTGAAATAATGCATGGTTTCTACGCCAGGGGGCGTAGATGTATATCTTATTTTTGTCAATATCTCTACTTCTAAGAGTACGATTTGAAAAATTCCTTCTTTGTTAGATAGTGTTTCCGATGCGAAATTTTTTTCCTATAAATTCAAAATTTTCAAGTAAATCATATACTTTCCGCTATGGGGCACAAAGGTAAATTGCGTTTTCTGCGTTATTTCTGCTCCTAAACTCTAATTTCAAAAATTCTTCCTGTATCGCATACAAGACCTGATGGAAAATATTTTTCACATAATTTCTAATGTTTGGTAAAGATTTGTTTAGCCACCAGGGGTCATAAGTGTTAATTTCTGCTTGTGAAGTATTTATTGCAAAATCTGGGCTCCTGAAAACTCGACTAATTTTTTTTTCTTGGACCGATACCGCTTGTATGGATAAACCTTTTGAGAATACTTTCTTCCCAAAATAATGCATGGTTTTCCCACCAGGGGACGTAAAGTCACATCTTATTTTGTCGTTATCTCTGTTTCTAAGAGTTCGTAAGCTCACGATTCCGTTTGCAGCAATATTTGAGGGATTAAAAACCCGATTGAAAATCTTCTTTCTTTCGTCAGATCTATTGTTTTCCATACCGGTTCCATTGACTTTGAATAGCTTTGATAAATTAAATTTGCGTCAGAACGGATTCAAAAGACGTGCTTATTACACCCGAAAATTCGGTGTCATCTTTCTTGTCTTTTTTGCACACGCATTCCTATTCTTCCTTTCCCACTCTTCTCACGGTGTGTGGTGGGGGAGCCTTGAAAATGTTTTTTATTTCGCTCTCAGAAATTTGCACCTGGCTTGGCGTACGCGTTCCGATCTCACATCCCCACGACGAGGACGATAAGGACTACCAAAACAGAAACGAAAATTTACCATGAACTGGGGTGGGATAATGCCCCAATGCCCCTGCAAACCCAATCAGGAATTGTTCTAATTAAAATAATTAGTCATTGACGATCCGGAAGCATTGTGCCCGCAATTAGAAGAATTTATGCAACAGATATAAAATAATGGTTAACATCGGCAAACATCCAAAAGGTATTATGACATATAACCTTTTGCCGGTGGTGGATTCCGAAGCAACGTCTTCCTACTCCGGAGTGGCTGTTTTCCAAACTGAACTACGCTGGCATGCTTATCGCTGTTTTATTGTCGAATTAACTCTAGGTAGCCTCATGAGTAGATCGTCTACCCTATTTTGATCCTTCAGAAAAACTGGCTTATAAAAGTCGCAGGTTTCCAATCAACAACCATACTCGAAGGACCATCTCACTGCAGAATTAACTTTATTCATAAGTGCGTTGTGTGGAAGGCTCGTCACACAAATCTTTCAAACCTATAACGGCGAGGAGATTCACTTTCAGATTCAGATTGAGATTCACGGGCGCCAATATGACACATAACCTTTTTTCCGGTGGTCGATCCTAATCTTCGTCCTCCTACCCTGGACAGCTGTTTTCCCAACCGAATTACGCCGGCAGGCTTATCGCTGTTTACTGTCGAATTGACTCATATGCATCACCTCAGTAGTTCGTCCTCTAAGTCATGTCATTTAAAAATTTTCAGTATGTATCTTCGCTCTCACAATTCAAGATTCCCAATGCAAAAATATTTTTTTTCAAATCGGATGAATAGATGCTGTGCACGGACTTAGGGCTGGACATACAGATATACTATAAGCAAGTATTTTTTACAAACGCCGTACTACAATCGATAATGAATGTCAACGACATGCAATGGACGCTAGATTCCAGCAATACGAGGTGAAAACTGTTAAGTGCGAAAGTGCTCTGCATCAGCTATCAAATTCTTTATCCCTCGAAGAAGTTTCAAAAAGAAGCTGTAGAGCTGATGACAAGATTTGAAGAACATTTTATTTTTCTCGAAAAGTTTCCTTCCCCTTTAAAAAAGTAGTAATGCACTGAAATGCATGAACACAGAGATGAATATATTGACAGGCAAGCCAGGCACATGCCTAAGCAGGCAGAATTTTCGGACAGTTTCAAAAAAACACATAACCATGAACAGAAACACTTAACAAACTATTAATTTCTATGAAAAACCCGTAGGCTTGTTTTTGCATTATGTGATATCCAAACAGTTTAAACGGAATCAGGGCATTCGAATGGTTAAACAAGTTAGTAAAATCATGCAATGCATTGATTATGATACGCTTTCCAACATACCAGAAATCATTACTCCAATTATTTTTTTTTTTTGATTGGAGGTTTAACGACCACCGTGAGCAACTCAATGGGCTATAAGCAGTCGCCCGTCCCTAATTTAGGGCCACTGGTTCCAGGGAAGGGAGAGAGCCAGTGCCGTAAGACAAATACAACATCCATGCCTCACCTACTCCAATTATTACTCAAGTTATGAGGATAATGGCTGTAGAATAAATATCGCTCCTATGGCCTGACCTTTGACCCCATTTCGATTATATTCAACCGAACCGGTTCAGTATATTTCCGGAACAACATGATGAAGTTTTGTCGCAATCGAAACATTTTTACGTACGTTATTATGCATAAGTACGATGGAATGGATCCCGCTTCTTTGTCCTGACCTTTAACCCCATTTCGCCCATTTTCAATAGGGTTCGTTCCCAGGTGGTCCCCTACCAAATACTAAAATTTCATCGAAATCGAACCATATTTACTCAAGTTATGACGCATAAGGGCAATGGAATGCATCCAGCTCCTATGTCCTGACATTTGACCCCACTTCACCCATTTTTAATAGGTTCGTCCCCAGATGGTCCCCTACCACATACTAAAATTTCATTGAAATCGAACCATATTTACGCAAGTTATGACGCATAAGGGCAATGGAATGGATCCCGCTCCTATGTCGTGACATTTGACCCCATCAACCCCATTTTCAATAGGGTTCGTCCCCAGGTGGTCCCCTACCACATACTAAAATTTCATCGAAATCGAACCATTTTTAAGCGAGTTATCGTGCGGACAGACGGACAAAGCTGGAGCATATACGCTTCTTCAACCTACAGTTGGAAAGCGTAAGAAAGAAAATGACACCAAATTTTTGGTGATATTTTTGGTCGTGATCATTAGAGCACGTCTTTTGAATCAGTTTCAAATTCGAATAAAATTTATCAAAGATATTCAAAGTCAATGGAAGCCGGTGGCGCAGTGGTCTAAGCGATGGCCTCTGATCATTCGTTATAAAGGGATCCGAGTTAGAATCCCGGTGAGGCATGAATGTTGTGTTTGTCTTACGGCACTGGCTCTCCCCTTCCCTGGAACCAGTGACCCTAAATTAGGGGCGTGCGACTGATTATAGCCCATTGAGTTCCTCACGGTGGTCGTTAAACCTCCAATAAAAAAAAAGTCAATGGAACCGCTTAGAAAAAAAAACCCAACCGGATTTCTACGATAGGTAAAACGTCCAGAAACAGTCACTTACTTCCACCAGCACTAAAAAGTACGTTGCGAAAATTAACAGATGGCGCACAAAACGTTTTTCACAGCAGAAGGAAGGTATCAGAGAAAAAAGGGTTTTCATATCTAACAGTTAAAAGAAGAAAAATAGGAAGAACGTGATTATAATATATATTGCTCACATATATTACATACAAATAACGGAAAAGCATAATGAAAAAGTTGAAAATTGGCGGAAAATATTCTTCACGTAAAAAGCTATGCTAAGGAAAAAAAACTCTTCAAAAACGTTTCCCGGAAGCAGAGATAGCGAGAAAGGGGTTTTAACCTTTACGCCCCCTAGCAGGAAATCTGTGCATTATTTAAGAAGGTAATGCTCCACATCTCTGTTATAAGGAATGGCATACAACAAAAAAGAAATTTCTCAATATGATTTTAGAAACGGAGATACAGCTGCAAACAGAAGTTCACAAACACCACCTAGCGACAGAACTAACTACAAAAATCCTCAAATACAAACCTAATTTTTCAAATTGGAGTTTTAGAAGCAGAGATATCATAGAAAATGTGATTTACCTTCACGCCTCCTAGCCGAAAATCTATGCATACTTGAAATAGTCTTTTATATAAATGGCAGCGAAAGGAAAAACATATTTTTGAATCGGATACTTAAAAGTAAATACATGGAATAAAATGCATTTTGAATTCAATATCATCTGCATTTACGCCCTCTAGGTGCGAAGCTGTGCATCGGGAAAAAATATAGGAATGAAGGATCATCCTTCACACATTTCAAGTTTCTCAATGCAAAAATAATTTTTTCAAATCGGATAAATAGGTGCAGAGATATGGTGTCCACAAACAGACGGATGGACAGACAAACCGATAACATAAGTACGGTCTTTTTTAACAAAATAGAGCTAAAAACCTCAAGACGGCTCTCCCAGAGGTCTGATGGGTGAGGATGCCCTCCAAGAAAGGAAAGATACAAATATTTTTGATTATTTTTATTTATTTCGATTACAATTTAAATACCAGCTCAGTTTTGGTGAAGTTTATCAGATACAAAATACATTGCTGTTTGTGAAAATTTCATCACCAAGAAAGAATTGCACTATTCAAATGACATTTCTATCACAGATTCCTCATGTTACGTGAGATAATGATTACATTTGTAGAGCTATACAAGACAAGACTTTTTTTTGCTTCCAAAATGAGTATCGTGTGAAGCCACCTTGAGCAACAATCACAGCCACTACATGGCATGACATTGCATGGAAGAGGTTCATTTCTAATATCTGGCGGGGGCGCTTGACGGGCCAGTCATTTTCCAACAATCACAGCCACTATACGGCATGACATTGCGTGGAAGGGGTTCATTTCTAATATCTGGCGGGGGCGCTTGACGGGCCAGTCACTTAGTATCATGTCCAACAATCACAGCCACTACACGGCATGACATTGCATGGAAGAGGTTCATTTCTAATATCTGGCTGGGGCGCTTGACGGGCCAGTCCCTTAGTACCATGTCCAACAGTCACAGCCACTACACGGCATGACATTGCATGGAAGAGGTTCATTTCTAATATCTGGCGGGGGCACTTGACGGGCCAGTCACTTAGTACCAAGTCCAACAATCACAGCCACTACACGGCATGACATTGAATGGAAGAGGTTCATTTCTAATATCTGGCGGGGGCGCTTGACGGGCCAGTCTTTTAGTACCATGCCCAAACATGTTCGATCGGGTACATATCCGGCGAACGTGCACGCCAGGGAAGAAGCGGTACCTGCTGTGCATGAAAGAGGTCTCGGGCATTCCGGATCACATGTAGCAGAGTACTGTTCTGCTGGAATATAGCGCCAGGACAAACTTGAAGAAAGGGTATGACCTCTGCCTCCAAAAACATCCCTGATGTATCTCTAGCCAGTGAGGGTTCCCTCAATTCGTATGACGTGAGATCGCGAATTGAACCCAATGGCGCCCCAAACTATGACCCTTGGCGTTGGGCCGGTATGACACTGCAAGATGCCGGTCACCACGATGTCTTCGAACACGTATGCGACCATCAAGCTGAATCGTGAGTCGTCATAAAATACGATCTGTTGCTAATCAGCGAACTGATATCTTGGTTCGAAACCCCTTTGCAGCCTGAGGCGTCTGTGGTTCAGAGTCAAAGAAATGCGAAGCAATGGGCTGCTAGCGATCAGTCCTATGTCAAGCAGACGACTTCAAACTGTGCGAGAGTACACAGCCTGAGCTGTGACAGTGCTCCACTGCTGCGTTAACACCGTGGATGTCGCTGTGTAATCAGCAACTGGCATGCGGTAAATGTGTCTGTCATCTCGTGCAGTCGTGTGATTTTGAGGTCCATTTCCAGGATTTCTGTGCGTCCGAGCCTCACCTGTCCACGTTCGTATCACCATGCTGGCGTTTCGTCTTGTAGGAGTGGTAATTTCGCGGTAGGAAAAAATCCAGCTTCTCTCATCCCAAAAATTCTTCCTCGCTCAAAGTCTGTCAGGTGTTCATAATGCGACCTTCTTCAGCGACAGGGTGGTGGGGCACATAAGAAACACCGTTTCGACTCAATTTCGGCTTTTCACTGATTGCAACATCTCTTTTGAGCCAGCTCTTTACACGCCAGACCGGACAGTTCATAGGAGGTTACTCCGACACCAAATGTGCATTTTCACTGACATTTTAATTATTTGCATGTCCAAACCCAGAGATTCCCAATCTGTGCGTCGCGACGCCCGAGGGCGTCGCCGGTCTTGGTCCGTAGCGTCGCGATTATAAGGCAAAACTAAAACTTACAATTTATCGTCAAACGCAACTTGCAAATTTTCAAATGAAGAATATTTTCTTGTACCTATAGTAGTACTGAGTAGTACTGAATGCTTCATTAATAATGACTTCATTCTCAAGTTAGCGTATTTGTGCGACATGTTTGAGTGGCTGAATTCTCTTGATGTGAGCCTTCAGGGCAGAGAATCACACATAATACAGCTGCCCGACAATATTCTGGCTTTCAAAAGAAAGCTACTTCTGTGGAAGAACAATACGAAATCATGTGATTTTGAAAGTTTTCCTATGTTACACAAGCGTATACAAGGAAACGAGATGCTATTAAGTGCGAAATTGAAATTTTGATTTTGGAGCATGTATCTCAACTCAACGTTCAGTGTGACAAATATTTTGCTCCACAAACAGATGAACACATGTGGGTTACAGACCCGTTTACAGCAGATCCCCCATCAACCTTTACTACTGCTGAGCAGGAACAGTTAATAGATATTTCTTCAGACTCCACACTGAAAAGGACATTCTCTTCCGAAACTGGGTCATAGTTTTGGAACAGTGTGGCAAAGGAGTACCCAGAATTGAGTAAGAAAGCCGTGACAGTAATTTTCCCTTTTGCCATATCCGACCTTTGCGAGGCAGGATTTTCAGCTCTGGTAGTAATAAAATCCAGATATAGATGCAAAGTTAACGATGAGAAGGAGATCCGCGTAGCTGTAACGAACATTGTACCCAGATTCGATGTTTTGTGTGACGAGAAACGAGTTCCTTTATCCCATTAAGACGCAAATATACCTCAGTTAGGTAGTTTCTAAAATTATTGTAAAAATGTCAAAGCCAAATGAAGAGTGTTACCATTGTGAAAATATGCCTACCTCATCAATTTCTTCTTATTCAGTGCTGTAATTTTATTCTAATTTTGTATTTTTACATTAAAAAGAATGCAAGCTAATAATATAAATGACTATTTTCTTTTTAAAAAATACCACAAACTCGAATTTGGGCAGTCTTTTTTTTTTTTTTTTGGATACAAGGGCGTTGCACGGAAAATGTGACATGTGAAGGGCGGCGCGGTCTCAAAAAGTTTGGGAATCCCTGTCCTAACCTGTTGTACATATCCTGTAAGTTTCAAGCAAATACTAGCAATCCTTCATGGTGTTGCGATTTTCAGAATCAGTAATCTGTGTTTCTTCTTTTGCTCTAACTGGAAAAGCATCTTCATAACTTTACTTCAAGAATTTCACCTTTTGAAATCCGTAGGCGGAAATTTATGAACTATATCAAAATTTTAAATGTGTCAAATTTCTAAAAATCTGAAGCAATAAGAAAAGTCCTATGTGCGCTGACAACTGATGCATATAACTGACAGATAGAGCAATGACATTGAAAAAGCGTGCTCGAAACGTTCTCTCGGTCAAATAGCCTTTTAATTAAAAGCGAAGTTGTTTCAAGTTATTTTATAATTTAGAAAACAATCAATAAGGAAATAACGCTGCTTCTGAATAAGTACTTAAAGAGGCAAAAGCCAGCATTCGTCTCTTCTTGACCAATAACGGTGTCATTTGTACAGAATCCTTACAATGCGTTAGAATTTTTTATGCAAAATATGTAGTTCGACAGGTGACCTGAATGGTTGTCATTTTTGATTGAAAATAATCAAGGAATGCTTGCATTAACTAAGGCAACTTAGTTTCATCTGTCTTGTTAAATTTCTATTAAATGTGATTTGCATGATCTGTCAAATTAGAATTTTTATTTTTGTAGGAACTACTTACAAATTATCTGTAAGTATCGAAGGTTGATATCAAATGCGTTCTTATTGCACCTAAGACTTACGAGTAGGTAGCACTTCTTGGGTTATCTAAGAGGAGTCACTTTACGGCGAACTAAAACTGTAGGGTAAATGATACATCCTTTCAAAGTTCAGGATTAGAACCCAGGCTCTTGTCTCAAGAATAATCACACGACCATCATATAACAGCATTGCGTCATTCATTGGGAATAAAGTTACCGAAATGTAAATAATACAGCCAAATTTTTGAACTTCTGAATTTCACGTCAAAGAATGGCATACTTGCACACGGTCCGTCTGTTCCGCCTGTTATTTCGAAATTTCCTCTCTATAAATCGTATTAAAATCATTCCTTTTACATTAAAATGGCTGTGAGTGATTATGGCATTAAATCTATTTTAGAAAAGCGTAATTTTCTCTTTGTGCAGCATAATCATTCATTTTGATACGACACTCTGTCTCAAGACGTCGGAATGGTGCAAAATGTTTTTCGAATAGGATAGTTGCAACTATTTAAAGATCTTTCACATGTTTTCTGATGTTTCAGAAGCCCGATTTTTTTGGCTGGATTGCTCAGATATATGCATACTAGCATTTGAAATTGTGTCTCTTCTAGGCGGCTGATTGGAAAACCCGTTTTGGGATGTAATTAAAATAAAACTCATCACGATTTTCCATGTATTTTACATTTTTCGGATGGACAATATCATGGAATAAATCGTCTTAATGCAAAGTTCGTATTTTACACGGTGTCTCTGTTTCTCAAAGTCTAATTAAAAAAATTATTTTTATCGGATAGAAGTACGCATGCTTTCTTATTTTCTATAGTTCAGGGGTTTTCTTTCCACGTGACAGTACCATATAGCATAGTTGAAAAAGAGAAAAGTATGTATTTCTATTTATCGACGTGGTACCTTGTTGCCTCAGAATGTTCTAGAAGGTTTGTGTGATTTTTGGAGGTTCAGAATTTCAAAGTTTGATATCAAAATACGTTCTTGTTACACCTGAAACTTCAGAAGTGCTCCTTGTGTTATTTATGAGTTCTTCTAAATGTTGCAGTAAAAACATCACATGCAAACTTGGATAAAGGATAAACATACAATTTGGATATAAGTGGACGTAGATGATAACAGCGTACATATTTTCGGTTCAGAAAGTAACTTTCCATGAAACCATAAATATGTGGGGGGTTTAATTGCAGAAGCAATCATTGACTTTAAAGGAAAAAAAGAAAAGAAAAATTTAATGTTCAGCCGTTTCGCGTAATAGAACTGGTATTTGACGATTCCTTTTAGCGAAAATGAATTTTTCAATCGAAGAAAAAGATCTATATATATTTTATTGCTGATTGCTCAAACGTTTTCATAGTTTTCAAACGTTCTCCTAATGACGTGGCTTATTCGACTGGCATCCTATCCTTAAATTCCATACATCGTGCATTAGAATGAGTATGTGTTGCCTTTTCAAATGCCCAGCTATGTTTTTTTCTTCTTTTGTCTATTTGGTAATGATAATTAGGGTCTGCTTAACAAAGTATTGGCTTTGTTTCTTTAGTTCTAATTAATTTGTCTTTTTTGAGCAATTTATAATTTTATTCATAAAGCAGAATTCTTATCCGAAAAATTTTCATACTGTTGTTTACCTATTCCTGCCATGAGATGCATGCCAAAAATGTGATAAAAATTTTAAATTTACTTCGTATAAAAAAAACTCCATTCTCATTCGGCAATAAATAGATTTCGCATCTTTAGTTTTTCATTTATTGGATTTAATAGAAAGCTCTGCATATTTTCTGTCAAATAAATTCTTAAATATCATTTCCTGTGAACTTTATTAAACTGGCTGTATTTCCTCTGATTTGACATTCTGTTAACTTTACTTCATACAATATATTTTGATTTTTGTTT
The DNA here is from genome assembly GCA_039090855.1 of Macrothele yani. Taxonomy (NCBI): domain Eukaryota; kingdom Metazoa; phylum Arthropoda; class Arachnida; order Araneae; family Macrothelidae; genus Macrothele; species Macrothele yani. Next base: position 83,650,454 of record CM077012.1, read on the forward strand.
CGGAGATGAGTTCACTCTATGGGCAATAAGCTGCTAGGGTAAAAAAGTCAGTAGAGTAAAAACGCCCGTTCCCCTGATTTGCTGTTCCAAAGAGGGAAGAGAGCCAGCGCCCTAGGAGAAACATCACTCGTGCTTCATCCGGGACTAGGACGTAAGTAGAGTTTGGGCAACAACACAACGCCTCTGGCCACTCAGCCACCTGGACGGTTTATACAACCTAACGTACAAATTTCGCCAAGCACACAAATCAGGAAAGCGGATGTCAAAGAAGAGAATTTCAATGAGTTTTATATATAAAGTGCAAGAAACCACTTTAAATCGATTTACGGTTACAGTGATAAATATGTTTCATCGACGTGCGTGTGTATGTATGTGTGTGTGTGTGTGTGTCTATATATGGAAAGAAACTTTCATACGAACTTCACATCTGCAGGCACTTTGACTGCTGATGTTTCAGGTCGACCTTCAAAGTGTATGTCGTTTTCAATAGTTTCCTAACTTGTTTTGCAAACCGGAGGAGTCTGTGCAATTTTTCTTCTTTTCTTTTTCAACCGGAAGAGTCTGTATAATTTTTCTTCCATTGAATATTTTCTACAAAATGTTCTGCGGGAAGATTTTATACTTTTTTGATTAGAACTTAGACACTCGATTTGAGGTGTACAAGAAAAAGTAGTAAATTTTCACTAATGACAAAAAAAAAAAAAAAGACACCGATGCTTCAAAACGGGTTTATCCATTTGCACAGCAAGCACGTTACAGGTTTTCTATCTAAATTTACTCCTCTCCGGTGAATGAAATGCAAACATTGGACTTCTGAATTATTTTTGTCACATGAATTTCTCACTTCTTCCGTAACTGCAAAGAAGGCTTTCAAAACTTTCACAGAAAAGGGTCATATAACAATCTTTTACCTGGAAGAAAACGCAGTGCAGTAGGCATGCCTTCATCTTAATGAGATCTGTGTGTCTACCAAAGTAATGTTATGGGGAAAACAGCACTAGATATTGAAATACCTATCTACACTTGCTTATTGAATTCTTTATCCTGGTCACCGGCATTATGTGATTTTTATTAGAAACAGGTATATGGTTATCAATAAGAAAGTGCCTTAGGGGTGAATTAATTTTGTAAAAGACCCCGAAAATTTGCAATACCATTTTGAATTTTTTTTTTTTTTTGCTTTTATTGTTTAGTAGTTTTTATTGGAATTTATTATTAATTATTTTTACCATTTTTTGTTGAAACTGATTAGTTTCAGCAGCTTCGAATAAGGGGAAGGATGTCACTAGTTAAGACGATTTAGTTTTTCTATAAATAATGCTCTTACTGCTGTGTCGCTCTACTCAAATATTCTTAGAAAATAATGCTGGAAATATGACTATCAGTGTCCCGTTACATTCAGCCTGGATCGCTCCTTCTTTGCCGAGAGACATGAGGTGCAGGGTATCTGTGTTTACCTTAGGCTGCAGCGAATGAACGTTGGATTCAGTGTGTGTATTAGAAAAGAAGTCTTAATGCGGTTGAGAAAACTTCTCATTGTGCTTACGTAGAAACTTAATTCACCTATAAGGTGTTTTTGTTAAATGACAAGGTCGATCGTTCCACCTGTTGAATTGGATATAAAATAAATAACAACATCAAATGTTAAGCTCAGTTTTACTTTGTGATTGCATAATAATCCATTCCTTGGATCTACGAGAGAGCTACGTGTCGTTCAGAGCAGAACAAGCTTTGATATTAATATAGAATATAGATTTTTATTTCTAACAAATTACCTATAAAAATAAGCATTTAGTGTTAATGGAACATTTTAGTCGCACCAAACAGATGTGACATACACCGAAGTGCCAGAAAAACTAGTACAGACGAGCTTATGCAAAATACATAGCAACGTCACATATGCGCGTACTCGGTTGCGTCCGCCAGTGCGCATATAAAACGATAGACATCCTTGCCAGCTGTCAGAGCTGTTTTCGGCATGAGAAAGACAAGTAATAACAATTTAAGCGATTTTCAACGCGGTGTCATAGTTGGCGCTCGTGAGATGGGCCATAGTATTTCGGAGTTAGAAACGAAGTTCGGATTTTCACGGACGACCATTGCAAGGGTGTACCGTGACTACAAGAATTCCAGCAAAACTTCCGACCTACGATACCAGTGTGGCCGTAAAAAGACATTGGGTGAACGTAACCATCGTCGGCTGTCAAGAATCGTTTCATGCGATAGGCGTGCAACATTCTCGCAGGTATCATCGGAATTCAATGCTGGAGCCTCAACAGGCATCAGCGTCGGGACTGTGCAACGTACCCTGCACGATATGGGCTTTGGGAGCCGACGCCCAACTCGAGTCCCCTTGATGGGTGCACGACACAGAGCTATGCGCCTCGCTTGGGCACGGCAACACCGCCACTGGACACTTGATGACTGGAAACAAGTAGCCTGGTCTGACGAGTCGCGTTTTCAACTGTATCGGGCAGATGATAGGATTCGTGTGTGGCGCAAACCCCATGAAGCCATGGATCCCGCCTGTCAACAGGGAACCTTACCGGCTGGTGAGAGGTCCGTAATGGTATGGGATGCATTTAGCTGGACTTCACTGGGACCCCTGGTGCGTCTACAAACGTCTGGCACCAGCCAACGCTATGTGCGCATCCTTTCTGATGAGGTACACCCGTTCATGTCCTGCATTCATGCTGATGAGTTGGGCCTGTTCCAACAGCACAATGCACCTCCACACAAGTGTCGGAACACCACATTATGGTTAGTGGAGCCTTCATCTGAGTTTGGGTGTTGCCATTCTCACCTAAGTCCCCAAATCTGAACGTGATAGAACACATTTGAGATGCCATGAAACGCGCTATCGAACACAGCAATCCGAGACCTCAGAATACACCCGAATTGTAGAACGCTCTGCAGGAAGTATGGTGTGCATTGCCTACAGCATATTTCCAGAAGCTAGTGGAGTCCATGTCCCGTCGTATTTCTGCAGTCCTGCGCTCCCGAGGGGACCTCCCAAGTATTAGACTGGTGTACCAGTTTCTCTGGCACTTCAGTGTGTGTGTGTGTGTGTGTGTGTGTGTGTGTGTGTGTGTGTGTGTGTGTGTGTGTGTGTGTGTGTGTGTGTGTGTGTGTGTGTGTGTGTGTGTGTGAGTGAGTGTGTGTGTGTTATGTGTATACGTACATAAAATATACAGATACTGAGAAAAGAATATTGTTCTGTAGCAAGGAGAGGCGTAATTTTGACAAGAGTGGCAAATTTCTGCTCAAAACTACAGTATATGGAAGAGATGATAGATCTACTCTAGACATAACGAAAAGCAACACTAACAAAGTTCCACCAGTGCTCCCGGCAGAAGTTACAGATACAATTAAGAATACGAAACTCCAGTTGGAATACCGTAGACATCATAGATATCATGTACAAACATAATGTATCACTTGAAATTACCCCAGACATCATACAGGAAGATAAGAAAAATTCAAAACTGTCGAAGCACGATAAATTTTCATCAAGCAGGCGAGGCACACATACCACACTTTAAATATTCCTTCTAAAAACGTAGGATCTAAAAAACGTCTTTATTTACAATTTTAAAAATTATGGAAGATAAAAGCTCTGGCGAGCACTTTCGGGACCTCTATGATCTGATGGTGTAAGTAAAAACTAAGAAATGATTTGCAACGGTAACTATGAACATATGAACATCCATGAACATATGAACATCAGAAATCTCAGTAATTTTTCGTATTTCTTGGTTTCGGCTGTTAGAGGTTGGTGAATGAGTAAAAGCTCTCTGTAAAAGGAATCTGATGGTGTAAGTAAAAACTAAGAAATTATTTGCAACGGTAACTATGTTCATAATCTACAGACTCTTGAAATAATTTATCGTTATTTAATCTTGAATAAACACACAGCTGAAATGCTAGTGTAAGTTCACTGATAATACTAAACGTAGAATGAATGAGTCATTAATCAAGAACGACACCGCACTTTAAATTATTTCGTATTTTCATTTCTATTTAGTCTGTTTTAAACAGTCTTACCGTGAATTTTTATCCATTTGGCACTTAACACAAAAACAGTTTATATTCCCTCGAGAATCATTTTAGGTGATCATAGCAATCTTTTAGAGCACTTTTTGTAGAAACAACAAAAACAGAGAGTTCCCACACATCAAAACGACGCCATTACAACTAATCCAGGGTCGTGATCCCATAATTCTCTGCAACGAGCTGCTGGCTGTTCGGCATCCACGCAAACACGAACTGAAACTCAAAAATGTAAACTTGCAGAAGGTGTTCGACGAAAATAAAAGAAACAAGCAAAGGACGCCAACGTCCAACAGAATCTAAGTGCTGAAAATTTGTAGGGGGTTGGGGTGAATGAATTGAAATTAATAATAACTGGGGCTGAAGTTGGTTTTCGATAAACTGAAAAATAGAAATGTGAGTACTCAGAGGTGTGGGAAACCAAAAAGTCAAGATAAGGAAATGACCAAGATTCCTCAATTTCAACAATAAACCTTATACTGAGGAAGATGAAGGATAAATTCGAGGCTAAGTCAAATAACTCAGGAAGAGGATTAGACCAAACAAGAAAAACATCGTCAACGTATCTAAGATACAAAGATGGTTGTACGGAACGAGATTTAAGGTAATTATTTTCCAGATCCTGAAGCAAGATTACAGCAAGTACTGGGGACAATGGGGAACCTATCGGTGCCCCCCTTCTATTTAAAAATGATTTGTTGAAATCGGAAGAAACACCGGTCTCCAATAAGTTTTAAAGCTCGTAGGATTGGCACTTAACACAAAAAAGTTTATATAGCTTATATATTAGGTACATCGATGATATTTTAATTTTCTGGACACATGGACGAGATCTGTTAAAACAGTTTGTTGATGCATTTTCTTCACAATATCCATCCATCAGTTTCACTACTGAGTATGAACAGGACCATAAGGTGCCATAGCTAGATTTTATGTTACAAAGTAATCAAGATACTCATAACATAACGTACTTTGTGTACCGAAAACCAACCTCCCAAACGATTATCATCCCAAGTAATTCAGCTCACCCCATGAGCCATAAGCTGTCCAGTTTTCAATTTTTGGTTAAAATGGCGTTCTCACATTCATCAAGCATAGATGCATGCAATAAAGAATTGAATCACATATTAAATATAGCCGTAAAAAATGGATACTCTAAAGAAACCATCTACCGTATAGTTAACAAACTACAACACTACTCCAGCACAACCTTAATCGGAACCACATTATCAAATAGGTTTGTCGGTACAATGGACTATATACCCGGCATAACAACAAGGCTCCTCAATGCTTGTAAAAGGAACCATATAAAATTTGGTGAACGCACCAAAAATATCTGTTCAATAGTCAAAAATGATAGAGACCCCATTGCAATACAACATCGACACGGCGTTTACCTCATACCAATGAAGCCGAATGATGAGCATGAAGAAACAGCATATATAGGATCTACACGGCAAACCTTGCACACAAGACTCTCTGAACATAAATATGCCGTTAAAATTCACTCTGAAGGATCTGCGTTATCTAGAACAGTAAACAAAGGAACGCACACCCCAGTATGGAATGAATCTAAAATATTAGCAACAACTAACACTCAAAGATCCCTGCTGCTTATGGAAAGTCTCTTTATTTACGAATATGATAAAAAGTGTTGCAACGAGGACCAACCCATCACAATCCCGACTCCATGGAAAACATTATTTCGGCAAAGTCAAACCCAATCATGATACTCGCTAAGACTTACTTTTGACTAGTTAATGTACGAGCCAATAACACTCGCAGTTGTATGATACTCAGTAATAACTCACGCGCTATTGATATCGCGCGAATGATTATAAAAATACGTTACCCATTTTGAACTGCTGTAATATAAACATAATATTTCTAATCTTTGTTGATCAGCTAATACCTGCAGATGAAACGCTTGGCGTTTTGAAAGATCTAGTAATGTGTGAATGATCAAATAAAGATATTTATCTGGTTGCGGGTGGTTTTAAGATCTTTTTAGGATTTCAATATTTAGATTCAAAATCTTCATCGTGTATAGACGGTAAAATAAATTACAACTAGGATCACTGATGCACGAAATTAATTACTGTTGTAGGATAGCATCTGTTTCTGCAGAAGAATAAGAATTTTGGGTATACTAGATCCTTTCAATAAGAGTGTAAGCAACGGAGCGAGATGCAGTGGGGAATAGATTCACAACATCTAATGAAGCAAGAATAAACTGAGTTTTCGGGAATTGAAATGACTTAATTTTTTAAATGGCTTCAGATGCACTACGAACAGAGTAAATTGAGTTAGCTTAAAAGGCTTCAAAAAAGCTGCTCAAAATTTTCCCAGGTTTCTAGTTGGATTAGCATATCCTGAAATTAGGAGCCGAACTGGGTTACTGGGTTTATGGGTTTTGGTTTTGCCAAATGCCTCCGGGCTCTAGATCCCAGGGGCGGTAGCATGTACAATTTACATCTCAGTACGAAAAACCTCTAGTAGTTCCTTGAATGACCAGCCTAGACAGCAACCAGGGCAGTCTTTTTGAACTTAAGCTCTAGGGTTCTTACGACTTCCCAATCTCAGGACTTAAATTTGGGATTTAATTTTATTTTTCCTAAGCATAAACCTAACCCTCTGAAAATAGTTCCGCAAGCTGAAGAGATTATTAAGCACCTCCTCCCCGGGGTTCAGGAATTCACTAGGCACAGAATTAGTAACCTTTTACAAAAGAGGAAAAATCCTTTTGATTCTGCCCTAAAATTCTCCAGGTCCGAACTTCTTTTTCTTGCTACAGATCCCAAAATAGCAATCCTTAGTGCTAATAAAACTAATCAGGTTGTAATCCTAGATCATTCTGAATATGTTGCTAAAATGCTTGCTACCATTCAAGATATTCCCCATTCCATCACTGATACAGATCCAACAGCATATACTATTGCAAAACTGGCAAAACTACGTAACGCTGGCACTTTTACCAACTTGTATCTCCCGCAACATGCTACCGTCCCGGGATCTAGAGTTCCGGAGGCATCTGGCAAAATCAAAACCCATAAACCCGGTAACCCAAGCTCCTAATTTCAGGATATGCTAATCCAACTAGAAACCTGGAAAAATCCTTAACAGCTTTTTTGAAGCCTTTTAAACAGCTAACTCAATTTACTTTGTTCGTAGTGCATTTGAAGCCATTTCAAAAATTAAGTCATTTCAGTTCCCGAAAACTCAGCTTATTCTTGCTTCATTAGATGTTGTGAATCTATTCCCCAATGTATCTCGCTCCGTTGTTTACACTCTTATTTAAAGGATATTGTATACCCAAAATTCTTATTCTTCTGCCGAAATAGATGCTATCCTACAAACTTTAAAACTTATTGGAGACAGGCGTTTCTTCCGATTTCTGCACACCATTTTTAAACAGGAGAGTGCACGGATAGGTTCCCCTTTGCCTCTAATACTTGCTGAAATCTTGCTTCAGGATCTGGAAAATAATTACCTTAAATCTTGTTCCGTACAACTATCTTTGTATCTTAGATAGGTTGACGATGTCTTTCTTGTTTGGTCTAATCCTGTTCCTGAATTATTTGACTTAGCCTCGAATTTATCCTTCATCTTCCTCAGTATAAGGTTTATTGTTGAAATTGAGGAATCTGGGTTACTTCCTTATCTTGACGTTTTGGTTTTCCACACCTATGACCACTCACATTTCGACTTTTCAGTTTATCGAAAACCAACTTCAGCTCCAGTTATTATTCCTTCCAATTCATTCACCCCAACAACCCCCTACAAACTTTCATCACTTAGATTCCTTGTACAGAGAGCTTTTACTCATTCATCAACCTCTATTAGCCGAACCCGAAAAATACGAAATATTACTGAGATTTCTGATGTTCATGGGTACCCCGCTGGCTGTGTTTAAAAACCTGTTCAACAATATCAAAGGAAAACATTCACAACACTCACTAGAAATGTACCCACAATTAAGTATGTGGGGGTATGGACTACCAGAAATCTGTGGTCTCTATATTGAAAAATGTATGTAAAAAATTCTACTTGGTTCGGGGTTAAAGCCCAAAACCTATTTTCATTAATTAGACGTGAGAGAGACGTAGTTCTAACTACTTCCCGATTTGGAGTTTAAAACATTCCACTATTGGACAAGAATAGACAATCTGCAAATCTCTGCTATGTAGGCTCAACCTATCGAAGCCTGGGTACTCGCTGGGCTGAACATTGATATGCCATCCGTTAAGAATCTGCTACTTCGACATTGTCAAAAATTGTTACTGAAAAAGACTTGAGACCTGATTGGGACAATGCGAGCTTACTGTCGACTGCTCTTAAAAAACGTTCTATGCTTTTTTACTGAGAGTCTATATATCATTAAACTTGGACCAAAGTGCTGTAATGAAGACGTGCCTGTATACATTCTTTCTATCTGGAGGAATTTAATTTTACAGTACTTTCGGGATGAAGATTTCGAAAGATTACGAACGAAACTTTAACAATAATTTTGTAGTGAATGACAATGATTTGTGTGTTCATTTACATAATGTGTATTATTTATGCTCTTGTCTGTTACTATTTAACCTTGTGCCGCTCAAATCTGTTGTCATTCAATGGCCCAATGACGCGGCCATAGTAGTCGCGAAAGTGCTCGCCAGAGCTTTTATCTGCCACAATTTTTAAAATTGTGAATAAAGACGTTTTTTAGATCCTACGGTTTTAGAAGGAATATTTAAAGTGTTGTATGTGTGCGTTGGCTGCTTGATGAAAATTTACTGTGCTTCGACACTTTTGAATTCTTCTTATCAACAGCTCAGCACGACATACCTTTAATCTAACAATCATACAGGAAGCAAGTGGAGAAATTGAAACTATATTCGCCTAGGTTTTCACTAGATGTCTCAATGAAGGAAAGATTCCTAAATATTGGAACTTTGCTACAATGATTCTGCTACATAAAAATGATGACGTTGAGGATCTTAGGAACTACAGGCCCATCCGCCTCCTTTCAGTGGTTTAGAAAATCTTCACTAAAGTTCTTTCACATCGCTTGAAGGTAACACTGGACATTGTTCAACCGGGAGAACAAGCTGGATTCAGGAGTGGCTACAGCACCATAGATCATATCCATGTGCTGAGAGAACTAATTGAAAGAACGAGGGAAGTTGAACTCCCATTACGCATGGCTTTTTTTATTATGAAAAGGCCTTTGATTCCGTGAAACCACCAGCAGTTACAATGGCTTTCAAATCCTGCGGTGTTGAAGACGCATACATTAGTATTATTAATAACATCTATGAAAATGCAAGTGCAAAGGTTTGGCTGTTTGAGGATACAGCACCAATAAAAATTGGAAAGGGAGTGAGACAAGGTGATACCATATCTTCCAAGGTCTTTAATGCCACATTGTAAAATGTCTTTCAATCATTGAAATGGGAAAATAAAGGGATAAAGATTAATGGAAATTATTTAACTCACCTTCGTTTTGTTGATGACGTAATCAATTTTGCAACTATCCCTTCAGAGCTGCAGAGTATTATCCAGAAACTTTCTAACAATGAACTTCAGAAGACAAAAGCGATGTAAAATGCTTTTGCAAGAAATGAAGATTTATCTATTGATGGGGAATAGCTGGAGACAGCCAATACCTACATTTACCTTTAACAGGAGATATTAAGAGAGGGTCACACTCATGAAGAAATTAATCGGCGTATAAATCTTGGATGGAGAGCTTTTGTAAGAAACAGTACAATTTTTAAGAGCAATATGCCATTATGTCTTAAAAGAAAAGTGTTTTATCAATGCATCCTTCCAGTGCTTACGTATGGTGCAGATACGTGTACATTAACTAAAAAAGACATAAAAAGGCTGCAGACAACTGAAAGAAGTATGTAGATGTGCATGCTTGGTGTAACCAGGAGAGATAAGAAGAGGAACTTGTGGATAAGGAAAATGACAAGAGTGGAAGACATCGTAATCAGAGTAAAATCCCTGAAATGGCAATGGTTTTGGTTTTGGTAACTGTGTGCACCAAAGTACAATAAAAAATATAGTTTATTGCTATAATGGAATAACAAACATAGGAGATGTCGCTGAAATTTGCAGTACAGAAAACATAAATAAGGAAATGCAGGTATATCCGCAATGCAACACAAACTGGAGATCAAACATAAAAAGCGCAAAACCATTGCGCAGTAACATCGGTATCAACCGAGTCGGTATAAATTGGAAAACACCAATGCTAGAGATTATCTCAGAAAAAGAAATATATGCAAAGAAGGGGTCGGACTATAAAATCAGGGAGCCGACATGATTAAGTAAAGCCGGAAAAACGTCACAGAAAGTTAAAAAAAATATGCACACAAATAAGGAAGAGCATAACGGCATATCATTCGATTCGAAGTCATACAAGTACATTATAAGTAAAGGTACAAGAGTATTATAAAACGCCAACCGAGTGGAGCATAACGTCGGTCAGAAGTCAGAACGCAAATCAAACTACAGTAATACATCAACTACAGTATAAGAACAAAGTTAACAGCTGTACCACTAAAGTAATCCGTGACGGAGGAAACACTAATACAGCAAGGGCAGACAATGAGAGCAAAATAAAAACACAAGGTACAGTAACAAAATCAGGAAACAACATTGCAGTGTGAGAGTGAAAACACAAGGGGAACACTACACAATAAGCGAGACGGTGGAAAAAGAAATGCGAAACTAGGAAGATCCAGGGGGGCTGATCCAGAGGGGGCGCCCTCCCTCAGGACCAAGAAAAAGCTTCGATTTGTTAGGTTTTAATAACAAATTGAATCATTTTTCGTGAAAGAAAGCATTATTTAAAAGTATATTACTTTCCTTAATTAATTGGAAGAATTTATAGACATACTAAGAGTGTAAGAACTCTGATTAGGATACTGCGATTATTTTCTTTTTTTTTTTTTAAATGTGTGTTAATGCCAACGGCGCGGGGATACTAGCTGACGTCACCCCGGATCACCACCTTGGGATCACCGCCCGTCGATGTTACACCCGAGGGGTTTTAGCGGCAATCCATAGACAGGACTAGTTTTTGCTGGGGTGACGCCATCTTGCAAGGAGTTCAGAGCTAGACACGGGAGTGAGAAGACGTATGTAGGGGAATGGCGGTAAGACCGCGGAAATACTAGGCGCACATGTTCTGAAATGCTGCCGGCTGATCAACTATAATAGGTATGGTTATGTCATTTTCGGTAGAACGCTAATTCTATATTAAAGACATTTTTATACTCACGACTGTTTCCTCCTTTCACGAGTTGTAAATTATGGTGATATACGAGTTACAAAACACTAAGGATACGTGATAGAAAGGTGTTCGTACCTTTCTGACCAAAAGTTAGGCGGGTCTCTTACACTAAGAACACTTTTTCATTTTAAGAAAAAATGTCAGAAAGGTTCCTGGTTATTCCCGACACTTGAGTCCCCCCCCCCCGCCCACGAAAGTCCTGGATCCAGGCGACCAGAAGGTTAGAAACGTCGCCGGAAATAATTAAAAGTGGTTGGTTTGGGAAAGAGAGCTAAAGGTCATCGTTTTGAGGAAGTAAGGTATCACAAATTTGTTTCTCATCGAGCTCCCTCAAGGAGGTAAGATGGCGAGTGTAACGTCTCATGGAAACTTGGTACCTAGGATCTGTGACACACAGAAATTTGAAAAATGACACATAAGCTTCCAATTGCATTACCGCTGCACACAGGTCAAGATCAGGTGAGTGGAGGAATTCTTCAGTACAAACAATCGTACGAGAAAGTTGGAAGAGGCGTAAGAGTTGCTGTCTGGACGGTGGGCCAAGAACTGTAGGAAACATATCAATGGCCTGCATAACCTCATCTTCAGAAAAAGAATTGACAGGACCTGAACTGAGATGCATACTACTCGAAGAGTCATGAGGCGGAGAAACATCTGAGCAGGTAACATCGGGGACACTAGATGAGGCCACAGAAGGAGTAACAGAAAGATGTTTTCCTTTTTCTGTTTCACAGAGCCTTTGGAAGTTCCAGTATGTTTCGAAGACGGAATAGAGGCGGATGAATCCATTGGCCCCACCCAAAACAAGACCACCCAAAACGGGAGACGAGAAAACAAGTTTTGCCGAGGAATCAGTATATATCCTATCAGCATCTGCTGACGCTGGACCAACAGCCGAGGCATCAGGAAGGTAAGGCAATAAGAAAACAGTAGACAAGTTTGTAGCTGGAGATCCGATATGCGAGAGACAAGGAGGAGAGCCAGTCGGCCGGAGTGCCGAAGCTCTACTCGACACATCCCAGTCGGAAAACTCCGCCGTAGACACATCAGTAGTGGAAGACATCTCTGCTAACCCAGGAGGACGATGCACAACCGTACGTTACGGAAGAGGAGAAAATATATGTGGGAAGGTATCACTGTCCTTGACTGGAATGTGCATCTGACGGAGAAAAGGATTGGTCGCGTCAGACAAAACCCTGAAAGAGGGGATGGTAGAAGGACCTGTGTGATCGGCAGTGGGATGAGAGTTGGAGGAAAGATCACGTCGGGAGCGCTCACAGGAAGCAGTGGTGTGATCCTGTGTAAGACAGTGAATACAGTAGTGAGTGGTGAAAACCTTGAAACTGTAGGTGCGTGAGCCAATTTCAACAACAGCCTCTGAAGGGCAAGCAGCCAAGGCTTGCTCAGTGGGAAAGACAACCAATAACTGGCAACGAAGTCCTGTAACATATGCAAATCTAGTTCCGCGTGGAGCGTCAGAAAGGCGACGGACCTTGCCAACAATTTTGCAAACATGATTGACAAGGAGAGGAAGCGCAGTATCAGTCACTTCCTGTGAAATAGAACGTGATGTTCACCGGACGCTTAGAAAGAGGCGAAGGGATGAGATGATTTGAGCAGATGCTAAGATCACAAGGCCAGGATACCACGCTGACGTCACAGGTTTAGGCAGTTGCGCTCTGTGCGGTAAAGTATATCGAAAAACGATATACAAGCAATCGATAAGGTCTTCATCAGATGGTGCAGCGTGGAACGGGACTCTAGCGATTTCGAAGTTTCTCTGAAGATTATGGAGGTTTCATTAAATGACATTTTCCAGAAATTTTTGAGGGAATACAATATTGATAAAATGGCTTCATTTTTGGTTATTTAGAATCGGAGGAAGAGTACGAAAAATTGCTGAAAGACTTGAATCTACTGGGGTATTCGTAATCTACTGCTGAATGACTTGAATCTACCTTCGTATTCGTAATCTACTGTGGTATTTCTTGCTGACACCCTTCATAAAAGAATTCTATTTTTAAAACTCTTTTTGTTTATTTCATTGTTTTATTATTTTGGAATTCCATATAGTTGGGTAAATTTAATCATTGCAAACAACCATAGAAAAATGGAGGTAAGGGAATGTTGTAGAAAAACCCTTCTTTTGATTTTTTTTTTCGGGAAATTTTATGCGAAAGCATTTATTTTCAAATTGTGAAACAAATGGAGCACATTTGTCGCTTAATGTGTCAAAATAATTTGCTTCGAAATTTTAACTTATCAGACCGTAGGCAATATTTTCCCAAGGCAATGTTTTCTCTCGAAATACAGCATTGGTTATATTAGAAATCTAATTTATATTCGATATTTAACGAAAAAACAACTTATCTGTTGATCGAAATACAAATCGCAATCACGCACTTTTCAAATCAGAAACCCTACGACCCAATAACCAAAGAGATACATAACACGAAGTATGGCAATCAAAAAAATGAATCAATAAAAAAGGAATCACAACGGAGGTATAATGGCGATGATGGCCGCATTAAAAAATCAAATTTTTTGTTCCATAACATTCTAGACTGGTGGCCTGCCAATTTATTCTTATATTTTGTAAACCTACAAGCAGTTTCCTAATGTAGGTTTTGAGATTAAAGTCCACATACTAGTCGCATTAAAACTGGTGAATAATTTTTTATTTTAGGCAATAGCAGTTTAAATAAAAATTTAGTGCCCTGCTAAAATGTTGCCTTCCAAACATGTAAAAAAAGAAGTTTGGCAAGGATATTCTTTATGCTCATGCCCCCCCTCCCCATCCCAGCCAATGTATTTTCAGAAAGTAAAGTGCAAGGGATATTCTACTGATTATTCCAATTTCTTCCATTCCAGTCCCCCCCCCCCTTTCTTCTCCAAAATGTTTGCAGTCAGAATTTTTTTTCTTAAACATTTTATGTAAAAAGTTCGAAACCTATATGAAGAATATTGACTTCTAAACTGTGTTAAAGTACCACCTTATACATTGGTAATTGCTAACTACTTGCATGATCAAGGGACCCAAATAAAGCAGACTGATCAGTGAATAATGCTATAATAATAGGAACATTGAGATAATGAAAGCCTGTTCAGTGAATAATGCTATAATAATAGGAACGTTGAGATAAGGTGGCGCAGTGGTCTAAGCGATGGCTTCTGATCATTCGTCCGAGATGGGTCCAGGTTCGAATCCCGTGAGGCATGGATGTTATGCTTGTCTTACGGTACTGGCTCTCTCCCTTCCCTGGAACCAGTGACCCTAAATTAGGGACGGGCGACTGCTTATAGCTCATTAAGTTGTTCGCGGTGGTCGTTAAACCTCCAGTCAAAAAAAAAAAAAAAAATCTACGAATTTTCGTCAATCGTTGCCTTCACCGTGTGGTTGGACATCTGAATAATAGGAGATAATTCCAAGAGACTATCAGGTGGAGAAGAAGCTGACGTAGAAGCAGCGCCTCGCTGTACTGTAGAGGCAAATGACATCCTCGGAAGAGAAGTCTGTGCGCCGCCCCGGTGGCGCAGTGGTCTAAGCGATGGCCTCTGATCATTCGTCCGTAAGGGGCCCGGGTTCGAATCCCGGTGAGGCAGGGATGTTGTGTTTATCTTACGGCACTGGCTCCCTCCCTTCCCTGGAACCAGTGACCCTAAATTAGGGACGGGCGACTGCTTATAGCCCATTGAGTTGCTCACGGTGGTCGTTAAACCTCCAATCAAAAAAAAAAAAAAAAAAGTCTGTGCTGAGCCGGCTGCCGCAGAAGGCATTGAGGGAAGAGGAGCAGAGGCTGAAGGCAAGGCAAATGTCGCAGCAGTACTCAGGTAAAGCACCGAGACAGAGGCAGAAAGAAGCTAAGTCCAGTGAGGGCACCTGAGCCGAATCACCAGGAAGCTGGAAAGGCACGTGAGCAGACACATCTGATGGCGAGAGTACGTCAACATCCATGGACGTGGGAAGTGCGTCGTGACGTGCATCTGCCGCGTTTAGAGATGACAAGGATAGGCCGGAAGCCGCTATATTGGCAGCTCCCAAACGTAAACAAACGAGCTAACGATATGAAAACGGAGGATTACGAACAAGCACAAGGATGATTTTGCCATAAAAATAGCTCAAAACGTACACAGTACCTTTAAACAGGCGGGGTACGCAACATGTGAGTACGAGAAGAGTTATAATACACTATAATGAATAAAATGTAGGAGCTACCAACACAATGTCTGACAAGAACAAGCAATAGGTTGGACATATTGCCAGAAGGATGGACCACTGATGGACAACCGAAATTTTAGACTGGATTCCAAGGGACAGGAAAAGACCCAGAAGAAGACCATATGGGAGATGATTGGATGAAACTCGAAAGCATGCCAGAGTAACATGGAGGAGCCTGGCACAAGACAGATCGTTGTGGAAGAAACTTGGGGAGACCTTCATCCAGCAGTGGATTGATAATGGTTGACAATGATAATGTTGATGGTGTGTGTGTGTGTCTGTGTGTCATTTTGTCATCCAACTGAGTTGGTAAGGCCGTGTAAGACTTGATGTTGGCTTCCTTTCTCTGTATCCCTTATTAGTGACGTAGTAAGGTAGATAGATGTAAGTTGAACTAAATCATGATGGTGGTTGTTAATTTTCTATATTGTCTACGTTGAATTATATAATTATAACCTCAAGAAAATGTAAAATGTGTTTTTACGTGTTGCTAAGGTTACAAGTGTCTTGTAGAGTGGCAGTTTCTTTCCCTGTATCTTTATATAGCCTTCAAAAATGTAGCTGATACCCGCTCATATTTTGCGTAGAAAATGAGTAATTACACTTGATTAAATTCAAGTGGTGTAATTACTGGTACAACTATTTTTATTTGTTTTCCATAGATAAGGATGTTTATGCATTTTTAAGCAATGGGAAAGCGAGGAAACATCCTTGCAACAACGAAGTGTAAACATTTTCAGATTTGAATCATGCCCGAAAGCAGAGAACTGCCTGTATTGGTACCGCACCGTCACAAGAAACCACTTCTGGTCTATGGCAACGCCTCAAACGAGTATGAGATGACAATATGGTGGGTGCCGAAAAATATGTAACTGAAAACCAAATGAGTTTGAATGAGGCGTTCAAATTGGAACATTCGTAGCTCAGCCCGTGTCATGGAAGTGAATATAAGGATAACACCGTCGTACGAAATGACTGTTTATCCTATCATTCCACTAAAAAGAAGAACAAGGCACACATAAAAAACAAAAAATATCACACCGAATTTTCGGTTGTAATGACCACGTTTTTTGAATCCTTTCTGACGAGAATTAAATTTATCAGTAATTTGAAGTCAATGGAACAGGTTAGAAAAGAATCAACCGGACTTTTACAATGGATAAAACATCCAGCAATAGAAACAGCTACTTACTTACAACAGCGGCTAAAAAGTATGTTACGAAAATTAACAAATGGCGCACAAAAGCAGAGGGGAGCCATCAGAGACAAAATGATTTTTAAACCGAAATTTTTTTTTTTTTTTGATTGGAGGTTTAACGACCACCGTGAGCAACTCAATGGACTATAAGCAGTCGCCCGTCCCTAATTTAAGGTCGCTGGTTCCAGGGAAGTGGGAGGACCAGTGCCGTAAGACAAACACAACATCCTTGCCTCACCAGGATTCGAACCCGGACCCCGTTCGGACGAATGAACTGAGGCCATCGCTTAGACCACTTCGCCACCGGGCCGGCTCCGAAAAGTTAAAAGAAACTATATAGAAGGAAATATGATATAATTATACGCCTTCTAGCGGAAAAATTTTGCATAATGGAAAAGTTGAAAATAGATGAAAGTATTCTTCATGGGAATAACTATGCCACGGAAAAAGGACTTTTCAGATATGTCTCCCGGAAGCAGAGATAGCGAGAAAAAAGTTTTGACCTTTACGCCCCCTAACAGGAAGTCTGTGCATTATTTAAAGAGGAAAATGCTCCACATCTCTATTGTAGTATACAATAAAAAAGAAATTTCTCAATAGGGTTTTTAGAAGCGGGGATACAGCTGCAAACATAATTACAAAAACACCACCTAGCAATAGAACTGTGAACCATAAAACTCCTCAAAAACTAACCCAACGTGTTCCACAAGGTAAATGGCATCCGGTGTTGAAAGAAAATTTTAAATATCACATGTAGAAGCAGAGATATTGAGAAAAACAAATTAAACATTGGCGCTTCCTAGCGTCAAAATTGTGCATTATTTTGGGGGAAAATATACAAAAAGAGTTTTCACAGTTGGTGGTACCTGACTGAAAATCGATTTTTCAATCGGGTTTTTAGTTCCACAGATATTGCAGTAAACGGAAACGTGAACTTACCAATGGCAAACATGGGCGCTAAGAAAAATATTAAATTTCATGTGAAGCATTTCGCAGCGGAAACGCTCTCCAACAAAGAAAGAATTTTTCAAATCGGACTCTTTTAAAAGCAGAGATATCGACAAAAATATGATACACATCTATGCTTTGTAGCGAAAAAACTATGCATTGTTTTAAGAAGAAAGAATTCTCAAAAGGTTTTCCGAGGTGAGCGGTATCGGCACACGAAATAATTTTTTCAGTCGAGTTTTCAGAAGCTCAGATATTGCTGCAAATACATCAGAAGCGGAAATAAATACTTTTGCCCCCTGGTGGCCAAACCGTTCTACATCGAAAATCAGAAATTATAATAAAAACATTTCCCATCAGGAGTTGTATCGGCAGCAGGAAGAATTTTTTAAATCGGAAATTTAGAAGCAGAGATATCGGGGACATGCAATTTAACTTTACGCCCCTAGCGGAAAATCTATTCATTACTTGGAAATTTTAAAAGTTATGAGAAATATTTCACACATTAAACGCTTTCCAATAAAGAATTTTTCAAATTGGACTCTCAGAAACAGATACCAACAAAAATATTATATATGTCTACATTGGCGCTCTCTAGCGTCGAAATTGCGCTAAAAAAACTATGCGTTATTTTAGCAGGAGGTATTCTCGAAAGATTTTTCGAGGTGAGCTGTATCGGTCCACGAAATTTTTTTCCAATCGAATTTCCACCAGCTTAAATTTTTCTGCAAATACATCAGAAGCAGAAATAAACGTTTACGCCCCCTGGTGGCCAAACCATTATTTAGCAAAAATTAGAAACTATTTGCAAAACATTTCCCATCAAGAGTTGTATCCGATGTAGAAAATGTTTTTCAAATCGGACTTTTAGAAGCAGAGATACCGGGGGCAAACGCAATTTACCTTACGCCCCCGTAGCGGAAAATCTATGCATTACTTGAAAAAGAAACTGTGCCCAAAATGGTCTTCGTTATAAATGGTATCGAATAGAAGAAAGATTTTTTTTCAATTGGATATTTAAAAGCAAAAAATATGCAATAATATATATTTAGAATTCAATATTATCTGCATTTACTCCCTCTAGCGGCGAAGTTTTGTATCGGAAAAAAAAGCGGAATGCAAGGATCATCACTCGCACATTTCAAGCTTTCTAATGCAAGAAGAATATTTTAAATCAGACTATTAGTTGCGGAGATATGGTGTCCACAGACAGACGGACCAACCGATAACATAAGCACAGGGGTTTTTTTATAAAAGACGCGCTAAAAATTCATTAAGAACTCTGTTGCTATGAATGAAGGATTAAGCTTTGGATAACTGCAGTGAGGACAATGTGATGGGAATGAATATTTGGATTGCACAATCGCAGGAAACATTACTGCTAAGCTTACCATTATAACCCAAAGAAGAATAAGGTGCTCATGTGGCGGATGCCCGCAAAACAAATGGATGTGGATGGTGCACTCACCCAGGTAGCATCTGAAGAACAGTCAACTTAATGGAATGAATATTTAGATCGAACGGTCTCAGGAAATTATTGTTTAATCTAAATTTCAGTCTATTTATTACTGTTCGGTCTTTCCTCAAACAAATGTGAATAACATAATTTGTAAACGCACCCATTCTCCTCCTATCCCAATGCTTCGCAAAAATCCGAGTTAAAGAGCCGTGTTTACGTGATTGTTGAATAAGAACGGAACAATTTTTGCAGCAATACAGTACGCCACGCTATTTCCTGGATTTAAGGAACCATCCGCAGAAGCAGAGAAACTAACATATGGTCCAGATTTCAAAACTGTACAAATCAAGGCTGAAGCTCTTAAGTCGACCACCCCGTCGATTTTTAGCACGTCTTTTGTAAAAAAGTTCGTGCTTATTTTTGTCCGTCCGTCCGTCAGCCTGTGGATACCATATCTTGGCAACTACCCGTCCGATCTGAAAAATTATTTTTGCATTGGGAAGCTTGAAGTGTGAGAATAACTATCCTTGTATTCTGGGGTTTTCCGATATGCAACTTCGCCGCTAGAGGGCGTAAATGCAAATGATATCAAATTCCAAATACCGTTTATTCCGCATATTTGCTTCTACATAAGCAATTGAAAACATTTTGTCTTCCTTTCGATACCATTTATATCGAAGACTGTTTTAGGTGCAGTCTATTTTTCAAATAATGCGCAGATTTTCTGCTAGGGGTGCGTAAAAATAAATTACGTTTTCCCCGATATCTCTGCTACTAAAACTCTGATATAAAAAATTCTTCCTGCATCGGATACAGCTCCTGACGGTAAATATTTTGCATAAAATTCCTAATTTTTGATAAAGAATGGTTTAGCCACCTGGGGGCGTAAGCGTTTATTTCTTCTGCTTCTGATGTGCTTGCAGTAAAATATAAGCCGCTGAAAATTCGATTGAAAAAATTATTTCAGGGACCCATACCTCTCACCTCGGTAAACCTCTTCAGAATACTTTTTTCTTAAAATAATGCAAAGATTTTCCGCCAGAGGACATGGAGATATATGTTATTTTTGTCGATATCTATGCTTGCGACAGTCCGATCTGAAAAATTATTTTTTTGTTGGAGAGCATTTCTGGTACGAAATGTTTCTCATATAATACACATTTTTTCTTAACACACAAATTTGTTACTAGAGGGTGTAAGTTCACATTTCCTTTTACAGAAATATCTGCGGGACTAAAAATCTGATTGAATTTTTTTTTTCGATCAGATACTGCTAATTATGAAAACTCTTTGTGTACATTTCCTTCCCAAAATAATGAACAATTTCGCCGTTAGAGAGGTGCCGATGCTGTTTTTCTCAATCTCTCTCATTCTACAAGGGCAATTTAAAAACTTATTTCAACACCGAATGACATATATCTTGTGTAACACTTTACGCTTGTATTTAAAGAGTTTTATAATTCTCAATTCTGTCTCTACGTGGTGTTTGTGTACTTCTGTTTGCAGCTGTATCTCCGGTTCTAAAAACCCTATTGAGAATGTTTCTTTTTTTGGTTTTTTTTTTTTACTGTGTGCCATATCCTACAATAGAGATATGGAGCATTATCTTCTTAAATAATGCACAGATTTCCTGCTGGAGGGCATAAAGGTAAAAACCTTTTTCTCTCTATCGCTGGTTCCGGGAGTCGTATTTGAAAAGTTCTTTTTCCTAAGCATAGCTTTTTCCACGAAGGGTATTTTTCGCCTATTTTCAACTTTTGCAATGTGCAAAATTCTTCCGCTAGAAGGCGTAGATTTTTACCATGTTTCCTTCTACAGTTCTTCTTTTAATTGTTCGAGTTGAAAATCTCTTTGTCTCTGATGCCTTCCTTCCGCTATGAGAAACATTTTGTGCGTCATTTGTTAACTTTCCTAACATACTTTTTAGCCGCTGGTAGAAGTAAGTAGATGTTTCTATTTCTGGAGGTTTTATCGATTGCTGCAATGCGATTGATTTTCTCTAACCAGTCCCATTGACTTTCAATATCTTTGATAAATTTTATTCGCGCCAGAAAAGATTCAAAAGACGTGCTCATTACAACCAAAAATTTGGTGTGATCTTTCTTGTTCTTTACTCAAGTTTTGTTGTAACCCCTCCCCCCCCTCCTCCTCTCCCCTTCAATGCTCCGCCCCATCCGTGGAGGAAAATTCACCAGTCTCTACTGAAACCTCGAAAGTTCTCGTACAATATAAAGCTTCCAACTTTCTGGCCTCATTCTGGAGCAAGAAAATAACTTAAGGGAAATCTCTTGACTTTCTCCAAGGAATTGTCGCAGGAAACCACTCTCTCAGTGCCAAGTGATAGGGTGGTTCTGTCGATAAATGCAACAGACTCCTCTCAGTGTCAACTGAGAGAAGTCTGTTGCAAATATCGACAGAACAGTGAAAACGTCTGCTAGTTGCATCTTCTCCTCTCAGTTCCTTTTCCTTTTCTTGATATTCTCGTGTCCCTTTCTGGAGGAAGAACTCTTTTCCTCTATGTTAACTTTTTCCAAAATCCTAAGTTTTTCCCCCTTCATTCTTCCCTTTTTTCCATTCCCCCGAACCCCAGAAATACGTCTAAAAGGGTATCCCTATAATTACTTCCAACACTGACATTGTGATGCTGTGTGCGCTAGGTTTGGGTGTTTCGCCTGTCAGGCCCAATCCTTGCTGTTCATTTTTGAGGTGCATTCCCTTAGCCAAAAGATCCTCATGCCCCAGTCAATATGGTGTTCAATCGTTTATTATCAGTACTTATGATACAGATATTTTGATGTACATATTTACATTTAATTTTATGGGTTGTATTCCATAGAACGCAAAAAGCAACGTCCTTTATCTTTGCGTGAAACTCGTCCTTTATCTTTGCGTGAAACTCGTCCTTTATCTTTGCGTGAAACTCGTCCTTTATCTTTGCGTGAAACTTCCGTCTGTGTATTTCTTTCTCTTGGGCGAACCCCTCTTGTGGACTCAATTCTTTGACAGTTCGTTAACGAATGTTGGTCCACACCTCCTCCATGCATGTGGAAGGCTAACCGCGCATCTCCATTGCATTTGATGATAACTTTCATGAAAAGTACAACACAGCGTGGCGTCTTTTAAAACAATCTTACAAAGATGGTGAGCCGTCTTTCAAACGGATAGAATTGTCCTGTCACAAACAATGTGCATTACTACTGTGACTTAAAGCATACACAGAAAAAAATACATCTTCATCACTGTAATCCGAATGTGAATAATATATAACTAAAAGCAATACATAAATACTACTTAAATATGAATTGAGATATCCCTACCACTGAAAACCGCGTAGACATCACAACCGCGCACCTACAACTGGACATTCCCGCTACGGATGTCAGGAGAATGATTAACCCTGCAAACGGGAAACCAAATCAAATGGTGATCTCTTATTCCCCTACCAAAATTACATTAGGCCCCCAATAAAAATTATTTCGCAGTCAGCTGACAGCAAAAATTTGGTTTCAATTCCCTCCAAACCTCTGAAGACAAAAATAACCATTCTCGAATTCCTGTTGCCTCTGCCTCTCTCTCCTCAACCCAGATTTCGTTTCGGCACTTCAGTCTCCTTGTTCTAGTTCAATGTCGTCTTCAAAAAGATACATTATCGCCTGTAGTTCCTCCTTTTTCTCAGTTCTGTAATGCCAAAATAGGACTAACTCCCTACACTCACTTTATTACCTTTCACTGCTTTTCTCCACACACAATCAGCTTTCTTTTCACCTTTCCTACTTCTATAACGAAGTAATTTTCTCCGTCATTTTTGGTCTACGCCGGGATTCGAACCCGAGTCCGCTTATTCCGGAACAAGTCGCTCTACCAACTGAGCTACGCAGACGTTTATTCTGACTGCTATCTGCATTTATGCCGTGTGCGTCCTGCTGGCAGGTACGTCACACTTCCTGTTAATATATCAATATTGTAAACATTCTTATTCCAGATTTGCCATTTATTCCAGCTTGTAAATATCCTTATTAGGGATTTCTTTAAAGAAAAACAGACAGCTCTAATGAGTTAATCATTTCTCAATAATAGAATTCATCACATTAAATAAAAATTATTGTGCATAGCTTCTCGTCCAATGAAATTGAAAGGTGCCGTTCTAGTTTTTCTCCTTCTTCTGTCATACCTCCGTAAAAGGTGTTTTCTGACAAATGAAACACAGGCTAGTGTCGCAAGTGAAACACAGCCTTTTCGGTGATTAACGACCACTGCTATAACAACGCTTTAAAAGAGAGAGAAAGGGGCAGAAGAAGTCAAACCTTCCGCAGCGTTTTCTCCAGATTCTAATCCTTCTTCATCAAACGATTAATACATGCAAAATAACCTAATAGGGACCGCAGAGCTTCTGTCTCCTTTTCGATTTTACAGCGACAGCAGTTTGGGGACAAGTCTACACATACTAAGTAGATGCGAAAGGACAATTTTGTCTTACAACGTTTTTCCTTAAAACCAGTTCTTTTGAACAGGAACGATAAATTTTCTTTCTTTTCCTTCCTTCGAAATGATTTAGGTAACTTTTGACCTGAAAAACGTCATCCGTTTGCTCCATTATTATATAGGGGAAAACTTTATAGTCTTGCAAAATATACTCATAAAGTATGCCGAACGTACTATCTTTAAAGTAGAGTTATTATAAATAACTAGGTGAAAGCTCCTCAATAATGACGGGGGAAAATCAGATATGTAGAGTATTTTTTTAATAATCATGCATTCTTTCGGTTTGTGATGTCCAAATGTGAAAGTATGTTTCGTGAACATTACAACAATAAAAAAGTATATTGGTTGAAGCAGTGATTCGACAATTAAAACAGGAAAGCACTCTTTCAACTGTGCTACCAAAGTGGGACAAACGTTCAAACATTCAGACAAAGAAAATTATATTGTTTGTTATTACAAATTATGTCCTCTTCCATAAAAAATCACAACTATTTTTAAGCCCAAAATTACCAGTAATGAGCATTTTCTGATAATTTATAAGAGGCACGCTTTGATATTTGAAGCACAATTATTTAGGAGAGTATAAATTTTTGAAGATATAGCACACGTGAAATACTATGCCTGACACTTTTGAAAAAACAAAGTTTGCTTTCAATTTATGTTCTGCTATGTAAAGGCATTATTTGAAGTTTTCTTAAGAACACGTAATAAAACTAGATTCACATCGTCCTAGTTTTTGTTTATTGTTTTCACAAAATGTCACTGAATTCTTCTCTTGTGTGGCTGACCTTGAAATCACTTCTTGTAGTCCTACGATTTCATGCAAGTCAAAAAGAAGCACATCGTCGAACTGGTTTCATAGTGCTACAACTTATCAAATCTGATAATAAAACCATTCTTAGTTTTCATATTTTCGTTTTTCCCAGCACCAGTTTTTCGAAAACAAAAAAAGTTATCGTAAGGCACACAATAATGCGTCGTGCAGCTACCTCATTTTTTTTTCAAGTATTAAACTTTGTTTTCCTTTGATTCAAACAGATGAAGCGTCGAATGTTTTAGAAAAAACTCACCTGTTGGGGAATTCTGAAGCTCTAATGTGGCAAAAATTTCTGAGTTATCTAATGGAGTTTTCCAATTCTTCCTCTTCGAGACACAATTATGAGGGCTAGATGGGCAGGTGTTTCCTAGTGAAACGGATAAAAAGATGCTCTTAATAGAATAGTTACCCACACAGTGCTGTCTTTTTTAGCCCGTGTGAAAGGAACCGTAAAAATTTAATGAGAATAGAGTTCAGGGTTTAGGGGTTGAACCCACCCATATTGTCTGAGAAAAAAAGAGATAATGCATCGCATCTATCCAGGAATCATGTTTACAGATATTGCAGTTGGTATCATTTCAGAAAAGCCTCTAGGTAAGCTTATGGTCGTACTTAATCGTAACATTCCACATTTCGTATACCTACACTGAGCGACTATAACGTCAGCCGGGGCAGAAAGTGGCTGCAAATACGAACTTTAATATTTTTTTTTTTTTTTTGTAATTTCTAGCGGCATATGTACACCAAATTAACGGTTTGACATTTTATTGAAAAATCAAGATCTCTAAATAAGAATAATGAAGACAGTAAAACAAACTTAAGTAACGGCTTTCATGACGAATAAAAAGTAAAAGAAGATTTTCTTGGTAACTCAAGTATAAATAAAAAGGAAAATGAATTTCAAGCTTAATCAATGTCATCTGGTTCCGTAATAACTGCAAGTAGTGTGAAATCTCGGGGGGGGGGAAATTAGCACAATCTATAGATCTCGGTAGTGAAAATGTTTTGGTGACAGTGAAACATGTCACCAGACAGACATAAGCAACTTCTTGAGGAGAGTTATTGTGAATATTTTCACATATGAATAGGCACTTAAAACACCATCGAGACCTTCTGAGAAATTCGTTTTCCCTGTTTCTGCTAAGAGAAAATTGGCTTTAGAGTTAAAGTAGCTCAAATTGGGTACTTGGTTAGCTTACTTAAACGATCATGTCGAGTATTGTGCAAAATCTCTGTATTATTTGGTCGTCAAGTTGAAGGCAAAAGAAATCAAGCTCTAGGTGCACTGATAACAATAGTTTATATAAATTGGAAGAATGCAAAAGAACATTTTGGAAAACACAAGCTGAGTGGTCTTCAGACCCTGACTTCTGACCATTCGTCCGAGATGGTCCCGGGTTCGAGCCCCGGTAAGGCATGGATGTGTCTTTTGGCGCTAGCTCTCTCCCTTCCCTGTAACCAGTGGCCCTAAATTAAGGACAAGAGACCGTTTATAGCCCTTAGAGTTACTCATGGTAGCCGTTAAACCCCGATACAAAGAAAAAAGAAAACATTATATACAAAATACAATTGTCTAGCATGCAAGCAGATAACTTTTTAAATGTTATAAATGGGAAACAAGCTAACGTAGTTTATCTGATAGATGCAGGGAGAAAACAATAGGTAAAGTACGAAGAAAAGTTCATTTCAATTGTGGGACCAATAATTTCATGTGGTAGCCAAGAACTTACTTTAAGAGGTCACGAGTGAACGTCACTCTCACGAAACAGGCAATACGGGCCTGGAGTGGGTAAATTATTTTACCTAGGATTCATTAAAAAATATGCAGGGTGTGTTAAACTCAATTTCGTTTACGTTCCTTCAGAAAGGGAAAACTCGTGGCTGCAGCTAGAGCAATGGAAACAGAAGGTGAAAAATTAAAAGAAAGAGAACAATTCAGCACCTAATGGAAAGACAATTAACGTAGTTTATAAAGAGGTGTTATGAACTGAGATTCTTCTGTATTCATGCATTTCAAAGATATTACTGCACTGCTAACAACGTTCGCACACGTGGAATGCATACGAAGCTAATGTTTTATGTGATCTGGGAGGTTCTCATAATACAATCATTCACTATAGTAAAAATAACAATACACCGGTTGCGTCTTAAATGGTATGCCTGGGCTGCACCGAGTGCAATTCAGCTAGTTAAAAAAGTAAAAAAATTAATTCTGTTGATGATGGGAATAAAATGAAACGGTAGGCCAATTGAATAAAGCAATACAAGTACAAGTATATTTTTAAGATCTTGAAGTCATGATTTCATTTATCGAACATCATCACATTATAAATCTGCTGAAACACTTCGCTGGATATAGCGGACACTATTGAAAAAGAAAAAAACAATCTTAGAGCACTGACAAGCTCACAGTAGTAACTTAGCTTTAGAATTGATATCTACAGAACTGGAATACACAGCCTCCCCCCACCCATCTCAGCTGATCAGCTGACCACGAGCCGGTACTGCAGTCCCCCGCCATTTCAGCTTATCATAAGCCCCCACTGAATGAACCTAAATTAACAGGGCTGAAAACTTCGTTCTCTAGTCAGTGCAACAAGTTCCAGATTTAAAACAAATTAATTTTAAATTTAAAGCGAAATATCCTTAAAACAGAAATACTTTTGCATTTCAGATAATCACTATTAAATATCGTTATGCACAGATCTCTGCAGCTTTTCAAAGAATCGAAATTGGGCAGGTGTACTATTTAAGATATGTGAAAGACAGTGATGTATTCAGGCATCTTCTCGGGGTGCTTACCCCCTCCACTCAAAAATCCATGAACGCACCCCGTAGTTTTTTGGGTAATCTCCCTTATATTTAGTATAATAATTTTCGTTTACAACTGACTACTGGGAGAAATTAATTGAAAAACATAAGAAAATGAGGGAAAATATTATAATAATAAAAACAAACATCCACATGGACTTCAATATTTTTATCATCCTTCAGTAAAAAAAAAGTCCTGACTGAAGGAGCAATTTTTCAAGCACTGACAACTTGGACTACTTTCACAATAAAAACCCCAATTCCTTCCCGCCTATGATCTGGAAAAAAACTAGAGTCTGGAGCTCCTATCGTATCACAGGGCATCCACTGGCGCCTGGCTGAAATGAAATGTGAAACAGACCCTTCAGGCTCCAAGTAGAGCAAAGCAATAAGTAAACATTGGATGTAGGTGGGGGGTGGCACCTGCGGGAAATGCATATAGGGTTCTTCGAAAGTGTGGCCTGGGTTCTCTGTTACGTGTGTTTTAACTGAAACCCTTCTCTTTATAGCCGTATTTCGTTAAAAGTTACGAGTAAAGAGAGATGCAACCAACCATGGGGACCGTCCCGGTGGCGCAGTGGTCTAAGCTATGGCTTCTAATCTTTCGTCCAGATGGGTCCGGCTTCGAATCCCGGTGGAGCATGGATGTTGTATTTGTTTTACGTCACTGGCTCTCTCCCTTCCCTGGAACCAGTGACTGTAAATTAGGGACGGGCGACTGCTTGTAGCCCGTTGAGTTGCTCATGGAGGTCGCTAAACCTTCAATCGAAAAAAAAAAAAAGAAACACACATGAGAATCTCCTTTCCCGTGTTTCTAACAAATATAAGCCACCAACTGTTTCAGACCATTGCCTTCTCCATCTCCTTTACCCCCAAAGCAGCGGAGGCTGAGCGCCGGGGGAACTGCGACATTTTCTCTTAGTCTAGGGGCATCTCCTAAAACTGCGCAGTTGTAATATTTGTAAAATCGAAATTGTCATGTAAAAGTGAATCATGTAAAAAAAATGTAAAATCACTTTTCCTGCCACACAGAAAAAGTTCCACACATCTTTCAGCAACTTGGAAAAGTGCCACACATTGGAAAACTGCCACACTGGAAAAGTACCACACTTCGAGAAAACTTCTACACTGGAAAAGCACACAGGAAAATTGCCACATGTTTTTCATCAAGGAGCTGGGCACAAATTATTTTTCCTCCGAGAAACATTTTGAATGTGTGGAAGTTTTCCAGTTGGGAAATTTTCTAAGTTCCCGAATTATGTGTGGCAGTTTTCCAAGGTGCCTAACAACGGGAAGGAGTTCTTTTCTTTGTCTGAGTTTTGAGGCTGGTTCATACGAGTTTAGGGAAACTGGCCACAAAAGTTTAAGGGAAGTGGGCTGGGCGTCTATGTAAGCCAAACGAGAATTGTATTTTAATTTGAGGGAATAAATTGCCGTGACTTAGTACCTTTTGTAAAACCACAGTGCTCGACGAAGAAAGGAATTACAGCATGACTCATACTGTGTTCCGAAAAGGACGATATGGTGGAATTCTTCTTCAATAACGCTGCGCTTTTACTTCGGTGCTAAATATTTGCAAAACATGTCAAGTTATTAATATTTCTCTTTTACTTAATTAATTCAAAGAGTCTACACCTAGGGCTTTTTAACAGTTTTTAATCTCCCGATTTCATATTCATAACGTTTGCATATCAAACCAAGTTGACAATAGTGCGCATTTACTTTGGCACTAAATATTAATTCATATGCTCTAGGCCTAGGCCTTTTAAACAGTTTTTATTCTACCGATGTCATATTCACAAAAGTGTACGTATCAATTCATGTTAATAATATTGCCCTTTTATTTAGGCACTAAATATTAATTCATAGGCCCTACGCCTAGGCCTCTAAAACAGTTGTTATTCTACCGATGTCATATTCACAACGTTTACACGCCAAGTCAAGTTAATAACATTGCCCTTTTACCTAAGCATTAAATATTAATTCATATGCCCTAGGCCTAGGTCTTTTTAACAGTTTTTATTCTACCGATGTCATATTCGCAATGTTTACATATGAAGCCAAGTTAATCATACTGGCATAACTAGGAAGGATAAGAAGAGGAACTCTTGGATCAGAAAAATAACCAAAGTAGAAGACACCATGATCAAAGTAAAATCCCTGAAATGGCAATAGGCTGAACATACTGCTAGAAGAATGGACTACTGAAGTATTAGACTGGGTACCAAGGAACATAAAAAGACCCAGAAGAAGACCACGTGAGTGATGGATGGATGAAATTCGAAAGCATGCCGGAATGACATATAGTAGACTGGCTCAAACAGACATTTGCAGAAGAAGCTTGGGGAGACCTTCATCTAGCAGTGGATTGATAGATTTAAAATTTAAGATTTATATTAATTTAGATTTTAATAGGGGTTTTTTGTAGCACGCTCACATGCCCTTTTACAAAACACAATAAGATATAGGATCTGACGAGAAAATTCGTCAGATCCTAAATATTATCTTCCCCAGTTGTCAAAATATTGTTCCGACGCCGCTAACCCTAGTATGATCTACACTATAACTTTCAGCGAATAAAATACGAACAAGACTATGAACGAACAGCGCCCTTTTTCTGATGTAGAAAGGAGTTTTCAATCAATAATAATGATAAAAAGCAGTACCTTACAGAATGCATTAGCAAAAGAGCAATGTTAATAAATTGACAGCTCAACCAACTGTGTTCTTTAGATGAAATAATTACTTCAAGTTTGCATATCAACATAAAATTATTGGTACAAAGAAGAAAATGTACTTTTGCTGTTCTAAGACAATTCCGCATTGATAAAAATTGTTGCCTTTACTAAGGAAATTATATTTAACACTGGGTATCTCTCTATCGTATAGTACACCAAAATGTAAGCCACTGATTCTCTAATAACTACATCTGGGGGAAAAAGGCATTTGTTCACAAAGTGCACGAAATTTACATTAATTACGTCTGCACCCCATTTATAATATTACTTTTGCATTCCATATTTTCTCCATAGACTTACCTATCCGTATCACAGTGAGAAAAGAGAGAGAAAGGCTATCTTCATTTGGACAATACCCAGGAAGAAAACTGTGGCGTAGGTTCTAGCCTAAGGCAGTTTTTATGCGCAGAAGGAAGACCATATGTTGCGGTCAAATAAGATGGACCCACCACTTCGATACTCTGATTCTTTCCCCTTCCCTGTGGACAATAAAACAATTATACTGTTAGGGAGGCAGCCTCTTAGGAGGAAAAGCAATTTGTGCCCGGCCCCTTAATGGAAAACATGAAGCAGTTTTCCTGTCTGTCAGTTTTCCAATGTGTGACACTTTTCCAAGTGCCTGAAAGATGTTTGGCACTTTTCCTGTGTTGTGGTTTACAATGAAACATGCAGTATATGTTTTTAAGCAAGTGTACAACATTTCTTTCAAAACGATCAAGTGCCATGTCTCAAATACAGATTGTTTCGTTCTTTAGTAGTACAGTACAAGATGTAGTGCGCAGCAACCACAAGAGAAGAGAAGAAAATACGAGGAAGAAAAATAATTGACAGAGACCGTTTTAGTTACAGAATCTTCAACCAAATGTGGTAATTTAATTTCATCCAAAAAGGATAATCGTGGATACAATAAGAATTGGGAAAGAGAATATCCGTGGTTATATTTCGACAAAGTTAGGAGAGGAGCATTTTGCAAAGTGTGCGAAATATTTGCAAAACAAATTATTCGGCGGCTCTACAGAAGTCATAACACTTTCTTTTACACTATACAAGAAAGCTTTAGAACAACTTGGCAAATTAAAAAACATTCCAAAGCTTCTCACCAACTAAAAAGTATCGAATTGCAGCAAATGAGCAGAAGGGCAAAAGCCAATCTAATTCATAATCAGATACCGAATTAGAGTGAAGAAGAATTAAAATATAATAGAGAGTCCATGATGGTACTTGCCCGAGGTGTTTACTTTTTGTGTAAACGTGAAATAGCAGACACAACCAAGTATGAGCCACTTGTACAAACACTTTTAAAAGTAAGTCCCAACTTAGAAAAATGGGTGGGAATGCAACGCAGCCGTTCTACGTACACAAGCAGAGCGACAGCCAGTGAACTGTTGATTGCTACTGAAGAAGTCATAGTTAAGCAAATACAATGAAGAGCAATTGAATTAGAGATACCTGTCTAGTAACGTGAAGCACCACCTTTCGCCCTGATGACGGCGGCGATTCGTCTCGGCATGGACTCGACAAGACACCGGAAGCGTTGGGAAGTCATACGGATCCACGACCAACTGAGCAAGCTCCCACAGTTCACGAAGATTTGATGGAGGGGGTCAGAGCCACGAACATCTTTCTCGATGGCATCCCAGATGTGCTCGATAGCATTGAGGTCAGGCGACCTAGCTGGCCAAGAAAGCGAGGTCACGTCGGTGGAGTGTTCATCCAACCATTCAGATACAATTCGGGAGCGATGGCACGGCGCATTGTCTTGTTGCGGGATGAGGTCCCCAGTGGGATGTTGAAGACGCACAAACGGGAGCAAATGGTGGTCCAGGATATCTCGGTAACGTTGACCTATGAGGGACGATGTCACACGTACCAGGGGTCCCATTTCTGTCCACATAAACAGACCCCAGACGAGAATGCCACCCCCCACCAGCATGAAGAGTACCCTGCTGGCAAGAAGGATCCATCGCTTCATGTGGTTTGCGCCGTACTCGGATCCTGCCATCCGCATGTACCAACGTAAATCTCGACTCATCAGTCCAGTCAACATTTTCCCACATGTCTTGGGTCCAGTGGCGATGTTCACGCACCCATGCTAATCTTTGCACCGTGTGATGTGCGGTCAGCAGCGGTACCCTCGTGGGACGATGGCTTCTGTACCCCATAGCGAGGAGATGGTTCTGTATGGTATGGCTGCTTACACGTTTTTTTGCACCAGCGTTATATTGCCGAGTGATTTCTTGCACTGTGGCCCGTCTATCCGCTGTTACAATGCGAGCTAGCCGACGATGACCCCGCTCATCCACACGCTGTTGTCCGCGGTAGTTGGCCCTTGCAGGGATGGTTTTACCGGATTCGATGTACTCACGGTGCAACCGTGACACAGTGGCTCATGAAATTCCCTGTGCCTGCACGACTTCCGAGATGGAGTGACCCATTCGTCGGGCCCCGATAATTTGCCCACGATCAAATGCGCTTAGATCCTTCGTCTTACCCATACTGCGTCCGACTCTTACTGATTCCCGTCGCATCACTTCTTATATTGTCGGATCACTGCATACGTCATGTCGTTTCTGTTTACAGGGCCGTATTTGCATAACGCCAGCTGTCTCTAATTCAATTTCTCTTCAGTGTAAAAGAAAAACTTTACAATAGAAAATTTGCACTGATGGCTGACGAATTCTCTAATATCAATGATGAGTCAGAACTTTTCATATATGTATGTTATGTTTCTGAGAATAAGCCATTTTAAACGTTCCTTTCACTGGTTAAATTGGAAGACACAAAGTCTGAAAGTATTGCCACTGTCATAGATAACGAACTACAGAAGAACTTTAAGTATGATGATTTGGTTGCACTAGGTTTTGATGGCGCAGCTAATTTTTCAGAGAGTATTTCAGGTGTTAGAAAACGTTTGTGAAATGAAGCAGGAAGATAATTACCGTACGAGCATTGTAGAGCACACGTTTTATCACTGGCGGTGACAACTGCGCGAAATAAACATCCGAAAATCAAAAGAGTTTTCCATATGCTTGAGGATATTTATAAACAATTCCATCTGTCTTCTAAAAGGGGCAAGCAACCTTCATGAAATCCAAGCAACAATGAACGACTTCAAGCTTAAAATCCCTGAAGTGAGATGGATGTCGCATTATAAGATTACCCATGCTGTTAAGTTATCTTATTCTTCGATTACGGTCGCCTGTAAACATATACATTTAGATACAGCTGACCTTGCTTCTCTAGCTGGCGGCATTCTGCTTGAGATGAGGAATTCCAGCTTCGCTCGATCACTCTTCATTTTAAACGAAGCAATGGATGCAGTGAACAAGTTAAGAGCTACAGAACCCCTCTTTCAATCTTTCAAACCTTCTTAGATTAATAAAATGAAATGTTGATCACTTGAAGGAAATTTCCTTCTACTTCACCAATGATGATCCCTTCGTACTGAGATGGCATCTTTTCTGATGAAGTGCTCATCTGTTTCTTCCCTTGCTACAAATGAAGCAGAACAAACGACATTAAAAGATGCTGGAGAATTTCTGAAGTCAATGATTCAGCAAATAAGCGATAGGTTCAGTGATGGAGCAATGAGTTCAATTAAGAGTAGTTCAGCTTTCTTTTCCAGTTTGTCACAATTTGAAAAAACAAGAAATGAAGATTTTCAGGACGTGTGTGAACGCATGAGTGCAATTCAAAGTGATGATGTCATAGCAAATGATAAATCATTTAAATGTTACACTAGGGCAATGCCCGCACCCGAGAGGCAAACAGAAGAAAAAACTCCTTTTCTTTTTGATGTCAACATCAACTGGATGCACCAGTCTTTGTCAGATGCCCGAAGTTTTACTATGCATTCCAATATTCACTGCGGGAGTTGAAAGGAGTTTCAGAACCATGAATCAAATTATCAACAAACTAAGAAGAAACTTGGAGAAGAAACGTTGAATCATTGTATGATTTCAAGCATAGAAGAATCTTCAAATCCTGACAACTTTTTCGGAAGTGTGGTGGACCGGAATGATCAAAAACCTCACCGGATCCGACTTTTGTAACTGGTAACCACATCAAAGTTTTATTTTTTAATTTTCCTTATTCACTGATTTAATACAGAGTACTTTTAATCACACCTCTAATGTCAAAAGTTATTTTTTACACATGTAAGGATATGATAAAAATCATTGAAATCCTTTTCATGTTTCGGTAGAATTAAGATTATACTAAGTTTTGAATTAATTTCTTTGTTTTAAACACTAAAACTAAAACTGCCATCTGCATATACACTTAAGAGCAATTGAATTAGAGACAGCTGGCGTTATGCAAATGTGGCGATGTGGGCGGCCCTGTAAACGGAAACGACATGACGTATGCAGCGATCCGACAATATGAGTGATGCGACGGGAATCAGTAAGAGTCGGACGCAGTATGGGTAAAACGAAGGGTCTAAGCGCATTTGATCGTGGGCAAATTGTCGGGGTCCGACGAATGGGTCACTCCATCTCGGAAGTCGTGCAGGCACAGGGATTTTCACGGGCTACTGTGTCACGGGTGCACCGTGAGTACATCGAATCCGGTAAAACCATACCTGCAAGGGCCAACTGCCGTGGATCAGCGGGATCATCGTCGCCTAGCTTGCATCGTAACAGCGGATAGACGGGCCACAGTGAAGAAATCACTCGGCAATATAACGCTGGTGCACAAAAACGTGTAAGCAGCCACACCATCCAGAACCATCTCCTCGCTATGGGGTACAGAACCCATCGTCCAACGAGGGTACCGCTGCTGACCGCACCTCACAGGGTGTAAATAATAGCACTGGCGCGGGAACATCGCCACTGGATCCTAGACATGTGGGAAAATGTTGCCTGGACGGATGAGTCGAGATTCACGTTGGCACATGCCGATGGCAGGATACGAGTACGGCGCAAACCACTTGAAGCGATGGATCCTTCTTGCCAGCAGGGCACTCTTCAAGCTGGTGGGGGTGGCATTCGTGTCTAATGGGGACTGTTTATGTGGACAGAAATGGGACCCCTGGTACGTGTGACATCGTCCCCCATAGGTCAACGTTACCGGGATATCCTGGCGGACCATTCGCGCTCATTTTTGCGTCTTCAACATCCCACTGGGGACCTCCTCCTGCAACAAGACAATGCGCCGTGCCATCGCTCCCGAATTGTATCCGAATGGTTGGATGAACACTCCACCGACGTGACCTCGCTTTCTTGGCCAGCTAGGTCACCTGACCTCAATCCCATCGAGAGCATCTGGGATGCCGTCGAGAGAGATGTTCGAGGCTCTGACCCCCCTCCATCAAATCTTCGTGACCTGTGGGAGCTTGTTCTGGTGGTCGTGGATCCGTGAGGCTTCCCAACGCTTCCGGTGTCTTGTCGAGTCCATGCCGAGACGAATCGCCGCCGTCATCAGGGCGAAAGGTGGTACTACACGTTACAAGACAGGTATCTCTAATTCAATTGCTCTTCAGTGTATATTTACGTTTCCTACACTTCTGGCCACCAAAAATGCCACACCAAGAAGGACAAGAGATAACAAAGCCAGATTTACTGGACGCATAACAACAGATACAAAGATGAAACAATTGATCTTACACGCCCGTGCGACTTGCGGAACACGCAGACATCAATAGTTCGTGTGGCCCCCATGGCTGGCAATAACGGCCGCTACACGCCCAGGCATCGAACGAAAGAGGCTTTGGATGTGGGCTTGGGGTATGTCGGTCCAAGCTGCTTCCACACGTTGCAACAATTCATCAGGCGTAGCCGCGGGTGGTGCTTGCCGGGCCACTCAGTTGCCGATCAGCGACCAGACGTGTTCGATGGGCGACATATCGGGAGAACAGGAGGGCTACGGCAGCAGTGACACTTGGTGGGTCGTGAAGAATTGTTGCACGATGCGTGCCACGTGCGGGCGCGCATTGTCCTGTTGAAACGTGGCCGCTGGCTGGTCCTGCACGTAAGGGAGGACTACAGGCTCCAAAACGTCGGAGATGAAGCTGTGGCTGTTGAGTGTACCGGCGATGCGTACCAGAGGGGTGTGGGTTTCATATCCAATTGCGCCCCAATCCATGACGCCAGGCGACGGACCGGTATGGCGATGCATAATGCAGGCTTCATACAGTCTCTCGCCGCGGTGCCGCCACACGCGGATCCGACCATCGTGGTGTTGCAGGAAGAAGCGGGATTCGTTGGAGAAGACAACGTCGTGCCATTCCGTAGTCCAGGTGCAGCGTTCAACGGCCCACTGCCGCCGCACTCGTCGGTGGTGTAACGTCAATCGTAGTCGGAGCAATGGGTGCCATGCTACAAGTCTCCGCTCCTGCAGACGACGTCGAACGGTACGTGGTGTCACAGGTTGTTGCGCAACACACCCTAATTCCTGCGCTAACGTGCGTGATGTGGCGGTGCGAGCCGTCAATGCCCGCCGCAGAACATGCCAGTCCTCTCGTTCGTTGGTGTGCCGCGGCTGCGGCAATCACTCACGTCGGTCCGTCCGTCCCCCCTGCACCCATCAAATTCATACTCGTCTCACTGTGGCTGGATGTCGTCTCACACGGGCGCCGATGTCTCGGTACGATAAACCGCTGTCGCGATAAGCCACTATTCGTCCTCTGTCGAACTCCGAAACGAGCTGGAATGACTGCCGTATTCTGCGACGAGGCATCAGGAAGCTTCCCACGCACAGGTCCGGCAGCACAACACACTTCCACTACTTACACCCCGCCTTCTGTGCACCCTTCTTATAGTGCTTTTCGGTGGCGTACCGGGCGCACATGATTTGCATATGCCCTGCAATGCTAATCGTTTGCATGTCCTCTCGCGGGCGATGCATGCTGCGAATTTCAGGCCAATCGGATGCTTCCTTCTTGGTGTTGCATTTCGGGGGCCAGCAGTGTAAATCCGACGAGTTAATGCAACCACTAATGTATATAGTACCTTGACAAAAAAACAGCAGAAAGAAAGGAATTGCCGTTGTTAATTAGAGCCATTTGACTTCACATATAGAGTTAATTCTTTAAATGACATTTTTATTAAAAAACGTAGCTCTGAAAACAAAGTAGTTGTGAATATATATATATATATATATATATCATCATCATCATCATCATTGTCAACCATTATCAATGCACTGCTGGACGAAGGTCTCCCCAAGTTTCCTCCACAACGGTCTGTCTTGTGCCAGTCTGCTCCATGTCACTCCTGCATACTTTCGAATTTCATCCAGCCATCTCCCATGTGGTCTTCTTCTGGGCCTTTTCCTGTCTCTTGGAATCCAATCTAAAATTTCGGCTGTCCATCGATGGTCTGTCCTTCTGGCAGTATGTCCAGCCCATTGCCGTTTCAGGGATTTAACTCTGATCATGATGTCTTCCACTCTTGTCATTTTTCGGATCCACGAGTTCCTCTTCTTATCTCTCCTGGTTACACCAAGCATGCACCTCTCCATGCTGCTTTAAGTTGTCTGCAGCCTTTGCATGTCTCTTTTAGTTAAGATCCGCGTCTCTGCACCATACGTAAGCACTGGAAGGATGCATTGATCAAACACTTTTCGTTTAAGACATAATGTCATATTGCTCTTGAAAATTATGCTGTTTCTTCCAAATGCTCTCCAGGCAAGTTTTGTACGCCAATTAATTTCTTCATCAATGTGACCCTCACTTGATATCTGCTGTCGAAGATAAACGTACGTGTCTGTTATCTTCAGCTTTTCTCCATCAATCGATAAATCTTCATTTTTTGTAAAACATTGAACATCACTTTTGTCTTCTGAAAGTTCGATTTTAATCCCACTTCTTTACTCTTGTCAGCAAGTTCCTGGATCTTACTCTGCAGATCTGATGGGGTAGTTGCAAAAATAACTACGTCATCAGCAAAACGAAGGTGGGTTAGATAATCTCCATTAATCTTTATCCCCTTGTTTTCCCAGCTCGGCGACTGAAAGACTGCCTCCAATGTGGCACTAAAGAGCTTCAGAGATATGGTGTCACCTAGTCTCACTCCCTTTCCAATTTTTATGTGTGTTGTATTTTCAAACAGCCGAATCTTTGCACTTGCATTTTCATAGATGTTATTAATAATATTAATGTATGCATCTTCAAAACCGCAGGATTTCAGAGCCATTGTAACAGCTGATGGTTTCACCGAATCAAAGGCTTTTTCATAATCGATAAAAGCCATGCACAATGGAAGTTCACATTCCCTCGCTCTTTCAATTAGTTCTCTCAGTACGTGGATATGATCTATAGTGCTCTAGCCACTCCTGAATCCAGCTTGTTCTCTTGGTTGAGCCATGTCCAGTGTTACCTTCAAGCGGTGTGAAAGAACTTTAGTGAAAATTTTATAAACCACTGATAGGAGGCTGATAGGTCTGTAGTTCCTAAGATCCTCAATGTCACCTTCTTTATGTAGCAGGATCATTGTAGCGTTGTTCCAATCCTCAGGAATCTTCCCTTCATTAAGGCATCGAGTGAAAATTTGGGCGAGTACTGTTTCGATTTCTCCACTTGCTTCTTGTATGATGTCTACAGTAATTCCATCTTCTCCGGGAGCTTTTCCTCGCTTCATGTTCTTGATTGCATGTGCAACTTCTGCTGGGAGGACTGTTAGAACTCTGGTACTGGTACCTTTCATGATATCAGGAGTACATGTATCATCCCTTTCATATAATTTGGAGTAGAAATCTTTCACTCTTGTCAATATTTCGCCTCTATTTCTTGTTACAGAATCATCTTTTTTTCTCAGTGCCATAATCTGTTTTCTTCCCTTACTGAGATGTCCCTTTGCTATCTTTAGGCTTTGTTTGTTTTCAATTGCTTTCCTCACTAGTTCACAGTCGAATTTCCTTACGTCTTCAGTTATACTTTTTCGTACTGTCTTGCATAGCTCTATATATTCCACTTTGGAAGTCACATCTTCTTTAGTTGTCTTCATCTCTCTTCTTTTTTGCATCAACATTTTGGTTTTTCCTGATAATTTGTTCACATGCAACTTGTTCTTAGACCCAGCTAATTTTGTTGCTGTTTCCATAAGAGCTTTGGTTACTTTTCTGTTAACTTCAGAAATATCCACTTCTTCCGATGTTAGGCCTTCTAAAGCAGAGAATCTGTTCTTCTGTTCTAACTTGAAAGTATTATGGTGTTTTTTAAGGTTGGTTATGTCAATACATTTTGCTTGTCTTATGAGCTTGCCACGTTCGAGTTTAGTCTTGAGGTGCATCTTACATCTCACCAATCTATGGTCACTACCTGTGTTGAACTTGTTTAGCACACTGCAGTCTTCTATGACGAATTTTTTGTTACACATAATTAAATCAATTTCACTTGTCGTCCCATTTGGATGTCTCCATGTCCATTTCCTGTGTGGCTTTTTCCTGAAAAAGGCGTTCAAGATGAAAAACCCTTCTGCCTCTGCAAACTCAACGAGAGTATCAAACAAAGATCCCCGCTCTTTCCACGTTTATAAGTAAATCACGGAAAAATTATCATCGGCCGCCACCGGGAGTCGAACCCAGGGTCTTCCAGTTACGCGCCGGACATGCTTCCGCTACACGGAAGCATATCTCCGCTTGACAGGGTCTTCCAGTTACGCGCCGGATATGCTTCCGTAGCGGAACCATATCCGGCGCGTAACTGGAAGACCTTGGGTTCGACTCCTGGTGGCGGCCGATGAGAATTTTTCCGTGATTCACTTATAAACGTGGAAAGAGCGGGGATCTTTGTTTGATGTCCCTGGTCCACGTTAAATGTCTGTATTAATCAACGAGAGTATTTACACGCTGGTTTCTGTTGCCGTGACCGAATTTACCTACTGAAGTTTCATTCTGTTGCCATTGCCCTATTTTTGCATTGAAATCTCCCATAATTATCTTCAAGTGCTGCTTACCTTTATTATTTAGATGACGAATTTCCTCATAAAATTCTTCAATTTCTTCTTCAGGATGACTTGTGGTGGGTTCATAAGTTTGAATAATCTGAGCTTGGTATCTTCTCGAGAGTTGGATAACGAGTCGTGCAGCTCTGTCAGAGGAACTTTCAACTTCTACAACTTTATCCTTCAGTTTCTTGTTTATTATAAATCCAACACCACTAGTTCTGCCAGTATCTGTCCCACGATAGTAGAAGAGATGTCCACTTTTCAGTTAAATGGGATCTTCTTCTTTTCTCCTTACCTCACTTAGCCCGACGATGTACCACTTGATCCTTTGTAGTTCCTCTTCCAATTCAAGAAGCCTTGAATCAGAAGATAGGGAGCGTCCATTATACGTAGCCAAAGTCAGCATCAGATGGCAGCCCAGTCCGGTCCTCCGGGGATTCTTAGCACCCTCTGCCTTCATGTCGCACTGGCCCCTTCCTTGGCCAGGTACATTCCAGCAGCCGGAGACTGAGGGCCAAGATTTAAGTTGTGGAGTCATTTTGGAGGGGTTTGGCTATAACTCACCACGCTGGCCAAACGGGTTGGTGAGTGTGGGATAGCATTTCCTCTAATCCCGATGGTATAGTTATGCCGCTATTGGCGGTCGTCAGAGCCCCTTTAGTGGGAACAGAATGCACCACGAGAAGGCGGGGTTGACATTTGTCAAGGAGAGGCTGTGATGTTACGCATCACCTGACATTGCTCTAAGATATGTTGATGACATCATTCTCATTAACATTCCGGACTTTGTGCGTTGCGCCACTGACTTGTATCCTGACGACCTTACCCTAGAAAAAGCCAACAGATCGTCTACTTATGTTTCTTACCTCGATTTAGAGGTTCAGGTGGACGAGGAGGGAAGAGGTGTGGTGAATTTATTTGATAAAAGAAACTCTTTTGAGTTTGATACCATTCACTACACTCACTGGTCATCCAATATTTCAAAAGTTATACATCGCAATCTACTCATCTCTCAGTTTCATAGAATAGCTAAGATTTTCTCTACACAGCTCTTACTTGTAAAAAATCTGAAAGCTCTTCTTTCTAAATTGCAATCTAACAATTTTCCTAAAAATTTCTTAAAACATCATTTTAACCATTTAATTTTGAACTATAATTCGGTGTCCAAGAGTTTCAAATTACACATTGACATGCTTTATTAACCTAGAACCTAATAATTTTAAATACACTGACGGAAAAAAATCCCAACACCAAAAAGGGGTTGTGTTGGATAAACAACAGTTGGTAGGCGGTGAGAGTTCATCTGTAAGATGACGTCTATGCAAATTTCGCGCTCGGCGCATACGTGTGGCGCTAGTAGCGCCCCTCGGAACATGCAAAGCAGGTTTGCTGTAAATACGCGCTGTAACGTTCGTGAGCGTTAGTTATCATTGAGATCCGACGTAGTGTGTTGATGTTAGTCAAGAATGCCTTGAAGAAGACGAAGAAGTCATTATCAACAGCTCACGGAGTTTGAACGAGGTCGTGTAATAGGGCTACGAAAAGGTGGATTTTCTTTCCGCAATATTGCAGAACGACTTGGCAGGAATGTAGCCACCGTGCATGATTGTTGGGAGCGGTGGTCAAGGGAAGGTACTGCCTCAAGAAGACCGGGTTCCGGCCGGCCACGTGGCACTACTGAGAGGGAAGACCGCCGTGTACGGCGTATGGCCGTGGCGCATCGTTCTGCGTCTGCGGCAGCAATTCGAACTGCAGTTGCCACGACAGTGACACAACGAACTGTTACAAATCGGTTACTTGAAGGACAGCTCCGAGCCAGAAGTCCTGTAGCGTGCATTCCACTTACTCCAAACCACTGCCGTTTGCGACGTCAGTGGTGTCAAGCTCGAGCTCATTGGAAGACGGAGTGGAGATCTGTTGTGTTTTCTGATGAAAGCCGGTTCTGCCTGGGTGCCAGTGATGGCCGTGTGTTGGTTAGAAGGAGGCCAGGTGAGCACCTGCAAGCAACCTGTCTGCGGCCGAGACACACTGGACCTATTCCTGGAGTTATGGTCTGGGGAGCAATTTCCTATGACAGCAGGAGCACTCTCGTGGTTATACCACGCACCCTGACGGCACAGTTGTACGTCGGTCTGGTGATTCAACCTGTTGTGCTGCCATTCATGAACAGCATCCCAGGGGGTGTTTTCCAACAGGATAACGCTCGCCCGCATACCGCTGTTGTAACCCAACATGCTCTACAGAGTGTCGACATGTGGCCGCGGCCTGCTAGATCACCAGATCTTTCACCAATCGAGCACGTATGGGACATCATTGGACGACAACTCCAGCGTCACCCCCAACCAGCATTAACCGTCCCTGTATTGACTGACCAAGTGCAACAGGCATGGAACTCCATCCCACAAACTGACATCCAGCACCTGTACGACACAATGCATGAACGTTTGCGTGCTTGCATTCAACATTCTGGCGGTTACACCGGTTATTAATGTACCGGTATTTCACATTTAAAATGGCTCTTCTCGCGCTTACAATAAGCTGTGATTTTGAAACCTTAATCGATTAAATATGTTACCTATACAAATGTATTGCCGGCATTTCATTCCTCTACAACTATTTTTTCGTGGTGTCGGGATTTTTTTCCGTCAGTGTATATAGGTAACATAAAGGGCTATTTGGTGGGTCCCTAATAGCTGAAGATCTTATCTACATACAGAGTTTTGCATCTTGTCAATTCACACATTTTTTGGCTTACCAGGTAGTTGATTAACCGTGACCACCTTTTTTATCAGTGAGGCAGGAGAACCTCGGTTTGATTAAGCGAACTTTAAGGTCAGTTCCATATACTAAAAACAATTCATGGTTTTCACTTTCTTTATTTCGAAGAAGTACAAAAAATTGTGCACCAAAATAATGTATAAAAACCAGAGTTTTTAGCATATCTTAAGGAATGAATCAGTTTGAAATTCTGCAATTTCTAGTGTATAGAAAAATGTACAGCCGTAGAATTAACAAAACCACAGTTAACTTTATTAACAGTACATTACAACCTAGTTTACAGATTTGTAATCATTATATACTACGCGATTTAATTCCGGTTCAAACATCTTCAGATAAAACACTTTATTGCGGTACAATACTAAGGTTAAAGATCGTTCTCTCAACTAGACTATATTTCACAATAAATACAAAATCGCAAAGAAACTGTATTATAAAAGAGCTAATAAAACATACATATCCTTGAAGCTCCTGTAGGCTGGAAATCTCGAGGAATTTCACGATACCATTTGGAGCGTAGTTCTTCGTTCCCGGGAAATTTAAACACTGACGCTTTAGGACCTGTGTCGTAATTGCTACGGCAATTTAGTACACAACAATGTGAAGGCATATTAGAACTAAAAAATAATTTTTTAACACCGTGAAATAAATAACAAAGAG
The DNA here is from genome assembly GCA_039090855.1 of Macrothele yani. Taxonomy (NCBI): domain Eukaryota; kingdom Metazoa; phylum Arthropoda; class Arachnida; order Araneae; family Macrothelidae; genus Macrothele; species Macrothele yani. Next base: position 83,693,786 of record CM077012.1, read on the forward strand.
TGGAAGGATATGAATCATTCAGCTGCAAAAACAATGAACAACCTCATGGAGCAACGCTACAATAATCTCACAAGATCACAGACGCTATCTATGGTTACGGCCGTTCGTCAAATTTAACAGGTCTTCCTGTAGTAACGTCAGACGTCGGAGAGCAGGTGGTGTTTGGGCCCTGTTTCAGGGGGCGTTGGCTGTGAGAGACAAAATGGGAAAAAGTTCATACTTTCGAACAAAGAAAATTATATTGTTTTAAATTGACACGTGGAATTATTATATGACAAGTGCAATTTTAAATTTTCTATTATGAGACAACGTTTCAGTGATACGCGAATGCTCAGTGCCTCGAGAAAATGTAAGGATCGGAAACCAGAAAATTCAAAACAAATTTCAGCTTGCACAGATTCAGGTTTTCCGTTATTAGAAAAATGCATACTGTTTATTCTAATATTAATTCAAGTCATTAGCACGAATAAATGAAGCTGTTATAAAGGAAACGGCAATACTAAATGAACTCCGTCCTTGGATGGCAAAAGCTACCGCACAAATCACTGTCAGGGCCTTTGCTCTGTACTCTGTATTCAATGTGTCTGAAGTTAGGGTAAGACGCCAACTTTCCAGCATTATCACTGTCCTTGCAGGGAAAGAAACATTACAGGTGGTTTTTTTCCAGATGTAGATATATGGATGCCCCTCTAACTTTATTTGCAAATATCTTCGCTATTAATCATCCGATTTGGAGAATATTTAGAATTTAAGGGGTTTTCTGTGAGCTAAATGGAATGTGCATAGAATAACATACCCATTATATGGAAAAATGTGGAGATAGTGAGATAATTAGCATGTTAATTAGCTTAATTAGCATTTTTCTTCGCATCGCAAGATAGGTCCCTTCGAGTGCTTTCCAACGGTACCTTACTTGTCTATCTGCGGCGAGTGGTTCCAAAGTTAAAGGGGGTGGCACGGTTGTTTTTTGTTTTGTTTTTTGAAGACTGTACATGCACCATTCGCAAAGAATTTCATGATGTAAAGACCATTTATCGTGGACCGTAGATCAATGGAAACGGATCCTATGGACTGGTGAATCCAGATACACGATCCATCAGTCTGATGGCCGTGTGTGTGTATGGCTGCTGTCAGGGGATCGCTATTTACCACAGTGTACTGTTCCTACGGTTAAGTTTGGAGCTGGCAGTTTGCTCGTGTGGGGGTGTTTTTCGTGGTATGGTCCTGGCTCATTAGTTATCGTGGACAAACCTGTTAACTAGCACGTCTACTTAGATATTCTGGACAATTATACCCTACCAAATCTGTGGTAATACTATGGAACTGAACCTTGTTGGTACCAGTAGGATAATGCACTGAGCCATAAAGTAAGGACTGTTACGGCGTGGTTTGACGATAATTCCTATCGTGTGTTAACTGGCCAGCACAGAGCCCTGATCTTTATGCCATAGAGCACCTATGGGATAAATTAGAGCGCCGCATAAGAAATTTGAAACCAAGGCCTACTACTAAGCAACAGTTAGCGGCAGCATTATGTACTGAATCGAAGCGCATACTTATCGCTGTGTTCCAAAACCTTGGCGAAAGCATGTCTCGAAGGGTCAGTGCATACATTAAGGCCAAAAGTGGATCGAAACCGTACTATTGTATGTCAATAAGTGCTATGTTGTGTTTCTCTTCTAGGTGTCCAGTGACTTTTGTCAACATAGTGTATATATATATATATATGCCGCCCCGGTGGCGCAGTGGTCTGAGCGATGGCTTCTGATAATTCGTCCGAGACGTGTCCGGGTTCGAATCCCGGTGAGACATGGATGTTATGTTTGTCTTACGGCCCTGGATCTCTCCCTTCCCTGGAACCAGTGGTCCTAAATTAGGGACGGGCGACAGCTTATAGCCCACTGAGTTGCTCACGGTGGTAGTTAAACCTCCAATCAATATATATATATAAATATATATATATACACTGGCGGAAAGTGAAAAAAAAAACACCAAGAAGGAGACGTCTGATACCAACGAAATTTATACAGCATAATAACGGAATGCAAAGGATAGCGTGATCAAAACATTATGGCAAAATACAGCTGTATTTGCTGGTAAACTGAAAAATAACATTTCCATGTAACATGGTTAGTACGAGGTTGAACCGCCATGAACTGTGTCACACTGTGCAATTCTGGCATGGAGTCTGTCGTACAGATGTTGGATGTAAGTTTGGGGTATTGAGTTAAAAGCATCCTCAACCTGGACGAGTAAATCGGGGATGGTCGTGGCTGGCCGTGGAGACCGGATAAGTCGTTGTCCTATAAAATCCCACACGTGCTCAATGGTGGACAAATCCGGTGAACGTGCAGGCCATGGAAGTTGTCTCACACCCTGAAGTGCATGTTGCGTTTCACGTGCCGTGTGTAGGCGTGCGTTATCTTGCTGGAAAACACCACAATGGACCGACCTTACAAATGGCACAACAACGGGCTGAATGATGTTTTTGATGTAGGATGGGCTGTTTAAAGTACCCGGTACAAACACTAGTTGTGTACGGGAGTGATATCTGATCGCTCCCCACACCAGGAGACCAGGTGTAGGCCCTGTGTGTCGCTGGCGGATGCACGAAGGGTGTAGACACTCCCCTTTGCGTCTGCAAACACGCATACGGCCATCGGAGGCTCCCAAGCAGAATCTGCTTTCATCGCTGAACACGACAGATCGCCATTGCGTTCTCCAGTGCAGACGTTGGCGACACCACTGCAGCCGTTCCTGACGGTGGGCTGGAGTCAGAGGTACACATGCCAGAGGCACACGTTCACGTAGTCCTGAATCCAGTAGACGATTGCGGATTGTTCGCTCAGTCACCTGAGGTGCAACGGCATCACGGATTTGCGTCGCAGTGGATGTTCTGCTTAACAACGCCGCTCTTCTTATGCGTCGATCGGTCCACTCATCGGTCCGTCTGTGACTCCCGGTTCCACGTCTTCTCGTGTGGAAATGTTCCTCGGACCATCTACGCCACCATGGTACCACCACCGATACTCCCCGTCCAATTCGCTCCGCAATACGACCATACGACCACCCGGCCTCGCCGAGTCCCACTGGACAACCTCGCTCAAAGTCCGATAACTGCGGAAATCGTACACGTCTTCCATGTCCAGGCATTGCAGCTTCTTTAGGGACTTCGCACGTGTCCGTAAGCCGACGACTGATTACATTCACTTCGCCGTACACCTTAAATACCACCGACGATAATTTGCATATTTTATATCATCATCATCATCATCATTGTCAACCATTATCAATCCACTGCTGGACGAAGGTCTCCCCAAGTTTCCTCCACAACGGTCTGTCTTGTGCCAGTCTCCTCCATGTCACTCCCGCATACTTTCGAATTTCATCCACCCATCTTCCATGTGGTCTTCTTCCGGGTCTTTTCCTGTCCCTTGGAATCCAATCTAAAATTTCGGCTGTCCATCGATGGTCTGTTCTTCTGGCAGTATGTCCAGCCCATTGCCATTTCAGGGATTTAACTCTGATCATGATGTCTTCCACTCTTGTCATTTTTCGGATCCACGAGTTCCTCTTCTTATCTCTCCTGGTTACACCAAGCATGCACCTCTCCATGCTGCTTTGAGTTGTCTGCAGCCTTTGTATGTCTCTTTTAGCTAAGGTCCACGTCTCTGCACCATACGTAAGCACTGGAAGGATGCATTGATCAAACACTTTTCTTTTAAGACATAATGGCATATTGCTCTTGAAAATTATGCTGTTTCTTCCAAAAGCTCTCCAGGCAAGTTTTGTACGCCGATTAATTTCTTCACCAATGTGACCCTCACTTGATATCCGCTGTCCAAGATAAACGTACGTGTCTGTTATCTCCAGCTTTTCTCCATCAATCGATAAATCTTCATTTCTTGTAAAAGCATTGTACATCACTTTTGTCTTCTGAAAGTTCATTTTTAATCCCACTTCTTTACTCTTGTCAGCAAGTTCCTGGATCATACTCTGTAGCTCTGATTGGGTAGTTGCAAAAATGACTATGTCATCAGCAAAACGAAGGTGGGTTAGATAATCTCCATTAATCTTTATCCCTTTGTTTTCCCAGTTCAGTGATTGAAAGACATTTTCCAATGTGGCATTAAAGAGCTTCGGAGATATGGTGTCACCTTGTCTCACTCCTTTTCCAATTTTTATGTGTGTTGTACTTTCAAACAGCCGAATCTTTGCACTTGCATTTTCATAGATGTTATTAATAATATTAATGTATGCATCTTCAATACCACAGGATTTCAGAGCCATTGCAACTGCTGATGGTTTCACCGAATCAAAGGCTTTTTCATAATCGATAAAAGCCATGCACAATGGAAGCTCATATTCCCTCGCTCTTTCAATTAGTTCTCTCAGTACGTGGATATGATCTATTGTGCTGTAGCCACTAATGAATCCAGCTTGTTCTCTCGGTTGAGCCATGTCCAGTGTCACCTTCAAGCGGTGTGAAAGAACTTTAGTGAAGATTTTATAAACCACTGATAGGAGGCTGATAGGTCTGTAGTTCCTGAGATCCTCAATGTCACCTTTTTTATGTAGCAAGATCATTGTATATATATATATATATATATATATATATATATGACTCCACAACTTACATCTTGGCCCTCAGTCTCCGGCAGCTGGAATGTACCTGGCCAAGGCAGCGGCCAGTGCGACATGAAGGCAGAGTGTGCTAAGAATCCCCGGAGGACCGGACTGGGCTGCCATCTGATGCTGACTTTGGCTACGTATAATGGACGCTCCCTATCTTCTGATTCAAGGCTTCTTGAATTGGAAGAGGAACTACAAAGGATCAAGTGGTACATCGTGGGGTAAGTGAGGTAAGGAGAAAAGGAGAAGATCTCATTGAACTGAAAAGTGGACATCTCTTCTACTATCGTGGGACAGATACTGGCAGAACTAGTGGTGTTGGATTTATAATAAACAAGAAACTGAAGTATAAAGTTGTAGAAGTTGAAAGTTCCTCTGACAGAGCTGCACGACTCGTTATCCAACTCTCGAGAAGATACCAGGCTCACATTATTCAAACTTATGCACCCACCATAAGTCATCCTGAAGAAGAAATTGAAGAATTTTATGAGGAAATTCGTCATCTAAATAATAAAGGTAAGCAGCACTTGAACATAATTATGGGAGATTTCAATGCAAAAATAGGGCAACGGCAACAGAATGAAACTTCAGTAGGTAAATTCGGTCACGGCAAAAGAAACCAGCGTGGAAATACTCTCGTTGAGTTTGCAGTGGCAGAAGGGTTTTTCATCTTGAACTCCTTTTTCAAGAAAACGTCGCACAGGAAATGGACATGGAGACATCCAAATGGGACGACAAGTGAAATTGATTTTATTATGTGTAACAAAAAATTCGTCATAGAAGACTGCAGTGTGCTAAACAAGTTCAACACAGGTAGCGACCATAGATTGGTGAGATGTAAGATGCACCTCAACACTAAACTTGAACGTGGCAAGCTCATAAGACAAACAAAATCTATTGACATAACCAACCTTAAAAAACACCATAATACCTTCAAGTTGGAACTGAAGAACAGATTCTCTGCTGTAGAAGGCCTAACATCGGAAGAAGTGGATATTTCTGAAGTTAACAGAAAAGTAATCAAAGCTCTTATGGAAACAGCAACAAAATTAGCTGGGTCTAGGAAGAAGTTGCATGTGAACAAAATATCAGGAAAAACCAAAAGGTTGATGCAAAAATGAAGAGAGATGAGGACAACTAAAGAAGATGTGACTTCCAAAGTGGAATACATAGAGCTATGCAAGACAGTACGAAAAAGTATCACTGTAGACGTAAGGAAATTCAACTGTGAACTAGTGAGGAAAGCAATTGAAAACAACCAAAGCCTAACGGCAACAGAATGAAAAGGGGCATCTCAGTAAGGGAAGAAAACATATTATGGCACTGAGAAAAGAAGATGGTTCTGTAACAAGAAAAAGAGGCAAAATTTTGACAAGAGTGAAAGATTTCTACTCCAAATTATATGAAAGGGATGATACATGTACTCCAGACATCGTGAAAGGTACCAGTACCAGAGTTCTTCCAGTCCTCCTAGCAGAAGTTGCACATGCAATCAAGAACATGAAGCGGGGTAAAGCTCCTGGAGAAAATGGAATTACTGTAGACATCATACAAGAAGCAAGTGGAGAAATCGAAACAGTACTCGCCCGAATTTTTACTTGATGCCTTAATGAAGGGAAGATTCCTGAGGATTGGAACAACGCTATAATGATCCTGCTACATAAAAAAGGTGACATTGAGGATCTCAGAAACTACAGACCTATCAGCCTTCTATCAGTGGTTTATAAAATCTTCACTAAAGTTCTTTCACACCGTTTGAAGGTAACACTGGACATGGCTCAACCGAGAAAACAAGCTAGATTCAGGAGTGGCTACAGCACAATAGATCATATCCACGTACTGAGAGAACTAATTGAAAGAGCGAGGGACTATGAACTTCTATTGTGCATGGCTTTTATTGATTATGAAAAAGCCTTTGATTCGGTGAGACCATCATCAGTTACAATGGCTCTAAAATCCTGCGGTATTGAAGATGCATACATTAATATTATTAATAACATCTATGAAAATGCAAGTGCAAAGATTCGGCTGTTTGAAAATACAACACGCATAAAAATTGGAAAGGAGTGAGACAAGGTGACACCATATCTCCGAAGCTCTTTAACGCCACATTGGAAAATGTCTTTCAATCACTGAACTGGGAAAACAAAGGGATAAAGATAAATGGAGATTATTTAACCCACTTTCGTTTTGCTGATGACATAGTCATTTTGCAACTACCCCATCAGAGCTGCAGAGTATGATCCAAGAACTTGCTGACAACAGTAAAGAAGTGGGATTAAGAATGAACTTTCAGAAGACAAAAGTAATGTTCAATGCTTTTACATAAACTGAAGATTTATCGATTGATGAAGAAAAGCTGAAGATAACAGACACGTACGTGTATCTTCGACAGCAGGTATCAAATGAGGGTCACATTGATGAAGAAATTAATCGGCGTATAAAACTTGCCTGGAGAGCTTTTGGAAGAAACAGCATAATTTTCAAGAGCAATATGCCATTATGTCTTAAACGAAAAGTGTTTGATCAATGCATCCTTTCAGTGCTTACGTATGGTGCAGAGACGTGGACCTTAACTAAAAGAGACATACAATGCAGACAACTCAAAGGAGCATGGAGAGGGTGCATGCTTGGTGTAACCAGGAGAGATAAGAAGTGGAACTCGTGGATCCGAAAAATGACAAGAGTGGAAGACATCATGATCAGAGTAAAATCCCTGCCTGAAATGGCAATGGTATTGGTATTGGTAACTGTGGGTGCCATAGTGGTACCCAGTTTATTGCTATAACAAAATACAGACATAGGAGATTCATTAAAAGCTGCAGTACAGAAAATAACAGTGCGGAAAGTCAGTATATCCACGATGCAGCACAACGTTACACAGAAAGGAAAGGAATATGCACACGAACAATGAATGGCCTAACGGCATGTCAAACACTATTACACATGTGCACAAATGCATGAAATGTACTATGCTATCATAAATCAACCGAACGGAACTGAATTGTGGTTAGAGAGCAAAACAACATGAAGTACCTCAGCAACTATATAAAAATAACAAAGGTAACAAACGTACCACTCTAATAATCCGCGATAGAGGAAAGCACTAACACAGCAAACACTCACAATTATAGGTAATTTAAAAACAGGCACAAATTCAGGAAACAACAGATAAGATAATGAAGAGATAATGAGGAGATCACACAAGTAACGAGACCGATTAGTTGTGAAAACACAGCAAAAACACGCAATTATCGCAAATTGAAAATACATTACTTGTGAAACACAGCCAAACACACAAATAAAGCAAATTTACAATACATGACTTGTGAATCACAGTAAAAACACACATGGAAAACATCAGAATCAACATGCACTAAGTCTGCAAAACCAGAGAATCTGCGAATGGGTTCGCAAATCCTCTAGCATTGAGAGAACAAAAAGTAATCGGTGTGAGGAAGAGAGCTAAAGGTCATCGGTAAAAGGATAGAAGGTATCACATATATGCTTCTCAACGAGCTCCTTCAAGGAGGCGAGACGGCGCGTGTAACGTCTCAAAAAAGGCTGATACCGAGGATCGGTGGCACACAGAGATTTAAAAAGTGACACATAAGCTTCGAATTGCGTTACCGCTGCATACAGGTCCAGATCAGGTGAGTGAAGGAATTCTTCAGAACCAACAATCGTACGTGCAGGTTGAAAAAGACGTAAAAGTTGCTGTCTGGACAGTGGGCCAGGAACTGGAGGAAACGTCTCAACTGCCTGTAGAACCTCAGCATCAGAGAGAGGATTGACAGGACCTGGCGGAGAAGCATACTGTTTGAAGAAACATCAGGTGGAGAAACACCGGAACCGGAAACCTCGGGAATACTAGATGAATCCTCAGAACGTGGCACAGAAATTTGTTTTAACTTTTTCTGTTTTACAGCGCCTGTGGAAGTTCCAATCCGCTTCGAAGAAGTAGCTGAGGCGGATGTATCCATTAGTGGATCAGGCTCACCTCCCAAGTCAGGAGACGAGGAAACGAACGTCGCCGAAGAAGCAGTACGTAGCTGAGCTGCCTTAGTGGAGACTGGTACAACAGCCGAGGCTTCAGGAAGATGTTGCAACAAGGGTATGGTAGACAAGGTTGTAAATGGAGATCCGATATCCGAGAGGCTAGGAGAAGAGCCAGACGGCCGATCCGCCAAACCACCACTCAACACACCCGGATCGGAACACTCCGCTGTAGACACAGCTGTAGTCGAAGACAACTCTGTCAATCTTGAAGGTGGATGCACAATCGTACGAGTCGGGAGAGGAGGAAAGGCAGCATTGTCCGTGACGGAAATGTTCGTCTGACGGAGAAACGAAGAATTCGCGTCAGGCAAACTACCGGTAGTGGGGATAGTAGAAAGACCAATGTGGTCAGCAGTGGGATGCGAATTTAATGAACGTCCACGTCGAACGCGGTCACATGAGGCAGTGGTGTGATTTTGTGTTAAACAGTGTGCACAATAGTGAGCAGTGAAAATCTTGAAACTGTACGTTCGTGCGCCAATTTCAACAGTAGCTTCTGTAGGGCAATCCGCCAAGGCTTTCTCGGTGGGAAAGACGACCAATAACTGACGGCGAGGTCCTGTAGCATGTGCAAATCGAGTTCCGCGGGGAGCGTCAGAAAGGCGACGGACCTTGCCAACAATTTTACAAACATGACTGACAAGGAGAGGAAGTGCAGTATCCGGCACTTCCTGTGGAACAGGATAGAACGTGATGTTCACCGGTCTCTTGGAAAGAGGCGACGGGATGAGATGGTTTGTCCCAATCGAAAGTCCGTTAGCTAGAAAAAAGTCAGCATCCTCCTTGTGATTGAACTGTACCGAAATACCCCGAGGAGTACGGGAAATTCCTGCAATGGACGCAGACGACACATGTACAGAGAGGGCTTCCATGTAGCGTGGTAATGGAGTATTTGGTAAAGCATGAAAGAGCACACCTCTATCCAGGAGGTTATGGAACTCACGGCCAATCTGCGAATTGTCATCAATCGTTACCTTCACCTTGTGGTTGGATACCTGAATAATAGGTGTTGCTTGCAAAAGACCATCTGGTTGAGAGGAATCGGACGTAGAAGTAGCGCCTCGTTGCACTTTAGAGGCAAATGACATCCTCGGAAGAGAAGTCTGTTCGGATCCGGCAGGCACAGAAGGCTGTGAGGGAAGAGAAGCACAGGCCGAAGGCAAGGCAGTAGAATCAGTAGTTCCCAGGGAGGGCACCGAGACAGATGCAGGAGCTGAAGAAGAAAGCGCAGCCAAGTCCAGTGATGGCACCAATGCAGGAGTACTAGAAAGCTGGGAAGGCAACTGAGCAGACACATCTGAGGACGAGAGTATGTTAACTTCCATGGACGTGGGAAGTGTGACGTGACGTGCATCCGCCACGCGCATAGATGATAACGAAATACCGGAAGCCGCCATGTTGGCAGCTTCCAAACGTAAACAAACAAGCAAACGATAAGAAAACGGATGAATATGAACTAATATGAGGGTGAGAACGCTAGAAAAGTAGCTCAAAACGTACACAGTACCTTTAGACAGCCGGGCCACGCAACAGGTGAGTGAGGGACAAGGTATTCCACACTAAAACGCATAAAATATTGGAGCCACCAACACTACGTCTATCACGAACGAGCAATGGGCTGGACATACTGCCAGAAGGACAGATCCTCGATGGACAGCCGAAATTTTAGATAGGATTCCAAGGGACAGGAAAAGTCCCAGAAGAAGACCACATTGGAGATGGGTGGATGAAATTCGAAAGTATGCGGGAGTGACATGGAGGAGACTGGCACAAGACAGACCGTTGTGGAGGAAACTTGGGGAGACCTTCGTCCAGCAGTGGATTGATAATGGTTGACAATGATATATATATATATACATTTCTACAGTATATATATATAGAGAGAGAGAGAGAGAGAGAAACCAGCGTTTAAATACTCTCGTTGAGTTTGCAGAGGCAGAAGGGTTTTTCATCTTGAACTCCTTTTTCAAGAAAAAGCCACAAAGGAAATGGACATGGAGACATCCAAATGGGAAGACAAGTGAAATTGATTTTATTATGTGTAACAAAAAATTCGTCATAGAAGACTGCAGTGTTCTAAAGAAGTTCAACACAGGTAGTGACCATAGATTGGTGAGATGTAAGATGCACCTCAACACTAAATTCCAACGTGGCAAGCTCATAAGACAAACAAAATATATTGACATGACCAACCTTAAAAAACACCATAATACCTTCAAGTTGGAACTGAAGAACAGATTCTCTGCTTTAGAAGGCCTAACATCGGAAGAAGTGGATATTTCTGAAGTTAACAGAAAAGTAACCAAAGCTCTTATGGAAACAGCAACAAAATTAGCTGGGTCTAAGAACAAGTTGCATGTGAACAAATTATCAGGAAAAACCAAAACTTGATGCAAAAAAGAAGAGAGATGAGGACAACTAAAGAAGATGTGACTTCCAAAGTGGAATATATAGAGCTATGCAAGACAGTACGAAAAGGTATCTCTGAAAACGTAAGGAAATTCAACTGTGAACTAGTGAGGAAAGCAATTGAAAACAACCAAAGCCTAAAGATAGCAAAGGGACATCTTAGTAAAGGAAGAAAACAGATTATGGCACTGAGAAAAGAAGATGGTTCTGTAACAAGAAATAGAGGCAAAATTTTGACAAGAGTGAAAGATTTCTACTCCAAATTATATGAAAGGGATGATACATGTACTTCAGACATCGTGAAAGGTACCAGTACCAGAGTTCTTCCAGTCCTCCCAGCAGAAGTTGCACATGCAATCAAGAACATGAAGCGGGGAAAAGCTCCAGGAGAAGATGGAATTACTGTAGACATCATACACGAAGCAAGTGGAGAAATCGAAACAGTACTCGCCCAAATTTTCACTCGATGATTTAATGAAGGGAAGTTTCCTGAGGATTGAAACAACGCTACAATGATCCTTCTACATTAAGAAGGTGAAATTGAGGATCTCAGGAACTACAGACCTATCAGCCTCCTATCAGTGGTTTATAAAATTTTCACTAAAGTTCTTTCACACCGTTTGAAGGTAACACTGGACATGGCTCAACCAAGAGAACAAGCTGGATTCAGGAGTGACTACAGCACAATAGATCATATCCACGTACTGAAAGAACTAATTGAAAGAGCGAGGGAATATGAACTTCCATTGTGCATGGCTTTTATCGATTACGAAAAGGCCTTTGATTCAGTGAAACCATCAGCAGTTACAATGGCTCTAAAATCCTGCGGTATTAAAGATGCATACATTAATATTATTAATAACATCTATGAAAATGCAAGTGCAAAGATTCGGCTGTTTGAAAATACAACACACATAAAAATTGGAAAGGCGGTGAGACAAGGTGACACCATATCTCCGAAGCTCTTTAATGCGACATTGGAAAATGTCTTTCAATCACTGAACTGGGGAAACAAAAGGATAAAGATTAATGGAGATTATCTAACCCACTTTCGTTTTGCTGATGACGTAGTCATTTTTGCAACTACCCCATCAGAGCTGCAGAGTATGATCCAGGAACTTGCTGACAAGAGTAAAGAAATGGGATTAAAAATGAACTTTCAGAAGACAAAAGTGATGTTCAATGCTTTTACAAGAAATGAAGATTTATCGATTGATGGAGAAAAGCTGGAGATAACAGACACGTACGTTTATCTTGGACAGCAGATATCAAGTGAGGGTCACATTGATGAAGAAATTAATCGGCGTACAAAACTTGCCTGGAGAACATTTGGAAGAAACAGCATAATTTTCAAGAGCAATATGCCATTATGTCTTAAAAAAAGTGTTTGATCAATGCATCCTTCCAGTGCTTACGTATGGTGCAGAGACGTGGACCTTAACTAAAAGAGACATGCAAAGGCTGCAGACAACTCAAAGCAGCATGGAGAGGTGCATGCTTGGTGTAACCAGGAGAGATAAGAAGAAGAGCTCGTGGATTGGAAGACATCATGATCACAGTTAAATCCCTGAAATGGCAATGGGCTGGACATACTGCCAGAAGGACAGACCATCGATGGACAGCCGAAATTTTAGATTGGATTCCAAGGGACCGGAAAAGACCCAGAAGAAGACCACATGGGAGATGGGTGGATGAAATTCGAAAGTATGCGGGAGTGACATGGAGGAGACTGGGACAAGACAGAGCGTTGTGGAGGAAACTTGGGGAGACCTTCGTCCAGCAGTGTTTTGATAATGGTTGACAATGATAATGATGATGATATATATATAATTTGGTGATGAAATGAAAATATATTTATTTCTATAAATTAGTTCATTAAATGGTCTCATGTTAAAATTCTATTATGACGTCCCACCAAAAAGTTAATACTTTCTCTGGACAAAAAGGAGAAAGGAAAAAATACCAGTTAATCTTGATCATAGTATATGCAAGAGGAGGAAACATGAAAACCAGATATTGTTTCACATTCCGTAAATTTTTTAAAGCTCTTTCTTTGCGCAGTTAAGTTCACTGTGGATTTGTAATTACTAGCGGCATGTTGGTTACACCGTAACACGTCATATTTTGGAAGCTGACATTCAGCTTTATTTCAGTCTTCTGGATGCCAACTTTCCATGTATACGGTTAAGCCTCATTGTAGCTAACGTAACCTTAGTGCTTCCAATACAACAAAATATTTGATACCTAATTTTTAGCAATAGCAAATTATTAGAAACTGCTCCCATAAAAAGTTGTTTTTTGCTAGCGGTGGGTGATTTACCCTTGCGACAAAGAAAATTCGAGGAACCTCAAACTCTCATCCAATCGGTTAGTTAGCTGTTTTTTTTTTTTTTTTTTTTTTTTTTTACTAACGTGTGCTAATCGAAATAATCTAAAGCCGCTGAAACCAAGTAGTAGGGGAATGGTTTACACCATACGTTTGCAGGCAACATTGTAATGATTCCTTAATAAACACGCTTGTAGTAAGGCGAGATATTTTTACCACTCGTAATATTTTGGGGGATTTTCTCCAGCACAGCGTTATCTTACTAGCATCCTCAATATTTTACACCCTTCTGTGGTGGAATCTGTGGTGCATTACGGAATTAAAGTAAAAGTAATTGAGATATATGAGAACAAGGAAATTTTTATACTCTATTTAAGATTTTGTTATGTGTATTAATGTACGAGTATATATAAATAACAAAATCGTGATTATATATATATATACACTTGTGTGTCTGTCTGTGCGTGTGTGTATGTGTGTGTGGGGGGGGGGGGTGCAGTGGTGGACTGGCGAATAATAAACGGCCCTCGAAGCCATTTTGTGCGGTCCACATTTGGGAAAAATTATCGAAGTATCCCATCCTTGAAAAAACGGTATGTGAGCATCACCCTTTACTATTTAGACATCTTTCCAGCATAAGTCTACGAATCATGGCAGTTTTTTGTATTAAGGCTATTGCCGCTCTCTGTCGGGTATCAGCGAACCACTACTACGTCTTATTCGCCGTAGTGGGAAAAAGTTAAAAAAGGTCAAAATTCAATACTAATCAATTCACCCCCAAAATTTCGCCTAGTGGTGTCAACAATGAATTTGGATTCCCTAACTAAGGGTCTCCAAGCTCAGGGTCGACAAATGCATCGCGTTGTGTTTCATATGAATTAGCATGGGGTTTCCACGCTCATTCATATGCCGCAAAGAAGTTAAAATAAAAAGTTGCATGAATAACAATAATAAAATCACTAATTGAACTCTAATGACATTTGGAGAAATGATCTGAGTGACACGTGAATTAAAATTTAACTGTTTATTTCTTTTTAGAAGATAGTCATAAAGCTAGGTACAATGTACCGGTGAGGTTGCTTGCTTTAGCTAAACAATATAGTTTTTATTTCAAACGGGTATAATGCACTTAAATATTCTTGACTTTAATCTTTAGTTACTGGTTTAAACACGGCGCGGTGCGCCAGAGGAAAATTGTTAATGCACTATATGTGAGAGACTTTCGGGTAACTTGTCCTGCATAGCACATGCAAAACTATGAGGCATGAATCAGAAATGTGTAAGATAAATGTCATCATACCCTCTTTTCCTTGAGAAGCCCCGATCGTGAAACTCGGTTGCCGGCTGGTCGTAGACTATTTTAACTCTTTAACTATCTCATCCTCTGTCGTGGAAACATCTCTCCTCCGAAACCGCTGAGACCTCTTTCTACTCAGACTGCCATTCTCGAGTGTTCTCTCTGTCGTTATCTTAGAGTCTCTGTTCTGTAGTATGTAGTCTGTAGTCTTCATTCCTCATTCAGTTAATATTTCTGTTTTTCCCGTGTCCGGTGTCCATCTTGGGGCTTGACGGCCCGGCCGTCCGAATCGCGTCGGGTTATGTCATTGGCCCTCACCCATAGCCCTGCTATGCGATTCGCTGTCCATCCGTTCAGTTCGGGTCACTTTCCCAAAAATGATGTCTTCTTTCAGCTGTCAACCTGTTCTCGCACCTTTTTGTTAATTGACCTCGCCTAGCTACTTAGAAGCGAAGATTGTCACGTAGGTATTTCCGGCGACGTGACTTATCTCGAATTTCGTCGCTACCCCGGACAATACAGAGATGCTCGCAAGCGTTCCTTGAGAAAAGAGGTAACGCCCCCAAAAGGATTTATTGCGCTCCTGCTATTCTCTCAGCTTCGGCTACGAGACTACTGCTATTATACTTCCCTTCCTTGCGTTTCGTGAAAAAACAAAGAACTGTGAATGTCTTCCTTTCTCTTCCTTCCCATCTGGGATTTGCATCAAGTTTCCGTGAGGAAAAAATATATAATTTTCCCCTTTTCATTTGGCTTGAGTGCAATTAGGACTGATCTAATTATCAACCGAAACTTTCGGGTAGCCTGGCTCAGCTTCACCGGAAAGTAATTTTTTATCATTGATATTCTATTTTGGCAATTTAAATATTTATTTCCTACCTCTTTAGAGTAAAAATAAAAATAATAATAAATAAGCAAAATTATACGGATGAAATTTAAATGTTACGGGGATATAGAAAATTCCGCGGTAACAAGGCAATAATTAACAGCATTTTACCCATTTTCCTGGACAACAGATCCCTAGTAAAATTTAATGTAAAAACAAAACTACTTCCGTTGCTGAAAAGCAACAGACAAGGTACGTTCTCTGAAAAAGACTAAGATGACTATTCCAATCTCATGAATTTTAATGCACTAACTGAATTCAGGATTATGTGTAATAGTTTCTTCACTTTTAGTTCAAACGGAAATTGTAATACGCCAAAATTTATTTCTTTTTCAAGATTTACCTATCATCAATGAAATAATTACGAAAACATCTATTGAAAAAACTGAAAATATACAGCATTGCAAGAATTTCAGTGCAAATTTGTAAAGTGAGAGAAATTAAAGAATGCGAAAATTAATTTTATGTAATTAATTTCAAATGGAAAAAGCCTTTTTGCTGTAGCTGAAACAGACTTCCAGAACTGCAGTTCAAGAATTCATGTAACTAAAAGGCCCAAAAAGGAGGGGAGGGGGTATTCTTACAAAAAGTAGCAACTCAACTATTTTATCGTAGGTGAACCTCAATGCATTAACGTACACAATGAATTTTGAGTTTCTATCCCAGACTATTGATAGCATATTTGATTAGACTGTATTGATTATTTAACTGCAAATGCAATCGGCAAAATCGAACTGACCTAGAGGCTATCAGCCCAAAGGTATTGGCTTACATTTGAAAGTCAAGAAAGGGGAAGGGATTTTATTAAAACCCGTCTCTGGCTCAATTTGCTACTTAGAATTTTTTTTTTTTTTTCTGAAGCCGTCAAAGTGGCAAAAAAGCTTTGTCGTTTTAGTACACTGGTGTGCAAAAATTAAAGACGAAGAGGAGAAATCAGCATAACAGCGGAACGAGCAGGCAGAACGGACCGAAAGACCACTCAGGAGATAGACTAGGGTCCAGTACGGTAGGGCATTCACATATATGCAGCATGACGTAGAGGAGGGAGGAGTGTCGGAAGGGTATAAAGCACACGGGCGGTGTACGCTCAGCAATTCGGTGAAAGCTATTGCACGGTGTACATCGGTTTGAACGACGTCGAGTTGCTGCCACCGTGTGATATGGTAAACAGGCAATCCAGTACGCGACATCTGGATGACTTTACCCGAGGTCGCGTCATTGGGAAGTTGGAAGAAGATCGAAGTGTGACTAGTGTGGCCGAGGAGTTCGGGATCGCTCACAGCATCGTTTCACGAGCTTGGAGAGCATTTCAAACGACAGGAACAGCTGTCCGAGAGTTTAGCAGTGGTCGTCCACGAGCAACCACGGCGGCGGACGACCAGTATATTGTCTTACAGGCGAGAAGAGACAGACGGCCGACAGCGGAAGAAATCGCAAGGCACATGCAGCAGACAACTGGACGTCCGTTATCGCGTTTTACCGTGGCCAGGAGGTTGCACAAAGGTGGTCTATTTGCACGACGACCAGTACGGTGTGTGCCATTAACGCCTGCTCATCGGAGACGGTGGTTTCTGTGGTGCAAGAAACATAAGAACTGGACACATCAGCAATGGGGTCGAGTTCTCTTTACGGATGAGAGCCGATTTAATCTGACGAGCGATTCTGGACGTATACACATCTGGAGAGAGCAGGGAACACGCAATCACCCCTCCAACATCATCGAAAGGGATCGGTTTGGAGGTGGCGGAGTTCTCGTTTGGGGCGGTATCATGCTTGGTAGCTGTACTGACCTCCACATCTTCCAAGGAGGTTCAGTCACTGGTGTCCGCTATTGTACCGAGGTTCTCCTGCCTCCCGTGCGTCTGTTTAGAGATGCTGTGGGTCCTGAATTCCTCTTCATGGATGACAACGCTACACCTCATCGTACAGTGACTGTCGGCGAGCTGTTGGAGAGAGAAGATATTCAACGCATGAATTGGCCCGCATGGTCCCCGGACCTAAATCCAATCGAACACGTGTGGGACCTTCTCGGGAGACGCTTGGCAGCACGTCACCTGCCGCCAGCAACGATTCCGCAGCTGCGATATGCGCTACAAGAGGAATGGGCCGCGATGCCTCAACAGCTCCTTGACAACCTCGTCCTCAGCATGGACAGACGTTGTAAATCCTGCAACGCAGTCAGGGGTGATCATATCCCCTACTAAAGACTGGATTTTTCTTGGCAGCCGCCTGTCACATGGGCGTTTCTGTCTTCTGTCCAGTTGTGCTCGAAGCTACCTTTTCAATAAAGTGCCTTTGTATCCTTTGGATTCCTTGTTTGGACGGTTTTGCTCACTTGTCCCATATTCTTACATCTTGGGGATCTTATGGTATGATTTGAGTCGATTGGGAGCACTTCTGCATGACGTTGCATTCGAAAAACCGTCTCGTCCTTAATTTTTGCACGCCAGTGTATTTATCATAACGGGCTGTAAGCATGTAAAAGCTTATTTCATTTTTAAGGTAGACCTCAGAAATATCCATTTGCTAGAATGCTTTTTTTCAAATGCTTGACCAAATTAATGAACTAAGGTCTTGTGTATCACGTAGAGTAAGTGGCATTGCATGAAGTAAAAAGGGGAAAATTTTTGTTGGAGCTTAGAAAGTGATGTATTATCGAGGTATTTTTAACAATCTTTAAGAAAAATGTATCACTGTGAAAAAAAAGTGTAACATACTCGATGGGCGTGGTTAAATTATGATGATGATTAAATTAAATATTTGGCCTATTACAAAATTAATTGGAAAAATTAGCACATTTAATGGGGGAAGTCGGATAATTCGCTTTTGCTGGGTGGAAACAAAGAAATTGTAGGGTTGCCAAAAGGGCCACCCAGAAGCGAAGAGAACCTCCAACGTCGCGACAGAGAGGCATCCGTGCCCTCATAAATGTGTCGAAAAAGCTTTTAGCCAGTGTTAAAATTACGATTATGAGGCGCAAAGGTCAGTTGCGGCATCAGCCTCACAGAAGTTATGGGCGCTCTGTACGAAAGAGAAGAGGACAACATTAAGTGCTGACAGATAGGAGCAGGGCAAAGACACTTGAGACGGAAAGAGGCAGTTTCAGTTCGTCTCAGTAAAGGTGCAGACGAAAAGTAAGGACAGTTGGTTTTTGTAGTCAGCGGGTGTAAGACGGCTACGAGGCCGACGTCCTGGGAGACCTAATATAGTCCACTGTACCAAACGCAGCTGTAAGACGCCAGGGCACGAGGAAAGGCAGAGTTTAACGATAATTAGATGGCTGGGTAAGCCCACCAAAAGTGTCAAATTCGGAGCGCCTATGTGGACAGATCGACTAATGCCTAAAAGAACCGCTATATTTATTGGCAGAAGTAATAAACCTCTGTCAGAGCACGGGCCACTGAGACCACGACTATCTCCTCATACACGGTTCCCGACAAGAAATCACGACGAACTACCAGCGAGAAAGAAGGCTCTGGACGCCAAGCAAAGATCTTCTGTCTCCTATCTAGAAGGCCTACTAAGAATCATTAGCTAATCACAGCCAGGAAACCAGCCTCCCGAAAACGCAGTCTTCCATCGAAGAGGAGTGGGTGTCACCGACCTCTACGAAAGCGCAAGTAGTTTCACGTTCCAAGCTGCAGCAAAGCTCCCGGAGGGATCTAAGAGTGGTCATCACGACCCCCAGTTGCTGCAGCAGATCTCGGATCTCCGAAGAAAGTAAAAAGTAGGGAGTGACCTTCCTCCCGCACTTCTCACACAGGTGGAAGTCATCAAAAAGGCCCTATACAGCACCTTTCCGTGTGTGTGCGTGCGTGTGTGCGTGTGTGTCGACAGCTTAACTAAAAAGAGTTAAAGCATCTTAAATAACCCGGATTACCATTCTACTGCAAGTAATAAGTGAGTACACTTTTTTTTATGCTATCCTTTCGCTGTGTGGGCAAACTGAATACATCAGATGAACCCAGACTTTATTTTAGAACTCTGACACACCTATTGGCGCAAAACTATTTTCAGAATCTAGGGCCAGCTTGTACTGCCCATTATGATGAATATATATGTATATATACACTGGCGGAAAGTGAAAAAAGGACACCAAGAAGGAATTGGCGGACGATCATGAAATTTACATATGTTAATGGGGTCGAGTTTACGTAGGTGTGATGCTAATTTCGGGAGCAATCGGTGAGCGCTTACGCCACAGCACGGCATAATATGCAAACTATCGTCGGTGGTATTTAAGGAGTACGGCGAAGTGAATGTAATCAGTCGTCGGCGTACGGACACGTGAGAAGACCCTGAAGAAGCTGCAATGCCTGGACATGGAAGACGTGTACGATTTCAGCAATTATCGGACTTTGAGCGAGGTCGTCTAGTCGGACTCCGCGAGGCCGGGTGGTCGTATCGTCGTATTGCGGAGCGAATTGGACGGGAAGTATCGGTGGTGGTACGATGGTGGCGTAGATGGTCCGAGGAACATTCCCACACGAGAAGACGTGTAACCGGGAGTCACAGACGGACTGATGAGCGGACCGATCGACGCATAAGAAGAGCGACGTTGTCAAGCAGAACATCCACTGCGACGCAAATCCGAGCTGCCGTTGCACCTGAGGTGACTGTGCGAACAATCCGCAACCGTCTACTGGATGCAGGACTACGTGCACGTGTGCCTCTGGCATGTCTACCTCTGACTCCAGATCACCGTCAGGAACGGCTGCAGTGGTGTCGCCAACGTCTGCACTGGAGAACGCAATGGCGATCTGTCGTGTTCAGTGATGAAAGCAAATTCTGCTTGGGAGCCTCCGATGGCCGTATGCGTGTTCGCAGACGCACAGGGCAGCGTCTCCACCCTTCTTGCATTCGCCAGCGACACACAGGGCCTACACCTGGTCTCCTGGTGTGGGGAGCGATCAGATATCACTCCCGTACACAACTAGTGTTTGTACCGGGTATGTTAAACAGCACCTTTTACATCAACAACATCATTCAGCCCGTTGTTGTGCCATTTGTACGGTCGGTCCATCGTGGTGTTTTCCAGCAAGATAACGCGCGCCCACACACGGCACGTGCAACGCAACATGCACTTCAGGGTGTGAGACAACTTCCATGGCCTGCACGTTCACCGGATTTGTCCCCCATTGAGCACGTGTGGGATTTTATAGGACAACGACTTATCCGGTCTCCACGGCCAGCCACGACCATCCCCGATTTACGCGTCCAGGTTGAGGATGCTTGGAACTCAATACCCCAAACTTACATCCAACATCTGTACGACAGACTCCATGCCAAAAGTGCACCTTGCGACGCAGTTCATGGCGGTTCAACCTCGTACTAACCATGTTACATGGAAATGTTATTTTTCAGTTTACCAGCAAATACAGCTGTATTTTGCCATAATGTTTTGATCACGTTATCCTCTGTATTCCGTTATTATGCTGTATAAATTACATTGGTATCAGACGTCTCCTTCTTGGGGTTCTTTTTTCACTTTCCGCCAGTGTATTTGCTTCTAAGGATCCAATTCAAAAAATTATTTTGCCTTTCGATTTCACTAATGACTAAGATTATTTTAGGTATAGTCACTTTCTCAAGTTACTCATAGATTCTCCGGTAGGGGGCGTAAAGGTAAATTGCGTTTCTCCCGATACCTCTGCTTCCAAAACTCTGATTTGAAAAATTATTTCTGCAGCGGATACTGCTTCTGGTAGGAAATACTTTGCATATAATTTCTAATTTTTGGTATAAAACGGTTTGGCCACCAGGGGCGTAAGTGTTAAATTCCGCTTCTCATGTATATGCAGCAAAATATGAGCTGCTAAAATCTCGATTGAAAAAATTCTTTCGTGAACCGATACTACTCACGTCGACAAACCTTTTCGGAATATTTTCTTCTTAAAATAAGGTATGGTTTCTCCGCCAGGGGGCGTAGATGTATATCTTATTTTTGTCAATATCTCTGCTTCTAATAATCGGATTTGAAAAATTTCTTCTTTGGTGGATAGAGTTTCCGGCGCGACATGTTTTTCATAGAATTTCGAAATTTTCAAGTAAATCATTGACTTTCCGCTAGGGGGAGTAAGAGTATATTGCGCTTTCCCCCATATCGCTCTCATATAATTTCTATTTTTTCAAGTAACACATAGTGTTATGGTAAATTGCGTTTTCCCAGATATCTCTGCTTCTAAAATTCCGATCAAAAAGATTCTTTCTGCACCGGATACAGCTGCTGATAGGAAGAATTCCTAATATTTGATAAAGAATGGTTTGACCATATGGGGACGTAAGTTTTAATTCCTGCGTCTCATGTATTTGTAACAAAATATGAGCTCCTGAAAACTCGATTGAAAAAATTCTTTCGTTGACCGAGAAAATATTTGCTTGAAAATATTTTTTTCTTAAAATAATGCATAGTTTTTACGCCTGGGGGCGTAAACGCATATCTTATTTTTGTCGATATCTCTGCTTCTAAAAGTCCGATTTGAAAAATTCTTTCTTTGTTGGAGAGCGTTTCCGTGGGGAAATGTTTCTCATATAATATAAGATTTTTCTTAAAACACAAGTCTGCCACCAGAGGGCGTAAGTTCACGTTTCCGTTTACAGCAATATCTGTGGGACTAGAAACCCTATTGAAAAACTGTTTTCTTCGGCCAGATATTATTAACTATGCAAACTGTGTATGTATTTTCTTTACAAAATAGTGCACAATTTCGCCGCTAGGGCGCATATGCTTATTCTGTTTTTCTCAATATCACTGCTTTTACATGTGCGATCTAAAAAATTCTTTCGACACCGGATGCCATTTACCTTGTAGAACACTTAAGGCTAATATATGAAGAATTTTGTAGTTCACAGCTCTGTCGGTAGGTGGTGTTTGGTTACTTCAGTTTGCAGCTGTATCGCCGCTGCTAAAAACGCTATTGAGAAATTTCTTCTTCACTGTATGCCGTTCGCTACAACAGAGATGTGGAGCAGTATCCTCTTTTAAGTAACGCAAAGAATTCCCACGTGCTGCGTAAAGGTCGAACGCTTTTTTCATGAAGAATAATTTTCACCTATTTTCAACTTTTCTGTAATGCAAATTTTTTCCGCTATCTGATGTAGAATTATATCATGTTTCCTTCTATAAACATAGAAGGAAACATGATCCTTTTAACTCTTTGATTTGAAAATCCCTTTTTCTCTGGTACCTTCCTCGTAGTATGAGAAACTGTTTTTTCGCCATTTATTAATATTCGTAACATGCTTTTAGCCGCTGGTGGAACTAAGTAAATGTTTCTATTTCTGGATGTTTTAGCGATTGTTGGAATCAGTTGATTGTTTCCCAAACAGGATCCATTGACTTTGAATAGTTTTAATAAATTTTATTCGCATCAGAACGGATTCAAAAGACGTACTTATTACATCCGAAAATTCGGTGTCATCTTTCTTGTTTTTTTTTTCTAAACCAGCTTCACCCATCAGTGGCATCAGTGTCTGACGTTTGCACGGGTGAAACGAAGTGGACAGTGCGTGGCCTTTGAACATTATACGAGGTGAGAAAATGAGGCCCATTTTCATCGAAGTGAGACTGTGAATCATCAAAATTGCCGCATCTGTGCTACAACATCACCTTAATGTGATTCATCAAATGTCATTGCACTCTCCGAAGCTCGTCTAATTTTAGTATTGTTCCATTTCTTTATGAGGAAATCCCAACAATAAGAGCAACGACTTGCTTTTGTCACCGCACAAGAATATCAAGATATGCTGAGCAGCATTGCTATCTCGTAGCTGCACAGCGTGGATGCTTGGATGTGAAATTTTCGTGCAGGACGGAGCACCTCCACATATTATAACGGCGTATATAGCAACTGCTGCGAAAATATTTCACTAAGAAAGATTGATCAGTCGCTTTATCGCCACAGCATAGCCACCTCGCTTCCCTGGCATTACTCCGTGAAACGTTTGATGTTGGGCTACTTTAAAGCCAACGTCTATCACAGCAATATTTCTGACCTAGTCTTGAAGGACAGCATAGCACTAAATGTAGGGAACATTCTTCCTGACATTTTCTTTTCTATCACTGAAAATATCGTGTATGCAATATTTGTTTCCAGAAACGGCAAGCATATCGAGCAGTATCCTGTGGATCGGGCATCGTCCTAATAGCTTCCGTTACAGCATCGAATTCGAAAACATTTGTGCTATTATGGCAGTTTTTTGTGGCAACTACTGTATTATGTCCGAACTTTGATGATATCTATTGCTATCTTTTTTTGTTGGGGGGGGTGGTTAACGACCTCCGTGAGCAACTCAATGGGCTATAAGCAGACGCTTACTCTTAATTGATGGCTGCTGGTTTCAGGGAGAGGACAGAGGTAGTTCGGTAAGGCAGACACGTCATCCATTCCTCACCCGGTATTTGAATCCGGACCCATGTCGGACGAATGATTTGAAGCCAGTGCCTTGTACCACTCGGTTACATGGGGTGTCTATTGCTATTACGAAAACTGATATGTTCCATTGCTCTTGCAGAAGCTCATAAAAATTAACATTTCATTTCAATGCTTGGCTGTAATATTCATTTGCCTAGCGCTATCAGTAATATCTCTACTCGAAATCACTTGAACAGCGGTTTTCCTGCAATTCACTGTGCCCGATGCTTTGCGATATTGCCCGATGCTTTGCGATATTGCCCGATGTTTTGCGATATTGCCCGCTGTCTCGCATCAATCACGTTTGACCTGTAGGATCATATATTGATCATCTTTTGCTGTTGTTTTCCGTGGCTGACCACCACCGACCTTTCTAACAGCTGTTCCTATCGTTTTGAAGGTCTTCCACAAACGTGAAACAACGATATGGGTCACGCCGAACTCGTCGGCGACACTCGTTACGGTTCGCTCCTCCTTCAGCTTTCCGATTATTTGACCACGTGCAAAGTCATCTAAATGTCTCCGCGTGGACATTTTCTCGTGTGCGACACACTAACAAACCACTCGAATCTCTTTACAACGCCGCACACTTTTGCTTACCGTTTCCTGCCTTGCTGCGAGATGCTCCTTATATCGATTTCAGCGTTTTCATGCGATCTGCGACATCACATTTCGAATATTTGCATACGCATTGTCTTTCTACTGATCCACTTGCGTTATACAAATCGCCTCAAGTGTGTGTGTTTCACTGTGCGACTATAATCTGCGGCACTAGTGTCCTTCCTTAAGTTTTGCACGCCAGTGTAGTTTGCCGAATTTTGCAGGACCTTCGAAAGAATTAATATTGGTCGTGCGTGGAAATCTCCGGCATGGCTTCGCAGCGCTAGTTAAATGCAAAGCACGGTTGCTGTATAAGGATTAGTTTTCTGCCATTTTTTCCGAGGACGGAGTTTTCTTTAAAATTGGATTTCTCAATTGAAACATCACTTTTGTAAGTTGCGCATAGTTTAAGCTCCTGAATCCCCCCCATCAAATAGGTGCCTTAGAATCCCGACAAATGATATTGCAATGTTAATTAATACGAATTGACTGTGAGATTAAAATTTCTCAGAGTCTATTCGAAATGATCGAAGTGGCGCAGGGGTCTAAGCGATGGCTTCTGATCATTCGTCCGAGATTGGTCCGGGTTCGAATCCTGGTGAGACATGGATGTTGTGTTCGTCTTACGGCATTGGCTCTCTCCCTTCCCTGGAACAAGTAGCCCCACATTAGGGACGGGCGACTGCTTATAGCCCATAGAGTTGCTCACGGTGGTCGTTAAACTCCCAATAATAAAAAAAGAAATGATCGAAACTGTACAAAACAAAAGTCTGTTGAACTTTAAATAATTTTTCTCAGGGGAGCAAAATGTTGCGCTACGCTGATGTTTTTGTATAATGGCTTTCTGCGCTGTTGCTACGTGTGGAAACACCAGCAGAAGTACAAAAGGGAAAAGCTTAATTTTTCAACGTTTTCCACGAAACGGTCGAATAGCGACAAAAACTGGAGTAATAGAAGTTGCGCGTCTTATCATTTCAATGAGAATAATTTGCAGCGTGCGCTTCTTAAATGACGACTACGAAGACGGTATGATGTAACGTTGGCTTGGTCTACGAGTGAAAAAACCTCCAAACCATCTCTTGCGCCAACTATCAAATTACTACCAAGATTAAACTCTGGAAATGTCCCTCCAAGAAGTAAAAGTCAAATAAAAATGAAAAGGGCGCTTTGGAAGGACTTAATCATAGTACGAAAAAGGGAATTTTGCAGAAAATGTTGCTGGTATTCAAAATACAACACATGAAGCGACGGTTTTCCATATGTAAGAAGTCAGAACATGAAATTATTCGTCTAAAAGCAAAATTAATAATTACTAGAAGGAATCTCATCATCCTCCAAAGTGCAGAGCAAAATATTTTGAAAGGTTCTCCTCGAAAATCTAAAAGCTGGAATCGGTTATGCCAGATTTTATTAAGGCTGTCTTTGAATAAGTGTTAGGGTTCATCTTCTACCCTATATCTGCAATGTAAATTCTTCTGTACCCATTTTCTCGAAGACTATTACTTTGTAGTGTTTGAAATTTTGACCACAAATTGAAAAGACTCATAGCTAATATAAGCCACAGTTATTATTCCAAAAAAACTGTTAATTTTGTTTTTAAGATTCAATTTATCTGACTCGAAAGCATTCGAATTTGTCGCTATATGGCGCGATAAGTTAGCATAGCAGTGCTTCTGTCTGGTAGCAAGGAAATCTCTTATTTCTGCCTGATTTTTCTAATTATCTGAGCCAAATAGAAATCAATTAATAAGGGTAAAAGTGTGATTGGAATCTTGTCTTTCATAAATCATCTTAAATCCTACTGTACGTTCATTTTTTTAAGAGAAAATGTGTACATTAGCAGAGAATCCCTGAATTTGACCTATAGAAACTCCGCCTACTTGCATAGCTCCAACCCCAAATAACGTCATTGGTTAAAACGTAACAGCGCGTATTTTGTTTTTTCATTGTGGAGCCAACGAGAGACCGCTTCCATTCGCTTGATGACCGCTTCCAATCAACGAGATTCGCTTCATTCCAGCAGGACAGTGCTCTTCTACATGTGATCTGGAATGTCCGAGATTTCTTTCATGAACGGCAGGTACCGCTTCTTCCCTGGCCTGCACGTTCGCCAGATATGTACCCAATCGAACATGTCTGGAACATGGTAGCTAAGGGACTGGCCCGTCAAGCGCCTCCGAGAGTCACCACAAATGAACTCTGGTCTCGCATAGAAGCAGCCTGGCAGGCTACTCTTCAGGACAATATCGAAAACCTCTACCATTCAATGCCACGCCGCGTAGAAGCTGTTTTTGTTGCTCGCTGTGGCTTCACACAATTCTGAGTTTTGAAGTGAAAAAAATCTTGTATAGCTCTACAAATGCAACATGAGGAATCTGTGATTTAAATTTCATTTGAATAGCGCGATTCTTTCTTAGTGTTGCAGTTTCCACAAGCAGTATCTGTGTATGTAACCCTTAATCAACAGGGCTTAGTAGCCCTTCTTACTAAGCACTGTGGATAAGGATAAGGGACATCACGGAGTGGGGGCATCATCATATAACTGTTAACTGACTAAGTAATGTTCGACCTATTGTGAAGTCATTCTGTAAGAAGTTGCGTGACTTTGCATTTTGGTCTCTGTTTAGTCCGTAAACATTGGCTCGTGGCTTTTTATTGAGCTTAATTCTTAATCCGCTGTTTCACTATTTATTAGATGAGAATAAGTACTGAAACAAGACTTTCTAATACTTTAATACTTTTGAGCTTGGGGGGGGGATTGATTAATTTGTTTGTTTGTGAGTTATTTCATTTTAATTTATTATTGTTTGTTTTTCTCATTTCTGAAAATCCGTTTGAGTATTTATTATTCAGTGCTAATGGGAGCTGTGTCTCGTTAATTATCGATACAGTCTTCGTAGCACCATTTTTTGTAACTGCAAGTAACACGAAAATCATTTTCATTGACATTTTCTGTATGGTTATTATTCTGGAGATCTAGATCTCAAAATGAAATATATTACTCAACAGTTTGTTTTTGTTTATTTCTTCACTTATCCCTTGGTAATATAAAACCACTCTTCAGAGTTTGGAGACTGATATCGCTGGAAATACCTACCTTCGAAGGTGAAAAACAAAGTTCACAAGCTATGTATGCACTATAAAAGATGTTCACAATAACTATACAGGGCGTTAATGAATATTATTAAAGCGACGAATTAACTTCTGCTATTTGTTAAGGAAATGTGCTAATTAAAATAGCATTTGCAAAGATTTCGATTTCTACCAGGGTTTGTCTGTTGACCAGTAGGGGTGAATTCGAGTAAGATGAGTGATATTTAACTCCAGAGGAGAAACCAATTTTATTGCACTTAGTTATTTCCATCCCGAACCCTGGAAATCATTCGTGATTTAAAGATTGCGTTTTGTGAGTAAACACATGTATTTCTTCTTATTCCTGAAGAATTTCTTGAGAGTGGTAATGAAAATACTTCCTTCTTTCTTCTTACCGAAAAATACCTACGGGCAGTAAGTGCAGTTGAAATTACATATCATTTCTTGCTGTTGAACAATGACTTCTTTATCTTTTCATCAAAACATCTTCCCTTCCCTTTTTTAAGTATCGCATCACTGATTAACGAAAGGACGTGCAAACATCGCTTCGGTCTGCCTGAACACAGCGTCACCTATCCCAACACGTCAATAGATCTAATTTTCCTTTTTTTTTTTTTTTTTTAGCGTTGTAAGTCTGCGACCATTAGAACGATGATCCTTCCCTTTTCCACATTTCCTGAAATGCAGTTTTCCGTTAATGACGTAAGTGCTGTATATTTTTGTGTACCTGTATTTCTGCTTTAAAAAAAAGAAAAAAAAACGGTTTAAAAATTGGATTGGCGTCGTACAGCTTACAATAAAAGCAGCATTTCACTCGTCTTCAGCTTTTTCTGATATAGAACTTCCCGTTAATTGAAAAAAATGTACATTTGTGTTTGCTATGATGTATCTGCTTCTACATTTCTAGTTGGAAATTTTTCTGGATCTGATAACTTAAGCCATGAAGGAAATATTCTAGGCATTTGCAATCGTTTCCTGATGCGCAGTTGCTCTGTCGAAATAAAGTGCTTGTTATATTCAAAATCTTGAACCTGAGTAACAAATATCGTTCGTTTTTTTTTTGTGTGTGTGTGTTTTTTTTTTTTTTGTGTGTTTTTTGTTTTTTTTTGTTTGTGTTGTTGGTTTTTTTAGCCAAGGGGTTCAATCCTGCTTCGTTCAACATAGCAGCTTTTCGAGAGGTTTCTTTTTCTTCTTTTTTTCTTTTTTTTTTTGTAAGACTCCTTTGCGTTCAACGAAGTAATTCAGTTCTTGTAACTCACAGGATTTCGGTGAAAATAAATCTTCATGGTGTATTGATTAAATTATAACAATATAATATGATATGTACGTTTAATTTTTGGTAGTCTAAACGTTATTTAATTTTTATGAGTTTCATAAGACAGGAGAAAAACATGAACAATATTTGATATGTTTAGTATGTTTTCAAAAGAAAATATCTTAATGAAAGCAAATGAAACGTAAGTTTTCAGTTGTCAAGTGTATTCTTTGGAAATTTTTGCTGAAAAATATTTTTAATTTTATTTGCAATTTAACATACTTTACTACAGATATGTAAGAATATGAGTCCTCCCAGACAAATTTTGGATATTAGTTCCAAGGATTAAAACAAACCATCACGGAACAAAAGGCACAGCACCCATGTTTTGCATTTTGCGTCAATCGAAAGGCAAAGTACAATCAAAGTGATTTTGGAATTTAAAAAATATTAAAGTTCCACCTTAACATTTTTGACAAGCGTCTGCTTTACGCCACGAAGTTCCACAAATCAGTCAAATATACTGTATATTATAAAATGCACAGTGACCCATATTTAACAGTGGGTTACATAATTATCAACTTTATGCAATTATACGTACGATTGTATATTAACAGTTTGTTGTTATTGCTGCAACTTCGAGAGATGTGGTCGTTTTGCTGGCCAAGTAATTAGGATGACAGCCTCTTATGGATAGTGCAATGGATACATTTTTTTACGAGACTTGGAAACTTTCGTCATCTTTTTCCTCTCTTGTGCTTGGAGCCTATAGCCTTAAATTTGGAATTCGAATCTTGCCAGTTACATGCTTCCTCATGGGGCGTTTTTGCACCTCACAATAGTGACAGCAGTGTTCCAACTGTTTTTCGTAAACAATAACTTCAATACGAAGTTGAAACTACTGTATTAAAATGACCTGAATAAATAAAGACAATACTTGAGTTTCTCTCTTCTTCTTCTTTTTTTTTTTATTTTTGTAAATGATTCTCACTCACGGCATCAATCTTGATGCAATTACTTCATCTTTCCAGTGACATACAAATTTCACCTTCCGCGCGTGTTTTCAAAAGTGCCCCGCCATTTGTTTTTCGGATGGGGCAGCTTCAGACAAACAAACCTTCAAGAGAAATTTTTGCGCCTACAAAAATAAAATTTAAAAGATGAATGCAGCACTTGGATTAGAAGGAGTAACCGAACAGGAAAGAATTACTTATGGGCCTAGCTTTTTATACCCACTGAAACAATAAACGCCATCAATTGCTATTTTAATTTTCGAGGAGCAAATGTTTACCACAATATTATAGACGTCTGCATCACATCCGCGTGTATAAAATTGCAGTTAATGAAATGACTATTAAATAGAGTGTGCTGAAATGTTGATCATGGGAAGACTGATGACTAGTGATAGGATGACTAGTGCAGATAGGATGACTAGTGAGTGTACAAGTACATTGTGCAATTTAGGTTCTTTGTTTCGGTCAAAACGCAAATCCTTCATTTCAATTTCACATCTTTTACTCAAATATTTTTGTATTTCAAGTAAAACTAGTCACATTCTAACAATTTTAGTGATTTGCTGTTACTAGCACCTGAAAACTGTGTTTCACTTATGTATTCACAGTTCGTATGTACGATTTCTTCCCGTGTATTCTTGCGTTCACAACGAAAGTGTCATACTTTTTAACTACTTTTAAGAAGTTCTGATACCGAAACTACTTTTAAAGAAAACTAGCTTTATTTGTAGCGACCTCTACTTTTGGAATTGCAATCGTAGTGTAGTTAACTACTTTTTCAAAGATAGTTTCCCCAGAAATAACGGACCTGAATGAGTATCGACTTCATCCACTCTTTCAGATGTACAGTTTCTGTAACAATAAAAGAGTATTAAATTTTCATTGAAATGCATCGTTTCATTAATGTAGCAGTTCTGTTCTATGACGAATGACAACGTATCTGTGTTTAAGCTGTCTTTTGCATTTTTGTCAAATTGTGACAAAAGCGCTAATTTTACGACCAAAGTAATAATTGAATCGCAAAAAAACGAATGTCGAAATGGTGATAATATTTTTTTTTACGTAAAAAATCGAGAAATCTCCGCTTTTGGAGAAATTCGGTGTTCCTTTTTAAGCATGAATAAAAAAAATTATTATTTTTTTACCAAAAGATCTTATTTTGAGCTCACATTGCTTTGTAGCTAGTAACAACGTGCTGAAGAATGTCTTCTTTTTTTTAACTAATTTTTCTAATAAAATGGATGTTTTCCCATTCTTTACGCTATCTTTTTATTATATCAATCTACGGTGCAAACATTTGCTTAAGCAAAATTAAAGTTTAAAATTCTATATACCCTGTCCGCCGTTGTCTTTCGTAACTCGTAAAGTTGTTCACACGACAGATTCAGCTGAGGGCGTGACGATTTTGAACTTAATTTTACTTTAAAAAAAAGAAGAAGAAAAACACTTGCTCTGTTGACTGATGTCGTAAAATGATACCGTAAGGAATGAGAAGACTTTTTAGCACAATTAAGGTCAAAATTTGGTACAGTCGCTTCTTAATCTGCCGCAAAAACAACTTCTCGAGCTATGATAATTTGTGCTGAATGTTGTATGGACAGGAAAAATCCCAATTTTGGGCGTTAGTTCCCTTTAAAAAGAAAAAAGTGATTGTTCGGTTGGTGTTGATTTAAGAAGAGACTTAAAGATGGGAAAACATCGATTTTATTACCACAATTTAATCAAAAGTGCGAAGCCACTCTTCCGCGCTATCACAAATGAAATCTTCAGTTGAGAAGTGGAAAGGAATTTTAAGTGAAAAATGGTTTATAATAAAGATCCTTATGATTTCAAGTTATTTAGTGCAAAAGCCCCGAATCCAAAATGATAAAGCTCAAATAGGAAGGTTTTTTACTTTTAAAAAGCCTTTTACCACTGAGTAAAAAGTAACATAATCCTATTGCCGCTAGAAATGGGTGTAAAAACAATATGCTCTCTTTATTTACGAAAACTACACCTATCATCAAATATACTAAATTTTGTCAAAATCAAAAATGTAAAGGCTTACGCGCTTTTATTCTTGAATCTTATTTAAAGTGCAAAAATTAATTTAGTCAATGCTAAATTAATTTTAGCATTGACTAAATTAACTCGTATTTTCATAAGCAAAAATGAAATACAACCGTTAATATTGCTACTATTTTTGGTGACGAAATAGCTGTATAAGAAAAATTGAGAAATTCCGGACTTAAACACTGCAAAGTATATTTAAAAGATGGATGTTGTACTTATTGAATTGCGGGATTTCAGTCATCGTGAAAACAATAGTATGGGATGCTGCTGTTTCCCATTACCCTCCTTCGCTGCTATCTATCTTACTGCTATTGCCCTGTCTATATATGTTATGCAAAGATAAAAAAACATATAGGTCGGCTATGAGGTTGGTTATAGCGTGCAATGAAACGTCATTAAATTACACAAACATGAATACTTTACACTGAAAACAATTCTAAGAGAAATTCAGCCATAAAAGGGAAAGATTTAAAAGAAATATATCATTTTACTACTGCTTATAGCGTCCAGAAAACTAGGAAATATACTTTTGTTTCATATCTTTTTTTAATACATAGGTTTAATGGAATTTACTGATGCTGACAACGCTATTTTGAGTCTACTTCATTTTAAGGATTTACTATAAGCAACCACCCTCTGCTTTATCCTCGAGACTGAGTAGCAGTAAATCTTAACGACTTTCCAGGAAAGGAAGATGACAAATGATAAAGGATTCTGGGGCACTGTTGAAGATGTATGAGAAAACATATCAGGAACGTTTTCATTTCCGTAAGCGGAAACATCTAAGAGTGATGGACATTCTGTCAAGTTCTGTGTGGCCTTATGGATTTTAGCAAGAGAATGGCTGATCCAGATTCAAGCATTCTATAACCAATGTTTTAGACTCAAACACTCAGATTAAAGTCTAAAATTTTATCTCAATGAATTAATAGTCGAAAATGTTTCTTTCCGAAAACATTTCTTCTTGAATTTCGATGTAGTTCTCTAAATGCTTACATACTAAAAATAAATTTTTGAAAATTTTGCTGAAAAATTATCGCGAATGGGTTATACAGGACATAAATCATTTGCGGTTGAGAGATTACAATGAAATCATGAAATCTTTCGGAAATCTTTGAAGTTGACACGTGTCACTGAAAAAATTGTAACTTTGAAATACTAAATGTGTTTAGAAAAAATGCGCTTCACTTTCCAAGATGTTACATATATTACCTGTTCCACTTTCTGTAAACTATCTTTTTCTGCTTACATGATGGTTAGCAGCAATTCCTTTTATTCACAACTTCTGCTATTTCTCATAGCATACAGACAAAAACCAGTGCCTTTCTTTCAGTTTATTTTAATTAAATTAATTACATGTTACACTACTTTACGTTTCGTTGAATAAAATTACGCCACTACATCGATTTCTCTCAAGACTTACTGTTTAAAAGTCGGATTATTGATACACGGTATGTGAACTCACTATAAAGAGTGGTGATTATAGGGCTAATACTTTTGCACACGAATTGCATATTTTTTCCTTATTTCGGAAGCATATCTAAACTATAGTTCCTTTTCTTTCCTTTTATTTCCATTTAATTTTTTTCGTAATATATCCTATGGGACCATTCGGCTGTTTTTCTTGTTGCGTAAATTGACAAAAGACGCAGAAAGAGAAATCCGGTAGGAATAATATCTAAATCCATATCATGTTTATTACCCATGAAACTACTTTTAGCACAATTAAGGTCAAAATTTGGTAAAGTAAAAATGAAAACACATATGGTTTCAGGGGATCTCTCTCTTTTTTTTTTCTTTTTTTTTTTTTTTGCACCACAACGAACTTCATAACTTACCATCAGGTAGTATGAAATTAATTCAGTCAAACACGTTTGGTGGTTCCTCTAAAAAGACGCTTCTTTTTATATACATAATCTTAGAAAAATTAAATTCAAAACTCAAATGCAGTTTTTAAACATCTAAAAGCTTTAACGTTCAATCACAGTCTCTTAGAATGTTATAGAAATCAATTCCTCAGTGATTAATAATAAAAATGCATCGGAATTTGGCATTTACTTACCACAAATGGTCCATGATTGGTAAGATAAGATAACCAACAGATGCAGGCGACTGCTTTCCACTCTATATTTGGACAGTCGCTCCATTCATTTTTTAACTGCCCGCTGCTGGTGCTAGTACTTCTTCGTGAATCCCAACTTAAACGTGGAAATTCTTTGATTTCCTGGTCATCGATTTTCTTAATTTGCATGAGAATGAAGCCGACAAAACCGGAAAGCAACAGAATACCATAAACAGATACCGTGAAGACAGAAAACTGAATGTTCCAAGCCAAAGGATGGAGGGAGCAGAAGCCGTTAAAACTTCTTGAAACTCTTGCAAAAACAGAAGTCATGCCCACAATGACTGCAATAATAGCTAACACGGCTATGTGGTATCGCACATGACTTCGACGCATATTCGTTCGAAACGTGTGTGACTTATGAACTGTAATAGCCCTCTCCAAAATCAGTGATGTAACTACAGACACATGGAAAGTTCTTGTAGCGGCCAGTCCCCATACTATAGAACAACATGGAGTATCGAGAAGAGGCCTGATCAAACTGAGTACAGCAAACCCAAATCCAAACAATGCTGATAAAATTTCATGAGTGCTGAGGGAAAACAAAAATAAATCCATCAGCCTCCAGCGGTGTCGGTAACTCCAGAAAACGATTAATGTCCACGCAGAAAGTATAGCTACAAAGGGAGCTACTGTAGCAGCACTGAGCCAACTATAAAGAACGGCATCCATGACCAGTGATATAGGTTGCTTTACTTTCTGTCATATGGTTTCCTTTCTTCAGCTCTAAGTTCAGTCGAGATAGATTACTACAAATTCACATTTGGGGCACTTTAAGCACTCCTTCTTACTGTGTAGGTAACACCGGCACATTTTTCTCGAGTGACATTCTAAAACCAAAATCTGCATCCGAGAGCGTTGGAGTTCTTATTCTTGAAGCTATTCTAAAAACACCTGTATTTCCTGTTTATGGGAATGTCAGCGTATTAAATATTTTGACAAAAATAAAAACTTCCCTCACTTCTTTCTTTTTTATGCTTTTGCTCATAACTCATTCCTCTTTTAATAGAGCTTACATAGAGAAGTACACGAGGAACTCCTTTAATTTTCATGATATCGTTGTTATTTTTGCTTCCTGCGAAAATATTTTGTTATTAGGTTCTTCATCACAATCTATTCACCGTGATATAAACAATGCGGTGGCATTAATGCATTTGCAACAGAAAATTGATGTCAGTTTTAAAGTTGGCCAGTATGAAAAGAACAGTTAATTTAAAATGAAAAATAGTTATCTTACAAACGATATACCGGTAAAATTCTGCTTCTGGTTATAATGAAGTATGTTCATTGCAATTTAATAATATTTCTGAGAAAACAAATGGCGCTAAAAGCTCCAAGGAAACTACCATTCCGGTTACAGTTATTTCAGACACGCGTACTTTTCTTCCAGTCCATACGACGGCCAGGAATGAAAGATGAAATTTCTTGAACATGATTCGTGTCCATGAAGTGCGTTATAAATACTCTGATAATCTTGCCAGCTAAGAACCCTATGTTGTCTCTCTTCCTATCTCTCTCTATGTATCGGAGCAGATAAAGAGGGCCGGCATAACTGGTTGGTCATGTGATCGACCCAGAGGCAAGACAGGTGAGTCGCTTGAAAATCTTGTCCGTTTCTTCTTTTTCTTGTTCGCTTAAGAGACAAAAATTGTTGCGAGATGCTGCAGTTGCCGCTGCAAAGGTTCATATCGTCCAATTGGGAGAAATAAAATATTGAAGTCACGACAAAGGCGGTTTTTTCTGTCATTTAAACGAGAGTGCTAACTTTTTGCAATATAAAAAAAAGATTATGAATCCCTTAAGTCATCGTGTACATTTTTTACTAAGCAAAGTTTTTTTTTTGTTTTTTTTTCAAATCACTTTACTCAAATGAAACTTGCTTAAAGCAATGGGAACATTTTGAACTTTTATTTCTCTATTTTCTACATCACAGCAGCAAAAAAAAAAAAAAACATTGAGCGAGTACCCTGGTTCCTTTTATGAATAGTTTATGCTATGCAACTTTCGCACTCCAAAATCTTTGTGGCTATGAAATAAAACGAGTGATTCAATGGTATACATTTATTTAAGTACAACACATCATTTATTTGCATCACTCAAGATCACACCGAGCCACAATCCTGTACATACTAAGTAGAATTAAATTATAACAATAAACAATAAGGTCTACTGACACTGAGCGAGGTGGATTAATAAATGTTACTGTCGTAAAACCAATAAAGAATATATGTGAGTCATAAAAGTAAATATTTACTAAATTATGGCGGCGGCAATAGTATTTCGACTGTTTAGTTTTTAAAAAATAATATTTATTTTTATTATAATTATTCAGATTTAGACGAACGTAAGAAACGATACTGACACCGATGAAATGTGATGTAGCTACGAAAGCCCATCTGCACATGCGCAAGCTAAAATCTAACCTCAAGATAGAAAGAAAAGCTGAATCGCAAGTGTCTTAATTACAGGGATTGGTAACTTTTGGTCTAGGATATCTACAGATTGTTTTATTCCATCGTGTTATACATCATTTTAAAGCTCTCGTCAATAGCAGATAACACCCTGTAAGGGGGAGTCGAGAGGAAGCCGAATTTCGCTGCTACCCATTATTTTCATAGCATCAAAAATGCGTTTTTGTAATGTCGTTTATCACATTTAGCATGAGGTTCTTGTAATTTACGTTGGTTGCAATGACGTATTGTTAGATTTATGTAAAACGTGATGAAATAATGTTCGACGATAGTTTTAGTAATATATATCGTTGAGTAAGAATTGCTGAGTCACTTCGTGAAACAGCATTCAAAAATCAGATTTCAACAACGGTTTTGACTACTTCCCTTACTCATTTTCGTTATATCAACATTTTTTGCATGCGATTTACTTTCTGCTGTCGGGAAAGATGGATAGCACCAAGAAGATGGAGGAGCTCCTACGACACCTTGTGTTGATTTAAGAGGACGGTTCGACATCTCTGGCCTATATCCGATCCAACGATCGAGAGTATGCTGTATCATCTTTTCAATAAAAATTTCAGATCTTAGTTTCCTGAAAATTGTTGGCTCTTTTTCCACTTGACTAACTTTCGGTGCCTTAAATTAGGTTGGGCAGGGCGGTTCCTTATATACTCAGAGAAGCTGAAAAGTAGCATTAAATCACTAAACCCTAACCACACTAACGTTATTTTCGGAAAGAGTGAGGGGCAGGTAACTTTAGTACAGGAGAATAATTGATTTACCCATTTAAATCTTATAAGCGATGCCTATGACTGGTCTGGTTCAGTTGTGTCTATGACTGGTCTGCTACCAGTCATAGACACAACTGAAAATGTAAGGGATGCTCAAATTTCATCGTGTTTCTGAGTACTGCGCTGATACTTTTCTAACTAAAAGAAATGGCGGGGCAAACTTAGCAGTTCCGTTTTTCATAGTTGAACTTCAAATTTGTCTGAAATTTGATATGTTTAATTAACATAACAGAAATGTTGTAGTGAAGGCGAAATTACTTTTGTATCGTAAGTCCTAAATTAAAAAATCGACTTAATGAGAATTATTTCCACAACATGGTGTCATGTTTCTGAAAATGAGCCATTACCACTTCCTTTTCCATTTTCGATATTCCGCAAATTCGATTTTAATACAACAAAATCGGTTGAGAAACTTAAAATAATGTGAGAAAATTTTTTGTATGTACACAGCACGGATAAGTATTTTTTTTTTTATTGCTCACACTTACGTAAATTACTTTAAATAAAAGTTGGGTATAAAATTATTATTTCATTTCATTTCATTTTCATTTTTATTTTTCGTTATGAGGTTACGTTTGAACATACTACATATCAATATTAATTTTGTAACGTAGAAAATCAAGAAAAAAGCGTATAACCGCAGAACAGGAAATTTATAAGGATAACCGGATAACCACAGAACAGGAAATTGGGTGAAAGGCTATAAATATATATCCTGAGGGAATCCCAATTACCCTAAAGTGCATAGTCAAGCCAAACGTCCTGCACATGTGAAATTTACGCATATATGGACTGTTTGATAATTTCTGTTATTAGGGCCGCGGATGGCCTAGTGGTGAACGTTCGTGACTGCCTCGGAGAAACCTCAGGTTCGATCCCAGGCAGGTACGAATGCTCGAACCACTAAATATTCGCCAAGCGTAGGATGGGCACGTTAAGCCATCAGACCCCGGTTAATAAATAAGGGCGTCTTCCTCCCTCTTTCTACCTCGCTTCAGTGTCACTTTCCTATCCGGCACTCTAGTCCAAATCTCCTAGCTTCCTATTTCTAAGGGTTGTTTAAGACCTGGGGTCAGACACCCCCTTCCTAAAATCCTCTACATATGATAATGATCTGATTTTCTGCTATTAAATTTTATATTTTACTTTGTTAGCAAATATGTTTTTGTTGCTTTCGAAAGTAATTATAATTATTGATATGTGTTAGTTGACAAGGGAGGTTATTCCATAATACCAATCCCTGGTAATCAATAAACCTTTGTTGGGTTTTGTGCATTGGTAACAAAAATGCATTTCTGTTTTTAGTTCGATGTCATGACCCACAATGTTCAGCTGAAATAAATGTTGATGCCTATTCTCCTTTATTCTTTTATACATAAATCCTAATAATCTATATTGCCATAATTTCTCAACATCTAAAAACCCATAGCCATTTATCCGGACACCGATATTTAAATTAATTCCCGTAAATTATTTAAAATGTTGACCATCCTATTTTGTAACGATTGTAATTTATATAAATTGGTCTTAGTAGTTTAACCCCATACTAATGAACAATGAGTCAAACATGGATAAATCAGACTGTAGTATAGCATTTTTAATGTTTTAATTGTTAAATTATTTAAAATTCTCGTGATTAAACCCAATACCCTTGAAATTTTATTTACAATATTTTGTATCTATTTTAAATTATCCTCAATTATTATTCCCAAATATTTAACATTATTGACTGTTTCAAGGGTGCAATTTCCCACAAAAATAGATGGTAGCTCAACAATCTGTCTATCTCTCTTTTTAAAAATTATAAATTTAGTTTTTTCAATATTTAAACGCAGAAAATTTGTATCTAACCATTCCATCAAATTTTCAATAATTTTTTTACATTTTATTTTTGCCTCATTTATATCTGTACCTGTAATCATAGCTGTAGCATCATCCGCAAATAAGATTAGATTCTCATTCGGTTCAATGTTAAAAATGTCATCAATATAAATTTTAAAAAATAATGGTCCCAGAATTGAACCCTGTGGTACTCCTATTTCATTAGTTAACTTTTGTGAATTGGTTTTGTTAATCTGTACATATTGTTTCCTATTATTTAAGTAATCCTCTAATAGACTGTAATATTGATTTCTTATTCCACTATTATAGAGCTTTTCCAAAAGTATCCCATGATCGACCGTATCAAATGCCTTTCTAAGATCTAAGAATATTGCAATGGTAGCTAATCCCTTTTCTCTATTATTTATAATGATATCCTGAAATGTTAAGATGACTATTTCCGTTGATTTTTTCCTTTTGAAACCCATACTGATTTTTATTAATAACTTGCTATTTCTCAGAAAAGTGTACATAATCTTGTACATTATAGTTTTTCCAAAACCTTAGCAAAAAAAAGATAAGTTAGAAATTGGTCTGTATTTATTTATATTATCCCTGGACTCAGACTTATGTTTCGGAATTATTTTTGTTATTTTTAATACTTTAGGTATTCTTCCAAATTCAGTAATCAAGTTAAATATATGACTGAGAGGTGTAGAAATTATTTTGGAAACCCTTTTAATAGCCTTTGGATGTATGTCATCGGGTCCTACAAACATTGATTTAATATTTCTTATGCATGCCTCAATTTATGTTGTTGTGAAATAATCAAAATAACACGAATTTTTTAATGTTTTTTGTTGATAAGTAGTTTTCAGTTTTATTTTATTATTAGTTTTAATATTATTTTTTATTTCTTTAGGAGCATTTATAAAACAGCCATGGAATTCATTTGCTGTAGAGTGAGTATTAGAAACGCTCTGACCATTTATACTCAACGTAATTGTTTTAGTTGTATTTTGTTTCTTTCCCAACATCTCATTTTTATTTTACCAAATAAGTTCAGTCGATTGAGTATTAAATAGCTTATTATAGCACAATTTTTTTATATTTAAATTTCTTTATTAAGCAAATTTCTAAATTGTTCGAAATTTAATAAATCAGTTGGTTCTCGAGTTGAAAGAAGTTTTTCAAACATTTTTTTTATTCATTTTTCTTAATATTATTTTATTAATCCATATATAAACATACTTCTACACACAGGACGTATCAGCAGCAGCTTGAACTTTCTTGCAAGCTTTTCTCCACCACGCTCGTGGAGCCACTTTTTTTTTCTTTTTGTCTGTTTGGGGGTTTAAAGACTACCATGAAGAACTATTAGAGCAACGGGCACTCTTCCCTAATTTGAGAGCAGCTGGTTTCCGGAGGAGGCAGGGCTAGCGCCGTTAGACAGATGCACTACCCATGCTTCATCCGGAACTCGAATTCGGGAAAGGGTTTAACAGATGAACTCCCCCATCCCCATAAAAAATCCCAACTCTCCTCTTTTTGAAAGTTGTGACGTACTACAGAGGTGAAACATGTGTCAAGGTGACAAATTTGCAGAGATATATTCCGTGAGTGTAGTTTAGTTGGTTAGAACAACTCACTCCGGAGCGAGGAGACGCGATTTTAATCGCATCACTAGCAAAGTTGTGAATTTCACAAGTTGTGTGTAACACACACATACACTTTTTAATTTTCAAGTATTTGTCCTTTCACTTAGCTTTTACATGAATTCTTCAGCTTTACCTCGAAGTATCTTCTACCGAAATGCAATATATTCTTTTTTAATTCATATGAAGTTTATATGTACAGTATATATACACCGGCGATCACTGAATTATAACCACCCCTATCAAAAGTGGATGTGGCTCGTTGACCACGTGATTTCCGAGAGAGCACGATTAGTCGACCAACGTAGCATATATAAGGTGTGAGTGGAGCAGTAAGTAGTAAAGTTTGGAGCGTGATACGTAAACAGAAGAATTTATCGGACTTTGAGAAAGGACGGATTGTGGGAGCTCGGAGAGGGGGTGCCTTGATTTCCCAAACAGCTGAACTGGTGGTTAATTCGCGAGCCGCCGTAGTCAAGACTGGCGTGGAAATGGTCAAACAACGACCTGGAGGCAAACCTGCACAGGACAGCGAAAGGTTGGTGTGAGAGGTGAGCTCCGGGTCTGACGACTCGTACAAGCCAACAGACGCAATACTGTTCAACAGTTGACTATCTAATTCAACAGAGGTTAACCCGGAACAGTATTTGTCATGACCATGAGTCGCACGCTCGCACTTACAGCAGACGACCCCGATGACATCCTCTCCTAACCACGGTTCATCTGCGCAAAAGACTCGCCTAGGGCAAAGATCGTGCAAATTGGACGTCGGATAACTGGAAAAAAAGTGTCCTGGTCTGACGAGTTGCGTTTTTTTACTCCACTCCGTGGATGGTCGTGTAGGTATTTGGCGCAAACAATATGAGGCACTCGATCCATGGTCTCCACAGTGCAAGCTGGTGGAGGCGATTGTATGGTGTGGGCATGTTTACCTGGAAGGAACTTGGACCCCTGGAGCATGTGGAACAACGTATGACTACTGTCGTGAATTGCTTGCTGACTCTATATACCCAGAAATGCTGCACTTTTTACCGAATGGCAACATGTCTTCTAAGATGACAGTGCGCCGAACCTCAGGTTCAATGTTGTGCCGGAATGGTTTGAGGAACACAGGTCAGACTTACAGTTTATCGATTAGACTCCGAACTCCTCCGATATCAATCCCATAGAGCACTTGTGGGACAGTATGGAACGGCATATCAGACGTAGCATCGGAGCATAATTGAACAAAAAGTATTAAGGAAAAGTATTATTTAGCTTTTGCTATGAGCAGGAGCAGTACAGTAATGACTGATGATAGAAAGAAATATTTGCATTCTATAGTTTGTTTCTTTCATTCATTCCTGTGCGTAGACATCCGGATTTATTCATCAAGTATTTGAATCAAAAACATAAAGTGCAGAAAAATGAGTTAATAAGGCTTATAAAGTCATATAAATAATAAATTAATACAAATAATTAATTATTTTACACATGAAATAATTAATTATCTTACACATGCAATAATTAATTCTCTTACACATGCAATAATTAATTCTCTTACATGTGAAATATTTAATTTTATTACACATGACATTCGAATAATTAATTCCCTTACACATGACATTCGAAATACAGTGAAATTAAACCTTCGCTATTAAACATGATCGTTACAGATCGAAAAAATCTTGCATCCCCGGTGGTGCAGTGATCTGCCCTGGCTTATGACCATTCGTCTGCGAGGGTTCAGGGTTTGAATCTCGGTGAGACATGGATGTTGTGTTTGTCTTAGGTCACTGGTTCTCTCCCTTCTCTAAAACCAGTGGCCCTAAATTAGGGATGGGCGACTGCTTATAGCCCATTGAGTTGCTTTGCTCATGGTGGTCGTTAAAGCTTCAATCACACACACACACACACACACACACACACACACAAAATCTTAAATCCTCAA
The DNA here is from genome assembly GCA_039090855.1 of Macrothele yani. Taxonomy (NCBI): domain Eukaryota; kingdom Metazoa; phylum Arthropoda; class Arachnida; order Araneae; family Macrothelidae; genus Macrothele; species Macrothele yani. Next base: position 83,736,594 of record CM077012.1, read on the forward strand.
CCCTGACATTAAGTTTTGAAAATTTTAATGAGTTCTGCTATAAAAGTATAACAAGTCACCTCTATACAGAAAAAGACGAAACCTAAAGGAAGTATTTTAGTTCACATGAAAACAATATGAACAATAATAAAAATCCCTTAATTTCTGGAAACAATACGTTGCACGAAATAATTCCCGAAGAAAAGTTTTAATAAGTCTTTCTATAAATAAATTAAAATAAGACTCTGCAGAAAATTTAGTGTTGAAACATTAAGAAAATAAAGCTTTTTCATTTCACTTGGAAAGCATGAACGAGTTTAAACACGATTGAAGTAGGTCGAAAAGAAAAAAATTAAATAATACGTTGCACAGAATTAATCCTGACGAAAGGATTTCACAAAAAATATCCTATAGAAAATAAAGTACTTTGTCTCACATGAAAACAACAGCAACGATCATAAACATGGTCCTTAATTTTTGGAAATTAACACATTGCACGGAATTAGTCAGGAAGAAAAATAATGTGCCTTCCTATATGAAAATAAATTGTAATAAACCTCTGTCTAAATTAATGTCGAAACGTGAAGAATACAAATAAAGTTCTTCGGTTCATAAGGGGAAAAGCGTGAAAGAGCTTAAACGAATCGAAAAAAATGATCTTAAGCAACATGTTACGTGTGAAAATTCGTGAAAAAAAACGAGCCAGAAAAATATATTATGATATACAGGGGGAAAACTTCCTTAATAGAATACGGTTGTTAGTGGAAATTCATTACTTCAGCTGGTGTCTTAGCTCATCCTAATAATATTTTGTACGAGTAAGGAATTTTGTACATAGACTGTTTTACAGAAAACAGTCTATGCACAAAATTCCTTTCGTGAGAAAAAACCCGAAAGAAATCTTACAGTGTCTTTTTTGAAATACGTTTGCTGTGGTCTTTGAGAGATTAAAAATCTGAAGTTTTGATGTATTTTATTGTTTAATCATGAAGAAATTTAAGTCACTCAACATGAATAAAAAATTACAGAGATTTTTGAGATATTAAAAATAACTGAAGTTTTGATTCATCTCGCTGTTTAGGAAAATCATGGTGAAGAATGAGAGTAATTACATCGCTCTACAAAAAAATGAAATCATAGCAGTCTTTGAGAGATTAAAAAATATCTAAAATTTTGATGTGAAAAATTGTAATGTGATTCTACAGAAAATGCATAGCGGTCTTTGAGATATTAAACATATTTTAATCGCACACCCAGAAATTAGAAGCGTTTCATTACAAAGTTATTAGGTATCTTCGACAACCAATGAGAGCACACCCACGTCGTTACAGTAGCCAATAGGAGACAACCAAGAACACACAATAAATTTGCTCATAAAACATGAACGTGCTTGTTTTCTTAAAAACCGCCACCTTTATCCTTGCTGGGTTTGGGAAAATCATGTAAATACTGTCTCGATTATCCTGGGTTCCTTACCAGCCGCGTGTGTCTCAAACAGTTGATTACGGGATTTTAGTCAACGCATCTTAGTCAACGCAGTCTTAATCATATTGACCTTTAACTTCCGTAAGAAGTCAGTCCTGTGTTTAACGGTCGCGTCATACACGTAGAAAACGTGGGTTTCACCCCAACCGCTTCTGACGGCTATTTTTTGTAATAAATTTACATTTATATTATATACCGATGAACCATTACATTATAACCACCCCCAGCCTAGAGAAATGAGCGTGCCTGGAGACTGAACGGTGGCGCAGGAGAAGTTCTCAGAGCACATTTTGCCGTAATATATGAACTCGTTTGGACGCTCTATATCTCCATGTAGTTATTTTCTCAAGATATTCTTCAGCACTTTCTAACTCAGACTGCAAGTCCCCTGGGTCTAAAACATTTTCCAGCTCGGAATCAATTAATTTTAGTTCTGTTGATTTTTCATTAAGATGTTCTAAAAGTTCTTCAAGATTATCTATATCCACATCAGTTAGTTTAAGTTCCGCTTTCAATCGCTTAATAATTTTGGTAACAGAAGTTCTCATCACGCCGCGTTTCTGTCTCAATCTAGCTCTAATTTCTTCGGCCATCTTTTCGTTCGAAACAATATATCAGAATGTCAACAAACGGAAGAATTCTCTTGGTTACGAATTTTCTGCTATATAATCAAAATACCTCAACTCAAACTCCCGGTAGGGATGCCATATGTAATGTGTCGCCGTTCAAATCAATCAGGAATGCACAGTATTGAAGAAAAAATACTTCTTACCTGCCATTCAATTTTTGAACGACGGTTCTTGGATGCCGTGTGTTGAGGTCAATATATCAGTTGACAATAACACATTAATCCACATTTCGCCGAAGTTTTCACAATGATTCACTCGAGACAGGAATAAACATCAACATATAATTAACAGATGACCGAGCACACACATACAAAAGATACCTTACATAAAACACCGGCGTTAATTTTCCTCTTTAGTTCCATCGTGTTCAAAACACACGAGTTCTCCTTTCCGAGTTCAAGTTCACACGATTTTTACTCCTCTCGCTTAACCCGGAGGGACACCGCCCTCTATCAGAAACAGTTTTCACAGCTGCTCGGATTTTATTTATTTTTTCTCTTCGTGAGTTGTTGCTCTTCCGACAATACGCATCTTATCTGTAAAGGGAAGCAAATGTCTGATCTGTTTTTCTGTGTATCATTGCTTCTACCCAGTTCTATTTTAAAAACTTCTTTAACATCGGATACTTTTCACTTTGTGGAACATTTCGCATTTTCTCTAGGATTTTTATAGTGCGTAGGTCGGACATAAGGTGACATTAGTGTTCATTTCTGATTGCTACTATATCCCCGCTTCTAAAAACCTGATTCAAAAATTCTTGTTGTACTGTACGCCGTTCGCTATGATCAATATTGGGAATATTATCCTCTTTAAATAATGCTCAGCTTTCCTGTTAGGTGCGTAACTGTAAAAAACTATTTACTTCCTATCTTTGCATCCAGAAGTCTTATTTGACAAATTCTTTTTCCTTTGGACAGCTTTTGTTAGGAAGAATTCTTTGCGCATATTTTCCACTTTTCCATCACTCAGAATTCAGCCACCAGAGGACGTCAGCGTATATTTCTATTTGAAAAAGCATTTCCGATTCTAAAAATCTCTTATGAAAATAATTTCTTGGTAGGATATTCTTCCTTATGAAGAGTATTTTGCACTCACTTTCTTTAAACAACGCACAGCCTTTCATCCAGGGGTGTAAATTTATATCCAATTTCCTCCATATCCGTTTTTCTAATTGTTCGATTTGAAAAATTATTTTTTTCCGACACCTTTCGCCATGAAAAATATTTTACACACAGTTTGTGTTTCTCGTAACATACATTTCATATACGCTGCTAGTGGGCGCAGGCACCTATTCTCCAATTCACCCTAAAAGTATAGCCTACTACTGGGAAAGGCGGGACAGCCTTACCACATCTCGTCGTGGAATGCAAGAACGGTATCCATCCGCGTCAATGTGCTCTTCTACTGTTTCCTTTCTGATCCCCCCCACCCACACATCTCACAAGCAGTGGGGTCTGGTGGAGGCCGAACTGCTTCCCCTACTGCCTGTTTAAGTAACACACCCTTCAAGTTTCCCCGATTGTCAATTTATTGCCTCTGTGTAGTTAATGTTGGGAGATGTCTTCCACCCCTTCCCCTAGTCCGAGTTGTATCCCAAGTGGGCATAAGTGCAACAAATAATTATTCGTTTGCTCCAAAAAATCCAGACAAAAAGAATACGAGGAAATGGGCCATTTCTCGAGTGGCCCACCGGGAAATGTCCCAGTGGGCCAATCCGCCCCTGGCTGTAGGACCTCTTTTAGCTCGTAAAACAGCGGCCACTCGGCGAGGCATTGATTCGATGAAGTGGCGATAGGTATCCAGAGGTACGTGGTACCATAATGCTATCAGCAGGTCCTCCAGCTCCCTTACATTTCCGGGTGGTGGTGATTTGGCGCAAACCCGCTTTTCCAAGTCGAACCACAAATGTTCGATTGGGGATTATGTCAGGCGAATTTTGAGGCCAGGGCATTAACAGAAAGTCACCAGCATGTTCCTCGAACCACTCTTTCACGATTCTGGCAGTGTGGCATGGCACATTATCCTGTTGCTAATGACCATCACCAGCAGAGAACACAGTTGTGATGAATGGGTGAATTTGGTCCGCAACGATGCTCAGATACCTGACAGCTGTCAGAGATTGTGATATTGGGAGAATGGGGCCAAAAGTGTCCCAGGAAAACATAGCCCACACCATAACACCACGCTGTTGGCCTGTTTCCGCCCAACAGTGCATCCAAGTGCCATAGCCTCCGTTGGTAATCGGCGTATCCGCGCTCGGCCTTTTACGTGATGCACCAGGAATCTTGATTCATCAGACCAGGCCACTTTCCTCCAATCATCCACGGTCCAATCTCGATGATCTTGGGTCCATTTCATACGTTGTTGGCGATGACGTGCAGTAAGAATGGGGACCCGGCTGGGTCTTCGGCTACGCAGGCTCATACACAGAAGGATGCGATGAACTGTGTGCTGTGACACATTGCCCTGATCACCACTGTTGTAGCTGCGGACGACACACGGCTGGACGATGGTTTATCGTTTGGCCATCTGTGCACCACTTTTCTCTGCACCAATTTTTTGCTTGTGGGTTGTTCACGTGCCGCTGTAGTGAGCACTACAGCGGCACGTGAGTAACCCACAAACCGCGCCGTTTCCCAGATCGTATTTCCGAGGCGCCGCGCCGTGCCGTCACAATTTTTCCTTTATCAAACTCCGATAAATCGGCAGCTTTTCCCATTCTGACTCCGAACACTTATATTAACCGAAAGCCGGTCCTCCAGTTGTATATATACAAACAAGGAAAACAGCTTTAAAAAAAAACGTTTCAACACTTTTGTGTATACATATTTGACATAAACATAAACTCCATGTTTTCACAAAAAAAAAAAAAAAGAACCATCCAAAACAGAGCTCCCAATATATAAAAAAAATATACATATCACTCCAGAGTGGACCCCCAATGCGTAATGAGCATATGTATCCATACAGTATATAGTTATTATACGTATATCCAAAAAAACATTACATTAAATTCCACCACAGTTCAACTACAACAAAAAAAATAACAGCCAGAATCACCTTTTACAAGAAAACCAAATAATAATAATTATTTTACAAAGTATGCTCAATAGTTGGGTCAAACTATTGAACCTGTAAGTGTTGGATTCAATATAATTGTCCCCAAGGTAAATCTTTACAAATCTTATTCAAGATAGCATTAAGGACATTCTTTGCCCAACTAACTCCTATTATAGTTACATACAGTTGTAGCAGCACTTTCTGTTAATTCAACAATTAAAATACAATGATAGAAGATTAATACTGGTAAACCATAAAACCTTGCCAACCATATTATTTTCATATGAACAGCAATATATCCTCCTGCATATTTCACAACCACTAAATAAAATAATCAATAAAATATACAATTATAAATTAATAATAGGTCATTGACATTAAGTTCACTGTTAGATCACTTAGCCAGGGCCCGACTAAGATGGTCGGGGGCCCAAGGCCAGGTAAGTGGTGAGCCCCCCCCCCCCCCCCCCATCAAAACAAAAAATTTCCTTAATACATAGCGCGGGAGATATGATACACACACACCAAATATACACTGGCGGAAAGTGAAAAAAGAACGCCAAGAAGGAGATGTCTGATACCAACGAAATTTATACAGCATAATAACGGAATACAGAAGATAACGTGATCAAAACATTATGGCAAAATACAGCTGTATTTGCTGGTAAACTGAAAAATAACATTTCCATGTAACATGGTTAGTACGAGGTTGAACCGCCATGAACTGCGTCACACTGTGCAATTCTGTCATGGAGTCTGTCGTACAGGTGTTGGATGTAAGTTTGGGGTATTGAGTTCCAAGCATCTTCAACCTGGACGCGTAAATCGGGGATGGTCGTGGCTAGCGGTGGAGACCGGATAAGTCGTTGTCCCATAAAATCCCACACGTGCTCAATGGGGGACAAATCCGGTGAACGTGCAGGCCATGGAAGTTGTTTCACACCCTGAAGTGCATGTCGCGTTGCACGTGCCGTGTTTGGGCGTGCGTTATCTTGCTGGAAAACACCACGATGGACCGGCCTTACAAATGGCACAATAACGGGCTGAATGATGTTGTTGATGTAGGAGGTGCTGTTTAACGTACCCAGTACAAACACTAGTTGTGTACGGGAGTGATAGCTGATCGCTCCCCACACCAAGAGACCAGTTGTAGGCCCTGTGTGTCGCTGGCGGATGCAAGAAGGATGGAGATGCTCCCCTGTGCGTCTGCGAACACGCATACGGCCATCGGAGGCTCCCACGCAGAATCTGCTTTCATCGCTGAACACGACAAATCGCCATTGCGTTCTCCAGTGCAGACGTTGGCGACACCACTGCAGCCGTTCCTGACGGTGGGCTGGAGTCAGAGGTACACATGCCAGAGGCACACGTGCACGTAGTCCTGCATCCAGTAGACGGTTGCGGATTGTTCGCACAGTCACCTCAGGTGCAACGGCAGCTCGGATTTGCGTCGCAGTGGATGTTCTGTTGACAAAGCCGCTCTTCTTATTCGTCGATTGGTCCGCTCATCAGTCCGTCTGTGACTCTCGGTTCCACGTCTTCTCGTGTGGGAATGTTCCTCTGACCATCTACGCCACCATCGTACACCACCGATACTTCCCGTCCAATTCGCTCCGCAATACTACAATATGACCAACCGGCCTCGCGGAGTCCGACTAGACGACCTAGCTCAAAGTCTGATAACTTCTGAAATCGTACACATCTTCCATGTCCAGGCATTGCAGTTTAGCAGTGGAATTCTAAATATTTCTTGGTGTTTCCCCTTTCCTTGCCCCCTTTTTCATATTTATTCCTGCTGTTTCTATCAAGCGCAGCTCGATAGCTTTTTTAATCGAATTTTTTGAGGTCGAAGGCTTAAGTCAAACAGCTATTTTCTAAACAAATGCTGTGCCGGGGAATTTCCCATGGCAGGTGATAACAAGGTTTTCGTTTATAAATATAATGGTTAGATATCGTTAAAGTAAGGCATTTGGGGAAAAAGAATTTTAGGGTGTCTGGGGGAGAAAATAAAAGTCAGGAAAGCTAAGCGTCAGGAGCATTAAACCTAAAGTAAACAGTAAGTCCGAAATATGTGTTTTTCACCAAAAGAAACAATGGAAATGGTAAAAGAAAGAGGGGAAGTAAAAAAAAAAACTTACCCATGTGAAACTAAATGTTCAGTTCACTGTGTCAATTGGAAGTATCAGGTCTTCAGCTAGTGAAGTGTATCCAGCATCATCAAGTAGTCTGTTAAAAAGTCCCGACATTAAAAAAGACTATCGATCTGCGCCTGATATAGGAATAGCGGGGATAAACATGGAATAGGGAAACACCAAGAAACATTTTGAATTCCATTGCTAAGTAAAACTAGAATGCAAGCGGCGAACCTCCAAAGCATGCAACAAAGCCTTCAAAAGTAGAAACCGTTGAATTCCGTTAGCAATGGTGGACGCTTCTTCCTTGGCAAGTTCAAGTGCAGTTGGGTGATTGTCGTTCCCATTTATCAATCTCAATATTTCCGCTTCCTTGGTTGGTCAACTTTAGGAAAGAAATACTTTCCCATGAAATTTCCCGAAAAACTGGCCCTGCACAACTAAACTGAAAAATTACCTATATAGTATATTGAATACAAATTATATTTGTTTACTATCAATTTCAGATGGCTACAATGAAGTGTTTCATTTGTGAAGTGGTTTCACTCTTAATAGTTCAGTCAAAATGGAGATTAGGTAAAGATCTGTCACAGCGCTTGCTTGGGTTGGAGTGGGCGGAGACACACACAATTATATAGGTCGCTTTCTTGCCTTTTGAGCTGCGAAACTAGTGATAACGTCATCAAAATCAAGTTTGCATGTAAGGTCACTTTCTATTGTTAAAATACTTAGCCCTGTCAATTTTTCTTGGGCTATTGTTGATCGCATCCTGTTTTTCACTCTTTTCAAAACGGAAAATGAGCGCTCAGTAGTACAGTTCGAGATAGGCATTGTAAACAAAATGTGTAAGGCAATGTCTACATTGGGAAATGTATGAACAATTTGTTTTTCCCGTAAGAATTTAAATTTTTCTTTTGGCAAAAAATTATAAACTGGTCGACTTCATCTTCAAATTCATCATCTATGTCATCACTATATATCTTTCGAAAACAATTCGCTGCTTCTCGAAGTACTTCTTCAGAAGCATCTTTTTTCATTAAAAAGCTAAATCGATCAGGTTACATATGCTTGTTTCCTCCTTTCAAGCTCTGAAATCAGTGAATCACATATGACATAGTGACACTGTGTAATAAAGTAATCTCTATCAGACTGCTGAAGTTCAATAGATGTACTATCATCAAGCATTCGACTTTTTGGCACTTTACTTTTACGCTTCACTGAATACTTGTTTTCCACTAAATTTTTCGCCTCAAGCTCATACTTGTCAAACTCATCACGCACTGACTGTACAAATATAACTAATGAGGTATACATTGGTACTAGGACTGATATATCCTCAGTAACGGACTGGATCGTCTTATTAACACTGTTCAATCGTTGCAAAATTGTATCCCATACAACTGTTAAAACAGCAGTCTCAAACTTCTCCATTTTGTGCAGAAGTACTTTTGCTTCGTGCTTTGTAAGCGTTTTTTCATTGACATCATCGGTTACATTAAGCAAGGCTTTCATGATGTTTTGATAACCTTGCCGAAGAGCTTTAGATGCATCAGCAGCGGCAGACCATCTAGTTTCAGATAATGTTTTTACACGAAGTCCACCAGCTAGTTCTGAAAAAAGAGTTTCTTACCGACGAGGAGAACTGGAAAAAAATTAAATATGCTCTGCACTAATCCAAAGAAGGAAATGGCTTGTTGACAGCACTGAACTGCATGAACTCCAACTAAATTTAACGAATGACCTGCGCATGGCACATATTCAGCTAATGGGCACAGTTCCTTTACCTTGACCTGTAACCCTGAGTATTTGCCAGACATGTTGCTGACATTGTCGTAGGACTGTCATCCGCAATTAATTATATCTACGCCAAGTTGTTTAAGCAAGGATGTCACAGTATGAATTAGATGACTGGAATCACGGCCATAGATTGATACAAATTTCAAAAAACGCTCAACAGGATCTCCGTTTTCAGTCACATAACGTACAGCTACTGCCACTGGTCTACATATGCAACATCAGGAGTAGAATCCACAATTCTGAATTTCTGCAATTACTGCATTCAATACTTTTTGTGCCATAATTTGAATTAATTCAGTCACAGTAGTAGAAGATAAGTAATTTGCATTACCAGTACCAATATTTCCGTATTTTACTAAATGGTTTGCCAAGAATGGATCGAAAAGGCTTACCAGCTCCAAAGTTCCAAGGAAATTACCGTTCTGTAGGAATGGAGTGTTTCATTTTCCCCAAACAAAGCAAGTCCACGTAAAGCAAGCGACTTTATTACAGCCACAACTCTAGTGAAAACTTTCCTCCAATACTGACAGTCCGGCTGATATTCTTCACTTAGCAAATTATCCACACGTGAAGAGAGTGTAACCCTCTGTGACAGACAGAGCACCGAATTTCTATGAATGATATAGTTTTTATGTTCCTGAAGTCTCTCTGCAGTATTTTTCCAGTAGGAAAATCCATCCTTACATAAAGCTTGATCACTGGAATTGAACAGTTTACACACATAACAAAAAAGTGCACGTTTAGCTGGAGAATATACTAACCACTCTCTGTTCACCAACTCATTATTTTTTCTTCTTGCGATAAAAGTTTTCTTCTGTGAGCATGCGTTTTCTTTTCAAAATAACACGTTTTGAACTAGAAATTTGGCCAATATTCTGACTTGGTCTGTTACAAATGAAATGCTCACGAAACTCGTCTGTAATAAAATCAGGCCACAAACCGACATCTACAGGAAATAAATGTTGACATTTTGACTGATCATCATTATCACTACTATGTTGGTTTTCAATACTTGGACTGCTGAATTCACCACGTGGTGGCAAACTTGCACTTTGCAAAGACTGACATTGTGAATCTGCTGTGTTTACATTTTCTGTGAACGAAGAACTATTGCAAAACACATATTCAGGCTCTATGTTGCCCCTTTCTTGAGTCTAGGAAGAACTTATACATGACAATTCCAATTAGTAGTTCTAATTCTGACTATTATATAGCTCTAATCATTCTACTATTCTCTTTTACGTGCGATATTTCAAAGTAACTTGCACAAAATTCTAGCGGATAATGCTTATCTTGGCATTCCTTTCTAGCGATGGGAACATTTCACGCACGTGTTTTCCGGTCTTTGTTGATGTTATTGTCCTAAAGTCCGTTGTATGCGATGACTGGCTTTACTTCTCACACTTTTCGCTGGGTATACTCATTGGATCTTTGCCTTAGGATTCCAAACACATCAATTTTTATCGAGTATAATGAACGGTAAAAATTGATGTGTTTGGAATCCTAAGGCAAAGATCCAATGAGTATACCCAGCGAAAAGTGTGAGAAGTAAAGCCAGTCATCGCATACAACGGACTTTAGGACAATAACATCAAAAAGACCGGAAAACACGTGCGTGAAATGTTCCCATCGCTAGAAAGGAATGCCAAGGTAAGCATTATCCGCTAGAATTTTGTACAAGTTACTTTATACATGACAGTTGTTATTAAAATGATCTCCTACCTCGAGTTTAGCACTAGAAGAGTTACCCTGTTCATCCACGGGAACAACTTTTTTTGAACTTGTGATGAATTTCTCAATAGTCCCCTTATGAGATAGCAACTGAAGTTGAATATCGTTACTTCTTTTTCTTTTACAAGCACATGAAAGATATTTTCGTGAAGACATTGTAATACTAATGTCTCAAAATTCTCAACTGATAAATCCGTTTAGTTTAATTTACAACTCGGAATGCTCTACCACATACGAAATACGATTGCAGTTGAGGTTTAACTTTAACAGAATTAAATTTGAAATCTGGCAACTACGGTTGTAGATGATAGTATGAAACAGTCATTACTCACAGGATCACGTGACTCGTCCTTAACGAATTTTCACCAGTGGCAAGCCGTGATCACTTGGTGATACATTTGCAAAGCAAAAATACATCTTATTTAACTGTTCATCATTGGTTGGTTTGTTGACTGACAAGAACATGTGACTGCGTTCAGAAGACCCACGATAAATTCCATACTGCTGAAAACCGATAAACGATAGTCATACCTCAAACGATCAATGAAACCCTGTAAAATAGTACTTTCACAATAATGATAAGTTCAACAATTATTATAAGTAATTTTTCCAGAAACAATTTAACAGGGGCCCCATTAAACAGGGGGCCAGGGCCCGGACCCTGCATTTAGCATTTGGATGTTTTTGATTAGGGGCGCGCCAAGGGCATTTGCCGCCCGAGTGCAAGCCCAGATTTGCCGCCCCCTTGTACGAGAAAAATTTTCAATTTTTATTCATTTTTACATGAAATAAATACCTTTAGCAACATTATTTTCTATTTCCGATAAATTGAGGTTTTCCATGAAACACTACTGTCTCATATAAAATTGAAGAAAAAAAATCTGTAAAACTCTGAGCCGCGGATGGCTTAGTGGTTAGCGAGCCAGACTGTCAATGCAGGGTCCTTAGGTTCAATCCTGGGCTGATCTTTTAGAGATGGTGTGATTTGCTAACAATCGCTGAATATCCGCCGTGCATCGGACGAGCACGTTAAGTGACGTCCCCCAGGCTGGACCCATTGATTAAATGGGTATCCTTTCCTATGCCCCCCCCTGATATTCTCTCATCCCTCTATGTGCAACATCGTACTTGTACGGTGGCGCCATCTACTGTACTCTGATCTCACTACAAACTGTTCTGTCAAAGTCGCTAGACTTGCTCTCATTCCTTCCGTTTCTGTGTCCTGCCCAAAAGGCGAACTCGGTGTAGGTGGCTGGGACCTAAACTCTACTTACTGTGGACGGAAGTCCTACAAAAAAAATGACAAATAAAAATCTGTAAAACTCTAGATCAGAGGACGCTACGAATAATTCAAGAAATCAGCTTCCTCTCTCTCGCTGTCAATTTACACAAAAGTCTGCATTATCGGTAAAAAAAAGTTTCGTCATGTACGATGATAAACACATTATAGCTTCTTGATGGATACACACATATACAGTATATATAACTAAGCAAGATAAGATGAGGAACCGGTGGGTAAGGAAAATGATAAAGAGTGGAAGACATTATGATCAGAGTAAAATCTCTGAAATGGTAAAGGGCTGGACATATTGCCAAGAGAAAAGACCATCGATGGACAACCGAAATTTTAAACTGGATTCCAAGAGACAGGAAAAGACCCAAAAGAAGACCAAGTGGGAGATGGGTGGATGAAATTCGAAAGCATGCGAGAATAAGATGAAGGAGACTGGTCCAAGACAGACCGTTGTGAAAGAAACTTGGGAGACCTTCATCCAGCAGAAAATTGATAATGGTTGTGGAGGAGGATGATATATATACAAGTAATATTAAACATGACGGGCGTCTCTTTAACTATTCTAACCAAAATATCTAATATCGTGGAATACATCGAAATTGTACCCCAGTGCTCGTTACCCGTATTGCATCGATCCTATAACATTTTCTCACCCTGTTTTACGGTCAACGCTGGAAGCTCTTTGTTGAAAATATGCCAATGATAAGGTAATTCAGAAAAGTAAGCATATATTTCTTGAACAATGCTGAAAATGTTCACAATTTGTAGGGAAATGTTTTCCTCGTCAATTACGACCAGATTTGAAGTATGAGCCGCTCAAAGTACATAAAATGCGTAAGTGTCTTTAGTCAACAAATTATGCTTTTTGAAGTCCATTGTGTTTTTCCTACATATTGGCCCCATTTGTCATAGCGCTGGCCACGCATTCATGAATGCTGAAATCTTCAAGATTTAAAAAAAAAGTTAGAATTTTTTTTTCCCGCGGTATCTGTTACTGAACAAAACAGTTAAAATTATTCTCTGATTTCAAGACGTTCTCTGTTGAATTATAAACGAGTTATTTTTACTAAAAAAATAAACGTTCCACTTAGCATTACGATTTCTCACAGTATAACGTTCTCATAACTTCTCCCACGTCACTGATATTAATTTATCAACCGAAAAAATTGATTGTGGGTCCTTCCACCCCCGGAATCTGGCGCCCGGGGGCTTAGCACCCGTGTTGAATCCCCGCTTGGCGCGTCCCTGTTTTTGATGACCAACAATGATTTTCTAAAATTTAATACAGCTTGCTGTCATGGTATTTATAGCATTAGCAAAGAAGTCATTGCAGTAAGTGAGCATTACTGGTGACTATTTTGTTAAGGAATTTCTCCAGCCACTTGTGGATAAGTCGATTTCTACGAAGATTATTGCTCACTGTTACCCCCCCCCCCCTCTTCGAGTATACAAAGAACCAGTATTCTCAGGTCATTTTGCCATGGTCTTCCCACAAATGTGGCAGCTTAGAATCCACGGCAAGACCCATTGGTTTTAGCATAGTGTGTAAGGAAAAGTTGTTCCAATTTTAAAAAAATCGCATGCAAAAGAACTCACAAGGAAATTGCAGTTTTTAGTGACAATGTAAAGGCCCTAGATTACAATGACGCATTTCTCAAAGAACATATTTTTAAAATTTTACTTCTCCATTAGTCAAAGATTTATCACATTAATGCAGAGTCCCTAGATTTATGTGTTTCTAAAAAATCACACAACACATTAATTAAAAAGAGCAAGTTTTTTTTTTACTATCATGAACTTTCATTATTATAGACAAAACTATACCAGAATGGACAGATAATATATAATCCTTAAAACAATGACCAGTTTTTTTAATAATTTTACGTTGGTTTTACCATTAATAATGGTGCAGCTCATCTGTTTGGAGTGTAATTTATTCTGTATATTCCCCCATTGTAGCATTGCATTAAAATATATATATTATACCAATGTGTACCTCGTCTACATTTACCAGTGCTAACAAACAAAATGTTATCACACAAACAAATAATAGTAATAATACACACGATACACGGTTTAAATGCGTTCCACGTTTATTTAAAGCAGGTGAACCAAATACAGAATTTACATTTATCTATTTATTTCAAATACAGAATTTACATTTATCTGTTCCATATCAATATGCACTGAATCAATATGTACCAGTACTATATATGTTATTCCATGAATAAGCCCCTGATAATTAGTAAAAAAAAAGTCCCAAATTTGTCAAACTGACTTTTTTCGCTGAAGTTATTCTTCACATTAAAAAAAAAAAAGATTAAGTACAGTATACAGCAATTTTCCATTATGTCTTAAAAGAATGTTTAATAAATGCATCCTTCTAGTTCTTACTTGTGGACCAGTGACATGGACCTTAACTAAAGAGGACATACAGATGCTGTGAACAACTCAAAGAGCCATGGAGAGCTGCATGCTTGGCATAACCAGGAACTCATGGATCCAAAACATGAAGATCAAAGTAAAGTCTATAAAGTGACAATGAATGGGACACATTTCTAGAACTGACCACCGTTGGACAACTGAAATATTAGACTGGATACCAAGAGACAGAAAAAAACCAAGAAAAAGACCGTGTGGGAGTTGGGTGGATGAAATTTGAAAACTTGCTTAAGTAACATGGAGGAGACTAGCTTACGACTAAAACTTGTGGTAGAAACTTGAGGAGATCTTCATCCAGCAGTGGATTGGTAATGGTTGATGATGATATACATACTCGTAATGGGGAGGGAGCATTTACAAAACAAAAAATCTCATGTAAATCAACATGTCCATCATGCCTACATTTACTGATTTTTGTGCAATATAAGTTTTGTTAGGTTTGAACGTACATTCATTCATATCCTTTTCTGTGCAGCATGTTTAGCTGCATGGTGCAATCTAATAGTTGCATATTCTCTTATAATTTTTTTTTAATGTCGTGACGTGATTAAAAAACTTTTTTAATGTTGTGACATTAATAAACCTCTCGTACTTCCCCACTTGTAAATTTATTGTTTTTGTGGTATCAGAAATGGGAAAAGGTTCTCCCCGACCCACCTTACAGTTTCATTACCAGCTGGAGAACGGGTTCGCGAGACAACTCACTATATGTATAAGATGCTCATAAAATATGCAGAGGTGTAGCGGTGTGTTCTCGTCTCCCCATCCTAGTTACTGAATAAATGTCTCACCTATTTACTTCACTAAAGCAATGGCAGTGATTATGGGTACTTTAGCAAATAAATTTGATACCAGTGTGGACTACAGAGACTTTATTTATATATAGCCCCAAGTACAGCAAAAAATATGCAGTTTTGGGATTAAATGCCAACACCCATGTCATGCAACCTGTGTCATCTAATGCTTTAAAAATAAACTGATGCATGGCTGTAACTAAAAATTGAAAGAGTAAGTTTCAGAAATGACTAGCATGTTAGGTAACATGAACACTTCGGTTAAGAGTGTAGTGAATATTAAGAAATATATATTTCAATGGGCTGCACACAACTTAAAAAGAGTCAGAAAAGCAGATGGACATCAAAATTATTCAGAAAAAAAATGCAAGTTTATAAGTTTTCTACATTAAGTATTGCTCAAAAATATGTAAAACCAAGTGCAATTTTAAGTGTTTTCCCTCCTGGTAGCACAGCCTAGAAGTAAAACAAATGATGTGTTGTAACTTTCAATATGCAACTGGTGTATGCATTTGATTTTAATTTAATGTATTTTTTAACGTCTGGTTTGGTTTCAGACAACTGAATTAAGAAATGAAACTATTAACAGTTTACACAAGTTCTGAAAGTGTACGATTTCAAAGACTTCAAATCACCCATTTATATGTTGAAGTGCTTTTGAAGAGAAGCCGGAATGAGCGATTATCGTGCTAAATGTTTATATATATATATTACACAATATCGGATTTTTATTTCAATGACAGCAGTTTCGTGTCTTTTACATACCTATTAAATTCAGTGTAATCCTTTTATTTTGTATTGCGATTGCACAACACGAATGTAGCACCTAAAGCACAACACGAATGTGGCACACTCACATGTATCTTTTCAACCAGAGAGTTTGTTTTTGCCTGCTTGTGACGTCACGCCACAGATTAGCTGTGACTTACAGCGGCAGCGCCAGTGGTGTCTCCCCCTAATGCAAGCTCCATAGGAAGGTCATGTTTAATGTTTTGCGATTGTGGGGCACTACTTGGTAATCGCATTTACGGTCCCTTATGTGACGTCTCCCATTCGACAAATGAGAAGCTTTGTTAGAAAAGGTATCTCCTTCCACTGTGATTTCTTGTACGCTGACGAGAAAGTGGTCGTTTGTTGACAATTTTACAGCTTTATTCAGTGTTTTATCTCTGAATATCTTCTTATTTTCAATGATTACTGTTAGGAATTCTGATTCAACAATTTATCAGTGTTGTTTATAAAAGAAAGATGCTTGTTATTGCATGGCTTACAGCATCATTTATTAATATTTTTTTAATTGTGCTTTATTTACCGGGTTTGTCATCAGCTTTTCGCACTTAGGCAGATATCCGAACACCTCCATTGGTGGATGAAAACAGCTTCATAAAAAATTATCATGAGTGCCTAAAATGTGTGTGATTTTGAACATCATTATTAATGGAATTCTCCCGAAACACAAGCATCAAATCGGCTGGGGAAAAATCCGTTTAAAATTTCTTTTAGTTAGTTTTCTGCTGTACAATTCATTTTTTTTAACTTTGCTTTTATTTCACGAGTAGTCATGATCTTGGATTGCTTTCAACTTACTTTTGTTCAATGAAAGATCTTGATGACACTCTAATGTACAGTGATCAATGGAAATAAATGGCATGCCATCAAATGGTATCCTGTTTTCAACATTGGAATTTTTTTCCCTTCGAAGAACATAACATCCTTCTTCATACCTTTAATATCACTTAACTGGGCTTGCCCAAGGCCATCTTTATACCTCACCAGGCCTGCAACAAGGTCACATGACTTACCCGTGACGTCACAATAGCAGGGCTATTCTTTTTCAGTAGATATACGGATTTGACTCGTTTCGTGGGCCGCGGGTAACCTAGTAGTTGGCAACGTTCGTGACTTCCGCGGAAAGGACCTCAGGTTCGATCCCAGCAGGTACGAACGCTCGATCCACTAAATATCCGCCGTGCGACGGATAGGCACGTTAAGCCGTCGGACTCCGGGTACTGGCCCCCGGTAATAAATAAGGGCATCTTCCTCCCCCTTTCTACTTCACTTCCGTGTCGCTTTCCTATCGGGCACTCTAGCCCAAATCTCCTAGCTTCCTATTTCTAAGGGTTGTTTAAGACCTGGGGTCAGACACTCCCTTCCTAAAATCCTGTACATATGATCATGATCATGACTCGTTTCGTAGTTTGTTGATATTATATTCGTTCTTGTTGTGCTGTTCCAGTGAATGTTGTTTGGATATTTACAGCGCGTTTTAAGCTTGTTGTGCATATTTTCGGTGGTAAGATATGTTCCATTTCTTTTATTAGTGTTCAGTAGTAAAATTTTATAAATTCGAGCTGTTGACTGAACGTCACTTAATTCTTCACGAAGTGCGGGTTTTACGTTTCATAAACTTTCATGTTGCTGCGATGTGATTTATACATTTTAGGGATGTAATTTTATACATTTTGTTATATGTATTATATGCATGCTGGAAATGGTACAAGTTACAATAATTCGTTGTTGAAGTATCTTAGAAATGGGTGCATGATTCTGAAGTCATGAAAAATTATTTCTTTATTCTGTAAAAGTTCGTTATGAATAATGGTAGAATTACAAAAAATTACAAAATTTTCGTTTTAAGTAGCACCTCTTAGTGGTTGTTCAATGTATTTAAAACTGATAACTTGGAATTTCAAAACGTATTTTCGATTGTACGCCACCAGCAATTCTGTATTTAACCCTACACATATAGCTTTCATTCTTGAGTTCTGTGGCTTAAGAGGATGAAGCACGTGACTTCCTCGAGAAATTTCAATGAAGTGGCAACAGTCCCTGCAAGTTCCTGAATAACAAGCATAGGTGGCTGGCTGTCCTGCACTTAGTGTGTAAAGTGCAATCATTAGCGATCGGTGTTTACAAAACTTTGAAGCCAAAATGCCTAGATTTTGTGGCATTATAAATTGCGGTAATGGAGGAAATCGAGACCATAAGTCTTTTTCCGGCTACTAGCTGCTGTTTCTAAAGGCAGCACCGAAAATATTCGCTTATATGCCAAACGAAGGGAGATCGCTTCCCAGAGCTTAGAAAGTCTTTTTTATTGAAGAGATTATAAAGCACAAATCCCAGTGAAATTATTTTATCTTTCACCACAATTTTACGCGAAAAAAAAAAAAACATTTTGCTCATTTTTCTAAGGCTTGGAAATCGCTTCCCAGAGCTTAGAAAGACACTTTTTGTTGAAGAGTCAAACTCTCAAAAAGGCATAGAACCCTTCAAGGGTGAGTTTTATCCGAAATCAGCGATTCCTGGAAAAAAAGAAAACCTAGCTTTTTTACTCAGGTCTCCGCACCTGGGAGCGAAGAGAACCTTACTTACTAAGGTAGCGTACCTATTTTCTCCATAAATTACTGATTACTCACGAATTTGCGATCGTACTAAATTACCCTGTAAAAGAATACCGATGACGAGAAATTGCTATATGCTTCGAAACTTTTATATGCCTCGAACAGTTCTGCGGTAAAGGCACTTCGACCAAAGACGAAATAATCGAAAATATTTACTATTTGCACTTTCGGAAAACTTTTCGCATCACCTTCGAAGATACTTGCATTCAGCACATAAGGATCTTTTCCATCAATCTCTTTAATTTTTTCCAAATAACGCACTTTGTACTCGGAAGTTAAAGTTTCAAAGTAAGACGCCATCATTTCAACGGGGATCGTTGCCATGCTGAGAGTCACGTGTCTGCTACATCCTTATTATGGATGGATTTTCGTCTTTTGAAAATCTTGGAGACTTGTTATGATTGTCAAGTTATTCAAAAACTCGTTTCCTCCTCATTTATATTTCTTTTCCCTCCGAGAACTTCACTGAAAATTGTGAAGTTGCACTAAATGTTTTAAAAAGTGTTCCAAAAAAATTAAAAAATTCGCCGTAATTGCACACCTGCCAAGTATTGTGGATCGTGTTGTCTGCGGGTAAGGAAAAGTTTTTTTACCGGAATTTGTAACATTTCTGGAAGTTCATGAGACTTTCTTATGGAATCGGTGGTAATGCCCGTTCTAGCGCTATGGGCTATGGGAATATTCCGGGTTTTTCCACATTTGAAATTTGTCTGACAAAGTTCTGTTGCTTAAAGAAATGTGTGTTTTCCTAGTTCAGTACTCTTTCCTTCAAGATCAATCATTGGAATTTGCATTCCTCCCTTCCTCCACCTTCTCCAATTTGTGCTAGCGAAATTAAATTTAAAACTATGTGCTTTATCTGACCATGATGGAACCAGGAATCGTGACCCATAAAATCATCTTCACGGCAGAGCGAACTACGTTTTTGCATTTTCGTAATCCGTCAAATTGTTTTTACGGCAGAGCGAGCTGCGACAGTATCATTTTCTGATATTTTCACTTAAAATGCATGTTCTGCCACTCCTTACGCACCCTTTTATATATGAGGTAACACATCAGGCATTTTTCCATTTTCTTAAAGAAATTACTGTTCAAAAAATGCCACTCCTTCCTCTTTATGTGGAGAAAATGACTTTACGTGCCATGATAAGCTGACACTGACAGTCATAAAAAAGTTCCAATTTTGAATACTTGAACAGATACTATACACACAAAAGTATGAAGAGTGCTACTTACCTTGCTGAAAAAATTGATTTCCAAAATAGTTCCCAGAAGTACCCGAAATCCATAACATATCCCTTGAAATACGAAACGATAATATGAAAATACGTGGTAACAGAAAATATACGAACATTTTCTGTTACCACGGAGAGCAAAACAAATCAATAGCACCACGATTGTGATGTCACAAATCATTGTGGCAGGGCTGGTGAGGTATAAAGATGGCATTGGCTTGCCCAAGATTGTGAAGTGCACCACGTTTTTGAATATAATGTGTATTAGTAGAAATCTCGAAGTTTGGGATAACGTTTAAAGCATCTTCTAAAGAAAAAACGTATCCAAAATAATCATTAATAGAATGACGAAAACCAAAATTCATTTTAACTGTTATTTTTAATACCTAAGTTGAGCTAATTATCAACTCAAACACGCACGCACTAACTGACAACAAAAAGAGAACTGCAGAAGTAAAGCGTACAAGACATCACAGTGGAAGGAGATACCTTTTCTAACAACGCTTCTCATTGGTCGAATGGGAGACGTCACATAAGGGACCGTATATGCGATTACCAAGTAGTGTCCCACAATCACAGCACATTATACATGACCGTGAAGGAAGCCTGCTTTTTCGACCTTCAAAACTAGGAATCATTTACGCCGAAAACCTCACCAGATGGCGCTTTTACCGAATACAACAACAACAACGATTAACCGCTGCTGGTGGCGGATGGGTGAGTTGTCATACAAAATTAAATCGCATAGATTTTCTCCATAATTGCCAGAATTGTTTTATTTTTTCTTGCAAAAGCGATGAATAATATTAAATAACTAATAAGTAACACTGATGGTATACTTTATCAGTCATCTCCCGTAATTTAGCACTAAACACATTTCGGGACACATTAAATACATCGATGACCTGCTATATAGAATTTTAATTTATGTATATTTATAAGTAATTCATTGCTCCCAAATCATTTTGAAAGGTGATATTACCTAACAACCTATGTTCTTCTTTATTTGAGCGTTCTTCACCCTTAAAAGGATTGTTATGCTCACGTTTTGCTGCCAGAACGTTAACTCGTATAAAATGTTTATTTAAGAGGAGAGTAATGATCTGCCTTAATTGTCCAATTTTCAGCTAAATTAAATCAAGGATATTGCCCACAATTTGGTTTAAAATTTTACATTTAAGATGAGGCAGAAGGGTAATTCTTCATATTAGAAATGCATGTTGAAACAAATGAACATGATGATATGTGTCAGTCAGTTATACCCAAGGAGGTTAGAATGAAATATCTGGAGGCTGCCGCCATGAAACGTTCGTGAAAGTTCAAAACAAATATAACATTAATCGGGCAGTACCACTTTGCTTGTAGCCTACTACCGCGAGCGGCAGCAATTAAAGTGTGGGAAAGCTGGTGGTTTCCAAGGCTATTGCAATTCATGTTGTTTTCGCTGAATCGCATTTATTCATAGCAAATAATTCTAATTGTTTATCGTAACTTGTCGCCGATGTGTGAGAAAACGCTGATGAATTTATGAAATTCGTAATTACTTTGAGGCACCTACCCATTTCTATTTCAAACTCAAATTCATGAAACGTTCAAGCACGTTCAAAACAAATATAAGTTTAAAATTAAAAACTCTTTTATGAAGTATAATTCATTTCAGTTTGATATTAACACGATTACTGCTACCAAAAATCACGCAATTTGAAAATGCACACAGCTGAATGTCAACAAATCAAAATTTCCGCAGTTACCTGCACTAAACTTGCTTGTGAGAATATACAAAAGGCACACAGCAATACCTCATTTCTTTTATACAAAAATAATTGAAAAAAACCGAGGAGTATGCAGTTTCGTAACCTACGGCAGTATATGACGATGTAGCACGTGACGTCTTCGAGAAGTTTCAGTGAAGTGGAAACAGTCCCTGCAAAATCCTGAAGGACAAGCCTAGCTGGTTGTCCTGTACTTAGTGTGCAAAATGCAATCATTAGCGGTCGGTGTTTATAAAAAATTTGAAGCCAAAATACCTAGATTTTTTGGCATTATGAATGACGGTAATAGAGGAAATCGAGACCGTAAGTCTTTTTCAAGCTACTAGCTGCTGTCTCTAAAGGCAGTACCGAAAAAATTCCCTTATATGACAAACGAAGGGAGATCGCTTCCCAGAGCTTAGAAAACACTTTTTTTTTAAGAGTTAGACTCTTCAAAGGCAGAGAACCTCTTAAATGTTAGTTTTATCTAGAAATCAGTTATTTCTGGTAAAGCAGAGAATCCATCTTTTACTTGTTCAAACGCTATTGGAGTGCAGTGCTTGCACTTATTGGGCCAGACGCTTCATTCGTTGATTCAAAATTTTCCAGTTGAATTTAAAAGGTGTTGGCTGTTTTTTTTTGCATGTGTTCTATTACTACTGACTATTTTCTTATAGAACATCTTTTAGAGTTTGTCTCTTAGTCAAAATATTTCTTAAATAAACGCTTCGGTCCCCAATCGGAACTTCTGTGCACGTGTTTTTTTTTATTTATTTTTTATTTCCAAAGGTTCCTGGTTGATCTAGGAAGTGTTGAAACTTTTTATAGGGCTAAAAGTTAATTTGTTAGCAAACCTGACTTTCAGTCAGATTCAAATCTCTGGCTTTCTGTATTTTTTAGATCTCGATCACACCGATACCCTGACTCACTGTTTTTGCGAGTTTTCGGCTTTTCACTTTTAAGGTTATATGGCTGTCGGTGTTAGGGGTTTTTTGTTTACTACTTTGTTCTATATGATATCCCCCCCCCCCAAAAAACTACCGTTGATATTTTTTTTAGTACACCTGAATTTTTACCTGGTGTTGAAGCACACTTTTGACGAAAATGCAAATAATGGCTAAAATATTATTGTCCAAATAAAATCCTTTTTGGTGTCTAGGTCTGTTTACAGATCGGTAATATGCTACTAAATTTATATACGGATAAATAGATTATAGGGCACAAATCCCAGCAAAATTATTTTATCTTTCACTACAATTTTACGCGGAAAAAAAAAAAAAAAGATTTTGCTCATTTTTCTAAGGCTTGGAAATCGTTTCCCAGAGACACTTTTTGACACTTTTTGTTGGAGTTAAACTCTCAAAAAGGCATAGAACATCTCAAGGGTGAGTTTTATCCAAAATCAGCGATTTCTGGAAAGAAAGAAAGCCTATCTTTTTTCACTCAGATCTCCGCACCTGGGAGGAAAGAGAACCTTGCTTATTAAGAAAGCGTACCTATTTTCTCCATAGATTACTGATTACTTACGAATTTGTGATCGTTCCAAATTACCCTGTAAAAGAATACCGACGACGAGAAATTGTTATATGCTTCGAAACTTTTATATGCCTCGAATTGTTCCGCAGTAAAGGCGCTTCGACCAAAGACGAAGTAATCGAAAATATTAACTATTTGCACTTTCGGAAAACTTTTCGCATCACCTTCGAAGATACTTGCATTCAGCACATAAGGATCTTTTCCTTCAATCTCTTTAATTTTTTTCCAAATACCGCAATTTGTACTTTTTTTTTATTGGAGGTTTAAAGACCACCGTGAGCAACTCAATGGGCTATAAGCAGTCGCCCGTCCCTAATTTAGGGTCACTGGTTCCAGGGAAGGGAGAGAGCCAGTGCCGTAAGACAAACACAACATCCATGCCTCACCGGGATTCGAACCCGGACCCCTTACGGACGAATGATCAGAGGCCATCGCTTAGACCACTGCGCCACCGGGGCGGCCCAATTTGTACTTGGAAGTTAAAGTTTCAAAGTAAGAAGCTATGATTTCAACGAGGCTGGTTGTCGTTCAGTTACGTTACTAAGGATCGTTGCCATGCTGAGAGTCACGTGTCTGCTACATCCACATACTAAAAGCACTAACGGTAAGGCAATTTTGTCCTCGGTAAAAGCGGCCTCTGGTGGCGTTGGAGAGAATCATAATTGCTTCCGGTTTTTTTTCAGGAAATTTAGGACCTAACTTGCTGGTTTTTAGCATTTTTAATTTCGATAATGCGATTGGCAACGGTTGGCTGGTGTGAAGTTGGCTCACCTGTTTCTAATCGGTGAACCCCGTAGGATACTGTGTTTTTTGGGTGTGTCGTCGTTGGCGAAAGCGTTCTTGTTTCGTTGCATTTTTGAAACAGCGGCTTGCTGTTTCCTCTTCTATTTTCGTTCCTTTACCTGCTACAGTTTTGCAGGCGGTTGGTTCTTCCCATATCCAAGGTAGGATATTTGTCTTTGCATGCTCTTGTCTGTTGTGGTCTGTTGATTCGGGGTGGGCCCTAGCTGCCGCCGGTGGGTCCGGCGGGGATGGGAGACTCTGATTCCTCGACTCCGGCTAAAAGAATGCGTTCTTCACCGGGTGATGAGCTTCCTCAACTGGGTGGTTTGCTAGTTCCAGTTAATGATTTTGTTTTTTCGATTCAATGGTCTCCTCAGAAATTGCTGCGTAGGGCATTTGCGACCGGAGTGACTCGTGGTGAAATACTTATTTCCGCGACTTCTGGGAAGCTACCCAGAGTCCGTCCCATGTTGTTGAAGAGATTCTTCGTGGGCAATATTTCAATGCATGACTCGATTTCAGACGTTCAGTTTTTACGTTCGGGTGACTTATTGGTGCGTTCCTCGAATCTCATTTGCTTGCTGGAAATTTTTCAACTTTCTAATTTTCTTCAGGTACCTGTCAAAACTCAGGTCCTTACTAAGCTTATGACAACGAAGTTTTTAGTTCGAGATGTGGACATTGAAGTCCCTGTCGATGAAATTGCTTCGGAATTGTTGGACCGTGGTGTGAACTGTCTTCGTGTTGTTCGGTTCCGATGTTTGGTAAATTCCTCGAGGGTCCCTACTTCTTCGGTCCTAGTGGAAGAACTGGGCTTTACTAACCGTGACACTATCTATCTGTGGTATTCCAGATGTGCGGTCAGACCTTTCTTGGATTCGCCTAGGCAGTGTAAAAATTGCCAGCGTTATGAACATCTGCTGGCCGCCCCGGTGGCGCAGTGGTCTAAGGCGCTGGCCTCTGATCATTCGTCCGTCTGGGGTCCGGGTTCAAATCCCGGTGAGGCATGGGTGTTGTGTTTGTCTTACGGCACTGGCTCTCTCCCTTCCCTGGAACCAGTGACCCTAAATTAGGGACGGGCGACTGCTTATAGCCCATTGAGTTGCTCACGGTGGTCGTTAAACCTCCAATCGCCGCCCCGGTGGCGCAGTGGTCTAAGGCACTAGCCTCTGATCATTCGTCCGTAAGGGGTCCGGGTTCGAATCCCGGTCAGGCATGGATGTTGTGTTTGTCTTACGGCACTGGCTCTCTCCCTTCCCTGGAACCAGTGACCCTAAATTAGGGACGGGCGACTGCTTATAGCCCATTGAGTTGCTCATGGTGGTCGTTAAACCTCCAATAAAAAAAAAAAAAACCTCCAATCAAAAAAAAAACATCTGCTGTCAACCTGTCGTAGTGCCGCTCGCTGTTCTCGTTGTGGTGAAGGACACGACTCTTCGGTATGCTCGGCGTCGAGCTTCCAGTGCGTATTATGCAAGGGCTCTCATCCTGCTTCTGACACGAACTGCCCAATTTACCTCCAAGAAAAGCGGATCCTAGATATTATGGCTTCGAAGCATCTCAGCTATCCAGAAGCTCACGACTCTGTGCTTCTGGATAGCACAGAGTCCTGAGCTTCTGTGCACCAGGCCTCATATGCGGCGGCGGCGGCGGCGACTCAGGCTCAACCTCCGTGTGCTTGCTCCTCTGCCTTCCCTCAGCTTCTGGACATTATCTCTAAACTCACCAGTAGAATGGACTCTTTGACGAATCTTCTTTCACCTCCTTCCCTACATGCTGGCCCCACATCATCCGTTGCACAGGTGTCACAGGCTGAAATTTTGCAGAATCCTCCTACTACAGTTGCAGCGTGCCCAGCTTCTTCAGTGCCTACTGAGCAACCTCCTGACACTGGCCTAAGCGCCGATGAATTCCTGTCATGCGAAGAATCTGTGGTTCCGTATGTGTAGTCTGCTGCGGAATCCGTCAAACTTTCTCACTCTAGAACCTTCTCGTGTCCTCCATGCGCCATGCCCTTCTCTTCTCGTCCAGCCTTGCTGTCACACCTGAAAGCTCATCGTGACGACGGTAAGTTTCTTTGTGGCCTCTGTTCCATGCGGTCCAAGACGGCATCTGGCCTAGCGGATCACTTTTCTCTTCATGATAGTTGGTCGCTGGTCCAATGGAATGCGCAGTCCCTTCGCTCCAAAAGACCTTATTTCACCGACAGTTCTATTTTTTCTACAGCCACGATCTTGACTATCCAAGAATCCTGGCTATCTCCTGGTCTCTCTTTTTTCCTCCCAGCCCGTACGGTGTATAGGAGTGATAGGGAGGGTCGGGGGTGGCCTCTCAACTGCAATTATGTCGGATATCTCTTCCAGATTGGTGGACATCTTCAGCTCGGATTACAACGAGCAGCTTCTTGCGACGGATATCTTCTCTGGCGACACCACGCTCAGGATTATTAATTTATACATTCCCTCTCCTCCCCTCTCGGCGCTCTTGCTTGGACGGATCGAACAACTGCTCACTGATTGTTGTATGGTGGTTGGGGATTTCAATATTCATCACCCTAGCTGGGGTTTTGCTTCTCCGAGCCGGGGAGGTACTGAATTCGTGGACTGGCTTTGCTCGCAGGATCTTTGTCTCCTAAACTCGGGGGCTTCTACCTTTTGCAGGGGGTCAAGTTGTTCTGTTTTGGACCTCACCATGTGCTCTCCTCAGCTGGTTCCGTACTGCTCCTGGTCTGTGGATAGTGACCTCTACGGTAGCACCCATCATCCTGTCATAACAACATTGGAGGCAGGGATGTTTGGCTCCCCTCCCCTCCTTCACTGGGTCTGCAACCAGTTGCTTGGTCAGTGGCTTGGCCTTCTATCCAGAAGATTATCCGTGGGGAACTTCCTTCCACTCCTGACGGTGCCGCTCTGATCCTGGACGGCATTTCCCTGATTCTCCACGCTTCTCGTCGGTCCAGCGGTCAGCGTCGACGTTGGTCTTCCTGGTGGGACTTTGATTGTGCTCAGCGGCTTCGCAAGAAACGCCGCCTCCTTCGCTATGCCAAGTCATCCGGCTGCCTCTTCGCTTGGTCATTATATAGGCAGGAAGAACGGAATCTTCGCCACCTCCTCACTCTTAAGAGACGTGCCTACTGGAAGGCACAATGCAACGACACCTCGAGGCCAGGCTTCGTTTTCTCCCTTTTGCGCAGTCTGAA
Organism: Macrothele yani; assembly: GCA_039090855.1. Lineage (NCBI taxonomy): Eukaryota > Metazoa > Arthropoda > Arachnida > Araneae > Macrothelidae > Macrothele > Macrothele yani. The sequence goes on from CM077012.1 coordinate 83,763,842, forward strand.
ATCTCATGTTGGTTCGAGCCCGGATCACCTGCTGCTTCAGATTGACGATTTCCTTGTTGCTGATCCGGCGGAGCAGGCTTCGGCGTTTGGTGAACTCTTTTCCACAGCCTCTGGCTGTTCGGTGCACTCCTTTTCTATTGACCATGATGACTCTTCTCTTGAGATGGATGCGTTACTTAATTACCGGTGAAGTTGCCGGGGCTATTAATGGATCGCCCCGACGCTCTGCATCCGGCCCTGATGGATGTACTTACGAACTGGTGAGACGTATATGGAGGTGGAATTCGTCTTGGCTGGTTGACCTCCTTAACCTCTTTTTGGTCTGCCGGCTTTCATCCTTCATGCTGGAAAGAGTCCTGGGTGATTCCAATTAAGAAGCCTAACAAACCTGCTCTCGACTTATCATCGTACCGAATGATCACTCTCACTTCAGTTTTTTCGAAGATCTTGGAGAAAGTCCTAGTCTCTCGCCTAACAGACTTCATTCTCTCTCATCAACGGATCAGCAAGCTGCGATTCACATTTTTGCCAGGACGTTCCACATTGGCGTGCTTTCTGTCGATCCAACGTCATCTTCTGGTGGCTCAAGCTAGACATAATTATGTTTTTCTGGTGTCTTTGGACCTTCAGGCGGTATATGATTCGGTCTGTCATCCTGCTCTCCTAGGTAAATTGGCGTCTCTGGATGTTCGTGGTCGTCTTCTCCGTTGGCTGGCTGACTACCTTACTCGGCGCAGATTTCGCGTTCGTTGGTGGGGAACGGTGTCTTCTTCCTTTCCGCAGTGTCGAGGTGTTCCTCAGGGTAGCTCCATTTCACCTATCCTTTTTAACTTATACATTGATGATGTGATAGATTGCTGTCATCCGAATGCGCATATGTTCTTATTTGCAGACGATATTTTTATTGTTTCCTATAGTCCCAACCGGGCCGCGGCACTTAGCTATATGCAATCCTCTTTGGATTCCATTGTTCAGTGGGCATCTTCCTGGGATTTACGTCTCTCTCCTTTTAAAAGCTTCGCGGTTGACTTTTCTCGTAAGCGCCGGTCGCCTGCCCCTCCTTTCCTGCTGGGCTCTGACTCAGTGACTTGGCAGTCCTCCATCAAGATTTTAGGGGTCTGGTTTAACTCCTCCCTGATCTGGTCTTCACACCTCACGCACGTCAAGAAGTCAGTCTTCCGAGCCTTGTCTGCTGTTAAAGTTGTTTGTCATCGCCGGTGGGGTCTTAGCTTCCCCAACGCTCTCGCCTTTGTCGTTGCTGTGATTCGGCCTATTCTGGAATATGCGGCTCCGGTCCTGTTCACCTCCCCCACCTATCTCTACGATGCTCTAGAATTTCTGCTCAACCATGCACTCCGTGCAGCCATTCACCTCCCTCGTTCGACGCCTGTGGCGGTCTTGCGTGCCGAATGTGGAATCGCTAGCGTGCGTTCTCGAATCACCCTCCTGACAATCCGATTTTTGTACCGCCACTTGTCGATGGGTTAGCGTTCACCTATCGCTCATCTTCTTCTGGAAGAGGACACCTTGTCATTCTACGCTTGGAGATCCCATGGCTTTCCCCTTGGAATCGTGCTCAGTCGCTTCCGACCGGAGCCGGTTTTCGTCAACAGCGATCTTCTTCAGACTCTACCGGCCCCTCCTGTTTCGTCTGCACCCTGCTACTCGATTATTTGCACGGGTCTCCCTTTTCAGCAACGATATCTGCATCCGATGCTTCTCAGACATTGCTTTGGGGTGTTCTTGGCCCAGTTCTCAGCGTCGCACCACATCTTTGCTACTGACGCTTCGAAGATTAACTCCTCGGTGGCGATCGGGCATTTTTTTCCACGGAACAAATCCAGCCGTTCGTTCTCCTTCTCGACTATTTCCTCAGTGTTCTCGGCTGAAGCATGGGCCCTAATATCAGCGCTTGAATTTGCTCCCGGCCCGTGCGGTGGCCTCTTGCTGCTTACGGATAGTCGTTCTGTTCTACAGGCCTTGTTGGCATTAAATCGCAAATCTCAAGACATTATCGTTCTTCTGCATGATTCTCTTCAACGCCTCCGTTCTTTCTGCTAGGATATTGTGCTCGTTTGGTGCCCGGCTCATGTTGGTCTTCCAGCGAATGAGTCCGCTGACGCTGCCGCCCGACGGGGCCATGCCGAGGGCCTGGCCTTGTCCCCTCCAGTTACAGCCTCTGACGCTGCTCGGCACAGTGGTAACATGCTCATCTCCGCTTCTGATTCAGCCTGGCTTTCTTCCGGGTGGACAGAGCTATATCCGTTCATCAGCTTCCGTCACAGATGGCCTAGCGAATACTGTTATCGAAGTTCCTCAGCAATCATAATTCAAAAATTACGCACGGACACGGCACCTTTAAACAGCTACCTCTTTCTGATTCGAAAACGTTCTTCCCCGATGTGCTTCTGTGGCTCCGGGACTGAGACTGTTCCTCACTTCCCCCTCTCCTGCCTTGCGTACAGTGCATATCGAAGGGTTTGTTTTGGAGTGACAACCCCTCCTTCCTCAACTTCCGTCTCTGCTCAAATGTATTCTTTGTTGGACTTTCGGTACGCTTCCGTGGATGGCAAAACGTAAAGTTCGGGTCTTGGAGAAATTTATTACTCTCTCAAGACGTTTCTCCGTGAGGACGCTCCATTTCTAACCTTCCTTTTCATGAACGTGCCCCTTTGATGGACTTTTGTGCTGCTACTGTGACTTCACGTGCTAGTCGCAAGGAGGTTCTCCTCCGTGGCTGGTCGTGCATCTTCAAGAGTCTTAGTGATCAGGAGATATTTTAGCTATTTCCGCATGGCCAACTAGTTGCTGTGAGGCACAAAGCTTTGTCTATAGGCCTCATCGTCTTATTAAAATAAAATAAAAAAATTTTTAGCATTTTAGTTATTGCTTTACCAAATAGTTGGCAACACTGCTTGTGGTGTTTCGCTAATGTTGACAATTGATATTAGGGATGGGCGACATTTGCAAAAGTATCGATACCGATACCTTTTTATATTTCTGAAACCGATATATTGAATCGAAAATATCGCTATTGAAAGATCAATATATGGGATCGATTTTTCGATATTTTTCAATACTTCTGATCTCAATACGACTGATATTCCGGTTTATACTGCCTCAGGGTTATCACTGAATCCGATCCGATCTGATGTTGTGCTAAGTATTGGCTGTTGGGAACTTGGGACTAATTGGCTGTTGGCCAAAGCGAGCTGTTGGCTTGTTCGCACAAATCTGAGCCAGCACTGAATAAAGCTTCTGTATTGCTTTATTGAACGCAGTGCCAAAGTGTGTATAAATAAATACACCAGTAGCGGCTCGTCCATAAGAGCACAAGAGCACGTGAACTCCCTATAAAAAATAGAAAAATAATTATACGATATAAATAATACATCTTTATTGACGCAGTACTAAATGGCTTAACTTCAGTAAGTTTAAAAGAGCGGACAATGAAAAACAGCTTAGCCCCGCACGGGGATAACTGGTTCTCCAGTTATTTGGGGAGCGGCGCCCCCACGGCCCGAGCTGACCTTGTGAAGGATCATTTTTGTCATTTCGTCTTGAAACGATGACCGAAGGGACAGCTGTTCATCCAGCTGATGGGGAGTGGCGACCCCACGGCCCGAGCCGACAGTAGTGTTTAAAATCTTTTTCCATTTGTGGTTGTTGTTGTTGTTATCTCGCCACGCTCCCGCCTCAGTCCTGTAGGTTGCTGAGGTTGTGATTATGCGCCAGCCATTTCCTCTCACTTTCCTGTTTTTGCTTTCTTCTCCACTCCCTGTTTTTCCTTTTTCTCTATTTCTACTCCTCTTCCCTTTCTTTTTCATTTTCTGTCCCTTCTTCGTTTCTTCGGGCTGGTTAGCTAGACCTACCTGCACGTTTGCCGTGTGCGGTGACCCGTACAGGTGGAAAAGGGGATGCTGGAGGCTGAGGTTACTGGGGGCCAGGCTATAGTTGTCACCAGTCGCCAACACTCCTCTTTGCCCCCTGCTTCACCCTAAACGGGAGGCTAGGAACTAACCTACTCCTAGTCAATCGGCTTGTCATTTCGTACGACGGGGTGAGTTTGGGGATAGTGTGGGCATGCCAAAGGGGTATTACCAAGACCCGGGAAAGTCGCGGTACTCGCTGAGCGCATGTCTGCACGATCAACATGCTATATCCGCCGCCTAACCCTAGGGCCGTGTCCTGCGCCCATGTTGGCCTGCGGACCTCCGGCTCTCCCCTGTTGGGCTCGGTAGTGGGCGGGGAAGCTGGCGGATGAATTTTTTTTTCGCATTATATATGGATTCTTCAACTATTCCCCCTTCTGTCAAACTAAAGAAATCTTTGGACACGGATACTAACCCCACTAATAAGAAACTGCGTACTTTGCCGCCGGACACTGCCCGATTTTTTATCATCCATGCACGGGAAGAGTCTCACAAGCTTGGCTCCAAATCTCCCTTCTGGATTCAAAAAGCCCTGCAAGGAGCGGTTGCGTCACCAACCAGTGTGAAGAAGTTAAAATCGGGAGATATATTGGTGGAAATGTCAAGTCCACGCCATGGTTCATTGCTCTTGGGCGTCTCCAACTTGGGTGGTGTCCCTGTGGACATCAAACCTCATCAGTCCCTGAATTCATCCAGAGGTGTCATCTCCGAGCGCGACCTCGTGGATGTTTCAGAGGAAGAATTTCTTGAGGAGCTTGCCAACCAAGGTGTCACAGCGGTTCGTCGCATCAAGTTCCGCCGAAACGGGGAGCTGGTCAACTCCAGAACAGTGATTCTGACCTTTGATCGCCCGACTCTTCCATCTTCCATCCATGCGGGCTATTTGAACTGCTCTGTGCGCCCGTACATTCCTAACCCTCTTCGTTGCTACCGATGCCAAGTGTACGGGCACTCCCAGCAGTCTTGCCGTGGTGCTGCTACTTGCAATCGTTGCGGTTCACACGACCATCTTCAGTCTGACTGCTCTGCTGCAGCTGCTCATTGTGTGAACTGCAAAGGCGACCATGCTGCCAATGCCAAGAACTGTCCGAAGTGGATTGAGGAGCGGAGGATTCAGGAGGTTAAGACACTTGAACACCTGTCCTACCCTGAAGCTCGACGGAAGGTCGTTCCCGCTGCTCCAAGCGCACGCACCTACTCTTCCGTTGTGGCTCCTAAAACATCCATTGCCACTCAGACAGACATCACTATACCAAAAGACTGCCCTTTCTCTCTCGAGGATATTTATGCTGCTGGGCTGAAGGCCCTTCGACTTTCCACCACTGACAGCTCATCTTTGCCACCACAGACCAATGCTCGGGGTCCTGCATCCTCGCCCAAGCGCGCTGTTGCAGAACAGGTTTCCCGTTCTACGAGCCCTGATCCCTCGCCTGCTAGACACAAAGGCAAGACCAAACAAACCTCAGCCACACAATCTCAAACAAAGGTTCAAGCCGGAACGAATCAGTCCCGGTCTTCATCCTCAAGACACCCACCTGTCCTTCCCCCGGTTACCACGCCGGCGAGGGGCACTGCAGACCAGACTGAGGAATTTATGGACTCCGAGGCCTTCTAGGCCTGGTCAGTTCATTTGATCCACGTTTCTTTCTATCTATCCCTCAAATCATGGTTTCAATCGTTCAATGGAACTGTCGAGGTTTTCGGACAAAATATGACGACGTCAAACATCTGCTTTCGTCGTACTCTCCGGTGTGCCTTTGCCTCCAGGAGACAAAACTTAAACCATCAGACCTGCTCTCAGTTCGAGGCTACAGTGCATTTCGGAAAGATAATGTTTCAGGAGATATAGCTTGCGGGGGAGTTGCCATTCTTGTCCCCCACAGTGTTCCAGTTTCTCCCGTTGCGGTCTCAACATCTTTACAAGCCGTTGCGGTGCGTATCTTCATGCCTGTGCCTCTAACTGTTTGCAGCGTCTATCTGCCGCCGGATGAGGACGTGAGCGTGTCCGTTCTTGAGAGCTTAGTTGAGCAGCTGCTGTCACCTGCTCTTCTTCTGGGTGACTTCAATGCTCATAATCCATTGCGGGGTAGTGTCAGAACAGACACACGAGGCCGTAGGATCGAATCTCTTCTTTCCTCGACCTCTTTGTGCCTGTTTAACACCGGTGCTGACACTTATTTCCACGAGCCTACTAGAAGTTTCAGTGCGATCGATTTATCTTTGGGTTCACCATCGGTTATTGCTGACTGGTCGTGGACGGTGTGCAACGACCTCCATGGGAGCGACCACTTCCCAATTGTACTTGGCTATAATGAGAGCGTGCCATCTTCTGCTTCCCGCCCTCCTCGATGGAGGATGGATCGTGCCAAGTGGGAGGTCTTCACATCGTCCGCAGTGATACCTTCTGTCATGGTGACCCGAGGGTCAATCGATGCAGCTGTTACTGAAGTCACCACGTGTATCATTCAGGCAGCAGATCTCTCTATCCGAAAGACATCAACGACGCTCCCAAGACGTCCGAAGCCTTGGTGGACCTCTGATTGCACAGCGGCTAGGAGAGCTCAACATAAGGCCTGGTGTACATTTCGGCGTTATCCAACCGATGCTAATCTTGTTGAATTTAAAAAAGCAAAATCTTACGCCCGGTTGGTGCGTCGACGAAGCAAGAGGGAGTCTTGGATGAAGTACGTTTCCTCTATCAATTCACGTGCCAGTTCAAAAACTGTTTGGGAAAAAATTCGTAGGATTCGGGGAAACTATGGTTCCCATCAGATCTCTATTCTTGAGAGTAACGGCTGCACGTATGCTGAGGTCGGGGAGATAGTGGATTGTTTGGGTAGGGCGTTTGCCTCTGTTTCTAGTTCTGAGGCGTACCCTCTCTCCTTTCAGAGGACTAGACCAGCTGCTGAGCGCCAGAGACTCTCCTTTGCGCCTTTTCATAACACCGAGTATAACTCCCCCTTCAGCATGGTTGAACTCCGGGTGGCTCTGCATCGGTCCGGTGCAACATCTGTAGGTCCCGACGGCATCCACTATGACATGATCCGTCATCTCTCGCAGTCGTCTCTCGAGAATCTGTTAGTGCTTTTCAACCGCATTTGGTTGGAACACAGTTTCCCGGACTCCTGGCGAAAAGCTTTTGTTTTACCTTTTCCCAAGCCTGGCAAAGACCCCAAGTCTCCCTCTAGTTATCGGCCAATTGCCCTCACTAGCTGTCTGTGCAAAATCCTTGAACGCATGGTTAATTCTAGGCTAATTTACTTCCTAGAAGAACATCAAATTCTGTAGCCATCACAAAGCGGCTTCCGTCGTCATCGTTCAGCTCCTGACCATCTCCTGCTCCTTGAGACGTCTGTTCGTGAGGCGTTCGTACGTAGGCAGCACCTGGTGTCTGTCTTTTTTGACATCAACAAAGCTTACGATAGAGCGTGGCGCCACGGTATCCTCCGTGACCTCCACGAGAGTGGGTTGCGGGGAAACCTGCCAACCTTCATTGCCAACTTTCTTCGTGACCGTGTGTTCCAGGTGCGCCTGGGTACAACGCTGTCCGCCTTTTTCCATCAAGAACAAGGTGTTCCTCAAGGCAGCATTCTTTCGGTGACTCTGTTCATCCTCCGCATTAATTGTTTGCTTAAAAATCTTCCTCCTACGGTTTCGACTACCATTTATGTTGACGACCTTCACATCTTCTGCTCGTCATCAAGCATGCATTTCATTGAAAGGCAGCTGCAGTCTGCAATTAACCAGATAGTTAAAGCGGCTAACAACAATGGTTTCGTTCTTTCTGCTGAAAAGACAGCGTGTGTTCATTTCTGCCGGAGGCGTGGCCTCCACCCCGATCCAGAACTCTATTTGGACCATGCAGCCATTCCAGTTTTGCCGGAAACCAAGTTCCTTGGTTTGACCGTCGACCGTGCGCTCACGTTTCGCTCGCACGTTCGACGACTCAGGACTTCCTGTCTGAGAGCTTTGTCAATCCTCAAGATCCTCGCCTCAGTCTCCTGGGGTGCAGACAGGACTTCCTTGTTCCGTATTTACCATTCTCTCATTCGGTCTAAACTGGATTATATCTGTATGGTGTATGGCTCTGCGCGTCCTTCCGTTCTCCGGCCGTTGGATACCATCCACCATCAAGCGCTGCGTCTTTGTACAGGAGCATTTCGCACGTCACCCATTCCCAGCCTTTATGCCGACGCGAACGAACCGTCGCTTCATTTACGCCGTCTGCAGCTGTCTCTTCAATTTTACCTGAAACTTAGATCTCTCTCAGAACATACTTTACACGATGCAGTTTTTCATCCCCAGCATGCTCGTTTGTTCGAGATCCGTCCCTCGTGCATTCGAACCTTCGGTCTTCGTTTGGCGGCCGTAGCTCGTGATGCAGGGCTCGACTTGTCACTCGTTGGAGAGACCAGGGGCTTTGAGGATCCCCCATGGCACCCTCTTGGTGTCATGGTTGATACCAGCTTTACATCTTTTGACAAGTCCTCAACCCCTGCGTCAGTGTACCAGCAGCTCTTCGCCGAACACCGTTACGTCAATGCAGACTTTATTCCTGTTTTCACCGATGGATCTAAGGCGGCTGGTGTTGTTGGATGCGCCGCCGTCTGCATTGACGAAGTTTCTGTTGCCCGCATTCCTGCCGAGGCCACGGTGTTTTCGGCGGAGATGCATGCTGTGTATCTTGCACTTGTTCACGTGCAGTCGAGCTCTCATCAGCGTGCTATTGTGTACACTGATTCGTTGAGTGTGGTGCAATCTTTGTCATCTTTGGATTTCTCTGGCCACCCACTTCTTTTTACCGTACGGAGACTTCTTCGTTCTTTGCTCGAGGCTGATGTCCAGATTCGGTTCTGCTGGATTCCTGGGCATGTTGGGATCCCAGGGAACGAGTCTGCTGATGCTGCTGCTAGATCTGCCTCCTCTTTGGTTGTCACACCGTTGCCACTGTTCCACCGTGATTTTCGCTTTCTTGTTCACGATCATATCAGACGAACGTGGCGGGGTCTGTGGGACCAACAGGTGGAGAATAAACTGCACCGTGTTAAACCCATCCTTGAAATCTGGAAATCATCGTGTCGCCGGAACCGTAGGGAAGAAGTTGTTCTTGCGCGTCTCCGCATTGGGCATTGTCGCTTCACGCATAGCTATTTGCTGTGTGGCGACACTGCCCCGGTGTGTGAGACATGCGACTGTTTACTCACCGTCTCTCATGTTTTGTGCAGTTGTGTTCGGTTTTGTAATAATCGGTTTCACTATTTTCAGTCTCATCTGCTGGACGAGGACGCAGCTACGCTTCAAAAACTTTTGGGCGACCACTGCGACACTTTCGCAGTATTTTCCTTTTTAAAACAGATTAACGTTTTAAAACTTATTTAAAAAAAAAAAAAAAAATAATAATAATAATAATAATAATAGTAAATTAATACATTTTTATATAAACCTAATTAACTAACTTGTCTTCACAGCTTTCATCATCCTCTTTTCTAACTTTTACCAAGCCTGTCTGCTCTTAATCATTTTCCACGCCTTTAAAAATCTTTAGCTGATAGTTCTGTGTCTGGCGCTCTTTGGCCAAGCCTGGCCCTTGCGATACTAAAATCAATTAACTAACTAACTAACCAAAACAGCTTAGAACGCGCAAAGTGAGGTTAAGTGTAATGACGCGCCTGTGGCTAGGAGCGGACTGAATGTGCCGCTCTCGATACTGGACACACGGGATATGCGACAGACGGGCGAGTCCATTTGCTCCCGGTAGGGGGAAACATGTCTATAAGCGGCTTAACGGAGAATACCGATGAGCTGCCTGTGACACAGCTCAGCTCAGCTCAGCTCAGTTGTTGCACGGCTGTAGTTGACGTCAGATGCTCCTAACCTTTGCGCGCGTGTTACATTTGTGTTTTGGAGTTTCCAGTTTCGATTATTTTTTTGGTGATAAAGTTTTAGTTGAAATTACACTTATTACAGTTTATCTATTGTAGTGTAGCTAGTGAACTGTTGTTTTTATTTACTGTACAATAATGGAAAGTACCTGTAAGTATTCAGTTAGTAATTTAAAGGAAGTAGCGTTTGGCAATTTACCCATAGAAGTTAAAATAGCAATAAAAGAGAGTGGCAGGCCAACGCCCCGACTTAATATAAGTCAAACATCGACATCAAAATCTAGAACTTTTAAAAGAGAATTTAAAGAAGAGCTATACGAAAAAATTCCTTGGCTTTGTGGTTGTGAACAAACAAACACAATATTTTGCTTTCCTTGTTTGTTATTTTCCCGTGAAAAGGGCGATCCTACTTGGGTGAAAAACGACGTTTGTGACTTAGCTCATTTGACACAAAAAATTAAAAAACACGCAAGTTCTCATGGACACATAAGTACTACATTGGATTTCAATTTGCTGGGAAAGGTTGACGTTCGTCAGCAGCTTGACAGTGCTTATCGACAAAATATTAAAAAGCACAATGAACAAGTGACTAAAAATAGGTATGTCATTTCTAAGCTTATAGACTGTATTAAATTTTGCGGTGCATTTGAGTTGGCCCTTCGAGGTCATTGTGAGGATGACGATTCCTTAAATCCTGGCATATTTAAAGCGCTTGTAAACTTTTCTGCAGAACTTGACTCATCTTTGAAAGAACATTTGAGTACCGCTACTGTCTTTAATGGTTCCTCGAAAAGAAATTCAAAATGAATTGTTAGATTGTATGCTTTTTGTATGTCAAGAAAACATAATAGAAGAAATAAAAACTTCACAGTGTGTTTCTTTGATTGCGGACGAAACATCAGACGTCTCGTCTGTATTTCAGTTAGTTATAGTTTTCCGCTATGTTTTAGCTAATGGCCAACCAGTTGAAAGATTTTGGAAATTTGGTAACCCTGAAGGGCACGACGCAGAATCTATAGCCAAATGTATTTGTACCAGTTTAGATTATGTTGTGCAAAATCCAGAAAAACTCGTATCTCAAAGCTATGACGGTGCGAATGTAATGAGTGGGCACCATGCTGGCGTGCAGACCATAGTGCAACAAACCTATAAACATGCTTTTTTCGTTCACTGTTACGCTCATCAGTTGAACTTGATTGTAGCTCAAGCAACAAGCCAAAACCAAGACGTCAGAATTTTTTTTTCGGACTTAAGTGATATAACAAATTTTTTTTCGAATTCCCCTCAGAGAGTGTCTGTTTTGGACAAGATAGTTGGCAAAAGAATACCTCGGGCGTCAGCTGCAAGGTGGAATTTTAAGAGCAGAACTGTTAATACTGTTTTTGAGTACAGAGAGAAATTAATTGAATGTATGGAGGAAATCCAATCAATCTTTAAGCAACCAACCACCATAATTATAGCTGGTGCTCTAGCTCGTCTCCTTAGAGATAATAAGTTCATATTTTGGCTTTCTGTTTTTCACAAATTGATGCCACATGTGGATATTTTGTACAACCAATTACAGCTAACTTACACTGCTGCTGTGAGAACTAAAGCCAATGTTGACCACTTCGTCAAAGCCATTGATAAGGAAAGAGGTAACATGGACAAAGTGACAGAGCTGGTTAATCAGTACCCAGAAAATGCACCTAAACGATCGAGGCGTGAAGAAGATTTTTACTTAAGTAGAACAGTGGCTGCCAAGGAAACCTATGACATTATTACAACGCAAATAAAAACAAGATTTTCATTCACAACATCTTGCTCAGCTGTATCTCTTTTTGAATCACAAAAGTTTGAAGAGTTTGAACAGAAATTCCCCGAGAAATTGCTTGAAGATACAGTAAATGTGTATTCATTTCTTGAAAAAATCGCCTCAAGACAGAGCTTGAAATCATTTACAAAAGAACTGATTTCAGAAACATGCGTGGTGCTGTTAGTCTTTTACAGTTCTTTTTATTGAAAACAACTTATTGTCATCACTTTCTGAAAGTTATAAACTGTTATTAATTATTGCAACAATACCAATGACGACTACTGAAGCTGAAAGGTGTTTTTCAACCCTAAAACGGATAAAGACATTTTTGCGGTCTACGATGTGTCAAGAGAGGCTTACAGCTTTAGCCATGCTTGCAATCGAGAAGGAAATGATTTCTAACATCCATAATTTCAATGAAAGAGTTATTGATGTTTTTGTGTCCAGAAAAGATAGAAGGATGGACTTTGTTTACAAAAACTGTACTTAAAGAAAATATTTGTGTAAGCTACCATCCAAGTAAATTTGTGTAAGTAAATACTAGACCTTACCATCATATGCAGCAGCTTTGATTATTTTCCTTTTCCTGTGTGTTTAATAATCTAATCTAATAATTGAGAGCATGAGGCCTTATGACTAACTATCTAAATATTTAACACTTAAAACAAGCATTCTGTTTTGCGTTTATTTTACTACAAAATTAAATGAAAATAATTGTTTCAGTAAAAAAGAACAGTTAGCATATTATAACAAGTATGATCAATAAAGTAATCCTTTATTATTAAGTTGTGAAACAGTTAAAGTACAGTAATATCTATAATAACATTTCGTTTCAAAATTAATACATTACATCAAGGTATAGCAGCGCCTAAATTATATGAATATTGTAAGTAACACACAAGTGTGTGACACAGTGTATCTCAAAAACTGCAAATTATTAATTGTGAACCCCCTGTAGATGTACTCACAAGCCGCCACTGAAATACACATAAACTATTCCTTACAGAGTTATCCGGAAATGATAGAAATCGCACGATTCACATAAAATAATTGTACAACTTATGTCACAAGGAATTTTCATAGCAATTTTTTCTTTCTAAAACACGAAATTTATACTCTAGTTTCAGGGCTCTTAAAACGATCTAAGAGTATAAAAATATCCTGCAGCTTGAAAGTATAGATGCAATCAAGTTTTGTTTATACCATTAAAATAGTGATGCCGCCCCGGTGGCGCAGTGGTCTAAGGCGTTGGCCTCTGATCGTTCGTCCGTAAGGGGCCCGGGTTCGAATCCCGGTCAGGCATGGATGTTGTGTTTGTCTTACAGCACTGGTTCTCTCCCTTCCCTGGAGCCAGTGACCCTAAATTAGGGACGGGCGACTGCTTATAGCCCATTGAGTTGCTCACGGTGGTCGTTAAACCTCCAATCAAAAAAAAAAAAAAAAAAAATAGTGATATCTCAGAAAAGTACTGTATATTACTAACTTCGTACCTTTACAAGACGGACGCTGTACTTGGAAATAAACGTTGTGCGTTTATTTTGCCATTTTACGTCGTTTTGTTGTGTAAATAATTATTTCTGATAGCGGAATTGATATTTAACGTTTTTTTTACAAGACCGACGCCATGGGTTTTTACAACTTTAAAACTCGTTAAAAACTTAGTGCTCTTATTTTGCCCTTTTACATCGTTTGTTTACGTAAATAAATATTTGCGACAGCGGAATTAACATTTTACGTTTTTATAATTCATAAAAAATTCGCTAAAAATATATTTTGTATGCTGAGCTGGAAAGCCAACATCCGGGTTGTTTACATCGTAGCCGTAAGGGCATATTTATATTATATATTTTATACATTTATGTAATGTAAGGAAGTATAATTTATGCCCCCTCCCCCGAAAGTGTTTAAATGTGTGTTTGTTTGTTTTTTCGTTAAAATGTGCCTTACATTCGAAACAAAAATGCTTGATTTAATAAAAAATTCCTGAATTTATGTTAGAAAAAATGTTTTTTTTTATTCTCATTCTTTAATTTTGTCCTGTTGGATTTAATTTTTTTTTCATTTTATTGGCACGCCCTCAAAAAAATCTATATATGCCCCTGTTGCATTTCCTAATGAAGGGTCAGAGCACACATGGGATGAAAGTGGCCAAAGGGCAGGAAGTTGTCACATAAATTTACAGAACAAAAATGCGGAAACTGTGGTTTTTTTTCACAAAACATGTTATTATGATTCTCTGAACTTAACATTGCTACCTATGCAAGATTGTTGATACAGCAAGACAAAATTAGTCAAAAAAGCAATCATAAAAGTTTTGTGTTTATATAACATCTGCATTTCCCTTCCACTAACGGGGGACTGTGGCTGTGGATAGTATCAACTGTCACCAACGATATTTGAAGGTTTTGATTATCATTTGAAAGTAAACAAACTGGATGTCAACTTTCCTGTTAAGCACACTCAACATCTTTTTAAAGAATGTATGTGACTAAAAAAAACACTTGAAATGGAATTTGTAGAAGAAATATTTTGCTACATGGAAGACCAGTAAACCACAGGCAATTGGGTAAATAATTCTCATTGATTTGATTATTCTACACATGTTAAGGTTTTTCCATTATTCGAAATGTTTATTTAAGTACAAAAGCGGAGTAAAATGCCTAAAACAAAATCACTGGGTTACTTTTGTCTGAAACATTACCCCCTTAGCCTGTAATCACAGCATATTATTTGCAATTTCTAATGCAGAATGTTCTGCAAAGTCATATTATTGTTGAGAGGTAAATGGCAAGAGCTTTTTAATGCAATTTTGAACAAGTTTGCATACATACATGAAAATATATTATTTCAAAGTTAGTGTGTATATATACTGTAGCTATATATATCATTTTTTTTGTACAAAAAAAAAAACCAAAAAAAAAACTGAAAATACAATAAACCTTGTTAATAGGTTTCGGTCTAATTTGCCCGGTTTTGTCCATTTTGCTTTTATGTCTATTTCTCTCTTGGCAGAAACTGTGAATGTTTTTTTGTTGTTGTTGTTTTTTAGTAAACACTATTATTCTTAAACAGAATGGTGTTAACAAAATTCTGTTGTCCAGAAAAGTTTTAATGTGCAGTGCCCTTCCTCATTTGATTCCTCTAGTGTTTCTTTAGTGTACAAAGTTACTTTTTTCAAAATTCTTTTCCCGCTAAAATCTAATAAATGTGCATTGTAAAAATTGCATTTGCGCTCATAAATATGGGTTCTTGGTTTGATTAAAAGGCAATACATTGTGCCAAATGTTTATTTGACACTAGCTGTAGCAAGGGAGTTCTTAGACTATATTAATATATTAGCTGAAACAATGTTCTGATTATATGAATACCTTGCATTGCGCCCATTGGTTTTACATTTGATCAAGTTTGCAAAAATTGTATATGATTTTATACCTGCTACAACTGATTCAGCATCAATATCAGGAAAATTCTCATACAAAAAGATTACTTCTTCCTCAGGAACTGCTAGAAATCAATCAAACTTTCAAAATAAGAAGCACTGTTCATTAAATGTGAAAATCCTCCAAATACGTGGCATCAGTGAATAAACAAAGTTGTCACTCTTTCCAGGTTTTAGCAATTAAATGTCATGAAATCTATTCAGTCAAGAAATCTATTCATTAAATGTCATGAATAAAATCTATTCAGTCATGAAATGTTCATTAAATGTCATGAAAACTATTCAGTATTTAAATAATCATGGAAAATGTGCCTACCAAGTGGTAAAATGCATAAAGAAGTTGTTCCTGTCTTGTCTTTCCTGGAACCACTGGCCCTAAATTAAGGACATGTATTTGCTTATGGTGAATCAAGCTTCTACACATTTAGGAACAACTTTAGATGTTCATGGAGATCAATTCACACACACACACACACACACACACACACACGTACAACACTTCACTTCAAGCATTTTTTTCCAGTTCATTTCTTTGGATTTCTCATCTCCAATAAAAACTTGTACACAATAAATATCTGAAGTATTCTTTATCAAGTCTAAAACACCTAAGGAGCTATCTTTGATGTCATATCAATTTTTTTTACATTTCAAACACCTGATCTTTGATGTCACATCATTTTTTTTTACATTTAAAACACCTGAGGAACTATCTTCGATGTCATATCAATGTTTTTTTACATTTTAAACGTTCATTGGTGAAGTCTATCCTTAAAATTAAGGAAGTCAGCAGATTTAAAAATTGTTTTACAGTTTTAAACTCAAATGGGATATAGCATTTAATGTTTCATTTATTAACACCAAAACAACACAAAAATAAGTACTGATTTCTCACCTTTAGTTATATTCAACCTGTTGTAGATGAGGGATTTTCTCTTTACATGCATATATATCACTAAGCTGTTCTCTGAAATCAGAGGTTAGCATCTCAAAGAGAGCTTATCTGCTGGATTAAAGTTTAAAACTGATGGAACTACATTTTTTTTACTCTTGATGTATCAAACATCTACATTTACAGTGATATCAGCTCACAATTTGAGGTTCACTGACATCCATCACACATCTCACATAAAACCTTTTGTACTTCACATTCATTCTCTTTTTTCTCATGCAGGAATTCCTGAATCTAGTCCTCCCTTAATTTCCTTGATCTTCTACATTTTTTTTTTTTTTTTTTTTTGATTGAAGGTTTAACGACCACTGTGAGCAACTCAATGCGCTATAAGCAGTCGCCCGTCCCTAATTTAGGGTCACTGGTTCCAGGAAAGGGAGAGAGCCAGTGCCGTAAGACAAACACAATATCCATGCCACACTGGGATTCGAACCCGGACCCCGTTTGGACGAATGATCAGAGGTCATCACTTAGACCACTGCGCCACCGGGGTGGCCTACATTTTCTTCCTGCCACTTGTGCAGAATAAATTCTCCTAGTAAGCATCTCACCACTCATTCTTTCAACATGGCCAAACCACCAAAAAATATTTGTCTCCACTTTACAAACAATATTTTGCTTCACACTACTCATCTACAACACATCTTCATTCCTCACATGATCAGAATATATCTTGCCCCCACCCCCATAAGTAACAAATATCTCCAGCTCACAAATCACTCCAATGTTTCATTTGCAGTACTCCACCTTCACTGCTGCACATCAGATTAGGAACAATTATTGTACTTTTTCACACACAACTATTTGGGACTTTTTTGAGAACCTATCATTCATCATTTATTCAAAATCTTCCTGAAGCAGCTATGACTTTCAAAGATGAATTTACTAGCCTACTAATTTCCCCACCTAATTTGTTTTCTCTGTCAAACATGCTTCCTAAATATGTAAATTGATTTACCTGGTCTATCTCTGTGCCATTTAGACTGATCTGTTTGATTTAATACTAACAATTCATCTGTCAAAAACATACCTTTGGGTTTTTCCTTACATATACTGAGTTTGAAATTCATACAAGCTTCATACATGTGGGACAACATATGCTGCAGCTCACTTTTGCTCTCTGCCAACAGGATTGTGTCATCAGCATGAGCAAACATAATTCAGTAACTACTCTCCACAGATAGCATTTACATAGTCTAATGATGACTCAACCATATGTGTCTCTTAAGACATAAAAATGTTTTTTACCTTAAAAAATTGTTTTGGTAATAAGTAATAATTATAATACACAAGCTTGGCAGTGAATGTGGGGAGAAATATCCTACCAGTTTTCTCAGATAATTTCTTAGAAACATCAACTGAATTTTTTTTTCAAGAGCTGCTTCCCCCTGCTAAAAGGGAGCAATTTTATTTGTCATTTATTATTACATTTTATAGCTTAAAACTATCTTTATGCAAGATTGCAGCTCTCAAGCTGTATTTTTAGTGGTATGCAAAACACGTAAAATATTGTTTTTCAGATCCTGAAATAAAAAATATATATAACAGAAAGTTCTGATGCAAAAATAAATAAATAAATCATGCAACAGAAGTGTGCTTGTAATCTGCAGAATTGCTGAATATACTTTCCAAAACCCAAAGGCAATTTTCTTGTTTCATGTGTGGGTATTGCTTGACGAGCATGGATATGGTTTCTGCCAAGAAGTTTCCAAAAATCCCAGTTGCAAAGAAATGTTTTCGTGAGTTTTTCATCAGTGTGAGATTATGAGAAACATGTATTTCCAACATTTCGAGGAAAGGTAAGTTGAAGCTTCAGTATGGCATAAATGACAAAACAAAAGTACTTATAAATCCCAGCAGACTGGAATCTTAGCCATCAATTAACATGGGAATAACTGAATTATAGAAAGAATAACTTTTTTATTGGCATGCAAATGTCAAAGTTAACATTATATCAGCTTGCAAGGAAATGTTACGGAAAAAAATATTTGAAAAAACTTTATTGTAATTTTTAGAGCATTTTGTATACATTTATATTTTTCAGAAGGTGTGAACAATGGTTTGCTATTTTTTTTATCGTTTAAGACAGAAAACAATGTTAATGGAGTATACAGATATAATTACTTCCATGGTGTAAGGCCTTTTCATAGAGAGCTATTATTTTTCCAGAAAGATATTTAAAAAAATGCTAACGATTATTAGTCCTCTGTTAAAAATCGATTATAAAAATAAAAAAAATATCATATTCTAAATTAATCAAGTATATATATATTTACTAATTAATTAATGAAATCCATACTAATTAATGTATGAAAAACATGAAAATATCATAATCCAATCGATCAAGTATATATTTACCAACGAGATAGAAATGCATAGAGTGCTTCTGTGATTGGTTCTCTGCTGTGGCAGCTGAAGCCAACGTGGGGAGAGCCCGCCATCTTTGATGAGGTACAAATTCTGCGTGTGTCAAGGAGTCACCTCGGTTCTTTCAGCTGCTCGGAGATCGTGTTATGTTTTGTGAATATTCACAATTATCAGCACATGTTGGATAATTATTTCAACAATAAAATGTCATTTACTCCACTTTTGGAAGGTTAGCCCTACATTTCACAAGTAAGCATTTTTAAATAAGGTTGAGCTGTAAATGCTCAGTTAATCAAACGCAGAAAATAGGACATTTAATCCGTGTAGCTGGTGATTAAACCAGCAGATGAACCATTTCAATATCTGTGTTATCTTAAGACTTTTTATTTCTTATATTTTGTAAACAGTCGTACTCAATGTGAACACTGAATCATGTTTATGGGAAGATGAGGTTAATTGTGAGTTACCGACTTTGAGGCTTTTTGGGAACAATTTTTACCTATGCTAGTGTTTTTTTTTACATATACTTGAGGATGTTTTGCAAATGGCATTTGCATATATATTCTAGAATCTGTACAGTGTACTTGCAACTTGTCTGACAAGACAACAAATATTTCAAAATCTTAGGAAGCAGCAATTTCTTTTTATGTGATAAAGATCATGTACCCATGGCTAATGCCCATTAGATAGCAAATACTGGTAAAGCAATCAATTTATGGTTACTTAAATTGCAGAAGTAATAATTGTGATAGGTAATATAAATTTATTGCTTGCTGACACCTGTCAGGAAACAATCTAGTATTTTATCTGAAAGCACAGGGTCACCCAGCTTGTGTTCTAGGCATTTGTCTCTGATTAGTGATTAATCTGTAGTATTACTGCAACAAAGTGAGAATGGGGAGCTTGAAAATTTCTTGACAGAATACTCTTTATTTGTGAATGTGTTAGTACAATGTGTGTGGTTTTTGGGTAGCAAAAATACAGGCAATATTGATTTAAAACTGAAAATAGGAAACAGGGAGTACAATGGTACCTCAAAAATGCAAATAACATAAAATATTTATGAAAACTGGCACAAATGATTATGAAATGACAATTGAAAAAAAATTATGCAATAATACAAAAGAAAGGGACTAGCAGCATTTTGTAATAACTACTTGCATTTGATTTTTGCGTGATAGGTGGTGGGTTTTTTTTTTTTTTTTTTTTTTTTTTTGAAGAATGTGACCTCTGATTCATGATGAATGTACAGTCAGTATGTCCATGTATAAATTGCCAGTTATTCCTTTTGCATCAACCATATATATGAGAGGTTAGTATTGAACAAATATCACTCACGTAAATCAATCTTTCTTTGAATTGAACAAGTTGTGCCTGTATTTCTCTAAAATACAAATCAGACGTACTTGTATTTCCAGCAAGACTGTTGAAAGAACCCACAAAATAATAACACAAAACATAAACATTTGCTCGCCAAACTTTTTGCACATCATGAATGCAAATCAGTGGTTGTTAATTTCTCACTTCATATTAATAAGAGGCTGTGCCCTTAAAATTGAAACAAAAAAAAAAAAAACCATGTGCAGTACATCTTAACAATTGCCAAAATGTGTACAAATATCAGGTGAAAACTACAAAATTTCAGCTTTGGGACAACAAAAAACTAGGCTTCTTAAAAAAAAGTAAAATATGAAAGTGCAAATAAAAAATATTAAATACTTAATACTGAAACAAAAAAAAATACAATTTTTTGTCCCATAAAAAAATTAAAGTCCATAATCTGAATTTTTTGGTCACTCAGCCCAGAGCTTGAAAAATATCTAAAATAATACATGCCCAGAGAAAATTTACCTGCCCAGATATTAAAAGCAGGATGTGTAGAAAGATTTTTCTTTTGATACCAAAAATTATAAGTCTTTTTAGGTTGAAAAAGTACATAAAACTATTTTTAGCTACTCGGTACTGGTGTTGCTAACTGTAAATAGCATTTGGAGCATCATATTGCCCCAATGTCTGTCTATACCTAGGTCACAGGGGAGTTACAGAAGTGATATATATATATATCTGTAACTACAACATATATTAGGTCACCAAGTTTATTTAAACTGCACTTAAGAATAATTATTTTCAATTCTTTTTCTTACGGATAAACCTTGGAAGATAGTTAAATAATACATACCAAATAAACATATGTAGATACATAAATAAAATAATTTTCATCAAAAAAAGGGTTAGCCTATTCTTGCTGTTAAAATACATCAAAAAGTAAACTGACAGAATAAAAAATACAGGAAAAAGGTAAGTAATGTTTATACGTAATGTTTTATATATATATATAGAGAGAGAGAGAGAGAGAAAGAGAGGGTGGACGACATCATAACCAGGTGTATATATATATACTGTATGTATGACCTTAACTAAAAAAGAAAAGCAGGATATATAGAAAGATTTTTCTTTTGATACCAAAAAAAGACATGCAAAGAATGCAGACAACTCAAAGGATATATATATACAGAGAGAGAGAGAGTGAAACCACTGAAATGGCAATGGGCTGGACATGTTGCCAGAAGAACAGACCACCGATGGACGACTGAAATTTTGAACTGGATTTCGAGGGACAGAAGACTCATGGGAGATGGGTGGATGGAATTCAAAAGCATGCCGGAGTAATATGGAGGAGACAGGCTCAAGACACACAATTGTGGAAGAAACTTGGGGAGACCTTCATTCAGCAGTGGATTGATAATGGTATATATATCATCATCATTGACAACTATTATCATTACAATATATGTATACTGTATATAATCAAAATATATATATCATTATCATCATTGTCAACCATTATCAATCCACTACTGGATGAGGGTCTCCACAAGTTTCTTCCGCAACTGTATGTCTTGAGCCTATCTCCTCCATGTTACTCCGACATGCTTTCGAATTTCATCCACCCATCTCCCATGGGGTCTTCTGGGTTTTTTTCAGTAACACTTAAGCTATGATTTAACTTTGGGGCTCCAGATGTCTTTCCCTAAAGAGTGGTTTGGGGTTCCTGAGTTGTTTTATTCTATGTCATTTTTGTCTAGAACCATGAAAGTGGGTTACTTCTGGTTAATTCTATGTTTATTTCTACTACATCTAATTCCTGCAGCAAGGTGCAGTGTTGATGTGGTCTAATTACTACATGAGTGTGCTTTACTTCTTTTTACTGATATATGTATAACATCAACCATTATCAATACACTGCTGGATGAAGGCCTCCCCAAGTTTCTTCCACAGTTTTCTGTCTTGAGCCTGTCTCCTCCGTGTCACTCCTGCATGATTTCGAATTTCATCCATTCATCTCCCATGGGGTCATCTTCTGGGTCTTATATATACATAGAGAGAGACAGAATTATATTGTGTGAAGTATTTAGTGTATGTACTGGGAGATACCTTTATTATGGTCAAGTTACCACAATTGCCTTGCCTACCCACGAATAAGGCTTACAGATCTGTGTTGTCGAATGTTAAGGCTAACAAACAGATTAGAAACATGCCCTTTAATTTTTATTAAATAAAAACCAGTTAAGTAGTAGTTTTCTTCTGATTATATAAGATAGGGGCAGTTGGTAAAAGTATTTTAATATTGGTACCTCTTGGCTGTGTAAACTCATTGTTTGTTTTCCGTTTTTCTTCGAACTTTTTTTTTTTTCATTTAAAACTCTCATAAAATATTTGGCGTCTATGTATTTGGAGTGATAAGCTGTGGGATGATTCAGCATTCTCATGGTGATGACCCACGAATATCTAAAATTTTTACCGAAATTGCGGATTGACTGCAACTGTATTTTTTATTTTTTTTTCATTTACTCTATTACCGCTGACTTACATTTCACTGAAAATTGGTTCCAAAAAATTTGTGAAATGTCAAAAAATTACGGCATGAGATTTTATTCAACGAGAGCAAGCTGCATCCATTAAAATATCATTTTCTTTTTAAAACACTATTGCCGCCAACTAACAATGAAAAGCGTTATTTGATACGTTAAAGTTTTAGTCTCACCCCCCCTAGGTGTTTATAACAACATTTCTGAGTTATATCTTTATTTAACATCAAACCATATATTACGAAAACTCCTTTTCTTAACACGGAACGGAAATCGTTCTGTACCTCATCAAACATGGCTGCCACTTGTTTCCGGTGGCTTCACCCGTTCCCCGACGTAAGCGCTCTACGTACTTCTATCTCGTTGATATTTACTAATTAATGTATGAAAGCCTGTCTCTCCTAGACAACATAAAAACGAATGGACAGTCAGAGGAAATAACATCTGTAAGTGTGGGAAAATCAGCAGATCAAGACGAAAGTTAATTATGCTCATATTTTTACCAGATTATTTAATTACTTCAGTAAGTTTAACTATGTATTAACAAGATAATTATTAAAGGACGATAAAAAAAATTACGTCTGATTGATACATAGCCTGAATTACAACGAACTTGTAAGACATCAAGAAAACTCTCGAAAAGCTGTTTTGCATTTCCTTAGCCAGCTGTTAAGAGCTACGTATTTTTATCACTAAAATAAAAAAAAATGCTTATCTTCAACTTCAAATTGTGTCATTGGTATGTATTTAATTTTGGTCAAAGTGCCAGTTTACTTGACGTCAAACATAATACTCATAGGCAAAGGAACAATCTGCTATCGACCGTTCTTTAAATTTCTTTTCTGGGTGCCTACCGTCAACTAATAGTTAAAATTTTCAACCATCGAGATCGAGGTTTTCAACACAGCAGGCATTTTTCCTTGTAGAGTTCTAGATATCGGAAGGTGACATAATATCATGTGAATCTCGATAATGAGTCCTCAAGCAACATAATTTCCGTGATATGCCAGAGGAAAGAACACAGATTTCATTCCACTTGTGAAATCACATCGACCATACGCTGATATATTGAATATCAAATACCAATATATTGAATAACGCACCGATATATCAAAAACCGATATATTGATTTTCTGATATATCTAAACTTCTATATCAATACTATATATCGAATATCGGACAAAAATATCGATATTTTGATATATTGATAAATATCGCCCAGCCCTAATTGATATGTTTCTTCGCACAACGAGCTAGAAGTACGTAGAGCGTTTACGTCGGGGAACGGGTGAAGCCACCGGAAACAAGTGGCAGCCATGTTTGATGAGGTACAGAACGATTTCCGTTCCGTGTTAAGAAAAGGAGTTTTCGTAATATATGGTTTGATGTTAAATAAAGATATAACTCAGAAATGTTGTTATAAACACCTAGGGGGTGAGACTAAAACTTTAACGTATCAAATAACGCTTTTTATTGTTAGTTGGCGGCAATAGTGTTTTAAAAAAGAAAATGATATTTTAATGGATGCAGCTTGCTCTCGTTGAATAAAATCTCATGCCGTAATTTTTTGACATTTCACAAACTTTTTGGAACAAATTTTCAGTGAAATATAAGTCAGCGGTAATAGAGTAAATGAAAAAAAAAAAAAAAAAGAAAAAAAGAAAAACTACAGTTGCAGTCCATCCGCAATTTCGGTAAAAATCTTAGATATTCGTCGGTCATCACCATGAGAATGCTGAATCATCCCACTGCTAATCACTCCAAATACATAGATGCCAAACATTTTATGAGAGTTTTAAATGAAAAAAAAAAAAAAGTTCGAAGAAAAACGGAAAACAAACAATGAGTTTACACAGCCAAGAGGTAACAATATTAAAATACTTTTACCAACTGCCCTTATCTTATATAATCAGAAGAAAACTACTACTTAACTGGTTTTTATTTAATAAAAATTAAAGGGCATGTTTCTAATCTGTTTGTTAGCCTTAACATTCGACAACACAGATCTGTAAGCCTTATTCGTGGGTAGGCAAGGCAATTGTGGTAACTTGACCATAATAAAGGTATCACCCAGCACATACACTAAATACTTCACACAATATAATTCTCTTGTTCTCTCTCTCTATGTATATATATAAGACCCAGAAGAAGACCCCATGGGAGATGAATGGATGAAATTTGAAATCATGCAGGAGTAACACGGAGGAGACAGGCTCAAGACAGAAAACTGTGGAAGAAACTTGGGGAGGCCTTTATCCAGCAGTGGATTGATAATGGTTGATGTTATCAGTAAAAAGAAGTAAAGCACAATCATGTAGTAGTTAGACCACATCAACACGGCACCTTGTTGCAGAAATTAGACGTAATAGAAATGAACATGAATTAACCAGAAGTAACCCACTTTCATGATTCTAAACAAAAATGACATAGAATAAAACAACTCAGGAACCCCAAACCACTCTTCAGGGAAAGGCATCTGGAGCCCCAGAGTTAAATCATAGCTTAGATGTTACACAAAATAAACCAGAAGACCCCATGGGAGATGGGTGGATGAAATTCGAAAGCATGTCGGAATAACATGGAGGAGATAGGCTCAAAACAGACAATTGTGGAAGAAAGTTGGAGAAACCTTATATATATAATGATTATATACAGTATATATATATTGTAATGATAATGGTTGTCAATGATGATATATATATATACCATTATCAATTCACTGCTGAATGAAGGTCTCCCCAAATTTCTTCCACTATTGTCTGTCTCTAGCCTGTCTCCTCCATGTTACTCCGGCATGCTTTCGAATTTCGCCCACCCATCTCCCATGGGGTCTTCTGGGTCGTTTTCTGTCCTTCGGAATCTAATCAAAAATTTCGGTTGTCCATCGATGGTGCTCTTTTGGCAACATGTCCAGCCCATTGCCATTTCAGTGATTTCACTCTCTCTATATATATTCTTTGAGTTGTCTGCATTCTTTTTTTTTTTTTTGATTGGAGTTTTAACGACCACCGTGAGCAACTCAGTGGGCTATAAGCAGTCGCCCGTCCCTAATTTAGGGTCACTGGTTCTATTGAAGGGAGAGAGCCAGTGCCGTAAGACAAACACAACATCCATGCCTGACCGGGATTCGAACCCGGACCCCTTACAGACGAATGATCAGAGGCCAGCGCCTTAGACCACTACGCCACCGGGGCGGCCCTCTGCATTCTTTGCATGTCTTTTTTAGTTAAGGTCATACATACAGTATATATATACATAAATGGTCATGATGTCGCCCACCCTCTCTCTATATACCCAGCAAAAACAGTATTGCTGGGCCAGCAGTGGGCCATTACTGGCAGCCAGCACTGCCAGCAATGGTCCAGCACTGTGTTGCCGCTGCCGAACCGTCAATAAAATGTCCGGGCGGCCAACAGAAGGGCCAGCAGTTCAGGCCAACAGCTGGCCAACAGTTGGCACCCCATCAGTTATCATATGCCACAACATGGCCATCAGTGGTCCATCACAGGCAGTAGCTGCCACAAGTGGCCCTTCAGTGGCCCTGCAAGTACTTGCCAGAAATGATGGCTAGCCTAATGTGGTCCGCTAGTGGGCCGTTAGTGGCAGCCAGCAACCACGTGACGTAACTGGTGGCTTGCCAAATCTTGTCTGCCAATTTCCCAGTAGTAGCAATAATAAAAAAAAACAAGGATAACCGCAGTTTCCTAAAGCTACAATTTTTTTTTCCACCCTTACGAAGCTTGTGAATTAACGTACTGCGCTGGGGAAATTTTCTCGACAGACCGGAAAAAACACCTTTTGCATCTGACTAGATTCGATCCTGAGCCGTTTATGTGGAAGCCGCGCTCGCTACCGACCGGACTAATTCACTACGCTCGGATTTGTGCTGGAAGCTACCTGTTGGGTATGCAATTTGTAATCGAATGCTTCCCTCTTTCATTTTACAATATTGCAAGGTATTTTTCATAAAAGTCAGTTTCATATAATTGATAAATTTATTTTTTCAACGTAACAATAGTCTTTTTTTTTACCTTACGGGAGCTTCACTCATTTTCAAGGCGTGTACATACTTAGAGTCGCTTTCCAAAGTTTTGTACTGTCCTTGCCGTCTTGAAAAGAGATTGTTGAATAAATATATATTTACCCGGGTTCATGTCACATTCTGTTACATTTTTAACTTTATGTCTTTCCTTTCCGTTGTCCGAAGCTACATTTGTTTTAAAGAGTAAAAGATATTTTATTTTACTTGTTATTTTTAGAAGCGAATTCCTCCCAGTCTTGTGTATTCAACCCATGGATGAGTACACCACATAGCGTTGCTTTTTTTTTCTTTCAAATAATTAATAAATTTTGTACGCGTATAATTCTTTTTTTTTTCAACAAACGCTATTTTAATGGTTTTCCAGGATATGTGTTTCAAGCGGTTTCAAATTTTTTCTTGTTATTCATCCACTCCATTCCATGAATTGTTATTCTTGGGAATGGAGTGGGTGTATTTCATGGCTGTAATCTAGTACTTCACGGCTTAATCTGATATCTTCGTTGACATAAAATTTCATTAGGAAATTAATTCGCCTCTCCACGTATGGATTTTTTCCTAACATCCACTAAAATAACACGATGACGACAGCGTCGTCTTCAACTAACTGGTACCATGAGAGACACAGCAAGTGTTGCTTCTGCGCATGCGCAGTCCCGATGCTTCCACCTGCTGTTGGGGGTTGCATTGGTTGCCAGCAACGGGCCACTAGTGGCACTTGCTTGGAGGCCCACAATTCACGGCGATGCTGCAGGGCCATCAATGGCTCGCCAACTGATAGCGCTGCCACCAACGGACCACTACCGGGCCGTGAGCGGCAGATTTCAGCCAGCAGTGACCCATCACTGCCAGCTGGTGGCCAGCAGTTTCCCAGCACTTGTGTTTTTGCTGGGTATATACTGTATATATATAAAACATTACGTATAAATATTACTTACCTTTTCCTGTATTTTTTATTTTGTCGGTTTACTTTTTGATGTATTTTAACAGCAGGAATAGGTCAATCCTTTTTTGATGAAAATTATTTTATTTATGTATCTATATGTGTTTATTTGCTGTGTTTTATTTAACTATCTTCCAAGGTCTATCCGTAAGAAAAAGAGTTAAAAAAATTATTCTCAGGTGCAGTTTAAATAAACTATGTGACCTAATTTCTTATTTTATTTATTGAAAATTATTTATTTATGAAAATTATTTATTTATGTATCTATATATGTTTATTTGCTATGTTTTATTTAACTATCTTCCAAGGTTTATTCGTAAGAAAAAGAACTCAAAATAATTATTTTCAAGTGCAGTTTGAATAAACTTGGTGGCCTAATTTCTGTTGTGGTCAAAGATATATATGTATATCTCACTTCTGTTAACTTCCCTGTGACCTAGGTATAGACAGACATTGGGGCAATATGATACTCCAAACGATATTTGGCTCCAAATGCTATTTACAGTTAGTAATACCAATACTGAGTAGCTAAAAATAGTTTTATGTACTTTTTGAACCTAAAAAGACTTCTAATTTTTGGCATCAAAAGAAAAATCTTTCTACACATCCTGCTTTTAATATCTGGGCAGGTAAATTTTCTCTGGGCATGTATTATTTTAGATATTTTTCAAGTCTTAGGCTCAATGACTATAAAACTCAGATTATGGACTTTAATTTTTTATGAAACAAAAAATTGTCTTTTTTTTATTTCAGTAAATTAAGTATTTAATGTTTTTTACTTGCACTTTCATATTTTACTTTTTTTAAGAAGCCTAGTTTTTTGTATTCCCACAGTTGAAATTTGGTGGTTTTCACCTGATATTTGTACACATTTTGGCAATTGTTAAAATGTGCTGCACATATTTTTTTTTTTTTTCAATTTTAAGGGCACAGCCTCTTATTAATATGAAGTGAAAGATTAACAACCACTGATTTGCATTCATGGTGTGAAAAAAGTTTGGTGAGCAAATGTTTATGTTTTATGTTGTTATTTTGTGAGTTCCTTCAGCAGTCTTGCTGGAAACACTGCAAGTGTGACTGATTTGTATTTTAGAGAAATACAGGCACAACTTGTTCAATTCAAAGAAAGATTGATTTATGTGAGTGATATTTGTTTAATAGTAACCTATCATATGGTTGCTGCAAAAGCAATAACTGGCCATTTGTTGCATGGACATACTGACTGTTTATCCATCATGAAGCAGAGGTCACATTCTTCCAAAAAAAATAAAATAAAAAAACACCTATCACACAAAAATTAAATGCAAGTAGTTTAATAAGTAGGAATTGTACACCAAATTATACTAAAATCTGAAATTTCTTGGCGTAGAATAAAAATAAAACTTTCCAAGCTTTCGTACATCAACCAGATGGCTTTCTCAAGGAAGGTAGACCACTTCTTTCCTTGAGAAAAACATCTGGTTGATGTGCAAAAGCTTGGAAAGTTTTATTTGTATCTACACCAAGAAATTTCGTATAGCTATACTATTTTGAGTGCAAGTAGTTTATACAAAAAGTTGCTAGTCCCTTTCTTTTGTATTATTCCATTTGCTGAGTATTAAATTTTTTTTTCAATTGTTATTTCATAATTTTTTGCGCATTTTCATAAATACTTTGTTTGAATTTTTGAGGTATCATTGTACTCCGTTTCCTAATTTCAGTTTTAAATCAATATTGCCTGTAGTTTTTTTGCTGAGAAAGATCACACACATTGAACTTACACATTCATAAATAAAGAGTATTCTGTCAAGAAATTTTCAAGCTCCCCATTCTCACTTTGTTGCAGTAATACTACAGATTAATCACTAATCAGAGACAAATGCCTAGAACGCAAGCTGGGTGACACTGTGCTTTCACGTAGAATACTAGATTGTTTCCTGACAGGTGTCAGCAAACAATAAATTTATATTACCAATCACAATTATTACTTCTGCAATTTAAGTAACTATAAATTGACTTCTTTACCAATATTTGCTATCTAATGATTATTCGCCATGGGTACATGATTTTTGTCGCATAAAAAGAAATTGTAGGCTCCTAAGATTTTGAAATTTTGTTGCCCCTGAAAGACGTTACATGTACACTCTACAGATTTTAGAATACGTATGCAAATATTAGTTTCAAGACATGCTCAGCATATGTAAAAAAAATACACTTACATAAGTAAAAATTGTTCCCAAAAAAAACCCCTCCAAGTTAGTAACCCATGCAGTTAACGTCAGCTCCCCATACTAAGTAGTAATCATAATTCAGTGTCCGCACTGAGTACGACTTTGTTTACAAAATATAAGGAATAAAAAGTCTTAAAATTACGCAGATATTAAAAAGGTTTATCTCCTGCTTTAATCACAACCTAAACAGATTAGATGTTTTATTTCTTGTGTATGATTAACTGGGCATTTACAGCTCAACCTCATTTAAAAGCGAAGCTTACTTGTAAACTGTAGTTCAGCAATACTTGTTCCTTTTATTCTTACAATTAATGAATTTTAATGTTGATCATATTTATCCAAAATGTGCTTATCCTTGAGAATATTTACATAACTGTAGCCTTAACACTCTGTGATGGAACATAACACGATCGCCAAACAGCTGAAAGAACTGAGGTGACTTATTGACACACACAGAAGTTCAAGTTGTACCTCATCAAAGATGGCGGCCTCTCCTCTCGTTGGCTTCAGCTGCCTCAGCGGAGAACCAATTACAGAAGCACTCTATGTATTTCTATCTCGTTGGCTTCGCATCTGCTAGCAGTGTTGCCAATTTAGTTGATTTTCAACCAGATCTAGTTGATTTCACCCAGCACTTGGTTGGAAAATTTCTGATTTAGTGGATAGTTGAAAAATCTGGTTGACTGTCCGAAAAATTCAGTTGATTTCCAGTTGTTTTCATTATATTGCTTTCATTTTTCATTGTTTTCTATTTTTAAGTTGGAATCAACCGTAACTACATTGCCAGAAATATAAAGTTTTTTCCTATGTTGAATTACCGTCGCCACAAGTGGTTATAACATTTACTTCCTAGAATTTTTTTTTATTGGAGGTTTAACGACCACCGTGAGCAACGCAATGGGCTATAAGCAGTCGCCCGTCCCTAATTTAGGGTCACTGGTTCCAGGGAAGGGAGAGAGCCAGTGCCGTAAGACAAACACAACATCCATGCCCCACCGGGATTCGAACTCGGACCCCTTTAGGACGAATGATCAGAGGCCATCTCTTAGACCACTGCGCCACCGGGGCGGCCTTCCTAGAAATTTCGTATGGGGAAGTGGCATGTAGGACTTTTGTAATGTGAAGTATATAAAAAAAGAAAAATTTATAACTCTGCTTATGATTAGTAAGCAGCAGTGGCGGCCCGTCAGATGAGGCAAGTGAGGCGCCGCCTCACCTGAAATTCCGCAGAATGAGAAGTGAAAAAAAAAAAGAAAAACCTTCTGTCAGTAACAAAGATATAAGAACTTTGCAGGATAAATGAAACACTGAAATTCACATTGTGATTCATGAATGGTTAAAGAAAGGCTTTCGAGAAGAGGAATGAATCATTATTTTTGCAAAGCAGCTGCATGTTTTAAGCGCTTAGAGGCGACCGGCTGAATCGTCTCGATGAGAAGCCGGTTTTGGGAACTGGGGATCAGAGAAGAGCCCTACAGACTGAACCCCACCCCCACCCCACCCCCACGGTCCGAGGTCTACCTAAAGAGGTGCCGGACTTCCAGTAAGAGAAAGGAAATTTCTGAGGCGACCCTCCATTTCGCTTAAACTGGAATCGCATCTCCGCTGTTATTGGAGAACCCAAGGATTGTGTATCCAATGGGCGCGGGAAAATGAGCAGATGACCCTTGTGAAAAGTGGTTTCACAGGCGATGACGCCGTTCGCCTCCATACGCTTTGGAGTACAAAGATTTCTACGTAGCTTTAACTATTCGTCAGAGTGTATTTGAATCTAACTTTTTGTAGTGTGTTTTCAATCCTCTCTTCTGCGGGTGTTTGCTAGTTCATAGTAATGTTGAGTTTTTCTTTTTTCATTTTGTTATTGTTACTAAACAGCATATTTTGATTTTGGTTGGAAAATATGAATGGCCCAACAAGCGACGTGATTTGTGTTCTGGAAGAAATTCCTTTTAAACACTGGAAAGATTATGATAACAAGGATGTTCTCATATCTGGAAGACCGACACCTATAATAAGTTCAATATCTAAAGATAAGAAGTGCGGCAAATCGTTTTTTAGGTCTTTCAATAAATCATAGTACGAGATTTTTCCCTGGCTTTCTGATGCTATTACAAGCAAACTCTCTTTTGCTGGCCATGTTTACTTTTGAGCAATAAGAAAAATGTGTGGAATACAACGGGTTATTTTGATCTAAAAAACTTTTCTCGTAGTGCAAAATTGCACGAAAGCTCTAAAGAGCATAGAACTAACCACGTAGGTCTAAAACGAATGGAAAAAAACAAACACTATTTCTGATATGCTCAAAGAAAATGCTGCTCTTCATAAAGTCAAGTTTAATGAAAAGGTCAGACTAAATAGGCTTTTTATGGAACATATAATTGATTTAGTTGTCGTTCTAAGCAAGCAAGAACTGCCTTTTCGAGGACATGATGAAACTATTTCCTCATTAAATGAAGGTAATTTCAAGGAAATGTTCCAAATGTTACTTCGTAGGAGCACCCCAGAATTAAAAGCACATTTTGAAGAAATACGAAGCTTATTTTCTGGACAATCTAAAACGATATAGAATGATTTAATTGAGTGTATTCATGAATATATAAAAGTCCAAATAAATACCAGATTTGAAGATATGGGAAAGCTCGAGTTTCTGCAGCTAGTTGACAGCTCAAAATACCATAGTTATTCAGAGTCATTTCCATCCAGTGCCCTTAACACTCTCAAAAAAATTTATCCAAACATTTTTACAGACACACAACGACTAAAAAACGAATTAGATTTTTTATATAATGATCACAACTTCAGGGAACTCAGTTTTCAGAAAACAATGAAAGAAAACGAGCTGAAAGATGTGTTACCAGAAGCCTACAAATTATTTTCTCTTGTATTGACACTGGCGTCAACAAGTTCTTCTGCTGAAAGGAATTTTTTCATGTTTGAAGAGAATTAAGACTTACCTCCGTAATACAACGGCACAAGATCGTTTGTCTTCACTCGCTAAAATTTCAATCGAGAAAGAATTGCTGAACCATCTAATGCCCATTCAACCATTTTATGATCTGATCATAGACAAATTTGCAGCCAAAAAGGATCGCAGAATTGAACTTATTTATAAAAAATAAACTGAAAGCATTCTGTTCGAGATCAAAGCAAATTAATATCGTATTCCCCTGTTTTTAATTCCAGGTTTAAATTATTTTATACTTTTTTTATATAGAAATGTGCTTCCTTAGCTTGACTTCTCCTGTACATAGTTATCACGAGCCTGGACTTCAGTTTGTGACCCGTGCTAAATGCACCTTCACTAATATGCCAATCGAACTGTGACTTTTATTCAAGCTCAAGAAACACTTCGTGAGAAAAAAAATTATATTCAAATGATTTACTTTGAATTTTTTAAGAAGTGGATCTCCGATTGGCGTTGGGATGTGAGTGACGCATTGACTAGCTAAAGAAACCGCGCAAATTGCGTATTTTTGCTCAAGTGTATTACATAAAAGAATACTGGTGAAATATTTCTTTCTTTGTTGTAAAATTATCGAATAATTGTTTTCATAAAAATATTGTTGCAAAAGTAGCGTATATTGCACACACACATATATAGAGAGGTATATGTACATTTTTCCTCTAAAATTTTTGGATTTTTTCGTGAAGAAAGACTCCCCACGCCGTGCTTCATATATTTCTATAATTTTATTCCATTACTGTTTAATAATATTTGCATATAAGGGCTAAATGACATGGGATGGAGCCCTAAGGGATGGGGTTTACAGCTGTTAATAACAAGGCGCCGCTTACCCTGGACCAATGGCTTAACGAGACTTCCGAATCTCAGCGGATTTTAATGATTCAGCCGACTCGAACCCAGGACTTCAAAGATATCCAATGGGGGATACTGCCTTTGACATGAAACTTTTTGAAGGGGGGGGTGTTCTGCACTTCTGCTGTATAACTGTGTATAAGTACATATAACAATTTGGGGGGGGCGCTTCGACAAATATTTTCCTATTGGTACGTACGCACATCTTGAATATTAATACAAAATGAAGCTAATTTAATAAAATGAAGAAAATGCAATAAATTATAGTTGTTTTAATAAAAATTTAATAAAGCAACTTCTTTGGCCGCTTTGCTTTACTTTCTCTTCTATTATCAAGAAATTACATTGCTTTCCGAGTTATATAAAAATCAAAGAATTTAAATAGGGAAATTATCTATAAAACGTACTTAGAAAAAGCTAACTGTCTCGCCTAATAAGGGGTGTGCAAACCACGACCCCCCCCTGCTACGCCACTGATAGATATATATATATATATTCGTATAACGTTATACGAATTTATATATTTTTCAATAACATACGTTTTACTGTTTTACATTTACATCAAGACCGTTCGCCTCACCAGCATTTTACACCACGAGCCGCCACTGGTGTATTACATAAAAGAATACTGGTGAAATATTTCTTTCTTTGTTGTAAAATTATCGAATAATTGTTTTCATAAAATTATTGTTGCAAAAGTAGCGTATATTACACACACACATATATAGAGAGGTATATGTACATTTTTCCTCTAAAATTTTTGGATTTTTTCGTGAAGAAAGACTCCCCACGCCGTGTTTCATATATTTCTATAATTTTATTCCATTACTGTTTAATAATATTTGTATATAAGGGCTAAATGACATGGGACGGAGCCCTAAGGGATGGGGTTTACAGCTGTTAATAACAAGGCGCCGCTTACCCTGGACCAATGGCTTAACGAGACTTCCGAATCTCAGCGGATTTTAATGATTCAGCCGACTCAAACCCAGGACTTCAAAGATATCCAATGGGGGATACTGCCTTTGACATGAAACTTTTTGAAGGGGGGGGTTCTGCACTTCTGCTGTATAACTGTGTATAAGTACATATAACAATTTGGGGGGGGGGGGCGCTTCGACAAATATTTTCCTATTGGTACGTACGCACATCTTGAATATTAATACAAAATGAAGCTAATTTAATAAAATGAAGAAAATGCAATAAATTATAGTTGTTTTAATAAAAATTTAATAAAGCAACTTCTTTGGCCGCTTTGCTTTACTTTCTCTTCTATTATCAAGAAATTACATTGCTTTCCGAGTTATATAAAAATCAAAGAATTTAAATAGGGAAATTATCTATAAAACGTACTTAGAAAAAGCTAACTGTCTCGCCTAATAAGGGGTGTGCAAACCACGACCCCCCCCCCCCTGCTACGCCACTGATATATATATATATATATATATATATTCGTATAACGTTATACGAATTTATATATTTTTCAATAACATACGTTTTACTGTTTTACATTTACATCAAGACCGTTCGCCTCACCAGCATTTTACACCACGAGCCGCCACTGGTAAGCAGTGTTGCTGTTTTAGTTTACTATTAGAGAAAATATAGAAAGTAAATTCATTAATTGACTGCTGAACCTTTTTGTCAATCGGCAATAAACAGTAGTTGATTTCTTCCTTTATAATGAAGGTGTGTATCCGGTGTAAATTCTTTTTAGTGCATAAATGCAAGCACACAAAAGACACATAATTTAAAATCCAATATGTTTCATAATTTATATTATCATCGAGGAAATTCTCAGAAGTAAACTTTATCATCGACAGATATTTCCAGAATGAAACTTTATTATCGTCCTGAAATTAAATGTTTTTAGTTAATATCGTAAATTAAATTTTAAATAATCCTAGTTTGCGTTCCTCTATAACATGATGATTGTAAACTACAGAAGTGAATACATATGTCAATTTTGAGCCATCAAAATGGATATAGAATTAGAGCTGTGAAGATCTGAATTGTACAAATTCCCTATCTTTTGTAATTTTTAATTATGAATGCAAACTACAGCAGTTCTTAAAAGTTTTAAGCATGTCTTTGAGTGCATAGAGCGGCAGTTTACCACTCAATAGAAAGATTACAGTACTAGCATAAAAAAAAGTGCAAGGCTATCATCTTCATTTTTGGATTTACTTTTCTTTCTTACCTGGAGCATTTAAACTCGATGGCTACATTTACAGAAAACCATAAAACGATCAAAAACACCCCAGCGGCGGAGTGGTAAAAGATACTGTTTTTTTTTTAAATAAAGGCTTAACGACCACTGAGAGCAACTCAATGGGCTATAAGCAGTCACCCGTCCTTAATTTAGGGCCACTGGTTCCAGGGAAGGGAGAGAGGCAGAGCCATAAGACATACACAACATCCATGCCTCACTGGGATTCGAACCCGGACCCAACTCGGACGAATAGTCAAAAGAAACCACCTAGATCACTGCACCACCAAGGCGGCCGCTGGTTTCTGGCCAGCCGCTGGATAAGGCATGAGTCATACGCCAGCTCTACGACACCAGCCTTTCGCCACAGCGGACGATCAAAGCCACCTAGTCAACCAAGTGGTCAAAGATGCTGGTTTCTGGCTAATACCCCAATAAAGCAAGCCTAGTACGTCCATTGTACGTCGCCTGTTCTCCGCCCCAGACGCCTAACTGCTTATAGCCGAAGGATCAGTTTATGGTGGACATGAAATATCCCCCAACTCCCCACCCCCCAAAAATACCCAAATATCCCCAATCCCCCACCCCCCAAAAATATCTAATAGTCATTAAAGATGGAATGCAGGGAGAAAGGAATAAGAAATTTTTTTGAACATATTGCTTTCGAAAAAAGGGAAATACATTCCGTAAGCTGGTTAGGAATATGGGCACAAGTCTTTCTAAAGTAGTACACAGTTCTCGTGTTTTTCTTAAAACATCAAATCCTAAAATGTAAATAAAGTACTTAATTCAATAGTCTGTCTAAGAACTTTGGGTTAATGGTCTGCAAGGAAGACAATAAATATATGCAATACCCTGTGGTACTATAATTGCAAAGATATGTACACTTTGTTTAACTTAGTTTTGTTTTTATTTATACCAAAAAAGAGTTTGAATTATTACCTTGCTTTTAGTTGTTTTTTTAGTTGATTTTATTTATGAGTTAGCGGATTTTTTAGTAGATTTTTCTGTTTGAGTTATTTGATTTTTGGTTATGGAAGTTGGCAACCCTGTCTGTTAGATCCAAATCGGTTTTGGTTACATCTTGTTGGTGAACACGCTTATATCTATCTGGCTCTGTATTTGTGATTTTATTGTATGGTGTATAGTAACGCAGATATAATCATGGCACATTTTTATAATACGTATGAAGGGCACCGTCAGGAACGTTTAAGTTTCCCTAACGAGCAAGGCCAGTTTAATAGTCGCGTAATGGTAAGGCATTGGTTAGACGACCGGCAAAATGTAAGTTGTTTTAAAAATGCTGTAAGTGTTATTGTATTAAATATTTGTGGTGTATTGGTTATCGAACTTTTCCATGTGATGATCATTTGACACATTGTTAAAGTGAAGAATCTGTATTTAGCATGCATAAATGTATAATGGTTTAGGGCTGTATTCTGAAATGGATCTGTCAAGTGGGTCAATGTTTGTATTTCTGTTAACTTGAAGATTATAGCAACCTGACCAGTTTTAATACCATCATATTGATCTGTTAACGATTTTTTTGTTTACAAAGGAGCAACACATGTGGAAGGTTAGCCTGTAGTTCCTGGTAGCAAGTAATTTTTTCTTTTAAGCTTTATTAAAACTGTTCAGTAGTAGCAGGCTAGTTTTCTAGACCTGATTCCTTAAATTATGCTTTTGTAAAAAAATGGAACTATTTGTAAAAATTGTGTTTTTGCAGTATGAAGATTGCTTTTACTTGTCACTTATACTAGACTAAAATTGGAGACGGTGGTGTTCTTTTTGTGAAAATCAATTAACTTTTAATAACTGAAATTAACTACTGGAAATTACTTTTATTTTTGTTATTTCAAACCTGTCTACAAAAATTCCTAGCTATTTCTTTACCCAGTTTCACATGAAGTTTGTAAAATCGTTTTGTTGAGGCTGGAAAGACTTAGCCATGAGCCTCCCTCCCATAAGATATGGCTTATCGGTACATTCCTGACTGGGGACTCTCCCCATAGTCCTACATCTGCTATTAAGCATTTTGTAATGGTCGGCTTTGCCATTTACTACCACTCTCTATCAACAAATTGAGCTGTTCACATGAATAATAAATAAAAGTAGCAAACACAGGTAGCCACACATCCCTAAGATGAGATGCCACTCTTTCCCACAATGCCATGATATGGAAATAGGGGATGGTTAAAATGTAGCCACTGTAAGTACATGCCTACCATAATCTGGAAAAAAACAGGCAACTTTTGCCCTTAATGCTCACTAGAGGTCGTTAGCTATGTGCTGCCGCTCTCTGCTTGATGTTGTTAAATGCACATTTTATGAGGTGGGCATTTCATTTTTATTACCTTCAGAATTATCTTTTGCATTCAGATATTTTACTCTATATGATTATAAATAAATAAGACTTTTTTTTTTTACCAAAAAGCTGCAAGTATGTATGAAAGAAAGGTTATTCTGATCATAAAGAATGAATTCAGGTACCAGTGAACGTTGCATAGGAATAATAGCAAATGTCTTGCGTTACCGGCAGATTTTGTTTAAGGCTATAGAGCTGAAGTTATTAGTGGATATGAAGGTATACCTGGAGTACCAAATGTTCTCAATATTTGGTTAGATTACCATATTGTAAAAATACATAAATTTTCTGTTTATCTGAATCTCTTATATTAAAAACACTATTAATGGCTTCATGATAATTAACACAGCAATCAGACATTGCTGAATTAACTGTAATTACTGTTTCACCATGAAATCAATCACATCAGAAAACTTGAAAATTTCATCGTTGTGGAGCGGGAAACTTTCAAGTTTTTTAATGTGATTGATTTCTTGTGTGAAACAGTAATTACAGTCAATTCAGCTATGTCTGATTGTTGTGATAATTATCATGACATATTAGCCACGTATTATGAGAATATTTCTTCCACTCTGTATACTATTAATGACTAATTTCCCAACTATTAATAGCTTAGTAATATGTTTTTGCTAATATACATAGTTGAGAAACCCTTCATTACTTTTTCAGTTGCAGTATGTCAACTGTAAGTGCTATTGTTACTGTAAAAGTGCAACAGATATAGAAAGATCGGTAAATTTGTATCATAAAATCACATCCTGTCAAAGGGTGTGATGA
Organism: Macrothele yani; assembly: GCA_039090855.1. Classification (NCBI taxonomy): domain Eukaryota; kingdom Metazoa; phylum Arthropoda; class Arachnida; order Araneae; family Macrothelidae; genus Macrothele; species Macrothele yani. Next base: position 83,802,435 of record CM077012.1, read on the forward strand.
ATTCAAGGTGAGGAGCCGGTCTTCTTTTTTAAAATTAGTCACCTTTTCAAACCTTTTTTTGACCATATTGGGGAGGGGAGATGTACAATTTAACAATATAGTTTCAAAAGAAGATGCTGGAAGTTGAAAGATTATTTTTATAAGTATGCCTACAATTATGTGAATGTAGTTACATAGTACAACTATGTGAATGTAGTTATTTCTGTACTCCTATACCTCCCCTTATAATTGTAGGAAGGCCTCATAATTAACATGTTTGTGGTCAAGGCAGCATATGCCACTGCACATCCAGTGACATGACGTTATATGCCATCCAACTTTACTTCACACTGTAAATACAAAGCGGCAAATGCCGACAAAATTGTTATGGGGGTTCCAGTTACATCCAGTGACATGACGTTATATGCCATCCAACTTTACTTCACACTGTAAATACAAAGCGGCAAATGCCGACAAAATTGTTATGGGGGTTCCAGTTACATCCAGTGACATGACGTTATATGCCATCCAACTTTACTTCACACTGTAAATACAAAGCGGCAAATGCCGACAAAATTGTTATGGGGGTTCCAGTTACTTTAAGTTTACTGCCCTGCTGAAAACATAAATTTTCCATAAATGTCTCTGCATTACTGTCTGTGAATGTGTTAAGCCCCAATGATGAATGAAAATAACATTTTATCCTTTCATTCTCTGAGAAACTTCATTTAAAAGTGAAATCTTAGCTGTCATCAAAATATTTTCCTTCGTGTGACAGAATTTTTGAAAGCAGTCACTGTTTTTTTATTGTATTCGTTGGGTGCATGCTTGGCAAAATTTACAGATTTCGACAACAGTTAAATGTTTTCAGAAAGCTGAACTTTCGCAAAACGAAGAGATGAATAATGAAACTGAAGTTGGCAGTACCACCAACAACCTACTAAGAACATTACCTGAAGACATCAAAAACGACCTGTTAAGTGAAAATGAGTTCCCAGCAATAGATTGCAATATCATGGTGCACGAAGACTTGGGAGACACAGAAGAGGATATTTTTTCTGATGTGCTATCAAACATTAAAAATCCTATTCTACAGCTACAGGATGAAGAAGAAATTGATAATAATGTGAATGAACTCCAAACTATCAAAAGAAAATCCCCTACTTTCCAAGAAGCACTGGATTTAGTGTCAAGTTTACAACATTATGCATCTGCAAAACATCCTGCTTTACTAGAAAAACTCATGGGAGTTTATGCAGATATTGAAAAACACTTGGCCCATCCACATGAGTTCGGAAACAAATTCCCAGTAAGGAAAGTAATGTTGATAATCAATAAGTTTCGGCCATTATATAAGTGAACAATTAGCAGTTAGCTGGGAAATAATGGTTAAACTTAAGAAACACAATAGTTCGGAACCGTGAGTGGCCAACTTACATAGGTTCAAAGGTTAAAGTTTTTCCATGGGGTAGAAAGCATAGTGAAAGTGAACTATTTTGTACTGTGTGTTGCTGCACTATTAACTTTGAAACAAAAGGTTTTCAGGCGATTTTTAATCACTCGCTTACATCAAAACATAAATCTAAATTTGGACTGAACCAACTACGCTTAGAACTTGCACCTCCTGCATGCTTAGACCACTTACAACCTTCAAGTTCAACTTGTGCAAATGTGCACCAACACTTTGCTTTTATAGTGCCAAGGAAAGTTGTACTGCTTCATAAAAGAGTGGTAGGCAATGCACATAACTAACAAACAAATTAAGATGGTAGTGTAGAACACGCTAACTTACGTATAACAGTTTTAAGGCAAATATATTTCAGCCATTACTATGGCCATCATCAGTGCGACTACGATTGGTTTCGTTGCCAGATTGGAAAGGTAAGTTTTGTAACAGTAACTCCGGGTGACGTGATGCAATGAGGGATTTCCAGATGTATGGAACGAAAATGGAAAGCTCAGAGTTGCAATTTTTGGAAAATAAAATTTCCAAACTTTCTCTAAATCTCAGAGCATACCAATTTTGGAAGGGAGCCAACTTTTTTGTATCTAACCAAAGTGGAATAGCAGAAGTGTCAGCCATGGTATGTAGAGACAAGGAAGAGGAAGGTTTCCCAAATTTCACATCAGATTTGTGTTCTTGAAGTCTTGAGAGAATTTTCTGGAAAGAACTTCCTATGTATGTGGTTAATCCAACGTTAGTCTTGACCAGAATTTTATACACTCCAGGCGAAGAAAGCGGAGGTCTTGGGTCTTTGTCATTACAGAGGATAACAGAAATTGAAGGAGAAGAACGAATGGCATGCCTATATCCTTCTTTTTTGAAGATACTGATGAGCTTGTAGGCAGAAAGTTTGTCGAAAGGGATTGAGCCAGCAAACAGATCCTTTTTTGGTGAAACAGGTTGAAGAGCAACTTCTGGTTTTTTCTTAGCATTTTGAATTCATTTAGAAACCAGGAGAGGGGGAAAGCCATGTTGAGTAGCGATCAAACGGATGTTTGCTAATTCATTTTTTAGATTAACTTCAGTGTTACAACAAACCAAATGAGCTCGATGAATGAGAGACTTGAGGGCTGACAGTTTATGTTGGTGGAAGGTATGAGAATTGAAAGGAATAATGCTATTGGCAGAAACTGGTTTTCAGTAGACAGAAGTGGATAGAAGATTATTACATTTTGAGATGCTGACAACCAAAAAATGTATCTTGCCATCAATTTGTTCATTAATAGTGAATCTAATGGATGGGCATTTTTCAGTGATTAAATTTGTGAGTTGCAATAAATCTTTTTTTAGGATGAGGCCAGATGACAAAAATATCGTCGACATAATGGAGCCATAAGGTAGGTAGGTTGGTCATGTTGCATCACTTTTTGATTGCTCAATATTTTGCAGGTATACTTCAGCCGAAATGCGGAAAGAGGTGACCCCATCGGTACACCTTGGTTTTGTTGATAGCATTGATTATTATAAACGAAAAAACTGTGTTGGCGAAAAGAATACAGGCAATCATACAAATCCTTTGTTAAAGTGCCGTCCATGGTTCATTGTTCTTTGAATTTATGAATGAGTAGCATGTGTGCTTCAAATTAAGGCACGGAAGGAAAAAGTGATTCAACGTCCAGGGTAAACATACTTGCATGACCATCAATGGAGTTTGGAAGTCTAGAGATGAATTCAGCAGTGGGTGAGATATTAAAGGGGTGGTTATTAGTGATAATCTTGAATTTTTTGGCAAGACATTTTTCCAGTTTATGAGCAGGAGAGTGAGTATTTTCCACAAGAGGTCTAATTGGAGCATTAGCTTTGTGTAATTTAATTTGGGCAAATAATCTAGGAGAATTGTAAAAAGAAGGAGCGGAAAAATCTCCTAAGAAAACCTTTAACGACTGTAACTTATTGAGGCGATCCACAGATGATTTCAAAGCTTCCACAGGATTTTTAGAAAAGTTCGCAATTGGTGGAAAGGAGGAAATCATTGACTTTTTGATTAAGGGTATCCTTTTCGATGATGACTGGAAGGCTGACTTTATCAGCCATACATACAGCTAAATTATTAGCTTTTAAGAACTGTTTAATTTTCAAGAGCTTTGAGGCCAACTTAGTGACAGAATTTGAGTGTGCTTGCTTGATAAAGACGGAAGCAGCCTGAGTATGTATTTTATGCTGAGCATCGGAAGTGGTGTTATGAATAGCAGATTCAAGCAAGGGGATGGTTTCCAAGAGATTCTCAGTTGAAGGAGGAGCAAAATTTGGGCCTTGGTTAAGACAATCGTTGTAGTAAGAAGGCAGAACAAACTTAGACAATTTGACGAAATTAGCAAAGCGGCATCCGAGGCGGGAGAGTACATGGTCGACTCCCGGCGAGAGCGGTTGACAAAATCTGACTGAGAGCGTAAGAAACGTAATTTCTTAGCATGTTTTTTGTCTTCACAGAATTTGACAGAAGAGATGGATTGATGAATCATAATCATGAACTTACCCACAAGTAACAGGTTGGTCGAAAACGAGATAGTTTGGTAGTGGTTGAAACACAGTAATTCCAAATTAGCGATCTGAGCCGTATTATCACGAGTTGCAGCAGAGAGGAGATTCTTGCTAGTGGTTTTAATAATCTTCTGACATCGACCATTTGATGAGAAAGTTCAGTTGGCAAAACATAGACATCACCTTAATCCGAAGTTTCCGAAACTGTTTCCATTCCTTAGGCCAATCGCAATTCGATTGCCTGTGGAAGATGAGCAGCAATCCATGATCATAAAAGAGTGGTAGGCAATCATCTGGCCTCATCCTAAAAGAGATCTATTGCAACTCACAAATTTAATCACTGAAAAATTCCCATCCATTAGATTCACTGTTAATGAAGAAATTGATGGCAAGATAAATTTCTTGGATGTCAGCATCTCAAAATGTAATAATCTTCTATCCACTTGACTTCTGTCTACCGAAAACCAGTTTCTACCTATAGCCAGTATTCCTTTCAATTCTCATACCTCTTCCACCAACATAAACTGTCAGCCCTCAAGTCTCTCATTCATCGAGCTCATTTGGTTTGTAACACTGAAGTTAATCTAAAAAATGAATTGGCAAACATCCGCTTGATTGCTACTCAACATAGCTTTCCCCCTCTCCTGGTTTCTAAATGAATTCAAAATGCTAAGAAAAAACCAGTAGTTGCTCTTCAACCTGTTTCACCAAAAAAGGATCTAATGTTTGCTGGCTCAATCCCTTTCCACCAACTTTCTGCCTACAAGCTCATCAGTATCTTCAAAAGAGAAGGATATAGACGTGCCAATCGTCCTTCTCCTTCAATTTCTGTTATCCTCTGTAATGACAGAGACCCAAGACCTCCGCTTTCTTCGCCTGGAGTGTATAAAATTCTGGTCAAGACTAACGTTGGATTAACCACATACATAGGAAGTTCTTTCCAGAAAATTCTCTCAAGACTTCAGGAACATAAATCTGATGTGAAATTTGGGAAACCTTCCTCTTCCTTGTCTCTACTTACCATGGCTGACACTTCTGCTACTCCACTTTGGTCAGATACAAAAAAGTTGGCTCCCTTCCAAAATCAGTATGCTCTGAGGTTTAGAGAAAGTTTGGAAATTTTATTTTCCAAAAATTGCAACTCTGAGCTCCCCATTTTCGTTCCATACATCTGGAAATCCCTCATTGCATCACATTACCCGAAGTTACCATTACAAAACTTACCTTTCCAATCTGGCAACGAAACCAATCGTAGTCGCACTGATGAAGGCCATAGTAATGGCTGAAATATATTTGCCTTAAAACTTTTATACGTAACTTAGTGTGTTCTACACTACCATCTTAATTTGTTCTATTACTGCTGGATGAACTGATTTGGATGATGAAATCAGTGTGTAGTAATTATTCAATGGATTCATCACAAGATATTCATGATGTTTTTAAAAAAAGTTTCCTGACAGTGTCCTTGAACATTTTTCTCTTTCCTCTAAGAAAATATGATACTTTATCACTGATGGACTGACTCCTTATTTCCGGGAACTTATGTTGGAGGAAGCATGTTTATCATACTACACATTGAGTTATGATGAAACAATTAATGTTAAAGATAAAGAGGAGCTGCAAACAACCATCACATTTTGGTCAGAAAGCAAATGTGGCATAACGACATAGCACCTTAGAACTTTCTTTTTAGGTAAAGCGGATTGTGAAACATTGCATAAAAAACTATTTGAAGCATTTTCTAAGGCCAATTTATCACAAAACAGATGCCTAATGCTTGGATCAGATGGACCTGATGTTAATAAAAAAGCATTTAGGCTTTTCAATAGTAATGTCCAGTAGACATGAGGTGCAAGTCTTATAAACATAGGTACGTGCAACATCCACACAGTGCATAATGCATATATGTAAAATCATTGGAGTGTTTAGGTGAAGAAGCTGCTGATCAACATTTACCATTATTTTGACGGTTGGCCTGCCTGTTGGGAAGAGTTTGAAGAAATCCAATCTAAATATAATGTTCCACACCACAAATTTTTGGAAACATGCAACAAGGTGGCTTACCTTGGAGCCTTCAGCCAACAGGATTTTGGAGCAGTGAGACACAGTCGCAGAATATAGATGTACACGTGTACGCCGTACGTGGATAGTTTCCAAATTATTAGCAGATTTTGCAGACAGTTTTGGCTTGTAGATTAAAAAAATAAAAATGTTATTTACAGCAATTAAAACACTTACTCAAGGCTTTACTCAGATTAATATATTTAATTCTATCTTAACGTGAGAATGTTCAACTATTTTTCACATCTTCCGATAGTGAGTTCTTTTATTTTTACAGACGTTTCTGGCCTCTTGGTTTTTCAAGGCCTGTTCTCAATATATCGGAACTGTAACAAAAGTTCCGTTTACACAGAAAGAATTTAAATTTTATTGCCAGGTTTCTCTTGCAGTTGCCAGTTATAAAATTAAAATCTTTTCCTTTTGTATTTTATAAGACTACTATTTTTGAATTAAGTTGTTGAAAATGCTATTTATAATTTTTGAAGGTTCATTAATGGAACTGCTTTTCTAGATATAAAAACTTTCTTTAATTAGTATCTTGTTTTTATGAGGTTCATAGTTCAATATTTAAAACTTTTGGCCTTAAGGTCCTTTTTACACACATTTCTACTCATTCAGTCGTAATGTACTTTTGTCCTCTCTGGAATCTGTAATGTTGTAATAATTATTTATTGTTATATTAATTTTTCTTTAAATTATCTTATTCTATTATTATCGTGATTCGCGGGTTTGCAGCAAGTTTTCTGTTTTAATGGTTGTGTATGCAGATACATTTTATTTTTATACAACTCTGGTGAAACATCATTCAGTTCTATTTCCTTAAGCACATGCCTCTGAAAAAAATTCTGCTGCTCTTCAATCCAGATCCTACAATGCTGTTGTGAGTGCCTTAAAGAAACCTTCAATAAAAGCTGAGCTTCATTTCATTATGAGCAGAACTATTCATGAAGTTCACACAACATTTTCAGTGCCAAGCACCCATGTTCCACAAATTGCATGAAGAAATCGGAAACATTCTTCAGACCTTCATGGCTCATGTTTTGAAGACTGCTGTCATTAGAAAAATTGCTAATTTTTCTAAAGTTGATCTTGAACTGTTTACAGTTAGTAATCTGCTTCCTCTGAAGAACTTGTCATTGATGAAAAGGTCACAGACGAGCTTTCTAAACTGAAAGAAAGTAATTTGTTGTTTCTGAAGGAAGCTCAAAAGCACTATATTACTGCTTGTAAGCATGTGATGGAAAAGACTTGCTTATCAAATGGATCACTTAAAAATTTTAGATTTTTAGACCCAAAAGAAAGAAAGAATGATAGAAGCTGCAGAGACGTATTGAAAGTTGTAAAAATTATGCCATTTCATGTTCAACTGGATTATTTGTTAGATGAGTGGAAAATTTTGCAACTGGAAAAAGATGATACAGCATTTGAAAACAAAACTATTGATGATTACTGGCAACAACACATCTAAAAAAAGGACTCTTTATCAAAAGATATAAAGTTTCCAAACATTGCAAAAGTCATAAAGGAAGCTCTTACTTTGTCACATGAAAATGTTGACATAGAGATAAGATTTTCCATGTCTAAGCATATATTAGAAGATAAATCAGCAATGACCGAAAGGTTGTTAAACAGTGTACTGACTGTGAGGGATGCCTTGAAACAATATCATAATTTTCTTTTTGCACCCTTTAATCCAAAATTCATTAAGTACAGACAACACGCACATTCAAAGTGCACTGCCTTTATGCACAAATTTTGCTGCACAAAGAGGAAAAAGAAAATCGAATTAGGAGAAAAGCAAAAAGAACAAAAAAGAGCAAATTGTGAAGAAGATATGAAAAAGATGGAAAAGATAAAAAAAAAAGTCAATCGAATGCGAGGCTGCTGCCCCGAATGAGAAGGAAAAAGTACACCTACAAACTAAGGAGGCAAGAAAAGAACTCTTTTTAGAAGCTTCGACTAAACTGAAAAAACCACTCGGGGAAAAAAAAAATTTAAAGGAAGAAAAATTAGACGAAAGCTTGCTCGAGGGAGTAAAATGTATGCAAACAGAAAAAAAAGTGACAGAAAAGAAAGTAAAAGTCATTCACAAGAACCTTGAGAAAAGAAAATCAAGTCTGATTACATCATTTTTTGCTAAGATGCCTAAGTTTTTTCTTCAGAATTGTTTTTCTGGAACATTGAAGGGAATTGTACGTCATTAGATTTTTGGAATTTTGTGCATTTTTTTTTTCTGTAAAATTATATAATGGCCATAAAATGGCATACCCCATCCAAGACCATAATAAAGAAATTTATTAAAAAATAAATAAATTTTTTTTTTTAACTGTATTTGTTGTTTTGTGCTATTGGCCTCTTTTTTTCTTCCTGGCTGCTTGTGTTCTTTATATCCATTTGTATACATAACTTTACTGAGTCTCCAAGTTTTGCTGAACTGAGGCTTTGCGTTAACCAGCAGAATGTAGACGTATGCTGTACGCGTATAGTTTCCAAATTATTAGCAGATTTTGCTCATAGTTTTTACTTGTAGATAAAATATATGTATATTATTTACAGCAGTTAAAACCCTTACTCAGATTAATGTACTTAATTGTATTTTAACTTGAACATTCAATTATTTTCTACCTCTTCTGAGTTCTTTTGTTTTTACAGACATTTCTGGCCTATGAATTGCATAAAGGCCTGTTCTCAATGTGTAAGAACTATCAAAAGTTTTATTTACACAAAAAGAATTAAAATTTTATTGCCAGGTACCTCTTGCAGAAGCAAGTTATTAAATTAAAATATTTTCCTAATGTATTTTGTAAGTCTACTATTTTTTAATTAAATTGTTGAAAATGCTATTAATAATTTTTGAAGGTTCATTAATGGAACTATTTTGCTGGATATAAAACATTTTCTTTAATTAGTCTTGTTTTTATGAAGTTCATAGTCCATATTTTATTATAAAGGTCCATTTCACAATTTTGCTGCACATTTGATTGTAATGTATTTATTTTGTCCTCGCTGGAATCTGTAATGTTCTAATAATAATTTTTTCTTTTATTAATTTTTCTTTAAATTATCTTATTCTACTGTTATCATGGATCGCTCTTTGTGGGTTTGCAGCTCAAGTTTTCTGTTTCAATGGTTGTGTATGCAGATACATTTTATTTTTGTACAAATATGGTGTTAACCATTTTTTCATACTACGTGTTTGAAAATATCATATTGCTTCTTAATTTTGATAATTTTTTTTATTAATAATTTGCTATAAGTACTATGTACTAGCCTACACTGTTTCACACGTATTTATTTATATACCATCGGGTCAACCCTTAATAGTCACTGGTCTAAAATCACTAACACTCATAATAAAAAACCACAGAAAGTATCAACATAAATCTAAAAATTAGTGAAAAATAAAAAGTCACAACTTACATCAGGTGCAGATTGTTGAAAAAGGCCCTGCTGGGCATATAATATCCAGGGCTCGACAAATCCCAGGTGCCTAAAATTTGGGCCGTGGCGCCTAATTTTCATCTTACTTGAAATTTCGTAATTTGCAGTAAATACTGTAATTTCTGTTGTATAATCCATAGATTATCTATTGAAAAGTTATAATTTTAGGTACTGCAGACACCGGTAAAGGAAAAAAAATAAATAAAAAACCATGCAACGTTTAAAAAAGTCTGCGAGGTAATTGTCAGGAGAGGTGGTGGTAGGGAAAGTACCAAAAATGCGGTAACAGAAAAAATGTAATAACAGCGAAATAAAAGACTGCAAAGAGATTGTAAGAATATATATATATATTTGTACTTTAGAAGCATTTTGACAGAAAATATGACGCAAGGAAGGCGTTACTATACGTGCGTGCGGAAGCCTACTTGGCGTGAGAATCCGCTACTCTCGGGAATCTCGCAAATCTATTCCGTAGCATTTAACCTTTCTGCGAATCGCATTGCCTAGTTTTGGTGTGCTAATTGTGTCAGTTAAGAATTTTTTTTTTACTTTCGGTATTCAATTAAAACATATCCAGAAATAAAACAATGCTATGGACTGTCCGCAATTTCAACAGATTTTTTTAGTGTAACTAATGAACTACGGTAATGCTGCAACAGCTAGCAATTTTAGTTCTTTATTTACTTAAAAGTAGCACAGAAGTACTTCAAAATGACAGTTACTTTTTCAATAAGACGCTAATTTTTTTCTTACATTTTTTGATTTCTGAGGCGGTCCTGTGAATCGCAGTTTTCTGTCAGAAATTACTATTCACGATTAACATGATAGGTGCGGATTTATACGACTGTCCTACATGGCAATTATTACTGACTACGGAACTCGCGCTCGAAACTACGGATTCTCACGAATTTTCATTTTATTTTTAAAAAATTGGAGGGGGGTCATTATCCGTCGTCTGGAGACTATTTTGTTTCAAAGCTTTAGAAAACAGTAGTTAAATGGAGTAAAAAGAATTTGCCTTAATCGTAATTTTTTCTCCCGATGTTGCGTTTGTGTCTAGTATTCTTGTTATCATTTTACGGCATATACCGTATTTAGTCCGCTTTGCAGATAATCCGCAAATATAATCTGCCCCGCAGATAATCCGCAAAGTAAAAAGTACTTATGGAAAACGACAAAATTTCCCAGATAGTCCGCACTTCCAAACGTTAAACAAAATAAGTAACTTAAATTTGTGACTTACCTGGGTTTTTTTTTTTTCCATTTCACCAATCTTTAATCCATAAATGCTGCGTACTGGCGTAGAATTTGGCAAGACATACGGTACCATATGTCTTTAGAATTTAGCCAATAAAAACAACATACAGTTCCAAATTACAAATTTAATATGTACAATACGTGTACAAAACGATAGATATTTTTTTCAATTAATGAATTGTCTGACAGCAAAAAAAAAAAAAAGATTCTTAATCGTCGATTTCCGTATCGCTGTCACAGTGAAAAAGATTGGAATACTCAGCCAAGGGTTCCCCGCCATCAATTTCATCATCAGACTGCTCTTCGGCTTGGGATGAATTTTTATTGTCGCTTTGAACGGCGCTTTCAAAGGCCCGTAGAAATCCATTCTGGATGACAGATGTAGGGACAGAATTCCAGGCATCCACAACCCAGTTGCACACATTGGAATACATCGCCCTTCGCCTGCGACCACTTGGTGTGTAGGAATGAAGTCCGTCACACATCCATTCTTCCTATTTCATTCTAATGGCCGCCTTAAAACTACGGTTCACACTGATGTCCAATGGCTGCAAAAGTTTTGTGAGTCCTCCGGGGATAACTGCGATTTCAGTGCCTATCTTCCTTAAAGACGTTTTAATGCTATCCTTTAAGTATATCGACATGCTGTCTAATATCAAAAGGGATTTTGGACAGAAAAAAGCTCCTTGTTGAGCTCTCCAGCAGTGTTCTACGTGAAAAAAAAAAAAGGAACAGAAAGTCCGCACCTGCCTTTTATGGTGGGCAAATTCACAGTTAGCCAGCGGACTGTTATACACGCAGAAATACGGTATGTTCGTATTTCAGCTTGAAACTGTAGCCTAGGCAAGATTTTGTGGAAACGGAAGTTAGACGCCACGAAAATGTCCTCCTAATTTTGACGCGTGAGATTCTTTCGCAAGTTCGAGAAATTCCGCCGCCGTTTCGTTATTTTTGCCATTTAAGAGGTCCATACACAAGTAAACAGAATTTGAAGGGGGGGGGGGGGGTCGGAGGAAGATGGAATTCCATCTTTACGAAACTTTCGAAAACGGAAAGCCGATGGAGTTTAGATTTTTTCCGTAATCATTATTTTTTCATCGATGTTACTTCTGTTCAGTATTTTTAAGTATCATTTTACTGCATAAATTTTTGTATTTCAGCTTGAAAATAGGAGAAAAATTTCCAAAACCGGAAGTCAGACGGATTTCCCATAATCGCTACCCCCCTCCCACTTGAGTTTTTGCATTTAATCTTGATAAAGGAAGAAGGAAATTCCCGAAAACGGAAGTGACAAAAATTTTCAAAAATTGATGCATGGTGTTCAAAAGTATTAATATTCCCAAAGTTACACCATTTATCTAAAATAGTTGAAGCTTTGATATCATGAGCTCATGGTCCTCAGACTGATGGTTTTTATCAGAGGGCATAAAAAACAAGAAAAGAAAAAGTTACAATGAAGAAGTAAGGAGAGAATGATATCAACAGAAAGAAAAATTAAGCAGTGGTGCTGTGAAGTTGCAGAGTCAATAAGACAAACTGACAGTAGTAGGCATTCTTGCTGTCTGTTTTGATTTTTCACGAGTTAAAATATTCAGCTCTTTCCCCCTTTCTTTGGTCTTATCTTCTCCTTAAACTGCAATTTTAGGGGCATACTGATCATATGGTAAGTCGAGGTTCGTGCACTGTGCGTTCACTTGCTTGGATTTCCTGTCTGTCGAGCATCTTGGAATTCTGAACACATCTTACTGATTTTTACTGGTGGAAGTTTCGAACCTCACTGGGGAATCAACTTTGTGTTTCGCACATGTTAAGTTTGTTTCATTAGAGTTCTTGTTTGTTGTAACGTTTTGTTGAGGCGCATATTTGTTTTTTTACAAAGAAATGGATCATTTCATAAAATAGTCTAATGTATGCCACGTAATACTAGTTATTAGTAACAAGGCTGTTGGCAGGTATGCACTGTAGTTTTTTTGTTTTTTTTTATAAATATCATGGTCTGAGATATGCTGCCGCAGATTATGCGAAGGAAAAACTTGTTTTTCTCAGAACTTCACGATCTACAGATCATATGCCGCAGCAGATTATACGTGGTATTTTTTTTTCACAGCCTTTGGATTATACACCCTTGTGGATCTCACGAACAATTTTTTTTTCTGAATTTTATGGTTTACAGATTATACAAAGAAAAAAATGGTACTTTGAAATACACTGACGGAAAAAAAAAATCTCAACACCACGAAAAAATAGCTGTAGAGGAATGAAATGGCGGCAATACATTTGTATAGATAACATATTTAATCGATTAAGGTTTCAAGATCACAGCTTATTGTAAGCGCGAGAAGAGCCATTTTAAATGTGAAATGCTGGTACATTAATACCTGGTGTAACCGCCAGAATGTTGAATGCAAGCACGCAAACGTTCATGCATTGTGTCGTACAGGTGCTGGATGTCAGTTTGTGGGATGGAGTTCCATGCCTGTTGCACTTGGTCAGCCAAAACAGGGACGGTTAATGCTGGTTGGGGGTGATGCCGAAGTTGTCGTCCAATGATGTCCCATACGTGCTCGATTGGTGAAAGATCTGGTGATCTAGCAGGCCACGGCAACATGTCTACACTCTGTAGAGCATGTTGGGTTACAACAGCGGTATGCGGGCGAGCGTTATCCTGTTGGAACCCCCTGGAATGCTGTTCATGAATGGCAGCACAACAGGTTGAATCACCAGACCGACGTACAACTGTGCCGTCAGGGTGCGTGTGATAACCACGAGAGTGCTCCTGCTGTCATAGGAAATTGCTCCCCAGACCATAACTCCAGGTGTAGGTCCAGTGTGTCTCGGCCGCAGACAGGTTGGTTGCAGGCGCTCACCTGGCCTCCTTCTAACCAACACACGGCCATCACTGGCACCCAGGCAGAACCGGCTTTCATCAGAAAACACAACAGATCTCCACTCCGTCCTCCAATGAGCTCTAGCTTGACACCACTGACCTAGCAAACGGCAGTGGTTTGGAGTAAATGGAATGCACGCTACAGGGCGTCTGGCTTGGAGCTGTCCTTCAAGTAACCGATTTGTAACAGTTCGTTGTGTCACTGTGGTGGCAACTGCAGCTCGAATTGCTGCCACAGACGCGGTATGATGCGCCACGGCCATACGCCGTACATGGCTGTCTTCCCTCTCAGTAGTGCCATGTGGCCAGCCGGAACCCGGTCTTTTGAGGCAGTACCTTCCCTTGACCACCGCTGCCAACAATCATGCACAGTGGCTACATTCCTGCCAAGTCGTTCTGCAATATTGCGCAACGAAAATCTACCTTCTCGTAGCCCTATTACACGACCTCGTTCAAACTCTGTGAGCTGTTGATAATGGCTTCTTCGTCTTCTTAAAGGCATTCTTGACTAACATCAATGCCCTACGTTGAATCTCAACGATAACTAATGCTCACGAATGTTACAGCGCATATTTACAGCAAACCTGCTTTGCATGTTCCAAGGGGCGCTACTAGCGCCACACGTATGCGCCGAGCACAAAATTTGCATAGACGTCAACTTACAGATGTACTCTCACCGCCTACCGACTGTCGTTTATCTAACACAACCCCTTCTTGGTGTTGGGATTTTTTTTTTCCGTCAGTGTATGTACAAAATATAACATCCGCAAATAGTATTTTAATAAAATCGAAATCTGAAATTTTAATTTTTGAGATCGTCTACTGAAGGAATAAAGAAAATTATGAAGCAAATTGGATTTTTATTTTGCAATAAGTGGTTTGGGTGAAAAGAAAAAAAAATGACAACAAATATGGTTTACCACTTTTCGTTCCAGCGTCATAACGAAACATGTTTTTTTCATGCGTTATTTACTTCGTTTCATCTAGCACCTAAATTTTGGAGCTGGCTCCTAATCTAGAACATATTTGTCGAGTCCTGATAATGTCATTATGTTAAGTTGTCACTTCCCAGTCTGTCATAATGCAAGGGCGAAACGAGTCTGCAATAAATTTAATGCTTATGTAAAAAAAGGAAGGTAATAATGAAGTTGCTTGTATGAAATATTGTAGACTGGAATATCGAAAAGAGACAGACCGTACTAATCCCCAATAGATATTACAGTCAGCAGGATATATTTTGAAGTTAAAAATAAAACGAAATGCAATGTTTAACATCAAATTAACAACCAAAATTTTTAAACATATAAAAAATATGTTTAAAAATTTTGGTTGTTAATTCGACGTTGGACATTGCATTTTGTTTTATTTTTAACTTCAAAATATATCCTGCTGACTGTAGAATCTATTGGGGATTAGTACGGTCTGTCTCTTTTCGATAATCCAGTCTACAATATTTCATACAAGCAACTTCATTATTACCTTCCTTTTTTACATAAGCATTAAATTTATTGCAGACTCGTTTCGCCCTTGCATATTATGACAGACTGGGAAGTGACAACTTAATGACATTATATGCCCGGCAGTGCCTCTTTCAACAATCTTCACCTGATGTAATGTAAGTTGTGATTTTTTATTTTTCACTAACTGTTAGATTTATGTTTATAATTTCTGTGGGTTTTTTTTTTATCATGAGTGTTAGTGATTTTAGACCAGCGGCTATTAAGGGTTGACCCGATGGTATATAAATAAATACAACGTGTGAAATAGTATAGGCTAGTAGCATATATAGCAAATTATTAATATTTAAGCCACGTAATGCAAATGTTCATAGTTTTATATGAACATATATCTTCATAACTTTTTTATACTTTGTTTTCATAAAATCTTACCTGGCAACGTTGAGGTAGGAAATTTATCAGAACCAAGAGGTACAGAATAATTAGAGTGTTAGAGCTATTTTGTGGAGACTGGTGAAAATTAGGAGACAATGAGCTACATAATGCTTTGGAATGGTAAAAAGAGAAGTGAGGGTGATGTTGTATAATCATTGGAAAGATGTCCAAAGTCCAGGCTTGAGTCACAGTATTTCAGGGGAGTTGCCAAATTATTGTGGGTATTAACATTTTTCTTTTTACATTAGTAATTTTTTAGTTTTTTTTTCTTCAATTAATAAAATTTTGCTCTAGAAAATGCCCATGAAGTGAATGACAATATCATACCTGCCGGTTTACCCATAAAATTTACGGAAATTGTACTTGTTTCATGGAGAGACATATTTTACAGATTTTTTTCCAAATAGATTAATGTCATATATGTATATATTACCTAAAAAAAATTTGAAGACAATAATTGTCCCAAAGAACTACGGCACCTGTATGTTTCTGATTTCCTTGATCATAATTTCATCCAAACCTCTCTGATCTCATCAAGTTTGGAAAGAGACACATGAACTTGTAAGGTTAAGACTAGCACTAACTACCAAAAACACACACACACACACACACACAGAAGGAATTGCCTTTTATAAAGGCATTTTAGCATGCTGACACAAAAATTTAAGTTCAAAACCACTCTTAACTTTAAAATAAAGTCACTGCAATATATCGTTTAATAACTATAATTTCACAGTTGCAAATTAATTTTTTTATATATATGTAATCTTATTTGTGTAGTAATGACGTAATTATGTTTTGACTGAATGTTAATTATTATAAGCAAAAAGAAAGCCAAACATCTTACTTTTTTCTTGTATAGGATGTGAAATCCTTTCACATAATGAGCTGATTTTTAATCGATATGCTGGATACATTTTATCAGTATGTTCGATATCTGACATATCGATTAAATGTTCACTGAACTTTTTTTATGAATTTAAATTCTTGAAAGTTGGCAGGTCTGCAATATGGAGGGGGGAGGGGGACGTGCACGTGTTTTACACAATAAAAAATTTACTGCAAAAGCATGGGCGATTGTAATTGCGTATGCTTTTTTTCAAGATATAACAGAAAAACCTCTTCATGACAATGTAAAAATGTTGCTCTGTATAATTTTTTTTGAAATTTCACCTGCTTCAGTTACAGTTATATCTCACACATTTTGACCAAAAATTTTACTTGAAATTGTCTTGGTCCCAACCAAAATATTGATTCAGCTATTATGCAGATTATTTCTGAAATTTATTACCATCTGTACATTCTCGTGATCAAAGTCCACATGTTAATTATATACCGAGGGTAAAGAAATACTTTACAGTATCAATATTTTCAAATGTAGGAGTCTGTTTTTAGCACAGAAAAAGAAAATTACTATGGCTGCAATTGGCCTTAAGAACTAAACCTTTAAGTATCTACATATTGAATCATCCATGCCAAGTGTGAAAAAGTCTGCAGTATTTGCTTTGTGCATTTATCACATACCACATATGTTGTTAATATGTAATATGCTCACAAGGTACATATGTTATTGGGTTGTCGGAAAAGTCATGACATATTTTGGCGCCTGATGGCGGTTGGGCGGTTTTGGAAGTATTAGAGGCATGCACAGCTCTGTTATCGCTATGGCATTCGACAGAAGCCAGTTCTAGTTGCAGTCTAAAAGGAATAGTGGGCGATTTGGTTGATTTGCGGAGATTTGACATCAAGTTGAAGATGGAAGACCAAACTGTGCATTTTTGCCATAATTTACTGTTTTGCTTCCATAAAGGGAAGAACGCACGTCAAACTTGTGAAAAGTTGCGTAAAGTGTATGGTGATAATGCTCTACAAGAACGTCAGTGCCAGCGGTGGTTCGCAAAATTCGGTGTTGGTGATTTTGACCTCAGCGATGTCCCTCGGTCTGGGAGGCCCACCGAGGATGATGACTACCAAATCAGGGCATTGATCGAGTCAAACCCACGTTACACGACACGAGAGATTGCAGAAACATTGCTCATCCATCATTCAAGTGTTCACAACCACCTGAAGAAGCTGCTGGGATACGTAAGCAAGCTTGATGCGTGGGTTCTTCATGAATTCAAAGCTCAATTGATGGCGCGTATAAACATCTGCAATATGCTCATTAAATGTGAGGAAAACAATCCTATTTTGAAGCGACTGATAACTGGTGACTAAAAGTGGATTGTGTATAACAATGTGCTGCGCAAACGGTCTTGGTCTCGACGTGCTGCTTCGCCTCAAACGACATCCAAAGCAGACATTCATCAGCGGAAGGTTCTGGTCTCAGTGTGGTGGGATTTTAAAGGTGTCGTGTTTTTCGAGCTCCTACCATGGAACCAAACAATCAATTCAAATGTGTACTATCAGCAATTGGACAGTTTGAACGAATCCATCGTCCAGAAACATCCAGATCTCGTTCATCGTAAAGGTGTTGTGTTCCATCACAACAACGCGAGACCACACACAAGTTTGATCACCAGCCAAAAATTATTGGAGCTTGAGTGGGATGCGTTGCCACACCCAGCATACTCGCCTGAGCTTGCGCCGTCAGACTTCCACTTGTTTCGCTCTCTTCAACAGTCCTTGCATGGTATAACGTTCAATTCAGATGAGGCTGTAAATCAGCACCTTGTACAGTTTTTCGCTACGAAAGACAGGTCCTTCTATGAATGAGGCATTCTGCAGCTCACTGAAGGATGGCAAAAGGTTATCGAATAAAACGGGCATTATATCATTGATTGATCTTTGTTCTTTCTATCAATAAATGACCTTTGCAAAACATGGCTAAAATACATCATGACTTTTCCGACAACCCAATAGTATACAACACTCATTTCTGGAAAAAAAGAACTGCTTTCCACTCTAACATTTATTTTCGCTGTAGGAAGAACTTTTATTTTTTCAAATTATTTTTCAAAAAAAAGTATAATTCATTATACTTAAAGTATATTCATTAATGGGCACTAAAATGACAAACAGCCAAACTGGTGATCACTAAAATAAATTTAATCGCCATCTGGTGAGTGCCGAGTGCTAATCTGCACCTATATAGCCATTGCCGTTCAGGGACCCATCCAGTGGTACCAGCAGTCCCAGGTCAACATCCCCCAGGCCGCCCTGGTGGTGTAATGGTCTAAGTGATGGCTTCTGATCATTTGTCCGAAAGGGGTCCCCGTTCGAATCCCGGTGAGGCATGGATGTTGTGTTTGTCTTATGGCACTGGCTCTCCCTTCCCTGGAACCAGTGGCCCTAAATTAGGGATGAGCTACTGCTTATAGCCCATTGAGTTGCTCATGGTGGTTGTTCAACCTCCAAACAAACAAAAAACAAAGACTGTGTTTCTATTAGGAATAGGGATTGGCAAAAGGAATCCAAACAAAAAAGACTAGTATTATGCAACCTTAAAGAACTGTATCAAAACTTCTGTGCTGAAAACCCTGAAGAAAAAATACGGTTTACCATGTTTGCTGAACTGCGACCAAAATTGTGTATTTTGGCAGGCTGTTGTGGGACCCACTCGGTGTGTGTATGTGCTGAACATCAAACTTATGCTACATGGTGCGAAGCTTAACATTGACTACAAAGACTTACTGGATTCAATGGTGTGTGACTTACAGAGTGAAAGATGTATGTTAGGGAGTTGTAGTGATTGCCCTGGAACAGATGTTATAAGAGATTTTATTACAAATGGTTTGGATGAGGAAGATGATATTTTTAGACACTGTGACATGCAGACAGTTGGTAACAACTGATAGGGCGGCTCTCATAACAAAGTCTACTGATGAATTAATTGAGGATTTGCTGGATCGACTAGTTTCTCTGAAGGAACACCATTTCATTTCTAAAGCAGTCTCCTTACATGAAACACAAGAAGGATAGTTTAAGGAAGTAATGAATGTATAGCTATAGAGGATTTTTCTGAGAACTTCTCATTTGTTATTCAAGATGAGATCCAAAGTTTTCATTGGATAAATGACCAAGCAACTTTACATCCCTTTGTAATGTTACTACAAAGACCCAGTCGATCAATCTCTGATGTCAAAAAGTTTTTGCGTAATCAGCTACTGCATGAAACATATCATCACAACAGTTTATGCTTTTTAAAAAGCTCTGCTGGTGGAGATCAAAAGCATGGCATCTTTTGTACAGAAAATCATACTTTTCAGATGGAGCTACTGGACAGTACAAGAACAGGAAAAACTTTGCAAACTTGTGTTACAATAAGAAAGACTTTGATCTTGATGCAGAGTGGAATTTGTTTGGGACATCTCATGGAAAAGGGCCATGTGACAGAATAGGTGGGACAGTCAGTCGGCTAGTGTCCAAGGTAAGCCTGCAAAGAGTAGCAGGGAATCACATCCTGGCACCTCATGAGATGTTTACTTTTTGCACAGAAAACATAAAGGGTATATTGTCTTCATGTATGTTAGTGAAAGTGATGTTGCGTCAAACGCTGAACTTCTGGAAGGGCGATTTGCTAATGCTGAGATGATACCTAGCACAAGACAGAAGTATCGATTTGTACCTGTAGACTGCAACTGGATAAAGTGCTTTATCATGTCAGCTTCAGAGGACTTTGAGGAACTGAATATCACCAAACTTTCAACAGATCTTTTTCTTGAACTTAAGGAAAGGGATTATATTGCATGCATTTATGATTCCTGTTGGTGGCTGGCACAAGTGATTGTTTTCCAGCAGTCAGAGAAGGAATGCAAAGTCCACTTCTTCTATCCAGTGGGAACATCGATGTCGTTTGAAAAGTCTAAAAAAACACTGTTTTGGATGTCATATGAAAATGTTTTGCGTGTTCATACTCCTGCTGAGTTGTCAACTGCCACTGGAAGAACATGGAACATTGACCCGGGGTTGAGCAATGAACTTAATGAACTGTTACATCACAAGATCAAGAAATCAATCTCAAAACAAAAAGAAAACTCACTAAGAAATTATCATTTTTGTAAAAGAAAAACACCTTGAAAATTACCAACCAGATGTGTCACTTTCAAGTGGCTCATTATTCATAACTATAAAATTTGTGTAAATTAGTTTCTAAAATTTAAGTCTAGGCTTATTTTTTTCATTAATTGCGTGCAGAATCATAAGCAACAAGTCATGTAAGTTATCATCTAGTTTTTGTTTCTTATTAAATATTTTCTTGTAATTGTAATGCTAATTTAATAAGAGCAATGAGAGTGAACTTACCCCTACTAGTAGGGCCGTTCTCTCAGAAAAGCATACATTTCTTTGCACGTTAACTTCCATTTCAATATTCACGGTTGTTTTTGGCCGTTGGTGCGGTGGTTTTTTATGTTGTCTTAAACATGTTCTTTTATTTGATTGAGTGAGCAATTTATTAACCTATACTGCAGAACTGATACTTTGGTCCAAGAAACCTCCTTTATACTTTAAAAACCCTATATTTACATTGACTTTGAATAACCCTAACCAGTAATCTAATTGGCTCCAAAAAAAAACAAAAAAAAACCCTAATTACATGAACATTAAAAAACCATAAAAAACTTCCTATTTACATACACCAAAACATCAAAACAAAACATTTAAAAGCCTAAAATTCAATTATTCACAACAAACTTATCTCATTGCCCTCTATTTACAAACTCATCTCACACTCTCATTCATGCACCACACCTCTGCCGTTCCCAACGTAGATTGCCCCGAACAGCTTTCCACCCATCCAGGGTCATCATCTGAAGGTCAGTTGGTATCAGCCCTGCTATCACAGTGCGAGTGAGTGAGAGAAGCGATTTCTTGCGTCGGCCTCGTGCCCCACGTCATATTGAACCCATGGCCACCGTGGCTCCATCTGTTAAGAACTGTAGTTAATATTTTATTTTCTTCTGGAGTATTTTTTCCTTTTTTGCTCTGTTTTTATTAGTTCTTTCCATTTTTCATTAAGTATATTTGGGTCATTATGATTACATACTCGATCCCTATTTTTTTCGATCAGTACTGATTCTGCAATACGCAAATGTCTTTCATTGTTACATGATTTAATTATTTTGATGTCTTCAAATTTTGGGTATCTTTGATTATCCAAGCAGTATTGTATCAATGCTGTTTTTGCTTCTTTTTTTGCCAATTTTTTATGCGTTGTTGTAGGCGATGTTTTAATTGGTTTTTGGTACTCCCTATGTACGATATTGGTGGGATGCCTGTTATTGGAATTTCATACACACCAGCTTTTTCTAAGATACTGCTTTTTTCCGTATTATTAATTATCATATCTTTGACCGTTAGTACTTTGTTTCCCATCTGAATTCCATATTTGTGGCATAACTTATTTATCTCTGTTGATATTCTTGGAAGGTAAGGTAAAGCACCAACATATTGTAATTCCTTTTTTCTTTTTGAGGTTGTGGTATCTTAAATCCTAACTTGTACTTCATATATCCATTTATTTATTTTTTGTGGTGGGTATCCATAACTAAATGAAATTTCTTTAATGTACTTGATCTCATCATTCTGAAATTCTTCTTTAGAGGAGTGTGTAATTGCTCTTTTAATTAATATTTTAATGCTATTGCATTTTTGTGTATAAGGGTGTGTTGATGAATATGGAATCAGAATAACCTTTACATCCAGGTAAGGCAAGGAATTCTCTTCTTCATGTTCTATTGTTAATTTTATTGATGGGTAAATACTGCTAAGTTGTTGTGTCAATGCCTCCAGCTCATCTGTATCCATTTTGGCCAAGATAAAGATATCATCTACATATCTACAGTGTATCAGAGGAGGGTCTTGAAATTTGCTAATAATTTGTTCTTCTATGTTATTCATTTTTTTTTAAGTCAATTAGATTACCAGTTAGGGTTATTCAAAGTCAATGTAAATATAGGGTTTTTAAAGTATAAAAGAGGTTTCTTGGACCAAAGTATAAGTTCTGCAGTATAGGTTAATAAATTGCTCACTCAGTCAAATAAAAGAACATGTTGAAGACAACATAAAAAGCCACCGCACCAACGGCCAAAACCAACCGTGGATATTGAAATGGAAGTTAACATGCAAAGAAATGTATGCTTTTCTGAGAGAACGGACCTACTAGTAGGGGTAAGTTCACTCTCATTGCTTTATTAAAGTAATTGTAGGCATGTAAATTTTTGTATAGTTATAGTGATACTGTGACTTGTCAAACAAGGAATTGTAATGCTAATGTTTACATAATTGAAACCTTCAACATTTAACACCCCCTCCTCCCCTTAAACTCTTACACTAGTCTTTACTTTTGCGCTATATTTCCTCCAGTATATATCTGTGACTTGTCAAACAAGGAATTGTAATGCTAATGTTTACATAATTGAAACCTTCAACATTTAACACCCCCTCCTCCCCTTAAACTCTTACACTAGTCTTTACTTTTGTGCTATATTTCCTCCAGTATATATTTTTCTTACATTACTCTTTATTTACACATTTTTCTTCATTTTTTATCTTTCAATTAGAATTTGAAAGATAGTTAAAATTGTCCTTCAAAACAAATGGAAAAACGTGGATTTTTTCACAATTTTAATCACAAATATTTTTGTTATTAGGCAAAACAAAGTGATCAAATTTTGGTATGATGTTGTTACTGAATAGAACTGTGGTATAAAATTCAGATTTTTACTGTGTACCCCACTGGAGATATAGTTACTGAAAAACAAAAAAAATTTAAAATTTCCCATTTTCATCAGTGAAAAAATCTTGGAAGGGCTCAAGACGCTCTAGTTTTCTCACCCTAGATAGAATCTACTGTTACCATGGTTCTTGCACAATAAAATTGGTTTCAGTGTTTCGAACCCTTGCTGGTGAAAATTTGGCCCGGAAATTGAAAAAAATGCAAATTTTAATAGTAGACTTTTGACCACCAATAAAATTTCCAAAACATCTCAGATATAAAAAAAAAGATGAATCAAAATAATCAGCATTTTATTCTGAGTAAAGTGGTATTTGAATTATTGAATTAGCTAAATTAGGGGAAAAGTTACAGCATTTAAATACTTGCAGCAACTCCAAAAATGGAGATGTTCCATGCATCATCTAGGGACCTCCTCGCTAAACGGTCGGTAATTTTTTTTTTTTATAAAATTGGTTTTGAACTCTCTAAAGATGTATGAACAAATATGCAAAAAATAAAAAAAAATAAAAAATGGTGCAGCAACCACCCCTTGTTGAAATACATGGAATGACCCATAATCATTACCTCTCTTTTTGTGAATTACAATTTGCAAATTTTTGCAACTCTGATTCTCTGTAACTAACGAAGTAAGTATTACTTTAAAAAACAAATAGGGATTTTTACATCTCTCTGTAGACATAGAGCTTCAAATTTTGTGATTTTTGAAAAATCGTCAAGTTCAGTCTCCTCTTTTATCATTAAGGGATTGTATAAGCCAATTGTTATTTGTTTCAGCTTAAATATTCCATTTTGTTTTCTTAGTCCCCTATAAAAACTGTAATGGGTCAAAAAATTAAAAAAAAAAAATTTTTCAACCTTAAATTTGAGTAAAAAATTCTCATTATATTAATTTTTAGCAAATAGTTTTATATTCCCTTTATAAATTGACTGATGCTCTTTAAAGTCATACCAGTTGGAGCTCTGCCATTTGTGATTTTTGTACAGTTAGAAAAAGCAAAAAGGCTGTCTGGATTTGATTTTTCCACTCTGTGGTGGTCATTTTGACTTGTAAATCCCAAATAGTGGATGTAAAAATAATAATAATAATAATGGTAATAATAAAACAGATTTGAACTCTCAAAAAATGACTTCCCAGATGGACAAAATTTTTTTATTTGAAAAATGTTTCAGCAACCACTTTTTGTAAATTGGGCGATTTTCCATGAAATTACTCTTACTTGAATAGAAATACTTAGAGACATGATTTGGCAGATTTTTTTATGACTAGTTCTGATGTGAAGGCTCTTTTCCCCAGTACTCCTGTAACTAAAGCAATAAAAAATATTATATATGAAGAAAATGAAGGAATTAATAGTGAGGTGGGTTGTTTCATTCCAAGAAAATGAAGGAATTAATAGTGAGGTGGGTTGTTTCATTCCATGTGAAAGTGATCATCACCAGCAACAACTCGGCACTGAAAGTTGTGCCCATCTGCTGGCAAACTCCAACATGCCATCATTTGTGGTGTGGTGTTTTGTCACCTGTAAAGACACGAGGCTTTCATTGTGAACAGACCTTTGAGGCTTTCATTGTGAACAGACCTTTGTTTACCGTAAACATTCACCCCGACATGCTGGCTGCACCATGCCAGGTCAAATGCCATACCCACAAAGTTTCTTGAATGAGTTCCTTGATGCATGCAGTGTTGATCTCTGTTGTTGAGGAACACAGTTGGCTACTTTGATGCAGATAGTTGTTAATTACATTATCTGGGCCTAATTGGCCCAGATAATGTAATTAACAACAATCTGGCCCAGATATGGGTGCGTACGGTCACAATAATTGGCCCAGATATGGGTGCGTATGGTCCTTAAAAGTCCTTAGGAACTCCTTATTTTTGATGTATGCTCCTAAGGACCCTTATAAAGTACTTAAAAACTCCTTATTTTTGTTTAAAACTCCTTATTTTTTTTAAATGTTTGTAAGGGCCCTTAAAAAGTCCTTAAAACAGACGTGAAAATCTTTCTGAAATCCGGTTTTCTGCTGGGTTTTTTTTTTTTCATTTTCTAGCAGGAACAAATGCTACTTACCTTGCTCCCGTGTGTGGTCTCTCCCCACGTCGCTTTTGTGCGCACCCCGATCTTTCTGTCAGTGTTGATTGACGTCATCCCCCCTTGGCGTTGGTTGAACCAGTTGAACGCAGCAGCATGCGCAGCAGGTGGTTGAGTACGTGGGAGATCGAACCGTTTCTCTTAACTTCCATTCCACTTAATTGCATTCATTCGCTCGTGAGGTTTTCGGATTGTCTGCTTTGTTATTAGGTTTCTTCATTCAAGCTTTATTTGATGTGATGTCTTAAAAAATATTTTGTCGTACAGAATAATACGAACATGCCCGGTAAATGCATCTTCAACCCATCGTGGTTAGGCCAACCACGTTATTAGCAATGGCTGGCTATCTTTTCATCGGACAAACATAAGGCCCGATGTACTTTGTGTAACAAAGTAATTGATCTTTTAAGAATGGGAGAGTCTGCGCTGAAAGCTCACATGGCAGGTAAGTCACAACTTAATTGCATTTTACTGTTGTAAATTCAATGCTGTAAAAAAATTTTTTTTTTTTTTCTTTTATTAATATACCGTACTTTCCGGGCTAAAGTAAGAGCCTTGGTTCACCGCGTGCATATGCGGAAATCAGGCTCTGCCATTTGATGCGATTTCTGTACATACCGTACAGTATAACTTAAAGTGATTTATGTATTAAGTTATGTACTGTATATGATTTGAGTTTAAATAAGCAGTAAATTTCACAAAGATTTCATAAAAAAATTTCAATTAACTTGTACTGTATTGTACGCAGGGCTTCAGAATTTGGGAGTATTAAAATAAAATAGATTATTATTTTCAACTGTGGAAATGAAAATTTTAACCGAGGGGGCCCCAGCTACGGATGTGCACAGGGCCTTGACTGTACGGATTTTTTTTTAAAACTTGTACGAAACTCGTACGTTGTTGAAAAATTTTACTCCAAATGTACGGAAATCGAACTAAATGGCTCAAAATCGCACAAGTTGTACGGAAGGCGCATGCACGAAAGTCGGCCGTCACCTTTTTCATTCTATTCCGCTTGAACAGCAGAAAGAATAAAAAAAAAAGTTTCAGAAAGAATGCGCGATGGGTGTTCGAAAGTTTGCCGGGGAGGGGGGATGAAATCTCTTCCCTTTGCCAATGAATCACTTCCTTGTAGGTGGTATACAGCTCAGCTGCTGTAAAAAAAACCATCTTACTGAGAGAAATTTTTACGAAAAAAAAAATTCTCCAATTTCGTAAATAACCTCATGCAAATTTTACAGTAGCCAAGACGTGTCAAAATAAACTCGCATGTGAAATTTCATCAAAATCCGATGAAAACTTTAGAAGTTAGGCATTTTTTTTTTTTTTTTTAATGAATGTTCGCTGAAAGTCTGCGTAGTCGTACTCTCTCTCTCTCTCTCTCTCTCGGTGCCGTATCCCGTGTTGCATTTAGGGGCACCTGTGGGCATTTGAGCGTCGCAAAGTGGCCGGCTAAAAAGAAAAAAAAATTACGAATTAATCCTGACCGAGTTTCCTAATCCGCTTTAAATCAAAACAAACTGAGCGGCGGAGATGATGAAAGTTGTTATGGAAAATGCGGAGAAATAAAAATACCAATTGATAGATAATCTTTTGCTAATACTCGATGATGCAATTAAAGGTCTTGAACAAGGAAACTTCACAACTGAACCGGAAATAATGTCCGTGTACAGAATAAATAAAAATTGCTTTCTCATAAACCAAAATTAATTAAACAACAATCGTTAGTTGAAATGTTTAAAAGGAAATGATAAAAGGTAGTCTTTCGTATGTGTATATTTTTTCTTAAAATTTCTTCTGTTCCATTATTTTTGTACTAAATAATATTTTTTAAAATAGCTTGACTTTTTGTCATTTTTTACCAAAAAATAGTGTTTTATAGTGTATTTAGTTATTAATAAGTTTGAATTTTATCTAAAATCCGGAATCGGCAAATTCCGGATTTTCGAGGTTGTACTGTATAGTAATATAAATACCGTATTTTCGTGCGCATAGTCCGCCCCGTAGATAATCCCCAAGGAAAAAAGTACGTATTGAAAACGACAAAATTTCCCAGATAGTCCGCACTTCCAAACTTTAAACAAAATAAGTAACTTAAATTTGTGACTTACCCAGTCTTCTTTTCCATTTCACCAACCTTTAATCCATAAATGCTGCGTACTGGCAAAGAATTTGGCAAGACATACGGTGGCACCGTATCTGTCTTTAGAATTTAGCCAATAAAAACAGCATACAGTTACAAATTTAATATGTACAATACATGAACAAAACGGTAGATAGATATAAATGATAGATAGATATTTTTTCAATTAATGAATTGCATGACAGAAAAAAAAAAAAGAGAGATTCTTAATCGTCGATTTCCGTATCACTGTCACGGTGAAAAAGATTGGAATACTCAGCCAAGGGTTCCCCCGCCATCAATTTCATAATCAGACTGCTCTTCTGCTTGGGATGAATTTTCATTGTCGCTTTGAACAGCGCTTTCAAAGACCCGTAAGAATCTATTCTGAATGGCAGATGTAGGGCATATCTGCCAACTTTTACGCATTACGCGTTAAATTTACGCATTTTAACTGTTCTTTACGATTTCACGCATTTCCGTATATTTAGGAAAAAAAAAATTATAGATCTTCATTGAGAAATATTTGTTAATGTTTCAGTTAAATCATACCCAACTCCTCCGGATCTTGCAGAAGTTTTCTGTTTTTTTTTTTTTATGCAGTTATCCGGTTTTCCTGCCAGAAGAACTTTTCTTTCAGATTTTTAAAATTTTCTGTATTTTTTGTTAAAAATATCCCTATAAATAAAATATATAACAGAGATGAGAATTTTGCGCCATTGTGCGCCAGAACACCTGTGCCGCGTCGGGACTTCGGCACAGTAAATTCTCCGTGCACACTGTTATGCTTGACGCTGAATAAAGATCATGCGGTGGGAAGAAAGATTCTGCGGATTTACGTAGTTACTATGGAAATAGTCGGTCCTCTACGGACGACGGAAAGCATCTAGTATGCTATGATAATCGTAGGTCCGCTACGGACGACGGAAAACGTCGAGTATGTTATGGAAATCGTCGTTCAGCTACATACGACGGAAAACGTCGAGTATGCTATGGAAATCGTCGGTCCGCTACGGACGACGGAAAACGTCCAGTATGCTATGATAATCGTCGGTCTGCTACGGACGACGGAAAACGTCGAGTATGCTATGGAAATCGTCGGTCCGCTACGGACGACGGAAAACGTCGAGTATAGTATCAAAATGTGATATAATTTGTTTATATTATAAACATCTAAAAATTATCAAATGCACATATATTTGCATTTATTTTACTTGTACATAGCTAAATTCATTATAAATGTTTGCACATAGTTAAAAAAAATCATTATAAATGTAATTCGTGCACAATTTTACACATTTGAATTTTCTCAGGTTGGCAGGTATGGTAGGGACAGAATTTCAGTCATCCACAACCCAGCTGCACACATCGGCATAAGTCGCCCTTCGCCTGCGATTACTTGGTGTGTTGGAATGAAGTCCGTCACCAGGCCCGTAGCCAGACAAGCAAGTTGGGAGGGGCGGCTGATGATTGAGACTGGGCGTAGGATGTGTAAAGTGGTCGGGCAAAAAATATAAAACAGGTCGGGCACTGTAGTGTACTCTTGTGTGAGTCGCTAGGACAGGCAAAAGGAAACAGGTCGGACTCGGCTCGGCCTGGTCCTCCCCTGTCTGTCACGCATACATTCTTCCCATTTTATTCTAATGGCTGCCTTAAAACTACGGTTCACACTGATGTCCAATGGCTGCAAAAGTTTTGTGAGTCCTCCGGGGATAACTGCGATTTCAGTGCCTATCTTTAAAGCCTTTTGATGCTATCCTTTAAATGGGCCGACATGCTGTTTAATATCAAAAGGGATTTCGGACGGAAAAAAGCTCCTTGTCCAGCTCTCTAGCAGTGCTTTACGTAATTTTTCATCTGCTATTCGTTCATCCACACTTTCTCATTGTGCCTAACATAGATACTTGAATTAAGCTTTTCCTTTATAGCCGATTTTCTTATGAAGATGACCATCAGCTTCATCTTCCCCACCATTTTTCGTGCAACCAAGAACTACGGTAAAAAAAGTAGTGGACACATTCACAGTCTTGTCGCCAATTTCATTCACAGTTCTACATTGCAGCGCATCAAAAGTCAGTGGAACTTCATTCTTATTTGCACTATCGTTGTCAGTTAGATTCACTGTAGCAATTTTATCGCCACAAATTTTCTGAAAGAAATTTTTTTCCTTCCAGTCAGCAGTAATATACACTGCCAGACAATTGCTAAGGACGGATTACAATAGCAACGATAGCAACCATAAAATGGAAGGCAGGAAAATGTGGAAATTAGCATAAGTGCGGGATACAGTAAGACATGTTGTGCGTATGCAAATTTTGGATTGCCGAACTTGTTCGTGACGTCATAGCGCTGATAACAGATATAGAGGATTTGACGCGTATTGACCGTTGTTGTTCAAACGCAAAATTGAAAGGGAAAGAATCAATTGACGAACTTGCAATTTTCAGTATGTCTTCCCGACATCACCTAGATGATTTTACGCGTGGCCGTATTATTGGCAAGATTGAAGAAGGGCGAAAAATAACAGATGTTGCCAGGGAGTTCGACGTCAGCCACAGTTTTGTTTCAAGGCTTTGGAAATCATTTCAAACAAATGGAGAGTGTAGAAAACGTCACGGGGGAGGACGTGTTCGCAGTACGACACCTGCAGAAGATCGGTACATAGTGTTATCAACAAAAAGACACCGGCGCAGCACAGCTAGTGAGGTAGCAAATCAGTTTATGGCTGCTACTGGCAAGCGGATCTCCCGAAAAACTGTCGCCAGACGTTTGCATAAAGGAGGACTATACGCCCGCCGTCCTGTTGTGTGCATCCCATTGTCCAGACGTCACCGTACCGCCCGTTTGCAATGGTGCCATCAAAAACGCAATTGGACTGATAACGACTGGTCTGCTGGCCTCTTCTCAGATGAGAGTAGATACAGTCTATCGTCTGATTGTCGACGACAACTGATCTGGCGTGATAGTGGTACTGTATATTGTCCAGCAAACATACAGGAAAGGGACCGATATCGAACATGTAGTGTCATGGTATGGGCTGGTATCATGATCAATGGCCGTACGTCCCTCTATGTGCTTCCAACTGGGACTATGACTGGCCAATGATACATTAATGATGTTCTGCTACCTCATGTTCACATGTTCTGTGGTGCTGTCGGTGATAGATTCGTTTTCATGGACGACAACGCAACATGTCATCGAACAGTCGCTGTCCAGGAGTGTCTTGAGAGCGAGGATATTCGATGCCTCATATGGCCAGCACGTTCTCCAGATCTGAATCCCATTGAAAATGTGTGGGATGCTTTGGGGAGGAGTCTTGCTGGTCGCCAATGCCCTCCAATAAACAAGAACACTCTCATCCGTGCACTGACAGAGGAATGGGATAAATTACCCCAACAGCTGCTCTATAATGTTGTGCAAAGTATGACACGACGTGTGGAATCTTGCATCGCCCTCCATGGTGGCCATATCCCGTATTGACATCTTACGCCGAAACGCTTGCGGACAGTAATTGCATTTTTTTCACGTTTACGTATTCTGCACAAAATGGCCTGTTTGTCCCTTGAACACGTTCCAAAGCCTTCTGGATTTCAGAGCACAATAAATTGTCTTTCTTGTAATGTCCTGGCATTCTGACATTATTTTATTTCACTTGGCATCCAACCACAGTTACTTTTTTATGCGCTATATAGCCGTTTATGATCCGTCCTTAGCAATTGTCCAGCAGTGTATAAGGTAGTTGTGCCCCATTGTAGTTGCGGCTCGAATTGAGAGTTGGTGCCTTCGCATAAACTTAAAACACCAATTGGGCCCTCCTTTGAAATCATTGATGCCAAGTTCTCTGCACATTGTTTTCACTTTCAGTCTTATTAATGTTGTTGAAACTGCACATCCAGCATTACGTTGTGCAGTAATCCACTTTTATAAATTTTCTTCCATCTCTGGATGCATTACTTTACCCTTGCGATCGGAGCGTTTATTGCGCAGCATTTTCTTGATCAAATCTGTCTGTTTTGTCCAGTTTTGTATAGATTGGTTGCTCAGTGACATGTTGGAGTGATGGTGGTTCGGTTGATTAAATTGTACTATTTCTTATTGCTGTCATATAACCAAAGAACTACTACACCTTTAAATACTTATTACCACACATTAGAAAAACCATAACAATTTATTAATGAAAGAGAGACGAGCTCTTTGCTCCACAATTCCCCCACGACCTCTCTTTCCGGAGGCAAATCCAAGAGTGACGCTGTTATGTCATGCAGAGTCTGCAGTGCGGTGTGGATCTGGCACCATCTGTTAATCAAAATGTAAGAAGATTGAGAATTACAAAAAATGTACATGTTTTATTAATTACTTGTATGTAAGTGATAAAAAAATCTAATACTGGGCTTTCTTTCCATAGGTCAATGACACAGATCCATAGAGGAAACAAAACCGAGGAGTCCATTGATGGAGTTCTTTTCAAGGCCACAAAAAGTTAGAGCAACCTAGTCCTGCTATTGCATCAACATCATCCCATTCAAATCTCGTAACTGCAGAATCAGCTTCTGAAAATACAGTCTCTAATTTTGTACTGCAACATGATGTTCAAAATGCAGAAATCATGTGGATTTTAAAATGTATAAACGATCATTATTCGTATAGGTCTTGTGAAGGCATTGACAAATTGTTTTCGAAAATGTTCTCTGATAGTTCCATCGCAAAGCAGTTCTCTTGTGGACAAAAAAAAATGTGCATACATATGTTGTTTTAGGTTAGCTCCCCATTTTCAACAACTGTTGTTGAAATGCCTTCAAGATTTAAATTGTTATACATTGTTGTTTGATGAAACTTTAAACCTTGGCACTCAAACAAAACAAATGGATTTGTATGTCAGGTTTTGGCACCCAGTATTAAATGAAGTGTGCACACAATATCTTTCATCTGCATTTATGGGCCATGGAACTGCAACAGATATCTTGAAATCGTTCTATGACACTGTGAAAGAGCTGAATCTGTCTAAAACTATTCAAGTATCAATAGATGGTCCATCTGTCAATTGGGCTTTCTATGAGTTGTTGCAGGCTGACCTGAAGTATAAGTATGATTGCCAGATTTTAAACATTGGCTCTTGTGGACTGCATACATTACATAATGCATTTAAAAGTGGAGATACAGCAACAGAGTGGGATATCTCTTCTGTTTTAAGTTCTGTTTATTGGCCCTTTAAAGATAGGATATCTCTTCTGTTTTAAGTTCTGTTTATTGGCCCTTTAAGATAGTTAAAGAAATTTCGTTTGAAGTTTGTGAAACATAGATGGATAGAAAATGTCCCTGCTGCTGAGAGAGCCTTAGAAATCTGGAATGATCTCAAAGTTTTTGTTGCAAGTGTTGAAAAAAGGACAATTAAAATTAGCAAAATGACAAAATCTTTACATGCAGTTATAG
Organism: Macrothele yani; assembly: GCA_039090855.1. NCBI lineage: Eukaryota > Metazoa > Arthropoda > Arachnida > Araneae > Macrothelidae > Macrothele > Macrothele yani. The sequence continues at coordinate 83,835,257 of CM077012.1, forward strand.
ATGCCACAAAAGATGAACTAATGCCAGTTAAGTTTATTTTTTTTTGTCTGTGTCAAAGTTACTGAAACTTTTTCTGACTTTTTATCAAAGTGATGCTCCTTTGTTGCCATTTTTTGTATCTGACATATTTAAACTTTTCAAACAGTGTCTATCAAATTTTAACATATTGAAGAAAGACTATCTGAACTCAAATAAGCTCTGTCATTAAAATGTGTAAAGTAGATTTTGATAGCAAATTGGCCTTTTCTAGAATTAGTGATATCAGTTGTGGATTTGCAGGTGACAAAATTGTAAATCATCTACAGAAAATGAAAAGGGTTACTGACAATGATGTTCTTTCACTTAAACATGATTGCCAAAAATTTATTGTAACTATGTTATCAAATCTTATTGAAAAATGCCCAGTGAATTAATTCCAATTAGTAGTTCTAATTCTGACTATTATATAGCTCTAATCATTCTACTATTCTCTTTTACGTGCGATATTTCAAAGTAACTTGTACAAAATTCTAGCAGATAATGCTTACCTTGGCATTCCTTTCTAGCGATGGGAACATTTCACGCACGTGTTTTCCGGTCTTTGTTGATGTTATTGTCCTAAAGTCCGTTGTATGCGATGACTGGCTTTACTTCTCACACTTTTCGCTGGGTATACTCATTGGATCTTTGCCTTAGGATTCCAAACACATCAATTTTTACCGTTCTTAATACTCGAAATTTTCGCCCATCCTCTGGGCATCCTCAGGAGCGTGGCGACTTTACCACTGATGTTCATGGTTAACTTCGCGCTAATGGAGTCTGATACTCCTTGTTGCCATTCGTCGGATATACTTTCCTGGATATATTTCGTTATCAAGCCCGGCTGGCGCCATCTATGTTTCATTGAAACAACTTTTTTTCTTTTTTTATTAATTTCTTCTCCTATCCTGGTTTTCTTGTCTTTTTTGCCGGTTTTCTTTTGATGTTGTTTTTCTTGTCTTATTAGTTCTTTCCACAGGCCCGATAATGTACTAGGGTCGTTCTGGTTACATACCCTTGCTTTATTTTTATAGATTAATATTGCTTCTTCCCTCCTCATTTGCCTTTCCGATTTTTTATTCTTTTTTAGCATTTTAATTTCATTGAATTTCGGGAATGTCCGGTTTTCCATGCAGAATTGCACTAAAGCAGTTTTGGCTTCTTTTTTTTTGCCAATTAGATATGTGTTGTTTAAGTCTTTTTTTTTTAATCTGTTTTTCGTACTTCCAATGTACGATATTGGGGGTATGTGTGCAATTGGTATTTCGTAGGTTCCTGATTCTTCTAGCATTTTTTCCTCTGTTTTTTTGTTGACAGTCATACTTTTCACGGTGTGCACTGAGCTTCCTAGTTGTAAGTCATATTTAGCACAGCAACTTACATACCTGTACTGATACCATACTCGTCGCACGATCCAGTGATACATAAAAAAAACAGCATAGTAAACTTGATACGGCGAGCGTACACACACACATCTAACAACAGGCTAAAAAATCAAGAGTAGAGTTTATCTCGAAAATAGCACAAGAGTATGGGTACCCGAGCAAGCTAATTAATAAATGGATACATGAGAGTAAAAAGCATATGACTCAGAGTAAAGAAGGCCAAGAAGTGCACAACCAAAGGAAGATGAGAAAGAAAAAATTGAAATACATTGCAGCTTTCTATTTTTCTTGGAAGGAGTGAGTAATGAAATCAATAGGCACTGAGCTAAATATGACTTACAACTAGGAAGCTCAGTGCACACCGTGAAAAGTATGACTGTCAACAAAAAAACACAGGAAAAAATACTAGAAGAATCAGGAACCTACGAAATTCCAATTGCACACATACACCCAATATCGTACATTGGAAGTACGAAAAACAGATTAAAAAAAAGACTTAAACAACACATATCTAATTGGCAAAAAAAAAGCTAAAACTGCTTTAGTGCAATTCTGCATGGAAAACCGAACATTCCCGAAATTCAATGAAATTAAAATGCTAAAAAAGAATAAAAAATCGGAAAGGCAAATGAGGAGGGAAGAAGCAATATTAATCTATAAAAATAAAGCAAGGGTATGTAACCAGAACGACCCTAGTACATTATCGGGCCTGTGGAAAGAACTAATAAGACAAGAAAAACAACAACAAAAGAAAAACCGGCAAAAAAGACAAGAAAACCAGGATAGGAGAAGAAATTAATAAAAAGAAAAAAAAGTTGTTTTAATGAAACATAGATGGCGCCAGCCGGGCTTGATAACGAAATATATCCAGGAAAGTATATCCGACGAATGGCAACAAGGAGTATCAGACTCCATTAGCGCGAAGTTAACCATGAACATCGGTGGTAAAGTCGCCACACTCCTGAGGGATGCCCAGAGGATGGGCGAAAATTTCGAGTATTAAGAACGGTAAAAATTGATGTGTTGGAATCCTAAGGCAAAGATCCAATGAGTATACCCAGCGAAAAGTGTGAGAAGTAAAGCCAGTCATCGCATACAACGGACTTTAGGACAATAACATCAACAAAGACCGGAAAACACGTGCGTGAAATGTTCCCATCGCTAGAAAGGAATGCCAAGGTAAGCATTATCTGCTAGAATTTTGTACAAGTTGCCCAGTGAATTATTCAATTGTATGCAATGCAGTTTGCTTAGACCCCAAAAGAATCGCAAACAATGATAGTGATTGTTTAGCCAAGATGAAAAAAGTCCTTTTCCATCTGAGTGAATTTAAAAAATTAGAAGAGCAACAATGTGAAAATGTTTTATTGCAATTTAGAGGCTTCTTAATAAATGAAGTAAAAAGAGACTGTACTAATTTTTCTGACTTTAATGCCTCTGAAACCAAATTAGATGCTTTCTTAGCTAAATACTTATCAAAAGGTTTTGATGATCTTTGGAATGTGATAAAAATGTTGTTAGTGTTGTCACATGGCCAAGCAACAGTCGAAAGGGGTTTTTCTGTTAATAGGCAGATACAAGTAGAAAACTTAAAAGAAAATTCTTACATAAGCCAAAGAATTGTTTATGATCACATTAATTTTTGTGGGGGAATTCACAATGTAGAGCTTACAAAGGAGTTGCGAGCTTCAGTATCTTCTGCTTGCCATAGATATATGCAACATTTGAAAGAGCAAAAGAATGAAAAGAAAGACGCTGTAATCTCAGGAAAGAGAAAAAAAAACAACCAAAGTGATGACCTAAATATGTTAAAAACTAAAAGGATTAAGGTAGAAAAGGATTTAATCCAATTGGAAAAGTCTGCTGATAACATGGCTGAACAAGCAGAAGCTTTAAAAGATGTCAATCTTTTTATAAAATGCAACAATTTTTGAAAATTACTGAAAGAGAAAAAATTAGAACTTGAAGCCACTGATTCAAAGATAGAACTCAAAACAGAACTTAAAAATTAATTTCTTTTTATTAAAGGCTTGTTGACAAATAATTGTACTTGTAAATTATTAATTTAATTAAATACAGTAATTACATGCAAAAATTATCTTTGTTTATGAATATGTGATAATTTATTATTATAAATTATTAAAAATCATGTTACTTAAGCGATCTTTGCTCTTTTAAAAGTATGTTTTAAGGCTGTTTTTTAATATGAATGCCCCTTTAAAAGTGGTAAAAATTGAAACTTTTTATAAAATTAAGGTCCTTAAAAATTGCTTTTAAGGTCCTTAAAAAGTCCTTAGAAACTCCTTATTTTCAATTTCTGAAAATGAGTACGAACCATGCATTTGGCAACATGTTGCTGTATACTTCAATGAGCTGTCAGTAAATATCAGCTGCAGAGACTTCTTTGCCCACAAAATGCATATCAGTCTTCTCACTTTGAGAAAAGACCAGTTTTCCAAGCAGGTTGTCATGTTTCAGTTGCTGCAGCACAGCTCTTGCTGTGCCTAGGATTTCACTCATGCACATCAAAAGCTGCTTTGCACTGTAATGCTAAGCGATCTACCAAATGTAGCGGCAATATTTAAAGTTTTATTGACATTGGTGTCTTGTCAACTTTTTGTGATCAACCTACATATCTTCTGTAACATTAAATTGTATGTCATTGAAAAGCTCTCAAACTGAGAAGCCTGGCTAACTACTCATCTTTACCCTTCTAGTTTCAGCATTTATTAACCCTTATATGCGTTGATAAATGTTAACATCATGGTAACTGTCACCTATGGACTTTCTGCTTTGTATCAGTGATGTCACCATCCACAACTTTCATCATGGGAGCTGTAGAGCTGTGTCTTGTACTAGATATCAGTTGTGAAACCAAAATCAGCAGTTTAATTTTAGAAGAACCATGAAATATTAGCAGTTGTTTTTTGGAAGAACCATGATATATTAACCTTTGAAGTTGTTGGTTATTGGGTTAACCATATTGCATAACCTTGATAATTTTTCCAAAATACAACAACAAAATATATGGTATATATTTTGTTGTAGTAACAATAATGTCTGCCAAGTTTTACGTTTTACCGGTAAAATTCTACTTGTTTTATGGTTATTTTACGAGCAACATCTCTTACGTAATTCTAACCCCCTCCCCTGAAGTTAGTGCAGTTTCGAGAGAGGAGTTAAGTGTCCCCAAGAACCATTGCGCCTACTTATTCTGATTTATACATGTTTGTGATCTTGTGTATTGCATTCATATTTCAACCCACTTGTACGTCTCTGAACTTCTGTAAGGACTTGGTAAAAATGTTGTAGGTTAGGATTGGTTGGTTGATATTTATTGATGCAAGGACCTCAATGGGCCAATGATTTAAAATAGCAACAAAAACAATATTAAAAGATAATAAATAATGATGTCATAAACCAGAACAACAACAAGCGGTGTAAAAAGCCCATAAAATGATAACGCACTGTATAAAATAAAATGAAAAGATTAGGATTGGCAATAACTGGTAAAAGAGAGAGAAAGGGAAAGAGAAATGAAAAAATGTCAGCCATGTGTAAAACTTAGAATTGATTATCTTAAACAAGTTGGCTCAAAGATATAATGTCATAATCTCAGTGCCGATCCGGTAGCTCAGTGGTCTAAGCGCTGGCTTCTGGCCATTCGTCAAAGATGGGTTTAGGTTCGAACCTGGTGAGGCATGGATATTGTGTAACTTATGGCTCTGGCTCTCTCCCTTCCCTGGAATGAGTGGTCCTAAATTAGGGACAGGTGATCGCTTATAGCCCATCGAGTTGCTCACGGTTGTCGTTAAACCCCCATCCCCACGAAAACTCAGTAATGTAAAAAATTACTGCAGTATTTAATAACGCAGCAATTCTGCAGTTACTAATGAAGTTTTTATTTGTGTATGCAGTCTAATAATAGCCTGCTAATGAAAGTTATGCATCAATTGCATTTTAATCGCTGTAAGCGTGAAGTGGTGTCAAATATCTTAATTATAGCATATGAAATCAATTAAACTCGAAAATCTTTTGCACAATAAATTGGCTTTTGATCGATATGTTTGATACATATGTTCAATTTATTCGTCAATCAAATATATCGACGAAATGTTCACTGAAATATTTTTTTTACGGACTTCAGTTCTTCAATGTTGGCAGGTCTGCAAACTGCAATAGAGATGAAGATTTTTGTTTGGCTTTCACGTTAATAGCCCTGTGACAAAGAAACAGCAACAAGATTTTTACATTACACTGAAATTCAGAATTCATGCAATTTATTCTGATGTGCTCTTCAGTCTTCATTTACTGGAACTGTTTCACCTTACAAACCAATACTTGTAAGTTCTGGAAAGCCTTTATCCTTTCAGTCTTGCCACTCTTATTGTCCGTTTCTTGGAGTTTTCTTTAATTTCTTTTTATGTTATGCATATTAATATTCCCATATCCTAATAGGTACATTAAACATTTTTTGTTCTCATTTTATGCAAAATTTTAGCTTTTCAGTGTTAATTAATGTTGTTAAATGTTTCTACTGTATATGTTGTTCTCATCATTTTAGTTTGAAAAGGTGTACCAAACTAATCACGAAACTGTGACCAAATCGGACTTCGGCTTGCCAGTTCCATCTCTTCCTTTAGAAAGCCATTTTCACAGAGACATACAAAACAAATACAGGGTAAGAGTAATTTCTTCAAAAAATTAGTTGTAAAAATTGTTTCTAGGAAGAAAAGCAGACCTTTGAAACGTTCATGTGACATCAGATGTGCTAACACTGCCTCAGCTGTACTGCATCTGCTTGCTGCTTTTGCAGACTTAGACACACAGTTAAGTGATCCATGTAAGCCCACAAAAATGTTACAGCATCATTTGAATGTAATTGTTTCAAAATCAGTACATCTAAAAGGGAAAGAAGAAAAGAAATGGTGATTCTCCTGTGGGAAAATATTGTGCTACTGCTTGAATGCCTGAAAAAAAATCTTTTGAAGGAGAAAGCTTATTTGGAATCACTTCATTTGGGGGAGGGGGGTGCTTTCCAGCATCAGAAAGATTATTCCACCATTTAAATGCATCAGTTAGATTATTGTTTGCCATAGAATAAAAAAGCCATATAATATGCTTTCAAAGAAGTGCATGGCATGATTTTTTTTTTTTTTACCAAATTTTAACAGAAATGCTAATGAAGGAAGGTGTCTTCGACTGTAAAAAAACACTTCTTTTTGCCTATGTATGCATTTGTAAATTCACGATCATGTTTTCATACTGCCAAATGAGTTTTTATCATATTCTTTATTCTTAGCCATTGTGATAAGTGTTATGGTGAAATTTTTAAGTTATTAACAAAAGAGAAGATTGTTTATGCTAATATTGAAATTTCTATGGAAATTATAGAAAATTTAAATTTGGGAGATGGGTGGATGCATTTTGAAACAAAACTGAAATTTTGAATACGGCCATGAAACAAAATAGAAAAATGAAATGCACCACTGAATTTGGCAACTCCCAAAAGTTACTATTGTATTGTTTGCGTTTGCTGAGTAGATACACCTGAAAGTGTAAGAAAAGTAACTATTGTTTGCATGTGTACCAAATTTGTAAACACTAAAATTTAATGGTATACAATGTACACGTGTAAATAACCTTTTGGAAGTGGCGATGATCAAATTAAATAGTTAGGACAAAAACATTGATTTTACCACAATAACCTAAGATTACTTTCCCACCTCAGTCATCGCTGAGAGGGATGCAGTTGAACCATGTGATGAAAATTTAAACTGAAAATATCTAAAACTTCACTGCACTAAGGTTTAGGTTTTCGAAAGGCCACTTGGCCTATATTTATTGTTAAACTTAACCAAAAACAACAACAAACACAATAACAAAGTGTTTCAAGAAGTCGGATAATTTCCCAGGCAACCATGTATTTTTGTTTTCGAACACAATCAGCTTTTAACAATTTTTTTTTTCAATTCCACTTTTGGCAACCAGGCCTTATAAAAGCAAGCAAAATCAGATGACACTCACTTGTTGTATTTATATCAACCATAAAAGGAAGAACACATATTTTTGCCAGAAAATCTAGATTTGCAAAAACACATAAATGCTCTTGACTTAGGAAACATAACATAAACACTATGGATGAGTTTGGACAGCTGAAGTGCTATCTCTCACTCTCTTCATAAATTTATAGATTATTGTATACACAATACAGATTTCATTTCCTTTCAAACACACCCCTCAAACCAGTTTCCTTAACCAACATTAATTTTAAAATTGCAATAACTGAGTAAAAAAATATAAATAACCAAAAGTTACTTCAGTAAACACTCGTACACTACCAGGAAAATTTGCATTAAAACTTAATATACTCAACATTCTAGCATTACTTGATACAAAATCACTCTACTAAACACACTGTACTAAGTACCTTACTCAATCATCTCAAAAGTTATCATTACAACATAATGCTGACAAATATACTTAAAATTCACCCTATCATCTGGAAAAATTCAAAATACTTCACTATTCAAACTAGCTCTGAGTACACAATATCCCACTATGTAAACAAAAGGCAAACACTAACTCTCAACACTCCTGGACATAAATTCATACTTATCTGCACTCCCACTGTTCACAACAATTTAAAATTTACACCACTAATTCTCACCATCAATTTATCAACAACTTAATCAAAAAATTCAAACTAGTACCATGTAAGCTTGTAGTAATTTTTTTTACTAACTCATGTAGTAAGCCACTGAGGCAATGTGTAGGCAAAACATCTCAGTCAAATTACTAAATTTCACTTAAAAACAAAATTCTCACTGGGAGGAAGTATTATTGAGGCTGAAGGTGAGATTGGGTCGTGAATCCAATTCGACCTATGCACCGAAATGGTAAACTATGTGTGACTATCACCCTGTATTGGTTCTTCACTCTGATTATGGGACAACATCACATCACTCTCTGATAGATACCACCTCCTATGAACCAACAAGCTTACTCGGGCAGAAAACAAATCCCCCAATCTGTTTTCATGCACCCTTTCAGACCCGAGGCGTGTCCACATAGGAAAAAGCATCCCACCAGAGATCTCTTGCCCCCAAAATATCTCATTCTCTATTTTCCAGAAAACTACATCAACATCCTCATCTCCAGAAAATTCAATACATCACCTTTTATTCCAGAAAATTACTTCTTATCCTATTTTTCCCAGGAACACACTTCATATCTTCATTTTCCCAGGAACACACTTCTTTCCCAGAAAATCACTTATCTTTATTTCCCAGGAACACACTTCACTCACTCATCTCCCAGAAAATCGCTATACCACAGAACCACTTATTTCCAGAAAAATTCAACACCTATCGCAAATCTATCCATTTCCAGAAATCATCTCCTCCTGAAGAATTCTAACGTTATACAAGGGTAATGTACAGTACAACACTTTATTACCCTAGTCAGCATGCATGCCCTTTTTAATGTCTTCCCACTCATGAAAATTAATTTTCCAGATCCATCTGCTGATATGGTCTCTAGTCACACTAACTATTAAATGGTACAAACAATTTTACACCCCTTTCTTGCCAAACTAGAAAATCACCATTACCTGCCTTTAAGACAAAAAAAACTTACTATCAGACTCCCACTTTATACTTACTACCACCAAACACAATCTATTCAATATTAAAACTTGCCAAGCACACAGGGCCAAATTTCAATAATAACAATAACTGGTTTGAGGAATTGCTCTTTCATGATAGATTACAACCCAATTTGGATTTCAGATATTCCTTACACATGTAAAAATTTACACAGCATAACACTATCATAAAAAAACTGAATGGAAAACATTTACATTTTTATTACTTTAGTTCTACTGACCCAAGCATGGATTATAACTGAAACCTGACCATAGATTATAACTGAAACCACTGTCAAAAACTCACATGTTAAATATTTTAGAGTAACCCTAACCTATCTCTTTCTTTGCAACATATTTTATTCTCGACAGCCCCATTTTAAAACCCCACTTGTTACATAATTACAAAGCATAAATTAGCACATTACCTTTCTGGCTGACTTCAAAGGAAGGGCACAACAAATAAAAACAAAAATCCACTTGTAACAGTGGCAGTCTGCTTTTCCCTTCCCTCTTAAAGTCCTTTTATTTTATTTTTTTTTGCTGGGACTGAAGGTTTGCAGTCCATAATACGCCCGAGCATGGTTTCTCGGCTGGTCTGCGTGGAAGTGAAAGCACAGTATCGGCTCCTAGGTGAAAGGACACAGGCAGGAATCTTTCTCTCGGTTTCAGGAAGGACTTTTCTTCATGATGGCTGAAAACCCGGGCGAACTCCAAGTTACATTATGGACCCTCCACGCTGCCTCCTGGGTCAAGCGGAATCAGCCTCCCTCCATCTTGGGTTTTGTAGGATGGTCCAGGCAAGAAGCGTCGCTGGTCATTGCTGACAGATAGCCGGCAAAGTGGAAGCGTGGAGTAATTTTGATTAATTTTCTTTTTTATTATTTGATGAGGACCAGGAGTCGTCTGACCACAAACGAAGAAAGTGGTGGTAAAAAACACTTCAGGTCCTCAACTTGCAGGTGGCCAGTAGCGTTGCCTTTTTCAGCTAAGCCCTCTCCTTTTCTTTTGCCTGAAGCTGGAGTGCATCAGAGAACATTACATCTCAGGTAAATGAGATAATAAGGTTGGTCTCCACCCCTCCCGCCATGAGGCGACGGGAGAGTCAAATTTTCACTCCGTTCTTCAAAAATATCAAACCGTCTCTGTGAGAAAACGCAACGGCTCTTAGCAAACTTTGACCTTTAGCCGTTCTCCCCGTTGGTCAAGACTCTCCCCCTAGTAACCAACGGCTTCCCAACGGAATTTCTCTCCCACGCAAGCCAGGGGTGACACTCTGACCTTCACACGTAGGGACCAAGTAACCTCCTGCATAATGATGTGACCTTGTTCCCGAAATAGATTCTGCTGCTGAATTCCTTACCCCAAAAGACGAAAAGATGTTGCACTTTTGGGCGACTTTCATGACGCTGGAAAACAGGAACGAAAAATGGCAAAATGAAGAATTCTTGCTTTGCAGAAAATCACTAATTTTAATTTTCTTTTTTTCTCTCGTTCCGTGATGTTAAACTAAAATTAATTTTGATTCTCTGAGCTGCACACCTACTCGCCTTTTCCTATCGCGATAACAGAACAGATAAAATAATTATTTCAAAAACCCCAAAGTCAGTTAAATCAAATATTATTCTCTTTTCCTTTTTTTTTCCCTAATATGAAATTTTGTTTTCCTGGTTGTGATTAAGACAAGCGAATTTTGTGCACGAATTCCTTTACCTTTCAACCAGGAATTTTCTTCTAACGTATGTCATGGGAGAAAATTTTGCATTAATTAATCCATGATAAACCAACAGGAAGATTGATCATGTCTTTCTGAAATTCACCAGAGGTTAAAATTTTCGCCATGACATAAGCAAAGCAGGGTTGCCAACTGCTCCGAATTTTGTGGGGTTTCTCTGGAAAAACACTGAAACTCCGCAAAGTTGTTCTTTTGCTCCGTAAATAGTCATAATCCATAAAATACATAAAAAATTTTTAATTGAGCATTAAAAAAAAAAGAAAATTGGGGATTTTTCCCGTCTTATTACCAGGGATGCACAACCTCCGGCCCGCCGAAAGTTTGGAAGTGGTTCGAAATGGCGTCATGATCTCCAACTAGAGGTCTGCGCCGAAGCAAAACAAACCCAGTGGCAGCGTGCCGGGTAGATTTTATCGACGGAGCCGCGGTGCGGCCTTGACCAGCGATTATCAGTAGTGGCGTTTGTGCAAAAATCAATGTAAAATTTTTGATTAGCGATTATTTGAAGCATCAATGTCGGATTTCTCGAGATTTTGATGATTTCCCAGTACTTCATTGTGCGAATCGGCGTGTTGATCAAATAGCTGCGGTGGCACCGCAGTGAAAAAGGTCGGTGGCCAGAGCAAACCTCTATTTCCAGCGCGCCGTCGGATATTTCCTTGTGAGAAATCTCCATAAGGAAATATCCGATAACAATACCAATATCGTTATTTCGAGCGAAAAAAAAAAAGATTGAAAACATTTCTTGCGAAAAAATGTTTTATATCTTTTTTTTTTTCCGCTACGCAAATAACGATATCGTTACATATCGTCGGCAACGAGTGTTGAAACGTGTTGTAGTTTGGAAACAATAATCATGGCACCTGATAAAAAACACAAGATGTATTTCGAAAATCGTCAGTTTCCAGAAACTTGGACGTATAAATATTGTTTTGTACAACAAAACAATCCTCTTATTTGTCTCTTGTGCAAGGCTTCAAGCAGTGCCAAAAAAATTCAACGTGAAGAGGCATCATGAAACACATCATAAGGACTTTGTCATGTAAGGCCAGGAACGCGAGCAGAAAATTAAATCTCGGTCACAAACCAGTCAGCAAAATATCTTTAAAAAACAACCTGCAGAACTGGATGCAGCTTTTTTTAACTGGACCACGAGGTTTTGTTATCTCAGCAAATTCTTGAAGTAAATTATACACACTGTCGCCTACGACTGTTTTTACAGAACTGCAGTCGATTGTACGTAACCCAACACTGAATCTTGATGCATTTTCATGTCAATGATTTGCTTGTTGTTGAAAACTGAAAGTAAAAACCGTATTATTTGTCATAAACTGAAAGTCATGATAATACGAGAACGTACCTTATGAACCTTCCTGGCATAGCACATTTTACGGTGTGACTGCTTTTACTCTTGTAAGTTCTTCCAGAAGGGTATGGTGCTTCATAAATCTGTATCTTCACCACTGAATATAGTAAGTTCTTCCAGGAAGATACGTTTTTATATCTACTTCTTCAGCACTGTTAAAAGAAAGTTTTATGATTTTTAAAATAACTTAAAAACCATATGTACAGTTTAAAAAAGTCCATGTACATTACTGCTACATCATAATTCCAAAGAAAAAATACAGTAGAGCGTCAAAAATCCGAACAAGATCCTCTCCACTTTTTTGGGTTTTTTTTTTTTTTTTGGTGGTGGAAAATTAAGTATTTTAAGTATAGTGTGTTCATTTTAACTTGGAACTTGATGATAATGGAATAGCCTTATTTGGGGGGGTTGAAAGTGGGGGTGATTTCTGATACTCAGAGACAAAAAGCGAAAACTTCTCCAGTCACTTGTTCCCTACAAGGCTAAGATTTTGTGACCCATTACCACAGCAGTACTACCCCTTGTTTCATCCCTCAGCCTTGTTTTTCACTGTGTGTCGGGAGGAAAGTTAATCCCCCTGCACTCATCGTAAGTACACCCCTTGGCAATCAGAACCCGCATGTAATGATTGGTAAGTTTTAGAATTTGTACTTTATGTTTAGAAATTTCACAGCAGTAGTAAAAATGGCAAACTTGTTTGGTATTACATGATAACAAAAAAATGTTTGTCTTATGTAATTTTTTTCTTGTATACAGTTGCTTATGTACATGTATTTGAATAATATTTAATTACAGTTGCTTATGTACATGTATTTGGATAACATAATGCAGAAATGTTAGTGTATTTGTATTTTTTTTACATGTTCGATAATCTGAACACATCGAAAATCCGAACTACCAGTGGTCCCAATTTATTTTGGATTTTCAGTGTCCTACTGTATATCCGTGTATTTCAGAGAACCTCATTGAAACCCAAAAAATTTGCTCTTAACCCTCTGGGCGCCAAACATTTCCCCCGTGCTTCTTTAATTTCGGCAATGTGTCTCGCGAAAACACCTTCCAAGAGCGGCTGGCTATGCGGACGAAAGCTGTTTTAGTAGCAGCCCTGAGATTGTTACGTTCCCCCCCCTTTAGAGGAGAAACAAGATGTCACTGACTAACAGCCATGATAATGGGATTAGACTAATAGCCCCTGCCTTTGGTAATAGCAGAGAGTTGTGCCTGTTTTCTTTGTGTCGCACACCCACAGTATGACATATCCAGGTCCTTTTGGTCACATCAATCGCACAAGGAAAACTTGAAAACTTTACGTACAAAGTGAATTTCATAGCGATTTTAATTGATTCCTTCATTACATAAATATACACACCCCGGAATCCCACCTACAATGGAAAAATAAGCGTTTATTCACTTACAATTACTGTAACCTATTTTCCGTTGATCAAGGTTTATCGTTTTTATTTAATTTTCCCTCTTTATATAACTTGAAGTAAACACATATCATTCGCTGAGGATTAGTAGGTAGTACATCTCACGAACAGGAATATATTTTTATCCTGTAAAAATAAAATCAACATGCAACCTCCCCTTCGATAAAAAGGGTACTTTTATGCGATCTTATACAACAAAAAATAAAAAAATCCTGGTGATGTAGACTCAAAATTTCTTTGTATTGAATAATTTCTGTACTAGTTATTGCTATTTTATTCGGATCAGTACAATGTGCTCACTTTGTAATGTGTGTTACACTCCCAACAGTCATAAGTAATTTAAATAAATGCCAAATAATCTGAATGTTTACTCTGTATAAATCTTAAATTTATATGCAGTATGTATAAAAAAGTGTGTAATTATCTGGGAAACGAGAAATAAATAGAATCAAGAGCATAAAAATGTCCTACACAAATAAACAAAACTAACCGTGTGAACTAAATTATCGCAAAGTGTTTAACCTTTGAAACTTTGCACTTATCTGATGAAGTTTTTGCCTGAAAATGCCAAAAATTGCCACTTCCTCCAAAAGGAGAAAAATAATCATTGACATGCCATTTCTTGAACAGGAAAAAAATCCACATTCCTTCGTCCTCCCCTTCTCTTTCATGCTATTTCTAAAATGTGAGTGCTTCGGAATTTTAAAGCATTGAAAAAAAATCCTTGGTACTGTTTGATAAGCAATATTTTTATTCTGTTAAACCACCCCAGTAATGAAATCCTGATCACACCACTACAAAACAATTTTCAGCGATAATGCATTTCAGCAACACAATAGCTGAGCTGTGTAACTGTAGTATTAAGCATTTTGCATGTTAAATGAAACTTTGATGAAACTTTTCCTCAGAATGAAGCCAGTCTCATCCATGTCATTCCGGCGTGCTTTCGAATTTCATCCGCCCATCTCCCACAAAGTCTTTTTCTGGGTCCCCTGGTATCCAACCTGAAATTTTGGTTGTCCTCCACTGGTGCGTTCTTCTTGCAATATCTCCAGCCCATTACCATTTCAGGGATTTTACTCTGATGATAATGTCTTCCGCAGTTGTCATTTTCCTGATCCACAAGTTCCTATCTTATCATTCCTGGTTACACCAATCATACATCTCTCCACCTTTTTTTCAGTTATCTGCAGCCTTTGTATGTCTTTTTTAGTTCTGCTCCATGTCCGAAATTAGCAGATGTGTCCGTGACAAGGATCGAACCCACGTCCTTCTGCTCCAGAGCCAAATGATTTCCCAACTAAGTTGTACCGACACAATTTATTGCTCCAACTTTGCCATCTTTATATGTGCTTTATCTCTGTAGTATGGCACACAGATTTTTATTCCTTAAGTAAGAACTGGAAGGTTGCATTGATTAGAAACTTTTCTTTTAAGACATAATGGTATTGTGCTCTTGAAAATTGGGTTGTTTCTCTCAAAAGCACTCCAACCAAGTTTTATGTGCCGATTAATTTCTTCATCAATATGACCCTCACTTGATATCTGTTGTCAAAGTCAAATGTAGGTACAGGTTACCTTCAAATTTTCCACATCAATCAATAAATCTTCATTTTTTGTAAAAGCATTGCACATCAGTTTTGTTTTCTGAAAGTACACTTTGTAATTCCACTTCTTTTCTCTTGTCAGGAATTTCCTGGATCACATTTTGCAGCTCTGAAGGAGTAGCTGAAAAACTGACTATGTCATCAGCAAAGGGAAGATGAGTTAAATAATCTCCATTAATATGGATCCCCTTGTTTTCCCACTTCAACGACTGAAAGACATTTTACAATGTGGCATTGAAGAGTTTGGGGATATCTCACTCCGTTTCCAATTTTTATTTGTACTGTATCCTCAAATATCCGAACCTTTGCACTTGCATTTTCATAGATGTTATTAATATATGCATCTTAAATACCGCAGGATTTCAAATCAATTGTAACTGCTGGTTTCACTAAATCAAAGGCCTTTACATAATCAATAAAAAAGCCATATATAATAGGAGTTCATATTCCCTCGTTCTTAAAATTTGTTTGTTTAGTACTTGGATATGCTCTATTGTGCTGTAGGCACTCCTGAATCTAGCCTGTACTGTTAGTTGAGCCACGTCCAGTGCTGCCTTCAAGCGATGTGAAAGAACTTTAGTAAAGATTTTATAAAGCAAAGATAGGAGGCTGAATTACGCACACACACTCAGACCCCCTGATGATCGTAACGGTATAAATATACCAATTAGGAAAAATGCTATCCTTTTACGCACCAACCTGCTAGACTGGCGTGAGTTATGGTAAAGCCTCACTCTCCCCTTTCCCCAAAATGTCCGCATGGGAGATGGGTGGATGAAATTGGAAATCAGGCTGTATATGGAGGACACTGGCTGAAGACTGACAGTTGTGTTAAAAGACATGGCGAGACCTTCATGACGATCTTAATGATTGCCGATGATTACACACACACACACACACAAACCACACCACTACGGTGGAGTTGCCGTCTAAGCCCTAATTTCAGACCATTCGTCCGAGATCGGTCCGGGTTCAAAACTCTGATGAGGGATGGATGTTGTATTTGTCTTATGACAATGGATCTACCCTATTTTCCCCTTTCCATGGAAGTAGTGGCTCTAAATTTGAGTAGGGCGACTGCTTATAGCCCATTGAATTGCTCAAGGTGGTCGTTAAACTTCAATCGAAAAAAAAAAAAAAGATTTACAAGAGTGCCGCTTTGCTATTCTGGCTGACTCAAAGGGGTTACCGCATATCCAACTGATTTGTAGTGGCAAATTCAGAATTTAATTTCTGGGGTTGAGGCGACAATGTATGAATACCTATTGGTTTGCAAGCGCGTCATTGATGGTAAACTTTTTCCAGTGCTTTAAAGTTTCCTGAAACATACGTTTTTCAAGAAATTAGGTCGATGTGCAAGGGAAGGCTCTTGGATGTGAGTTTTTTATTTCAAAAACAACATTTAGTGATTTTTCCCCCTTTTGGATTTATTCCTTTTTGAAATGTGTACTTTGTTCACTGTGTACACTGTTTTACATCAATTTCACAGTACACTTCAGTGTTTTTCCAGTTTTATCTACATTTCTGCTGTTTATAATTTAAAATGTCATTTGTCGTGCCCTTCCGAAACACATGTCCTGCGAATCTGTTCCCTTTTTCCCTATCCATGTTTGAACGTTCGTTTGACCATATTCCCAAGATTTTCATCACGGTAAATCCGCTATTTATCAGGAACAACATACCGCACTTTCGTCATAATTGAAATGCATTTTACTCAGAATAGCGTTTATATGGATTCCCGCTCCTATGTCTAGACCTTTGGTGTAATGTTCAACATTTGCAGTTGGAATCATCCTCAGGCAAATATTTAAATTATGTCGTAATCGGCACCCTCTTCTGCCTCTGACGGAAAAATTTCAAAGATACAGGATTCTTCAGTCTACGGTTGGAAAGCATAAACAATAGTGTATAGGGAAAGAATGCCCACAGAAAAAATTCCCACTTGAAAATTGGAAAAAATGGCCACAGAAAAAATTGGGCCTTTCTTAATTTCATGAAAAAATATCTTAATTTCAACTAAGCAATAGACAAAACTAATCAGGACACTTAGTTTGTTTCCAAAATGGCCGAAGACGCACATTGTTTGAATCAATACTCGTGTGTTAGGCTCTTCCAAGAAGAGTAACTACGCTTAAGGCAAAGTATCTCCAGCATTCTTTTCACTGGGAATTAGGGAGTGGTGCATTACAGGGGAAGTGGATTTATCTAACCCCAAACTGAATGCATCTTAAAGACATGGTAAAATAAAAAGCACTCACAAGGTATCGCATATGCTAAGTACTGGTGTCTTAGTAAACCAGTGTAATAAGTCTTTACCCCAAAAGATATTTTGAAAATGTTAATTCATAAACCCACAACTTTCAGTGCCCCAAATGAGGAAATTGCAAAATAACTACAATGGGGCCTGCATCCTGGACCTATTTTAAGCACTTGATGACTGATATATTGTTTCCTATTTATTACTTTTTATCGCTTACTTAGGCATATCAATTATCTGACCGAGTTTAAGACAACTGACTATACGGACAACTGGTCACAAAAGTTTAAGGGGCATTATAAAAATTGCCTTTTTTTCCCCTTTAGTGTCCACTTTAATTTAGGATGACCACGAAACTGTTAGCAGGTTGCACAAAAATCACACTTTTGATATTGGGTCATTCCACATCAAATAATCCAGGGGTTTTCACCCAAGGTTGGCAGATTTTAATGAAACTTGGTGTGTTTGTTCTATACATGGATAGCACACACACCAATTTTTTTTCTCGTTGTATCAATTAGTTTCAGAACTACAGCACCTCAAAGTTTTGGTAAAAATGCGTAAAAAGCAAGGAATCGCCCGTTCGGCTACCCTGCATACTTCTACGGTTTTTGCCATAAAAAGTTATTTTTAAAATTAGAGAGTTATTTTTTTTTTTTTTTTGCATTTTGCTCAGCATTAAATGGTTAATGAAAATGTATGGTAAGATTGAGGTTTAATAGTCATTAATATAGCTAAAAAATTCCCAAAAGCGCAAAAATAAAATCTTCCAAAAATTTTGACTTGTACTTGAAAACTGTCCTATAACACGAGTCTCTCTCCAGATCCCTATAAACCCATTATACCACTGAAAACTAGACAAAAAAAAATGCAACAAAATAGTGTAATAAAATTAGGGGTTTTTGAGTTTTCCCCAACTTAGAGCCCCGATCAAAGTTCCAACTTTGAAAATACCAAAGTCGCACATACCTACTAGACATGCCTACTGAAATATATATTTTTTAATATTTTTAACATGAAGTGTTGTTCTCATCATGTAAATAACATAATGACTTCAGAAAAATAATTTACTTTTACAATGTTCGCTCTTAATTTTATGTTTGAGTATTTTAAGTAGACTAATTTTACAACTGTTAAGGTTGTAGATTGGAAGCATATAAATCATAGTCAATTTAAATGATTGTATTTAGTACTTTACAGGTAGATTTTAAGTTCTTTACAATCTTGAACATTTTTTAACAATTTTCTTTAAAAATATTCCATTTTTCAGCAATTTTTTTCTTAGATGTAGATTCAATTCTGTAAAAATGTCCCACTTGCGAAGTCACTTCAGGGGTATCAACTACGCATAAAATGTGCTAAGGGGTACAGGGCACTCATCTTGTCATTTCGGCCAAT
Source organism: Macrothele yani (assembly GCA_039090855.1). Classification (NCBI taxonomy): domain Eukaryota; kingdom Metazoa; phylum Arthropoda; class Arachnida; order Araneae; family Macrothelidae; genus Macrothele; species Macrothele yani. Next base: position 83,854,098 of record CM077012.1, read on the forward strand.
AAAATGTTTCTGAAGGACCATGTAGATACATAAATATGATTGAGTAATCTCCTTCTTCTTTGTTAATTTTACTGACCAGTCCAATCCACCAGTTTCCTTCATACACACATGCAACGTAATTCTGTAGACTTGGAACTACAAGTTGCAGCATTGATGTTTTTTCAGCCCCTGTAGTAAAATTCCATCTAAGACATATTTCAAGATCTAGACTTGTACGTTTTGCTGTGATTTCATCTGTTGTTAAGGGACTAAAAGAATGACAACTCCTTGTCCCAGGTATTGTTTTTCTCTTAGAAAATCATTCTGCAAGTATCTTTCTACTGCTGTTGATTTCTTCTTCATTTAAAAAAAGAAAGATATTTTGGAAAACAGACCACAACAAAACTCGTACATTTGGTAGGCATTTGTAATTTGTGTGGATTGGTAAACACTCTGAAGATTTTTCTTTGTTACGGTTCTTTTTACTGTTCCACCAATCCCATCACAAACAGTTTTTCCATGGCTTGTGGCATGGAAAGACCAGCAAGCATCTAGCCCAAAATCTGTTTTGTGTTCACACAAGTTCATCATGCTCTTAAAATGTTTGTACTGAGCAGCACAACTGTCTGTGAAATATTCCTCTTTATTTATACATGGGAAATGAGTTTTTATGAAGTCTTGTTTTTTGCTGAACACAATAAACAAATGGAACATCATGGTTCAGGTCATTTGATATGAAACACAAAGGAGTTTCTTTAAGATATCCATCAGCTGTCTTAGTGTAGATTACAGTAGGATGTACAGAACAACTTAAATGACTCCAGTGGTACGATTGTACCTCATTTTGTAGAATAAAATTGTAGTTTTCTGCAAAATCCATCAAGATCAATCCATCATCACTCAAGTTTTCTTTTCTGCTTTTGAGGTAAGCATTTTTTATTTTAGATATATATGAATGGGGTATAAGAGCTTCTACTTTTTCTGTTACCAACTCTATGAATTCATGAACAGGGAGATTCATTGACTGTAGTTTCATTCGTTCCTCATTCACCCATTGTGAAAATTGTATTTCATCACCGCCATCATAATCTTCCAAAATCTCACTTAAGTACTTCTCAAGTGTTTCAGTACTATGAGGGCAGTCACTGCAACAACGCAACATACACTCTCTATTTTCCCTGCTGCAAACAAGTTTGTCCATCAGCTGGTGAACTGCTTCCTTGTGGTGTAAGTTGAGTGCAGAGGCTAAGAGATACACATTTTGGTGAATTACACAGACGCACACTGCATGAGTGCCAGGATATCCCACTAAGACACACCATTTTGGGCGCAAACAGCAAAATTTTGAAAAACCTATTTTTATTTCAGGGTATTTTTGTTTAAATGAAAAACACAATTCTTGCAGATTACATAATAATATTCATTTTTCTTCACACTTACTCTGTCTTTAATGCCAGGCATCATCATACTATATTCATCATCTTCATAGACATTTGTAACAGTGTCTATTACTTCAGGGGAAATTTTATGCCCTTCAATTGGACCAGGTATAGCCAGGATCCCCTTTTCTAGTGTTAGGTTCTGAGCCTTTCGAACCATATACTCTGTGACATTGAACTCGGTGGCAACTCTTTTGCGAGACCATGATTGAGGTGCAAGAGTTAGTATTCGTATTTTTCTCTTTTACTTAAATTGCTATTCAACTTGACTTTCATCAGCTCAACTAGTCTGTCAGTATCAGCACATTAGTTTTTAATTTCTTCATTTTTCTTATTTTTTTCACTATCACTTTCCATATCATCACTGTGTGCTTCATCTACTTTTAAAACAAAGGATAATTTATTTTTGATTTGGGCTTCAGTCTGCTTAAACTGTCTTTTTGCATATCTCTTTCTAGAATGCGAAGCAACTGATTACAGTTTCAGTGGTGAGACATCTTACAGGGATCGCATTCCTCCTAAAATTCCTAATATTTTGTGACCCTCCTTAAATTCCTAAAATTATACCTAAAATTTGCTATTCATCCTAAAATTTTCATAAGCTTATTTATTAAAAACACAACCGTTATTAACCCCAATAAATTTACCATTACGGTAAGGTAAAAAGACCTGTTATTGTAGAAACACAGCCTATATGCTGTGCTGCTGAAGGGAGGGGAAAATGACGCCATCGAGATGCACTTGCTTCGGGGCGGGCGCTCCACTTTTTTGCCTTCGGACAGTTTTCGAGAGTAACAAGAGATCTAAGGGAAAAGGGGAGGGGTCATTTTCACCCCTGGTTTGCACTTTGCAGACGAACTCCGTGGCATGCAGAAGATCGTACTTTATTTTTGTACATGCCTTGTGGAACCTCCTCTTTCTGCTGATGTTTTGTTATTGTAAACCACAGGTGGGTGGAAGCAAAGAGGAAACATGTGGTCTCCTTCCGTAACCTCCGGTAATGACGATGGGATGGTAGCTGAGTGTTATCGTGGCAGGCAGTAGAGCACGTGATCATTGACCTTCGATCGCGCGTCGGCGACAGCGACCTTCGATGCGCAATATATCTCGGCTCCGACTCGCTTTGACTGAACTTGCGTGAGATGCGTATGATAGTTTCTGGTTTTGCGTCTTTTATGGTGTTCTGTGTGCAGGTTCAGTTCTCTAGTGGTGACCTGCTTTTTTTTTTTTCCATCTTCTGACATCCTCGCAGCCAAATTTCGGGAAGTTGCCTGGTTTTGCAATATTGGAACGTGTTTTTGTACTTCCCTTACATTTTCTGGTTAGTAATACAAGTGTTTAAGATGCCTAAATCCAAAACGAAATTTCAAGATGCGTGGCTCGCCAAAGAATTGGACGGAGTGAAGTTGAAAGAATGGTGTTCTGCAACTGAAACAATATTTTCTGCTAAGTGTATATTGTGTTCAGAAATTTTCAACATTTCTAATAGTGGCTTTTCACAAGTAAAAGCGCATCATAAAGGAAAAAAAACATTTGCCGAAATTTCAAAGTAAATTTCAAAATAAGTCCATCCTGTGAAAGCCTTTGGAGGATGGGATCTTCAGCCCAAAACAAATATTAGTGAAGTACTGAGTCATGATTTACAGTTGGCTAAAGCCGAAGCATTATGGGCCATGAAAGTTGCTAAGGACAATATGTCTTTTGTTTCATGCACTGAAACAGTTGAACTTTTCAAAGAAATGTTTCCTGATTCTGCTATGGCAGCCAAAATGCAACTTAAAGAAAAAAAAGTTGCTTATGTGATATCACATGGATTGTCAAAATATTTTGAAGAGGATTTGAAAAAAGACATTGCGTCTAGTAGCCCAGGAAAGGTTACTATAGCATTTGATGAAACTACAAATACACAAGTGAAATGGCAGTTGGATGTGTATCTCAGGTACTGGTCTTCAGAAATAAATTCAGTTTCTTGCCGATACCTAACAAGCATTTTTCTGGGTCATATAACAGCAGATATTTTGCTAAAAGAAATTCTTGATGTGTTATCATCCTTCAATATTTCGTTGAACAGAATTATTTGTGTATCCATGGACAGCCCAAATGTAAATAAGTGCTTTTTATGCAAATTCAATGAAGTTGTAAAACAAGAAACAGGCCAGAAATCTTTGGAACTAGGTTTTTGCAACCTGCATGTTGTTAGTAATGCATTTAAATTTTTTTTGACAAGCTTAAATATAGATTTTGACGAATTTGCTACTGATATGCATTACTTTTTAAAGAGTAGTGCTGCAAGACGAGAGGATTATAAATCTGTCCAGGATATAACATTGGTCACAGCCAAATTTCTTTTGCGTCATGTCAGCAACAGATGTTTAACCTTTGGTTCTATAGCCCAGAGGCTCTTGGATCAATGGCTAAATATTACAGAATATTTTTTAAACTTCTTGCCATCTCAAAAAATTTTTGAAAAACAACTACGCAATTCGGCAAGGTATAAAAGAATTCACTGTTTCCTGAAAAATGAGCTAACTCCTTGCTATTTAGCATTAATTTCATTTTCACACCAAAATTTTAAAAAGTTTTCATTATGTTATCAGAGTGAAGAACCAAAAATACACCAGTTATATTCTGATTTAAATACTTTAATGAGGAATGTTATGGCTCAGTTTATCCAAGATGATGTTATTGCAGGGAAATTTGGAGAAGACCTAAAGAATGTAGATTTTGAAAACAAAAATTCATGGAAAAAACTAGGGGAGTTAGAAGTTGGTATGAAGACAAAAAATATCCTCAGGAATGTTCAGGAGACCAGGCAGAAATTATTTCTCTTAGATGTAAGATCATCACTAATTGCAACCACAAAATATTTAAAGTCAAATTTGCCATTCTGCAATCAAAAGCTAAGAGACATAGATGTTTTAAAGGTAAAAGAACCAAAGAAAGAGTCAACTCAACTTTCAGTCACTGAAGGACTTTCGGAAATAACCAGAATTTCAAGTGTTTTGCATCTTTCTGAGGAACAAATTGATAGAGTAAGAGAAGAGTGGAAACTTTTAAATTGCGATAAGCCAACTCTAGATGAACTAGTGAAATTTTCAGAGGAAGGGCATATTCCAGTGCGGATTAATCATTACTGGCGTAATATATTTAGTATTAAAGACTCTAGCGGAAAAGAAAAATACTCAAATCTTGTTAAACTCATCAAGTCAATATTAGTTTTACCTCATGGTAATGCTGATGCAGAAAGGGGATTTTCGGTTAACACTACTCTGTTAAGGAAGGACAAGGCTAACTTAAAAGACTCAACTATAACATCATTAAGAATAGTTAAAGGGGCCATTAAATACTATGGATGTGTAAGTAAAGTTCCCATAACAAGAAATTTGTTAAATAGTGTTCGCGATTCACATAAATTTTATAAAGAGTATGTTGATAAGCTGAAGGAAGAAGAATAAAAAAAGGTAAAAGAAAGGAAGCAGAAAGAGAGGGAAAATAAGGAAAAGCAGCTAGAGAAAAAAAGAAAAGCTGAGTTTGATGACAAAATAAAAGAAAATGATGCAGAAATAAATAGGCTTAAAAAAGATAAAGAAGCCTCCCTAGCAGTAATTCAAGAGGGAACAGAAAGAATGAGAAAAGCTGTAGAAAAACAAAATACTGTTGAAATAGCAGTTGCCTCTAACTTGATCATACAAGGTTCAGCTGGAATAAAGAAAACTGAAAGTAAATTAGTTGTGGTGGAAGCAGAAAAAGATAGGCTAATCAGGAAAAGGTTAAAACAATAATATGAAAAAAGTAATTCAGTGAACAATTGTACATAGTTCTTTGTTTTCAATTACCTTTTTAGGATATTATAATTTAATGTGAAACCTGAAAACTTTACTGTGAAAATCGTGAATTGCTTCTGGTTCAACAGCATATTAATGTTCAAAGTGAAACTTGAATGTGGTAAATATACTTGAATATGATAATAACACGTGAAAAGATAAGAACTGAACATTAGAAGTAAATCATACTTAAACTTTAGACATTAGACGTTATGCAAAAAATTTGGGTGTGAACTTCGACCATATATACTAATGGACTGCGCATTGGCAATAGCTGCATCAAAGCCGCCATGGCTCAAACATTGGGCACATCATCATCAGACTCCAAATTTCGTGTAAAAATGCTGTTATGATTACTAATTTACGCTGCAGAACTTCAGTGTTTTCGATGTATTATGTGAATGCGCCTCATATATAATGAAAACTCTTCAGGTAAGTTTACTTATGCGCTATATACATGCATGATCGGGTTGTTTACATTTTGTGATTTATAATGTGATGAACATTTGCGAAGAATTTGGAACATGCATTCCATTTTTTTTTTCTTAAGTTACTATATTTTTATATCAATAGCTGCAAGTTTCTGGTTAAGTAATTGAACTTTATTGACTTAGGTATTTAATTCGTTTCTTACCCATGAAAAATCATAGAACTTTCTTTACTATATCGCTCAGAGCAACCATAAGCACAGCAGGTGTAACCCATCTTTTTGACTGTTGTCATGTGATTTTATGTTGGAGCCAGAAATTTTGATGTCATGCGCAGTCTATCAGTATATATGGTTGAAGGGTGTGAAGCAAACTCTTTACAATGTATACAAAGTTGTTTTACTAGATGTATACAAATATACATCTAGTTTTTATTGAAATACACTCCTAAAATTTTCCTAAAATTTTTCTAAAAAGTCCTAAAATTCCTACCTAAAATTTTCCAGAAGTATGCTATGATCCCTGCATCTATTCCTTCTAACGACGTGTTCAACTTGTCTTTTTCTGTAAATCTTGAAGCCAATTCTAAATCAACAGTTTTGGCCACATCAACTAAGTCTTCATCACTCTGCATTTCCTTCGTGCACCTTTGCTTCATTTTCTTCAGATAAAGTTTTACGGCAGGTACTACATAAAAGTTGGCCAGGTATTAAATTTATGTTGTTGTTTTTTTCTTTGTGATATTTTGCCTTTTGAAAAGTTATTTTTCTTAGATCTCTCTTGTTTGTAATAGGCTTTAAATGCCTTTTATAGGGGTCACAGCAAAATTTCTGTCTTTGGTCAAAGTAAGTAAAATAGTAATAAAAGTGATGACAGCAAATAGTGTCAACTTCTTTGTCATAATTTTGGAAACCTGTTCTCCAAGTCAATAACTGTAATTGCTCTTCATTTAATTTTTCTTTACATACATATATACATATCACTAAGCTGTTCTCTGAGATTCAGAGGTTAGCTCCAAAAAGAAATACAAACTTCCAGATATTTTTACTTATTGTTGTCGTATCAAACTTCGCCATTTACAGCGATCTTGACATACAACTCGTGCTTCACTGATATCCATTACACGCCGTACACAAGATCTTTTATACTTCATACTCATAATCTTTTTCTCATGCAGACACTCCTGAATCTGATCCACCCATGTCTTCCTTGGCCTTCCTCTGCCTTTCCTTCCTGCCACTTGGGCTGAAAATATTTTCTTAGTAAGCATTTCATCACTCATTCTTTCAACATGGCCAAACCACCGAAGCATATTGGTCTCCACCTTGCTAACAACATTTTGCTTTACATCACACAACTGCAATACATCTTCATTCCTCACACAATCAGATCGTATCTTGCCACAAACCCCACGTAAGTAACGCATTTCTCCAGCACACAAACAACTCCTATGTTTCTTCTGCAGTACTCAGGTTTCACTGCCATACATCAGAGTAGGAACAATTACTGTTTCATACACAGCCATGCAGGACTCTCTAGAGAACCCAGCATTCCTGTGAAAACCTCCCAGAGCAGCTATGACTTTCAAAGAATTCACTCGCCTACTGATTTCACTATCCAACTTGTTCTCTCTGTCAAACATGCTTCCTAAATACACAAACTCACTCACCTGGTCAATCACAGTGCCATTTATACTTACATTACATTCAGTGCTACCCATTCCTCTCTCAAACACCATAACTTTGGTTTTTCCCTTATTTACACTAAGTTTGAATTTCATGCAAACTTCGTGCATCCGAGTCAACATACTCTGCAACTCACTTTTGCTCTCTGCCAACAGGACAGTGTCATCAGCATACAGCAATCTGCACACACGGATATCACCAAGACATAAGCCGCTATTATCTATTTTGGCCTCACGCATACATGCGTCCATAAATATATTAAACAGCCATGGTGACATTACACAACCTTGTCTAACTCCTGCACCAATGGAAAACCATTTTGATAAAACACCATTCACTCGTACACAAGCTCTACTACCTGCATACATGGCTTTTACACTATTAAGTAGATTCCCAGTAACACCATATTCATTCAATACCTTCCACAAAAGTATCCTATTGACTCTGTCATAAGCTTTCTCTAAATCTATGAAGGCAGTGAAAACTTTCTTCCCAACAGCCAGATACTTTTCAATCATCGTGCGTAATGCAAAAATCTGGTTAGTGCAGCCTTTACCAGGCATAAAACCACTCTGAACATCCCACACTTTCTCTGATGTAAGACCCCGTACTTTTTCAATAACAACCTTACCAAACACTTTCCCTGGCACACTCAGTAGGCTAATACCACGATAGTTCTTGCATTCCGTCTGATCACCTTTTCCCTTATACAAGGGAACAATGATAGCATCCTTCCAATCCCTAGGGACCATTCCTGACTCCCAGCACAACAGGCAAATTTCAGTTGACCAGTCAATTATAGAGTCACCACCATACTTCAACATCTCTGCAGTTATGCCATCAACTCCTGGAGCCTTACCATTCTGAAGAGATTTTAGAGCTTTACACACTTCTTCTCTTGAGATCCTTCCTGTGCTTTCATCCCTCATTGTGACATCATCTGCATCTGTCTCAGAATCATTTTTGCTCTCCTGATCTAATAACTCACAGAAGTGTTCGCCCCATCTGTCACTTAACTCATTGGGCTCCCATATCATTTCCAAAATCTCATTCTTCACACAACTTACAACTTTGTTTCCCATATTTTTCCTGAGTCTCATGTACTTCCAGAAGGACTTTCTATCTTTCCAAAAAGCCAGTTCATGCCTTTCCACTTTCTCTTTCCTATCTTTTGCCTTACTGTGGCAAACCAGCTTAGCAGCTTCACGCTTCTTACAGCGATATTCATCCACAGAGACTCTACCTTGCAACATCCCCAAATAGGCTTCCTTCTTTTTCTTTACTGCCGCCTCGTCAATCTCACTATTCCACCGAGCATCACCTCTATTGTTACCCACTATTGGGGTGCCACAGACCTCTTTAGCACCAGTGACAACACAGTTCTTAAAACATTCCCACTTCTTTTCTACATCCCTCTCACAAGATTTCAGATCCTTCAGTCGTTCTCTGAGTAAGTCAGAATACCGCTGATGATCTTCAAGGAGCCTATCAACCTTTATTCTTTCTATCCTGGGTCTCTTCCTATTCCTTTTCCTCCAACCAACATTAAGTTTCACTCGTGACACTACCAAGTAATGATCAGAACCAGCATCCGCACCTCTCATCACACGGGTGTCAACAACTAAGTGTTTCAAACGCTGATCGTAAACAACAAAATCTATCACATTCTTTTGACCAAGAGTACGATTTTCCCAAGTATATGTGTGTATATACTTGTGGTTGAAAAATGTATTAGATACACACAAATCATACTCAATGCAGAGTTCAATTAATCTTTCACCATTATCATTCACACAAGGATCATTAAACTTACCCAGAACATTGTCAGAAATTGCATTCTGCACACCTACTCTAGCATTGAAATCCCCTGCTATTATAACTTTTTCTTTAGCACCAAACTGCCTCAAAACAGCTTTTAGCTCATTCCAGAAATCTTCTTTCTTATCAGAAGGTTCCGAGTCACAAGCAGCATACACTACAACAATTACAATTCTCTGAAGTTTCACTTTCAAACGAATCCAGAGAATTCTCTCACTTATGCAACTATAGTGAATCAAGTTGTTCTTCATCTTTTCACTTAAAATCACACCTACACTAGCCTGTCCTCTCATATTATCCAATACTCCAGACCACACACTCACCGTGCCATTCACTTCTTCTACCCCAATTTCCTTCTTTTTGGTTTCACTTACACACAGCACATCCAGTCTATACTTATTCATCTCCTCAATCACCTCACTCATCTTGCCATTTATACCTCTAGTATTCCATGCACCAATCTTACATTCACTCAGCCGAGATTGCTTTCTCATACGCCGTTTAGAAAGTCCAGGTCGATTCCGTGGTGGACCGTCCTTCTCAAGTGTGGTAGGTCCACCATATCCCACACTTGAGTCATTCTTAAAATTTCTTTTTGTCTTTTTAATCAGGTAAGTACATTAGTGTGGGGGATTAGCCCACAGCTGAGGGTTCCAGTTGGTCATTCAACCTAAGATTCTGGAACAAAACCCAGTGAGTTGGGATCTTTTCGCCAATGTCACACAGAACTAGCTTGCACCTCTCCAAGATTCACAGAGGCCCTAGTTGCTGTTGTGTGTGCCATTGTTACCACAGAGCGCCCAGAGAAGGCAAACCCATCGCTCACTACGACCGCCCGCTTTAATTTTTCTTTGATGATAAATATATCATTTTTTGTTGTTAAACCTTTATTAGAACAAGAAGATGATGGCTTAATAACATTTTTTGTTGTTAAACTTACCTTGCATACATTTTCAGACCCACATTCCAAAGAATAATCTGCTTCCATAGTTAGAAACAAACACCCTCTACAAATAAAGAGAAAAAAACACTAAAAATATCATCACTAAAATAGACTACAAATTATGTACAAGCAGACAGCACAAAAAAATGATCATCACTTGACAGCTTACACAGTTCAGACTAAAGACAAATGCTGGGCAACAGATGGCACCAGCCTGTCTAGACATGGAGTCTGCATATCACAGCTTGTTCCTTTCACCCTTCTACCCCTACTCTGGTTCCCCTCCCATTCACCTTATGGCTTTATTTTGGCCTCTGCACTCTTAGCATCTGCACTCAACTTACACCACAAGGAAGCAGTTCTACCACTGGAGTCATTTAAGTTGTTCTTTACATCCTACTGTAATCTACACTAAGACGGATGGATTTAAGATGGATCTCTTAAAGAAACTCCTTTGTGTTTCATATCAGATGACGTGAACCATGATGTTCCATTTGTTTATTGTGTTTGATGATTTATTCCAATCTACAACCTTAACAGTTGTAAAATTAGTCTACTTAAAATACTCAAACATAAAATTAAGAGCGTACATTGTAAAAGTAAATTATTTTTCTGAAGTCGTTATGTTATTTACATGATGAGAACAACACTTCATGTTAAAAAAATTAAGTATTTCAGTAGGCTGTAGGTACGTGTGACTTTGGTATTTTCAAAAGTTGGAACTTTGATCCAGGCCCTAAGTTGGCGAAAACTCAAAACCCCACTAATTTTATTACACCATTTTGTTGCATTTTTTTTGTCTAGTTTTCAGTGGTATAATGGGTTTATAGGGATCTGGAGAGAGACTCGTGTTATAGGACAGTATTCAAGTACAGGTCAAAATTTTCGGAAAGTTTTATTTTTGCACGTTTGGGAATTTTTTAGCTATATTAATGACTATTAAACCTCAATCTTACCATACATTTTCATTAACCATTTAATGCTGAGAAAAATGCAAAAAAAATTAACTCTCTATTTTTTAAAAATAACTTTTTTATGGCAAAAACCGTAGCAGTATGCAGGGTAGCTGAACGGGCGATTCCTTGCTTTTTACACATTTTTGCCAAAACTTTGAGGTGCTGTAGTTCTGAAACTAATTGATACAACGAGAAAAAAAATTAGTGTGTGTGCTTATATCCATGTATATGACATACTCACCAAGTTTCAATAAAATATCCCAACCTTGGGTGTCAAACTGTATTTCAGTTGGATGATTTGACATGGAATGACTATTACCTTGTCAACTTCCAGGTTGGTCGCCTCTACAGCTTGCAATATTATTTCTGCCCCCTCACCGTTTTGGTACCCCGAGTAGTCTTTATCCCACCGATCTCATATTCATGAAGTTTATGTAACAAGTCAAATTAATCCCACCTTATCGTCCTTTTCTGAAACTGCACGAGTCAAGTTGTAATTCTCACTTGGCTTACATAGAACGTTTTCTCAAAATTTGTTTTGAAGTTCCCAATTCAATTCTCAGTATAGGCCAAGAAACGACAATCTTTGTCCCCCCCCCACACTGGTTGAACTTTATTGGCCAGTTGCCCTAAGTATGAACCGGCATGAAAATTCAGACAAACAAAAGAGCTCCTTCCCGTCGTTAGGCACCTTGGAAAACTGCCACACATAATAATTCGGAAACTTGGAAAACTGCCACACATTCAAAGTGTTCCTCAGAAGAACAGCAATTTCTGCCCGGCCCCTTATTGAAAAATATGTGGCAGTTTTCTTGTGTGGCAATTTTCCAATATGTGGCAGTTTTCCAAGTTGCTGAAAGATGTGTGGCAGTTTTCCTGTGTGGCGGTTTACAGTGAACCAAAAATTATTCTCTGATTTCAAATCGTTTTCTATTAAATTATATAATGAATTAGTTTTACTAAAAACAAGCGTGCCACGTAGCATTACGATTTCTCACAGTAAAACATTTTCTCAACTTCTCCCACGTCACTGATACTCGTATTAATTTATCAACTGTAAAATTTGATTGACACGTCCTACCACCCCCGCTTTGCACATCTCTGGTTCCCAATTCAATTCTCATTATAGGGTCAAGAAACTGCAATTTTCATACGGCCCCTAAAACTTTTCTGGCCAGTTGTCCGAACCCCGATCTTGACCAGCTAGTTGAAATTAAAGCCTTTCTTAATGAAATAATAAAAAAAAAAGGCCATGATTTTAACAGATGTAAGAGATAGTCGACAGTTGACATATTTTCGAGAAGTGGGCATTTTTCCGTGAGCGTTCTTTCATACATTGAAACAACAGGTTTACTTTCAAGACAGTGGAAAATTTTGAAGTGCAGAAATTAAAAGAGTTTTATATAGACCTACGCGTTGTTATCCAAAATAGGCTGTATGCGGAGTGTGCAATCAATACTGGTTACAGGGAGTTTAATAATTAAGTTTCCAATACTTTTTAAATATTCGAGCGTTAGATTAGCAGTTTATCTTTTAAAGTATTTTACTATCTGGTATGCTGTAAGTTACAAGGTAAATACTTGTTATGTGCACATATGTTAACGAAAAGTTTAGTAAAAACCTGAGAAGAAATGAAAAAATTCTCGTGCGACGCAGTTCTACTTCTCCAATTTCACATAGCCCTGATGATGTTGCCCTCCAAGAGCCTGCCATAGGGGATAGGGAGTAATCGGGGAGCCTTTGTTCGCACTCCTTGGGTCACAGGATTTTGTTTGGTTAAACTCCATTCATCAATTAACAACTAACATGGGCCGTGTCTTAGGTTACCACGCAGGGGAAAGGAACAAACGTCTGAACTCGCTTTTTGCGCTGTTGGGAAATCTTTTGCAGGCCGTCTCAGCTCACTCAAGCCGCTGTTGGGACAACGATATCAGGACGTGTTCAGACGACGATGGCGCTTGCGGGACGGACAATGAAAACGCTTTAACACGCTCTTGGCGTCCAGAGGGTTAAAGCTTTTCAAGTGGAACCCAATCATCTTCAGAATGGTCAGACTTCACAAGTGCTCGCCATCAGCAGAAAAGGAAAACATAAAAACATGCTCTGACTGATGTTTGCTATATGGTTCTCCCCATGTGCCGAAGAAACATCTGGTGTCTTACATCATGCGCAGTTCTAATCTTTGTCATATTCCTGTGTTGCCATCTACGAAACTAAATGGTAATTAGAAACCTTGTTTTCTCTTTTTATGTTTGTTACATTTTGCTTCTTTTGTAATCAAGTTTCTCCATACTTCAGGCATATTGTATGGTTCTTGAATGTTACATGCCACATTTTATTTTTATTTTTTCCAATTGTAGCCGCTTCTGATTATTGAATCTCCCACTCATTACAATGTTTACTAATTATTGTAATATCTTGAAATTGAGGCTCGTCTTTTGTTCCAAACAATATTGTATCAGTGCTGTCTTATTTTTACCCCCCCCCATTTTTAACATGTTGGTTTAGTGTTAAAAATTGGGGGTAAAAAGAAAATAAAACAGCACTGATACAATATTGTTTGGAACAAAAACAAATCTCCAATTTGAAGATATTACAATAATTAGTAAATATCATAATGAATGGGAGGATGCAATATTCAGAAGCGGCTACAATTGAAAAAAAAAAATGTGGCATGTAACATTCAAGAACTATACAATATGCCTGAAGTATGGAGAAACTCGATTAAAAAAAGAAGCAAAATGTAACAAATGTAAGAGAAAATGAGGTTTCTAATTACCATTTAGTTTTGTAGATCTATAGCAACACAGGAATATGGCAAAGATTAGAACTGCATGTGATGTAAGATACCAGATGTCTCTTCGGCACCTGGCGAGAACCCCTTAGCGAACACCAGTCAGAGGATGTGAAGTCTGACCCTTCTGAAGATGAGTGGGGACCACTTGAAAAGCTTTCAGAGCAATTTTTTGGGGTTTCAATGAGGTTCTTTGAAATATATGAATATATTTTTTGGAATTATGATGTAGCGGTAATGCGTATAGACTTTTTTTTAACTGTATGTATGGTTTTTAAGTTATTTTAAAATTCATAAAACTTGCTTTTAACAGTGCTTCAGTATTATGAATTTGTAAAGTTTTGAATTGAAAATGTAATCAGTGATGAAGAAGTAGATGTACAAAAAAACGTATCCTTCTGGTAGAACTTACTATATTCAGTGACGAAGATACAGATTTATGAAGCAACTTACCCTCCTGGAAGAACTTACAAGAGGAACCCTAAAAAGCAGTCACACTGTAAAATGGGGAGCAGGCGAATTCGTAGAACGCGAATTCACCGAAAACAAATTTATCGAACAAACAATTTACCGAAAGAAGACTTTTTCGAAAAAAATGAAGCGAATTCATTAAAATCAGGATGGCGACAAAACCGGGAAATCAGGGAATTCTCAGGGAAAACTGATTTTCTGGAAATCTCAGGGAAAACTCAGGGAATTGGTTTCTACGGAGAGTAAAATCCGGGAAAATGTAATTGTTCCAGTAATGGCCGTTTGCAAAAACCAGTGTGGGAATTTTTTCAATGAAAAACCGCATTTAGACATCGGATTTAGCTTAGCCAACTACCGTATATACTCGCGTATAAGTCGAGAAATTTGGGACAAAATGAGAGCTTCAAAGTAATGGGGTCGACTTATACGCGGGGTCTAAAAAAATCGTAAGTCCAAAAGTTCTTCCCGTGAGGCAAAAGGCAATCCATCCCAAAAAAATTAAAAAATGCCGATGCGGTATTAATTACGAAATCGCAACCCTCCGAAAGAAAAGAAAAAAGAAAGAAAGAAAGAAAAAACGCCGATGTGGTAGAATTACGAAATCGCAAACCTAAGAATTTCTCCGCGCTTTGAGAAGTCTCCTCTCTCCTGGCTTTGCGTATCCACAGCGCAGTCACAGCCGCGCATAGAAAGCTCCGCTCTTCCGACTACCAGTTGATTGCACTGATCTTCGACGTAACGGCAAAGAATATCACGCGAAGCGTTTTTCTTTGGTAACGGAGCCATGTGACAGCCAGTGTTAGGTGTTGCTTGTTCTTAATCACACGTGTCTCGCTTCTCCTATTATGGGTGACACGGATTGTGTAAAGAAACGGATGTCCTATAACGCAGGATTAAAGTTGAAAGTGGTTTCTTTTGCAGAAAATACTAACAACTGTGCTGCTTCTCGTCAATTTGGCATTAACGAAAAACTGATTCGAGATTGGCGTAAAAAAACCCCGGACTTGGTGAAAATCGCAAAAGGCGCTGCGCTGTGGAACGACATCTTTCCCAGAGCTGGAAAGTGTCTTGAATGATTGGATTGTGGGCTGCAGACAAAATGGTTACATTGTAATGCGAACTGGTATACGTTTGCGAGCAATGAAGCTCGCAAAAGATGAAAAGTTGGCAGCCGCAAATAACACTTTTCGTGCCTCACCAGGTTGGTGCACAAGGTTCATGAACCGCTATGGGTTGTGTCTACGCCAGCGCACCAAAATTGCACAAAAGTTACCTAGTGAACTCGAAGCAAAGATAATGGAATTTCAAAAGTATGTACCGTAATTTTTGGGCTAAGAGCCGCGGCTCTTACGTTACTAAAAGTGAAATTTTTCGGGTGAGCGGCCCTTATGCCGAATTTGTTTTCGATAAGACTTTGTTCCCTCCCTCTTTGTTTTTTTTTTGTTGTTGTTTTTTTCATGCAGATGCTTAGTAAATTTTTTCAAACCACGTCTTTTTTTGTTCACGAACTCGACTGTGATCATGACCCCCCTTCTACTCATACGTTAGACAATAACTCCGCTGTCCTGATGTTGGTTTAGGAGGGAAAGTGGGGGAGAACAGGAATGCCTGACTCAAACGTCCTTTGCATGGGTGATGGAATGGGGACATAAGCACACAGACGCTCCGAGGCTTCTGTGGATAGCTTGCCCAGCGGTAACGGCTCAGTGCGCAGTAAATGAAAGTAGGTCAAACCACTTGAAAGAGAGAAAGCGCACCGCCGTTTCGAAGTGTTAGCGGCAGATCAGCGGCGAACACGTGCGAAGCAGCTGGTAAAAGGAAACGTCTCTACATGAGAAAAAAAGCATAACATAGAAGGAACATATTATTAAAGAAAACATTAATCGAAAGCATAACAAGCGATAATTTATAAGTTAATTACTTCTAAGACAGATTCTATTGCGGTGAACAGAGAACCATCCTGTAGCAGACATCCACATTGAATGGAATTTAGACAATTGTGCGGTTTTACGAGCAATGCGATATTCTAACGGGAGTCTTAAGATTAACTGTGATGTATACTGATTATATAAATGGTTCTGAGCATTTAACAAAGGCAAACAAATAACATCATTAGCATGATTAATAAAAAATGTATAAATAAAAATGTTTGCCAGTATGAAAAAATAAGTGTGTAAAGCAGATCGACACTGAGTTGCAGAATTAGCCTTTGAAGTATACATATAATCACGTTGGGCGTGAGTTAATTCATGAAAATAAGGAAGATAATTTAGCTTTCTGAGCAGCACCACGACTTCACAGGTGCGGCCCTTACGGCAACTTTTGCTTCCAAGATTGCAAAAATTCTCACCTGCGGCTCTTAGTCCGAAAATTAAGGTAATTCAAAAGAGAAAAGAGACTGCTTTTGAACTTTCCCAAATAGGGAACATGGATGAAACCGCCATGTGTTTCGACCTTCCTGGAAATAAGACGGTGAACCAAAAGGGCGAAAAAAATATCTTGATCAAAACGACTGGCCACGAAAAATCCAGTTTCACGGTTGTTCTTTCCTGTTTGGCCGACGGCAGTAAGCTACCTCCGGTAATTATTTTCAAACGCAAAACTCTGCCGAAAAGCGTTGTCTTTCCGTCTGGTGTGCTCGTTCGTGCCCATGAAAAAGGATGGATGAACGAATCCGGAACAATTGACTGGTTAAAGAATGTGTGGAACAAAAGGCCAGGTGCACTTTTGAGGAAACCTTCTCTTTTGGTGTGGGATATGTTTGTTGCACACCATTGTGCAGAAGTGAAAAAAAACTGCAGAAAATTCAAAAACAACTCTTGCTGTCGTGTCATCCCAGGTGGGTTGACATCTGTTCTTCAACCACTAGATGTCTGCCTTAATAAGCCCTTCAAGGACAATGTGCGGAGGTATTGGGCTGATTGGATAAGTTCCGATTTGCCGACTGAAACCAAGGGCGGAAAACTAAAGAAGCCGGATATCGTTTTGATTGCGCGATGGGTCAAGGATGCTTGGGATGCGATACCTGCGGAAATGGTCGTGAAATCATTCAAGAAATGTTGCATTAGTAATAAACTTGATGGCACAGAAGATGATGAGATTTTTATGAGTGATGATGACAGTGATTCTGATGACACAGGCATAGATGGGAATACTGATGTTTATGATGACGAGCCGATGACTGAGAAAGACTTTTTTGAACTGTTTGGCGAGTCTGACTCGGAATCGGATTTTGAAGGGTTCCGATGAAGTTTTTGGGTATGCAAATTAAATTTAGTATTATATATATTTTTTTTTTCGTTTTCAAATGTTTTTGAATAAATTCATTGAATTTTTTTTCTCATTCCGGGATCGACTTATACGCGAGTTTCCGATTTCTTACGATTTTTTTCCTCTGAAAGTGGGGGGATCGACTTATACGCGATTTTCCGATTTCGTACGATTTTTCCCATTGAAAGTGGGGTTGGGGGTCGACTTATAGGCGAGTATATACGGTGCCGCGGCGCGGGCGAAAACTGCAGCAGCAAAACGCACCCTTCAGCTTCAACACCACTGTCGCTCACATCTAACTTGAGTGAATAGGGAGACCAATTAGAGGTCATGGCGGCACGTAATGTGAGCTCCCAAGTCTGGCGGAGCACATCCCTCACCTGACTGACATCATTCTCTTCCTCAGACTGACATCATTCTCTTCCTGACATCATTCTCTTCATGCAGACTGACATCATTCTCTTCCTCTGGTGCGGCCATTGCAGTTTTTTTCTCCTTCTTTTGAAAGGACATGTGTTGCGAGATTCATCACTGAAAAAGAAAGTAATGTTGTACGCCCCGAGACGTCATTTACTCCAAAAATCAAGAACAATTGTATTCCGTAAATTTTTGCTTTTCATTAATTTTTGTGCGTATTCGTGTGAAAGCTTAGCATATATTATCATTGAGATTTGGATTTTCGCTTCACTTATTCTTTCAACTAATTACTTCCATTGTCTCTTTTGTCTGTCCAAGGACTTAGAGACATAAAAATAGCGCCCATGGCCTCTTAGGGCCCAGAGGTGGCACTTATTGTTATTATTTATTATTTAAATATTTAATTTTGAATTAAAAATTTCTGCTTGGCCTAAAATGTTCAATTAAATTTAGGTTTTCCTGCGTGCGTGCGCACTTGTGTGAACCACCAAAGTAATTGAGAATATACTGATTTCTCAGGTGCTTAGAATTTCAAGAATTTGCAGCAACAATTTAAACTTCAATTACCACGTTAATATACTTTTAGAAAGTTTTCTAGAGAACAAAATTCCTACTTCTTTCATTAAAAGAACTTTAAGAAAAATTATTCTGAATAATAGAGTAAGGTTGACAGATCTGCTTTAATTTTCTACACAGTTAATAATATGATTCTGACCAATGAAAGCCTTTTGGAAGTTGGCTAGAGGATGGTATTAACTACTAAAAGGAACCTTAGTGCTATGGATAAGAAGGTCCTATTAAAAATAAAAAAATAAATAATATAGATAAAATCACAAAAAAACTTAAAAATCTGTTTATATAAGAAAATAAATATAAAAGAAAACTAGTTATTCACTCACCAGAATAGCTATACTAAAAATAGTAAAACTAACATTAAAATTAATAGGATTCTGAATAGTCTATAGAAGCTCACTAAGGTGATTAAATACATGCAAAGGTTATTAAATACACTACATGTGTGTTTCATGATATTTCTCATGTATTCTGGAGAGTTTATTCTACTCTTTCTGATCATACAGGTCCACAATCTTAATTATATATATTTTTTCTCCGGTTGAAATTCTCCGCGAGTAGGATTTTTTTCAGAGTGTGGAGGCCTTCAGCCCCACCCACACTGCCCCCAGCGAATTGGGAGGGGCAGGGGTGTTTGGAAGTTTGGGTAGAAAAGTCGGCCATGTTTCATCTAGTGTGAAAGAAGCAAAGTTGCATAAGAGGTAAGCTCTCTTCTTTGTCTTTTGGTTTTTTAGGTATTCCGGGTTCAATATTTGAACTTCTTGAACATTTTTCTTTTCTTGCTTTAAGTTTTTAGGCACTAGCAAGTCTATCAACTTTTTTGCGTATTTTAACTCTTACTTTTCTTGGTATCTTTGCACGTTTTTTAGGGAACTAAGGCTAAGCAGCCGCCCGATGCATTGTACTTGTAGTCTGCACTGTATTTTCAATGCAGTTAAGGACTTATTAACTACTTAATTATGCACTTAAAGCACTTCTGAAATACTTTGTACATATTGCAACTAATTGTTTATGTAACATAACCTTCACAAAGCTTTTCTTTAGTTTATTATTGTCTTTATTTTATTCTCGTTTTTGTGTAGTCAGAAGTAGTGGAGTAGTGGGTTTTTATAATCCAGTTTTCTTTCAAGAATCTGTGCTTTAAGAACTTGTAATACTTCTGTATTGATATTCAGGTTTGAATTCTCTCTCAGGCGAACTTGACTATTTGTTAATTACTGAACATTATTTCTAGTTCATTATGTCACTCTTACAATTTGAGTTTCCTATAATCATCTTCTTTCTGTTTAATAGTAACAGATGAAGAGCATGGGTCGGGCCAGGAGAGTTATGGATGCAATCTAAATTGTTAACTAAAGCTAGGTCATACAACTCTGCGGAGGACATGACATATATATTTATATTTTTAGGTGGGTTAATTACTTGCATCCATGGCTTTGCAGAAACCCATTTCCAAATAGGTCTTTGTGGAAGTGAGAAAATGCAGTTTTTGCTGGTCCTTGATAAAGCCAAGGCTCAGTATTCTCGACACTTTCTGCATTCAGTTGTTCTTTTTTTCTTTTTTCTTTTTACTCACACCGGTGAATACATAACCTTTTCTATGTTGTACTTGGTATGAGTTAAAAAATTTTTTAGCTTCAGTTTCTTCTTAATAGAATATATATATATATATATATACTTATTTATTTATTTATTTTCCATTTAATGAGTTTAAAAAAATATGAAATTGCTGAAATTTTTTTAAATTTAAAAAAAATACTGTTACAATTACCCACGACTTTCAAACGGTTGTGATATACATTTTTAATTTCTGTGGCAATCGGGCTGTAACTCTGAGTAATGCTTAAATTACATAAACTGAATCACTGGATTTTAGGCCGTAAATAACGAATGACCACATCCTAAAAGAGTTTAGAGTTCACAAATCGTCAGCGCCTTTTGGAGGGAGGGAAAAATAAAAAAAGAAATATAATTTATTTCCCTTTAGTCTTGGAGCTGTAGCTGAAGTGCTAGAGGCATTCTGTTTGAAGTAAAGCAAAATAAGCAAGTGGGAGTGGGGTTGGTACCTTGGGGAGAGTGGGGAGGGAGTGAAGTTATGGAGGTCACGGGTCAGAGCAGCATGAAACAATCGAATGTTCCATGGAATGAAAATGGCACTATTTAGCAAAGGCTTCTGAACATCGTAATAGAGAATCTCTCAGGAAGAGAATGTACTGTAATCTTTTGGCTAAGAGCCACGGCTCTTACTTTAATAAAAGGGAAATTTTTCGGGTGTGCGGCCCTTATGCCGAAGTCGCTGTTATGCCGAATTTGTTTTTTGATAAGACTTCGTTTCCTTTTTTTTTTTTTTTCATGCAGATACTTAGTCAATTTTTTCAAAGAATGTTTTTTTTCACAAACTGGAATGTGATCCCCCCCCCTTCCCCTTTCTTTTCATATGTTATACATATTTTTTAAATGAACACTGAAAGCAGATGGGGAAACTCTGTCAGAATTAATTTGTAAAATCAATTTTGTTTCTTTTTACCCAGCCACTTTGCGATGCTCAAAAGCCCACACGTGCCCCTAAATACCACATGGGAGACGGCAGAGTCAGTGTATGGACAGTGCAGGCTTTCAGCGAACATTGCTTAAAAATAATGAAAAGAAAATGCCTAACTTCTAAACTTTCCATCGGATTTTGACGAAATTAAATTTCACATGGGGGTTTATTTTGATGTGTCTTGGTTACTGAAAAATTTGCATTCGGTTATTTAAAAAATTTGAGAAATTTTTATTCATAAAAATTTCTCCCAGTTCAACTTCGCAAGAGTCGAGAAAGGTCACGTGTTGCGACTTTAATCACAGCCGATGCTTTGTTGCTGGCTGGCACCGTTGAACTTTTGTGTCTTGTTCAGTGACAGTTCTGCCATAAACAGTAGCAGCCCTCTCAGGCCTTTTGGTGTTTCCCATAGTGATACTTTCCTTTTTTCTCCATCAGGGGGAGGGGTGATCGGATCTCGCTGTTGTTGGTCGACAAAGATCATAGGTCCCTTCCTTCATTCCTTGCCTTCCACTGTTAATCAGTTTTAAAAGGTGGGTGCTTCCTCCACGCTGTACCTCATCGCAACTAGCTTTGTCATCACTACAGCAAGTTACGTTTCTTTTTCTTTGCAACGTGCATTCATCGGACACTTATTCATTTTCCCAAGTGCACGAAAAATCCTTGTTTTTTTCTTTAGTTATTGTAATTACTTCTGTAATACAAAGATGTCCCATTTTAAGTGCTCATTTTAAACTGATTGGAAGACAAAGTATTCATGGATTTCTGAAGTGCCATTCGATAAGAGCCTGGCGTACTGTCAACTATGCCAGTCGAAGTTTAGTTTGAGTAATATGGGTTTACGAGCAGTGACAAGTCATCGACATGGAAAAAAACATTTAGTAAAAGAAAAAAGTGCTTTAACAACAAGAAGTGTTGGGAGCTTTTTTTCATCATCGTCTAAAAAATTGACTACATCTGATTCTACGGATATAGTGGGAAACTGCACAAACAAGTCCCAGGTTGTGGGTAGTGAACCTGCAATTGCTCCATCAACTTCACTTGCAACATGACCAAATTTCTTTTAAAAGAAAGTGTTTCAGAAGCAGAGATAATGTGGTGCTTGCAATCTATGATGACACACAAATCATTACGGTCTGCAGAGAAAGATGTACAGTGCTTCACTAGAATGTTCCCGGATTCTGATATAGCAAAAAGTATGAAACTGGGCTGGGATAAAATGGCATACATAATTGTTCATGGTATCTCACCGTTATTTGAGAATGCCTTGCTAGAGGAAATTCTTGCTTTTGAACATTTTGTCGTAGGATTTGACGAATCCCTTAACAAAATATCTCAGAAACAGCAGATAGACCTGAATGTGCAGTTTTGGAAAACAGATGAAAATGAGGTCCAAACTCGTTATTTCACATCAGTGTTCCTTCATCGGACTCGTGCTTCCGATTTATTAACTGCATTCAATGATGTTACACGGTCTTTGGATGTAAAACAAAAGCTTTTACAGCTATCGATGGATGGTCCTAATGTCAACAAGAAATTTTATAAAGACCTCCAAGATGACTTAAAAGATGGAAATGACCTAGATGGACCAGAACTTCTTAACACTGGATGTTGTGGATTGCATGCGGTAAATGGCGCCTTTAAAACGGGAACTGTGGCTACTGGATGGAAAATTCTAGAATTCCATAGGGCATTTGCCTCCTCGGGGCGCTCCGTGGTAACAATGGCACACACAACAGCAACTAGGGCCTCTGTGAATTTTGGAGAGGTGCAAGCTAGTTCTGTGTGACATTGGCGAAAAGACCCCAACTCACTGGGTTTTGTTCCAGAATCCTTAGGTTGAATTACCAACTGGAACCCTCAGCTGTGGGCTAATCCTCCACACTGATGTACTTACCTGATTAAAAAGACAAAAAGAAATATGAAGAATGACTCAAGTGTGGGATATGGTGGACCTACCACACTTGAGAAGGACGGTCCACCACGGAATTGACCTGGACTTTCTAAACGGCGTATGAGAAAGAGATCTCGGCTGAGTGAATGTAAGATTGGTGAATGGAATATACTAGAGGTATAAATGACAAGATGAGTGAGGTGATTAAGGAGATGAATAAGTATAGACTGGATGTGCTGTGTGTAAGTGAAACCAAAAAGAAGGAAATTGGGGTAGAAGAAGTGAATGGCACGGGGAGTGTGGTCTGGAGTATTGGATAATATGAGAGGACAGGCTGGTGTAGGTGTGATTTTAAGTGAAAAGATGAACAACTTGATTCACTATAGTTGCATAAGTGAGAGAATTCTCTGGATTCGTTTGAAAGTGAAACTTCAGAGAATTGTAATTGTTGTAGTGTTATGCTCCTTGTGACTCGGAACCTTCTGATAAGAAGGAAGATTTCTGGAATGAGCTAAAAGCTGTTTTGAGCCATTTTAGTGCTAAAGAAAAAGTTATAATAGCAGGGGATTTCAATGCTAGAGTAGGTGTGCAGAATGCAATTTCTGACAATGTTCTGGGTAAGTTTAATGATCCTTGTGTGAATGATAATGGTGAAAGATTAATTGAACTCTGCATTGAGAATGATTTGTGTGTATCTAATACATTTTTCAACCACAAGTATATACACACATATACTTGGGAAAATCGTACTCTTGGTCAAAAGAGTGTGATAGATTTTGTTGTTTACGATCAGCGTTTGAAACACTTAGTTGTTGACACCCGTGTGATGAGAGGTGCGGATGCTGGTTCTGATCATTACTTGGTAGTGTCACGAGTGAAACTTAATGTTGGTTGGAAGAAAAGGAATAGGAAGAGACCCAGGATAGAAAGAATGAAGGTTGATAGGCTCCTTGAAGATCATCAGCGGTATTCTGACTTTCTCAGAGAACGACTGAAGGATCTGAAATCTTGTGAGAGGGATGTAGAAAAGAAGTGGGAATGTTTTAAGAACTGTGTTGTCACTGGTGCTAAAGAGGTCTGTGGCACCACAATAGTGGGTAACAATAGAGGTGATGCTTGGTGGAATAGTGAGATTGAAGAGGCATTAAAGAGAAAGAATGAAGCCTATTTGGGGATGTTGCAAGGTAGAGTCTCTGTGGATGAATATCGCTGTAAGAAGCGTGAAGCTGCTAAGCTGGTTCGCCACAGTAAGGCAAAAGATAAGTCCTTCTGGATGTACATGAGACTCAGGAAAAATAGGGGAAACAAAGTTGTAAGTTGTGTGAAGAATGAGATTGGAGAAATTATATGGGAGCCCAATGAGTTAAGTGACAGATGGGGTGAATACTTCTGTGAGTTATTTGATCAGGAAAGCAAAGATGATTCTGAGACAGATGCAGATGGTGTCACAATGAGGGATGAAAGCACAGGAGGGACCTCAAGAGAAGAAGTGTGTAAAGCTCTAAAATCTCTTCAGAATGGTAAGGCTCCGGGAGTTGATGGCATAACTACAGAGATGTTGAAATATGGTGGTGACTCTATAATTGACTGGTTAACTGAAATTTGCCTGTTGTGCTGGGAGTTAGGAATGGTCCTTCGGTATTGGAGGGATGCTATCATTGCTCCCTTGTATAAGGGAAAAGGTGATCAGACTGAATGCAAGAACTATTGTGGTATTAGCCTACTGAGTGTGCCAGGGAAAGTGTTTGGTAAGGTTGTTATTGAAAAAGTACGGGGTCTTACATCATTGAAAGTGCCGCCCTGGTGGCGCAGTGGTCTAAGCGATGGCCTCTGATCATTCGTCCGTAAGGGGTCCAGGTTCGAATCCCGGTCAGGCATGGATGTTGTGTTTGTCTTACGGCACTGGCTCTCTCCCTTCCCTGGAACCAGTGACCCTAAATTAGGGACGGGCGACTGCTTGCCCATTGAGTTGCTCACGGTGGTCGTTAAACCTACAATAAAAAAAATCATTGAAAGTTTGGTATGTTCAGAGTGGTTTTATGCCTGGTAAAGGCTGCACTAACCAGATTTTTGCATTACGCAAGATGATTGAAAAGTATCTGGCTGTTGGGAAGAAAGTTTTTGCTGCCTTCATAGATTTAGAGAAAGCTTACGACCGAGTGAATAGGACACTTTTGTGGAAGTATTGAATGAATATGCTGTTACTGGGAATCTACTTAATAGTGTAAAAGCCATGTATGCTGGTAGTGTATGTACGAGTGAATGATGTTTTATCAAAATGGTTTTCTATTGGTGCAGGAGTTAGGCAAGGTTGTGTAATGTCACCATGGATGTTTAATATATTTATGGGTGCATGCATGCGTGATGCCAAAATAGATAATAGTGGTTTATGTCTTGGTGATATCTGTGTGTGCAGATTGCTGTATGCTGATGACACTGTCTTGTTGGCTGAGAGCAAAAGTGTGTTGCAGAGTATGTTGACTCGGATGCACGAAGTTTGCATAAAATTCAAACTGCATACAAATAAGGGAAAAACCAAAGTTATGGTGTTTGAGAGAGGAACGGGTAGCACTGAATGTAATGTAAGTCTAAATGGTACTGTGATTGACCAGGTGAGTGAGTTTGTGTAATTAGGAAGCATGTTTGACAGAGATAACAAGTTGGATGGTGAAATCAGTAGGCGAGTGAATTCTTCTTTGAAAGTCATAGCTGCTCTAGGAGGTTTTCACAGGAATGATGGGTTCTCTAGAGAGTTCCGCATGGCTGTGTATGAAACTGTAATTGTTCCTACTCTGATGTATGGCAGTGAAACCTGGGTACTGCAGAAGAAACATAGGAGTCGTTTGTGTGCTGGAGAAATGCGTTACTTACGTGGGGTTTGTGGCAAGACACAATATGATTGTGTGAGAAATGAAGATGTATTGCAGCTGTGTGATGTGAAGCAAAATGTTGTTAGCAAGGTGGAGACCAATATGCTTCGGTGGTTTGGCCATGTTGAAAGAATGAGTGATGAAATGCTTACTAAGAAAATCTTTTCAGCCCAAGTGGCAGGAAGGAAAGGCAGAGGAAGGCCAAGGAAGACATGGATGGATCAGATTCAGGAGTGTCTGCATGAGAAAAAGATTATGAGTATGAAGTATAAAAGATCTTGTGTACGGCGTGTAATGGATATTAGTGAAGCACGAGTTGTATGTCAAGATCGCTGTAAATGGAGAAGTTTGATACGACAGCAATAAGTACAAATATCTGGAAGTTTGTATTTCTTTTTGGAGCTAACTTCTGAATCTCGGAGAACAGCTTAGTGATATGTATGTATGTATGTATTGTACTATTTGTTTAAAGATTTGCCAGCAAGAAGGGCACTGTATACGCTGTACTCAAACTCTACTTTATTTCCCCAAAAATTTTGTTCAGTTAGGTGGCTGGGGAACTCTTAAGTTGCCCAAAGAGCAATGGATATAATTCTTTTCCTGAAGAGTTTCATTGATGGAGTTGAGAAGAATGGCCAAGCCCCTACCAGCAAAAGCTACCAGGCTGTGAAAGAGGTTATGCAGGATAAAGTATTTCCAGCAAAGCTGTCTTTCTTCAGGACAATAGCTAGCGAAATGGAGGGTTTCTTGCATGAGTATCAAACTGATGTCCCAATGATACCCTTTCTATATACTGATCTCTCCATTCTGATGCGAGGGCTTATGGAGAGGTTTGTAGAAGATGAGAAATTATCAAACGCTGACATCATGGGTATTGATTTAAATGATGCTGCAAACATACGTCCAGCAAAGCGAGTCGGTGTTGGAATAGCCACACAGTGTTTTCTTAGAAAATCAAATGTGTCAGAGAAGGATATTGCCTTATTCAAAAATGAGTGTAGAAAATTCTTACTGAAATGTGTTTCCAAGATGACAGAGCGCTCACCGTTAGCTTATACTTTGACGAAGTCAGTGTCTTGTTTAGACCCAGCAGTTGTGTTAAAGGAGAAAGTATTTACCAAATGTCTCACACAACTGCTCTTTATTTTATCTCAGAAAAATTGGATTGGAGGCTTGCCAGCAGATAAAGACAAAAAACAGATGAAAGACATCTGTAGCATGCCTCATGTAATAAAGTGCTTCCAACAATATAAAATATCTGAAAGGATTGATAAATTCTGGTCTGCTGTTTTTGATGCAGAAGGTAGCTGTGGAGATGCAGTAAAGGTGATGAAGATGGTTATGATCCTATCGCACGGCAATGCCAATCTTGAACGAGGGTTTTCTATAAACAGTGACTTTGTGGGAAAACATGAGCGAGTTGTCACTGGTGGCCAGAAGAAGGGTCTATGATCATGTTACTTCTAAGGGTGGCCTTGCTGGTCTGGCTGTTACGAAACAGATGGTCCATTATGCTCGAAATGCAAGAGCAAGGTTTGATGAATCAAAAAAACTGCAAATCAAAGAACAGCTGAAAAAAAGGCTGCTCTAAAAAGGAAAAGGGAAGCAGCATCACAGCTGAAGGAGTTGGCCTCTAAAAAGGCAAAAGTTTTGCAACAGGCACAGAGAGAGGGGGATATTATAGAACAACAGATGAGAGAGCTCTTAGGATGCAGCAAAAAAGTTACTGAAATGTTTGCAGTAGTAAGAAATCTAGATACGTAAGTTCAGAGTTGTATAAAAATAAAATGTATCTGCGTACACTATAAATAATTATTGCAACTTGCAGATTCCAGTGAGGACAAAATAAATACATTACAATTGAATGTGCAGCAATGTGTGTAAAATGGACTTTCATGGCGAAATATTAAAACGTTGGACTCTGAACCTCATACAAACAAGAGACGAATTAAAGATTTTTTATATCCAGAAAAACAGTTCCATTAATGAACCTTCAAAAATTATAAAAAACATTTTCAACTACTTTATCCAAAAATAAGACTTACAAAATACATATGGAAAAGATTTTAATTTAATAAATGGCAACTGCAATAAAAACCTGACAATAAAATTTAGATTCTTTCTGTGTAAACGAAACTTTTGATACGGTTCCTATACATCGACAACATGCCTTGATAAAATCTGGAGGTCAGAAACGTCTGTAAAAGCAAAAGAACTCAGAAGATGTGAACAATTATTAAAAGTTCAAGTTAAAATTGAATTAATTATATAAATCTCAGTAAAGACTAGAGTATGTGTTATAAATGCTGTAAATAACATTTTTATTTTTTTAATCTACAAGCAAAAACTATATGCAAAATCTGCTAATAATTCGGAAACTGTGCGCACACACGTCTATATTCTGCAACTCTGCGCAAGTTAATTTCTTTTTGAATTATGCTCATTAAACATTTTTCACTTAAATGATTCTAAACTAGATGCATCATTTAAATTTATCTGAAACTTCATTTCAAATCGTAGCAAAATCTTTGTGAAGTTATGGTGTTTAAATTTTAACCACTGAAGGGAGTCTCCCATTTATGGACAAAAGTTTGTGGCCCATAAGCGTCCATAAATGAGCAGAGGTTTCACTGTACTTCTTACCTCTTTGTAACATTTATCGGTCTAAATGCTTAGTCACTCTAGTGTAAAGTTTGACATTCTGGTTGGAAAATTCTACTGGGAACGAATAGATATGATCAGGAAAATTTCATGATAAAATAGAGATGATCAGGGAAATTTCTCTGGAAAACTCAGGGAATTTTTTTCACTACCTTCTGTAGCCCTGAAATAGAGACAACTGGCCGCTAAACAGTTGGACAAGTGCATACACCCACTTTAATGGCCGTATAAAAATTGCAGTTTCTTGGTTTCAGACATGCGCAAAAGCCTAGGGATTGATATTTAATGCATTAGTAAAAGGGCAATAATACTGGTCTTTGTGTCTAAACCTTATGAATGTGAGCACGACGCAATATATTCATAGCGTTTACATAATAAATCAAACTAATAATGCTGTGCTTTTACTTAAGCATCAAATATTAATAAACAGGCCTAGGCTTTTTTTTAACAGTTTTTCTCCTGTCGCGCTCATACACTGGCGTGCAAAAATTAAGGACGAGACGGTTTTTCGAATGTAACGTCGTGCAGAAGGGCTCCACACAACTCAAATCATACCATAAGGTCCTCAAGATGTAAGAATATGGGACAAGTGAGCAAAACCGTCCAAACAAGGAATCCAAAGGATACAAAGGCAAAGACATTTTATTGAAAAGGTAGCTTCGAGCACAACTGGACAGAAGACAGAAACGTCCATGCGACAGGCGGCTGCCAAGAAAAATCCAGTCTTTAGTAGGGGATATGATCACCCCTGACTGCGTTGCAGGATTTACAACGTCTGTCCATGCTGAGGACGAGGTTGTCAAGGAGCTGTTGAGGCATCACGGCCCATTCCTCTTGTAGCGCCAATCGCAGCTGCGGAATCGTTGCTGGCGGCTGGTGACTTGCTGCCAAGCGTCTCCCGAGAAGGTCCCACACGTGTTCGATTGGATTTAGGTCCGAGGACCTTGCGGGCCAATCCATGCGTTGAATATCTTCTCTCTCTAACAGCTCTGCGACAGCCACTGTACGATGATTTGTAGCGTTGTCATCCATGAAGAGGAACTCAGGACCCACAACACCTCTAAACAGATGCACGTGAGGCAGGAGAACCTCGGTACAATAGCGGACACCAGTGACTGAACCTCCTTGGAAGATGTGGAAGTCAGTACAGCTACCAAGCATGATACCGCCCCAAACGAGAACTCCGCCACCTCCAAACCGGTCCCTTTCGATGATGTTGGAGGTGTGATTGTATGTTCCCGGCTCTCATCTGTAAAGAGAATTTGACCCCATTGCTGATGTGTCCAGTTTTTGTGTTCCTGGCACCACAGAAACCACCGTCTCCGATGAGCAGGCGTTAATAGCCCACACTGCACTGGTCGTCGTGCAAATAGACCACCTTTGTGCAGCCTCCTGGCCACGGTAAAACGCGATAACGGGCACCAGTTGTCTGTTGCATGTGTCTTGCGATTTCTTCCACTGTCTGCCGTCTGTCTCTTCTTGCCTGTAGGACAATATACCGGTCGTCCGCCACCGTGATTGCTCGTGGACGACCATTGCTAAACTCTCGGACAGCTGTTCCTGTCGTTTGAAATGCTCTCCAAGCTCATGAAATGAAGCTGTGAGCGATCCCGAACTCCTCGGTCACACTAGTCACACTTCGACCTTCTTCCAACTTCCCAATGACGCGACCTCGGGTAAAGTCATCCAGATGTCATCCACTGGATTGCCTGTTGGCCGTATCACACGGTGGCAGCAACTCGATGTCGTTCAAACCGATGTACACCATGCAATAGCTGTCACCGAATTGCTGAGCGTACACCGCCCGTGTGCTTTTACCTTTCCGACCCCCCCCCCATGTCATGCTGCATATATGCGCATGCCCTACCGTACCGGACCCTAGTCTGTCTCCTGAGTGGTCTTTCGGTCCGTTCTGCCTGCTCGTTCCGCTGTTATGCTAATTTCTCCTCTTCGTCCTTAATTTTTGCCCACCAGTGTATTTATAAGGTTTTGGTACCAAGTCAAGTTAGTATTGCACTTTTACTTAAGCATTAAATATTAACAAATAGGCCTAGACCTTTTTATCTGTTTTTATTCGATTGTGCTCATATTCATAAGGTTTAGACACATGGTCTAGTTAATAACATTGCACAAATTTACTTAGGCATTAAATATTAATGCCTCGGGCTTTTTTTATTCCATCTTGTTCATATTCAAATAGTTTAGACACCAAGTCAAGTTAGTATTATTGCACTTTTACTTAGGCATTAAATATTAATGCCTAGGCCTTTTTAACAGTTTTTATTTGATTGTGCTCATATTCATAAGGTTTAGACATAAGGTCTAGTTAGTATCATTGTGCTTTTATGTGGGCATTAAATATTAATACCTTGGCCTTTTTGACAGTTTTTATTCCATCATGTTCATATTCATATGGTTTAGACACCAAGTCAAGTTACTATTATTACACTTAGGCGTTAATTGGGTTAGGTTTAAACAGTTTTTATTTGATTGTTCTCATATTCATGAGGTTTAGGTACCAAGTCAAGTTAGTATTATTTTGCTTTTACTTAGGCATTAAATATGAATACCTTGGCCTAGGCTTAGGCCTTTTTAGCAGTTTTATTTCTTCATGCTGATATTTATAAGCTTTGCATCAAGTCAGGTTAGTAATATTGTGCTTTTAGTTAAGAATAAATATTCCGTACACTTGAACAAAATCTGTCAGAAAGGTCTGGACCAAAGGCCTATTGATTAATATTTAGTGCCTAAGTAAAAGTGCAATAATACTAACTTGACTTCGTATCCAAACCTTATGATACCAGCACAATAGAATAAAGGTCTAGTTAAAAACTGTTCAAAAGGCCTTGGGCCTATTTGTTAATACAGTATTTACTGCCAAAGTAAAACTGCAATATTACTTAAATGACTTGGTTTCTAAATTATGAATATGAACATGATGTAATAAAAACTGTTAAAACGGCCTAGTCCTGAGGCCTATTTATTAATATTTATGGCCTAAGTAAAAGCACAATAATACTAACTTGACTTGGTACCTTAACCTTATAAATATGAACACGATGGAATAAAAACTGTTAAAAAGGCCTAGGCCAAGGTATTAATATTTAATGCCTAAGTGAAAGCGCAATAATACTAACTTGACTTGGTGTCTACATCTTATGAATATGAGCACGATGGAATAAAAACTGGTAAAAAGGCCTAAGCTGCTTAGGCTTATCTTTAGAGGTGGTCTATGGGGAAAGTAGACACAATGAAATCATGAAATCGTGAAGTCTAAGAAATAAAAAATGCAAGTTTTATACATTTCCCAAACGCTTTTGTGGCCACTTAGCCCACATTCCAATTATAGTCAAAGTTTTTGATGAATCCCTACGATATTGTGTCTTTCTATGATTTCGCTTTCGATGAATTCACCCGAAGCCCTAATTTTCGAAGAATTTGCTTTTCGATGAATCCATTTTAGATTAATTCACCTGGAGCCGTAAAATGTGCTATGTCAAGAAGGTTCATAAGATACATTCTTGTATTATCAGGACTTTCATTTTATGACCAATAATATATATGGTTTTGACTATATTGGTGTGTTTTATGGATATGAGTGACTATTTTTGGATAACTCATTATCAGGGTAAGATTTCATCTTTTTTGCTCACTAGCAAATTTTGCTAGTGACCAAATAGTTTGCTAGCAAAACATTTGCATGACTAGCAAGTAAAACTAAATCACATCATAACTTATTTTCTTATAAAGTTACACAGAAATTTAAATATGTATATAAATATTTTGACTTACCTTTTTTAATTTCTAACAAATTCTCATACCACATGAATATATTTCACTGACATTCTAATTCAGATTTCTTCACATATGGTTTGCGCTCAGGGTGTCTGACTTTGTCATCATACCACTTTATAACTGCTGACCGTGGATTAAAAATCTCTTCTTGTGGCCCTTCTATTTCAATTGTCATCAGAGCATTTAAAGTTTCAACAGACAAATTGTTCCTCCAATCCCCTTGTATTCTTTTTAAAAAACTGAATCTCACCTCACAACATGCAGTACTAAGTGGAAGTATCGCACAAATTTCTGCTAAACTTAATATGTTTTTATAGGCTTCATATTTTTCTTGGAACATCCTGCTCCAAAAATGCTTTGACCCTTTTTTCATTTCACTTTGATGGTTGTTTGCAGCATCCACTTTTAATTCAATAAATTCTCCACTTACGTTGAATAATTCAACTCCACACTTTTGCAGTGGTTCCTTAAAATGCCCAACCATTGTCAATATTTCAGAATTTGCATAATTTTTTAGTTCTTGAGTATCACTTGGCCAATTTGCTACTTCAAATACTGCTTGAAAGCTTTAATATTCCATCGTCTTGCAAATATGCAAATCTAAAGTTAATGCTTTCTAAAACTGCATCAATTAAAACATTTTTTTTAAATGAATGTACAGCACCAGTTCTTTTTTTTTAAAGATTGGCCTTTAAATGTACAATTTCCAGAAAGATGATCCACTTTAACAGTATTTGTAAATTCATGTAAGTTAATGCCTTCTGAAACTTTCATTTCATTTAGCTTTTCCTGAACACTGTGAAGTCTGTTAAGTATTTGATGTAAACTTGTGTTGTGTGTTTGTACACAGAGAGAGAGTCGAGCTATTTCACCCAGTACATCTGTGAAAAAGTGTAAATGCAGTAGGAAAGTATAAGTCAGACAGTGCTTCAGAATTCCTTGTGCTACCGCCTTTTCATCAGATGATCCAGAAACACAGACATCTTCCAAGTGCATGACAACTGCCTTCCAGTTATTAATCAAACCTTGACACGCACTGTAATGGTGAGGTATCCATCTTACACCATCTAATTTTTGTGGAGCTATTATATTTTCATTGCATATTGATGCAATATCTTTTAACATGGTCCTATGTTTAGGAGACCTTGAGTAAAAACTATATATTTGTTTCATTATCATTTCCAAAGTAGTCATATATGTTTTTGAAAAAGCCCATTTCATGGCCAACTCCAGGCGATGAGACATGCAGTGAATATTAACCAACCAAGAACAAGCATCTTTTATTTTAGCCCCAACTCCAGATTTTCTTCCAGTCATAACTGCAGCACCATCAGTTCCCAAACTAACAATTTTATCCATCCACTGAGGAAAGTTCAATTTGTCTGAAAACTCTGTGTTTGTTGCCTTTAAAATGTCATTAGCAGTAGTAGATTTTAAATCAACTAATTTAATAAAGTGTGTCAGAGGTTCTCCTTGATTGACAAACTTGGCACATAATACCAATTTACTTGTTGTGCAAATATCCGTAGATTCATCAATCATCAGAGAGAAAAACCGAGCATTTCTTAGTTTTGAACACAATGTCTCACAGATATCATTACCAATGAAGCAAGTAAAAATACTGCAAGCTTTATGGTTATGATAGGTAACACCAATATCTGATTTACCTTCAGTTATCCTTTTGTGACAGGAAATACATTTTTCAAAGAATTTAAACTTTACCTCTGATTTTGCCATAGTGTATGTAATATGAAATAATCTGTCCATCTTTTTCAGAAGCTCTTCATCTGCTGTTCTAAATGATTTCACTATAGCAATATCACATAATTCACCTTCCTTGGAAGCTTTTACTGATAATGCTGTCAGATGATCAGAAGATATGCTATGTGCAGAAACAGATTCTTTTTTTACATTTTGAGTCTGATACTTTTTTATGCCATACTCACGACAAATTTCTTTCACATGTGAAGGAGATGTATCTATTAAACTGTAATTAATCCAATTTCATTTGTTGGTTAATCTCCAGTTCTGTACAGTAGCAACCTTCACATTTTTAACTGCAGTTGTTGTACACAATTTTTGCTTAAGGGAACTATGCTGAGACGAATGATCACCACGTGATTCACCAGCTATCGTGCTTTGATTTCCTGTTCCATTGCCTGGTGTGGTGGAGCTTTCGATGTCTTGCAAGAAATTTAAAGTATTGTTCTCATTTTGAGATAAAGGCTTTTGATCAGAAGTTCGCCGTCGCTTGTTTACAAATGAATGCAAAGACAACTGTCGACTCATGATTAAAAAAATAAAGCAAATGAAACACGAAAGTACACTTAACAATAAACGAGCCTACGTAACACGTGGTTGTTCACTCAAACAATCCGAAGAACGCAAAATATATTGAAACTAACCCAACAGAGACAGGGTGAACACAGGATTAACTCGAACTCTGACGTCATGAAGTCGTCTGCAGCGTACCATCGGTCTCTTACAAAACTAGCCGTTGATTGACAGCCCTGCAGGAATCGTGTAATTTGTTCCATTTGAACTCTTGCTAAAGTGAAAGACAAATATTTGAATTCATACACACTGCATATCTGCCAACTACCACACAATTCCGTAGTTTCTGTGGAATTAGTTGTCTGACTACGGAACTCACTATCAAAACTATGGATTCTACAAATTTTCATTTTGTTTCAAATTTTTCTTTTGCTATTATTTTTATGATATACACGAGATTCTTACATGGATTCGCGGAATCCCGCTTTTTTTTTTTTTTTTTTTGTCATCAGTTAGATCATTCTGAAGATCGATATTTGGGAGAGGGGGTGGGAGGTTGTTTTCCATCTGGAGACGAAATTTCGTGCTTCAAAACTTTCGAACACAGTAGTGAAACGGAGTAAGAAAATTTTGCTGTAATCGCAAATTTTTCTTCCAATGTTGTCTTTGTGTCCGCTTTTCTTGTTAAATATCATTTTATTGCATAAATGTTTGCATTTTAGCTTGAAACTGTGGAGAACAATTTGCAAAAACAGAAGTTGGATGCTGCAAAATTTTCCAGTAATCTTCAGGCATGAGATTCTTCCGCGAATTCTAGGAATTACGGCTTTTTCGTTATTATTGGAATTCCGTCTTTACGAAACTAGAAAATGAAAGGTCGACAGAATTCGGATTTTTTCCGTAATCATAATTTCTTTTTTCTCACAATGTTGCCTCTGTCAAGTATTATTGCTCGATAACATTTTACTGGATAAATATTTGTATTTCAGCTTGAAAATACGAGGAAAATTTCCAAAACCGGAAGTCAGACGAAGCAAAAGTTTCTTCCGTAATCGTTTACCCCCTCCACGAACACGAAGACGTTTCATAAAACAGCGTCTATCTATGCCACGCAATCAGGCTAGTTACTATGGATAAGACTTTTGCCACTGCTGGCAGGCTATTTTCCAGTAACATTTTGGTTTGCTTCTTTCGGTTTTGTCTACCATCCTAATAAGTGGAATTATTCTTGCTTATTCATCACTGATCATTAGAGCACAGTATTTGATGCATGCACGACTAATCAAGACTTGTGGAAGTGGGCGATCGCTTGGCTTAGGTTACAACAGGAGTTGAGGACAAAGTTCGTGGGGCAAAAGAAGGGAGGGTGGCAGAGCAGGTGGTCAAACAACCGATCCATCCCAGAGCTCTGGGTTGCCACAGCAACCATTGCCGACATCACGTTTGGTTTCTGTAATAGACCAATGAGGGCACGATGGAGAGGAGTTTCAATACACTTCTATGACAGTTCCCACTGGAAGAGATGAAAGATATGGGGAGGATGGGTGTTAAGTGTCGAAAGGAAATTGGCGAAAGAGAATCGCTGATCGTTGCTGTTTTAACAAGTGATAATAGAAACTGTTATGTAAACTTCGTGGATTGATAATGATTTTTGGTTACTTTAAATAAAGAAATTACCTTACTAGCAATATTTGCTACTGCGATTTTTTCACTAGCAAATTTGATTTTTCACTAGCTATTTGCTAGTTGTTAATCGGTGAAATCGCGCCCTGCTCATTATCCACAAGGTATATGTATAACTGAGAGTAGTGCAGGAAATTAGCTCTGGTGATCGGTACCGAGACATTTCCGACTAGGAATTGCCATTTGTAAGCGCGTTAAAGATGTAGAACAAGCATAAGTAGTTCATGAGCATAGACATGAGTGTTTGATGTTTTGCAGCTGAGCAAGTCTGTAAAGGTTGATTTTGCCCTTTTTAGAGAAGAGACAGATTATTATGAAAACATCAGATCCACTATCCACAAGGAAATTAATATTCAAATGTCTGTCTCAAACTGGAAGTAGAATGTTTGGGGCAGAGTGCATGTTGCATATATGCTCCATTGTTTCCATGTTTTTGGAAGTTCGGGGTTCCCACAGTCCTTATAAACTCTTAAAAGTATTTAAAAAGTGCTTATTTTTTCAGGGTCCACGTCAAATGTCTGTATTAAAAGTCCTTATAGTCCAAGAGCCAGACCAGAATTTATTTACCCGAAGAGTGCAAAAGCTTTGTAAATATTTTTTTGTTTATATATGACATAAGTGTCTCAGGAAAGCGAGTCTTGCAAAATTCCAGTGGTGGGTTGCTGCGTGATGATGTCATCAATATGGCTGCCGGCTATTACGTAGTTGCTCCATTTAAATATGCATAACTTCTCACCCGATTATGTCACAGGGATAAATTTTTTTCTGAAATGTTTCAAATTTAATGACAAGTATTTTTTGTAATTACACATTTTTGTTTACTCCATTAGTTTTTGAGATAATTACGTTTGAACGTGTAAAATCAGTGTTCACATTGGCTATGTGTGACATTTAACCATGATTTACTCAAAAACTATACGACTCAAAAATATGCTCCTGAGCAAAAAAGTTGCCTTTTTTAATGAGGATTCCGAAAATGTATAAAAACATGGGGTTTATCCCAATGCTTAGAGAATTGTGAGTGATAACTCGTTATAAGTCCACTTTCTGCTTAATATGGCTCTCGCGCTATTACGTAGTTGCCCCATTTAAATATGCAAATCTTCTCATCCATTTATGCTACAGAGATGATGTTTTTACTGAAATGTATCAAATTTAATGACAAATTTTTTTTGTAATTACACATTTTTGTTAACACCATTAATTTTTGAGATTTTTCGTCAGGTTTTCTGCAATGGGCTCGTTTTCACAACCATGCCACTGAATTGCTTCTTTTAATCTTTTGGATCATACTAGGTTTAGATGGTGGCAGCATTGTTGGATCAATCCTTTTAACTTTTGGAAAATGCCTTAGACTGGTTCTTAGGTGTTGTTTTCTTCATAAATAGACTGTATCTTACTTCACTCACAGAGGAGTATCAAGAGTGTCTGTACATGGCACAGACAAGAGAGAATGGCACGGATGTTAGAGGATACTCCATGACTTTTGTCACATCACATTTTTGGACAGCAGCCTTTATCGAAAGCATCTAAAGTGAATTTGGCAGCCTCTAGTTTCTTTTGTTCTGTTTTCAGGTTACTTGGTGCAACAGAAGATGCACAGTTAGCTACCAAATTTCGGGGTATAGACTTGTCAACATTCTTTGGATCAAGCAAGTACATTTTTTTAACTTTTCTGCAGCTTCTTGCCCTTTAGAAGAAAATGAAAGAAAATCCAGTGTGACCTTTTCATTGTTTGTGTATCCAGTTGAAATGTTCCTTAGAGGTGCCTGAGGATCCAAGTCTTGGAATGGGTTTAGAAAACCATTCAAGGTTGAAATTATTTTTTCAACATCTCTGTGATCTTTTTCAATGCATCCTTTTTGCAAATCATGCTTCATATCTGGAGTGTTTGCAATTCCACTGCTTTCAAATAAAATGCTCACTATCTCACTTTTCAATAACCTTGTTATCATCCATCGAGCTCTAGCAGATTCTGAGTTTGAAAATGCCGATATACCTGTGAACCTTGAAGAAGCGTCAGCATTTACAGTCAGCTCTAGTGCAATGTCAACTGGTACCCTAGAGAATGAGTTACTAGAGCGCTTTATACCTAGACCACCTTGCTTTTGTGCATACATGACTTCAGGGCATTCGGTTCCTAGGTTCAGAAGTTTCAGGAGGTACACAGTCATCATCCATCACTCATAGTTCAGTCACATGCCTGAGAAAAAGCTGGAATCATTTTCTCTAGGGCATCCGTATACATTTCAAGGTTACTAGTCCTATAGGC
The DNA here is from genome assembly GCA_039090855.1 of Macrothele yani. NCBI lineage: Eukaryota > Metazoa > Arthropoda > Arachnida > Araneae > Macrothelidae > Macrothele > Macrothele yani. The sequence goes on from CM077012.1 coordinate 83,892,686, forward strand.
TCTACTTAAGAATTTGTAGATGTTAACGGGACCAGTGTACTGTTGACAGAACTGAGCTGTTTTTTCGTGAAATCTTGTTTTTGCTTTAAATTCGTTGAACTCATCATACACTTGCTTTATATTTGAGCTCTCAATAAACTTATCCGAAGTATCTTCAGAAAGATCATCATTTAGTTTTTTTACCTCATGTTGAAGTTCTTCTAATATTGTACTGTTTTGTAATTCTATAAACTTCTGGAAAAGGCAGCTTTCGAGTGACAGAAAAAGTAAGACATGTACTCGCTTACATCTGCTGAAATCCTTTCCTCCGAGAAATCCATGTATTGGATCAGAAGCTAGAACTTCTCTCTTTGAAAGAATATGTTCAATCCCTGAACTATCGAGATAGTATCCAAAAGCTTCAAAGTAGGCTAACTATGTGGAATGATCCAAAGCAAATGAAGAGATTGTCAAAGCGAGGGCTTTCTTGATTTTGCATCATGATTGCAAGTTTAGCCAGAGCAATTGTGTTATGACTGTTGGTAAGTAATGAACCAAAATTGAAGACTCTCCACATTCAGCAGCTACTTACTGTGATACCTGCATAGTTTCCAGCACCACATCATTCTGTGCAGGGGGCAAAGTGATATTTCTCATGTAGCCAATCTGGTGGACCTACCACACTTGAGAAGGACGGTCCACCACGGAATCGACCTGGACTTTCTAAACGGCGTATGAGAAAGCGATCTCGGCTGAGTGAATGTAAGATTGGTGTATGGAATACTAGAGGTATAAATCGCAAGATGAGTGAGGTAATTGAGGAGATGAATAAGTATAGACTGGATGTGCTGTGTGTAAGTGAAACCAAAAAGAAGGAAATTGGGGTAGAAGAAGTGAATGGCACAGTGAGTGTGTGGTCTGGAGTATTGGATAATATGAGAGGACAGGCTGGTGTAGGTGTGATTTTAAGTGAAAAGATGAAGAACAACTTGATTCACTATAGTTGCATAAGTGAGAGAATTCTCTGGATTCGTTTGAAAGTGAAACTTCAGAGAATTGTAATTGTTGTAGTGTATGCTGCTTGTGACTCGGAACCTTCTGATAAGAAAGAAGATTTCTGGAATGAGCTAAAAGCTGTTTTGAGCCAGTTTGGTGCTAAAGAAAAAGTTATAACGGCAGGGGATTTCAATGCTAGAGTAGGTGTGCAGAATGCAATTTCTGACAATGTTCTGGGTAAGTTTAATGATCCTTGTGTGAATGATAATGGTGAAAGATTAATTGAACTCTGCATTGAGAATGATTTGTGTGTATCTAATACATTTTTCAACCACAAGTGTATCCACACATATACTTGGGAAAATCGTACTCTTGGTCAAAAGAGTGTGATAAATTTTGTTGTTTACGATCTGCGTTTGACACACTTAGTTGTTGACACCCGTGTGATGAGAGGTGCGGATGTTGGTTCTGATCATTACTTGGTAGTGTCATGAGTGAAACTTAATGTTGGTTGGAGGAAAAGGAATTGGAAGAGACCCAGGATAGAAAGAATAAAGGTTGATAGGCTCCTTGAAGATCATCAGCGGTATTCTGACTTACTCAGAGAACGACTGAAGGATCTGAAATCTTGCGAGAGGGATGTAGAAAAGAAGTGGGAATGTTTTAAGAACTGTGTTGTTACTGCTGCTAAAGAGGTCTGTGGCACCACAATAGTGGGTAACCATAGAGGTGATGCTTGGTGGAATAGTGAGATTGATGAGGCAGTAAAGAAAAAGAATGAAGCCTATTTGGGGATGTTGCAAGGTAGAGTCTCTGTGGATGAATATCGCTGTAAGAAGCGTTAAGCTGCTAAGCTGGTTCGCCACAGTAAGGCAAAAGATAGGAAAGAGAAAGTGGAAAGGCATGAACTGGCTTTTTGGAAAGATAGAAAGTCCTTCTGGAAGTACATGAGACTCAGGAAAAATAGGAGAAACAAAGTTGTAAGTTGTGTGAAGAATGAGATTGGGGAAATGATATGGGAGCCCAATGATTTTAAGTGACAGATGGGGCGAATACTTCTGTGAGTTATTAGATCAGGAGAGCAAAAATGATTCTGAGACAGATGCAGATGATGTCACAATGAGGGATGAAAGCACAGGAGGGATCTCAAGAGAAGAAGTGTGTAAAGCTCTAAAATCTCTTCAGAATGGTAAGGCTCCGGGAGTTGATGACATAACTACAGAGATGTTGAAGTATGGTGGTGACTCTATAATTGACTGGTTAACTGAAATTTGCCTGTTGTGCTGGGAGTTAGGAATGGTCTCTTGGGATTGGAAGGATGCTATCATTGTTCCCTTGTATAAGGGAAAAGGTGATCAGACTGAATGCAAGAACTATCGTGGTATTAGCCTACTGAGTGTGTCAGGGAAAGTGTTTGGTAAGGTTGTTATTGAAAAAGTATGGGGTCTTACATCAGAGAAAGTGTGGTATGTTCAGAGTGGTTTTATGCTTGGTAAAGGCTGCACTAACCAGATTTTTGCATTACGCATGATGATTGAAAAGTATCTGGCTGTTGGGAAGAAAGTTTTTACTGCCTTCATAGATTTAGAGAAAGCTTATGACCGAGTCAATAGGACACTTTTGTGGAAGGTATTGAATGAATATGGTGTTACTGGGAATCTACTTAATAGTGTAAAAGCCATGTATGCTGGTAGTGAAGCTTGTGTATGAGTGAATGGTGTTTTATCAAAATGGTTTTCCATTGGTGCAGGAGTTAGACAAGTTTGTGTAATGTCACCCTGGCTGTTTAATATATTTATGGACGCATGCATGCGTGATGCCAAAATAGATAATAGTGGTTTATGTCTTGGTGATATCCATGCGTGCAGATTTCTGTATGCTGATGACACTGTCCTGTTGGCAGAGAGCAAAAGTGAGTTGCAGAGTATGTTGACTCGGATGCACGAAGTTTGCATGAAATTCAAACTGAGTATAAATAAGGGAAAAACCAAAGTTATGGTGTTTGAGAGAGGAATGGGTAGCACTGAATGTAATGTAAGTCTAAATGGCACTGTGATTGACCAGGTGAGTGGGTTTGTGTAATTAGGAAGCATGTTTGACAGACAGAACAAGTTGGATGGTGAAATCAGTAGGCGAGTGAATTCTTCTTTGAAAGTCATAGCTGCTCTGGGAGGTTTTCACAGAAATGATGGGTTCTGTAGAGAGTCCCGCATGGCTGTGTATGAAACAGTAATTGTTCCTACTCTGATGTATGGCAGTGAAACCTGGGTACTGCAGAAGAAACATAGGAGGTGTTTGTGTGCTGGAGAAATGTGTTACTTACGTGGGGTTTGTGGCAAGACACGATCTGTTTGTGTGAGGAATGAAGATGTATTGCAGTTGTGTGATGTAAAGCAAAATGTTGTTAGCAAGGTGGAGACCAATATGCTTCGGTGGTTTGGCCATGTTGAAAGAATGAGTGATGAAATGCTTACTAAGGAAATATTTTCAGCCCAAGTGGCAGTAAGGAAAGGCAGAGGAAGGCCAAGGAAGACATGGGTGGATCAAATTCAGGAGTGTCTGCATGAGAAAAAGATTATGAGTATGAAGTATAAAAGATCTTGTGTACGGCGTGTAATGGATATCAGTGAAGCACGAGTTGTATGTCAAGATCGCTGTAAATGGCGAAGTTTGATACGACAACAATAGGTAAAAATATCTGGAAGTTTGTATTTCTTTTTGGAGCTAACCTTTGAATCTCAGAGAACAGCTTAGTGATATGTATGTATGTATGTATCATTGTGCTAAGCCAATCTTCTGTTTCACAGATGTATCTTCTACAACTTTGAGATTCCACCCAGCCCACAATGTTATTGTTTCAGCCCATTTTACAAAAACCACCCAAGTAAAACCTGTCGGTATGGAGTCTCCGAAATGTTTTGTAACAGGACATTTACTCACCAAAGAACACAATAGCTTGACTAAATTTGGTTTCTTTGGATATGGCTCAAGATCCTTTGAATAAATCTGGTGTTTTCATCTTTCTAAAAGGCTTACAAGATCCTGTGGTATTATCTATGGGAATACCGAATTCTTCTCAGCTATCTGCAAATTTTATCTCACCTTCTGCTTCCATAGTTTGATTTCCAGGTTGTTCAGTTTCCAAGTTTTGGTAGCAAATGCTGAGCGTGTTATATAAACTCCCATTTCCTTCTTTTCCTGACAACAGGGCTGAGCACGGGTTACTTTTTCAACTTTTTCGATGTTGGTCCCTAAAAGTTACTTTTTGACCCAAAATGGTCACTTTTTGTAAATTTGGAACATGAAAAAAAAAAAAAACTCCCATTGTTTGCAATGATCATTTGCGGGCTTGGAGAGCAAGCACGCTCTTTCGGCGGAAAACCAAGTACTCCTTGTAGCCTAGAACGCAAAAGCTCACTAATGGCAAGCTGTGTGTTTAGAAAAAAATGGCCGTTAGGTCACGTTCTCCTCTTCAACTGTACACGTATGTTTTGTGTGCTAATTGTGTTATGAGTTATATTTTTTCGTGTGGTTCGTGTTTCTCTCTTGCGTACTTCAACATTCTGTTGGAAACAAATAAATGATTCTGAACTTTATCAGTCACATGGTTGACATACAACTCTTTGTGCTACTGCTTTCCAAGTGATGAATTGGAACCACACGTTCAACTTTCAGTGAGGTATGTATTTATATTTTATAAGTCATTTATTGCTGTTGAATGTTAGCTATTTTATGAATTTGTATTTATTTCTATTAAGTTTAACAGTTTATAAATATCTCATTTACTGACATGCTTATATATTTGGATTATATTTTTACTTTCTCGTACGTTAGTATGGAGTATTGTAATCGTGCAAAATTTTAATGTCAGGTTATTGGATTTCAAGAAGCACATTGTTTTTTCTTTAAATAAAGCAATTAATTGTTACATTTTGGTAGGATACTGTAAACTATGTATATTTTTAGTTAGTTTATTCGGTGGCGTTGCTATCGTTAAATGGCCAGAGGCCATGTTCAAGATTGCTATTGGTTTTTGTTTGAGTAATTTTTTTACGGATTAATGTTTTTCTAATTTCGCCATGCATCGAGATGTGTATCTTCTTTTTGCTTTTTGGGCCCTTGAGATGGCTTCTGATTTGGAAACTTAGGGATTTTGATACTTGAGGCTTGGCCTTTTCTATCAATAGATAGCTTTATTTTTCGTTAAATATCGAAGAGAAATTAGGTTGTTTAGGCTGTCAGTACTAACTTTCGCGAAAAACAATTGCATTTCGAAAACGCTGATTACTGTCCCAGAGGTAACAACCATTGCGGATTTTCCGTAATTATTACAGATTTGGCTGTCTGATTACGGACAGGTTGGAAGAATTACAGATCTCAATTCTGTATCCTTTTTTGTTAAAATAATATGAATTTATGGAAAATTTGTGAAACTAAATAAGAAAAGATTCAACATGGCGCTCGAAAGACCACCCATCCTCGATAGTCAAAACTTTGCAGACGATTAAGTTCTTGAGCACGACGTCCTCCCAGGCGGCTCTTTTTATCGCAAAGTTGCGTCTGATTGGGATCAGCAAATTATCATTTTTTTAAAACCTCCTTTTAGCTAGTTTTAAATTTTTGCCAGCAGAACTCCATTTTACGAAGTTACTACTGACGCGCTGTGTAATTACGTTCGACGGAAGCTTGATATTTTCCAGTGGATTTCGCCATACATTGATGGAAATAAATATCAACAAAATGGTAAAAAAATTTATTGAATAGATCAAATTTGTTAACAGATCTTTCTGTTTTTCATTATTTACCCGATTGATTATTCGCACAGTTCGAATTTTATGGACTGGGGCGAGGGGGTTTAGGAACTCATTCAGCGAAGAAGTTCATTGATTAGCTAATCATAATTGGTGAATGAAAATTAAAATATATAAAGCGTAATCAAACTTTTGAACATCGAAAACAAGTCCAAATAGCATTATTTAACTAACTTGGAGGATGGATTTAAAAACCGCGTAATCATGATCCTGTTTTTTTTTTTTTTTTAAAGTTCTCTCATCAATTGTAATAAATTTCTCACGAAATACCATTTCCGCGCAGGAACGATGAGGCTTCGTAGTTTGATTAAAATTAGGGGGGGGTTGACGAATGCATTAAACTAGGGGGGGATTTTGACGAATGTCTGGTATTTTTTCACATTTCGAAAACAAAAGGCTTAATGTGAAATTTTTGGAAAACACAATCCCTACCCCTCAAAAAAAAAAAAAAACTCTTCATAATTCTACAACCCTACCACGTAAAGTTATTTAATGCATTGATGCATGTTTTTCTGGTCTCACTTTAACACTGATTCGCAGAAAATAGTTTAAAAAATCGTGCAGTTGAAGTTGCAGAGAATTATTTGTTCTTTTTTTTTCTTTGGAGAAATTTTCTGCCAGTTTTACGAAGTCAATAAACACCTGAGCATTCAAAACCTATCTGAAGGGAATGTTTTGAATTTCTGAAAGTATCTTATAGCAATGTTTTTGAATGACCAGGTGTTTCCCATTAAATAGTAATCGGTGTGAGATATGAAATTCAAAACTGCTGAAATATATATTATCAGCAAAAATAAAAAAAATCTCTTCATTACAGAAATTCCTTTCTTCTGGAATTAATGGACTTGCATTTCTGTTTTATCATTTAAAATTTTGTTAGCTCATGGAAATATAATTTGATGTTACAAATATCAGTGGGGTGCGGGGTTGATTGTATGAAATTTGTTTTGTGAAATGTGGTTATACTGTGCTAAGTAAAACTGTATTAAAGTTCAGTTGTACTTATTATTATTATTTCGATTTTTTTTTATTCTGGTGTTCTTGCAGAAATTTAGAAAAGATTGCTGAAAACTTGCTACTTTTATTTTTTGTTTTTATTTTTTCTAACACAGTTTTTACTTCTTTTTTTTTAGATGATCTTCTGAAATGTCCTGCCAGAAGGCCAGTTTCCAGATTAGAGGTTTCATACCAGGAAAAGGATATTTCTGCTTCATCATGGGAAAATGCCATTTCAAAGAAGGTTGGCTTCTAAAGACTGATTCTTCAGGATATAAAACTTCTACATGGGCAAAAAAGCAGAGTGATTCAGAACTGTTTTGTAATGTATGCACTTGTACTGTGAATATAGGAAAAGGTTTCCAAGCAGTAACCCAGCATTACAATTCTATCAAACACAAGGAAAATATTAACTTGAAGTTGCATTCAGGCTAACTGCAGTTGGTTGCAGGTAATCTAAAACATGGCACAAAATCTAAATGTGAGTGTGTGTATGGTAATGGAGTAAACAAAAATGTGTAATTACAAAAAAATACTTGTCATTAAATTTGAAACATTTCAGAAAAAAATTCATCCCTGTGACATAAACGGGTGAGAAGTTATGCATATTTAAATGGGGCAACTACGTAATAGCCGGCAGCCATATTGATGATGTCATCACGCAGCAACCCACCACTCGAATTTTGCAAGACTCACTTTTATGAAATACTTATATCATATATAAACAAAAAATATTTACAAAGCTTGTGCACTCTCTGGGGTAAATAAATCCTTCCTGGCTCTCGAACTATTATTTTTGACCAAAATTGACAGGAAGTACTTAAAAAGTACTTCTTTTTCCTAACTGGCTGCGCAAAATCCAGAAGTTACGGCATAGTGCCTAGAATTTCTGCTGGTTTGATGATGTAATGTGACACCAGCTAAAAGCCCGTGGGAGAGCACAGAGCATTGAGGATAAGTAGTTTGCTGAAAAGAGTGAAGGACCCTGGGCTAAATTAAACACATAGAGCAGATTCCACCAAACATGCCCTACCACAATATTTTGATGCTGATATTTTGCTTTTGTATTCTTTTTGTGTATGCAAGTAACAGTTGTTCAGTTGCACCATGAGAAAATTAATTGCAAAATTGAAATCTTGAACACGTAACTTTTATTTCAGTTTTGCAATTTAAACCGTGAGATAAATATGTGCAAAATTCAAATATTGAACTCGTAACTTTAACTACAGTTTTACAATTTACATACTCCTTTGCATATGTGATTCTTCTCCCTGATAGAAAAACTGATTTGACCAGCAGAACTGTCTTTTAAATAACATAAATTCTAATTTATCAAACTTAAATTATATTGAAATACACACAGTTGTTTAGTGATGAGTGCTGGTTCATTTTGGGGACAGATGATCATCGTGTCCAGGTGTGGAGGTCCCCGGGTAAACGGCACAATCCCAACCTCGCTATCGAGTGCCCCCCCCCCCCCCACTGCAGGCATTATGGTCTGGGGAGCCATTGCTTACGATAGCCGATCAGCTCTAATGGTGGTATGTGGATCATTGACGGTCCAGCGATATGTGGATGAGATCCTACGGCCCCATGTGCTTCCATTCCTGGCCAGGATTCCAGGTGCGCTATACCAGCAGGATAATGCCCACCCACACACAGTTCGGGTTGTCCAGGACTGCCTACAACAAGTCCAGACACTTCCATGGCCTTCCTGCTCCCCGGACATGTCTCCTATCGAGCATATGTGGAATCGGTTGAAACGCCGGCTGCCGCTGTGCTGCACTCTCCAGGATTTGGAGCACACCGTCCAACACATGTGAACCAGTCTGCCACAGGACAACATCACTCATCTGTTTGCCTCCATGCCGGACCGTATTGTGACCTGTATCAACGCACGAGGCGGTGCAACGCGCTATTGAAGATGACTGGACTGTGTGCCACAGATCCCTCTATAATTGTCCTGCAGCTCTGTTTTTGCCAGCATGTGTATCATTCATCTGTATCATTACGTCCATAAAATGTCAGTTCAATCCGATGGTTCCTTCGTGGTGTGCAAATTTCATTGTCAGTGAGTGTATATTGCAAACTTCACCAGCATACTTCAATATGCATAGTTAAGTCATGTAAAAGTATATTTGTTCATGCATGCCATTGTTGTGCATGCAATTGGTAAGGCCTTTAAAAGAATTTTGAAGGGTGCTTAAAAGGTGCTTTCTTTTTCTTTTTTTTTTTAAAAGAGGGAGAGAGAAAGATTGGTGTGAACTCGAAAGTTGTGTGGTGCTTGGAAGCCTTGTTACTAAATGGTTATGGTACCAACAGAATTCTTCTTTCTTAGAATCAGACTTGCATTACAACTTCTTGCGTTGTCTCGCATGAGGGCAATTAAGGAGGGTTCATGTACTTGCTTATTCATTTTTTTATTTCACTCAGCAATGTGTCTTTGCTTTTTTTGGTAACACTGTTAGAAGTAAAAGCTGTGTTCATATAAGCGGGAGTTACTTTTAGAACTTTATAAAAAAAATAAAAAATTACAAAACTTTCAACATTCACTCACACCAGAAAGTTTTTTGTTTTGAATCTAATGAGTCTACATTGGCAAAAGTTTCCTCTTCTACTGACTGTTATTTCCATGTGGGGTTCTCAAATTTTTTGGCAAGGCTTTCCCCCCTCCTTTCCAGCTATCTCCTTGAAGAGGCAAAGTTAGCCTCCATTCCAGCTATGTGCTCAAATAGATGGAATTTTGACCTCTGCTTCTAAGAAGTAAGCCCTGCCTAGTTTTAGAAGTCGTCCACTATGCACTTGAATAAACGCGGAGCACTCTAGTACAAGCTCATCACTGTAGACTGTCCAGAGTCATATCTTGCTTACCATTTTTTTGTGGTTACTAAGTGATCTGACGACAAAGAATTAATGTAACAAATTTAGGTACTTACGTATTAAACAGAGGCCCTCAGCAGAGACCACTTTTGGCGCAAATCTAACTATGGCAAGTACACATACAAGAGTGAAACAGTTTAATATAAAGAAAAGAAACATACTGCCTAAATTACACATACAAAAGTCAAACAGTTCAATATAAAGAAAAGAAAATTTACTGCCTGACAATGTCAAGTACACATACAAAAGTCAAACAGTTCAACATAAAGAAAAGATATATACTGAGGCATCAGTCCAGCTTTTCTGATGGTGGCCAAGCAATAGCGGTAAGTATGGCTTCAAACACGTTTTCATCTCTTTATGCCATTCTTCGCCATATGAACTCCACCAAATAAAAGTCGACATGATGACTGTGTTTCTTGTTGCACAATTTTGTAGAACCCTATAAACTTTCTATAGATTGTGTGTGTGTGTGCCCCACTTTCGAGGTCAACAAAGTTGTATTTGTGATTCACAGTAGTAAAGTGATGAAAACCAGCCTCTTTCAGTTCATTAGATATATACGCCCGCCAGGAATCTGAATATATCATACTGCCTTCGTTTATATTTTGAACAATATCATTCATTAATGTCGAAGCGTTTCGATCAGCAGCTTGAATTATAAAACATTCATTTGTCTCTCTAAAAAGTCCCCCAAAAACCCACTGCTGTGGGAATATTCGTCCTGAGTTGCTCTTTCATTTAGTAAACAAACTTTCACCAATCTCCACTATCGTATCCGGCCCTACGATTTTTTTCTTATTTTTTTATCCAAAATTTCAACACAAACTTCTCTTGTAGTTCCAATCAATTACAGTTTTGTCTGAAATATCAAGTTGCCTTTCACACCACTCAACAGATGTGATGGGAAAGCAGTTACGAAAGGTATACAAGATCCTTCGAACCAATTTTCAACATGCATACCATACCTATTTTGCTCTTACAGCTTTTTACATTACACTGCCAAGATTTAAATGAAAAGTTCAATTTCATATTATGGCCATTCTTACATATACGCTATCTTAGCAATATTCCTATACTCTGAAAAAAACTCATTCCCTTTTCTTCAGTGTTAGGTAGATCCCAAATTTTCATTATTTCCACAAAATGGCGAAAGCTTATGTACTAAACAGCATTATTAATTAACGATTGAAGCACACAGGACGTGAAAAAAAACTAAGAATGAGAAACTAAGTATCCAATGAAGTTCCCACGGAAAAGAGAAACAAAGTATTCAATGCAATTCTCAGAGCGATTGAAACACGTGAAATGCGAAACAAACTAAGCACACGAAATGGGAACCCAAAGTATCCAATAAAGTTCTCATGGGAACGGGAAAGAAAGTATCAAATGAAGTTCTCACATGGCGTCATGAGTTCATTATGAAGAACAGGACAAATGACCGAGGATGAACGTCGCAGGTGAGATGGGCCTCAGTTTAATACGTAAGCACCCAAATTTATTTCTGAAGCGCAAGGATAACAATGACTATTAAATCACAAGATGCCTTGACATACATTTACTCTCTACAAATGCTGGAATGAAAGTGCTGTGCTTCTAACAATAAGAGCCAATAAAAATTAAACTGGGTAAAACTTTGACATTCATGGCTACAGAATTCAAAGCAGCCAATAATGTCTTTACGAATGAGGCCATGCCCCCACATATTTTTGACACAGAGGAGTGCCTAAAATAAATGAAACGCATACTATAGTTAATTAGGCTCATCTACTTAATGAAATAATAAGTGAGCAACAGGAGTTCAAAAAGCAGATAACAGTGCTCTCTCCTGATATGTTCCAACAAGAGAACAAGTTTAATGTAATGTAAGGAACTTGCAGGGCTTCACAACCATCAGAAACAGTAGTGACAAGATCTTTTTTTTTCTTTTGTTGTTGTGGCTTTAATGTGGTGATTTTACATTACCATTTGATGAAAGACGTTTTGAAGATAGACTGAATGAAATGGATCAAGTAGGTTTCATTATCAGGAGTGCTGAGCACAAAGGGAATTAAAACTTCCACTAGAAATTATTGTAAATCCTTTCAGAAATTGTGTGTAAATAATATAATGATTGGTTTTTGATTCAGATTAAGAAAACCTATTGCCAACATAGGTGGTGATGTTTATATTGATGTAACTTTAACAGAAAGACTTGCAGGAGCTATTTGGAAATTCTGATTGTAAGTCAGACTTTGAAGGTTTCTAAAGTAGGTAATTATAGGAATTTGGTAGTTTGAACCACCATGAAGATTGTTACTGTCTGTGTAAATTAATAGTTAACTTCAACTTATCCTGCTGCATGACCCTGCATCTGCATGTTGTGTGGAAAACTTCAGAGAAGTCCTTGCAGTGCACTTAACTTGGATTTGCCATGCTCTAAGATTCATTTCAAATATGTTTTCTACATATTGATAATTACTTTGTGTGTTCTATGTTTGCATTGGAACTGTTGTTTAAATGGAAGTGAATTCAATGACTTATTTTTCACACCAGCATATTATACACAGATGTTAGATGAAATATAGCAGATTTAAGGGGATGGGAGTAAATAAAATGGCAGTGCTATAAACCATCCGTGTGTCTTTTAAAATTTTGTCTTGGGCATATTGTTACATGCATCACCGTGGTCAGTTGACACCTTCAACTCTAGTTGTTCTAGGTGTTCTGGTAAAGTAACTTTCACATATACCATTAAATTAACATTTTAATTATATCAAATATCTGCCACACATATCAGGTGAAGTCATTATATTAGAAGACAAAAACTGCTGTGGTAATGATTATCTAGCTATTTATTGGTACTAATTTTCTGATATATTTACAGGGTCAAGGCCACAAGTATCTGTTTGTGCATGCTAATAAAGCTTACATGAAAAATGCAGTAACTACTTATGACCAGGATTATAATCAGTTACCTAAATTAAAAATAGATGGTGTACAGAAAAATCACATGAAACCTTGGCAACTTGAAAAACGTGAGTTTGTAATTCTTCTTAAACATGCTGTTGTATTTTTTTCTTTTGATATTCAGGCTCTTTTCTTGCTCTGTTATTGTCTTTTGTTGATCATGCCACATGGAACAAGAGGAGTGAATTCATGTTAAGTAAAAACATGTTTTAGTGTAAACAGTCTCTTTAAAAGCTTGAGGTTAGTTACAATTCAGATGTATTTTGACTATGCAGAATGAATGTGCTGAAGTGGCTATGAACTGTTCATTTTGCTACATTGAACAGTGAGACTGTTGTTGAAGTGATGGATGTACGTACATAATACTTAATAGTATAGCTTAGATATGAGAGTAACTGACATGCTTATCTAGGTTAGACTTATGTGGTGTAGGATGCATACTGTTGTACTAACTTTCCGTATAATTCCTATGTTGTATGTGGTCTCGAAAGCCATATTTGCAGTAATTTGTAGTTTTCCTCTTACCAGAGGTTTTTTTTATTTAATCATTTCATGATCCAAGACAGTGAGTGCTGCCTTCCATCACTCTTGGATTATGTGCATTGAAATTGAGAAACATTGGCTTTTCTATATGAGAACAAGACTGCTAACCAGTCAAGAACCTTTGTGATGAGATGTAATATGCCATTTGAATGCTTTTGCTAATGCCACTACATGAATTAAGCATTTTTAGATTTAGTGGACCGAGAAAGTGTAATTCCAGTTAGTCAGTTTCTGATCACATATGTGATTGCTGCATTCTTGGGTGCAAAGATGTATTAGATTTTTGTTATAAATGGTCTTAATAATATAAATGTTTTTCTGTAATGCACAGAATGATGTTGGCAGTTGATTTTACGTATATAATATCAGCAAATGGTTTTAGGATTTTATACGCTGATGGGCAAAACACTGAACAATAATAACAAATAAAGGTAACTTGATCACGCTAGTTACCAGAAAGTTCATAAGTTGGGAGCTTTCAACCTTATCTTAGGTCTTCATCATGCCAATGGAGGACTAAGATTGTTGCCAGATTCTACATTTGAATTTTTTTCTATTTTTGTTGCCAAAACTTAGAATTGATCTCCAGATCATCGGGATGTAGAGAGGAGATTCGGAATTGCAACCCAATGACTTGCAATTCCGAATCTCCTCTCTACATCCCGATGATCTGGAGATCAATTCTAAGTTTTGGAAACAAAAATTCAAATGTAGAATCTGGCAGCAATCTTAGTCCTCCATTGGCGTGATGAAGACCTAAGATAAGGTTGAAAGCTCCCAATTTACGAACTTTCTTGTAAAAGTTCTTTTCTTGTAACTTAACTAGCGTAATCAAGTTACCTTTATTTGTTTAGGATTTTAGTTATTCATGATACATTGGTTAATTAATTTTACTTGTAATTGATAATTTTTCCAACATAATTAAACAAAAATTTAAAAAAATGAATTAAGTGCTAGAGAATTGTAAATTTCCTGGAATCCATATTTTTTGCAGAAATTAACAAACAGTGCAACTTGTGAGTTATTTTTTAAAAAAAGGAGTGTGCCCAACTTAAAAAGAAACTTTTTTTTCTTGCAGTTTTTCTGCAAGAAAAAAAAAGTTTCTATTCTTTTAAGAAACTGTTCTTTTAAGAAACTGGCCTTCCTTTTTTTTTTTTTTTTTTTTTTTTTGTGCTTGTACTGATTATATCTTCAAAGCATTTCCCTTTTTATTAGTACAGCCATTTCCAACCGCAGCCTGAAATTCCTCACCTCAGATAGGCCATCTGATAGGCCATTAAATCTGTTAAAAAATTTATTATTAATATTTTTTTCTCCAATTGAGCAACTATTCATTGAAATTCAAATTACACCATTTTTGTTCAGATTTGATAATATCAACTTTATATTTAAAAACATGCTTTTGCCAATAATATTATAATTTTTTATTGCTTGTACATTATGTTGCGTCATCAGAACAACTCACTGGTTAATATAGTCTTCGAAAAGTCCTTATTCTGGTTTTCTATCACAGCCCTTCTGCCCCCCCCCCATTACCCCATGTGTCACTCATCTACACATTTCTTTATTTGCAAATAAAACTGGCAATATGTTCGAAACATTTTCATTCACTTTTTATTTATTTTTGCTGGCTATTTAGAAGTGCTGGAATTGACAAAACCTTTTAGAGATTATTTTTATCAAGAAAAACTCTAAAAGATGAAATGCATTAAAGATATAAAGTAATTTAGGATGTCTTGTAGGCAGTTGTAGGAATGATAGCATCATCATCAGGAAAAACACTTGCTCCCGTAGAAATGCCCAAGAATGGGGGGGGGGGGGGGAACGAGAAGAAATCGGAAGTTCCTAGGTACGGCGACTGCAAGTAGGGTAGGTCAGGCAAAATATGAAATGTACATTCATGGCCTTTTGTTGTGGTGGCAAAGGAAGCATGAGATGGTCTGTTGCCCTGGAGCAGCAAGACACCTTTCATTAACATTCCTTGCCTGTACTTCACATTTTCATGCAATTTGCCAAGAAAGTTAGTGTAGTATGTTCTGGTGATGCTGGACGGAGCCCTTGGGAAGGTAAACAGTGAGGATCAAAGCTTGCCGATCTCAAAATATGCAGAGCCTCACTTTTCTAGCAGATGTTTGTGTGGCAATGTGAGAAGCACACCCACGTCCCAAATCAGATTTCAGTAGAAAATGAGTTGGTTGGAAATTAGGAAATGGACGGGAGGAAGCCATTTTGGGTTATTCGGCAGAGAGGCGTGGTAGCGAAGCTACAGCATCGAAGAAGAAGGGCGTGTCCTCAGTGGAGGAGATGACAGTTGCACAAGAGTTATGGGGTCAGAGGCAAGCGTCCTGCGGGAATGCGCTGCTCTGATTGGCCCAAAGCTGTAGAGATGCTCGCTAGGAGAGAGAGACAGGGTCTGTACGGTCCTTAAAAGTCCTTAAGAACTCCTTAATTTCCATTTGCCTTTTGAAGGGCCCTTAAAAAGTCCTTAAGAACTCCTTAATTTCCATTTACCTTTTTTAAGGGCCCTTAAGAACTCCTTAATTTCTGTTCTGTTTTTAAGGGCCTTTAAAAAGTCCTTGAAAACACCGTAATTATATTATATTTGGTCATTAATTAAAAAGGTCGTTTTTTTGTTTTTTTTAACCAAAGAAAGGCGCGCGTTACACAGGCCAGCTGGTTTCATTAGCGTACTGATGATGGTTTTATGTCACTAGATCCACTAGATCGCATGTCGCAAAAGTTTACCCATGTTCTGTATTGCTTTTGGGAGTTTGCCAACCAGCTACCTTCAAATCCCTTTGGTTTAGATTAGATTTATTGCTGGCTTCTTGATTTCTTTGCGCGGATTCAGTGCAGTTCAGATCGTTATCTTCTGTTATTTATTAGAGAATGTGGTACTAAGTAAAAAGCTTAGAGCTTGTCTTTTCAGCTAGACAGAAATATGTTCAATATTTAGATGACAAAAAAAAATGTGCCAAGCAACATCTGGGAGGAAACGTAAATTGATTGAGGAGGAATTGCAAGTGAATAATACAAAAAAACTGAAAGTAGAAAAAATATTGCCGAATTAGAGGAAACGTGCAGATGACCTTGCTGCCCAAGGGGAATTGATGAGAGATATAAACTGCTTCCTTCAATCAAATAGTTTTTGAAAATCAAAAAAGGAGCAGAAAAATTGATTTCATTGTAGGCCTACATCCTTTGTTTGATCTCAAAAAAGTGAATATGTACATAATATAATTTCCATGCAGTCATTGTTAAATTGCATTACTGTTTTTAGCACGTCTTTTGTAAAAAAAGATTGTGCTTATGTTATCGGTTTGTCCGTCCGTCCATCCGTCCCCACGAAATCTCTGCCACTATTAGTCCGATTTGAAAACGTAAATGCAGATGATGTCGAATTCAAAAATATGATTGAAAAAATTCTTTTATCTTTCGATTCCATTTATGTCGAAAAGTATTTTAGATATAGTTACATTTTTAAATTACGCATAGATTTCCCGCTAGGGGCGTAAAAGTAAATTAATTTTTTCCCAATAGTTCTTCCAAAACTCTGATTTGAAAATTTTTTTCTTCAGAGGATACACCTCCTGATGAAAAATCTTTTGTATATAATTTCTAATTTTTGGTAAAGCATACTTTGGCCACCAGGGCGTAAGCGTTAATTTTTTGCTTCTGATGTATTTGCCATAAAATCTGAGTTTCTAAAATATCGTTTGAAAAAATTCTTTGTGGACTGATGCCACTCACGTCGATAAACCTTTTCGGAACATTTTCTTCTTAAAATATTCCACAGTTTCTCCGCCAGGGAGCGTAGATATATATCTTATTTTTGTGAGTATCTCTACTTCTGGGAGTCCGATTTGAAAAATTCCTTCTTTGTTGGATAGTGTTTTCAGTGTGACATGTTTTTCATATAATTTCAAAATTTTCAAGTAATTCGTGGTTTTTCCGCTAGGGGGCGTAGAGGTAAATTGCTTTCCCCCGTATATCTCTGCTTCTAAATCTCCGATTTGAAAAATTCTTTCTGCGCTGAATACAGCTCCTGATGGAAAATCCTTTGCACATAATTTCTAATTTTTGTAAAAATGGTTTGGCCACCAGGTGGCGTAAGTCTTAATTTCCGCTTCTGATGTATTTGCAGCAAAATATGAGCTTCTAAAATCTCGATTGCAAAAAAATGTCGTTTGTTGACCGACACTACTCATGTCAACAAACCTTTTAGGAACATTTTCTTCTCGAAATAATGCATGGTTTCTACGTCAGGGCGTAGATGTACATCTTATTTTTGTCAATATCTCTACTTCTAGTAGTCCGATTTGAAAAATTCCTTCTTTGTTGGATGGTGTTTCCGATGCGAAATGTTTTTCCTATAAATTCAAAATTTTCAAGTAAATCATAGACTTTCCGCTAGGGGGCACAAAGGTAAATTGCATTTTCTGCGTTATTTCTGCTCCTAAAACTCCGATTTAAAAAATTCTTCCTGTATCGCATACAAGACCTGATGGAAAATATTTTTCACATAATTTCTAATGTTTGGTAAAGAATGGTTTGGCCACCAGGGGTCATAAGTGTTAATTTCTGCTTCTGATGTATTTAAATTAAAATCTGGGCTCCTGAAAACTCGACTAAATTTATTCTTTTCTGGGACCGATACCGCTCATATGGATAAAACTTTTGAGAGTACTTTCTTCCTAAAATAATGCATGGTTTTCCCACCAGGGGACGTAAAGTCACATCTTATTTTTGTCGATATCGCTGTTTCTAAGAGTTCGTAAGCTCATGATTCCGTTTACAACAATATTAAAAACCCGATTGAAAAACTTCTTTCTTCCGTCAGATTGTTTTCCATACCGGTTCCATTGACTTTGAATAGCTTTGATAAATTTAATAAGTGATGCTTCGCTGTTCAGTTTTGATTCTTTGAATTCTGCCAATGTAGTTTTGAAATTGATGCAAGCATTTTTATTGAACTTAGGGCTTTCAATTCCGATGATACGATTTAAGTTACAACGAACTTGTGTGTTTCGATTTGATTTAGATAGTGTGTTTACTTGCTTCATTAACCTAAAACAGGTCTAACCAGCTGTGCTGCATTTTTATAAAAGTGTTATTTTTCCAGCTGCAGCACTTGTAGTGATGCCACCCACAGAATTAATGCATTTAGTTTCTTAGCCTGTGTCCGTACATATTTGTAAAAGTAATTCTAATGGAAGGAATTAAGTTATTGAAAGGAAAGGTAAAGATACCAAATATTTTAAAGACTGACAATCACAGCCATATGAAATTCTAAGCTGTATTTGTGATACTGTTTTTGTTAATATGAATTTGTAAATTAATAAAAAAATATAAATTCGGATAAACTTTGAAGGAAAAACATATGTAAATAAAAAAGTTTCTGAAACCACACAGATGGGTCTATAATCACAATTAATGGGTGAAAATTTGTTGAAAATTGAAATTCCAAAGTAAATAAATTTTATGCTTCACACCACAATATGAAGAAGCAGAGTGTTAGTTCTGTAGGTGCAAAGATATGCTTCAGGACAAATAATGGATCCAGTATTACCAGTAAGTAATGTATATAAGGAACTTTTAAGTTAGTTGGTTTTTCTGTTGGAGTATTTAGATTTATTTTAGTAGAACTAATTTTAATTCATATATTTGTGCACTGGAATATTCATTAGTTTTAACAAAATTGATTTATTGAGTTAAAACGACTTATGTTGTAATAGTTAACTCACATTTTGTATATTGTGTATATTTGCATGCAGCGATTATGAAGTCCTTAAAAAATATTTAAGGGTCCTTAAAATTAGCCTGAAGATCCTTAAGAACTCTTTAATTTCCATTTTAAAAAAAGAGTATGAACCCTGAGAGAGAGTGGCAGAAAGAGCAGGAATTCGGGGCATTCTCTGGTAACTGTCGTAGAGGAAGAATGTACGATATAGTATTCTGATGGCCGAGGTCATCAGAATTTGGGTAAAATAGTGACGAGGGTCACTAAGTTCGACATCGTAACTACGGTTGCAAAAGTAGAGGACCTGAATTGCGGTTCAGGAGCAGCTTAATAACCCTGGCAACTGTGTCTCTCGAGGTGCCAATATCTGGCTGATTGTACCAGGTGATATACCAGAGAGAAGTCAACTATTCCATCTGATCTTGTTCATTTATTCTCTGTAACTACTGTGACTCTCTGGACCAAAAGAGGAGGACGGACAGTGTCTTCGTCACGTCAACCGAACTCTGACGGCTCGATTATAAGAAGAACTGTGGTCTAAATAGACCTGGAGAAGTGATCACTGTACGTTTAAAAGCATGAACGGCATTAGTCAAGAGATGAAAATCACTGTGCACCCTGATGCATTGTATGTAAATAAATTTCCATGTACATAGGTATTCCATGTTGAATGGTTTAAAATGAGATATTCTTCACTTAGTTTGTCGAATACCTCTGGTGGCAGCACTACCAGTCCCAACTGAACCGACTGATACATTCTGGTTTGTCTTCCATCAGAACCACCTACCAGTCCGTCATTCAACATTACATGTGATGTAGCAGTGCGGGATGCAATGCACAGCCTCCTGCTACTTTTAGTACGTAAGGGGAAAAAATGCATCACCCGAGACACAACCACCACATATTGATTTGTTGGCAGCGGTGCGGATGTGAAAAAGTTCGGAAATTTTCAGTTGCGGACTATGAAAGAAAAGCCTATTAGCACAGATCCAAGAGCGCACAAAAAAGTTACAGAAGAACTCGAAGGGAATCGTAAAAAGCTGAAAAGTCAGCGTGGAGGACGTCACCAAATCACCCACTATGATCTTCCAGTGTGGTGAACGTGCAAAACAGGTGCTTAAGGGATCCAATTTGGAAAGCCTCAGCAGAGCATCAGTGTGTGTGTGAAAATAAATTCAGGCGCCTTTGTGAAGAGCGTCCTGAAAAGTGAAAAAAAAAATTAAAAAGGAAAGTGAAAAACGGCTTACAAGCCAAACCAGAATGCAATCTGGTTAACCGGCAGAGGAAGAAAGGTACAGTCATTTTGCTTGATTTTGTGAGAGAGCACAGGCCAGATGATCAGAAATAGCTTAGTAGGAGCAGTACAAATACACAGTAAATTAAATAAATACAGTGTATGACAAGTATGACACTCTTTGGATAGGAGTTAGGGATTAAAGTAAATATGCACATAAATTGTTTGTGCAATAACACAATAATAATAACAAAATTTGAAGATTGCATAACAGATATGACACACATTAAAAGAGTTAGGAAAGTGTTCGAAAGAGAAATAAAGAATGTCTCCAGAAGGATAATACAGAAAGAATTTTAAAAAAGTGTATCAAAATTAGTGTAGAGAAAAGACTCACTAATTAGGTAAACCAAAGTGTTAGGTGCCAAACGCTAGAAAGATGAGTGAGAGGTATGCAGAGATGTCCCTTAAGGACATCCGACAGGAGTGTCGGGGAAAAGGGAATTCAGGTAGGAAAAAAAGTCCAGGCATCAGCTAGTGACGGAGTTAACAAGGTGGGGAGAGAAATAGAGAAAGTCAGGGACAGTTAGAATCTGAAGATAATAGAGATAGAGATAATTTTGATGGGGATAATGCAGTACAGCCTTCAGATGAAAAAGTTGTCCATTGAAGAGGAGGCTATGA
The DNA here is from genome assembly GCA_039090855.1 of Macrothele yani. Classification (NCBI taxonomy): domain Eukaryota; kingdom Metazoa; phylum Arthropoda; class Arachnida; order Araneae; family Macrothelidae; genus Macrothele; species Macrothele yani. The sequence continues at coordinate 83,913,498 of CM077012.1, forward strand.
AAGTTGAAAGGCTGAGGTTAGAGCTTCAACTTAGAGGACTGAGAGAGGTGAGAAGTGCAACAAGTAGCCCAGTACCCTATGAGAAACCCTTAAATAGTTATGGTGACATCATTAGAAGGTACTCTGAAGTGGCAGATGAGATGGATGCATACTTGGATGAATTCTCCAAAATATGCACGGTGCTAGATATACCCATAGAGAGGTAGAATCAACTGTTGCTCCCCAGGTTAAGCCATCGAGGTGCAGCCGTTATCCATTCAATGAAAAAGGATGACCTTCTTAGCTTTGAGAAGCTAAGGGAATGTTTGCCTAGAGAGTATAGAGTCACTCCAGACAAGTGCAGGGTGTTATTCAGAAACCTTGTCAAGGAAAAGCACCAGAGCTATCAGCAATTTGGGGTCAGGCTGACTGAATTGTTAGAAAAGTGGATAGCTGGAGCCAAAGTAGAGGATTGGAACAACTATATTCTGTTGTAGGAGACAGTGTGAAGGTTTATATTAAGGACTATGATCCTGATACCTTCAAGAAAGCACTAAACTTGGCCGACAGGTATGTGGAAGCCAGAGAAAAACCCACTGGATACCAGAGACCAGTGCAAAATAAGCCAATCTCTAGAGAGGGTAAGAAAAATGGTTTTAGAGATGGACAACAAAGTCAGCAGAAACATGTGGCTAACAGTAGCTACAGTGGCTAGGATAGGCAGAAGAGTAGATGTTTCCTCTGTAATAGAATAGGGCATAAGAGTTTTCAGTGCAAAACTAAGAGAGACAAGTATACCTCCAGTAGTCAGCATGTGGAAAGTAGGGAGAGTGCTCCCAGGGGGAATGCTGATACAAACAGAGAGACGGGCACAGCTTGAGAGAGGCCCCCTATTATGCTTTGTGCAACCAACAGGTCTGTTTGGGCAAGTAAGGACACCATTTTTGGACCATACCTGGGAGAGGTTCTCTCTACTCTCAGGGATACAGGGTTGTGTATCAGCTTAATGAAAAGAGAGCATGTACCCAAAGGAGCGAGGACAGGTGAAAAGGTCGCTGTGTACCCTGTAACAGGCCAAAGGCAAGAACTAGTGTTAGCCAATGTGTGCGTAGAAGTAAATGGGAAACTGAGGAGTTGTGAGTTTGCCATAGTGCCTGATATCCCCATGGGATATCCTAGGGAACGATTGGGACCCCCTAGTGAACATAAAGGCACTGAAGTAACAGTTGAGAGGAATGTGGAACAGCCATTACCTCAGAGTAGGACTGCTTTATGCCATGAGGATGAGAATCTGGGAACGTGTACACAGGAGAAGGTTAGTGTTCCCAGGAAGGAACAGTTGGTAGAGGGAGAATGTGGAGTGATCACCAGAAGCATGCAGAGAGCGTGTGAGGAAGATGCTCAGAGAAGAGTATCGCTCAGGAAGGTGTGAACCAAACCTCAGAGCAGCAAGGTGACTCTAGAGAGGATGAGTCAGAGTTAGGAGGGGATGATGGGAATACAGTAGCGGAGGTAGACGAAGAGTTAACCAACATGTTCACAGGAGAAGAGTTTCGCAGGGAACAGAGGAGTGATGACACCTTGAAAAGTGTATGGGAAAAACTAGAATTAGGTAGGTCAGATAAGGGCAATGCACCCTTCATGTTAGAAGATGAGTTATTAAATAGGGTGTTCATTAATAGGGTAAAGCAGGAGGAAGTTACACAGATAGTAATACCCAAGAGGTGCCGGGGAAAGATTTTGAAGATGGCACATGATCTACCCATATCAGGTCACCTAGGAGTTAAAAAGACCTTGGATAGGATCCTGAAGAACTTTTACTGGCCGGGAGTTTTCAAGGAGGTGGGAACTTATGTAAAGTCGTGTCCTGAATGTCAGGTGGTGAGAAAGATAGGAGATCATGCCCCAAACCCTCTTCAACCCTTACCCATCATTAGTGAACCCTTCGCTCGGGTGAGCGTAGATCTGGTAGGACCCTTGCCTACCACAGAGAGTGGAAAGAGGTACATTGTTGTAGTAATTGACCATGCGAGTAGGTACCCAGATGCACGAGCTTTGGAAACCATCGAGGCAGAAGAGGTGGTGACTGCCTTAATTGACATCTTTTCTCATGTTGGCTTTCCAAAGGAGACACTGTCCGATCAAGGCAGACAGTTTATGTGCAGACTAACTCAGGAGCTATGGGCACACTTAGGGATTGAACCCTTATTTACTAGTCCATATCATCCCCAGTGTAATGGGTTGACAGAGAGGTTCAATGGAACACTGAACTCCATGCTTAAACGCGTCATTCAGGAGAATCTGGAGGAGTGGGACAAGGTGCCTCCTTACGTATTGTTTGGGTGCAGAGAGGTGCCCCAGGCTAGCACAGGTCTTTCCCCTTTTGAGCTCATATTTGGATACAATGTTCGAGGCCCTTTGGATGTGTTGAGAGGAATGATTGAGAGACCTAAAGGAGAAAAAGTAGAAATTTTGGACTATGTGCATCAGGTAAACAAAAATTTGGACAGAGCATTCACTTTAGCTCACGAGAATTTGGCGCATGCCCAGAGTAAACAGAAAGTATGGTATGACAGGCAGGCAAGAGCTAGGGAGTTTGCTGAGGGAGATGAAGTCAGAATAAAAGAGAGCACTCACCCCGAATAAAAAGAGAGACTCCAAATTGAATGGGAAGGAGCTTATACAGTGTTGAGGAGAAAGGCATATGTCGTAGACATTGGCGAAGGACAACCCTGCCCTAGAATGTATCGTGTTAACATGATCAAAGGTTATCTCAGGAGGTCAGAAGCAGTCAGCACTGTATGTTATCAGTATGAGGGAAGTGAAGTGGAGCCAGGAAGTGACTTCCCCGATTTACCCAGACAATGAGTCTGAGATACAGTGGAAGCTAGGAGAGAAGTTGTCGAACAAGCAGAAGAAGGATTTATCAGCTCTGCTTCGCACGTTCGAGGATACCCTGACAGAGAAACCCGGAAGAACCAGTGTTGTTGTTCACGACATTGAGCTCGTGGATGAGGCGCTGGTTAAGTGTAAGCTTTACCGGGTAAACAGAGAGAAAAAGGAACTGATAGATCAGGAGATCGAGAGAATGCTAGACATGGGTATTATCCAAGAGAGTAAGAGCCCCTATGCAGCACCGGTGGTTTTGGTTTAAAAAAAAAGACTGTACTATGAGGTTTTGCATAAACTTTAAAAGGCTGAATGCAGTGACCAAAAGAGGTGCATTTCCGACCCCTAACATTGAGGAATTGGTGAACGGGTTGCACACCTGCAATTATCTCACCAAATTGGATTTATCCAAGGGATATTCTCGGGCGCTCCGTGGTAACAATGGCACACACAACAGCAACTAGGGCCTCTGTGAATCTTGGAGAGGTGCAAGCTAGTTCTGTGTGACATTGGCGAAAAGACCCCAACTCACTGGGTTTTGTTCCAGAATCCTTAGGTTGAATGACCAACTGGAACCCTCAGCTGTGGGTATTTCCCCACACTAATGTACTTACCTGATTAAAAAGACAAAAAGAAATATTAAGAATGACTCAACTGTGGGATATGGTGGACCTACCACACTTGAGAAGGACGGTCCACCACGGAATCGACCTGGACTTTCTAAACGGCGTATGAGAAAGAGATCTCGGCTGAGTGAATGTGAGATTGGTGTATGGAATACTAGAGGTATAAATGGCAAGGTGAGTGAGGTGATTGAGATGAATAAATATAGACTGGATGTGCTGTGTGTAAGTGAAACCAAAAAGAAGGAAATTGGGGTAGAAGAAGTGAATGGCACGGTGAGTGTGTGGTCTGGAGTATTGGATAATATGAGAGGACAGGCTGGTGTAGGTGTGATTTTAAGTGAAAAGATGAAGAACAACTTGATTTCACTATAGTTGTGTAAGTGAGAGAATTCACTGGATTCGTTTGAAAGTGAAACTTCTGAGAATTATAATTGTTGTAGTGTATGCTCCTGGTGACTCGGAACCTTCTGATAAGAAAGAAGATATCTGGAATGAGCTAAAAGCTGTTTTGAGCCAGTTTGGTGCTGAAGAAAAAGTTATAATAGCAGGGGATTTCAATGCTAGAGTAGGTGTGCAGAATGCAATTTCTGACAATGTTCTGGGTAAATTTAATGATCCTTGTGTGAATGATAATGGTGAAAGATTAATTGAACTCTGCATTGAGAATGGTTTGTGTGTATCTAATACATTTTTCAACCACAAGTATATGCACACATATACTTGGGAAAATCGTACTCTTGGTCAAAAGAGTGTGATAGATTTTGTTGTCTACGATCAGCGTTTGAAACACTTAGTTGTTGCCACCCGTGTGATGAGAGGTGCGGATGTTGGTTCTGATCATTACTTGGTAGTGTCACGAGTGAAACTTAATGTTGGTTGGAGGAAAAGGAATAGGAAGTGACCCAGGATAGAAAGAATAAAGGTGATAGGCTCCTTGAAGATCATCAGCGGTATTCTGACTTACTCAGAGAACGACTAAAGGATCTGAAGTCTGGTGAGAGGGATGTAGAAAAGAAGTGGGAATGTTTTAAGAACTGTGTTGTCACTGCTGCTAAAGAGGTCTGTGGCACCACAATAGTGGGTAACAATAGAGGTGATGCTTGGTGGAATAGTGAGATTGAAGAGGCATTAAAGAGAAAGAAGGAAGCCTATTTAGGGATGTTGCAAGGTAGAGTCTCTGTGGATGAATATCGCTGTAAGAAGCGTGAAGCTGCTAAGCTGGTTCGCCACAGTAAGGCAAAAGATAGGAAGGAGAAAATGGAAAGGCATGAACTGGCTTTTTGGAAAGATAGGAAGTCCTTCTGGAAATACATGAGACTCAGGAAAAATAGGGGAAACAAAGTTGTAAGTTGTGTGAAAAATGAGATTGGGGAAATGATATGGGAGCCCAATGAGTTAAGTGACAGATGGGGTGAATACGTCTGTGAGTTATTAGATCAGGAAAGCAAAGATGATTCTGAGACAGATGCAGATGATGTCACAATGTGGGATGAAAGCACAGGAGGGATCTCAAGAGAAGAAGTGTGTAAAGCTCTAATATCTCTTCCAAATGGTAAGGCTCTGGGAGTTGATGGCATAACTGCAAAGATGTTGAAATATGGTGGTGACTATAATTGACTAGTTAACTGAAATTTGTCAGTTGTGCTGGGAGTTAGGAATGGTCCCTCGGGATTGGAAGGATGCTATTATTGTTCCCTTGTATAAGGGAAAAGTTGATCAGACTGAATGCAAGAACTATCATGGTACTAGCCTACTGAGTGTGCCAGGGAAAGTGTTTGGTAAGGTTGTTATTGAAAAAGTACGAGGTCTTACATCATTGAAAGTGTGGGATGTTCAGAGTGGTTTTATGCCTAGTAAAGGCTGCACTAACCAGATTTTTGCATTACGCATGATGATTGAAAAGTATCTGGCTGTTGGGAAGAACGTTTTTACTGCCTTCATAGATTTAGAGAAAGCTTACGACCAAGTGAATAGGACATTTTTGTGGAAGGTATTGAATGAATATGGTGTTACTGGGAATCTACTTAATAGTGTAAAAGCCATGTATGCTGGTAGTAGAGCTTGTGTACGAGTGAATGGCGTTTTATCAAAATGGTTTTCCATTGGTGTAGGAGTTAGACAAGGTTGTGTAATGTCACCATGGCTGTTTAATATATTTATGGACGTATGAATGCGTGATGCCAAAATAGATAATAGTGGTTTATGTCTTGGTGATATCCGTGTGAGCAGATTGCTGTATGCTGATGACACTGTCCTGTTGGCAGAGAGCAAAAGTGAGTTGCAGAGTATGTTGACTCGGATGCACAAAGTTTGCATGAAATTCAAACTGAGTATAAATAAGGGAAAACCCAAAGTTATGGTGTTTGAGAGAGGAACGGGTAGGACTGAATGTAATGTAAGTATAAATGGCACTGTGATTGACTAGGTGAGTGAGTTTGTGTATTTAGGAAGCATGTTTAACAGAGAGAACAAGTTTGATGGTGAAGTCAGTAGGCGAGTGAATTCTTCTTTGAAAGTCATAGCTGCTCTGGGAGGTTTTCACAGGAATGCTGGGTTCTCTAGAGAGTCCCGCATGGCTGTGTCATCATCATTGTCAACCATAATCAATCCACTGCTGGACGAAGGTCTCCCCAAGTTTCCTCCACAACGGTCTGTCTTGTGCCAGTCTCCTCCATGTCACTCCAGCATACTTTCGAATTTCATCCACCCATCTCCCATGTGGTCTTCTTCTGGGTCTTTTCCTGTCCCTTGGAATCCAATCTAAAATTTCGGCTGTCCATCGATGGTCTGTCCTTCTGGCAGTATGCCCAGCCCATTGCCATTTCAGGGATTTAACTCTGACCATGATGTCTTCCACTCTTGTCATTTTTCGGATCCACGAGTTCCTCTTATCTCTCCTGGTTACACCAAGCATGCACCTCTCCATGCTGCTTTGAGTTGTCTGCAGCCTTTGTATGTCTCTTTTAGTTAAGGTCCACGTCTCTGCACCATACATAAGCACTGGAAGGATGCATTGATCAAACACTTTTCTTTTAAGACATAATGGCATACTGCTCTTGAAAATTATGCTGTTTCTTCCAAAAGCTCTCCAGGCAAGTTTGGTACGCTGATTAATTTCTTCATCAATGTGACCCTCACTTGATATCTGCTGTCCAAGATAAACGTACGTGTCTGTTATCTCCAGCTCTTCTCCATCAATCGATAAATCTTCATTTCGTGTAAAAGCATTGAACATCACTTTTGTCTTCTGAAGTTCATTTTTAATCCCACTTCTTTACTCTTGTCAGCAAGTTCTTGGATCATACTCTGCAGCTCTGATGGGGTAGTTGCAAAATTGACTATGTCATCAGCAAAACGAAGGTGGGTTAGATAATCTCCATTAATCTTTATCCCTTTGTTTTCCCAGTTCAGTGATTGAAAGACATTTTCCAATGTGGCGTTAAAGAGCTTCGGAGATATGGTGTCACCTTGTCTCACTCCCTTTCCAATTTTTATGTGTGTTGTATTTTCAAACAGCCGAATCTTTGCACTTGCATTTTCATAGATGTTATTAATAATATTAATGTATGCATCTTCAATACCGCAGGATTTCAGAGCCATTGTAACTGCTGATGGTTTCACCGAATCAAAGGCTTTTTCATAGTCGATAAAAGCCATACAAAGGAAGATCATATTCCCTCGGTCTTTCAATTAGTTCTCTCAGTACGTGGATATGATCTATTGTGCTGTAGCCACTCCTGAATCCAGCTTGTTCTTTCTGTTGAGCCATGTCCAGTGTTGCCTTCAAACGGTGTGAAAGAACTTTAGTGAAGATTTTATAAACCACTGATAGGAGGCTGATAGGTCTGTAGTTCTTGAGATCCTCAATGTCACCTTTTTTTATGTAGCAGGATCATATTAGCGTTGTTCCAATCCTCAGGAATCTTCCCTTCATTAAGGCATCGAGTGAAAATTTGGGCGAGTACTGTTTCGATTTCTCCACTTGCTTCTTGTATGATGTCTACAGTAATTCCATCTTCTCCTGGAGCTTTTCCCTGCTTCATGTTCTTGATTGCATGTGCAACTTCTGCTGGGAGGACTGGAGGAACTCTGGTACTGGTACCGGTACCTTCCATGATGTCTGGAGTACATGCATCATCCCTGTCATATAACTTGCAGTAGAAATCTTTCACTCTTGTCAAAATTTCGCCTTTATTTCTTGTTGCAGAACTATCTTTTCTCAGCGCCATAATCTGTTTTCTTCCCTTACTGAGATATCCCTTTGCTATCTTTAGGCTTTGGTTGTTTTCAATTGCTTTCCTCACTAGTTCACAGTTGAATTTCCTTACGTCTTCAGTGATACTTTTTCGTACTGTCTTGCATAGCTCTGTGTATTCCACTTTGAAAGTCACATCTTCTTTAGTTGTCCTCATCTCTCTTCTCTTTTGCATCAACATTTTGGTTTTTCCTGATAATTTATTCACATACAACTTGTTCTTAGACCCAGCTAATTTTGTTGCTGTTTCCATAAGACCTTTGGTTACTTTTCTGTTAATTTCAGAAATATCCACTTCATCTGATGTGAGGCCTTTCTAAAGCAGAGAATCTGTTCTTCAGTTCCAACTTGAAGGTATTATGGTGTTTTTTAAGGTTGGTTACATCAATACATTTTGTTTGTCTTATGAGCTTGCCACGTTCGAGTTTAGTGTTGAGGTGCATCTTACATCTCACTAATCTATGGTCACTACCTGTGTTGAACTTGTTTAGCACACTGCAGTCTTCTATGAAGAATTTTTTGTTACACATAATAAAATCAATTTCATTTGTCGTCCCATTTGGATGTCTCCATGTCCATTTCCTGTGTGGTTTTTTCTTGAAAAAGGAGTTCAAGATGAAAAACCCTTCTGCCTCTGCAAACTCAACGAGAGTATTTCCACGCTGGTTTCTGTTGGCGTGACCGAATTTACCTACTGAAGTTTTATTCTGTTGCCGTTGCCCTATTTTTGCATTGAAATCTCCCATAAATATCTTCAAGTGCTGCTTACCTTTATTATTTAGATGATGAATTTCCTCATAAAATTCTTCAATTTCTTCTTCAGGATGACTTGTGGTGGGTGCATAAGTTTGAATAATGTGAGCCTGGCATCTTCTCGAGAGTTGGATAACAAGTCGTGCAGCTCTGTCAGAGGAACTTTCAACTTCTACAACTTTATCCTTCAGTTTCTTGTTTATTATAAATCCAACACCACTAGTTTTGCCAGTATCTGTCCCACGATAGTAGAAGAGATGTCCACTTTTTAGTTCAATGAGATCTTCTCCTTACCTCACTTAGCCCGACGATGTCCCACTTGATCCTTTGAATCAGAAGATAGGGAGCGTCCATTATACGTAGCCAAGATAAGCATCATATGGCAGCCTAGTCCGGTCCTCCGGTGATTCTTAGCACCCTCTGCCTTCATGTCGCACTGGCCGCTGCCTTGGCCAGGTACATTCCAGCTGCCGGAGACTGAGGGCGAAGATTTAAGTTGTGGAGTCATTTTGGAGGGGTTTGGCCATAACTCGCCACGCTGGCCAAGCGGGCTGGTGAGTGTGGGATAGCATTTCCTCTAATCCCGATGGTATAGTTATACCACTATTGGCGGTCGTCAGAGCCCCTTTAGTGGGAACAGGATGCACCACGAGAAGGAGGGGTTGACATTTGTCAAGGAGAGGCTGTGATGTTACGCATCACCTGACCTTACATCCTGCATGGCTGTGTATGAAACTGTAATTGTTTCTACTCTGATGTATGGCAGTGAAACCTGGGTACTGCAGAAGAAACATAGGAGTCGTTTGTGTGCTGGAGAAATGCGTTACTTACGTGGGGTTTGTGGTAAGACACGATCTGATTGTGTGAGGAATGAAGATGTATTGCAGTTGTGTGATGTGAAGCAAAATGTTGTTAGCAGGGTGGAGACCAATATGCTTCGGTGGTTTGGCCATGTTGAAAGAATGAGTGATGAAATGCTTACTAAGAAAATCTTTTCAGCCCAAGTGGCAGGAAGGAAAGGCAGAGGAAGGCCAAGGAAGACATAGGTGTATCAGATTCAGGAGTGTCTGCATGAGAAAAAGATTATGAGTATGAAGTATAAAAGATCTTGTGTACGGCGTGTAATGGATATCAGTGAAGCATGAGTTGTATGTCAAGATTGCTGTAAATGGAGAAGTTTGATACGACAACAATAAATAAAAATATCTGGAAGTTTGTATTTCTTTTTGGAGCTAACTTCTGAATCTCAGAGAACAGCTTAGTGATATGTATGTATGTATATTGGCAGGTGGGCCTCACCGATAGAGCAAGGGAATGTAGTGCATTCACGACCATAGACCAGCTCTACGAGTTCGTGGTCATGCCATTTGGTATGAAAAATAGTCCACCGACTTTTCTCAGACTCATGTCTTAAGTTTTGAAAGGAACTGAGGATTTTGCAAGATGTTACGTGGATGATGTTGTCATCTTCAGTGGAACATGGTTTGAGCATCTGGGCCATGTGGAGGAGGTGCTAACCAGGCTAGCAAAGGCGGGATTAACTGTGAACCCTCACGAGAGTGAGTTTGAAAATGATAGTGTAGATTACCTAGGCTTTAGGGTAGAACCCCATGGCATCACACCGGAGGCGGCACGGGTGAAGGTTATCCAGATCTGGCCTCGACCCAAGACCAAGAGGGATGTGAGAGCCTTCTTAGGTATCACTGGTTACTATAGGAAGTTTATTCTGCATTATGCCGATGTGTCCAATGCCCTTGCACAGACACTGAGAAAGAAGGAGCCCAATTGTGTCACCTGGACGGAGGAGTGTCAAAACAGTTTTGACACACTGAAGTCCAAACTAGAAGAGAAACCCATACTGCAGTGTTCTGATCCACGGAAAGATACTATAGTGCAGACCGATGCAAATGGTATAGGAATTGGAGCAGTCCTCAGTCAGAAAGATGCTAATAGCGGAGAGCAGCCTGTAGCATATCTCAGCAGAAGAAATATGCTACAGGCAACAGAAGAACAGAAGAAATTACGACTGCCGTTTGCTGTACTACTTTTGCAGTCTCGACGGATGGCAGCAATGACAGTAATGACACGAAAATTTATCCAAGTATTGTCCCCGATCGAGATTAACATGTTGCTAAAAATGTAGCAGTGTACTCTGGGAAATACGCATGATACCCTGAAAATTTTAATGTGGGAACTTGACTTGACTTCACTATGGAAAAGCTACGGGCGCAGCGCATGTGGACTACTGATGACTTCCTTCAGATGTTGGCATCTCTGAGTATGCATGGTTTGCACGGCACTTGGAATCCTTCAAAGTCCTTGATTTTTCATATTTTAATGAAAAGTCGTGGAATAGTCCTGGAATTTTTTTCTTGCAACGAAAGAAATATAAAAAATATGGTCAATGTTCGGATTTATTTCATCGCTTTGTTCCAACTCCCCGTGGCCTCTACTCATGATGACATTTCCTTCTATAGAGCAAAGAGACGTGATTCCATCGCTTTAATCTCATGAGATGCTGCAGGTCAAGAATTTTGAATGCCGTATTCCCAGCGACCTTGGTTTGTGAATATAGCAGTTGTGTGTGGTTGGAGTCGCAACAGCATGTGGAAACCTTCCCGCAAGTCCAACTTGGCTCTTCCTTCTATGACATTCTTCATTGAAGAAGATTGATGTCTGACCTTCCTGTCATCAATGTGCATGGGATTAGATAACTATGGAATAGGGAATCTTCAGTGCCATGGCAAAATTATTTTGTATAATTATCATAGTGTTAAGTTACAGATTGCTTCATATAAGTTTTATACAGAGAAATTTTTATGAGAAATTTTGCCACTTTATTGAAGATCTAACACGCACTAAAAAACACTGTAACAAAGTAGAATCCATAGGACTTCATAAACAATTTTAAATGCATGGTAAATTTCATCCCAAGTTGCATAATATGGAACAAAGCATTATGATTCTTGCAAAAAAATTTAAGCTCCTGGAATTTTTCGATGAATTTCTGGAAAAATACTGGAATTTTTTTTCAATAATGTGTGCAAACCTTAATATGGATCTTTGTTGAATGGCCCTTGTAAACGTTTGCACAAGTGGATCAGCTAGCATTTAAACATAAAAAACCTGCACAGACAAATGGAAGCATAAATTATCAGCAGATGTAAATAGATGTGAGTATATTCAATATTACTTACTTTATACTGCTAACACTGCCTATAAATTAAAATCTCATTCATGGAAAACATGGAAGTGATAGAGCAAACATGTTATCTTTTCCAAACTCAATGCTAAAAACTTTGCAAGATTTTTTTTCTCTATATTTGACAACACATTTCTTATTTGTGACTTTATAAAGAGAAAATTGGGTGGGCTTTGTGTATTGTACAGGGGCCATCTATCAGTTTACCATACCAATCAGTATAGGGTCATTGTCATTCCATGTCAAATCAACACACTGATTCTGACTGACATTCTGAAATTTTGATGAAACTTGGTGTATCAAGTTTCCTTACATAGTTATGAATGGAATATATATATATATATCTTTCAATCACTGAACTGGGAAAACAAAGGGATAAAGATTAATGGAGATTATCTAACCCACCTTCGTTTTGCTGATGACATAGTCAATTTTGCAACTACCCCATCAGAGCTGCAGAATATGATCCAGGAACTTGCTGACAAGAGTAAAGAAGTGGAATTTAGAAATGAACTTTCAGAAGACAAAAGTGATGTTCAATGCTTTTACAAAAAATGAAGATTTATCGATTGATGGAGAAAAGCTGGAGATAACAGACACGTATGTTTTTCTTGGACAGCAGATATCAAGTGAGGGTCACATTGATGAAGAAATTAATTGGCGTACAAAACTTGCCTGGAGAGCTTTTGGAAGAAACAGCATAATTTTCAAGAGCATTATGTCTTAAAAGAAAAGTGTTTGATCAATGCATCCTTCCAGTGCTTACGTATGGTGCAGAGACGTGGACCTTAACTAAAACAGACATACAAAGACTGCAGGCAACTCAAAGAGGCATGGAGAGATGCATGCTTGGTGTAACCAGGAGAGATAAGAAGAGGAACTCGTGGATCAGAAAAATGACAAGAGTGGAAGACATCATGATCAGAGTTAAATCTCTGAAATATTCCAAGGGACAGGAAAAGACCCAAAAGAAGACCACATGGGAGATGGGTGGATAAAATTCGAAAGTATGCGGGAGTGACATGGAGGAGACTGGCACAAGACAAACCGTTGTGGAGGAAACTTGGGGAGACCTTCGTCCAGCAGTGGATTGATAATGGTTGACAATGATGATATATATATATATATATGGGATGTAAGGTCAGGTGATGCGTAACATCACAGCCTCTCCTTGACAAATGTCAACCCCGCCTTCTCGTGGTGCATCCTGTTCCCACTAAAGGGGCTCTGACGACCGCCCATAGCGGTATAACTATACCATCGGGATTAGAGGAAATTCTATCCCACACTCACCAACCCGCTTGGCCAGCGTGGTGAGTTATGGCCAAACCCCTCCAAAATGATTCCACAACTTAAATCTTGGCCCTCAGTCTCCGGCAGCTGGAATGTACCTGGCCAAGGCAGCGGCCAGTGCGACATGAAGGCAGAGGGTGCTAAGAATCCCCGGAGGACCGGACTAGGCTGCCATCTGATGCTGACCTTGGCTACTTACAATGGACGCTCCCTATCTTCTGATTCAAGGCTTCTTGAATTGGAAGAGGAACTACAAAGGATCAAGTGGGACATCGTGGGGCTAAGTGAGGTAAGGAGAAAAGGAGAAGATCTCATCGAACTGAAAAGTGGACATCTCTTCTACTATCGTGGGACAGATACTGGCAGAACTAGTGGTGTTGGATTTATAATAAACAAGAAACTGAAGGATAAAGTTGTGGAAGTTGAAAGTTCCTCTGACAGAGCTGCACGACTTGTTATCCAACTCTCGAAAAGATACCAGGCTCAGATTATTCAAACTTATGCACCCACCACAAGTCATCCTGAAGAAGAAATTGAAGAATTTTATGAGGAAATTTGTCATCTAAATAATAAAGGTAAGCAGCACTTGAAGATATTTATGGGAGATTTCAATGCAAAAATAGGGCAACGACAACAGAATGAAACTTCAGTAGGTAAATTCGGTCATGGCAACAGAAACCAGCGTGGAAATACTCTCGTTGAGTTTGCAGAGGCAGAAGGGTTTTTCATCTTGAACTCCTTCTTCAAGAAAAAGCCACACAGGAAATGGACATGGAGACATCCAAATGGGACGACAAGTGAAATTGATTTTATTATGTGTAACAAAAAATTCGTCATAGAAGACTGCAGTGTGCTAAACAAGTTCAACACAGGTAGTGACCATAGATTGGTGAGATGTAAGATGCACCTCAACACTAAACTTGAACGTGGCAAGCTCATAAGACAAACAAAATCTATTGACATAACCAACCTTAAAAAACACCATAATACCTTCAAGTTGGAACTGAAGAACAGGTTCTCTGCTTTAGAAGGCCTAACATCGGAAGAAGTGGACATCTCTGAAGTTAACAGAAAAGTAACCAAAGCTCTTATGGAAACAGCAACAAAATTAGCTGGGTCTAAGAACAAGTTGCATGTGAACAAATTATCAGGTAAAACCAAAATGTTGATGCAAAAAAGAAGAGAGATGAGGACAACTAAAGAAGATGTGACTTCCAAAGTGGAATATATAGAGCTATGCAAGACAGTAAGAAAAAGTATCACTGAAGACGTAAGGAAATTCAACTGTGAACTAGTGAGGAAAGCAATTGAAAACAACCAAAGCCTAAAGATAGCAAAGGGACATCTCAGTAAGGGAAGAAAACAGATTATGGCACTGAGAAAAGAAGATGGTTCTGTAACAAGAAATAGAGGCGAAATTTTGACAAGAGTGAAAGATTTCTACTCCAAATTATATGAAAGGGATGATATATGCACTCCAGACATCATGAAAGATACCAGTACCAGAGTTCCTCCAGTCCTTCCAGCAGAAGTTGCACATGCAATCAAGAACATGAAGCGAGGAAAAGCTCCAGGAGAAGATGGAATTACTGTAGACATCATACAAGAAGCAAGTGGAGAAATCGAAACAGTACTCGCCCAAATTTTCACTCGATGCCTTAATGAAGGAAAGATTCCTGAGGATTGGAACACCGCTACAATGATCCTGCTACATAAGAAAGGTGACATTGAGGATCTCGGAAACTACAGACCTATCAGCCTCCTATCAGTAGTTTATAAAATCTTCACTAAAGTTCTTTCACACCGCTTGAAGGTAACACTGGACATGGCTCAACCGAGAGAACAAGCTGGATTCAGGAGTGGCTACAGCACAATAGATCATATCCACGTGCTGAGAGAACTAATTGAAAGAGCAAGGGAATATGAACTTCCATTGTGCATGGCTTTTATCGATTACAGGGATCGCATTCCTCCTAAAATTCCTAAAATTCCTAATATTTTGTGACCCTCCTTAAATTCCTAAAATTATACCTAAAATTTGCTATTCATCCTAAAATTTTCGTAAGTTTATTTATTAAAAACACAACCGTTATTAACGCCAATAAATTTACCATTACGCAGGGTGCGCATCCGTGCTTGAAAACCTGGAAAGTCCTGGAAAATCATGATTACGTTTTCAAGGCCTGGAATATCCTGGAAAAACGGTGTTTTTTTAATGCCGTCTTGAAAAGCCTTGAAATTTGAAATTAGTGCTTAAAAAATGCCCTTTTAGGAAATCGTGTTACTGTTACCCCTTCATTTTTTAAAGTTCCTTTTCTCTGTTCTCAAAGAAACCACCGGCAGCGGTTTCCGATGTGCACCAAATCCTAATTTGGCTGGGGGGAAAAAAGAAAAAAAAAGCACTACTTCCAGTGCAATAAAATTGGATGATTACTAGTAGGTCGAAGGGGAGCTTGATGTCCGTCCGACAATTGAGAACAGAAGGGGAAAGAAGAGGCATTTAGCATTTGCAGGGGGTCGCGTATGTACCAAGTCAGCTGGAATCCACCAGTGAGGAGTATGCCTGAACAACACATTCATCTTCTTCTTGTTTATGTGCATGCCACCCTCCCTCCCCTCAAGAGACTTCCACTACTTATGATAAAAAATAAGAAAACTATCTTTGCGAATTTTTCACGAAAGTGGCTGAAATTTTTACATTCACTGTAATTGGATTACAGAAGCTCACTTCCAAAATTCCAGTTGAATCGGTTTAAAACTTTAAAAGTTAGCATTGGTAATTTTTATTATGGACAAGTATGTGTGCCTCTTTGGACAGAGTGAGCCTCCAGCAGAAAGGGTGTTACCATAGCAACGGTTGATTGACAGCTGGGAGCGCTGATCTGAAGCCCTTGGTTGGGAAGAAAGCAAACACCTGTTTATCACTTCCACAGCACAAAAGGACTAGGAGAATATTTTCAGAAATCAATTTTTCTGAATTTTGAAAATAACACAGTAAAATTTTTACAGTAGTTAAGATACATCACAATAAAGTTCTAGTGCAAATTTCGCCAAATTCCGTTAGGAACTTTAGCAGATGCAAAAAAAAAAAAAAAAAAAACGTTGCATAATCGGATTGAAAAAAAGAAACAGTAATTATAAATTACGGGAAAAGCAAGTGAATTATTTTTTTTAGATGCCATGGTTTATTTAAACAGAGTGATCCTTAAATTTTTTTCTGTGATGAATGGACTCTATTTGAATTACAAACACGTTTTTATTCAGACGTCTGAGTTACTGTTTTAATAAAAAAATCATCTATAATTAAAAAGTTTTCAATGGATTTAAGCAATATTCAGCAGATAAACAAACTCTACCATCCCTAATAATTGAGAGTGCATACATTGAGAGTGTTTCAAATATTCTATTTATGAGCTAGTTTTCGCGCTGTTTGTTATGCTTTTATTTTCGAAGAAAGAGAGGGAAAATAAGGGAAAGCAGCTAGAGAAAAAAGAAAAGCTGAGTTTGATGACAAAATAAAAGAAAATGATGCAGAAATAAATAGGCTTAAAAAAGATAAAGAAGCCTCCCTAGCAGTAATTCAAGAGGGAACAGAAAGAATGAGAAAAGCTGTAGAAAAACAAAATACTGTTGAAATAGCAGTTGCCTCTAACTTGATCATACAAGGTTCAGCTGGAATAAAGAAAACTGAAAGTAAATTAGTTGTGGTGGAAGCAGAAAAAGATAGGCTAATCAGGAAAAGGTTAAAACAATAATATGAAAAAAGTAATTCAGTGAACAATTGTACATAGTTCTTGGTTTTCAATTACCTTTTTAGGATATTATAGTTTAATGTGAAACCTGAAAACTTTACTGTGAAAATCGTGAATTGCTTCTGGTTCAACAGCATATTAATGTTCAAAGTGAAACTTGAATGTGGTAAATATACTTGAATATGATAATAACACGTTAAAAGATAAGAACTGAACATTAGAAGTAAATCATACTTAAACTTTAGACATTAGACGTTATGCAAAAAATTTGGGTGTGAACTTCGACCATATATACTAATGGACTGCGCATTGGCAATAGCTGCATCAAAGCTGCCATGGCTCAAACATTGGGCACGTCATCATCAGACTCCAAATTTCGTGTACAAATGCTGTTATGGTTACTAATTTACGCTGCAGAACTTCAGTGTTTTCGGTGTATTATGTGAATGCACCTCATATATAATGAAAACTCTTCAGGTAAGTTTACTTATGAGCTATATACATGCATGATCGTGTTGTTTACATTTTGTGATTTATAATGTGATGAACATTTGCGAAGAATTTGGAACATGCATTCCATTTTTTTTCTTGAGTTACTATATTTTTATATCAATAGCTGCAAGTTTCTGGTTAAGTAATTGAACTTTATTGACTTAGGTATTTAATTCGTTTCTTACCCATGAAAAATCATAGAACTTTCTTTACTATATCGGTCAGAGCAACCATAAGCACAGCAGGTGTAACCCATCTTTTTGACTGTTGTCATGTGATTTTATGTTGGAGCCAGAAATTTTGATGTCATGCGCAGTCTATCAGTATATATGGTTGAAGGGTGTGAAGCAAACTCTTTACAATGTATACAAAGTTGTTTTACTAGATGTATACAAATATACATCTAGTTTTTATTAAAATACACTCCTAAAATTTTTCTAAAAATTCCTAAAATTCCTAAAATTCTTACCTAAAATTTTCCAGAAGTATGCTATGATCCCTGCGATTATGAAAAAGCCTTTGATTCGGTGAAACCATCAGCAGTTACAATGGCTCTGAAAACCTGCGGTATTGAAGATGCATACATTAATATTATTAATAACATCTATGAAAATGCAAGTGCAAAGAGTAGGCTGTTTGAAAATACAACACACGTAAAAATTGGAAAGGGAGTGAGACAAGGTGACACCATATCTCCGAAGCTCTTTAATGCCACATTGGAGGGTGTTTTTCAGTCGCTGAGCTGGGAAAACAAGGGGATAAAGATTAATGGAGATTATCTAACCCACCTTCGTTTTGCTGATGACGTAGTCATTTTTGCAACTACCCCATCAGAGCTGCAGAGTATGATCCAGGAACTTGCTGACAAGAGTAAAGAAGTGGAATTTAGAAATGAACTTTCAGAAGACAAAAGTGATGTTCAATGCTTTTACAAGAAATGAAGATTTATCGATTGATGGAGAAAAGCTGGAGATAACAGACACGTACGTTTATCTTGGACAGCAGATATCAAGTGAGGGTCACATTGGTGAAGAAATTAATCGGCGTACAAAACTTGCCTGGAGAGCTTTTGGAAGAAACAGCATAATTTTCAAGAGCAATATGCCATTATGTCTTAAAAGAAAAGTGTTTGATCAATGCATCCTTCCAGTGCTTACGTATGGTGCAGAGACGTGGACCTTAACTAAAAGAGACATACAAAGGCTGCAGACAACTCAAAGAAGCATGGAGAGGTGCATGCTTGGTGTAACCAGGAGAGATAAGAAGAGGAACTCGTGGATCCGAAAAATGACAAGAGTGGAAGACATCATGATCAGAGTTAAATCCCTGAAATGGCAATGGGCTGGACATACTGCCAGAAGGACAGATCATCGATGGACAGCCGAAATTTTAGATTGGATTCCAAGGGACAGGAAAAGACCCAGAAGAAGACCACATGGGAGATGGGTGGATGAAATTCGAAAGTATGCAGGGGTGACATGGAGGAGAATGGCACAAGACAGACCGTTGTGGAGGAAACTTGGGGAGACCTTCGTCCAGCAGTGGATTGATAATGGTTGACAATGATGATGATGATGATATATAACATTTTTGTTTTGCCTTCCATTCAAAGGTTTAAGTACCAATTATTTTATTTAAATTTTTATTAAAAATTGTTGCATCCTGAAATAGTTAACTGCCATTTTCTCAAGAACTAGATGAGATACAGACCTGGGCAGTGCCTCATTTTAAAGCTCTTTTAAAATAACATGACAAGAGTTTAAAACTTAATTTTTTCAAAAAATGACGATCTTAAAATTTTGAAAAAAATTCACAAAATTACATTATAATATCCACTTGTTTAACCTGGATTGTCATATCCATTGTAACCTCCTAAAGTTTCATTTTGGGATCATAATGGGATAAGGTGATACAGGTAGTACAACTTTCACCTGTACATAGAAATAGCCAACATCGGATCTAGCTTTTCACAAAAGTTTAGCTTTAGGCAAACTTAGCTGTTTTATTACCGGTAGTTTAAGAAATTATGATAGTGCTTAATACAGATTTTATTCTACATTTTCTAAGTATAAGGCAACAACAAAAAAAAAGTTGAATTCAATTTACAAGAAGAAAACCTTGGTTTTAGCAGCTTACTGCCAAAAATTAACACAGTGTTTGTCAATATGCTGGAGGTGGAGAGTAACTGCTGCTAACTCAAGTCTGTCGATCTTCTCTTTGGTCTAGGGAGTGTTTAATGACTATGCAATCTTTTTCACCTTCTGGTAGAGTGTAAGCCTGACCAGTTGGCAGGATGGGATTCACTTTGCAAATTACATCAGTAGAAGGAATCCAGAGCACATTAAGTGTTGAGGGGTAAGAAAAAGGAGAAGGTCCTGATGGGTGGATATAAATGTAACTTTCACTTCATTTTCATCTCCATTTTTTTTTCCAAAATATAGCTCAGCCATCATATGTTGTATATAGAAATGGCATACCCATTCAATTCATCAAAGTTTGCATAACTTCTCTCCATAAGGGATGACTGGATAGCTAGTTGATAACGGGGCAAATGAAAATGGCTTAGCATAAACTTTTGTTCCACACCTTGAGAGAGTGAGAGCATGGAGTTTTTCAGTTCCTGGAATTGCCACAGCCTGACTGAACTGATGTGCCAGATGTTGTTCTTTCACTATGTACTTTTTTGGTGTGACGTATGTAAAGTCGGGGGTGGGGTGGGGTGCCGACTTGGAAAAGTCAACTATTACCCATTCATATTCATAGAGTTGAAAAGATGTCATGATCTGATTTTGGTATGGCCTTTGTAGGCTTGTCCTTGCTGACTCTCTTTTAACTGTTCTCTCCTCCCACCCCATCACATGGGCCTTTACCATGAGCTGTAGCTGAAAAACACCATTCTGCTTCAATTCTAAAATCATATTCATGATTGCAAAGGTTTAGAAAGTCTTTTTACTTTTATATTAGGCAGCTGAGCTGTCCAAAAAAAATTTTTTTTTTCTTCAGATCATCGTTAAATTTTGACCTTAAAAACTGGATAAGTTTTTCTGAAATAAATGGGCAGCCATGGTGTTGTGTGCAAGGAGGCACTGTGAGATGACAACAAAGCTACAGTGTTCAACCGTGTCTTCCTTCTTGAAATAAACCACAAAAGGGTGAACAGTAGCCTGAGCACTGTTCCGATGATAAGATTGTGCTTTGTCTTGTAAAACAAAACTGTAGTTTTCAGAAAAGTCACAAACTACTGCCACCTTGGTATGACTTATAAGAGCATTCTGTTGCTTGGCAATGAAATCATGACAAAGAAGAACTTTGAGATTGTCACAGAAAAGATCAATCAATCCATGGAGGTTTTGTAGTTTCAAAGTTGCACTGGTCAATGGAGATCCACTGGCAAAAAGTTACTTTTTCAATTAAGTGTTTTTCAAACAATTTAAGCATCCGTTGTCTTTCCACTGGGATTCATGATAGAGGGGATTTTTAATAAAAAAATAATTTGCAAGTAGTATGATGAATACTTGCAAGTCACATTAAAACCACTCACAGTTCTGGATTTTAAGGCAACGGAATGGCGCAGCACAACTAAAGTTATCCTACTTGGAGGAGCTCTAATGCTAAACTGACTGAAGAACATGCTTACAAGCATGTTCTTGTATGTTCTGACAGGCACAAGCTGCCTGTTCAAGCCAAGTAGAGGAGGGAGGGGACAATCAATAAGATTTATTCTGTTTTCTGCTTTCTACAATTTAAACCATTTAAATTTAGATACTTTTTTGTCATAAATTTACCATGGTTTTTTTAAAAATTAAATTGACATTTTTTCCATACATGTGAATCTTTACTCCTTGTATCACTTGAATCCATTATGATCCCAAAAAGAAACTTTAGGAGGTGTAAGACAATATTTGGGCAGAGTACAAAGTAATTTTGTGATTTTTTTTTATTTTAAATTTTTTTGGAAAAATTTAATTTTAAAATTAAATTTAGTTTTTAAGGGGGAAATATATTTTAAATTTGGTCGTGTTACATATCAAATTAAAGCCCATCAAAAGAGCTTTAAAATTAGACATTGCCCAGGTCTGTAACTCATCTGGTTCCTGAGAAAATGGCAGTTAGCTATTGAAGGGTACAGCAATTTTTAATAAAAATTAAAATAATTGGTACTTAATAACTTGTGAACGGAAGGCAGAAATTTTTGTTTTTAGGATTTCCATTCATAACTATGTAAGGGAACTTAATTCACCAAGTTTCATCAAAATCTGAGCGGTCAAGGAAGAATTTAATTCCAAATTGTGTTGATTTGACATAGAATGACCATATAACCACAGGTCAGATAGTTTTCCAGGTGATCAGAGGTTGATATTCCCATGTGTCGAGCCGACCATTGGGAAATGTGAATTAATTGTATGATACTCTGTCCAAATATAGGCTTTGCACCAAGAATTTGTAATAAATGAATATACAATCCAATACATTGGCATTTGTGATGTGTTATTGCTTGCAACTATTCTAAAGAAAATGTGCATGCTTTTCGTATTCTTCGTGTTTCTAGCGCACTGAAAATATTTTGAGAGATTGAGATTGTTTGATCAGAGATTGTACGATTTATTATACACACCACACCCATCCACGAACCTGCCTTACCTCACCACAGTAATGTAGCCACCTGAAACTCCCTGGAGCTTGTAAGTATGTCGACACTTACCTGCTTCATAGCATGCCTGTGACTGATGATTGGTAAACATAACGACCTGAGCTAATTTGATTGTGGGCAAATATTCAATGTGAGAAAGATGGGGTAATCCACTCTGTAACTGCACAATGTCTAAGATTTCAGTGTACGACAGTCGCACGTGTGTACCAGAACTACATCAAAACCTGCAGCGCCGCCCCAGTGGCGCAGTGGTCTAAGCGATGGCTACTGATCATTCGTCCGAAAGGGGTCCGGGTTCGAATCCCGGTGAGGCATGGATGTTGTGTTTGTCTTACGGCACTGGTTCTCTCCCTTCCCTGGAACCAGTGGCCCTAAATTAGGGACGGGCGACTGCTTATAGCCCATTGAATTGCTCACGGTGGTCGTTAAACCTTCAATCAAAAAAAAAAACAAAAAAAAACTGCAGCTTCTAGGTAAGATGTGGCTATAAATGGGCAGTTGATGTTCAAGGTAAGTATAATCTTTTCCGTATTGTGTTGTCGAAATGGAGGGCCACTGGGTCACATGTGAAGGATTGTGCAAAGAACATTCAATGTATGATGGCATGACTGGACTATGAGGCAGCAGTGGGTGAAGGGGCATGACCACTGGGTGGGAGAAGACTTGGAAGTGTGTTAGGTGGGTGCATGTGTGACATAGACCACTCAAGTCCATGAACCCCAACTGAAGTCAGAGTGTTAAACCTGTTGGAGTTCAATAACCATGTGAACCTATTGAACCTCAACTGTCAAGTCTGGGCTTTGCAGAAACCTTTGTATGTGCCCCAATGATGTCGCTTACAAAGGATTGTTCAAAGACCATTCAGTGTAGGTGACACAACTGGGCTATGGCAGCTGACTTCCTCATTGAGTACACAGGCTGCGGAAAATAAAGGAACATAGCCTCTGGACTGTGAAAGACATGAGAATGAGTAGCTTGCCTGATGAGGTTCAAGTTAACAACATGTCAACATGAGGGCACATTTATAGCATAGACCATTTAAAGCCATGACCTTTAACTGTCAAGTCGGGGTGTTACAAGCTGGCAGAAATGGTGTAATGTTGTGGGATGTGTTTACATGGACCACACACCTTAGGGTCCTTTGTATTTATTGAGACAACCATCACCGCACAAGGCTATGTTGATGACCACCTACACCTATTTGTGGCTGTCCAGTAACTTCAGCAGGTTGCCTTCTTTCTGCAAGGCAACACCCAGTCTCACTGCTTTTGTTCGGCAGTATACTGGTTGGAGCCGTATTCCAGTGAGTTTGCAACTCGAGTAGCCCTCTTACCCTCAGGATGTGAACATAATTTAGTATCTGGGACAGCATGTTGCTGCTGGTGGGAGGGCAAAATGTGGGCCTACTCTTTATTAGGGGGTGTTTCAGTTGTATTTCACATTGCTGGTATAATCATTTTGCTCAATCAAAAAGTTTTTCAGTAAAATTATGGTCTTTTTGAAGGACTTGAAGAAGTATCAAGTTTCTAAGAATTAAATAATGGATGGATACAAAGCACTTTTTTTAAAAAATCTGCGCATGAACTCAGCTTTTATAAATGGGAGGGGGGTTGAGTTACAGAGGAAAAATGTGAAATAATATAGCCAGCAAGATTATTATTGAAAATAATTAATTATATCCTTTTCTGCCTGTGGACCAAGATTGATTCAAAACAAAAAAATCTTATTTTAATGACTTGATAGGAAAATACACACTATGGCCAATACTTCTAGCTAAATGAAAATGTACAAATATTAGGCCTATAATTTTGGTGTTTTTTGTTTTCTTTAATTTATGTACAGTGTTTCTGTTATGTCACAAGTGTAGAAAATAAATGTGTCTGTGTGTCTTAGGGTTGATAGTCAGTTGGTTTTTTCTGAATCAACTGTCTGAAAATGTCTCTTTTTCCAGAACTCAAGATCACCAGCCTCTCAGAGCCTTTGAAGCCATCATCAGATAGATTTTGTGGTGAAAAAACTGTTTGTTCAACTGATATTCCTTTTATTCATCATTCTTCATTACCATCTAAAGGAAACTCCTCCTTCAGAGCTCCTGGTTATGAGTCTGAAACATATGCTAGTTATCGCCCACTGCCAAAAGATGCTTTATTAAGTGGATCACAGCGTCATGCCACTCCACGTGGCCTTTCCGTGGATTTTTTTAATCCCAATGTTTCTGCTAAGCAGTATCCTATCTTTGAAAAAGGATATCCTGCATTTGCTGTACCAGAATACATGGGGATTCCACCTCAGCTGAGTAAGGCTATGGCAGTTGCTCATGAGACAGATTTTATGTCTTGCAAGCCATTGTTGTCGGTTAGGTCAGCTAGGCAGGGTAGCAACACCTAATGTCATTTCATATGTAGCAAAAATTTTTTGTTTGTTTATTTTGTTGCCAACTTTTGGCTGCTCTGAGTTAGTTTGGTTATATTGAAACACTGGAGTTGCTTGGCCTTCAGAAATGTAGCATATGTAAAAAAATGCATTTTGGTGTAATAATTTGGTGAAATTAGTGCTGTGTTTTAAAAAGCCTTATTTATACTGTCAGTATGCCATAAACAGTTGGGTCTAAGAAGTTCTGAAGACTGATTGTTTCAAAATCAAATATTTATTGTATGTGGTTATGTGTAGATTATTATTATTTATGTTTCTTCCTTGATTTCATAGCTTTTTTTATTTTTACCATTGGATCCTAAATTCTACAATTTATACTGTGATATGAACACCTAGTGGGAATATACTCTCGTTAAGTATTGTTCAGTATGTACGTATCAGTGTTCAGGCAAAATAATCTTGTTACTAATTAATGTATTTTGTATCTGTGATCTGTAAATAAGTCTTACTGTAATTTTGTGAAAAATGTATGATATTTAAATACATCTCATTTTTGGCAGATTTATGTGGGGTGCAAATGGCACTTATTGAAATAATTAATTTTAATTGTATATCAGAGATTTTAGTTAGAGAAACCTAGTGGAGTTATAGCCTTCACTTGGAATGGATTCATGATTTTGAGATTTAGAAGTTCTTAGCTTAGCTCTAACATAATCTGTACAAAATCAGTTCAGTAGACTTTTTTTATGTTTGTTTGACATTGTGAAATGCAGTAAAACATTTTGAAGCCTTGTTACTGTTACTTCAATAAATTCTATTTATGTAATATTTTCTAGATTTGTTTAAGTTGTTGCCATCATTCTTATGATAAGTAATCAAGTATCTGGATAACCACATGGCTGTTTTTATTCTTATGGCACTGTCAAAATGTAGGGCAGGTAAACTTTCCTAGTGCTAATTCTTGGTGCTGATGTTGTTACAGACTCTGCCCCTGTTACTGATAATAAGAATATTATAATATAGAGAATGGCAAATGTGCTAATTGACACCTTCCTTTTAGAAACAAAATAGAACACTTTTATTATGAACTGCAAAAGAACAAACAAATACAGGGTGTTTCGTAAAGAATGTCCCGATTTGAAAAGTGTATATCTCGGCAACCACGAACCACCGATGAATGCGACTCATATCATGTCTACGGGCGTGGCCCAGAGTTTGTTATGACTATCGCTAGATGGCAGCACGAGCGTCCAAACATCCACTACGCTTAGTGAGTGAGAAAATGGCGTCGAGGCAACAGAAGGCATTTTGTGTGCTCGAATTTAGAAAGACCAAGTCCGTGATTATGATGCAGCGTGCGTTTAAACGGCGTTACGGCAGTGCTCCACCAGTGGGCAAAAACATTCGTCGTTACTATCGTCAATTTGAAGAATTGGGGTGTTTATGTAAGGGAAAGAGTCCTGGATGACCAACCACCTCAGCGACGAATGTGCAACGAATTCACGAGGCGTTTCAGCAAAGTCATGCGAGCCGCGAACTTTCCCTCCCTCATGTGACTGTTTGGCGTGTTTTAGGACGCCGTTTGCTGCTGAAGCCGTACAGATTGCAACTGGTGCAAACTCTTCGTGGAGGTGACAAAACACAATGAAAATATTTTTTGTGCAACTCTGTTATAGGACATGGAGGACGACACCGTCGTACAAAGGTTGATTTTTAGCGATAAAGCAACCTTTCGTGTAAATGGGAAAGTTTCGCACCGCAATGTTCGCATATGGGGACTGGAGAATCCACACAAAACTCTCCAACATGAACGTGATTCACCAAAACTGAATGTTTTTTTGCGCGGTTTCAGTTAGAAAGGTTTATGGCCCTTTCTTTTTTGTGGACAACACGGTTACGGGCAACTCCAATCTTGCAATGCTGAAGGACTGGCTACTTCCACAGCTGCAGGATGACTCTGAAGATTACATTTTGTAGCAGGACGGTGCACTGCCACATTGGAACTTTCAAGTTCGTCGGTTTCTAAATGACACATTGCCTCAGCGTTGGATTGGACGCAAGGGACCCCATGACTTGGCACTACACGCTTGCCCTCAGAGATCTCCAGACATCACACCATGTGACTTTTTTATGGGGATACGTAAAAGACCGTGTTTATGTTCCCCCTTTACCCGCTGACTTGAATGAGCTCCGAACGAGAGTCACGGCCGCAGTAAATTCTGTGACTGAAGACTCCGACGCGTTTGGAATGAAATCGGCTATCGGCTTGATGTTGCCCGTGCAGCAGGTGGAGGGCACATTGAGCATTTGTAATTGTGGTTACTGAAACTTCAGACCTTCCTTCATACTTGGCTCTTTGTTTTGTAACTATCCCACATTTGCCTTATTAAATATACTACTTTGAAATCGGGTCATTCTTTTTGAAACACCCTGTATTATGATGATAAGTATAGTTAAAAATAGTATATGAGCCATACCTATTAATGATCAAAAGTAAACGTATATCCTTCGAACGTTCCATTTCAAAGTCATAAGCAGACACTAAGTAAGAAGTGAATGTGATTATCCGGCACTTTGCACCAGGAACCCTTGGAGAACACTTCACATGAATGTCACTTCATCTAGGTCTTAAATCCAAAAACACTGCATTTATCTAAACATAGACTCATTACAACAAACACCGGGGGAGGGGATGCTTTACTCTTGGAGCACAAGAAAAACATACACACACCACACACACAAAGCATGAATACAACTACATAAATATATTTGTTGTTCTCTTAGCTTTAAAGGTTGCCACAGATCCAGAGGTGCCAACTATTACGGATTGTCCGTAATTATTAAGGTTTCGACTGTCGGATTACGGAATTATGGACAGGTTGGAAGAATTATGGATTTCAGTGCGTTTTGGAGAATCTCAATTTTGTATCATTTTAGTGAGATGCGGCCGATTCGTCGGCGTTCGATTTTGATCAGAGTGTTTTCCGAATCAGACGGCAGATATCAGTGTCGATGATCATATAATTTATCAATCATATCGTTTTGAAATGGAATCTAAATGAATCATATCGTCAAACAGTGATATTGAAAGAATCGTAATGTGCCGTAAGAGTCGTATCGTGAAATAGTTTGCGCTTGCTATCGGGCTTCCCACGTGCTTTCTCCGTGTGACGGGAGAAGGGCTACTTTAGTCAAACCTTTTCCTACTGCAGTTGAGGCAGGGCTGTTCACTTGGCCTTGTTGGTGAATTTTAAAGCGTCGTACTATCGGAAATCCCTTTTTCAAGCCCCGTTCGAAGTGCTATAACGCGCAACTCGGCGCGACGCATGCTCCCCGCGATGGTGGGTGTTTATTTATTTAATTTTAAATTATTATTTTTTGCGGACTTTCGCCGCGCTGGGGACGAAATGCGGTGTTTTATTACTAAAAGCTCTTCACATTATTCATTTCTTTTTCCCGAACAAACAGACACAATCGCGAAACTCCGTGAATTACGAATCCCCCTCTTTTTTTCAAACTAGTGTTAGCAGAGGATGACTTTATTGACAGCTTGTTCCTCAGACTAGCAGACGTGCTTTTTCCTACTGCGTGAAATGTTTTTGTAAGGTTATTTGAAATGGCTTGTTGTAGTGAGAGTGAAAGTTTGCCAAGTGATAGTGATGATTTTGAATCATCTGAGAGTGATAATGGCCAAGCAACATCAAGCCAGAAAACTAGTCGCCGTGCCATGCACACAATATCTTCCGAAAGTGAAGATCTTGTTAGTGAATCTTCAGGTCATGAAAGCGAATGGGAGGATGTAATAGAGGGAAGTGATGAACAACCTCAGCATCCTTTTGATTATCATGAAATGCAGGGGCCCAAACATGCTCCTGCAACTGATGCGGCATCTATTGCATATTTTTACTTGTTTTTTTACTAATTTCATCCTTGAAATTATCGTTTCTGAAACAAATAAATATGCAAAGAGGTTTCTCCAGGAACATACAAATCTTGAGCTAAGAAATGGAAAAATGTTACAAATGCTGAAATAAAGGTTTCCTTGCGTGCCTTCTAATATGGGAGTAATCAGTAGGACGAGATGATTGCTGAAGGCATATCCAGTCAAAAAAAACACACACGAGGATTATGTAAAATGAAAGACTCAATAAAAGCCTTTGGATAATTTTTTTGCAAAAAAGAATGAAAATAGCGGGATAAATGCTGAATTGATGTTTCCTACATTCGTTGTGGAGCATAACCTACCTATAGCAAGCTGTGATCATGCTGGTCCCTTGTTTAATGGCATGTTCCCAGACTGTGATATTGATGAAGCTGGATATCCTAGAGCAGATGTGGCATGGAATGAAATATCTAAGATGAAGGATTCATCTGGCCTTCCCAAGTATTCTGCATTGCCTAAACTAAAGTTGGCAATAATGACTATTCCTCACAGCAATTCCTCTACAAAGAATATTTAGTATAGTAAGGAAAAACCTCACATACTTCTGCCCAATAATGAGCACCAAAACATTAAGTGCCCTTCTTGTACAGAAAAGTAAAGCATTTTCCTCAGGTGAGCCGTGTTATAAAAGAAGTTTTCTGAAAAAATATATACCACTGCAAAACAAGCAACAAGGGAGTCTTTATGTCAGCAATGGAATGAGGTAAGCACAATATTGGTAATTTAATTTCATAATTTTTTTATCAGGATAGTGTAAACATATAAGGTTATTACACATTTCACACATTAATTTCTCATGAAATACCCTTTCCGCACGTACGATGAGGGTTCGTATGGTGATTACTGATAGGCTCCTTGGAAGGTCGTCACCTCATACAAGTATTACAGGTTACACAGTAATAATATAATATTGTCCTTAACTTTGAAAAAAAAAATGGCGTGTTACATTACTGAAAATATTACTGAAAATTTGTGTTCCATTACTGAAAAATCCACTATTGATTACTGATACGTTCTGCTAGAGGTTGGCACCTCTGCAGTTCATAAGTGAACTTATGATGTACCAGGTGATCCACAAGTCATGCAAAACTTTAAAAATCAATAATTTGCTGAGTTTTGATAGTAGTGCTAAGCGATTTGCACAGAATGACATGGGATTTTTTCATTGAGTTAAAACATTTATTGGACATTTTAGTTTTATTCATGAACACCAGATGGTGCTTCTACCGAAGCTGATATCGAAGAAGTGACAAGTATAAATGCAGCTGCAGTTGAAACTGTAACGTGTCATCATGTCATTACTGGATAAAGCTCTGTTGGTGAAACTTTTATAGTAACTTGGAATCTTCAAGTGCAGCTTTGTGATGTTTTCGTTCACTCAGGTGTGTTCAAAGTGGGAAAGGACCAATGTATTGTTTGGCACTGCAGCCGATGATTAAGAGATTTGAGGAGACTGGAACTTTGGTAGCAAGTCCACAATGTGAAAGACCAGCAATGTCCGCTTCAGCTGCAACTACAGTTTCAGCGGAAATTGAAAACATTTTGATGGTATCTGCACATGTGGGAATCAAGTGCTCATGAACAGGGGTCGAAAAATATTTTGAAATTTAGGTGCCAGCTGGAAAAATCAGGACCCCTCCCCCGAATCAAAGTACTCGTTCCTGAAAATCGACGTAGGACAAAAAAATGCGGAAACCAGCTTTGAGGTATAAAGAAATCATCATCATCATCATTGTCAACCATTATCAATCCACTGCTGGACGAAGGTCTCCCCAAGTTTCCTCCACAACGGTCTGTCTTGTGCCAGTCTCCTCCATGTCACCCCTGCATACTTTCGAATTTCATCCACCCATCTCGCATGTGGTCTTCTTCTGGGTCTTTTCGTGTCCCTTGGAATCCAATCTAAAATTTCGGCTGTCCATCGATGATCTGTCCTTCTGGCAGTATGTCCAGCCCATTGCCATTTCAGGGATTTAACTCTGATCATGATGTCTTCCACTCTAGTCATTTTTCGGATCCACGAGTTCCTCCTCTTATCTCTCCTGGTTACACCAAGCATGCACCTCTCCATGCTCTTTGAGTTGTCTGCAGCCTTTGTATGTCTCTTTTAGTTAAGGTCCACGTCTCTGCACCATACGTAAGCACTGGAAGGATGCATTGATCAAACACTTTTCTTTTAAGACATAATGGCATATTGCTCTTGAAAATTATGCTGTTTCTTCCAAAAGCTCTCCAGGCAAGTTTTGTACGCCGATTAATTTCTTCATCAATGTGACCCTCACTTGATATCTGCTGTCCAAGATAAACGTATGTGTCTGTTATCTCCAGCTTTTCTCC
Organism: Macrothele yani; assembly: GCA_039090855.1. Classification (NCBI taxonomy): domain Eukaryota; kingdom Metazoa; phylum Arthropoda; class Arachnida; order Araneae; family Macrothelidae; genus Macrothele; species Macrothele yani. Next base: position 83,944,043 of record CM077012.1, read on the forward strand.
ATCAATCGATAAATCTTCATTTCTTGTAAAAGCATTGAACATCACTTTTGTCTTCTGAAAGTTCATTTTTAATCCCACTTCTTTACTCTTGTCAGCAAGTTCCTGGATCATACTCTGCAGCTCTGATGGGGTAGTTGCAAAAATGACTACGTCATCAGCAAAACGAAGGTGGGTTAGATAATCTCCATTAATCTTTATCCCCTTGTTTTCCCAGCTCAGCGACTGAAAAACACCCTCCAATGTGGCATTAAAGAGCTTCGGAGATATGGTGTCACCTTGTCTCACTCCCTTTCCAATTTTTACGTGTGTTGTATTTTCAAACAGCCTAATCTTTGCACTTGCATTTTCATAGATGTTATTAATAATATTAATGTATGCATCTTCAATACCGCAGGTTTTCAGAGCCATTGTAACTGCTGATGGTTTCACCGAATCAAAGGCTTTTTCATAATCGATAAAAGCCATGCACAATGGAAGTTCATATTCCCTCGCTCTTTCAATTAGTTCTCTCAGCACGTGGATATGATCTATTGTGCTGTAGCCACTCCTGAATCCAGCTTGTTCTCTCGGTTGAGCCATGTCCAGTGTTACCTTCAAGCGGTGTGAAAGAACTTTAGTGAAGATTTTATAAACTACTGATAGGAGGCTGATAGGTCTGTAGTTTCCGAGATCCTCAATGTCACCTTTCTTATGTAGCAGGATCATTGTAGCGGTGTTCCAATCCTCAGGAATCTTTCCTTCATTAAGGCATCGAGTGAAAATTTGGGCGAGTACTGTTTCGATTTCTCCACTTGCTTCTTGTATGATGTCTACAGTAATTCCATCTTCTCCTGGAGCTTTTCCTCGCTTCATGTTCTTGATTGCGTGTGCAACTTCTGCTGGGAGGACTGGAGGAACTCTGGTACTGGTATCTTTCATGATGTCTGGAGTGCATATATCATCCCTTTCATATAATTTGGAGTAGAAATCTTTCACTCTTGTCAAAATTTCGCCTCTATTTCTTGTTACAGAACCATCTTCTTTTCTCAGTGCCATAATCTGTTTTCTTCCCTTACTGAGATGTCCCTTTGCTATCTTTAGGCTTTGGTTGTTTTCAATTGCTTTCCTCACTAGTTCACAGTTGAATTTCCTTACGTCTTCAGTGATACTTTTTCTTACTGTCTTGCATAGCTCTATATATTCCACTTTGGAAGTCACATCTTCTTTAGTTGTCCTCATCTCTCTTCTTTTTTGCATCAACATTTTGGTTTTTCCTGATAATTTGTTCACATGCAACTTGTTCTTAGACCCAGCTAATTTTGTTGCTGTTTCCATAAGAGCTTTGGTTACTTTTCTGTTAACTTCAGAGATGTCCACTTCTAAAAAAGAAATAAAGAAATACCACTGTCAATTATCAAGTATGCTTTTTATGGATCTAAACAATACATAAACATGAAATATAAAGCCAAACCTGAGAAATATAATAGGATGAAAATGAGTAGTATTTATACATTTTCCAAAGCGCTGAAATTATAAATCTGGTTTGTTGGGGAAACACACACTTTTCGGATCACCAAATGCCAGGAGGTTTAAAATTTAAGGGAATAAAAAAATGCAGTGGTATGCTAATGTAATTATGAATAAAAATGAAACAGACTTCTACATAAATCTGTGATTTTTTATATCAAATATTTTTCTAGGATGGAAGTTATCATATTATAATTATATATTTGTCCTATTGATAAAGGATTAAGAAAGTTTACATAATATTTGACTGTTGTTCTGCTGATAATTCCTACAATACAGAAGACTGATTTTTTGCTAATAATGAGCAGTTCTGCTGTAATAAAAATTAAACTTGTCCACAGAAGTTTGTATTAATAAGCATTAATGTACTAATAAAAGAAACAGCATTGACTTCAATATCAAGTCAATTTGAAGAAAATTAGACAAAATCTGAGAAATTGTGAAAATTACCAACAAATCATTTCTCAAAAATATGTTTAATAGAAAATCTATTTACATAACAAAACTTTTACTAATTACATCTTTTAATAGAAAACTATTTACGTAAGTGCTGAAGATAACTTACTTTAATTCTTCTGTTTCTTAAGGACAGTATCAGTTTCGTACACAGGTCCACTGTTTCTGTGATGTCCTTGAACATGCTGAATACCTTTTGAAGAAAAATACCAATGGTCCACATTCTTTCATTTGTTGCAAGACCATTTGAACGACCAACCATCATTGCTGCACCATCAGTACAATTCTAGAAGCCACTTACTATCACGTCACGGTAGGCCTACTTGATCCAGTGCTTTTGTAGTTGCATTGAAGTAATCTTCTGCAGTAGCAATTTTTTTAATTTACCAATAGTCAAGAACACTTCTTTAACTTTTTCATCTTTTACATATCTCATACAGAGAATGAGCTGTTCTACTGATCATGCATCTGTTGAAGAATCGAGCAGAAGACTAACATGGGGGGGGGGGGGGATTCTTTATTTCAGATAAAATATCTCCTCTTATTGAATGACTTGAAGTTTATGTTCAATGAACTCTTTGCAGCCGACTCGGTGGCGCAGTGGTCTAAGGCGTTGGCCTCTGATCATTCGTCCGAAAGGAGTCCGGGTTCGAATCCCGGTGAGGCATGGATGTTGTGTTTTTCTTACGGCACTGGCTCTCTCCCTTCCCTGGAACCAGTGACCCTAAATTAGGGACGGGCGACTGCTTATAGCCCATTGAGTTGCTCACGGTGGTCGTTAAACCTCCAATCAAAAAAAAAAAAGTCTTTGCACCGTTTTTCATTACCATATTCTTCCAAAATATCAATATCAAATTTTTAAGCAATGTTAGCAAGTCACTTATATCTGAGAAAGGAGTGTTTTTTTTTTTTTTTTTTCCTTTCAATATAATATGCTCTATTAAAAAGTGTTTCCATGTGCTGGAACATTTTTTCATTCATTTGTTTGGAGCATTGTGCCAATGTAGTTTCATGATACTTTAATTTTGCTTCTAAGTATTCCACACATTTTTTATGCATTTGCGAAGCAGCATGCTTTTTGAAAGTTTCAACCTTGAAAGGTGCCACACAACCTTTTACAATTCTAGAGCTTCCCTCAGATACAGTGGGGAATTGAGAGCATGTGACACTTTGCAACACCCAAATTTTTGTCATAGGAAAGCCAACTGAATTAATTCCTCAAGAGAGTCCACGCAACCTGCCAAATTGGCTTGACAGTTAGCGTGTGTGAGTCTGAAGGAATTTGAGGCCGCTGTGGCGTAGCGGAAGCATATCCGGCGCGTAACTGGAAGACCCTGGGTTCGACTCCCGGTGGCGGCCAATGAGAATTTTTCCGTGACTCACTTATAAACGTGGAAAGAGCGAAGATCTTTGTTTGAGGATTCATCTTTGTCGCAGAGATGAGAAATGGAAAGTGCTCGAAACATTTTGAACCCGAAGATTATGAGCAGGATTTGAAATTCGAACTTTTAAATTTGTCACCCAAAAGAAAATGAAAAGGCTTTGTCTTCTCTTCAAAAAATTTGCTGAAAAGTTCTGAGGTTATAAAATACGTGGATTACTGCAACAAAAATCACATTGAAAGACTTGCTCAAAGAGAAACTAAAAATATGATTTCTGATTTGTTAAAAGTAAACCATTCAAATAACAGTTCTGAGAAGAAAAATGCAGTGGAATCCGATGGAGTTGCAGAAATCAGAGATATAGAATATGGCGCATTAATGTGTAAATATAGGCAGTTGCTGACTAAAAATATTGTGTTACAGGAAAAGGTGTGCAATCAACAAAAAGAAATAAGGGATTCAGCTCTAAAAATATGCAGATTGAAATATGAAATCGTTGCAATGAAACAAAATATTATTTCTAAAAAAAATGTTGAACTTCAAGTTCGTTCAATACTACTCAAGATGTTTACAGGGGTCAAGTAAATATGCTTTTGAATAAAAAAAAAGATTATTTGGTCCAATGATGATATATCGATCACTTTGACTCTGCGATACCTGAGTAAGAGGTCATACATTTGTTTACGAAGTGAACTGAATTATCCCTTGCCTGGATTATCAACTTTGCAGAAATGGGCGTCCAAGATTAATCCCCAACAAGGTACCATGACGGATGTACTAAAAATTATGAAAACCGGGCATAAAACAGAAAAACACCAATACCCAGATTGACGAATCACGCACGAAAGAATTTATAGTTGCAAAAGTGCTGTGCCACGTTTGAGTCAAAAGTGATGAAAAAATGTCCAAAGATTTATACGATGCTTATTCTATGCAAGCGACAATGATAATGTGTTAAATACACAACAATGCCTAACCACAGTAACTGAAGGTGATGGCTGAGAGTATCTTGCTGGTTAGGTGGCTAAAAAATATAAAGAAAAATATCCACATCTGGGAGATTACACGTCAAAAAATAACACTGTACATATTGGGGAATCATGGCTACATCATCTGTCATTTGGATAACTCATTCAACCATCTCTTGATTAGTCTAATGTCGCTAAAAAATTGAAATATGAATTTCTTAAACAAAACATAAATTACACTATAAGTAAAGAGCCTTATATCGTAACGTTAACCGAAAAAGCATCTCTCTTGTTTCCTGGATTTCCCACAGAGGTACTTAGGACATAAGTTAAGATGAGAATTATAATTAGGATTAAATATTTGAATGAGAAGCTGCAGTCCACCCTAACTGCCAAAAGAAATACCATAAATGAAGATGACATTCCCTCAAAGAAGAGAAAACCTATGAAAATAGTAAATTAGAAGAAGAAGAAAAAAACTTAGACCTACCTATTTAGAAACAACCTCTAATTTTGCGAATTGGTGTGATTAAATCAATTGTAAGTATATTACTTGGATTATAACTCATGTTCCTAAATCATGAAAAGCCAAAGAAACAACTGCAACTACAGTAAACGTAAGTACAAAATAATGCACTTTATGCTTCAATCGGAAATGATCAATTTTTATAATGCATATGCATGTTTTCCTTTTTTTTTTTCTAACTTTTTAAATGTCTTTAATCTAAAGCAGGCTATGTCTTTTGTAAGGGTCCTAAACTTTTTCAAAAAAACCAGGCTTTAAAAAAAAAAAAAAACTAAGTTGATTCCACACTTTGGACGGGCGGGCGAGACCTCGGGTCAAAGCCCGCGATGGGTCTGTCAGTGACGTCACACGCCTCTCCCTCTCCGCTCCAAGATTTTCCACGAACAAGGGAACCTTCTCTTCTACTAACCTTGTGTTCCAGGTGCGTTTTTCTTTCTTTTTTTCACACGTTGAAAAAATGACAGTATTTTTGGGATTACCTGATATATCACTGCAGATTTGTTGTTTTGACACATGCTTTACTTCTGTAGTATGTCGCAACCTCTATAATATGTCACAATACATGCATGGTTATGGCTGCTTTTCAGACTTCACACCTCCTATTACATTTTGTCTGATGTAGTGCCAACTCCCTGCTCCTCCCATTACACACGAGCGTACTTTGCAGACAGACTGCGCCTGTTGAAAGGAAAGAGGTAAAATGATACCCATCTTCTCACTCTTTCGACTATGTTCCCCCAGCATAAAAGACATGAAAAGATCAAGGGTGAGGACCGTGGGAGCTAAGAACTAAGGATAAATAAATACTAAGCCAGCATAGAGACGAAAGTTAATGCAAGAGATGACAGGTTTATTGTATAATTCAGAAAATTAAATTCTTTTCGACAATTTTGGCATTAGTTCTTGATAAAATCGGACGTTTCTCTTTCCACAATAGATACTAGTTTCTTTTACAGACAAGACAAAAAACATATATGTAGCAGAATCGATGAACCTTCTACTAGTGTGTTTTCATACTCAGATGCAGGGTTTTCTGACTCTGAAAGCAGCAGCACTGAGGAGGTTGATAGCTCTTATTATTAAATTTATTAGCCATCAGGAGAATCGGTTGATTCCAGTGAAATGAAAATTATATCTGACGTTGATTCAATGGTTTCTTCCGGAATGTCTACTAAAAAATGAAGAAAAATTGACCTCAATAGAGGAATGCCTTTTGTATCCTTCACAGGCAATCAAGAAATAGTTCATGATGTAAGTGTAATGGTCCTCTTCAAATATATTCTCTCTTCCTTTCTGATAATATTTGGAAACCATGGTTCGGGAAAAACAGTAATTATGCGAGGAAGTTAATATAAGACAAAACCCTAAAAAAAAATCTTGGGTCTAAAAATGGAATGCTACGGATGTTCCTGAAATGAAAAAAAATCATTGGAATTGTGATGTGTATGGGGCTGGTTGACGTGCCCAAAATAAATCAGTACTGGGCTAACAATGATTTGTGTTCAGTTCCTCTGATAAAATCAGCATTACCATGCGATCGTTTCTTATTGATATGCAAATTTTGCCGATTGAGAAAAGCCTCGTGAAACTAACGATAATCTATTTCGTATTAATCCTCTCATTGAGAGTTTGAATAGAAACTGTATCTCCTCAGTACAGATTCTGATAAATCAATCATATAGGCATAAGAGTCATTTATTCCATGTCAAGTGGAACAATTTTAAAGGTCATCCCCACCTGACCATCTCCAATTTTGATGAAATTTGGCACAGAGCTGCCTTATGTTATAAAACTAAGATGTGCAAAGTTTTACATCCTAAGAACAAAAATTTAAGGTTCTAGGGGCCCCCAAAATGTTGTACGCGTAGTATGAAACAAAATTCCAAGTTTCATGTGCTGTGAAAGTGAAACTATAACTAGTAAAGAGATGGGATTTAGGGTAACTGCACAACTTTTGGACCTCAAACCACTGACAAATTTTCAGAGGTCTATCTTTGATGGTTTTCAGATGGTATAAGGTCAAAGTTGAGGGAAAATTCAGTGCAGCAAATGTTTTGGCATATTGAGACTCATATTTTCAATACAAAATAATTTTAGAAATTTCCTCTTTTGTAGATCAACTAAACAGTTGGTTGTTATGAGGTTTGCTAACTTGTAGCACTTATTATTAAGTAGTTTAAAAAAATTTGCTGTATAAACATACTACCAAAAATGTATATGTATAATTTTGACTATCTTTGATAACTTGTATCTCAATTTTCTCACCTCCAATCATATTTCTTTTTGTGCCATTAGAAAGAGCAGATCTTTTTCTATAAGAATGTGTTTTTTTATTTTGGAGGCTTTCCCATATAAGGAATGAAAAATCATTTTCAAAATTATGACCTACTATTCACAAACAACCATTTGACGAACCATCAATTACTACTATTACCATTGGTAATATTTCCTTAAAATTAGTTCAAAAAGATTATCAGCCTTAATTCTGTTTGCAGAAGTTTTTTATACCTTTGAAGCCTTTAAACTCACATTTTATTCAGTAACACCAACACAAGTCGTTTTTATAGTATAAATCTTTTAATTCTTAAGAATTTGCATGAACATCATGAAACATTTGTATTCATAAACATCAAGACAAATAATTACTAACAGAATTATTACATATTTTGTGTGGGATGTATTTACGTTGTAATACATATTTGGGTTTCTTATGGATCCCAAGCCCAAAACAGGTAGCTTAGCCTAGGTTCCCAAGCCTAAGGTGAGTTTCTTAATGGTTCCCAATCCGTAGTAAAGTACAGTATTATTGTTTAAATAATTGGAATTTTTTCTTAACAAGCTGAACAGTGGATTCTGAAAATGCACATTGTCGTCCCAGTGATGTAGCAGCTGGTGCAGGAAGAACTGTAAGAATATGCTCTTCAGGGACTCAACAAGTGTCTCTTCATAATGGCCAGTAGAATGAATGAGTGGCACCAGAGGGTTGCGTAAAAGTAACCAATGCATCATGTTGTTTTTGTTCTGAGATTTCACAAACATTTCCAACCCTACACTGATTATCGTAAACGCTTGCTACATACTGTCCAGGCTGCAAATTAAGCAGTTGTTCTTCAGGAAGATGCTCAAGAAGATCAGCTGACTGACCTATTTTGGCGACAAAGAAAGTTGAGTCATTAGAAACTCTACTCACACGAATTTTATGCAAATTAATGGGAGTTAACAGATGATTTTCTCGCGTTCCAGCAACAATGGAAGCAGTTCTGAATCTTTCTTCTTGAGAAAGCCTTTAGCATTCGATCTCATCTTTCGAAACAAAAACAAATTTGATTTTGGAAATATTTTTATCACAAAATGTGAACAAATCATGTGCTGTAAGAATTTGAATATTCACTCTACGCCGAAGATTTGCACGAGCAGCAAGCCTTTTGGTCGTTCCACCAATGCCTTCGTAAGAAGATTTGCCGTGACTTGTGCCAAAAAAATTCCATTGGGCTTTGAATCCAAAATCAAGTTTATGATGACATAAATTTACAAAATTTTTAAGATTTTTGTATTGAGCTGCACAGCCATCACTGAAATATTTTGCATATTTTAAGTCTTACAGTGTGCTTTTTAGGTAATCAATTAATTTTGTCAAAAAGACATGTACTGCAACAGTATCATGTTGCAAACTATCACTGATCATGCAGATGCTTAAGCACTGAATTTTTTCTGAATCCCAATAGGCCACCCCGGTGGCGCAGTGGTCCTTTAAGCGATGGCTTCTGATCATTCATCCGAAAGGGGTCCGGGTTCAAATCCCAGTGAGGTATGGATGTTGTGTTTGTTCTATGGCACTGGAACTTTCCTTTCCCTGGAACCAGTGACCCTAAATTTGGGACGGGAGACTGCTTATAGCCCATTGAGTTGCTCATGGTGGTCGTTAAACCTCCAATAAAAAAATCCAAATAGTAGACAACAAATGGATGCAACGTAGCCTGATTATTCTCCCAAGGAAACCTTGCACAGCGTCTTGGACAACAAATGAGTAGTTTTTCGAATAATCCATGAGCACAACAATTTCACCTGCTTTTTAGATGCTCTTTGACTGTTTTTAGATACTGTGCTTGATGCTTTGAAATATAGTGGTGAATTGAAAGGTCTGAAATTTTCACTCCTAAATCAGCTAAAATACCTTCGAGTCATTTGCTTTGACTCCAATGCTGTATGGTCTGTTTGTATCCACTGTTGAAAGTCAACAGTTTCATCAGGATCAAGCTTTGCATTTTGATGAATTGAACAAACACAAACTGAGTGCATTCCTGATGACCCAACTGTAATGCACCATTTAGGCCTCAACTCAAAGAACTTGGAAAAGCCCAGTTCCAAGCCATTAATGTTATGATAAGTGACATACTTTTCCTTTAAATTGCTAAGTAGCAATCGTTTTTGTTTTTGGACTGTTTGACCATCAATTCGGACAGAGACGATCCTTTTTACCTGGACACAATCTGCTGAACTCATCATCTTCGAAAAAAATTATGACTTTATCTTTTATATCTTCTGAAAGCAATTTTCCTTTCTCTTTTTCAGGCTTCAATAAAATTCCATACTATTCCTTTAACTTTCGAGCATTTTAAACCATTCTTGTTGACACAGAAAATTCAGGAGCTGTGTATTCAAAACACCAACTTCTTGGAGCCAATGTAAGCATTTGCTATTTATCAGCATGTGATGAAATTTGAATTTTTTGTTTGAGGTCATTTATTAGTTCATTGTAGTCAGTGCAGTTTTGGCATTGATTATTGTAAAAACTTTTTGTTGCAAATTCATCCGATTTAAAACCAACATCAACAGCAATCTTCTTGGATAGTACACTTTGCGCTTGCTTGATTTTACGTTTTGCGTACCCTTGTGAATCTCGCTTTGAAACTTTTTGAAATTTTAAGGGAGAAATACCAAGAGATGACAAACTTGTCTTGACTTTTTCTGCAGTTTCCATCTGATGTTCATGATGATGAGGATAGCACATCAACCAATTTATTATGCATTTCATTTCTACAGGTTGGACACAACTTTTGGCCTGGCAAAAACTAATTTTTTGTGAGAGTTTTTAGCTGATTTGCTCCTGCCTTATTCAAAGTTCTTAAGCCTTTTTTACTGATGTGGTTTGTTTTCGAAATGGGTTGCAGCATTTTGTATGCAAAAAGTCAAATCTTGTTAGACACAAAGCTTCATGATGAAAGCACATTGTTGAATCGATTTCAAGATTATGCTTAGAACGCAGAATGAACAACCTCTGCTGATCAGGCTTAATGATGGAAGATGAACGTCCAAATTATCAAGAACTTTAAAAAGAATAGAATCTTATTATGTAGAGAAGTAGAACCCCTAAACTTCCGAACGAAATGTAAAGGCAATGGTGTCACGCCAAAATTCCTGCAAATTAGAGTTAAGCCAATACGTTATAAAGATAAAAGCATTTTGAAAACTTGGGAAGTTAAAAGATTAAGAGCCTGTATTAGAGAAAAAAGAAGAGATATTGACAAACTCAGTAAGAACTACAAATTATACAATCAATGCATGCTACAATATGATAAAGAAGGAAGTAAAGAACAGCTCATTAAGATATTCGCAGTTGTCGATGGACAACAATTACTGTATCGAAGAAGACATTTCAATAAGATTGAGAACTTAATAAATGACAAAAATAATAACAGAAAAGAAAAAGCAACACCTCAAATGGACAAGCAACTGTTTATCAATAAATCTAATATAGAGTTGTCTTCTTTACAAGTCAAAGCACTCAATAGGGGTATTAGATATGCTTATGACCAAAAAATGCCAAAAACAGAAGTCTTGATCTTATACATGGAAGACATAATTAGAAAATTACCAAAGGACAGACAAATTCCTACGAGATTTAAAATGGTAAGAGCAATTAATAACAAGGCAAAAGAAATACAGCAGCCAGCTATTAAATATGAAAGACTCGAGCTACTAAAAGTGAGAAATAACCCAGCAATAAAATGTGCTTGTGCAGATAAAGCCAAACAAATAAATATTATCTTAGATAATGAAGAATATAACCTGAAAATGAAGAAGGCTATTGCTGAACTAAATGTTGAAGAGGTTAACAAAGATCCAACAGATATTATAAGAAAGATGGCTAACATAAAAAAACCAGCAATTTACTATACAATATAAGAAATAAAGCTATTCCACCAATTGGAGCATCTATTCCATGTATTTTCAGCAAAATCAAGACGCATAAAGATGAAGAACCCAATTGTGAATAAAACTATCGCTCCAACTATTCACCTTGAAAAACAGTTGTTTAAACACTTAAAACAATATTTTAACCAACATGAATATACTATCAACAATTTTATTGAAGTTATTGATAAGCTCAAAAAGGTTAAATCAACGGAATTTATTATGATTAGACGTAGTATCGCTATACCCAAATGCACCTATTAATGAATCAGTTAGGCTTTTAGACCAAAGATCAAGAAGTCCTTGACTCTGAAAGAATCAGTATTATCCAAGCTGTTAAATTTATTACTGACAATAACTACTTCACATATGATAAAAAAATCTATTGACAAAAACAAGATGCACCAATGGGATCTCCAATTTCCGGTCTTCGGGTTTTTCGGGCTGAAATAATATTACAAGACATTGAAAATAAATTAATTAAACAACTCAATGAAAATAAACCAGTAATATATACACTGAGTGGCCACTTTATTATGACCACCTGACAGTTTTAAGCAAATGAGCTACGGCTGCATGCTGTTGCCGCCAGAAGGCGAGGCTAGTATAAAAAGGGAAAGCTTAGTAGTAGAAGTGATTTTTGGGTGACGAGATGGGTAAAAAATGCGATTTGACGGACTTTCAAAGGGGGATGATTGTAGGAGTGAGCATCATCGAAACCGCCGCGTTCGTGAAATGTTCCAGAGCAGCTGTTGTTACAGTGTTTAAAGACTGGGTCTCTACGTGCAACGTGTGGTCGTCATCGACTAGTGACTGCTCGGGCGGAACGGAGAGCGTCCAGACTGGTAACAGACAACAGAACGGCAACAGTGCAGCAAATTACAGACCATCTTAATCAAGGATCCCCTCAAATGATCTCTGCATGCGCCGTTCGCTGTACACTGCATCGGATGGGATATGGCAGCCAAAGGCCTGTTCGAACACCTTTGCTGTCTGCAGCTAACAAGAGAAAACGTCTCCAGTTCGCACAGGAGCACAAGGATTGGACAGTCGATAATTGGAAACAAATTATGTGGTCCGATGAATCACGTTTTCAGTTGCACCATGCCGATGGCCGAGTGAGAATTTGGCGGAAACAGCACGAAAGCACGGACCCCAAATGCATTGCTACAACCCTTCAAGCTGGTGGAGGCAACGTTATGGTTTGCGGAATGTTTTCTTGACATGCTTTGGGCCCTTTAATTCGTGTTGATCAACGTCTGACTGGCACATCATATCTGAACATTGTTGCGGACCAAGTGCATCCTGTCATGTGGATGGTTTATCCCAATGGCGATGGCTACTTTCAACAAGATAATGCGTCCTGCCATAGTGCTTGTATTGTACAGGATTGGTTTCAGGAACATGTCGGTGAGTTTACTTTGCTTAGGTGGCCCCCCACAATCTCCAGATCTCAACCTCATTGAGAATTTGTGGGATGAAGTTGAACGAGCCATCAGACAGCTGGATCCACAACTCTGCAATCTCACACTCCGGGAAAGTGCTATTCATCAAGCATGGTCTCAGATTCCACAAACCACCTATCAACATCTCGTGGAGTCCATGCCACAAATAATCGATGCAGTATTAAAGGCAAAAGGTGGCCCAACAAAGTACTGAGGGGATGGTCATAATAAAGTGGCCACTCAGTGTATAAGATACGTCGATGATATCCTCATCTTCTGGCAGCATTTTGAAAGAGGCCTACAAAAGTTCATACAAAAATACAATAGCTTCTATCCCTCAATACAGGTTACAATAGAAAGAGAAATAAATAAACAACTACATTTTTTAGATATATCTTTATTGAGAAACAACAATAAGATTGCATATGCAGTCCATCAAAAACCAACATTTATACCAGCAATTATTCCGATAAATTCCAGCCACCCGTGGAAATACAAATAGTCAGCACTGCAATTTTATATAAAAAGAGCTTTAAATCACTCAAGCAATAGAACAAACGAGATTAAAGAAATTAATTGGATAACTGAAACTGCAAAGAAATTTGGATACAGAAAAAGTTAATAGAAGAAATACTTAAAAATACTAAAATGTCTCTAAATAACACCAAAGTAAAACCGAAGACGGAAAGAAAATTTGGAGGTAAATTTCCATTCATTCCTCCACTTCCAAATATTTTTAAAAAGGAATGCGCGAAAGAAAACTTATTACTAGCGGAGACTGTTATAGATAACGAAACCATTTTGACAACAGGCAACGAAAAAAGATCGATTTTAGAAAAAGCAGGCGTATACTGCATTCCAACAAGAAATGTTTCAAGTGCAGAGAGAATAGATAAAACGGATAAAATACATAGGAAGTACCAAAAGAATTTAAAACAAAACTGGGAGAACACATATCCAACTGGAATAAAAAAGAAAAGAAAACGTCATTAATACATTGTATTGATAATGAGACAATCCCAGATTGGCCGGAAGCCAAATTAATAACATCGCATAAAACGAAAGCCCAAATTTTAACATCAGAGGCGGTAATGATTGAAAAAACAAGATATAAAAATTGTAATTACAACGACCCAGTCGACCTACCATACGCATGGAGGTACCTCATTGAGCAAGAAAATAAAAAAGAACAAAATAAAAAAAAATAAAAAATAAAACAGCCAAAATAAACGATTTAAGATCAAGATAAATACTGAGTCGATTGACGTACAGAAGATGGCGACACCAGACAATTTAAAATCGGGAAAAAATTTGGACGTTCCAATCAAGAACTAACATGTACATGATGTAAAATGCGCAATAAACCCAAGATTTGAATGCGCAAAAGGTTCTGTCGACATGGAACTTTTGGGTCATGTTGCAGATTGTGAGATATTTGGCCAATGAACAACATGTACGATGAGAAACACGTCGTTTAACCCACAGATGAATGAAGACTACGAGAATGATAGTCGAAACTAGTTTGGGAATATTAGTGCAGCGGGAAATGAAGTCTAGGCTATTGTCAAGACAGAATATTTTATCAGATCGATTTCCCTTCGACTTGAAGGCTTGACCGTTCGCTATTTTACTATTTTAGATTTCATTTTTATTGAATTATTTTATTGATTAAAATCACGATTCGTTAAGAAGAATAGTTACCCACCTGTATCAACTTATCAAGTAGAATATCTTCCCGAAGTGACTGCTGGAAGTGATAACAGAAGACTTCAAAGCAATTTATGCTTTTGCCAAGTGAAAGTTCAATATCCAGAAATATTCCAGGAAAACGAAAATGTGAGTAACAGCTGTCATTTATATAACATTTTACCCTAATTTTTAATATTCTGTAGCATTCAACTCTGATAACCCAATGTCAGACAAAGATGAATGTTTCCTGCAAGCACTTTGATATTCATACAACGTGAGAAATATTACAAAATATCACAACTGTATAGTTGACAAATATATACAATAAATTACGTCACAGAGTTACTATAAATAGCTGGCACGTGTGTGAAGAACAAGGTTCAGGCGTGGTTTGTTTTGGATATAACGTGGCTTGCAAAGGAAACATGTGGACGCTGGAATTGAGAGTCATCTTCCTGTATGAATTTAAAGTGGGCCATTCTGCAGGAATTTCCGCTCAAAACATTAACAAATCGTTTGGGGATAAAACAACCAACAAACGAACTATTCAGCGATGGTTTGTGAAGTTTTGAAGCTGATATACGGACCTGTAGAGCGAAGCACATGGTCACCGACCTGTTGCTGTTTCTGATGATGTTCTGTTGCGTGTGGTTGAAGCGAGCCCCCCCTCCCCCAAAACACGTTGTGAGATAGCGGCAGAGGCAGCTGTCCTCGACAGTTGTTCGGCGTCTGGCTGCGCTGGGTAAGGTAAAAAAGCTGGACATGTAGCTACCACATGGGTTGACAACTGCAAAGAAACTAGGCGTTCGGAAGTCTGCACATCACTGCTTGCCAGGAATAAACAGGAACCTCTACTGCATCGAATCGTCACTTGTGACGAGAAGTGGGAACTTTATGGTAATCGGAAACGATCTGCACAATGGTTAAGCAAGGCACAGCCTGCTGGACGGCATTCTAAGCCACCCCTACACACCAAGAAGATGTTGCTCCTTGTCTGGTTGTCCACAGCTGGGATAATTCATCAGAGTTTCTTGGTAAGAGGCTAAACCATCACTGCAGAACGTTTTTGGGCTGAATTACACCAGATGCACCGGAAATTGCTGCAGAAACAACAGACTTTGGTCAACAGATATGGTGGTGTTCTGCTCCAGGACAATGTTTGCCCTCATGTTGCACAATGAACGATGCTGACACTAAGTTCCGTGAGCTATGAAGCACTGCCTCGCCCTGCCTATTTCCTGAACTTGTCTCCGACAGACTATCATCTGTTTTGTCGCCTGGATCACTTCCTGTCCGCGAAACAGTTTGAGACAGACAACGAGATTCAACGTGCAGGTGATCACTTCTCCTGGTCCCAGCAAAAAGACTTTTTTTCGTTCCAGGATCATGGCCTTGCCAGACAGATGGCAACTATGTGTCGATGCCGAGGAGATTATTCTGCCTAGGTAAATTGTCCTACTTTTCCGTTCTCGCCATCCACGTGTGCTGGTCCTTTGCTGGACATTTCATTCGCACGAACCCAATACTTCTATTTGTTACTATATATTGTTATATGTTTTGCGTATTTTTGGAAATTAATTTGTATAAGTTTATTTCTATCTCAATAGTAATTGATTGAATTGAACTGTTGTTGCGAATAGCAGGTCATAATTTTGAAGATGATTTTTCATTCCTTATATGGAAAGTCTCCAAAATAAAAAAATAAATAAAAACACTTTCATATAGAAAAAGATATGCTCTTTCTAATGGCACAAAAATAAATATGATTGGAGGTGAGAAAATTGAGATACAAGTTATCAAAGATGGTCAAAATTGTACATATATATTTTAGTAGTATGTTTATACCGCAATATTTTTTAACTATTTGATATAAGTGCTACAACTTGGCAGACCTCATAACAACCAACTGTTTAGTTGATCTACCAAAGGGCAATTTCTAAAATTATTTTGTATTGAAAATATGAGTCTCAATATGCCAAAAAATTTGCCGCTCTGAATTTTCCCTCAAATTTGACCTCATACCATCTGAAAACTATCAAAGCTAGACCTCTGAAAATTTGTCAGCGGTTTGAGGTCCAAAAGTTGTGCAGTTACCCTAAATTCCGTATATAGTTTCACTTGTTATAGTTTCACTTCCCAGCATATGAAACTTGGCATTTTGTTTTGGACTACGTGCACAACATTTTGGGGGCCCCTAGAATCTTAAAGTTTTGTTCTTAGGATGTAAAACTTTGCACATCTTAGTTTTATAACATAAGGAAGCCATGTGACAAATTTCAGCAAAATTGGAGATGGTCAGATTGGGATCCACTTGACATGGATTACCCATAGTAATATTAGAGTTAAATGAACCAAAATCAAATTGTTTTCCCATTTAGTAAAAAGTTACGGAGTGTATTAATTTGTTTCATCTTTGTGTGCTGAACGACCCACCGGTGGTCGTTCCTGCACGTGCATAATGCGTTATAACGATAATCTTAAAAGCGAAGAATCCTAAACACAGTTACAATGTAGAATCTACGTTAAATTAAATATTATAACTACAGTGTTGAATCCATTTCATTATTCACGTATACAGCTATTTAGTGCAAAAAATCATTATGTAAAAATCAATATATTTAGAAATCAGCTGATATAAATAAGAACATTATGCTAGTGTATCACCTCACCATAGATTCCAAGTAATAGTTCATATAGGTATAATAAATTTAGGGCTTACAAATGAAAGGCAAACTGTACTGGGTTTAAATGGAGTGCATTTGTCAATTTCATCATTGTGTGCTAAACAACCCACCGGTGATTGCTCCTGCGGTATCTATCTAAACTCCGTTCGTTATGAAATGCAAACGTACAAACCACAAGCATCAAGCGCCATCTCTTGCTAGACAAGGAAAACACTTCCGAAAAACGACCCACCGGTGTGTCGTACAGCGCTATATTGAAACAGTATACGACCCACCAGTGGGTCATAACGCACAAAAAAAACGTCATCACAGCGAATGTGTTAAGCACTTGTTTTCATAAGAAACCTTGTCGTCAATTTACCTTGTTTAACCCACACAGGGTGTCCACATTCTGAAAAGTCAGGGAAAATCAGGGAAAGTCAAGGAAATGAAAATTTGTCAGGGAAATGCCTGAAATGTTGGTAAAAGTCAGGGAAAATCAGTGAAATTTTTTAATAAAAGTCAGGGAAATTTCAAGCACAGTTAGACTACAACTAGTTTTAACCCGGCGTCGGGGAGTGACGCCCTCATCGCCCAACACACTTGCACTTGGTGTTGCAGACAGTGACTAACTTCCACTTCCTATTAATGCAACCTTATATTTCCTACTTATTATTGTAAGTTGTGTTACATTACTTGTTAACATTTCTCTTTTTGGTTTAGGTCAAAGGAGTAGAAGAAATTTTGTGATATAAGTTATACCTTGTTAAAAGGCAATTAAGACTGCAACAATGTCAAAGCTTTGTGTGTTTAATGAACGAACAATTAATTCCTGAGTTTTCTGGTTGGATAGCTGCTGTGTGCTGTTTCCAGCAAACAGCACATGTTTCTTGCAGAATTCATGGACAGTCCACTGTTGAAATGCAAATTGACTGCATTTAGGACTATAGCTTCAGAGTGTGAATCTTTTTTGAGAAGGTTCCAGAGCCCAAAGCCTTTAATTCCTTTCTTACACACTGATTTGGTGGCACGAAGCTTGAAGCCTGACAAATTAAGGGAAGCTGATAGTGTCTCAAAACTGTTAACTTTAGATGTATCAAAAAGTGAAAATCTTCTCTCAATTGAGAAAGTTGATGTTGGATTTAGTGCTAAAAAGCTATTAAAAGAAGTGAAGTGCTCAGAAAGGGAGAAATTAGAGTTGAAGCTTGAATTTAGGAAACTTGTGACCAGTATGATTGATAAACTTCGTGAGAAAAACGGGATTTCAGATTACTGTGCTGAAAAAGCTAATAAACAGTACGCTTCATTGTGTGTGGAAGCTCAATCTGCTTTAAAGTCTCAGTTTGATGAATTTTTAGACAGTCATGATGATTCCATTGGATTAGACAAATTTTACAGTGCTCTACTTGACAACCAAAAACAATTCGGTGAACTTTGGGATATAATAAAAATGTGTCTCATTATGTCTCATGGAAAATGCTTCAGTGGAAGGTGGATTATCTGTCAATAAGTCTCTTCTTGTGGAAAATCTCCTGGAAGAATCCCTGATTTGTCAGAGAACAGTTTTTGATGCCATTAAAAATGTGGGAGGAGTAGAACACATTGCCATCAATAGAAGGCTTTTTCTTTCTGTAAGAGCCTCCAGATTAAGATATCAGGATTATCTTGAGAAAAAAAGTGTTCTTCAAAACGAAGAAGAAAGAAAACTGAAGGAAAAAAGAAAAATTGATCATGAAATATACGAATTGAAGGAAAAAAGACAAAGAGTACGGAAGGAACTAGAGTTAGAAGAAGCAGCATTGCAAGCGAAGATTTCAGATTGGGAAAAGAAGAAAAGTGGTGTGTAATATAAAAACGGTGACTGTGTTCCTACTGTAATATTTTTATAGTAACTGTTCTGAATATTGTATATGGGTTTGTTTGAGTGTTTCTTCAATAAATGTAAAACCATGAAAAAAAGAGTAAACTTAAAATTAAAAAGGTGTGAGTTGGAAGGCTGTGGGGAAGGTGGAGGCAGATTAAAAAAAATAATAATAATGAAATGAATCAGTTATTTGGGAAACTTTTCACGTCAAACGGAAACACTTTTAAATAATACAAATTTCTCAATTATCCAATTAAATTTTATTTATTATCATGGCACATATATTGATAAACTCAAATAAACCTGTTTGTGTAAGGTCAGGGATTTCTTATATATTTGGTCAGGGAAAGTCAAGGAAATCAGGTTTGATAATTATGTGGACACCCTGCCACAGTCATTCGGCTGTAGCCCCATCTGGCGAATATGAATAAAATTCAAATGTCCATTAGTGACTTAAATGTTCATTTAGGGACTTGTTGTAAACTTGATGGAGAGCATAGAACTAATAAATTCCGTGCTATATATAAAATAATACATTGAAACTTACACCATCTTTGCATGATAATTTAATGTTTTAAAAGATGGCATATATTTACAAAGTTAAAAAAATTAAAAACCCATAAGCACTTTCGGGTCGGCAGTCGCACCCGTCTTCAGATGCAAGTGAGTAGTTGCTGCTAGTGTACTCCAATATATACAGCAGAGTGTGATGACGTGTAAGTGCAGAGCAGCATCGCAAAGGTACTGTACTGTTGCCATTGCGTCATAGCTAAATTACAGATCAAATTAAACCTAAGTGAAAATATGTTAAACATAAAATTTGTAATTTAGCTATGACGCGATGGCAACAATACTACCCTTGCGATGCTGCTCTGCACTTACATGTCTCCACACTCTGCTGTATATATATATATATCATCATCATCATCATTGTCAACCATTATCAATCCACTGCTGGACGAAGGTCTCCCCAAGTTTCCTCCACAACGGTCTGTCTTGTGCCAGTCTCCTCCATGTCACCCCTGCATACTTTCGAATTTCATCCACCCATCTCGCATGTGGTCTTCTTCTGGGTCTTTTCCTGTCCCTTGGAATCCAATCTAAAATTTCGGCTGTCCATCGATGATCTGTCCTTCTGGCAGTATGTCCAGCCCATTGCCATTTCAGGGATTTAACTCTGATCATGATGTCTTGCACTCTTGTCTCTTGTCATATATATATATATATATATTTTTTTTTTTTTTTTTTATTGGAGGTTTAACGACCACCGTGAGCAACTCAATGGGCTATAAGCAGTCGCCCGTCCCTAATTTAGGGTCACTGGTTCCAGGGAAGGGAGAGAGCCAGTGCCGTAAGACAAACACAACATCCATGCCTGACCGGGATTCGAACCCGGACCCCTTACGGACGAATGATCAGAGGCCAACGCCTTAGACCACTGCGCCACCGGGGCGGCTGTATATATTGGAGTACACTAGCAGCAACTACTCACTTCCATCTGAAGACGGGTGCAACTGTCGACCCGAAAGTGCTTATGGGTTTTTAATCTTTTTAACTTTGTAAATATCTGTCATCTTTTAAAACATTAAATTATCGTGCAAAGACTGTGTAAGTTTCAATGTATTGATGGAGATGATTTTTCATACAAGCACCATTCTAAACTTGCCAAGTGTAAAATATTACCCGTATGCATTTCTGCTGTGTCACAGTAGCCTTCGTCAATGGGACATGTTTTGGAAATCAAGTGGAAAATTTCTAATGTGGTGATTTCCTGAGAAAAAATCCATGCAATGCAGTGTATAGCATTTTGAATTTCAAATGGTCTTGAGGTTTCATGCACTGACAGATCGTTTGGGGTATCGGAAATTGTGGTCACACTGGGTGCCGAAGATGCTCTCCGATGAGCACAAAAGCAAGTGAGCTGGCTGTGCATTGACCTTTCTCACGCAATACAGTGAGCAATGTGTTGAGTTCTTGAGTCATATTGTCACAGGTGACAAGACATGGGTGTCCCATGTGACTCCAGAATCGAAAAAGCAGTCCATGGAGTGATGGCACACCTCATCACTGAAAAGGAAGAAATTCAAGCAGACGATTTCAAGCTGCAAGATCATGTGCACAGTTTTTTGTGACAAGCAAGGAGTTTCACATTTTGGTTGTTTAATTGTTGCCTAAAGGCAGAACAGTAAACTCATCAGCATATTGTGAGACCCTGGAGAAACTGTGTCATACAATCCAGAACAAAAGGTGTGGCATGCTTACTCGCATCATTGTCTTGCTTCATGACATTGCGCGGTCTTCTGCACAGATCCAGCACTCATCACGTCATTTGGCTGAAAACAAATGGATCACCCCACAGCCCAGACCTAGTGCCAGGGGACCATAACCATACATGAGATTTATTCACGTAGTTCCGTTTTTTAGCACGCCTTTTGTAAAAAAAGATCGTGCTTATGTTATCGGTTTGTCCGTCCGTCCGTCTGTACCCACGGTATCTCTGCAACTATTAGTCCGATTTGAAAAATTCGTTTTGCATTCGAAAGCTTGAAATATGCGAATGATGATCCTTTATTTCGTTTTTTTACGATGTACAATTTCGCCGCTAGAGGGCGTAAATGCAGATGATGTCGAATTCAAAAATACGTTTTATTCCACATATTTGCTTCTAAACAACCGATTGAAAAAAATATTTTATCTTTCAATTCCATTTATGTCGAAGAGTATTTTGGATGTAGTTTCTTTTTCAAATTGCGCATAGATTTTCCGCCAGGGGCGTAAGTGTTAATTTTCGCTTCTGATGTATTTGCCATAAAATCTGAGCTTCTAAGATATCGATTGAAAAAATTCTTTCGTGGACGATGCCACTCACATCGATAAACATTTTCGGAATATTTTCATCCTAAAATATTGCACAGTTTCTCCGCCAGGGGGCGTAGACGTATATCTCATTTTTGTCAATATCTCGACTTCTAGGAGTCCGATTTGAAAAATTCCTTCTTTGTTGGATAGCGTTTTTCGTGTGACATGTTTTTCATATAGTTTCAAAAATTTCAAGTAATTCATAGATTTTCCGCTAGGGGGCGTAAAGGTAAATTGCGTTTCCCCCTATATATCTGCTTCTAAATCTCCTATCTGAAAAATTCTTTCTGCGCCGGATACAGCTCCTGATGGGAAATCGTTTGCATATAATTTCTAATTTTTGTAAAAAAATTGTTTGGCCACCAGGGGGCGTAAACCTTAATTTCCGCTTCTGATGTATTTGCAGCAAAATATGAGCTTCTAAATTCTCGATTGAAAATAACATCGTTTGTAGACCGATACTATTCATGTCGACAAACCTTTTAGAAACATTTTCTTCTTAAAATAGTAAACGGTTTTTACGCCAGGGGCGTAGATGTATATCTTATTTTTGTCAATATCTCGACTTCTAATGGTCCGATTAAAAAAATTCTTTCTTTGTTGGATAGTGTTTCTAGTGTGACATGTTTTTCCTATAAATTCAAAATTTTCCAGTTATTCATAGACTTTCCGCTAGGGGCGTAAAGGTAAATTGCGTTTTCCCCTATATCTCTGCTTCTAAATCTCCGATCTGAAAAATTCTTTCTGCACCGGATACAGCTCCTGATGGAAAATCGTTTTCACATAATTTCAAATTTTTGTAAAAATTTTGGCCACCAGGTGGTGTAAGTCATAATCCGCTTCTGCTGTATTTGCAGCAAAATATGAGCTCCTAAAATCTCGATTGAAAAAAAGACTTTTGTGGACCGATACTACTCATGTCGACAAACATTTTAGGAACATTTTCTTCTTGAAATAATGCATGGTTTCTACGCCAGGGGCGCAAATGTATATCTTATTTTTGTCAATATCTCTACTTCTAAAAGTCCGATTTGAAAAATTCCTTCTTTGTTGGATAGTGTTTGCGATGCGAAATGTTTTTCCTATAAATTCAAAATTTTCAAGTAAATCATAGACTTTTCGCTAGGGCGCACAATGGTAAATTGTGTTTTCTGCTCCTAAAACTCCGATTTGAAAAATTCTTTTTGTATCGCATAGAAGACCTGACGGAAAATATTTTTCACGTAATTTCTAATGTTTGGTAAAGAATGGTTTGGCCACCAGGGGTCATAAGTGTTAATTTCTACTTCTGATGTATTTGTAGCAAACTCTGGGCTCATGAAAACTCGACTAAAATTCTTTTTCTTGGACCGATACCGCTCATATGGATAAACCTTTTGTGAATACTTTCTTCCTAAAATAATGCATGGTTTTCCCACCAAGGGACGTAAAGTCACATCTTATTTTTGTCGATAACTCTGCTTCTAAGAGTTCGTAAGCTCACGATTCCGTTTACAGCAATATCTGAGGGATTAAAGACCCGATTGAAAAACTTCTTTCTTCCGTCAGATACTATTGATTTCCATACCGGTTCTATTGACTTTGAATAGCTTTGATAAATTTAATTTGCGTCAGAACGGATTCAAAAGACGTGCTTATTACACCCGAATATTCGGTGTCATCTTTCGTGTTTTTTTTTTTTTGGCCATCATTTGGGTCTAACTCGATCGATGCAAAACTGAAGGAAAGTTTTGGAGGGGGAAGGGGGTAGTTGGGAGGTCATTTTCCATCTGGGGGCGGTATTTCGCCTTTTAAAACTTTCAAAAATGGAAGTTGAACGGAGCGAAGATTTTCCCGTTATAGTAATTCTTTCCTCGTTTTGTTGCCACTGGCCGGTATTGTTGTTAAATGTCATTTTATCGCATAAGTGTTTGTATTTCAGCTTAAAACTGGTGGGAACAATTTACGGAAACGGGAGTTCGACGGTGCAAAAAGTTATCTGTAATCTTCAGGCACGAGATTCTTCAGTGGATTTGGGGAATTCCGCCTTTTCAGTTATCGTTTAAGTCATTCACGAGATCGATACGCAATGAAACAGAAATTTTGGGGAGATTGGTAGGGGTTGGGGGCACTTTATGTTGGAGGACAGAATTCCATCCGTCAAAACTTTCGAAAACAGAAGGTAGACGGAGTGAAACTCCCGTGGTCGGGTTTTTTTTTTTTTTCTTGTCCTTGCGATGTTTCTTCTGCCCAGTATTGTTGTTAGATATAATTTTATTCTATAAATATTAGTATTCTAGCTTGAAAATATTAGAAAAATTTCCCAAAACTGAAGTCGGACAGAGCAAAAATTTCTCTCCTAATTGTAATTTTTTTTTCCTCCAGCGATGTTTGGACTCTCCTGTGTTGTTGTTAAATGTTATTTTCTCCCATAAGTGTTTGGATTTAAGCTTGATGATGGAGAAAGAAAAGAAGTTGCACCATTTATTTAAAACCGTGAAAGCTTTGATATCAGCATTCATTGTCCTTAGGCTGAAAGTTCTTTCAGCTTGATGGATGAAATTATTGTCATCTGTGGGAATAAAATAATAATAATAATAATAATAATAAAGAAATGGGAAGAGAAAGATATCAACTGAAAGAAATTTTAAGCAATGGATGTTGTGCAGCTGCAGAGTCAAAGTAAGGCAAATATGGCCGTGGAACTTGCTTATAGAAGAAAGCAAGGCTTGCTCGCAAGAGGGAACTTAAGCTGATGTTCTGCAAAACGAGAAGAAAAAGCTATTTGAAGCAGTGTCTTTTAAAACCATTTTGTTTTGTTTTAAATTTAGTAATTTTATATTGTGAATACAGTGGAGTCCTCTAGTTAAATATTTACATAAATAAATTACAGTGAACAATTCAATCTTACTCACGCTGTGTTATTTAACACTCTCTCGCCACACTTTCTGATATTTTCACCCGGTTAAAAAGTTCAGCTTTTTTTTTTTTTTTTTTTTTTTTAAACGTCTGTCTCGTACATATAACCTGGTCTTGCATCTGAAAAAGTTCCTTGCTGGTCGGCATTTCTTGAACAATGATGAAGTCAAAGGAGCAGTGCCTTGTTATAAAGGTCTCAATAATGGCAGAAACTACATAGAAAAGTAGTTTAAATTATGGTAAATGAGACAAAAATAACATTTTTTGCAAATACATTCTCATTTAACTTTACTAGTCAGAATGGTACTTTCTGGTTATGCCTCGTATTTCAACAGTCAGACCAACACTAGATGAAATATGATTGTTATGTAAACCTTTCTTTTTAATTTCTTTTATTATTATGTTTTTCTTTGTCTTTTATGAAGTCGCACCATATTTGGGAAAGACTGATCCCAGCATGGTTTTTACAGTTCAGGTCAGTAGTTCTTTTTATGCATATGGATTCAGTAATAAATAATATTTCATGTTTTTTTCTTTTGTTCCGATATTACCATGTTTTCCAATTCTAATGCTGCAGCATTAAACTCTGATTTACAAATGCACAGGCAGGGTCAAATCTACTATGGAACTAATGAAGCTTAAGTTTCAGGACCCCTAATCCTGGAGGGGCCCCAGAAGCGACTTTATTCCACATTGCTTAAAATTTTGGGTCTACTGTATGAGAAGGTGTTTTTAAATAATAATACTAATAATAATGTGTAATTCAATAAAAAAATAATAGTATTGTGTTCAGCAGTTGGCAACTGACTATTGTTAAGCAGAGGTTGCTTTATGGGGTTGCTAAAGAAATTATGTGAACATTAAACTTGGGAGATGGGTGAATGAATTTGGAAACACTGAAAAACTTTAAACAAGGCCATGATAACTAAAATTCAACACAGAGCTTTAAAGAAACCAAAAGTTATTGCTTGTTGGTGTTTGTTTGCATTTTTGCAGAGTTGAAAAACCTGTAAGTGTGAAAGAGGTATTCATGGCACGTGTATATCAATGTGTGATACTAAGTGTTCATTGAAGACATTGTACACTTGTAAGTAACTTTTGGAGGTAAGCTTTTTCTAATATAGTTAGGACAAAATACATTATTGTTAACCCTTTAAGCGGCCCTATGTGCCTGAACTAAATAGCACCCACAATTTTCTGCGTTCCCCAAACAGAAATGTTCACATAACGACCATGTTTTACGACAAAACAATCCCTTCACATTTCATCTCAGCAGTACCGACCACAAACCTGCCATAGCTGATAAGCTATTCTGTGCTCCACAACACTTCCAATCCCTGGAAAGCTGGGAATGGGCTAGACCCCCGAACACCAAGGAATGATGTGGAAGTGCTAGTACCCCTGACATGAACATCATGACACTAGGTACGAACTAGGGACTCAAACATCTCTTCTGTTTTAGGTTTGTCGCTATTGTTATAGTTCTTTTAGCAGGTGATCAGTCATAAAGTATTGATGTCAATCATCCCCTGTATAACCACACTGAATAACATAACTTACTGGAAAGCAATGCTTTATGACGCCCAGATTCCGCACTCGTTCCAGTTACGTTCAGAGTACTTTTCAGACAGCAAATATATTCGTTCGAGCTAACTTCATCCCATTTTGCTACTCCCGAGTTAATTCGTTCCAGCCAGTGAAAGGGTTAAATCCCAAATACCCTGGGAACTTACCTTTTCTCAGGCTAGGATGAGGTGGATGACATGAGACCTAGGGATAGAATTCAACCTGAACACATAATTTCACTGCACAAATTTTGGTTTTGGCATTTATTGTAAAAAGTTAACTTTCAACAAAACAAGTTAAGCAGCATCTGTTGCTTGAACACACAAACAGGGTCTTACACCCTCTTCATATTTTAAACATTGGCACTTGAGCCTTATTTCAATTAAATCAGATGACACACAATTGTTGTACTTCTATGATTCAGAAAAAGAAGAACACATAATTCTGGTTGCTAATACAAATTTTTTACCCTAAATTTCAAAATTGGCCACTTTACAGGCAGTAATATTATGTACTTAAACTCAAATCTAGTTATTACAGCGATATCTAGCTTTTGGCACAACACTTCTACAGTATAATATAAAAATCAAATTTATCCCTTTCGGGAGGTCTGAGACACATTTACTCAGAAATCATGATTTGCGAAAACAAATAAAAACACTTGACTTATGAAACAGTATGTAAGCACTGTTACAGTGCCTAGAAGAATTAGTGTGTCGTGCTCCCTAAGATGTCCCTCACGGTTTTGTGACCAATCGTCACGAAATGACAGAGGGCGCTGCTATCGGAAGTTACGTTAGGATGCTTCATCGGCTTCATGTTATTCAATGGTGGGAAGTTTGTTTACAAAGGATTTGCTGCCTTACAAAACTTCAAATTTTCACAAAACAAAGGTTAGTGGAGGAAATCTTTTTGGCAGTATCTTTGCTAACTGGTTGTAGCTCGATCATAACAGTAATACACTAGGTAATTCAACAGTTGATCACTGAAACGCAATAGGCTTATTCCGGTGTTAGTTTTATACAACTGTGAACTGTGGATTGTTTATAACGAAATTTATTTCCGAAATTAGTAACTTTTTATTCGTGAAGATGTAGAAGTTGATCAAGTATTGGCTGTCACGCGTTAAACCTACTGTGTGGTTAAACTTAAGTGCAGTCCTGAAATCGACTGCAACAGTTATAAGATCATAAGGAAATAATGTCAGCTGTGAAAGGACTGGTAAATTCTGCATTAGCAAATAATAAAAAACATAGAAAACGGAAAAGGCAAAGCAGCTGTTTTGTGCCAGGATGTAATACTGGCTATAAATCCTGCAAAAATAAAATATCACTCTTTGCTGTCCCCAAAATACCTGATATGTTGAGCAAATGGGATAAGGCAATTCCCAGAGCTGATAAGAAACTTTATGAAAGTTGTGTTGTATGTGCCTTGCACTTTGAATCTAAATTCATGGAGATGCATTATCGTTCCACTATTCAAGGTAAGGAAGTTCTAACATGCGGAGACAAACCATTACTCAAGCCTGACGCCATACCTACTATTTTCCCAAATTTACCGAAATATTTAAATAAACCTTTACTAAACAAACGTTCTACAAGGATCCTGCACAATTAACAGTTTACTAAATTCAGTTTCGTATGCAAATTGTCAAAAAAACTTTTTGAGTCAGTCCATTAAATTTATACTGGAAATAGTAACAGAGAGAAGACATTCAAATACAGTAATAATATAATTGTGATACTTCGGTTGTAATTGTGATTATACATATGGATTCCAAATACTGCATGATTAGTTTTATATCCCACCTACTTTTATATCTGTGCTGATATACACAGTCATAGGTATTCTGCATATAATACTAAACTTGCAACATGTTTCTAATTTCTTAAAGAAACCGAACAAAATTATTGTGTTAACATGTACTGCATATCGGATACTCCTGAAGAAATGAAGCCTGTGCTGATACACATAACTAGGCATTCTTCGAACCAAGTTTGAAACAAACTGTTCAAGTGTAATTTTGTTATTTATTCATAACAAACTAATAGATTTAGATCTTGCATAATCTTAAAGCTTTGTTTATTTAACTGCAACAGATTATGGTAAGCTTAACTATCCTAAAGATTCAGCAGTGTTAACTACCATTGCCTGCTATTGTATTTTCTTGTGGCTGTTAAAGGAAGAACATGAGCACAAATTTATTTCTCTCACATCAAAAGGAGATTATCAGTTAACTCTGCATCAGCCACAAGACTGTGTGAAAGTGCAATCAAAAGCAGGACCACAATTCATTATTACTTATTGCAGGGCTGGGAGTGAAATATGTGATCGAAAAGCAGAACATCTATTCAATGTTACATATTGAAAGGGGGAAATGTGCAGGTTGAATGGAAACAATTTTAGCTATGTACATTTTTTCTGGTCGTGTAGAAAATAGATCTGTGAAGGCAGTACAAGAAGAGGTAAGCATGAAACAAATTCATAATAATATTTTTTATCACAAATGTTTAAAACCAGCATTCTGTGTCCCACTATTACATGGAAGTTGGCCATGTATTCTAATAAAACATCACTGCCTTGAACTTTAGTTTTGAGTCACCCTGAAATTTCTGTGCTTAATCTTTTCAGTAACAATTCATTAAGAATTTAATTCTCCTGACATGTATGCACATAGGCGTAGTGTGACCAATTTTTTTTCTGGGGGGAGGGGCACGGATAAGTGTAAACTGGTGTTTTCTTGGGTTGGGAGAGCATTTTTGAAAATATTTTTCCTGAAAAGGCACCTGTTCAGTTGCCATTGGTGCCAAACCTGTAAGGTGTGCCAGGATTTGTTGATTCACCTTAATGAATACAAAAAAAGCAACTCCTTTCGAAGCACCTCATGCATGGCCATCTTAGGGGGTGGGCCAACGGGGCTGGTGCCCAGGGCCCCTAACGTCCCAAGAGTCTTATGGGTTTACAAAAAGTTAAAATCTTTTACCACTCACCAGCAGGTTTTTTTATTTAAAGAAAAGAAGAAACACCAATCCAGAAAGTTGGAAGTTTTTTTGCCTTTTTTTTTAAAAAACCTTGCTCATAGCTTCGATTTACCGAGGAGGCAGGAAGAAAGTTCGGGTGGATCTTTTGTGACAAAATAAAAAACAAAGGCGGCATCCCTCCCGATCTTAAATGCGGGTGAGGCCTGAGGGCCACGCACAAATTGCATTTTTTCGGAATCATTTTTTAACTTTTAAACCGTCATTTGTGTTATATATATGAAGAAGCGCACGTATATTTATCACTAGGGTTTGCTCACCTGGGCTACTTTTATATTTTTTACATCGTCGCTGTTTACACAAATAACTGATGGGGGGCTGCATATCCGCATTTTCGTCCGGTGTGTCATGTTTGAAAAGGGCGCTGGTTGGTATCTTTCTTCGGTTTCAATTTAATTTTCGTTTAATAATTTGTAAGATAGGGAAGAAATATTATATCTTCCAGCACCCATTTTCTTGTAATTTGCTGAACAACAAAATGTGAATGCAATTTGGTACACTTCATGAAGTTCTACAAATTTTGTCATGTACCATTTTTCCAGTGATCGAAGTGGCACAGAGCTACTGCCGATATGGTCGACACCAAGATTTTAAATCGAAAGCCATTCTGCTTCAGTATGTTAAGTGCTCTGCTGCTACACTAAAACTGTAGTGTAACAGCAGAGCACTTAACGTCTTTTCAGTCCCGGCTGCTAATCATTTTTCAATTTTGCCATTAAAAATATCATTTGCTGATTTTTGCGTTAAAATTTGTGCTTTCAACCTAATTTCTTTACGTAGTTTGTGACGGGTTTATAATTTATTACATACCAGGATGGGTAAACAATGTTTTTTTAACTGCCGGTATGCTCACTTCCATTTTTGTTAACTACCAGTATGCCATACCTGCCCACTTCGAACACGGCATTTTTCGTTCAAGTGGTATTTAAAAAGTTTCTGGATATTGAATATTGCTTCTCATAGGGGTAACATGGTAATGGTGGTGTATATAATAATTCTGATACATTGTATATATATATCCATATGTTGTATATGTTCTGTATATACATAATCGGGGGCCTCGAAAAATATGGCGGCCCAGGACCCCCAAAAGCGTTAAGACGGCACTGACCTCATGCTGTCATCTGATGATGAAACCCATCGTATAGCGTCTAAAAGGGGAAGTGTGCCGTGCGAACTCAAAAACTGCGTTCGAAATATGTCCCACGCCGCATCGCGGCGCTGCAGACGGTGTCTGTGTCAGAGAATGTGTGTAGCGATGTGCATGTAACCCAAACAACGGGGGTTGAATTAGGATGTAAGTGTACGATTTTCTTAAGTGTGCGATTACGGAAACACCTTTTACGGTTCAGTGAAATGTCTTAAGTCTGCCATAGAGTGCAGCGTCGTTGTCAATTTAATTTACAATAGAATTCTACATGATTTAAATTGATATGCAACCTCCTCGAAGAATGCCTACTAAAACGATAACAAATGGCGTGGATGTGCCAAGTAAAGTCGTGCTGTTTGGAAAATTTAAATATATCACTCAGTAGCGGCTAGTGGTAAGCTGAGATTTAGGGCCTGCATTCAAATTTTGTAGATATCACTTCGAAAGCTAAGTTACTGAACCTGCTGATGCTGTCCCGTTAATAATAATTTATATATGTACTCGTAGAAATTAATATTTAGTTTTAATATTTAGCAACTGATAGGGAAATTCTAGAGATAACCGATACCTGAATTAGGGAACATATATCAAGGAGTGGCCATATTTATGAAGAAAATAATCGGCGTATAAAACTTGGTTTGATGCATTATTTCTTAAAAGAAAAGTGTTTGGCATATTTTGTAGTCACAAATAATTTTAATGTGAACTTCGGAATCATAGTGCTATCCAGTATTTTCGTGTATATTTCCTCATTGTTTACCTTGTGGAGAGGTACCCATGCATACAGCATACACCGGTACTGCTGGTAATAAATAAGGGCGTCTTCCTCTCCTTCCTACTTCGCTTCTCTGTCACTTCGTATTGGGCGCTCTAGCCTAAATCTCCTAGTTTCCTATTTCTAAGGGTTGTTTAAGACCTGGGGTCAGACACTCCCTAAAATCCTCTACATATGATCATTTGATCATCACCCACGCATACACCATTGCACGTCAAAGAAATTAGTTCCACATACATTCCATGCAGGACCCTTATCCTAACGATCTTAACATGATGCTAACGATCCTAACATGACGCTCATTAATCAGTGCATCCTTTCAGTTGTTACGCATAGAGCAGAGACATGGACCTCAACTAAAACAGATATACCGAGGTTGCAGACAACAGAAAAAAGGATTGAGAGATGCATGTTTGATGTAACCAGGAACAGGAAAGATACAAAGAGGAACTCGTGGATCGGAAAAATTACAAGGATGGAAGACAGCAATGATCAGAATCCCTGAAATTGCAATGGGATGGACATATTTCTAGAAGAAAGAGCCAGCGAGAAATATTTTTTTATGTAATCAGAGAGCGAAATAACTCGTTTCTTCAGCCTGTTGATTTTCCGAACTTTATTCTGATACTTATTTTTAAATGTAGCCGTTTTTCTATGATAAGCTATTTTGTGCAAAAGTAAGCGCCGCAGATACTTACATTTGAGGCAAGTCGCTGTTGTTCCTTTCCTTACACATTTTTTGCTGTACAAATTATTCTCAAAAATAACTCCACTTTCAAGGTACTTCCTGTTATTTTCAAATTCTGAAATGGAGCCTGCACCATGACATATTGCTAGCCTATCAGTGTCTCGAATAATGGATTCTAATTCATCTTTAGAAGTAATATTAGAAACTGTGTTCATTTTTAATCCACGTAAATACACTTCACAGGCAAACTCTGGTTCACTTTCGGTTACAACAACCAGTTTTTCAGTTGTCAATGAATTTGACAATTCACATTTGAATGAATGAACATGGAAAATTATGCACTTTGAATTATTAGCAGGTATTTGCTTACCCCAAAATTCTGAAGGAAGGTTGATATTCAGAAGGCAGTTCAGTGTAACTCTATGGGAAGTAAATTCCAATCTATTTAAATTACCATCAGGCTTATCATCGGTTTCCCTAACTTTCCTCTTTTTTGCCAGAGGTTTTGATAAATAATGGGGAAGGTTTGGAAATATTGTTGGAATTGCATCTGGTGTTAAGATGGGCCGATCTCTGGGTATTAACACAGTCTCCTCGTTTATTTTATGCACAAAATTTCGAACCACAAATCTCTCATCAAAGTGCAGTTCACATACAGCACTACATTTGTCTAAGTTTTTATCTGCACGGGGAATCAATTTGCTGTAAAAGTTTATCATTTTTGGGTATTCCAAAAAGCGACAGCTTACTGTTTTTGTACTGAGTATTGCAACCTGGCACAAAACAATGGTTATTTCTCTTCCGCATAATGAACTAAGTATAACTTTTATACAATATTTAGGTAATCCACATTCCTTCTAAAACATAACACGTCTTCGTCTAAATCGCCGCTCTTTTCACTGTAAGCAACACTAATTTAGTTTCCCGCTTCGCTCACATTAAGAAAGAGGGAAGGGAAGGCGATCGCAGCGCCATCTACGAAGGAGACAAATTTCGGTATCCACGCCAATCATTACGCATGCTAGGAGCTCGGCACACTTTACCTTCTAGACGCTATACCCATCGTAAAGATGACTGCATGCTATTGCGCATGAATTTCTGCTGGAAAGCAGTCATAACAATGATGGCTATTACGTAGTGTTCCCTTCGCTGTATATCACACTTTATGGCATTTAAAAGGAGAACGACTAATTAGTTTTTCCAATTTTTAAGTGGGGAGAGGGGGGCACATGCCCTACTGTGCCTTCCCCATGTTACGCCTGTGTGTATGCTACATTAATAATTTCCTTTTTTTAAGGGTAAAAATAGTTTACAAGGACTGCATGGAATTATCCCATTTAGACAGACTCCATGAACACCCACTTCTTAATTTTTACCTTATTAAACTTTTTACTTAAGGTGCAAAACAATTTTCCTCTCTTCACTGCAAACCCATTTGAATAGCAAATTTAATCACATAATTATTATAAGGTGAAGAAAAGTAAAGAAAAATGTTATAATTATTTTTCTTTAAAAGAATGTCATCATATACATTCAGGTTTTGTATATTTACTTCTGTTCAGTATGATTCATTTTGTTTATCGTATCACAGGCAAAGTTTTTTTTAGGAATGATTTTTATAAATGGATTACAGTTGGTATATTATTAGAAAATAGACCAATTTAAAAAATAGTAATCGCATTTGTTGTATTCTATTTTTAACTCATTAAAAGGCTTCTTTTCAAAGCCACACTCTGCAACTAAATGGAAAGCATTAAGTTTCAATATTTATTTTGATCCCATGTTCTTACCAAGAAATTTAGTCACTCATTGCTCAAAAATGAAGTACATTATTAAATAATTTTAAGTTTTTAGGTTACTGAATTTCAAGACCTATTTGGATTATTGGAATGCAAATTATAAAGCCCATGTCTCATTGAGAAAATATTTCCCCCTTTTTTTTCCGGTAAGGTTTTGAGGGGCAAAATATTTTCTTTATTTTAATTTTTACTTTATACTGTAAGTTGATGTTTCAGTGATTGTAAACTGCATATTGGTCTCCAGTGTTTTTGCATAATGTAACCCATGTATGACTCTAAAACTTCCGAAATATCTAACATTAATGTTGACGTTAGCACAATGCAAAGCTTAACTTAAACTACGATACCCTTATTAATGAATCTTGAGCACCCCGTTCGTTCTTTTTTTGGGGGGGGGGGGTGAGGGGTGGTGAAAGAGGTGTGTCGATTATTTCGTAAATACTTAAGTTATCTGCTTATAAAATATCGTTCAAGGAGTACACATAATGCTGACGAGCTGGGTCTGTGTCATAGAAAGATGTGCATTCTCGTCGTCCTTCCTCCCGAAAAGCGACGTGACATCCGATCGCAGCGCCATCTACCGCTTTCATGATTGCGGGCAGCAAGTTTTTCTGCGAGCACGACACACTAATTCTTCTAGGCACTGTAGCACTGTGAATAAGTTTTGACAGCTGAAGTGCAATGTTTTTCTCCCTCTCGTTACAAAGTTAGAGCTTAATATGTATACAATACAGATGCATTTACCTGTCCGAATCACCCTCTCAAACCAGTTTCTTTAGCTAACATTAATTTTAAAATCACAATAACTGAGCAAAAATTACAGATAACCAAAACTGCCATAGTAAACAATCCTACACTAACAAGAAAATTTGCTTTAAAATCTTGTTGCTTTAAACACTAGCATTTACTGATACAAAATAACTTCTAGATACTATACTGAACATAATGCACTTAAAATCTTGCTCGATGAACTCAATTTATCACTAACTTGCAACACTGACAAGAAGAATTAAAATTCACAACATCATCAAGAAATTGCAATAACCTTCCTAACATAAGCTTGCCCTGAATACAAAATACCTTGTAAGGCAAATACTAATACACAACACTCCTGAACTAGAACAAATATCAATAGGCACCCTCACTGTTCACCTGAATTAAAACCAACACAGCTCTCATTTATATATAACTCATAAAAACAGCTTAATCAACACTTCAAAAATGTTTCTAGGCAATTTATTACTAATTTAAAAGATTCATTTAGAGTAAGCACAACTCTGACACTGGCTAAACAAAATAAAAAAAAATCTCATTTAATCAGATTCACTTTCTTTGAAAACAAGATTCCACTCTGAGGGGATATCACTTGATGGCTAAAGGTGAGATTTTGTCGTGAATCAAATCAAGCCTATGCACTGAGAGGGAAATTTCAAAAAAATGGTGACATATCACGCTGTACTGTACCTCTTTGCATTCACATAACCTTTGAGAAGAACACACCTGAACTCACCCCACACAGAATAACCACCGAGGGATTATCCGGCATACAGGGGGGCTGATTAGAGAACAATCCCCCAATTGTCCCCATAATCACTCAACTTGCACTGACTCGCTTCCTGTGGATTTTAGGTATACTAAGGCTTTGATCTGAAAAACAATCCCCAATTGTCTCCATGATCGCCTTTATGAACACGAGTATCTCACATCCGGAGCTTGCAAGAACACCTGTCCCAAAAAATCTCATTTCTAGAAATACCATTATCTTCCAGAAAACACATCAATACCCTTATTTTAGAAAATCACCTATCTAAGAATTCAATTAAGTAACAGGGCAATATCCAGGCCAACACTTTAAATAAAAACCTAAGTCGAACATGCATGCCTTTTAATGTCTTATCTCTCATGTAAATTTGTTATTCAATTACACTGGCTGATATTGTAAACTAGCCCACACTACTACAAAATTTTAAAGAATAACTTTACACTTAAATTCACCAAAACAAATCAAAAGAAGCTGCCTCTAAGAAAACTTGAAGTGCTTGACATGTACTATACACTTGATACACATACACACCAATACTAACTTACTAAAAGTAAAAATCACAGCACACATAGAAATTTAAATTCCACTTAAGGAAATACTGGTCTGAAAGGTTGCTCTTACTCAAGATAGCTTGTACCAAAATTATGAACTCATATACCAATGCCTTAACACATGTAAAATTGCTTTTTTTTGTTTGTTTGTGCTTTTTCTTATAAAAAAAATGACAACAGGAAGTTTCCCTATCAACATATTACTTAAACATGAAATACAAGACCTGACAAAATTAATATTTACTCTTCTCCTAGACCTCAGCTAATCCCAAATACACTACAGCAGAAACATATTTTGATTGTAACTAGGCTGCCGTTTCGCAAAGCCCATTTGTTTAATAATTTCAAAGGAATTTCAGCACAACATTTATAATGCCCTACCAGAATAAAATTCTACTTTCAGAAATGGGCATAGCAAAACTCCGAGTACACACCCAGCAATTTAACTGCCGAAAGCACAACAACAAAAATTAGACGTTCTCTTACGCAAAATATTCCAATTTTCTATTACCTCCTTGCAACAATAAAGATTTTTCTGAATTGAAAGCATAGCTTCAACAAGAGTCAGAAAATTTGTCCTAACATAAAATATATAAAGTAGGGAGTTATCTTACGATGACTTGGCTATGGCTTTTTTTTTTTTTTTTTTTTTTTTTGGAAGTTTCAACATTTACTAGCTGATGTGAGTCCTCACCCACACTACACACATGGCATCCGGCACAGCCAAAAGATTTGAGTTGACTGGTAACTACTGCCCAAGTAGCACGTGACGTTTAAAAGACGTCGCATTTCGGTTGCAAAAGTTAATATTTCGTCTTCCGTACAAAGACTACGTTTGATAAACGTTTGTTAAATGTTACATCCGTTACTGTTGCGATTTTGTCACATTCATTACGTTTGCTAAACGTTGCATTTTCGTCATGTTAGCAAGGTCACAGCTAATCTTTGGCGTGACATTACATTCAGGCAAAAAAGAACAAAATTATACTGTTGATAAAACAGTAAGCTTGTGTATAATTGATAAAGATTATTGAATTCTTCCTTTTTTTTTTGCTTATACGACTAGAAGATTTTATTCCATTGGTTTTAAAGCAGCTTCTGGTCTGCGGCTGCGTCGTTCTCTAACCTGCTGTTACGTCACTTGTACTACGGACGGTGAGTTATGGCAAGGCTGAACTCGATCGTCCAGACCTGCATGCCTAATCGATGGATTTTATCGTTCTTAAAAGGTAAGTTCTTTTCCTGTTTCAATTCATAGGCTTCGATTTCGAAAACAATTCATGTATTCGCTTCGTAACTCGTGGAGATTCCCGTAACACGTGAAGACATTCATGTATTCGTTTTGTAACACGTGGAGGTAGGCTTAACACGTGAACACGTTCATGTATTTTCTTAACAGGTATATATATCATCGACTGCATTTTAAACTAGGAGTAGTAAAGAATTTGTTAGGTTTTCGGATCTAAACACAGCTGATTCGTTTTTAATTTTGTATTTTCGTGAAAGAGTAACAAAAATATATTTCAAGGAAACGAAATTTTAGACCTTTTCATTTTTATGAGCTACTGAATATTTGGTTAGATTTTTAAATAACAAATGCAGCTAGTTGTAAAAGAAATTCTAATTCTTCAAATGTTTAGAGAGTATTGAATTTATACTTAATTACTCAAATGTGCTTCCGTGTAGCAAACATTGTTACAAACGCAGCTTATTGGTATGTTAGTTATAAAGGATACTCTATATTACTGTTATCATATATTAGATCAGCATTTCTTAGGGCTCATTCAGCCAGTTTTTTTGCAAGAAATATATTGTGTGTAGAGTAACAAACGGAATAAGCTGTTGGAGAGATACTTATTAAATCCAGAAAGCTTCAAGGTTGAAAAAAATTCAAAACCCACCCTGTACAGAGTCCTGTGGCCAAGAAGTATATTGTCAGTCACAATTCAAAGTCTACGTAAGGCACGCAAAAATTTAACATTTTTTTTTTTTTTTTTTTTTTGAAAATGCACGTTTTATACCAGATGTGAATTAAGCTTACTGAAATCATAATGTATCTGTATCCAAATGGAATATATAAAAATATCCAATGCAACATTTTGTTATGTGGGAGTACACACTTACATTCAAATGTGCCCATCTCCCCCTTCCACATATCAGAGTTGTGCCTATCAAATAATGAAGCAGAGGAATGCTATTGAACCTGTCACAGGCAAGGTGGCCAGTTGCTTTGCTTTTCCAGTTACAGTTTACTAAATTTTTGTTCAAATTTCAGGAATGCATTGGTGGGAGAAGTTGGAAGCAGAGTTGTATAAAAATAAAATGTATCTGTGAACACAACCATTGAAACAAAACTTGCTGCAAACCTATCACGATGACAATATAAGATAATTTAAAGAAACAATAAAAAAATAATTATTAGGACATTACAAATTCCGATGACAGCAAAATACAATTGAATATGTGTGTGAAATTGACCTTTATGGCAAAATATTGGATTGTGAACCTCATAAAAACAAGAGAATTAAAAGAAACATTTTATACCCAGAAAACAGTTCCATTAATGAACCTTTAAAAATTATAAATAGTATTTTCAACAGCTTAGTTCAAAAATTACTGTGCTGCCCCCGGTGGCGCAGTGGTCTAAGCGATGGCCTCTGATCATTCGTCCGAACGGGGTCCGGGTTTGAATCTCGGTGTGGCATGGATGTTGTGTTTGTCTTACAGCACTGGCTCCCTCCCTTCCCTGGAACCAGTGACCCTAAACTAGGGACGGGCGACTGCTTATAGCCCATTGAGTTGCTCACGGTGGTTGTTAAATCTCCAATAAAAAAAACACTGTCGACTTACAAATTACTTAAGGAAAATATTTTAATTTAATAACTAGTTGCTGCAAGAGGAACCTGGCAATAAAATTTAAATTCCTTCTGTGTAAAGGAAACTTTTGATACAGTTCCTATGTACTGAGAAACAGGCCTTGATAAAATCTAGAGGCCACAAACGTCCAAATGTGCCCATATTGGCAAAATCTGCTAATAATTTGAAAACTATCGGCGTGCGCACATACTTTTACATTCTACTACTTTGGTTGGAAGTATAGTTTTATGAGGATTTTTTTCTAATTTGAATTAATTTTCTCTCAACAATATTATTTTTGAACACATATCATTGCTCCTTTGTTTCTGTAATGCTTCAAAACCATCTTGATAGCTGTTTACTTTTGGCGCTACTGGTTTTGAATTTAATGTTCACTTTGAATTTTGTAGATGTTTGTTCCCAAATGGCAAGAGTAATAGACCAATATTTGTATTTGCTAGTTGAGTCTGTATCTTCAGATTTCTCTGAATGAATAATCTTTTCTAAGCAATTAAATTAGAGAGCCACAAACCAATATTTCTATTCACTGTCGAATTAATACTTTTCCGACCAGGCCAGTGCTTCCTAATTAGCCTTTCTCTGAATTATGGATCTCTTCTATTATCAGATCGTTAAGGGCAACAGATTAAAGGCTGGATCACGTAGCTACGCTGTGTAGAAAAGCCGTACAAACTGTCACAGTTTGATTGTACACATTTTTTTCACCAATGTATGTATGTATGTATATATATATATACTGGTCACAAAAAGTTAGGGATATTGCATGAAGTGAAGCCACGTAACATAAACGCCAGAGTGTGTTTGCAAAAACAATTCAATGGGCAATTTCTGCTCACAACAAGTAGTACCACAATATAGACAAAAGTGTATATTCAGAGAATGTCCAAACCTCTGGATTTCAGTATCCAGTAACACTACCTATGTGTCGAAGAACGTCTTGACACCTACGAAGCATACTTGCAGTGACATTATTGATTAGTGTTTGGTGCAGTTAGTCCCATATTAGTCAACACATTACAGAGGTCTGCCAGTATACTGGGGTATGGAATGCGGTTATCAAAACGTTGCTGTATAGATTCCCAAATTTTCTTAGTAGTATTAAGGTCAGACCTGAGGTATCTGTAAGGATTCGATCTTGTGGTTTTCCAGCCAGGGCCGGTCCAAGGGGTAGGTAGGCCAGGTGGTAAATGTGTAGATTAGCGTCCTAAATTATTTCGTTGAAAAAATTTTAGTACCTGGAAAAAGTGCGATGTACAGATTTTAGTGTATGGAAATTAATGTCAAATGGTGCAAAAATTGCATATTTTAAATGTGTTTTAAAGATATATTTTTTTCGTAATATTGACCTGTGAGTCTGACGCTGTGAAGAGAAGCTGCGGTAGGCCTAATGTATTGCTCCGGCAAAGAATGTGAAGCTTTGGTCCTTTAAAAGGAAGGTTTCTTGCTGTACCAAAATGATGGGCGGAAGAGTACAAGAGAAAGAGGTTATGTTGTTGGCAGGAGAGCAATAAATGTAGTGATACGCTACAGAAAATAGGTCCACAGCATCCACCCTTTATTTGTTGTATCCTGTATGTTGTTGGCAGGAAAAACTGGGAAAAAAACTCTTCGATTTGCAAAAGATATGTATGAGTAAGATAGAAACTGACCTGCGAACAAGCTATTAACACAGGAGAACCAAAAGTGCAGTGACACAGCAAATCAGCTATGAATTGAAGCTGTTCAAACCAAAACCGAAAGTTATAGTTCCCCAGTTTCCTATACAACATAGAAAAGCATGTTAGTACTTTCTAACATGCTTTTCTACGTTCTTTCGCATACCACGAGTATGCGAAAGAACGAAAAATTTCTCAACATCGCTTTAAAAACAATGACAAAACATGAACGAACTATATTGTGTAGCGTATGAGTATAACACGGCTCGCTCTCGTGGTAACAAAATACGCGCTTGGACTTGTAGTCATCCGCGCGTGAATTAAACGCTGCAGCGAATCTTCCTTTCAATGAAGCTAAGCTTCACATCGTCGCCGTAGCGATGCACAGAGTCACACAATATAGACGTACACGTGTACGCCATACGTGGATAGTTTGCAAATTATTAGCAGATTTTGCAGATAGTTTTTGCTTGTAGATTAAAAAAATAAAAATGTTATTACAGCAATTAAAACACTTAAGGTTTTACTAAGATTAATATATTTAATTCTATCTTAACATGAGAATGTTCAACTATTTTTCACATCTTCCTATAGAGTTATTTTGTTTTTGCAGAAGTTTCTGGCCTCTTGATTTTATCAAGGCCTGTTCTCAATATATAGGAACTGTAACAAAAGTTTCATTTACACAGAAAGATTTTTTTTATTTTATTGCCAGGTTACTCTTGCAGTTGCCAGTTATTAAAATAAAATATTTTCCTTATATATTTTATAAGTACTATTTTTGAATTAAGTTGTTAAAGATGCTATATATAATTTTTGAATGTTCATTAACAGAACTGCTTTTCTTGATATAAAAATTAGTCTCTTGTTTTTATGAGGCTCATAGTTCAAAAATTTTTAAGTTTTGGCCTAAGGTCCATTTTACACATATTTTTCCTGATTCAGTCGTAATGTCCTTTTGCCCTCTCTGGAATCTGAAATGTTCTAATAATTATTTACTGTTATATTAATTTTTCTTTAAATTATCTCGTTCCATTGTTATCGTGATTTGCGGTTTTGCAGCAAGTTTTCTGTTTCAATGGTTGTGTATGCAGTCACATTTTATTTGAATGCACCTCTGGCGATACATTAGGCCTACCGCAGCGTCTCTTCACAGCATCACTCACAGTTCAATATTATGATAGAAAATCTTTAAAACACATTTAAAATATGAAATTTCTGCACCATTTGCCATTAATTTCCGTACTCTAAAATCTTTACGTCACACTTTTTCGAAGTACTGACATTTTTCCGACGAAATAATTTAGGACGCTAATATACATATTTACCGGCCAGGTAGGCAGCCACCAAATGGAAGGGATGCCCATAAATTTTCTTACATAGTAAAATTATCCGCTAACTTTTTTCTTTTTCTTTTATGAGCTAGTCTGTATTTGCCACAAAAATGAAAGCTGAATACTCCTTTGTTGTTTCTCTGACACATGCAGAGTTCCTATATATATACCACCAACAACAAGAAGCATTTTCAATTCTTGTGCGTTTTATTTTTCTGAGAATTCTTCTCTGCTGCTTTTTTACGCATTTGGGTTTTCAGGGGTGAAAAAAATAAACCTTTTTTTTTTTTTTTTTTTTTTTTTGTTCGTTCCTGATGTTTGTTGACATTTTTATATACACTGAGTGGCCACTTTATTATGACTACCTGACAGTTTTATGCAAATGAGCTATGGCTGCACGCTGTTGCCGCCAGAGGGTGAGGCTAGTATAAAAAGGGAAAGCTTAGTGCTTGCGACAGTAGTAGAAGTGATTTTTGGGTGACAAGATGGGTAAAAATGCAATTTGACGGACTTTCAACGTGGGACGATTGTAAGAGCTCAGAGCCATGGAGCGAGTATCACTGAAACCGCCGCATTCATGAAATGTTCCAGAGCCACTGTTGTTAAAGTGTTTAAAGACTGGACTGTCAGCCAAAAAACTGGGTCTCTACGTGCAACGTGTGGTCGTCATAGACTAGTGACTGCTCGGGCGGACCGGAGTGTCCAGACTGGTAATAGGCAACAGTGCAGCAATTACAGACCATCTTAATCAAGGATCCCTCAAATGATCTGTGCACGCACTGTTCGCCGTACACGGCACGGATGGGATATGGCAGAAGGAGGCCTGTTCGAACACCTTTGCTGTCTGCAGTTAACAAGAGAAAATGTCTCCACTTCGCACAGGAGCATAAGGATTGGACAGTCAATAATTGGAAAAAAATTATTTGGTCCGATGAATCACGTTTTCAGTTGCACCATGCCTATGGCCGAGTGAAAATTTGGCGGAAACAGCACGAAAGCATGGACCCCAAATGCATTGCTACAACCCTTCAAGCTGGTGGAGGCAACGTTATGGTTTGGGGAATGTTTTTCTGGCATGATTTGGGCCCTTTAATTCATGTTGATCAACGTCTGACTGGCACATCATATCTAAACATCATTGCAGACCAAGTACATCCTGTCATGTGGATGGTTTATCCCAATGGCGATGGCTACTTTCAACGAGATAATGCGTCTTGCCATAGTGCTCGTATTGTATAGGATTGGTTTCAGGAAAATGCCGGTTAGTTTACTTTGCTTAGCTGGCCCCCACAATCTCCAGATCTCAACCCCATTGAGAATTTGTGAGATGAAGTTGAACAAGCCATCAAACAGCTGGATACACATGACCCTGCAATTTCACACTCCTGGAAAGTGCTATTCATCAAGCATGGTCTTAGATTCCAAAAACCACCTATCAACATCTCGTGGAGTCCATGCCACGAAGAATCTACATCGACGTAGTATTAAAGGCAAAAGATGGCCCAACGAAGTACTGAGGGGGTGGTAATAATAAAGTGGCAACTCAGTGTATAACAATAAGGCTTGAGTGACAAGCCTTATTGTTATGTACATCTTGGAAATAAATCCCAAATTCCCACAGCCTAGGGTAAAGCGGGAAAAAAACACTTTTTACTATGAAAACTGCAACACAAAGCTCCTACAGATTGCGAACCATATATATATCAATGGTTTTCTATCCACTCATTGATAGCGCATTGTTTGCCATTCAGGAAAGATTTACTCAGTTGCAAAAACTTTTCAACGCTTCGGGTTTCCTTTATAATTTGAAGAAATTGCCTGACAGGGATTCTTTAAAAGAAAAGTGTATTCAGTTAGAAAAATTCCTTAAGGATGCTGACAGTGAAGAAAAATATATCGATGGGGAGCAACTGTTTGAAGAGCTGAGGCATTTGCAAGCACTTATGAGCAAATGCAGCTCAGCTACTACAATAGAAGCTCTAAACTTCATATTCCAGTATGATATGGTTCATTGTTATCCCAACAGTAGGATTTGCTTTCGAATATTGCAATTCCTGTCTGTAGAAAGCGGGAAAAGAAGTTTTAATAAATTAAAGCTGATAAAGACTTATTTGAGATCTACAACGATGCAGGAACAGCTATCGGCTTTATCCATCATTTCTATTGAAAACAATATTGCACCAAAAAAATTTCTGAAGCAAAGAGGTGTTTTTGCAAAGTAAAGCCAGACATGAAAGTTTCATGTAAATAACACAAACAACTATGTATGATTCAGTCATTTTGTGAGTAAAATTATCATTATTATATTGGACTATTTATTTGTAGCATAGCATATAATAGTGAGTTAGTGACATATCTACTGAGCATGCGAAGTTGAGATTAGAGCTATTTGCTGTGTTTGGGTCCATACTGCAAAAAAAAAAAAAAAAAAAGTGGGGGGGGGGATCAAAGGAGTCTTTCTGGCTGTCGGAAAAAAACAGAAAAAGTTGAATGCCATGATGACAGCACTTTCAATAGGGTTTCTTCAGTGGTTTAGCTTTTTTCTCTTCCTTTTTTTTTTTTTTTTTAATTTTCATTCCAGTTAATTGTAACTGCAGCTTGTGCTCATTTTGGCTTTTCACTTTACTAGTAACTTGTTTTTCAGTGTTTACTTCCCTTTTTGTTTCTTCTTGCTTGATTCTTAATATATATAAAGATAAATTAAAATTTGGGGGTATATCATAATAAAATTTTATAAACATAATTTACCAGCACTAATGAGGGCAAACTTTTGAATGTGATTTACATTAAGAAATAATAGGGCATTCAAAACAGTTGAATTATATAAAGAAATTGCATAAATGATTTTTTTTTTTAAT
The DNA here is from genome assembly GCA_039090855.1 of Macrothele yani. Taxonomy (NCBI): domain Eukaryota; kingdom Metazoa; phylum Arthropoda; class Arachnida; order Araneae; family Macrothelidae; genus Macrothele; species Macrothele yani. Next base: position 83,988,328 of record CM077012.1, read on the forward strand.
TTTACTCAGGTTTGGTTATTCATGGCTCTAGTTAGGAAAGTTAGGGATGTTATGCAAAACACAGATGAGTGTAAATTAAGTACAACCTCCTGTAGCTTTAAAACTTGAGCTTATATCCCTCAGATCAGTATTTCCCCTCCTACCAGTAGATCTCTCTGTAGAGTACAACTGGATCACCCTGTGAAAGTAAACCAAGTTGGTGACTTCACCAAGTTGGTAAATATAATATTAGTGGAATTAAAGGATTAAACCATGTGTGAAATTATAGAATAAATAAGCAACATTTATTCACAATTAAAAAATTTATTTTAAGATCTATAGTTTTGTTGAGCCTTTAGCTCGGCTTCATCAGGACAAAACGAGCATAAACATTCATATGTGACATCATCAGGTAGTTGATGATCATGGATTTTGGTGAATTGTCTCCATGCAATTGAAAGAAATAGAGTAGGTGTCATGTTGTTGACAAGTCATAAAGAAAAGTCATGGAAACAAATTGGTGTTTTCTACCCATGTATATCGTGCAGTACATCTATGCGTTACAGAGGATTCCTTGCAGAAAAAGCTAGATTTTTGCCGCCGCAGTGGTCTAAGCACTGGCTTATGACTGTTCGGTTCTTCCAAGTGGGTTGGGTTCGAATCCCGGTGAGGCATGGATGTTGTGTTTGTCTTACGGCACTGGGTCTCTTCCTTCTCTGGAACCAGTGACCCTAAATTAGGGACAGGCGACTGCTTATAGCCCATTGAGTTGCTCACCATGGTCAGTAAACACAAAAACAAAAAAATAAAAAAAAAGTTATGATTTTTTTTTAAAGAAATTGTGGCACACACAGGATATAGATTGATATAGATTGTCCTTTTGTTGTAGACAAAGCTGTCCAGAAATTTAGGAACTTTCAAATGTTTAAATTTCAAAGTTATTTTGAAATCTATAAACAAGGCAAATTTTTATGGATCAAAAGACTACGTTGAAGACATAACTGGGGAATTTATCACATCGCTTGTGAATGTGGACTTTCATGTGTAGGACAGATCCGTAGAGCTTTTATGTTTTCATGTGAAGGAACACGACTTACGTATGGAACTGAAGAAGTCGTCTATAGCCCAACATTGTCATGAATATAACCAGATTTTTTTTTAAATGCTACGCTTATTGATAAACCTGATTTGACTATCAAGCTTAATATATTAGAAGCTTTCCACATCTAGTGCAACTGCTCATGGCTTGTCAACGACATGACATCTACTAGATTTCTCTTTTAAACACGTGGAAACAACTTGCCAAAAGCAGTGACTGTCAGAATGCTGATGATGTCACGATGATTTGAACGTTTGCACTCCATTTGTCCTAATGAAGCCAAGCCAAATGCTCAGTGAAACTACAGTAGATTTAAAATCTTAAAATAAAATATTTAATTGTGAATAAACATTGCTTATTTAAAATATTCTATCTCTACAGCCCAAGTATTGAAGTCATAAAATATATTTGGGAATTACTTGGAGCAAAAACATAACGTACAAGAGCATTAACCAGAAAGGAAATCATGTGTTTCTTTGGAAAAAAAAATAAAATAACCGTTTGCAGTGGGTGTTTTTTGGGTTTTTTTTTAAGTACCCCCACACACACACCTGTTTATTGGGGGGGTAAAAATCCTGCTTGATCTGCAGCATTTCCATTCGGTAGAAATTTTGTGTGTAGCTAGCTTGCAAAACTCCTAAAGCAGCAACTGCATCAATCTGCCGTACACCTGCATGTAACATGTCAACAGCCCTATTTCTGATGTCAATACTTAAACGTCGTCTGGACATCTTTTCAAGTTAATCCTACTCTGAAGGAAATTCATTCAGCAAACTTGTAGTCCAAGCAGTGAGACGACCTGTTTTCTACTTCTCGGAAGCTACTTTTATCGGAGCTTACACACACACACACCAACCACATGATGTGTCATCATGATGCTAATTTATGCTGATAACCTATCTCCTGTAGTCACTAAATATGCATATCACCATGTTTCCCTTTTGAAACCATAATATCCCAAACATTTTGTGAGTACTGTATATATATATATATTTTTTCTTATGATTCAGAATACATGAATTGTGTTTGAAGCCTATGAAAATAATGAAATGAATGCATGAATTGTTCATTTGTTTCATTATAACTTTTTGTGACCACCTATGAATTGAAACAGAAAAAGAACTTATACATTTTAGGAACTTGAAGTTAATGTTATGTACAGAAATAGAGAGAAGAGCACAGCACAATGTCAGAGTACAACAACAAATGGCATTAATGAACAACCAATAGAAGAAAATATTTTTTTCTGGTTGGCCAAACAATGCAAAGAGTTACTCGTGAAATGAGTATATATGAGTAGCAACAGAATTTAACCCAAGACAGAACAAACTAGATTGGGTGGCTGTTTTCATATCTTATTTGCATACAAATTTTTGAAAAAGGTGTTTCAACATGCATAATCAATTGATTCTTACAATTATTTATATGCTACGTACTGTTTGTTACACAATAGGACCCTCAAACGGAAACTAAAAATTGCAATTTCTAAGCACAAGATATAAACTAGGGACATTACACTAAACAAACTTCCTGAAATACTAAGACAATTATAACCAAAAATTAAGTCTAAATTCGCAAACTAGTGAAAAAAAATATTAAGAACCAAATACACATGGGTTGAAAAAATACAAAGCAACTAACATACCAAAATAAAAGGCTCCTCTGTAAAAATACAGAAAAAATGATAAAGAAACGTAAACTGAGATATAAATACACAGATCTGCAGCAGAAACACAGATAGCCTTTAGCTACACTTAAAAGAAAAATTAAAAACAAAGCTGTGAAAGTACTACTTGATTTATCTCCCAGCATTATTTCACCTCACATTTCTAATAATCTATCAGCTAAATTTCAGATGTGTCCGAAAAACTCTTAAATGAACAACAGAACTGACTCAGTTTTATGTTGCAATAACTTAGATGTTAGTGGTATTAAAATGTTTACTTTATGTTCAGTTAAATATGAGCAACTGAATTTTCAAGAAAATTGCAACAGCCACAACGAAGCCAGTGAAATGGACTTGAGTCAAAACATAGTTTGTGAAGTCGTATACCTTGTGAACAATAAATATACAGGGTGTCCGAGAATTATTGGACACAGTACAAAATTATGTAAAACAAAACATTAAACAGATAGAAACTGACTGTACTAACTTACAATGTAACTACACATGTTAATAAATTTCGATGTAAGATCCCTTGGTTGCTCGTAGTACGTCCAAGCGATACTCGATTTCATGCCATGTATTGCCAAGCATCTGAAAAGATATGGAATTAATAGCAGCTGTGATATGCTGCTTCAGTTCCTGCAAATCAGTACAAGGTGTCTGATAGGCACGATCCTTCACATAACCCCACATGAAATAATCCAATGGAGTTAGATCTGGGGAGCGAGGAGCTACGGAATGGGACCACCACGCCCAATCCATCTGTTGGGGAAATGCTCATTTAGGCACTTACGTACACACATTGACCAATGCGAAGGCATGCAGTCTTGTTGGAAAACGACGTCATATCTTTTGATCTGGGGTATAGGGAAATTTTCTAACATATCCAAGTAAATGTCACCATTTATGGTTTTTTTACAGAAGAAAGGGCCAATCACTTCTCTTTTTTATAGGGCGCACCACACATGAACTTTTGGAGTTCATGTGTGGTGAACTTTTGGAGTTCATCACGTTCCAGTTCAATAGCAGCATGAGGTGGTTCACTGCCCCATATCCAAACAAAACATAGTTTACGAAGTGAAACAATACCTCATACATGAAATGTGGATTAATCACTAAAAATTACAGTACTTAAAAAGTTTTTATCGTTTTCCACTTGATTCAGCATATCCACAGCAAAATCGTATTGCAGAGTGTGATTATTTGCATGCATCTTTTTTACTATTTGAATTTTATAAGCATGAAACTAATTTCTTGTGCAAGATATCATGAACTGTCTATGTTGGAATGCACAGTTCTCTGCTTGCTTTATGAACGGATTTCCTGGGGCTTCGTCGGAAACTTTCATAGCTTGGTCAACCATCTCACCTCTGATGCTAGGCCTACCGGTTCCTCCACGATGTTCCACATTGCCAGTTTCTTTAAACTGTTTCATTCACCGCTTAGTTGAATTTGTTGACGTAGGATTACAACCATACTCTAAACGGTACCGTCTTTTAACTTTAATGACGGACTTTAATTCCGCAAACCATAACACACACATCGCCTTCTGCTGTATGGATGACATGACTACTGATTGTGCATTTCTCATAAATTCCTCATCAGGCCACACCTAGCGCCATCTATCGGATTCTGGGAGTAACAATTCTGCAATACAAAAATATAGGAACCGTGTTAGTAATATGTGACATAGAAAAACAGACAATGCTCATAGTTTTTTTTTTTTTTTGTACATAATTTTGTAATGTGTTTAATAATTCTTGGACATTCTGTATAATGGTGAGAGATTGTGTTGCACTAGTAACTGTGATAGAAATGCTTTCTTTTTTATAACATTACTTTCCTGACAAAGTCATCCCTTATAAAGCTTCAACAAAAATAAGTGATAGTAAAATAACTATTAGGAACAAGAAAAGTTTTGTGAAGGGGCCTTCATATGATGAAAATGATATTTTATGATATGATGAAAATGATTTTTTAGGTTAGCTAAGAACTTCATTTATTTACCCCCAAATTTTTGTAGACTAGGTAACAAGACTGTATACAACAGATTATCATGGCAGCTTTAAGATAAGCATTACCGTACGTCCCTCTTACAGAGCACAAACGTTACTAAAACGGTTTTGCTACGTTATGGAAACGTTTGTTTTCAATGTAATATGCAAAGTAAAAGATTTGAAGAGTGATTCCGTATCAACTCAACACAATTTGAAGGCATTTTTTATCTCACCGTCTCAGATTTTAATGAAATTTGGTACATAGGTGGCCTCTGTATAGATTAAGAAAAATATCAAATTTCATCGTCATATAGCCACCGGTTTTGAAAATACAGCTATATAAAATGTCCAAAAACACCCCAAAATCAGAAGATTGATATGTTTTTAAATTATGATTACAGCTCCCCTAATTAAGATAGAGATGGGAAAGGTATCTTTTTGTAGTATTTTTTATGCTCTTTTATTTGATGTACAACAAACACCATAGGGGTTAAGATTAAAAAAAAATTAAAATTAAAAATTAAAATTTTGAATTTTTTAAAATGCGACACCAAAAAAATTGAAATTTTTTTAAAACAATATGTGTTTGGTATTTGATTACGTGAGTTGTAACTTGGGATGATAATGGGTTTACTTAAAAAGCTATATTCAAATTTAGCCTAACACAAGAGTTTAATGAAAAAAAAAATGAAAAAAACATGTAAACTGAAAATAAATTTGGGCTAAATCTCAAAAAAGTTTCATTAATAACAATAGATATAGTATTTTTGTTATTTAAAACTATTTATTTAAACAATGTTTTATTTTTAATTGATTTGTTTAAAATCTGAGACTACATGGGTTTAAAAATTTTATTAATTTCATTATTCAGAATTTGTAATAATTCACAATTCAATACAAAAAATAAACAGACTTTAAAAAGTAATTTCAATTACTGCTCAAGAAACACATCAAAATAATAATAACATATGGCATTGAATTGTTTACATTTATGCAAATTATATTCCTAATCTTAAACTTAGATCGTCACTTAAAGCAGAATCTTCTAAAATTAAAAAAAAGTTGCATCATTGTTTTGAAGTGAAATCACATGTGTAGATCCTTGATATAGTCTTTAAAAGCTTCAATAGTTTGGTGTATTTCTGTTTCAGAGAGATTGTAGAGTCTTCCTGTCGGAGTCAAAGGATTTACTTTACACAAGAGGTAACTTACAGGAAGCTATAATACATCTTGTGGGCTAGGGTAGGAAAAGGATGTAGATGGACCAGCTGGATGTAAAAATGAGACCTTAACTTCATTCTCACTCTCTTCTTTTGGTAGAACATACGCTACCCACCAGTTGTTTTCATAGATTATGGTTATGTAACCACTCATTTCTGTTATTTGCAGTCTGTCTTGTAATGCTGATACTTTTTCAGTAGCTGACTCGTTTGATTCTGAGAACATCTTCACTTTTATTTTTGAATTACTCAATGGGATAGGAATAAAAGCATGAAGTTTCTGGGTACCTTGTATTGTTAGAGACTTGCTTAGGCGATTTTCCAAAAATTGGTCTGTTTCTATGTATTCTTCTTGACTTACATATGTAAAGTTTGCCACAAAAATGTTCTGAATTGCCCATTCGTACAACTGAAATGGTGTTTGAATTTGATTCTCGTAAGGGCGTTGTAAGCTGGCTTGGGCAGCTAACCTTTTCACCGTTCCACCAACGCCATCACATGGCCCCTTCCCGTGTGCTGTTGCTGAAAAATGCCATTCAGCATCAATGTTGAAGTCATCTTGATGGAAACATAAAAGTTTGTGAAAAAATTTCCGATTTTTGCACTGGGCTGCAGACCCGTCAGAGAAATAGTACATTTTTTTGACGCTGTTGTCACCAAACTTACTTTTCAAGAAGTTAATAAGGTTTTTTTTTTTTGGAAGCAGTACAGTGTAATTGTGTTGTGCTCTAAACATTCAGAAATTACTACAAAACTTGCATGTTCAGTCTTTTCTGTTTTGTAATAGATGACAAATGGGTGGACTGTGGCTTGCCCACTATTCCAGTGATAGCTCTGGGCTTCATCTTGAAGAAGAAAACTATAATTTTTAGCAAAATCACAAATGATGAGAAATTCTGAGTCCTTGAGGTTTTCCTTAGTACTACTGTTCATAAAAGAGCTTTGCTGCTTAGCAATGAAGTCAGGTCTGACCAAAGCAGACAGTTTTTTGCAAAACAAATCAATAAAATTTGAAGTTGATTTTTCTAATGTCTCCAAGTTGCATCTATCAACTGTAATCCATTGGCGAAAAGTTAGTTTTTCAACCAAGTTCTCAAAACCGTGTTCCCAGAACAGGTGGGACACTTCCCCAAATGACAATCTATGGAAGTAGGGTTGCATAATACTCTTGCAAGACAATGTTTGTAGGAAGATAATTGTCCATTCGTTAGTGAACCAATTCTTGCATTTTCCATCATCAGTTTTACATTTTGGTGTGTGGTGCAAACACATACCGTACGAGTACCATTAGACCCTACCAGGACACGGTTTTTTGGTCTGAGCTCTGCGAATTTGGAAAAACTGACTTTCGTGCTTGCAAATTGTCAAATTACATAAAATCAGCCAGTTTGACAAACTTTATCTCCGTTTTCAGTTCTAACAGAAACACAATCTTTCATTCTAGGTAAAACCCGACTAATTTCATCACTTTGGTAAAACGATCATACTACAACTACTTCAGAAGAGAGAGACTTGCCTGGTTTTCTATTAAGGCTTTCCAAAATTCTTTTCTCCTTCAGAATTTTTTTTTTATTGTCTTACCATATAATTAGGAGCATTGAATTCTTACATGATTTTCCTAACACTCCATGACTCTGGTAAGCAAGTCAAAATCATCAACTGTTTATCTCTAGTGCAGTTAGAAAAATTACTTTTAAGATTGTCCATAAGAGAGTCGTGAAGTATTTCGTCCTCATCATCAGATGATTCTTGAATATTTGTAAAAAGCTTCCATTTCATAGCAGAACTGATTTTTTGAATTTTGGTTGAAGCATAACATTTAGATTTTAGCTTTTTCTTATTGACAGCTGATTCACCCAAGTCATGGAGCGAAGTATTCAGTGTTTCAATTACTTCTGACATAGATGCAAAATTTTCGTCCATTTTTATCAGCACAGGTTTCATTTGCTTCTTGACTAATTATTAAAGTTTTCAGCTGCTTTCTGCAAGAATCACAAATTTTAGTCTCCTTTGATAAGTCATCAAAATTTTCCAACATCCAGTCTGTCACATTTCTATATGGATTGAAACATTGTATTAATGTATATCTTGTACTTTCCATTGTTGATTATTTGTGCATAAAATGTAAAATTCAAATAGTAAAATAATTGCCTCCCATTACCTGTTCTTTTTATTTTTCCTAAAAAAATCCTGCACAGCTTCAATTTATAAAAGTCTAGTTTCAAAACTGAAAAGGATGTACTTTATTCAATTTAAAGTTTTCAACCACAAAAGTTTTCAAACACATATCACTTTCACTGCAAGAAACACATGATCACCATCAAAACCTAAAGCAGACTGAGAAACACATCTGATCACCATCAAAACCTAAAGCAGACAGTTCTGCAAGGTAGGAATGCAAGTTGCTGCTTGTTGGGTCTTGTTACCAATGATCTAAACAACAGAATCAGTTTTTTAAGTCGGAACATGCAGAGTTTTGTCCAAAACAAAATGTAGCCTACAGTATAACTGCACAGTCTTTATTTTTTTATATTGTATTGGGAATTATTACAAATTCTGAATAATGAAAATAATAAAATTTTTAAGCCCATGTGACTCAGATTTTAAACAAATTAATTAAAAATAAAACATTGTTTAAATAAATGGTTTTAAATAACAAAAATACTATATCTATTGTTATTAAGGAAACTTTTTAAAGATTTAGCCCAAATTTATTTTCAGATTACATGTTTTTTTATTTTTTTTTTCATTAAACTCTTGTGTTAGGCTAAATTTGAATATAGCTTTTTAAGTAAACCCATTATCATCCCAAGTTACAACTCATGTAATCAAATGCCAAACATATAAAGATTGTTTTAAAAAAATTTCGAATTTTTTGGAGCTTCACATTTTGAAAAATTCAAAATTTGAATTTTAAAATTGAATTTTTTAAAATATTAACCCCTATGTTGTTGTACATCAAATAAAATAGCATAAACAATACTACAAAAAGATACCTTTCCCATCTCTCTATCTTAATTAGGGGAGCTGCAATCACAATTTAAAAACCCATCAGTCTTCCGATTTTGAGGTGTTTTTAATACTTTTTATAGCTGTATTTTCAAAACCGGTGGATATATGACGATGAAATTTGATATTTTTCTTAATCTATATAGAGGCCACCTATGTACCAAATTTCATTAAAATCTGAGATGGTCAAGTCGTTGTGTTGAGTCAATACGGAATGACCCAAGAACGAAATAGAAACGTTGTTCTAACGTTTTGCAACGGCACACGTAAAGCCAAAAAAAAAAAAAAAGTCTTGAAACTGGATTATAACCTTCGATAAAAGGTTGTGGTAACATTTTTTGTGACGTTTGACGTAATACACAAAGGACAGCAACGTTTAATAGAGGGAATTTAGACGTTGATTAACCGTTGCTGTTACATTTACTAAACGTAATACAGAAAGGAAAAATACGTTGTAAAATCGAAAATAAAATGTCGCTAAAGGGCTGTTAAAACCGTTTCTCAACGTAATAAAAAGGGAATATGACGTTTAAATAACGTCATTTAAACGTTGCTAAACATTCTTAAAAACGTTCCTCAACGTCATAATGGAAGGAATATGACGTTTAAATAACGTCATTCAAACGTTGCTAAACGGTTGTTAAAACCGTTTCTCAACGTAATAAGGGAAGGAATATGACGGTTAAATAACGTCATTCAAACGTTGCTAAACGGTTGTTAAAACCGTTTCTAAACGTCATAATGAAAGGAATATGACGTTTAAATAACGTCGTCTAAACGTCTTAAAAACAGTGCTACAACGTTATAACAACGGTTGAAAAACCATTGAATCAACGAGACGTATTAGCGTTTTATAAACGTAATATTGTGCCGTTTTTTCAACGTCTCGCCGAACTGGTTTTAAAACGTTTTACAAACGTTTTTGTGCTACTTGGGTGGGAGTGGGTCAATTTTTGCACAGGTTATTCTCACTGGCCCCTGGCGACTGGAAGCAATCATCTTGTGCTGCCTGGTCAAGCGGGGCCACCTTCCCCTCCTTTTTCTGGCTCTGCTTCGTGGCATGGATGACGCAAGGTTGGGGTCCTTACACTGGCCGCTACGGTAGTCTCCACTGGCTTCTTGGAGGGTCATCTCAGCTGTCGTCTCTGCTGGGCTGGCACTTTCACTTTTGTTGGTGCGACACCTGATGCACTTAATTACCATCGCAATGCAGGTGGGTACTTGGAATCGGGTGCTGCTTCCCGAGCTTTAGCGTCCGTCTTTAAGGTGATTCCCAGTCAGGCCAAATTTTGCCAAAGGCCGAGACCTCCCCGGTGGCGCAGTGGTCTAAGCGTTAGCTTCTGATCCTTCGCCCAACAGAAGGGTCTGGGTTCGAATCTCGGGTAAGGCATGGATGTCTGTTTGTCTTTCGGCACTGGCTCTCTCTGTTATTTGCAAATCTGGCATGCTGTATCCCATGTTCAATCTGTACTTTGATGATTTCAATGTATTGCATAATATTTGTACCATGTGATGTACAATACTGTATTTGTCTGAATTCGAGATGTATGTGTTAACCATGAACAATCTATGAATTCAAGTTGTATATGTTATCTGGGACCAATATATTATTTAAAAAAAAAAAAAAACCTGGGGTTTCCTCACATCCTTACATTCTGGTCAGCAAGCAACAGAATAGCGATTTTTCGCCACAGAAATCCTTGGGTTGGCCGCATGCATTTTTGCGCCAAAATGTGAGAGAAGCCATGTCCGTTCCACACCCTCACTGGGCTGACCTTGTACTAAAAATAGAACACGCTTTCCTCTCGAGCCACGAAAAGACCCCAAATTGGTGTCATTTTTGCAGCAGCTTAAAATCGCCCAAAATGGCGGAAACAAAACAACGAACCACTGAACGAGAGAGGAGGGGGGAAAGGGTTCACATACAATAAATTCACCTTCCACATGCGAAATAAAATTCCTTTATTCTGTGATAGGCAAGACCGTTACAAAATAATAGAATAAAAGGAAGCCAAGAATTTTAGATTGGAACAGAAAATTACGAAAATCCTTCTCACCCTTTTCCGAGAGAAAAAAAATTTGAAAGTCTATCACAATTCATTTAGTTATTATTTTTCTCAAAACGAAATTTTGGGTAAGATCAATGAAAGAACTGCGCATATTTCCACCACCTATCACCCAAAGGATTGCGTGTTCTGGAGCAGAATTTTCTTTTTTTTTTTTTTTTTTTGTTCTGTAAAATTCAAGAAAGTGATCAGTTTTCCTCAAATTTTACAAAAACAAAAAGAGAAAATCCAGCGACAGAACACTATAGAGTTGCGTCTTGCTCAGTATAGAGTGCATCTCGATTGACCTGAAACAAAAGTTACGACCTGGCGGCGTTCCGTATGCGCGCACTATTGTTGTCAGTTGTCAATGGCGGCAGCCGCACTGGTGTCCGTACCGTACGAACTCAGTTTTTCAATATTGTTACAGTTTGTGTGGTTAAAATTATATTACAGTGTCTTTGTATTTGTATGGCATTATAACATCGGCAGCAACACTAAGGAACCAGTTGAAACAAACTATAACGCGAAGGACCTGAAAAATAAAGAGGTTAGTGAAAGTGTATCGTATATTGATGATTATGACGATGCGTGCAGGCTAAAATTAAATGATAAGGTAAAAACGCTGTGTTATGCACGATTAAAACGAAGTCTGAAGATGACCGATGTACTTCGTAAAATTATAAAATTACATTTAATGAACTATATACAAGGTTAAAAGACACTCATGAGATCTTTCAGACACCTGGAGTCCTTCATCAGATGAAAATGACCGCATAAAAAGTTGTAATGGTCTATAAATAAGGTAGTTGTTGCCACCTAATTCAATTCACAAAAGCAAATAAAAAGTCAAGCAATTTACATACCGGAGGCCTGCACCAAACACAGATAGGAGGGGACATACACTGTTCCAGACTCCAGGGTGGAATGTAATTTTCTTTAATTTTTAAAGGATACAATGACTTTCCAGGCCTGGGAAACTTGGGTAGGTGAATCCTCGTTGCAACATATATTAACGAATCTGTGGATGTACAGACTCTCTGTAAAGCGGATTTGAGTCTTACTGGCTGGAGTTGTCAAAATCCTGGCTTCTTCTCAGTATGGGTAGTATGTTCCCGAAGTGACGAGGCGAGATAAAGCAGTAGATGAAGCATGCATCTACTGCTGTATCTCGCCTCGTCAATGTTATATTTATGTTCCAAAAACGGAATTTCACATTCCTAATCGTAGAACCAACATACATCTGTTGGGGGGGGGGGGGGCTCTGGGTCCACTGGCTTCAGAGGAATCTTGTACACACCAAATCGTTACAGGTGGTTCACCGGATCTCTGTCTTCGCGAACCAAGCTAAAGATAGTGTTGGTTCTAAGGCCGAAATCCAGGTTATTCTTATGACATCTTTTTTGAGATGTTTGTGACTCCGGGGACAAGGTCCATAAAACCCACAAATCAGTGTTTTGGTTGGTCACCCCTTAAAGTACAGTGTCTCCGTTGCATTATTTGGCACTATTAAGCTTCACAAGGAGGCAGGGGCGGGTCCTGCTGTGGGGCTGCAGCCCCCCTCACCCCCTACCCAAAGCAGTTTTATTTTCATGCCGTACCGTGAGAGAGAAATTTTCTGAACTCAACTGGAAGTTTTCCCTGCATAACACCACTGGGAGCACAAGGAACGTTGGCGGAGTGCGCCAGACTGAGCTGTTTGCAGCCCTGACGGGTGTTGAAACCAACTCATGTGGGAAACTCTGCCGATTCCCACATCAGTTCGTTTCCTTTGAATAAAACTTCCCTGGGTACTGCATTGATGGCAGTGTCGCTAGCACAGGTTGCTCGCGAATGTAGTCTCTCGTTGGGTGGGAATGCACCGAAGAGCTTGTGTGCTTTGTTGATTAATACGGTTTTTGTGCTTCCAAATAAGAAATAAAATAGGGAATGAATTAAAATAATGACGAATGTTGAAATAAAGTATTAAATAAGGTATGTTTGAATGTATTACTCAACCTGTTTTTTTTTTTCCTTCCAATTTTTGGTTTGTTCCTGCTTTTATTCAACGTAATAATTCTAACACCATCATCGAACTGTAAAACATTTGTGTTTGCTAATGACAAATACTCAGTTGCCGGGACTTTTTCAAAGAAGCTTTACTTATATTTTCTCTTCTGGTCAAAATGGGCATGTGAGCAAATTGCGATTAAGAATAGAATTCAGTATCGGATAAATTGAAAAAAAAAAAAAAAAAAAAAAAAAGAGAGGGAGGGAGGGAGGGAGGGAGGGAGAGAGAGAGAGAGAGAGATTAATTTCTGCAGCGAAATATTTGCACAAAATTGATTTCTTCACTTACCAAGCACAACGAAATTTTCGATTTTAAACTCACGTAAATTTTTATTCACCAAAAATCATTGAAGTCACTCCACTAGGTACAATTTTTTTCTGCTGCATCCTCCCTCCCTCCCCAAAATAAGCTGCGCATTTCAATTGAGGTAGTGCATTATACTTAATTATTTTGAAAAGAACATTTAATCAGATATCATTGTTTAGAAAATTTACGAAGTTGGTAAATTTTGGAAAACAATTTTTTCTACACTAAATTGTTATCATAGCTTCAAAATTAAAACTGGACTGAATATGTTTCCAATCCGTTTTTATTAAAGAGAATGCCGGTGTGTGAGTATCGCAATAACAACTAATCGCGAAATTCTGGCAGACCCTTCAAAATTCTACAAAATGTTTTTCATCGCCGTCCAAGTTGCAGTGGTCGGTATCAAGTCGAAGTTTCAAAGGGAGTGTATCAGAAGGAAAAATATTTATTGTCATATTTCTAGGGGTCACAATGAGACACTTGAGAATGCGTACATGACCTTGAGTGTGTGTCTCCGAGTGTGTGACTCCCAAAAATGTAAAAAATTTAATGCCACACGCATTAAATTTTTTACATTTTTGTCCTTATATACTTGTATTGGAACTGAAGAACAGATTCTCTGCTTTAGAAGGCCTAACATCAGAAGAAGTGGATATTTCTGAAGTTAACAGAAAAGTAACCAAAGCTCTTATGGAAACAGCAACAAAATTAGCTGGGTCTAAGAAGAAGTTGCATGTGAACAAATTATCAGGAAAAACCAAAATGTTGATGCAAAAAAGAAGAGAGATGAGGACAACTAAAGAAGATGTGACTTCCAAAGTGGAATACATAGAGCTATGCAAGACAGTACGAAAAAATATCACTGAAGACGTAAGGAAATTCAACTGTGAACTAGTGAGGAAAGCAACTGAAAACAACCAAAGCCTAAAGATAGCAAAGGGACATCTCAGTAAAGGAAGAAAACAGATTATGGCACTCAGAAAAGAAGATGGTTCTGTAACAAGAAATACAGGCGAAATTTTGACAAGAGTGAAAGATTTCTACTCCAAATTATATGAAAGGGATGATACATGTACTCCAGACATCATGAAAGGTACCAGTACCAGAGTTCCTCCAGTCCTCCCAGCAGAAGTTGCACATGCAATCAAGAACATGAAGCGGGGGAAAGCTCCAGGAGAAGATGGAACTACTGTAGACATCATACAAGAAGCAAGTGGAGAAATCGAAACAGTACTCGCCCAAATTTTCACTCGATGAATTAATGAAGGGAAGATTCCTGAGGATTGGAACAACGCTACAATGATCCTGCTACATAAAAAAGGTGACATTGAGGATCTCAGGAACTACAGACCCATCAGCTTCCTATCAGTGGTTTATAAAATCTTCACTGAAGTTCTTTCACACCGTTTGAAGGTAACACTGGACATGGCTCAACCGAGAGAACAAGCTGGATTCAGGAGTGGCTACAGCACAATAGATCATATCCACGTACTGAGAGAACTAATTGAAAGAGCGAGGGAATATGAACTTCCATTGTGCATGGCTTTTATCGATTATGAAAAAGCCTTTGATTCGGTGAAACCATCAGCAGTTACAATGGCTCTGAAATCCTGCGGTATTGAAGATGCATACATTAATATTATTAATAACATCTATGAAAATGCACGTGCAAAGATTCGGCTGTTTGAAAATACAACACACATAAAAATTGGAAAGGGAGTGAGACAAGGTGACACCATATCTCCAAAGCTCTTTAATGCCACATTGGAAAATGTCTTTCAATCACTGAACTGGGAAAACAAAGGGATAAAGATTAATGGAGATTATCTAACCCACCTTCGTTTTGCTGATGACGTAGTCATTTTTGCAACTACCCCACCAGAGCTGCAGAGTATGATCCAAGAACTTGCTGACAAGAGTAAAGAAGTGGAATTAAAAATGAACTTTCAGAAGACAAAAGTGATGTTCAATGCTTTTACAAGAAATGAAGATTTATCGATTGATGGAGAAAAACTGGAGATAACAGACACGTACGTTTATCTTGTACAGCAGATATCAAGTGAGGGTCACATTGATGAAGAAATTAATCGGCGTACAAAACTTGCCTGGAGAGCTTTTGGAAGAAACAGCATAATTTTCAAGAGCAATATGCCATTATGTCTTAAAAGAAAAGTGTTTGATCAATGCATCCTTCCAGTGCTTACGTATGGTTCAGAGACGTGGACCTTAACTAAAAGAGACGTACAAAGGCTGCAGACAACTCAAAGCAGCATAGAGAGGTGCATGCTTGGTATAACCAGGAGAGATAAGAAGAGGAACTCGTGGATCCGAAAAATGACGAGAGTGGAAGACATCATGATCAGAGTTAAATCCCTGAAATGGCAATGGGCTGGACTGCCAGAAGCACAGACCATCGATGGACAGCCGAAATTTTAGATTGTATTCCAAGGGACAGGAAAAGACCCAGAAGAAGACCACATGGGTGATGGGTGGAAGAAATTCGAAAATATGCGGGAGTGACATGGAGGAGACTGGCACAAGACAGACCGTTGTGGAGGAAACTTGGGGAGACCTTCGTCCAGCAGTGGATTGATAATGGTTGACAATGATGATGATGATGTTGAATCCATGGTTCATACACATCCTGGAAATGTCCTAAAATTCTGTTACATGTCCTGGAATTTTATCCATTCCTACCTTTTTGTCCTTGCACGTTTTGTAGTTGAGGATTTTTCTACTGACATAACTTATGTCTGACAAATCTCCCTTCCCACCCCCTGCAAAATGTGTGTGTGTGTTGAGAAGGGCTATCTGTTATCTTGTTTAGGAGGACTGAAGCCCCGTTATTGGCATCTTTTGCGTCGTGCTTATGTAATCACTTTGTCGGTACCGCCGGGGAGACCATATATGCGCAATTATTAGTTCGATTTGAAAATTCTTTTCGTATTGGGAAGCTTAAAATGTGAGAATGATGATCCGTTCGTTTTGTCCTTTTTTTTTCTTTCGATGCCCAACTTTTAGAGGGCGCAAATGGAGATCGTATCTAATTTAAAATGCGTTTAATTTCATATATTTGCTTCTAAATATCCAATTGAAAAAATTATTTTTCCTTTTGATGACATTTATAGCGAAGACTATTTTAGTTACAGTCCCTTTTTTAAATAATGCATACATTTTCCGCTAGAAGGCGTAAAGGTAAATCGCGATTTTCCCAAAATCTCCGCTTCTAAAAGTCCGCTTTGAAAAATTCTTCCTAAGTCGGATATAGCTTTAGAGGTTGAAATGTTTTGCATACAAATTCTCATTTCTGGTAAAGAATGGTTTGGCCACCAGGGGGTGTAAGCCTTTATTTTGGCTTCTGATGTATCTGCAACAAAATCTGAGCTGGAAACTCGATTGAAAAATTTCTTCCGTGAACCGATACCGCTCAACTCAAAAAATGTTTTGAGAATACTTCCTGCTTAAAACAGTGCACAATTTTTCCACCAGGGGGCGTACACGTATATCTTATTTTTGTCCATATCTCTGTTTCTAGGAGTCCGATTTGAAGAGTGCTCAGTCTGTCCTCACTCATAATGCTTCTTAAAAATGTCTCTTGGCTAGAGTGCTCAGTCTGTCCTCACTCATAATGCTTCTTAAAAATGTCTCAACTCGTTTTAAAGTTGAGAAGCATCTCTCGGCCTCAGCAGTTGTCATTGGAATAGTAGAAATAATTAGCAACAGTTTGTAGGTCTCCGAGAACGTAGTGTGCAAGTTATTTCCTGTAGAACTGTAGAAGACTAATGGCACCATTCATATTTCTGAAACCTGGTCTTCTGTAAATTACTCCTAGTTCTGTTTTTAGGCGATCCTTCTGTAACATGGGATAAACATCTGTTGTGTGCTCAACAAGATGATTTCGAAACTTTTTCTCATACTCCTGAAATTTTTCAGCTTGGAGGACAGAAACAGCAGAGTAGTGAGTTAGAAAAGAAAATCTATCTCTTACTTGATTTGTGATAACATCACATATCTCTTTAGCTGCCACAGTTTTATTTATGTGAATATTTTTTCTCTTCCTCTTCTTTGAGGTTTCCTCCGTTTCTGATATCTTCATGGTCACTGTGTTCATTCTTTTCTCGTTGACTGCTGGAAAGTGTTTATGTGCTTTCAAATCAGTGCTGCATCAGTTAGTGTTTTCTGAAGCTGGTTGTATAACACATCCACATGTGGCATAATATTGTGAAAAACTGTAAGCCAAAACACAAATACTGAGTCTTCCAACATACGCCGAATAGCCCCTGCTTGATTTATTGCTACAGCTTGTTTCGATGACGACTCTATTTTTTCCATGCATTCAATTAACTGTTCCCTGTACTCATACACTGTATTGATGGTTCGACTCTTGAAATTCCACCTGGTGGCTGAACCATGAGGTATCCTTTTTCTAACAGTTTAATCTAGAATAGCAATCCTCTGTGGAGAGTTAATGAAAAAGTTAGTAATGTCACTTAGGTTGGAAAATAATACTCAAACTTGTTGATTCTGACTGGTTGCTCGGCTGACAATCAAATTGAGCTGATGTGCATAGCAATGCACACAATGTGCATTCTTATAGGTACGTTTAATAATAGCCTGAACACCTGCGTGGTGACCACTCATCACGTTTGTACCGTTGTAGCTCTGGGATATCAATTTCTCGGCTTTGTCTATAACTTTTTCCAAACTGGCTTGCATACATCCAGTGATAGATTCTGCATTATGTCCAGGGGGATTAGTGAATTCCCAGAATCTCTCAACTGGTTGTCTGTAACTTAAAATGTACCGAAAAATGACAACCAATTGGGAAGCAGATGAAACATCAGTACTTTCATCTGCTATCACTGCTACAAAACTTGCTTTTGAGATTTCATTTTTTGTGGTTATGGCAAACAGTGATCATACAGTCTAATAAATCACTTTGAATTTCTTTTGATGTTCCTTTAAAAACAGTGGCATTAGTGAGATGGTCTTTTAGAGATGCATCAAGTTCTGCTGAGAAGTTTATAAGAACTCTGAAAATGCCTGGATTTAATGAATCGTCATGTTCATCATGCACCTCAAAGTGCGAGCTCAAATGCGCCACAAAACAGAATACAGTCAATAATTTTGGAAAAAACATAACGATTTTTGTTTACTTGCTCATTGTGTTTTTTAACATTCGAACGAAATGCACTGTCAAGCTGTTGGCAAATATTAACCTTTCCCAGCAAACTAAACTCTAATGTGGAGTTTAAATGCGATTGGGAGCAGTGATGTTTATTTATTTTTTGAGTTAGATGTGATAAATCAGCAACACCGTAACTCATCCAACTTGAATCACCACTTTGTTTTACAAACAGGAGACAGTGAAAACAAAAGAGCCTGTTAGTTAATTCACATCCACAGATCCATGGATATTTCTCATATAAGTAGGGTTTGAATTCCCTTTTGAAATCTCTAGTTTTACATTTTGTCACCTGGATCAGTTTACGCCTTGGTGTTGGCCTGAGCATTTAAATTTCAATTTTTCTTTCCAGTGGCAACGTTGAAAAATGTAATTGCTTTAGCTCAGAAACACTGATTTTACTAAGTGCCATCTTAACTGTTTACACATGTTCTTACACACAACAATAAAACTAACCTATAAAAACTAACACACAGATTAATAACGGATAAACAACTACACTAACCACTTGTTGCTGCAAACCAAGGGAGAATCCGGACGAATAACAGACTGCCAATCCATCTGCATGAGCTCCTGCACACTGAAGATACTGCGAATTGAAAGCTTATGAGCGCCGTTTATTAATCACACACATGCCTCCTCTTCCCACTGGACAAACTGGTTTTCAAGTAGTTTCTTCTATCGCACGTGCAATCGACGTAAGGCCGGCCGATCTGTGCTGCTAACTTTCGAATTTTATACCATTACAGTCGTGTCTTGCCAGGGTATTTAGATGGAGGGAGGAGGGGGGGGGCTCGTCACGAAATTAGCAAAACCTGGAAATGTGTTTACTGTTTTATTTTATTTAATTTGTCATATTTTAATTTCTTTTTCTCTTTTGGAGGGTTCACGTGCTCATGTGCACCAATAGAGCAGCCGCCACTGCATGCCCAGTTAAATTGCCATGATCACTAATGAATGCAATTGCACATAGCCCTTGGACATAAGGTTTTCCCGTTATACTCTTTCATTTCACGTTGGAAATTTTTGTGCATACTTTGTTTGCTGGCGAGTAAAAGTTTAAAACATAGCTACAGCATCGATATTATGTTGAAAATTCCTTCCGTAAATAAAATGTAACACAAATACTTGCTCCCATGATTATGTGTTTAAGAAATAACAATCCTTTTGGTCCTTTGAAAAAGTTCTAGATATTTCACCTTCCCTTACTTTTAAATTTCCAATGTAAGCATTATTTCAAAATAATTAAATACAAATAGTATTTTATGTATTGATTGTGTGGTATATGAAATAATTTCAAAAGAAATGCCCCATACCTATGTATTTTTGAGTTTTATGTTTTTTTTTATTCTGTCATTGAACTAAAGCCAAAGTAGAAAAATAAAGTTTTCTCAAAATCAGTGTAGTATACTGTATATAAAAGTTTAGTAGTTATTAAACCTGATCACATTTTCAGTGACAGTTTCAGTATTTCAGTATTTATCTGTGATTCTAAGTTTCTCATTAACTGCAGCAGACATAATTTTTAACATTCTGTATTAAGTTTGCCCAAGCGTGTAGGAAGTTGTTTGTTGTAGGCTACAAACTGAACAGATGTATGGTTTCACTATATTTTAAGTAAGAGCATTTGGATCGTATGTCCTGGAAAAGCCCTGGAATTTTGTGATTGAAAAAGCGTATGAACCATGCGAATCATTACTGATATGTCTTGTTCAATTTATTCCTTTCTGCTTTATTGCAAATATGATGGAGGAAAGTCAATGGCAAGTATAGACTAGACCCACATGTGATTAAAGGAACGACCTACTCAAATCAAGATATTCCGCTGAAAAAGTGTCCCGTTTTTCTGTTTGGAATACGGGAGAGATTGCCGTACGGCAGTGCCAGGAGCGAGCACGTATCTTGCCTTCGCCGTATTAAAGACTGTTGTTTTCTGTGCCTACTTAAGTTTATTTGCAGTTAAATGTATCAATTTCAAGCCGAAAATTTTGTACCTAAAATATCATTAACGATATGTTCATTGAATTTGTGCGATTGTTTTTACAGCTTTATTTTCCAAATAACATGGAAAATGCATGTTTTCATCAACAGACATTTAAACTCACTTTACATTATCTACAAATGTTTAATATAAATTAGGAATTGTTCAGAACGAAAAAATTAAGTGGTAATTGAAAAAACACCTGGCGAGACATTTATGCGTATCTGTTAAAAATAATGAGACAGTACTTTTTGTCATTTGAGTAGGTCGTTCCTCTAGTCATGTGGGTCTAGGTATAGGTGTACTTGTATGTATAAGAATTTATTCCAAACAGCGAAGTTGAGATTGATCATTTTTGGAGAGACATATTGTATCAAAAGACATTTGGAGACTGGAAATATCCATCTTTGGCTAAAGTTGTGAAAGCATGCCTTGCTTTATCACATGGCAACTTCGATGTAGAGAGAGGTTCTTCTGTATCACGAAGAGTTCTTTCATCAAATAGAAGTCATCGCTCTTTCCATGTTTATAAGTGAATCACGGAAACATTCTCATTGGCCGCCACCGGGAATCGAACCCAGGGTCTTCCAGTTGCGCCCCGGACATGCTTCCACAGCGGCCTTGAAATTCGCCAGACTCACATACGACAAACCACCAACCCCCCTGGCAGGTTGCTTTTTTGGAGCCCCGCACAATGCTGGGGATTCAACAAAGATGAACAGCAGCAATTGAACAAATAACTAGAAGGCGAATGAATAATAAATACACAGTTGACGTGGATTAGGAACATCAAATAGAAGCCATTGCTCTTTCCACATTTATAAGTAAGTCACGGGAAAATTTCAAATGAGAAGGCATCTATGTCTGAGAAGATGTTGAATGAGAGATTAACAATTCGAGATGCATTAAAAATGTATAATAACCAAGTTGCAAAGGTGCTAATAACCAAAGTACTAATAAAGTTAGCACTTAATGCACGTGGGTCATATAGAAACCATTTGGAAGAGGAGCAGAGATTAAAGGAACAGCAACTGAAAGCAGAGAAAGAAAGTGCTGAGAGACTGAGACAAGAATTGCTAAATGAAGGACTTGAAAAGCAGAAAGCAAACTATAGAAAACATGGAAAACAAGATAAAAATTCTTGTTCAAGAAAAAAGAGAAGTACAAGAATAATCAGACTCTGTGCTTAAAGAAGACAGTGAGAGGATAAAGCAAGCATTAAAAAACAAAACAAAACATACCTGCAATACGATTTGCATATGGCATTCTAGAAGGGTCAGAGAAATTCGACAAAAGGAAAGACAACATGAACTTGAAGCATTAAAAATGAATAGGGTAGTTCAAAAAGAAAACCCTAATTGATGCATTTATGCTGAAAACCTCAAAAAGGAATAAATCTAAGGTTGATGAGGAACCTTTTTTGTTAAGCCTACCCTTATATGCACTAATGGCAGTGGTATAAATTCACTCAATTTTTTGAAATAATTTACTGCATATAACTCCTCCAAATTGCTACCATGGTATAAGAATATGAACTTTAAAGAGGACTCCACCCCCCAAATGCTAAATGATAAAAAACAGTTTGTTTATACATATTGGGAGGGGGGTGCATCATATAATAGTTTTTGATGTCCCATGACAATTTTCAGAAGAGTTATAACCATTTTAAAAAAAATTGAGCTTTGGTTTTATTATTGTCATCAGTGGGTGCAAGGATAATCTTAGTTTTAATGTTGTTAGAGCTTTGAAAATCGATCATAGTTAACATCTAGGGATTTTAACTGTCTGCTGTTATAAAAGTAACCCAAATTAGAAGAAAGTCAAGTTTTTTGTTTTCTTATTTCTGTAATTATGAGTTGGAACAATTTTACAGCATAAAGTAATTTCTTTATAATTATCTCAAAAGTATCAAGGCCACTGTGAAGAATGACTGTAACATTATCAAGGCAGGTGTATATCAGTGTAATGCTTCATATAAATTATGTCTGACATCGATAGAAATGGTGAATATATTTAAAATACGTGGTGATAATGTAAATAGAAGGTGTCATCGCTTTGTCCATGTTATTTTATAAACAACGCATAGCAACTGAAAAATTGTTGTTCCGGCACCGCTGGGATCGAACCCCAGATCTCTCGACAACTAGCAGAGTGCGTTCGCTTTACGCTACAGTACCAACAATTCACAGCGCTATGCGTGGTTTATCTGTCAGCATCTGACTACATAAATTCATATTGATGGGCTTAGCAACTGATGTGTCGCCATCTAGTGGCAGTCAACAGAGCAAGCTGTTTAATTACAGCTGATAAATCCAAAGGGCGACAGAAATGGTAAATATATTTTAAATACATGGTGATGATGTAAATAGACGATGTTATCGCTCTGTCTACGTTATTTTATAAACAACGCATAGCAACTGAAAAATTGTTGTTTCGACACCGCTGGGATCATACCCAAGATCTCTCCATAAATAGCCGAGTGCGTTCGCTTTACGCTATGGTGCCAACAATTCACGTGGACAGAGCGATGACATCATCTATTTATACCTGACAGCATTCGAATTACCCAGTGGTCCGCTGGCCATTGGCCAGCAAAACTTCTGTCGGACAACTGAACTTTTGATTTTACTGGCCCAGATGACCAGTAAGTTTTTTTCTAAGTTGGCACAAGTTAAAAAATGAATTTCTATTTCTTTTATCTTGCTGTACAGTTTTCTTTTCAGGCTGCAAACTAGCGATAGTTTCATGAAATGCTTAAGGACAACAGCTATTTTTTGTCACTCATGATTTGTAAAGAATGGAAGAAACAAAAAAATACAGATTTAGGCAGTTTCTCGGTCCTTGTCTTGTAAAGACAACAACTGTTTTTCTTATCTTCGCCCACCCTAGTGAATGCAGCAGATACTGACCCAGACACAAGCCAGCTTTTGTTTCTGGCCCAAAAAACACCCTAGCAGGGGAGATCAATTGGATGCGTGAAGGTAATTTTTGCAAAAGAGCAATTCCCGTGAAACAGTGTTTTATGGAGGACTAAAACTAACTTCATGGAAAAGTAGGAGGGATGAGCAATAAGACTAAAAATAAGGAAAAGGAAGCTAAACCCTGAACAATAAAACATAAAAAAGGCTGCTAATGTGTAAGCATTTTTTTTGTACCTTTGGAGTCTGTGTTCCTTCTTACTTAAAAACAGATCGGGAATGCACTCTTACTCTGTTATATCGCCAATCCATCGGAATCTTATTCTGGAAACATTCTTTGTCCTTTCAGCTGCACTTTCAAATGAGATGTTTTAAAAACAAATACTGGAGATAATTCCATTTAAATGATACATTATTTTCAACATATATTATAAACACCCTTTTTTTAAATTTATTAACGGACCACTGGGCATTTTGGTAGACTAGTGGTTTGCAAATTCTAGTGGTCCGCTGGGCCAGTAGAAGATTTATTTCTAATTCTAATACTGCCTGACCTACACAGACTTGAGCTTGAATCGTAAGACAGTTACAGTTGCCCATGCCCTAATGAAATGAAGACATTTCAGACAGGTTTTTCCCGTTTATCTTTCAAATATGGGAATCAAAATAAAATGTACTCTTTTACAACATAATTCAAAATCATGTTAAGCACCATTATTATTATTATTATTACTTATGAGTTAGAGTTTCCATTATTAAAGAGGGATATTACACTATACCCATTCCATTCCTGTTGATAATAAACTTCAAGTTTTCATTTTTTTAGTTCTAGGCTTCTTGTTTTTGTTCCATACTAAACACATCACACTGTTTGATATTCATTGTCATAGCTGTACAAAAGACAAGTTTGATATATTTCCAAATGTTCATCTATTCGAATGAGATTCTTGATATACCTCATATCAGATAACTACGATTATTATGTGTACAGAACAAAACAAGTGATCATAACACTGAATGACCACAACTATGGCCTTTGAAAGCAGAAATACACAACAATTTTTTCGACACGGTGTATGAAGCCCACTTGGAAAATCTTATATTTTTTTACCAACCACAATCACAGAAGAAAGCTCTCTGTACTGGCTTGATACAGATGAGAACATCTGACCTCCAGAACAATGATAAAGAAGGAAGTGTTTTGTAATTCCAAAGTTTGTATCAGGATAGTTTTTGATATATAACTGAATAATTTTTTTGGGGGGGGGTGTAATTTCCAAAACCTTTATAGTTCTGAGTGTCTTGAGTAGCATTATATTGAAACTTAAAATGCCCTTTTTGTAGTGTATCAATGTGAATAGATGCGTGTATATATATATATATATAATTTTTTCCCCCACAAAAATGTGAACATGTGCTAATTTTGTCACTGTGGTTTGAAATAAATATAAAAAATTAACAATTTTTTTTTTTTTAGTCTGGGGCACTTACATTCTAAAACTCAAACTATTTTAGTCATTAACATAAGTTGTTAAGGCTACTATTTTTACCATTAGTGGCTACTAAAGCAACTATTTTCTTGGGTGTGATAGGCTGGCAGCCCTGTATATAGTAAAATCTCCAAATAAACAGAAGTCCACCTTTAAACGTCAGTTGTGCTTTCCTGCATAGCTTTCCAATTATTGCAGAGTCTTTTTTGTATTCAGAGCTTCACTACACAGCTCATCGACAGTGTTAGAAGCTAAAACACCCGATTCTGAAATACCACGTAAGTTGGGGTCCTCGGAGATATTTGTGCGGAACATCTTCGGTGTGTTCCCGGCAAAAGCAGAGTGATTTTGCGGGATGAGCACAACTGATTCTTCGGTGGAAATTGCAGTCCCTCCAAATAGGATGACATAGGCAGATCATCTTTCTTTGTGGAGCTAACCTCTGAATTTAATGATATGTATGTACAACTAAAGTTGAAAATCGCAATTTACCCTGTGCATGCTAGAAATAACACCACTTCTGTGACAAGTACAGTTGTTTTCGAGGAAGAGAGAAAAGCAGCACTTCATGTTTTAAACTTTAATTTCAGTGAAAATGAATGTTTTCCCATTTATTAGTGACTGCTCTTTCAAGAAGCGCGAGCAGTTCCCCTTTTTTTGAAGATAAAGTTCAGAATCAGAACTTCAATTGTCCATCGCAGTCTACCATTGAAATGCAAAGTCGTTTTCTCTGGAAGAGTCCACGTTTTAGAATTTTCATTTCGTTAAGCAAACGGAAAATGCCTGCTCTGCTCCTTACTATAGCAAGAGGTGGCCAAGAAATGGAAATCACGCATTTTAAGCGAAACTAATTCCAAAAATTGTCATCACCATAGCTCACTCTACCGTTAAAACAATTTTACGATCACAGAAACAGTTCTATTTCCTTTGAAATCTAATTTTGATTTAAAAAAAATGAGGTTGGGAGTGTTTAGGTTCTCGATTGATCTTAAAGGAGATACTGTCGAAATAGTGAAACACAGATTCCATTATGAAAGATTCTTTAGAAAATACCAAGTCACTCCTTTGCACCATTACAAAGAAATAAAAAAAGAACATTACCAGGAAACATTTAAAAATTAGGAATACACATCCAGAAATAATGAGAAATATTCAAAATGTGGAATATTTTCATTCCCACATCCAGCATTTCCTCCAATTTAAAATTTCGGCTGGTGTACAAACATCTTGCAGACATCTACAGTAGAAATGTAACTGATTCCGATAAAAAGTTTTTACCGTTTGGAAGACCACAGCAAAATGTGAAAAACTTGGTAGATATGCAATTGTGTCAAATTTTTAAAACATTTTGAACACTTGAAACAACTCTACAATTTGAGTGATTACAGAAATATAGTTTTGCATATTTTCTGGAAAGAAAAGTTCAACAGGGAACAGAATTTTCAAATCTAACTATCATGGAAGGTTTCCAAATGACTTAGAAATCCGTCCCCAGGACAGAAGAATGGCAGCCATGCTATTTCATTTTTAACCCCTGTATTATTCACTTGGATTTGAAAGCTGTTTTCATGGCTGTTCTTATTCTACACGGCATTACAGGTTCAATTTATGTACTATAGCATTTTGAAGAAAAGTAGACCCACACTTCAGCATATAGAGATGTTAGATTCTCTGATTTATTATATCACTAAATGGCCATAAGAACAGATAGTAGGGTGTGATTAGAGCAATACCTGATTTGGGTAACAGTTAAAAAGACAATATATGATTATATCTCATGTGATTCTATCATAAAGTTCACATACCATTACATGACCACAAGGTTCTTCAAGAAGACGCTTTGACGTCTGTAAGTTCTGTTTTACACGTTCTATAAAGTGGATACAGTCTGCGGTGGTGCATTAACTTATTCAATTAAAATATAAATCGGTTAAAAGTCCTAAAAATGTTGCTCATGGAAGTGCGTGTTCTATCCGACGTCAGTAGTTATTGAGAGTTTCTTTGTCCAAGTTGTGTCTTGCTTCAATATGGTATAACTTTTGACGAAATGGCTCTAGAGCTAACCCTAACAACTGACCATATTGAAGCAAGACACAACTTTGGACAAAGAAACTTTCAATAACTACTGACGTCAGATTGAGCACGCACTTCCGTGAGTAACATTTTTAGGACTTTTAACCGTTTTATATTTTAATTGAATAAGTTAATGCACCACTGCAGACTGTATCCACTTTATAGAACGTGTAAAACAGAACTTACAGACATCAAAGTGTCTTCCTGAAGACAATATATGGTCTGTTTCTGATATTTTTTGCTGTTGTTGTTCTGTGTTTTCTTGGTCCCTTCTTTAGTAATTTGTTTCCATGCATTTGGTGTCCTCTATTGGGGGAAGGAGGCACTGTTGTGACTGTGGGTCTCTGGTCAGTAAACCAACCCACAAGACCAGCTGATTTGGGAAAATCTGGAAACTCATACTGTCTAGGATATTGCTTGGGTCAACAAGTTCCCTATCCTTTACTGAATACCAAGGTGGGAAGCAAAAAATATCCTACTGGAACAACAAAGCATGATTGATGGGTGTTACATTCTAATAACCAAGGGGGAAGGACCCAGAACAAAATAGACTGATGGTGCAAAATTGGCCCTCATTAACAGAGGGAGTGATTTGTCAGAAGCAAAAATCTTGTAGTGGAATTAGATAGATGGATAAAGTCTAGGTAACTGGCACTGAATTTCTATTTTATATCTGAACAAATTTTGGGTACATGTGTGATATGATAATCATACAAGAGATTCTTCTGAGGAATTCGCGATTTTTTTCATCATTTGGGTCATTTTCCGTCTAGAGATGTTATTTGATCTTTCGAAATTTTCAAAAATGGAGTGATGCTTTCCCCTGTAAACCTAATTCCTTTTTACTGTGATGTTTATTCTGCCCAGTATTGTTGTTTAATATCATTTTTCCATAAAATATTTGTATTTCAGCTTGAAAATGGAGAAAGGTTTTCTGAAAACGGGAATTAGACTGCATGTAAATTTCTCTGTAGTCTTCAGGCATGAGGTCTTTTTTTTGTGTGGTTTTCAAAATCGTTGTATAACTGAACTGATGAGGGAGGAGGTTGTGACTATCAAAACTTTCCCAAACGGAAGTTAGATGGAGTGAAGAGTTCTTCCATAATCATATCTTTTTTCTTGCAATGTTCCTTCTGCCCATTATTGTTGCTAAATATCATTTTATTCCATAGAAATTTGTATTTTAGCTTGAAAATGGAGGGAAAATTTCCGAAAACGGAAGTTGGAGGGAGCAAAGATTTCGCCCGTAATTGTAATTTTTATCCCCGACGATGTTTCCTGCATCCTGTGTTGTTGTTAAATGCCAATAATTTTATATTTTGAATGTAGGAATGTGTCCCTGTTTATTATTTACATAAATAAATTTCAGTGAACAATCCCATCTTGCTCATATTGCATTTCCACTAACAATCCCATCTTGCTCATATTGCATTCACACTGTTTTGCCGCGTGTTCTGATTTTTTCAGCTGGTTAAAAAGTGCAGCTTTTTTTCCCCCATCAGTCTCATGTATGGATAATGAACAAGGCTGAGCAACTTTATTAGAGAGGTAACTGCTAATTAGAATGAAACAGGAATGTTGTAAATGTAAAACTGCTTAAAACTTGGCAGAATCTCAACTACATTATATTGTTCTGTCATGAGTTGTGTTATTCTAAGTGGCAACACATTTTAAGTTGTATGTGTTTTGATCAGTGCTATTTCACATATGCAGCTTCAAGATTAAAAAAATCTACTTGGAAGTAAACAGAGCTTGACACAGGGGTCTTATGGATTTCTGATCATTCGTCCGAGATGAGTGCGAATCCTGGTGAGGCATGGGTGTTGTATTTATCTTATGGCGCTGGCTCTCTCCCTTCCCTGGAACCAGTGGCCCTAAATTACGGAAAAGCAACTTCTTATAGCTCAATGAGTTGTTCATGGTGGTCATTAAACCTCCAATAATAATAATAAAAAAAAGTAACCACAGACTGGTACAGTGCGATGTGTTCCCAAACCAAATTTTCACAATGAACAGTTTGCTCAAGGTGTAAAAAACCTGACAAATGGATTTTTAAAATAACATATCAAAAATTGTAGATAAGGAACAGGATATGGGTTATAATTATTTTCCAAGGTACAAGTGCTTTATATATATACAGGTTGCATAGGAAAGACCCTTTAGCCTGAAATAACTTGCGAACGGAAAGAGGTACAGTTATGCAAGTGAGATAACGGTATAGTGAAACGACGAACCGATAGCAGTGCCCCTAGTGGCGAAATGCGGAAGTTGGCCACTGCAAATCGAAAACGAAAAGAGAGAGAGCAAAATTTCCATTTACAAAGTTGTAGAGAATCAATTAATTAGCACAAAATGACATTTGTTTCACACGGATAAGATAAATTATCGCCTGAATACCCTAAAATGTCCAAAATCAATGTGCGACGATTCGAATCTGCATATTCAAGTTTTGCAAATGTAGCCATATACAAATGCAGATTGTGACGTTGTACCGTACCTACGATATAAAAATCAGTAGCAGGATACACCCTGATCAGAAGTTTAGTTCTACGTACGCTGTGTGAGAATGACGAGCTTCACTCAAAAAATCAGGTGTATGCAACAGCGCCTACAAGTCTGCTGGATCTACGTCGTCGTGTTATAGATGCTTGCAACAGTGTGACACCTTCCATGCTGAGGAATGTGCATGCAGAGTTAATTTCACGAATACAAATGTGTATCGTGGGCAATGGCGAACTCTTCGAACATACTCGACATTAACTTTTTATCACTGTGTGCCAGTTTGCCTTTTTGTTTTTGTTTTGTCTGACGTCATCAAACTGTATTGACATAAGTACGCATTTATGCAATAAATTGTGTGTATTTGCTCATACCTATGCCTGTTCCCTTCAAATGTTCACACAAAAAGTCGCGCATCGATTTCGGACATTTTAGGGTATTCAGGCGACAATTTATCTTATCCTTGTGAAACAAATGTCGCTATGTACTAATTAATTGATGCTCTACAACTTTGTAATTGGAAATTTTGCTCTATCTCCTTTCGTTTTCGATTTGCAATGGCTAAATTCTGCATTTTGCCACTAGGAGCGCTGCTATTGGTTGCATTCGATCGGGCGTAGTCGCTTTACTATACCGTTACCTCACTTGCATAACTGTACCTCTCTCCATTCGCAAGTTATTTCAGGCTAAAGGGACTTTCCTATGCACCCTGTATATACACACAATAAATTATTTTAAGTAACTACATAGCTTTGTAATGCTTTGCTTTCACACTCATAATTTGTGGGCCATAGTTGCAACTTCCAAATTCATACAAAATCAGATATACCTAAGATCATAAATTTTATTCTTCATCAACACAATGAACTGTTACTGCAATAAAAATTGTACATAAACTTGAAACATTTATTTACATTGAAAAAAATTCCTTTGACTGACTTATGCCTGTAAATAAAGCTAGTATTTCAATTAAATTAATGAGTTGTTTGTTACAAAAATAATCTACCACATATTCTGTAGTTAATAAGCACTGACAGATGCAATTACACCACATGTAACAGTTTTAGGTGTGAGTTTGCAACCACTTTTCACACATAATTTTAATAGCTTGCTGTCCACTTTCTTCAGCAGATTTCATAATCCAACTAACATCCACTGGAGAGTTCAATTTCACAGCCAGAAGAAATGCTGACTTCAGTTTTCCACACCTCAAATAAGCATTAATCTAAATATAGAAATACAAAAAAAAAAAAAAAAATCTACATGAAGTGCAAACAATTGTATTTTTCATGGCACAAAATAAATACTGGTAAAGTGGTAAAGCCATAGATCACAATTAAAGTAATCCAGAGCTGGTTATGCAAAGCAGAATGATAAGTGTCTTTTGGTTACATAGAATCATTTAGATTGCATGAAAAACTGATTTGTTTTCTTAAGACT
This sequence comes from Macrothele yani, assembly GCA_039090855.1. Lineage (NCBI taxonomy): Eukaryota > Metazoa > Arthropoda > Arachnida > Araneae > Macrothelidae > Macrothele > Macrothele yani. Next base: position 84,019,285 of record CM077012.1, read on the forward strand.
AAGAGGGTAAGTCATAAAAAGAATGTAGTAATACCATGGAATTTGCATTCTTTTCATGCTCCATGTAGTGTTTACTCCAGTATATTGAGTAAAATGCTTACAAAGATGGTGGAAAATCAGCTAAGTGAAAAGCAGTGTAGCTTCAAGAGGAGTAGATGCCAGGATGCTTCTTTTTGTGCTCAGAAGCTTTATGCATAGCTAGCTTTGAGAGGTGATGAATCAGTATATATATATATATATATATATATATATATATATATATATATATATATATAGGGGTGGTGGTGGTGATCCAGGCGGGATTTAATACCATTGGACGGTATCTTCACAAAAATATTTTTTGCTCAAACGGTATCTTCACAGAAATATTTCGAAATTAATGGTATATTAGTTTCCCGTAAAATTTTAATCGTAAATTTTTATTTTAGTGTAAGAGTCATCTTGAATATTATGTTTAACTATTAGGCCTTTTTTTTTTTTTTTTTTTTTGAATGTTGTTTTCAGTAAAGCGGACTCTGACGAATGCCTATCAAAAACTGCATCATTTCTACCGGTGGCTTAGGCGACGCTCGCTGAAAGGAATCCCAAAGGATTGTGGGAGCATCTTTTTATGGAGAAAGCAATTGGTTCTCTGTCCTTTCTCCCTCGCAGTGATTTAGATGTGTTTCACTTTAGATTTCTGTCTCCATCTCCCCAAACCGAACCCCCTTGTACCGATCACTTCAGAAGGTTTGGTTCCTGCAGTTCTTGCACACAAGGAGGAAAGTTGGGAAGTGTATTTATTTAATCTTTGCCGGGATTCTGCGAATCACGTTTATTATTAGGAGGAGAGGTACATGGTGGGGAGCAGCTGACTGTTCACTTTATGAGGGATTGGTGACATATAAGCAACCTTTTTTAATATACATATATTTTGCGTAATGAGTTATTTCATTTCCACCAGCTCTTAAAATTTTTCGACCTTTGATGACTTACCTTTTTTAATACAACCTGGACTGTTTTTTTTGTTGTCCCCCTCCCCAGATCAGCTTGAACGTAGTTTTATGAAAAAAATAATAATGATAACTGTATCTACATACACCATGGCTGAAAAAATTCTGTGCCTAAAAATTTGTCACAAACGCCCCGATTTTGTTTTTTGATTCAAGTTTGCGTAATTTGTAGTAAATACCGTACTTTCGTCATATAATCCACGAATTATTAATAAAAAAGTTAAAATGTTAAGTTCTGCGGATAATAAGATTTTATGGTACTTTAATTTTTAAAAATTCTGCATGGTGCCAGGACAGCTAGCTAGTGGTGTTGGAAAATGCGCTAACTGTAGCAAAAAAAAAAAAAAAATGTAACACAGTACAATATTTTGTGCTCAATTAGTAGTGCGGAATAGCTCAACGGGCCTTAAGGTTAAGTGCTCTGGAAAGCTCGCTGAGCTATACCACACCACGTAATAGTTGCTGTCGCGGTAGAGTAAATCCCTTTCCGAATCGCATTCGTTAATTTGTTGCATTAATCACATTAGTATTAAGGCTTTTGTTCATCCTTCAGTTTTGAGAAATATTTTCTGAAATGCAGAATATCACGGATTTTTAGGTCTAACTAATAAACAATGGTAATGCTGAAAAAACTAGGAAGTTTTGTTTTGTTTTTTCATTTGAAAATAACATAAAAGCTCTTAAAAATGACAGTTACTTTTTTTTATTTAATAAGATACTTTCTTTCGTACTTGTTTGGAGTTTTGGTCATCGTATGAATCATGACTTTTCTGTCGGAAATTATGCTACAGGATCAACATGACAGGTGCCGATATTTTATTTCTGAATTTCATGGTCTGCAGATAGGGCGACGTGGATTAGATAATGGAAAAATTATGTTTTTCTGAATTTTACAGTACACCGCCAAAAATGACACTAAGAACTTTTTATTCTTGCCACGGATTATGCGCAAGAATTTTTTAAAAAATTTGTTTCTAAATTTCATAGCCCGTGAGTCATAATGCTGCTCCGGATTATAGGAAGGAAAATACGATACTTTAGGCTTATATGTGCACAATGTTATTTCAATGAATTATATAAAAAATGACAAGAAAAAATACACTATAACTTTTTGTTCCATCATCTTGACACATTACTTTTGAGGGTGATTCTTTAAATTTTGAATTTACTTCAGCTGGCACCTAAATTTTGGGAACTGTCTCCTAAATCTGGAATCTATTTTTCCAGCCATGGCATACCCAATCATCAAAACAGAAATCTTTCTGCAAACCAAGGAAACGTGGACCACAATTAGAAATAAAATAAAATGAAATTTTTAATTTCATCTTATTTTATTCCTAATAATTAAAAAATAACTGAAGTAAGACAATTTTTCAATTTACTTCCGATATCGGAGGTCAATCATTTAACGTGCATTAATGCATTTGCATTTTGAACTTCACTTTTAGTTGGTAAAGTTCGATGAACACTTACCGCACGTGGGGCTTGGCTTTCAATCCATATTTCCGTTACGTGGATGCGGCACGGGATTTTTCATTTGGCCACGGGTCTGCTTCTTCTTTTTTTTTTTTTTCTCCGTTGGAATTTATTTTGTCTCATCACCAAATGAGTTTTTCCTTTGCTGCATCCTCATTTACTTCAATATTTATTCATACCCGAGTACTTTCGGTACTACTACTATACCGTCTTCGAGGGGACATTTTGCTCCAACTAGCACGGACCGTGTCAGCTGGGCATTTCGGTGGTTCTCGCGGGCTGCTTCTGTCATCTGCTATCGCTTCTTCTTGGGCGTTGTGGCGCCATCTCTTGTTGGTCAGTGATCTCCTTTTTCGAACTTTTTCTTTTTTTTGCTCAATTTTAATTAAATTTCTCCAGCTGTTTCTCAAATTATTAGGGTCATTGTGGTTGCAAACTTTTGTCCTATTTTTTCAATCATTACCGACTCTGCTATTCTGAGGTGTTTTTCGGATTTACAGCTTTTAATGATTTTTATATTTTCGAATTTTGGATATTTTTGGTTATCCAGACAGTATTGAATCAGTGCTGTTTTTTCTTCTTTTTTCTGCCAGTTTTTTATGTGTTGTTTTAATCTGTGTTTAAGCTTATTTTTGGTACTTCCTATATAAGCCATTGGAGGATTTTCAGTAATAGGAATTGAATAAATACCTGCTTTTTCTAACATTCTTATTTTATCATTATTTTTTGTTACTATATTTTTGATGGTATTTACTTTTCCTCCAATTTGAATGTTATGCTTTTTACAAATATTATTAATTTCATTGGTAGTGCCTTTAATGTAAGGAAAACCATTTAAATATTTGATTTCTTTTTTAATTACTACAGCATTATTTTTTTATTTTCTTTATTACTTCTGTGTCCCATTTTTTTATTAAATGGTTAGGATAACCAAAGCTGCTTGCAATTTTTTTTATGAATTTGATTTCTTCATTGATGAACTGACTATTTTCAGAATGCGTATATGCTCTTTTAATTAAGGTTTTTATACTATTGCATTTTTGAGGATATGGATGTGCTGAATTGTATGGGATTAGGACCGGAACAAATGAACTTTTCCGATAAACTCTGTATAGTAACTTATCTGTGGATTTGATAACATGTACATCCAAAAAGGCTATTGCATTATTTTTTTCCATTTCAACCGTGAGTTCTATAGTTGGATATAATGCGCTGTAACGTTTTGTTAATTTTTTTAATTCTTCTTCGTTCAGTTTTGATAGAATGAAAATGTCATCTACGTATCGACAGTACACTTCTGGTTTTTCTTCCATATGATGTAGGACATTTTCTTCAATTTCGTTCATCACAACCTCAGCATATAGAGTTGATAATGGTGAGCCCATTGGGCCTCCTGAATTTTGTTTGAATATTTTGTTCTTGTATGTAAAAATATTATTTTCATATAAATAAACTAAAACTTTTTTGAATTCTTGAATTTGTGTGTTATTTAAAATTTTAAGATTTTGCAACTTCTTAATGATGATTTCAATAGCTTCTGGAACTGGAGTGCTTGGATATAATGCTTTAACATCCATGCTTGCCATGTTTAAGTCCATTAGGCCAGTTTTTACATTTTTAATTTTCTCTATAAACTCATATGTGTTCTTGATGGTGAACTTGTTGTTCATGAAAAAGGGTGCTAGGAATTTGTAAATGTTTTTCTCTAATGTTATCAAAGGTGAGTTTTTTTGAGACTATCAGTCTCATTGGAGCACCATCTTTGTGCGTTTTTATCTTTGCAACGATACGTGGTATGCCTGCTCCCATTGGTGGAAACGAGCGTTTGATTTCATCAGGTAATGTGCTATGATTTCTTATATCCGCTAAGAAATCATAGCACATTACCTGATGAAATCAAACGCTCGTTTCCACCAATGGGAGCAGGCATACCACGTATCGTTGCAAAGATAAAAACGCACAAAGATGGTGCTCCAATGAGACTGATAGTCTCAAAAAAAACTCACCTTTGATAACATTAGAGAAAAACATTTACAAATTCCTAGCACCCTTTTTCATGAACAACAAGTTCACCATCAAGAACACATATGAGTTTATAGAGAAAATTAAAAATGTAAAAACTGGCCTAATGGACTTAAACATGGCAAGCATGGATGTTAAAGCATTATATCCAAGCACTCCAGTTCCAGAAGCTATTGAAATCATCATTAAGAAGTTGCAAAATCTTAAAATTTTAAATAACACACAAATTCAAGAATTCAAAAAAGTTTTAGTTTATTTATATGAAAATAATATTTTTACATACAAGAACAAAATATTCAAACAAAATTCAGGAGGCCCAATGGGCTCACCATTATCAACTCTATATGCTGAGGTTGTGATGAACGAAATTGAAGAAAATGTCCTACATCATATGGAAGAAAAACCAGAAGTGTACTGTCGATACGTAGATGACATTTTCATTCTATCAAAACTGAACGAAGAAGAATTAAAAAAATTAACAAAACGTTACAGCGCATTATATCCAACTATAGAACTCACGGTTGAAATGGAAAAAATAATGCAATAGCCTTTTTGGATGTACATGTTATCAAATCCACAGATAAGTTACTATACAGAGTTTATCGGAAAAGTTCATTTGTTCCGGTCCTAATCCCATACAATTCAGCACATCCATATCCTCAAAAATGCAATAGTATAAAAACCTTAATTAAAAGAGCATATACGCATTCTGAAAATAGTCAGTTCATCAATGAAGAAATCAAATTCATAAAAAAAATTGCAAGCAGCTTTGGTTATCCTAACCATTTAATAAAAAAATGGGACACAGAAGTAATAAAGAAAATAAAAAAATAATGCTGTAGTAATTAAAAAAGAAATCAAATATTTAAATGGTTTTCCTTACATTAAAGGCACTACCAATGAAATTAATAATATTTGTAAAAAGCATAACATTCAAATTGGAGGAAAAGTAAATACCATCAAAAATATAGTAACAAAAAATAATGATAAAATAAGAATGTTAGAAAAAGCAGGTATTTATTCAATTCCTATTACTGAAAATCCTCCAATGGCTTATATAGGAAGTACCAAAAATAAGCTTAAACACAGATTAAAACAACACATAAAAAACTGGCAGAAAAAAGAAGAAAAACAGCACTGATTCAATACTGTCTGGATAACCAAAAATATCCAAAATTCGAAAATATAAAAATCATTAAAAGCTGTAAATCCGAAAACACCTCAGAATAGCAGAGTCGGTAATGATTGAAAAAAATAGGACAAAAGTTTGCAACCACAATGACCCTAATAATTTGAGAAACAGCTGGAGAAATTTAATTAAAATTGAGCAAAAAAAAGAAAAAGTTCGAAAAAGGAGATCACTGACCAACAAGAGATGGCGCCACAACGCCCAAGAAGGAGCGATAGCAGATGACAGAAGCAGCCCGCGAGAACCACCGAAATGCCCAGCTGACACGGTCCGTGCTAGTTGGAGCAAAATGTCCCCTCGAAGACGGTATAGTAGTAGTACCGAAAGTACTCGGGTATGAATAAATATTGAAGTAAATGAGGATGCAGCAAAGGAAAAACTCATTTGGTGATGAGACAAAATAAATTCCAACGGAGAAAAAAAAAAAAAAAAAGAAGAAGCAGACCCGTGGCCAAATGAAAAAATCCCGTGCCGCATCCACGTAACGGAAATATGGATTGAAAGCCAAGCCCCACGTGCGGTAAGTGTTCATCGAACTTTACCAACTAAAAGTGAAGTTCAAAAATGCAAACATAAGACAATTTTTATTTTCAGAATAATAGTTATAGAGGATTAAAATTGCTCTAAACACAAAACCAGGCAAATTTCTCAAAAATATGCTAAATTTCACAAAAATAAGCAAATTTCACAAAAATAGGCAACATTTCACAAAAATAGGCAAAATTTCACAAAATTGGGTATCACCTTTAAATATATATATATTCATTATTTGCTATGCTATTACACCTGTAAATCCAAAGGTCAGTTTGGTAACCTTTGAAACAGACTATGAGAAAAAAAAATAATGCTGCATAATCTGAATTTTCTCAATTTTCCTAGAACCACTTCATTTCATTTTTGATAAACTCAATTTCCCTAGAATCACTTCTTTCATCCTTTGATAAACTCTACCTGCAACTGCATGTAACCAATTTTACACCTTGTTCTTGGTCTGTGACCAGCTTATTTTAAAATGTACCACCTGTCATGAAAATCTTTCCTCTCCCATATACATTCAAAACTGCCCAAATGTTTTCATACATACACTCAAAACTGCCCAAATGTTTTCATAAGGTTTGTGTTCTACAGAAATATCTAACTTAGATCAAATATCTTAATTATTTTCACACCACTAGGTATGTGTGAATCAAGGTACACTGGAGTCCAAAATTAATGTGAAAATAAAATTATGAATAATGCAAAATCCACACAACAGGCTTTACTAACAGTTGGCATGAACATACATATATCAATAACAGTAATGCAAAACAGAAAACAAATGCCATCACCACATGAGGAGGAAGCATGTACATGACAGTCTAAAAGTGACGAAGCAAGCAGCGTAGACTTTGAGGGGCTAATAGGAGGTCTAATTACCCTGAACAGTGTACACAACAAGCCCTCATGCTGTTTCTGAGGCTGTGAATGAGAGTTTCGGGCAATATATAAGTGCCATTCCTTCACCCAGGTGCGATAGAGTCCCCGAAGGGGGCTGCTGGCTTGCAATTGTTCTTCCTAGGGCATCCCAGACATGCTGTATTAGGTTCAGGTCTGGAGACCTTGTGAATGTCTTCACTCTCTAGGTATTCGTCAATTAGCAGAGCCCTACGGGGATGGGCATTACTGTCTATATAAAGAAACTGGGAGTTAATAGCTTACCTGAAAGGCCATACAGAGGGCTCTAGGATGTCATCCCTGTAGGGTGCAGTGGCATGCGCCCAACAAACACAATGCCAGCCCAAACCAGGAAAAGTTCACCACCATAGTGGAAAATTTTCCTAATGCTGGAGAGAAAATTTTGGCTTCCCATCTCACTCCAACTGAACATAAGTTGAGAATCTGTGTTTAGGCTGTGCCATGCTTGTCACTGAAGAGAACACAGGCCTATTAATCAGGGGTGATGTTGCTGGACCCGATTCAGATGGACTCTTCTGGGCAGTGAGTGGGATACAGCCCATTAGCCTTCTTGCATACAGACCTTTCTTGTGGAGTCTTCTGTAAACTGCCACAATATTGCTGTTCCCGTATCAGAGGAGATCCCCTACGAGAGTTGCCTGGCTGTAAACTCCCTATGCTGTAAGAGACATACTGGTTGTCTTGACTTGTGCGTGCGTTTGTCCTGGTCTTCCGGTTATCATTTCAGTTTCCTGAAACTGTCTCCAGAGATTAGAGATCACTTGCCTTAACATATTCAGCCCTCTTGCTCTTCACCTTGCAATTGCCCTGCTTCCAAATCTACTACAATTGCTCTCCACCGTAAAGTCATCATCGACTTAGCATTTCCCCTTGCACATGTCTCTGAGAAATCTTTATGATCGGTCACCTCGTTTTAGACATATTTGTGATGTTAATTTGGACACCAATTTTTTTCCTGATTTTCCTTTTTATCTCATATTAGCCACACTAAACTGTATAGAGTTTTCACATTCAACTCTAAGCTATAGGAGAAGGTAGGTCTAAATACTGTGATATATACAGCTGGCTTCTGAGCAAAACTTGTCTTATACTGCTGATATACCTTCCCTGCATTGTTAACTGTATTACCCAATTCCTTATAGAGTACCTTCTTAGGCTTGAGTTTACTGGTGCAAGGGCCTCAATGGGCTGAAGAGAGACAATGTTTTTAGCAGTTCAACTGAAAACCACACAGATTTCTCAATGTTTATCCTTATTCCTCACATCACATATTAAAATTTGTATTGCAAGCTACTAGCAGTCTTAACAACACATCATCAGGATACAGCAGTTGTCTACTTCAGCAGTTCCTTTGACAAAAAAATTTGATGGGAATTATAAAGGATAAATTTATTAAGGTACATTACCTCTCAAATTTTCGATCTATACACTAGATCATCGTCACGAGTTCTTGCGTCTTACTACTTCCACAGGTCTGGTGACCAAGCCTGGTGGATTTGCCATCCAGCACTGTCATTGATGTTGCCACCTTGCATCTTGTAAATTTCCAGGGATTCCTCTAATTTCTGGATAATTGCGTGGGATTGATGTTTGATCACTTGTAAGGAGTCCCAGTCCATTTTGTGTCCAGTTTGTTGTATGTGCCTGTCTAATCCTGTTTTATTTGAAATGTTCCTTATTTGTGTTCATTAATTCTGGTGGTTAACCGTCGTCCTGTTTCTCCTATGTATGATAATCCCAATGAGCACTCGATTTTATAAATGACTCCTTCCTGGAGTAAAGTATTTTCTTCTCTTTGTTTTTGGAATGGTAAGTATTTTTTTATTTTGTTATTTAAACCTGGAGCTAACCTAATTTTATATTTAGTGCAGATTTTCTTTAGTTTTTCAAACAGTTCCTTGTGGAAAGTGACTTTTCTTGTGAATAAATATTCAAATTTCTCTTTATTTTTGTCTGTAGTGCAAGTTCTGTTCCTAGTAGGATTTTCTTCCAGTAGTTCACGAATTTCTTTTGAAGGGTTATCGTTTTCTAATAAGATTGGTTTTAACTTATTTTTATGTTTTTCCTCAGCTTCTGAAGATGAATTCAGCTTTTCAACTCTTTCTTTAAATTGTAAAGCTACATTTTTCCTTACATAGTTAGGGTGATCTGATTTATAATTTAAAATTTTTCCAGTATTTGTAGGCTTCTTGTATAATTTTGTGGTAAGATTTTTTCCCTTCCCACTTCAAAGTAACGTTTAGGTAATTTAGCTTATTTTCCTTTTGCTCTTCTAAAGTGAATTTCAGGGATTCATCTTGGGAATTAAAACCTTCTAGAATGTTTGATGAGTATCCACTCGAATCTTGATTTATGATGAAAAGGATATCATCCATGTACCTAGTAAACATGCAGAAAAAAAGGTTTCAATAGGAAGGCCTCTTCTATTTTACTTACATAATACACTGGCGGAAAGTGAAAAAGAACACCAAGAAGGAATTGGCGGACGATGATGAAATTTTCATATGTTAATGGGGTCGAGTTTACGTAGGTGTGATGTTAATTTCGGGACCAACCGGTGAGCGCTTACGCCACAGCACGGCATAATATGCAAATTATCGTCGGTGGTATTTAAGGAGTACGGCGAAGTGAATGTAATCAGTTGTCGGCGTACGGACACGTGTGAAGACCCTGAAGAAGCTGCAATGCCTGGACATGAAAGACATGTACGATTTCAGCAGTTATTGGACTTTGAGCGAGGTCATCTAGTCGGACTCCGCGAGGCCGGATGGTCATATCGTCGTATTGTGGACCGAATTGGACAGGAAGTATCGGTGGTGGTACGATGGTGGCGTAGATGGTCCGAGGAATATTCCCACATGAGAAGACATGGAACTGAGAGTCACACACGGACTGATGAGTGGACCGATCGATGCATAAGAAGAGCGGCGTTGTCAAGCAGGACATCCACTGCGACGCAAATCCGAGCTGTCGCTGCACCTGAGGTGACTGTGCGAACAATCCGCAACCGTCTACTGGATGCAGGACTACGTGCATGTGTGCCTCTGGCATGTGTACCTCTGACTCCAGCCCACCGTTAGGAATGGCTGCAGTGATGTCGCCAACGTCTGCACTGGAGAACGCAATGAAAGAAGATTCTGCTTGGGAGCCTCCGATGGCCGTACGCGTGTTCGCAGACGCACAGGAGAGCGTCTTCACCCTTCTTGCATCCGCCAGCGACACACAGGGCCTACACTTGGTCTCCTGGTGTGGGGAGCAATCAGCTATCACTCCCGTACACAACTAGTGTTTGTACCGGGTACGTTAAACAGCACCTCCTACATCAGCAACATCATTCAGCCCGTTGTTGTGCCATTTGTAAGGTCGGTCCATCGTGGTGTTTTCCAGCAAGATAACGCACGCCCACACATGGCACGTGCAACGCAACATGCACTTCAGGGTGTGAGACAACTTTAATGGCCTGCACGTTCACCGGATTTGTCCCCCATTGAGCACGTGTGGGATTTTATGGGACAACGACTTATCCGGTCTCCACGGCCAGCCACGACCATCACCGATTTACGCGTCCAGGTTGAGGATGCTTGGAACTCAATACCCCAAACTTACATCCAACATCTGTACGACAGATTCCATGCCAGAATTGCACAGTGTGACGCAGTTGATGGCGGTTCAACCTCGTACTAACCATGTTACATGGAAATGTTATTTTTCAGTTTACCAGCAAATACAGCTGTATTTTGCCATAATGTTTTGATCACGTTATCCTCTGTATTCCGTTATTATGCTGTATAAATTCCGTTGGTATCAGACGTCTCCTTCTTGGTGTTCTTTTTCACTTTCCGCCAGTGTAATTTGCTAGGAGAGGTGCTAATGAAGAGCCCATTGCTAGCTCACATCTTTGCTTATAGAAGCAGCCTTGGGATTGAAAAAAATTGTTGTTTAGAGCAAACACTGTAAAGTTCATAAATGCCTATTGTTTCTTTTTTATTATAATCAGGAAACACTACTAGGTCAGACAGGTCATCTATGAGTTTGTCTAGGTTAATATTCCTACACATTGACACAACATCCAAACTTGCCATGGAAGGGTTTTCTAATTCTGGAAGTTCTTCTACCTTCTACTTTTTTTAATAGCTCTTCTGTGTTCTTTATCAGTGCCTTAGGTTTAGGAAGCAACTTTGATAAATGAAACAGTAAGTAATAATGCAGATTGGACAGAGGAGAATATTTTGAGTTAATAATAGGTTTGATATGTTGCCCTTCTTTATGAAGTTTTAGCAAACCATGCATCTGTGGAATACGATGGGTAATTTTTGAAGTTGTCACAAATCATATTCTTTTTCTTAAGTGAGAAGAACAATTTTCTATAATTTGCGATCGTCTTTTCTAGCGGATTGCTATCCAATTTTTCATATATTGGTTTACTTAGTTCTTTTTCCATTTTTAGCAAATAATAATCTTTTTTAATTAGGGTTATTTTCTTGCTTTTATCTGCTCTTACTGCTACTGTTTCTGAGTTTTGTACAAACTTAAAAGTCCTAGACGACCATGTGTATCAGAAGAAGTCGTCGATAGTGTTCGCACCACCATTCAATGAAATCCGGGATAATCAACGCGGAGGGTGAGTCGTGAAGTGCAGATTTCACAGCCCACTGTCTGGAGAATTTTGAGAAAGAAGCTGAAAATGATTCCATACAAAGTGCAGACGTTGAAAAATCAGATATTACATCTTCCTAACTGATGGATTGGACAAGCCGCAGACTACAACATGCCACTGACCCAATGGCCAACCAGAAGTCCCGACTTAACACTTTGCGACTTTTTCCTGTGGGGGTACGTAAAGGACAAGGTATTTGCCACTCCCCTTTCTGTTGATCTAGTGGAGCTGAAACAGTGTATCACAGCCACTATCACTGCACTTGATTCAGATATCTTACCTCGCGTTTGGGCGGAAATGGGTTACTGGTTCGATGTGTGTCGTGTGACTAAGGGTGCACACATAGAACATCTGTGACTGTCTCTAAAAAAAATTGAAACATTCCCCTACAATTCTGTTACAGGAAACATAAAATATCTTACACTGTTCTTGTTTTACAGTGTGTTGAAACTGTATACTTCTTTATGAATCACCCTGTATTTGTGGTCAAAACTCTGTCTAATGCAGTCTTGTGAAAGTGTTGTACGTGACATTCAATAAAAAGAAATATTCTTCAAAAGATTCAATTTTGGGCATTGACTTTATTTCACACATTCCTGGTTATGTGAGTATGTGAAAAATAATAATAAATGAAGCAACTAAAGGTAAGGCATACATTTTATTTTTAAAAATGCATGGGAGAAAGTCATGTAATTCTTCCAAAAGCATTTCATTGGCCCCATACTGTGGTGAGCAGTTCTTTCTTATAGTGAGGTTTGGAAGGAAAAAATATTCCACTTCTGGCAACCAACATGTCCTGTGGAATTTTGCTAGCACATGTATATGAACAGCTGAATCTAAAATGCCCAGGACACAATTTTTTCTGGCCCCCTGTTGGCTTGTGATGTTGTAATCAAAATAGCTACCATGGAAACAACAGTAAATATTGTAATTTCATACAGTTGTACTTTAATGCATACACTGCTGTATACTTGATTTTAACACACAATATGGTATATTTCATACATACATACATACATACATACATACATACATACATACATACATACACACACACACACACATACATACATACATACATACATACATACATACATACATACATACATACATACATACATACATACATACATACATACATACATACATTAATATCACTAAGCTGTTCTCTGAGATTCAGAGGTTAGCTCCAAAAAGAAATACAAACTTCCAGATATTTTTACTTACTGTTGTCATATCAAACTTAGCCATTTACAGCGATCTTGACATACAACTCGTGCTTCACTGATATCCATTACACGCCGTACACAAGATCTTTTATACTTCATACTCATAACCTTTTTCTCATGCAGACACTCCTGAATCTGATACACCCATGTCTTCCTTGGCCTTCCCCTGCCTTTCCTTCCTGCCACTTGGGCTTTGAAAAGATTTTCTTAGTAAGCATTTCATCACTCATTCTTTCAACATGGCCAAACCACCGAAGCATATTGGTCTCCACCTTGCTAACAACATTTTGCTTTACATCACACAACTGCAATACATCTTCATTCCTCACACAATCAGATCGTGTCTTGCCACAAACCCCACGTAAGTAACGCATTTCTCCTGCACACAAACAACTCCTATGTTTTTTCTGCAGTACCCAGGTTTCACTGCCATACATAAGAGTAGGAACAATTACTGTTTCATACACAGCCATGCGGGACTCTCTAGAGAACCCATCATTCCTGTGAAAACCTCCCAGAGCAGCTATGACTTTCAAAGAAGAATTCACTTGCCTACTGATTTCACCATCCAACTTGTTCTCTCTGTCAAACATGCTTCCTAAATACACAAACTCACTCACCTGGTCAATCACAGTGCCATTTATACTTACATTACATTCAGTGCTACCCATTCCTCTCTCAAACACCATAACTTTGGTTTTTCCCTTATTTATACTCAGTTTGAATTTCATGCAAACTTCGTGCATCCGAGTCAACATACTCTGCAACTCACTTTTGCTCTCTGCCAACAGGACAGTGTCATCAGCATACAGCAATCTGCACACAAGGATATCACCAAGAAATAAACCACTATTATCTATTTTGGCCTCACGCATGGATGCGTCCATAAATATATTAAACAGCCATGGTGACATTACACAACCTTGTCTAACTCCTGCACCAATGGAAAACCATTTTGATAAAACACCATTCACTCGTACACAAGCTCTACTACCAGCATACATGGCTTTTACACTATTAAGTAGATTCCCAGTAACACCATATTCATTCGATACCTTCCACAAAAGTGTCCTATTCGCTCGGTCGTAAGCTTTCTCTAAATCTATGAAGGCAGTAAAAACTTTCTTCCCAACAGCCAGATACTTTTCAATCATCGTGCGTAATGCAAAAATCTGGTTAGTGCAGCCTTTACCAGGCATAAAACCACTCTGAACATCCCACACTTTCTCTGATGTAAGACCCCATACTTTTTCAATAACAACCTTACCAAACACTTTCCCTGACACACTCAGTAAGCTAATACCACGATAGTTCTTGCATTCAGTCTGATCACCTTTTCCCTTATACAAGGGAACAATGATAGCATCCTTCCAATCCCGAGGAACCATTCCTAACTCCCAGCACAACTGGCAAATTTCAGTTAACCAGTCAATTATAGAGTCACCACCATACTTCAACATCTCTGCAGTTATGCCATCAACTCCTGGAGCCTTACCATTCTGAAGAGATTTTAGAGCTTTACACACTTCTTCTCTTGAGATTCCTCCTGTGCTTTCATCCCTCATTGTGACATCATCTGCATCTGTCTCAGAATCATTTTTGCTCTGCTGATCTAATAACTCACAGAAGTATTCGCCCCATCTGTCACTTAACTCATTGGGCTCCCATATCATTTCCCCAATCTCATTCTTCACACAACTTATAACTGTGTTTCCCCTATTTTTCCCGAGTCTCATGTACTTCCAGAAGGACTTTCTATCTTTCCAAAAAGCCAGTTCATGCCTTTCCACTTTCTCGTTCCTATCTTTTGCCTTACTGTGGTGAACCAGCTTAGCAGCTTCACGCTTCTTACAGCGATATTCATCCACAGACACTCTACCTTGCAACATCCCCAAATAGGCTTCCTTCTTTTTCTTTACTGCCTCATCAATCTCACTATTCCACCAAGCATCACCTCTATTGTTACCCACTATTGTGGTGCCACAGACCTCTTTAGCAGCAGTGACAACACAGTTCTTAAAACATTCCCATTTCTTTCCTACATCCCTCTCAGAAGATTTCAGATCCTTCAATCGTTCTCTGAGTAAGTCAGAATACCGCTGATGATCTTCAAGGAGCCTATCAACCTTTATTCTTTCTATCCTGGGTCTCTTCCTATTCCTTTTCCTCCAACCAACATTAAGTTTCACTCGTGACACTACCAAGTAATGATCAGAACCAACATCCACACCTCTCATCACACGGGTGTCAACAACTAAGTGTTTCAAACGCTGATCGTAAACAACAAAATCTATCACAGTCTTTTGATCAAGAGTACGATTTTCCCAAGTATATGTGTGGATATACTTGTGGTTGAAAAATGTATTAGATACACACAAATCATTCTCAATGCAGAGTTCAATTAATCTTTCACCATTATCATTCACACAAGGATCATTAAACTTACCCAGAACATTGTCAGAAATTGCATTCTGCACACCTACTCTAGCATTGAAATCCCCTGCTATTATAACTTTTTCTTTAGCACCAAACTGGCTCAAAACAGCTTTTAGCTCATTCCAGAAATCTTCTTTCTTATCAGAAGGTTCCAAGTCACAAGGAGCATACACTACAACAATTACAATTCTCTGAAGTTTCACTTTCAAACGAATCCAGAGAATTCTCTCACTTATGCAACTATAGTGAATCAAGTTTTTCTTCATCTTTTCACTTAAAATCACACCTACACCAGCCTGTCCTCTCATATTATCCAATACTCCAGACCACACACTCACTCACTCTAAAACACAATAAGATCTCAAAACAACACCCCCCCCCCGGTGAAGAATACAACAACCTGAATGTAAAAAATTGCAATTTGTCCTATGTGAACAAATTTTGTGCAAGATACCATGTTTCTGAGGTCCCAGAATGCAACGAGGCTAACAAAAATAGCATCATATATAATTCCAGATGAGATATTCAGGGCTCACAACAAGTTCTGATCTTAAAAATAGTGTTCTTTTGGTTACAACAGAATCACAATGACTTACGATATGTTCTCCATGTATGCATGTTTAACACAAATACATTATTCTAAAGCTTACTGTACTATAAAATAAATTTTTATGATTACTACAAAAAAAAAAAAATTATGTAGATTTGGTAGAATGCAAAATTTCAGAGTTTTTGATACAATACCTTGTTCGCATCTGATACTATGAATTTGAGAAGTTCATCAAAATACTGTGCCTGAAAAAAAATTTGGAAAAATCAAACAATCTCGCACACACACACAAAATTCTGTGATGTACAGATAACAATGACCATATTTCCAGCTTAAAATTTTAGGCAAGAGAATTTTCAATGCTGTAATATTAACAATTAAAGAACTTCCACATATGGTGCTACATTTCATAGTTGAGTTTGTTTTTCATTTTATCTTTTATTTTCTTTACGTTGAGTGTAATCACTTCATAAAAGTAAGAAGTGTTACCAAAATGAAACTATCTTTTACTTAAAATAAAAAGTGTTCTCAAAATGAAACTATCTTTTACTTAAAATAAAAAGTGTTCTCAAAATGAAACTATATTTTACTTAACCCTTTAACTGTCTCGAACAAAATAACTCATGGTACGTTTTCCTGGCCTGAAGTAACTCGGGGTACGCAATCTGGTCCCTACGCAGCTCCAATGAGTGACCTCAAACTCTGGACAACAGTGCACATTGTATTCCCCCCCCCATGCCTTGTTACTCAAACTGTTCATTTAAGGGGATGGTTGATACTAATCTTTTCTTGTCTGTTACCTGCTAAAAGGGTTCGGACAATGGCACTGAACCTTAAAAGGAGAGATGTTTGGATGTCATTGCAGTTTCTACATTTTTGTCCTGCGAATGATGAATTCATGAAGCTTGAATTGTATTACGAAAAATGCAATTCATGAGGCAACCTTAAGGGTTGTCTTATGTTATAAACGTGCTTTTGATTAAAATATACATAATATTTAAGGTATTTTACCTGATATTGTCGAAGTATTTCGCACGTTGTTGCTCTGTGAGGCACGTGCTCCTGGCCCGAGAGGTCCTTTATGTTACGGACCTTTGGTTAGCTATAAATTTTTTTTACAGTAATAAAACAGTTAAGTTATAAATTTTCAGTTCCAAATTCATTCACTCGCACAATCAAACGTTTAAAATTTACTATTTATGAAAATATTTTAGTAGAAAGAGTTATACTCATCGGGTCAGGAGACGTCTCACAAGGGGTTCGTTGTTACGGCGAGCGCTTTCAGCGGTGCTTAACCGCCATCTTCGGGCCTATACTTCTACACGAGGGCTCCTCGCATGTGTGTAGTTTTGGAGTTGCTTGAACTGTCAGTTAAAACTGAAGTAAAGCTTTAGAGGATTTCAGTAATTCTTTCTGTAATCAACTTGGGGAGAAAAAATATTACTTTCAGGAACACGAACTTTTAATTTAAAAATATTTCATTAATATGATTGTGACATATTTTAGCGAGCCTGTGGTTCCCAGGCCCGTTTGGTTCGTTTCGTTCTTTACAAAGTATGGCCTTAGGGAAAATACCTTCAGTTCAGAAATCCATTTTCTAAGAAATCCAAATATTTATTCAAGATATATATATATAACTGTACATTATTTACATGCTTTATGGGTTATATCCCATACAATGAAAAAACATTATGTTGTATCACCGTGACATCTCATTCTCCTCGCGCTTCCAAACTCTAATGTCCTTCTCCTCTCTCTTCCTCCGCGAACCCCTTAACGTTTTCGGGGGTTGCATTGTTGACACCTCGTAACGAATGTTCTTTAAGTTCCACCTCCGAGCATGTAAGAAGGCGTACCGAATATCACCATGTACTTGACAACCAACGACTATCTTATGAGATCGAGCAAAATGGCGTCGTTGAGGACCAATGTCCCCAAAATGTCCAGCAGTGAGTTTGCAAGGATAAATTGTCCGTTCTCGTACAAGATATCTTACATGGCTGTCACTTGAACACATACATATACACACGAAAAAGACACAATAATCATATTTAAGTATTTAAAGGGGCTCTTGTTCGCAGAGATCCTCACACCCCCTTCCGGTTAAACATTACTCGACCAAGGTCGTGAAATGGAAACCACTTAAACCTAAAGGGTGTTGCTTTAGTCCCAGTACAATTTTAGAACTAAGAGCCAAAGCAATTTAAAATATTCAATGCACCTTACTGAGCTGTGTGTATTTCTGTTTATGTACCATGGTCTAACTTCTTCATTTTTAAAACATAGTTATACGCAGATAACATTAAATTCCACTCAGACAACATTTTCAATTCACTTGGGCAGGAGTTAATCCAAGGTGAAAATTATTAATAATAATAATAATAATAATAATAATTTATTATTATTATTATTATATTATTATTATTATTATTTATTAGGAGTTAATCCTTTCAAGAATCTGACATTACCAATAATAACTCCTTTTCCCATTCTCCATTCATTGAGGCGTTACTCTTAGCATTAGATGTGGTAACTTTACTTTACCAACGTAACATACATATAGCATCCAACATTGCACCTATCAAATATAACATTGTCACGAAAATAATAATACACAAGGAAATATGATTATCTCTTGGTAAACTTCACTTACATTAATTGCACACAATACTAATACACACTGAACGTTTACTGAAATATCATTTACAATGGATCATTCTCTATTTTTTTCCAGTGACCTATACACATTCTCATGTCCCAGTCTAGAGAGAGCATCCGCATCAAGATTAGCTTTCCCAGACTTATGACGAACTGTTAAATTGAAACGAGCTATTGCTAATGCCCATCTTTGCAATCTTGCATTTTTAGGAATGCCTTCTGTCAAGTATTTCAAAGGATTGTGATCACTGTAGAGAGTAATCTGTCCTCCATAGGTCCACAACTCAAATTTCTCTAGAGCATAAATAGCTGCGTAAGCTTCTCTTTCTATGGTGCTCCACTTACTCTGTGCTTCTGTTAACTTTCGACTAATGAAAGTTATTGGGCGAACATTTCCCTTGTCATCCCTTTGTCCGAGGCAAGCTGCAATTTCTACTGAAGACGCGTCACAGCTTATCTCGAAGGGCTTACTCAAATCAGGAGTACTCAAATATGTAACCTTACATAAAGCGTCTTTCAATTCTATAAAGCACTTGTCAGCTTCTACTGACCATGGAATATTATTTGCCACAGATTTTTTTGTTAAATCTGTAAGTGGTTTAGCCAATATAGAATAATTTCGAATATATTCCCTGTAATAATTAAACAATCCTAAAGCGGATCTCAAAACTATTTTTGTCTTTGGCCGCTGCAAATTTTTAATCACTGATATCTTATCAGGATCAGGTCTATGTTTACCTGAGCCGACCACATGACCAAGGTACTTAATTTCTAATTTTGCAAAAGAGCACTTCTTTAAATTTCGTGCAAAATTTAACTGTCGCAAAGTATTGAGTACTGCAGCTATATGATCCAAGTGCTAGTTCCATGTTTCCGAGAAAATTATTATGTCATCTATATAACTCTCGGCATATTCTTGGTGAGGTCTAAGAGCAATATTAATAGCTTTCTGGAACGTTCCTGCTGCTCCTGCTAATCCACAAGGCATGACAGTAAACTGATACTGGCCTTTTGGTGATACAAAAGAAGTTAACTCCTTACTCTCTTTTTCCATGGGAATTTTCCAGTAACCTTTCAAAATACCTAAGGTTGTCAGATATCCAGCAGCTCCAGCTTTATAGCGCAATTCGGTTGCATTCTGCATTGGAAATGGAACTATTTTACTCTCGGCGTTTAGCCCTCTGAAATCCACACCTATCCGAATCGATGAATCTGTCTTAGACACACAAACCAATGGATATGCCACTTCTGCATTTCAAGGTTCAATTAGTCCCCTTTTTAACAAATCCTCTATTTGTTTTTCTGCTTCGGTTTTCAAAGCTTCTGGCACTTTATAAATTTTTGGCTGCTTCCTTTCTATTCCTGGCTTTAGCCGAATTACATGACTTCCAACCTTAGCACGTTTTATCTCTCCGTCAAACACTTCATGATATTTTAAAAGTACCTGCATTAGTTCCTCTCGTTGTGATGCGTCTAAATGTGTCCACTTCTCCTTAACAGAAATCAAAGTTTCCTTTGCCTTTGGCCTTTCTCCTACAGGAACCGGTCGTATTTCGCCAAACTCCTCATCATTTTCGTAAATAATTCCAACTGCATTTATTGGCTGAATATACTTCCTCAGTTTGCTTTGATGGAGATGCCTTTTACTTCCATCTGGTAGTTTCACTAAGTATGAATGTTGTGATTTTCTATCTACAATTTCTCCGGGTCCCATCCATCTTGAACATAATTTGTTTGTAGAATCAGGGATCAGCACAACCACCTCATCCCCTACTTCAAAATTTTTCTCTGTGGACCACAAATTGTGATAGTATGCATACTTCCTCTGTTGTTCCTCCGCTTGGTCTTCGGCATATTTCTCTGAATTATTTAAATTTTCCTTCAGTCGCTCTAGGTATTCACTTATCGACTCTCTTACTCCTTGTGGTAAAATTAAATCATCCTCCCAGCAAAATTTTAAAATTGCCACAGGCCCGGTTGGCATGCGTTCGTACATGAGCATGAACGGTGACACTCCTGTCATGCTATTTGGTACCTCACGATACGCCCATAAAAGAAAGGGCAACTGACGATGCCAAGCAAGGCCTTGGGTTCGAATCGCATGATGCAGCATGTGTTTCATCACTTGATTAAATCGTTCTGCTAACCCATTAGCCTGGGAATAACCTGGCGTTATAAACCTTGGAGATGCTCCTAAATGTTTAAAAAAATCCTGGGTTAATTGTGACTTGAAATTAGTACCGTTATCCATCATAATTGCACTTGGTACTCTGGTACGCATGAACACTTCTAAAAATGCTTCACAAGTAGCTTTTGCTGATAAGGATTTTAAAGGTACCGCTTCTGGCCACCTACTATGCTGATCCATCAAACATAACAAATACTTATGTCCTTGTGAAGACATGGGTTCTATAGGTCCAACAATATCCGCATTTATGCATTGAAACAGCAACTCTGGTCTACCTATAGGCTCGATCCGTGCTCTATCACATACCCTTACACGTCTGCGTAATTGACAATCCTCACAAGCTTCACAAAATTTTTTCACATCTTTGGTTAATCCATCCCACCAAAACGAAATCTTTATTCTATCCGCCGTCTTTTTCGCTGCTAAATGACCCCACAGGTAACGTTTGGTGAGCCAATTTCATTATTTCTAACCTTTGAGACTCAGGAATAACTAACCGGTTAAATTTCTGCCCATTTAAATTTCCCGTATGATACAACATTCCTGACTCAATCCAGTAGTTATTTTTATTCCGGTGTGCGTCAGTAAAATTCCCTTTCAAAGTCTCGCACTGTGTTTGCTGCCTCTTAAACTTCTGGCTCGGAAATTCCGGGTGTAAATTTTCACAGTCTCCAGACAATGAATCTTCACTTTGTTCGGGATTGTTATCATCCATGGCCTTCACTTTCTTCCCTCTCTGGTCACTCCCTTGCTGTGCTCTGCTTGGGCATGCGCTAGTTTCTTCCCCCTTCGAGTGGTAGCTGGGTCCTCCTTGCTCCTCAACGCTGGTAGAATGGAACCTTTCTCCCCTCCGGCGTCTAACACATTTGCCTGCCTCACTAATGCGCTAGGGTCTTCAAACACTCCAAAGTACGTTTTTCACTGTTCCCATAGAGTCTTAAATACGTGTGGTGTGATTAAGCTTCTTCGTTTAAATCATCCACCACTGCAGCATAAACTTGAACAAGAGGTTGAACATCATTCGGTGACGTTAACAAGCTCAATGGAAGTGATACCAGCTTCGCTTCCACTGACGATCCAATAGCCGGACGCACAAATATTTTCCCTCCGGTCTCCAAATATCTATCTGAGACCAACTCTCTCCTTACAACACAAATTTGTGCTCCTGAATCAGTAACTCCTTTAAAGCAATTTCCTTCTATGCTTAAATTTACTTTAGGTAATTCTGACTCTGTTTTACCCGATGAAATTCCTTCCGATATCCATTCAGGCTCTGCCGGTATATTCAATTTTACACACACTTAATCAATCCTTTTTCTTCCTTATTTTCACTTATTCTTTTATCTTGGGATCTTGGTCGGTGAATAACTTTGGAACCTGGATCCTGAGGACACAGTTTGCTTACATGACTCATTGATCCACATCGAAAGCACTGAACTTTCTCCATGCTATTCGAAGCTCTCGTTTCCCATCTTTTATTTAAATTCCTGTTATCAAAAGATGCATGTGTCTGCACTCGACCTCCGCTTGCATTTGCTACCGTCTTATTCCTTTGAAAATAATTTCTATTTCTGTTATAATCAGACTTCTCAAATCTCCCAATTTCTTGCACTTTTATACTCGGCTTATTCCAGTTATCAAATTTCTGAGCTCCTCCCTTTGGCATAGAAGCAACAAAATTATCAATTTCTCTAGCTAACTCAGTCGCTTTTAACCATTTCTCGGTCTCCTTTAGCAACACGTGATTTAATGTGGCTTGGCAAAGCATCCTTTACTTGGTCTGCTACTAATAAATCTTTCAATTCTACCAAGGTCGTTATTTCCCTTGATTCCAAGTAAAATTCTAGTGCAGCTTTGACTTTCATTATATGCTGTGTATAAGACTCTTCTGGCTTCTTTACACATTTTTCTAAATTTCTTTTATGTTGTAGAGGAATGATTTTAAATTCCTTTAACAAGATTTCTTTAATGTCAACATAATTTTCCAATTTTTCCGCTCCCAATGTTGCAGCTAAATGACGTACATACCCCTGCAAATTTTGCAATATCACCTTCCCTTGATACTCATCGGGTACTTCATATAGCTTGAACATAGTTTCAGCATGGTAAAAGAAAAATGGCCACTCCTCTGCTCTAGGAGGAGATTTCAACAAAACTCCTTTCAACAAATTTACATATTTCAGAAATTCATTATTCTGTGATACCATGGCTTCTGAATTACTTACCATATTCCCAATTCTCATGTTACCCGATTGCGATGCTAACTCTAACTCCTTTAACCTTACCTCATGATCCATATCCATTTGCTTTGATCTTAATTGCAGTTCCTGTTTCTTTATAGCCATTTCAGCTTCCTTCTGAGACCTTTCCCATAAAAACTTTTCCCTCTCCAATTCCATTTCTAGCAACCTAGCTCTTGCTACCATCGTTTCAGCACCACCTGACATAATCTCTTCCTCACTACCACTTTCACGATCAGATACCTCATCCTGTATCTCTGAATCTGTTGCTCTCCTAGTCTTCGGAGGCATGATTACAATATTTACTCTTATACACTCTGTTAACAGGTAACTAAATAAAATTATCGATCACCAGTATTAGCAAATGAACATAAAATCAGTTGTGATTACACGTTACACTTATCGTAACATTTATCAGTTGCATCAAACAATCTTAAATAACATAATATGCAATTACTTGCATTACTTCAACACCTTTTTCTTTAAACCATTTTCTTTATACCATTCTCATTACATCATTTTCCTTTACACCACTTTTCTTTACACCATTTTTCTTTAGATAATTTCTCTTTACAACTTTTTCCTTTATACCTTTCTGTTTATACCATTTTTGTTTATACCATTTTCTTTACAACATTTTCATTGATACCGGTTTCCAAATAATTTTATTCTTTATTTAAACTTTCCCTTTATATTTAAACTAGAAGAATTCAGGCTGAATCTATTCTTCTTTTTCACAAATCCAAAATATTTCATTTCTTGCCTACACTTCATTTACATTAATACCACCAGATAACTTCATTTACTACCACATAAACCATAAAACATCTTAAAGAACACTGATACTGATTTAAATAAAATCAATTCATTCAAAATACTGGTATATCCAGACTACTTTTTAGTAGAAGTTCAATCTATACATATATACACCTGAACATCAAATTACGTGGGAGATAGGCAATGTATATTAGGACAAAGTCCTCAATAATACTGTTACACACGTAGTATATGAGTTTCGAATAGACAAGTTGACTTCAATGATAATGGAATATTTATAGTTGAAATTAAGAATATTTATTTATGTACAGTATTTAAATGTTGGAACCTCACACAGGTTATATATAGTGAGACATAAAAACGGCAATGAAGCAAATGGAGCAAGACGTATTGCGCTCACCTTACTCCGGTTTCAATCCTTCTGGCTTGCAATCTATTATGCTTCTTGTCTGGTGTTGTATCACGTCATTAAAGATATTCCACGTTCAAACTTCAACACAAATACGAACATCAGCACAATTCTTACAAGAAGGGGGTGAAGAGTTAAAATAATTTTGAGATCACTGTCAAGACTAGGTTATGTTGACGCAGCCAGAATTTTAGCAGTTGAAACATATGCCAAGCTATGAAGTATCCAAATTAAAAAGATTTAAAAACTTTAAATTTGTTTTAAAAAGTCGACTAGTCCTTCCTCGATCGTCCGAACATGTTTCTGGCAATACCGTGCCCATCTTCAGCGGTCAGTTGTATGAGACATCCGTATGCTTTTATTGTGCTGATTACCTCCTTGTCACCATGACCCTTCGGGGAACTGGTCGATAAGTCACAATAAGAGCCTAAACCTGCATCAGAATGTCTAAATCACAACTAGGAGTAATCATAAAAACCTTCAAAAAAGTTAGAATTAAATTAGCCAAAGAACTAGAACATCTGCTTTTCTTGACAGCCTGTAAAAAGAATGATGTGATACCAAAATTTTTGAGGATTCACACTAACCCTTTAAATCAGGGAGATGGTAGAATAATGAAAATCTGTGAATTAAAAAGGGCTAAATGCTTTTATTAGATCAAAAAGGAAATGGATTAATTACTTTAGTAAGCAAGCATATCAAAAATATAATGACAGCGTTGGACTTCGCAACAATGAAAAGGAGTTTGATTTTGAACTTCAAAAAGTCTATATGATTGTCGAAAGATTACAACAGACTTACAAATTACAACATGAACAGAAACTTAGGAGGTTGATGGACTCGCAGCCCAAATATAGACATGCGAGTTTACCACCTTCTAGAGATCTATATCTAAACAAATCACAAGTTGTATTGAACGAACTACAGATTAAGGGACTTAATAGAGGTGTTAAATATGCGTATCAACAAGATATCCCAAAAGCTGAAGTCTTACTGCCACACCTTGAAGAGATTATTTCAAACTTGCCCAAGAAACGTCAAAACCCAGTGAGGTTTAAATTAGCAAGGGCGATTAGCACTTTAAAAGATCATCCTCAACAACGAAACAGTATCAAATACGAGCGCCGGGAACTGCATAAATTGAACAAGCATGATGACATTCAGATGGTTATGGCTGACAAATCCAAGCAACTTGTGATAGTTGATAAGGAGGAATTTCATGAGAAGATGCTGCAAGCTATTGAAAAACTAAACACTGAAGTAGTAAGAAAGGACCCCACAGATACAATAATTAGAAAATTAGCAATGTTAAAAAATCATAGTAAACTTCCATTGCAAGTCAAGAATAAGTCCTATCCTCCAGTAGGATCTTCCATACCTAGTATATTTGGAAAGTTTAAAACACATAAAGCTGATTGCCCTATTTGGATTATTGTTAATAAAACTATTGCACCTACCATAAACCTTGAAAAAGCTTTGTTCAGATATCTTAACCCCTTCTTTAAAAATCATGCATATACAGTAAATAATTCTACAGAAGTCATTAAGAGAATTAAAAATATAGACATTGGTGATTGTATAATGGCGAGCCTAGATGTTGTTGCATTATACCCGAATACTCCCACACGAGAAGCTATTAATCTTGTAACCAAAAAATTGATTGCAGATGGGGTACCAGAGTTAGAGGTTAACAGTATTATATCTGCACTCAACCTAATTACAGAAAACAATTATTTCGGATATAATCAAGTAATATACAGACAGAAATTTGGATCCCCATGGGCTCCCCAATTTTGGGCCTGTTGTCAGAAGTCGTACTACAGCACATGGAAAACAAACTACTTCAACAAAGAACAAGAACATTTACCGATGATATTCCTACGATATGTGGATGACATTCTTGTCATCTGGCAATACTCAGAAGATAGCTTAATGAGGTTTATTCAAAAATATAATGAATACTATCCAACAATACATGTTACTGTCGAGAAAGAAAATAATGGACAATTGCCCTTCCTTGACATTCTGCTTTGTAAACATCAAGGACGCACTAACTACTCAGTATACAGGAAAGACTCTTATGTGCCAGTAATTATACCAAATGATTCAATCCACCCTAAACATTATAAAGAAGCTGCATTTCATTCATTTATTAGAAGAGCTGTTTCCCATACGTCAAATAGAAGTTTGGAAGAGGCAGAAATGAAATGGATCATAGAAACAGCCACAGTATTTGGATATGATGAAAGATACATTTGGAAGATGTATAGAAATTATAAAACCAGTATTAACAGACCCAAGTGTGAAAATAACGTTGAGAACATCACAAAATTTTGCGGACGTTTACCTTACATACCACAGTTAAGCAGCATTTTAAAAAAGGAATGTAATAAAGTGAATATAAGATTCGCCGATATTGTAATAGATAATAACAAATTCCTTACAGCTGATTACAATAATAATGCAATTATGCATACAGCAGGAGTATACGGCATACCAATGAAGAATAATGACACCAGTAATATTAATAATATCTACATAGGTAGTACTAAAAGGCGCCTAAAAACAAGAATGGAAGAACACAAGAGAAATTGGAAAAAGGGTGAGCAACGAACATCTCTTATTACATATTGCATCAATAATAATTCTATCCCCGTGTAGGAAAATGCAAAAATATATACTACGCATAACACACATAGAAAGATATTGTATTCTGAGTCCGTTGTGATAGAAAAAACCAGAGGATTTAATTGCAATGAACAAGCACCACTTGAATTGCCGTTTGCCTGGCGATACATAATAACAAAAAAAAAAGGAACTGAAGAAAAGTATATAAAAACTAAATTTGTTGAAAATATCTCATCCAACAACGATTAATAATGAAATTACAGGAAAGAACACCAGATGGTGCAACAATAGCAAAAAGTTGTAAATCACATGATTAACCTACGCACGGATACAGGACCAATGAGCGATGAGTCGACTGGTGACAAGGAGGTAATCAGCACAATAAAAGCATACGGATGTCTCATACAACTGACCGCTGAAGATGGGCACAGTATTGCCAGAAACATGTTCGGACGATCGAGGAAGGACTAGTTGACTTTTTAAAATTTTTTTGAAGTTTTTAAATCTTTTAATTTGGATACTTCATAGCTTGGCATATGTTTCAACTGCTAAAATTCTGGCTGTATCAACGTAACCTAGTCTTGACAGTGATCTCAAAATTATTTTAACTCATCACCCCCTTCTTGTAAGAATTGTGCTGATGTTCGTATTTGTGTTGAAGTTTGAACGTGGAATATCTTTAATGACGTGATACAACACCAGACAAGAAGCATAATAGATTGCAAGCCAGAAGGATTGAAACCGGAGTAAGGTGAGCACAATACGTCTTGCTCCATTTGCTTCATTGCCGTTTTTATGTCTCGCTATATATAACCTATGTGAGGTTCCAACATTTAAATACTGTACATAAATAAATATTCTTAATTTCAACTATAAATATTCCATTATCATTGAAGTCAACTTGTCTATTCGAAACTCATATACTACATGTGTAACAGTATTATTGAGGACTTTGTCCTAATATACATATCCAGACTACACTTATTTTTCCTTTTCACAAATACCACATAAAAATCTTTCATCTCTTGCTTACACTTCACTTAAATTAATACCACAGAATAAAACAATATTCTGCCACAAAGAACATATAAACATATTAAAGAACACTGATGCTTATACAAGAAAAATAATTCATCCGAAACACTTGTTTACTCATTCTAAATGTTTACTCCTAACCACTAAGCCATATCCTACAATCTCCCTACTTTTTCCTATTCCTAACCATGTATGTTCCCCCTTGTATGTTCTTTTTTTTTTTCTAAATGGCTCTATTTAAATTGGGACTAAAAGCAACTTACCCCATTATCCAACGTAAGCATTTCCACAGTCATCACACAATCCAGTTCTTGTTCCATCAAATAAACAGAATCACAGTCTCTTTCTCCCACTTTATATTTAGTCCAGCAACAGGGTGACACCTCATCCATAAATAATTGGTTCCTTACATGCATCCATCAGTTCCTTCTTTCAGTCCATGCTTGGATTTGAGCTTTCCTTTATAGCCTAACTCTGGCGGTAAATGTTGGTACATCTAAAATCCGTCAGTTTTTTTTTCTTTAATTCCAATTCCTTTAATTCCAGTATGAAGAAAAGTTGTTCCGATTCATTAAATTTTTTATTCCAGGCGATGGGCGAATACCGTTCCTATTCATCGCTTGTTCGGGACGGATCCATGGCGATCTGCACCAGTGTGACATATTTTAGCAAGCCTGTGGTTCCCAGGCCCCGTTTGGTTCGTTTCATCCTTTACAAAGTACAACCTTAGGGAAAATACCTTCAGTTCAGGAATCCATTTTCTAAGAAATCCGAATATTTATTCAAGATATAATATATAACTGTACATTATTTACATGCTTTATGGGTTATATCCCATACAACGAAAAAACATTATGCTGTATCACTGTGACATCTCATTCTCCTCGCGCTTCCAAACTCTAATGTCCTTCTCCTCTCCCTTCCTCCGCGAACCCCCAATGTTTTCGGGGGTTGCATTGTTGACACTTCGTAACGAATGTTCTTTAAGTTCCGGCTCCGAGCATGTAAGAAGGCGTACCGAATATCACCATGTATTTGACAACCAACGACTATCTTACGAGATCGAGCAAAATGGCGTCGTTGAGGACCAATGTCCCCAAAATGTCCAGCAGTGAGTTTGCAAGGATAAATTGTCCGTTCTCGTACAAGATATCTTACATGGCTGTCACTTGAACACATACATATACACACGAAAAAGACACAATAATCATATTTAAGTATTTAAAGGGACCTCTCATTTGCAGAGATCCTCACAATGATTTTATTAAAAGAAATAGGAAATCCATTGTGAAACTAATTTTTTTGCAACAGCGACAAAAAAATAATTTAAAGGATATGACATGAATTTCTACATGAAATTCCTGATTAGGTGGTACTGAAAATAAAACTAAATTTCAAAATTATCTTATTTTAGGACTTTTCAAAAGTGTTTTGCTGTTTTAAACGAAAACAGCAGCGATTTGAACTATCAGTGAGAACAGAGAGTCCAATATCGAAAAAAATGTAGATAAAACACATAAGATAGAAAGGCAAAATTTTTAAATTTAACAACAGAAATAATATGCTGGTTATCAATCAGCAGGAAAATACTCTGTACGGAAAGAGTTACAAAAGATTTCTTGCTTCTCTCCATTTTCTGTCATTTTAATATATAATATTAATATTTAATATACGTTTCCCCTTACTTGAGAGTTTCTGCATCTGCAGTCTTTTTTTTTTCTTTCTTAATGATCTAGTTAAAGGGTAAGTTAAGAACCCGGATTTCATTATTATTATTATTACTTGAAGAGGAAATGGACCTTGTAAGTTCAAATAACTACTGAAATATATAGCGATAATGTAAATATATATTATCGCTATATATTTCAGTAGTATAGCAAATTTCGGTACAAAGCACTGAAGGCAAAGTGAATCTAAATCTCTCGGCCACAGATGGCCTAGCAGTCAATGTTTGCGACTGTTACAGAAAAGTCTCAGGTTACATCCCAAGCAGGTATGAATGCTCAAACAACTAATTATCCGCCGTGTGTCGGATGACCACGCTTAACTGTCATATCCCCGGCACTGGATCCCCGGTTATAAATAAGGGCGTCTTCCTTCCTCTTTCTAACTTGCTTTTGTGTGACTTTCCTGTCAAGCACTCCAGCCCTAGTCTCAGACTAAGACCTGAGGTCAGACATTCCCTTCATAAAATCCTGAAGATCAGATCTGATCTGATCTGAATCTACTGGACACACATTCTCTCATATTCACGGAGATCAAAAACTGTCAGTTAGGCAAAAATGGGACTAACCTAACAAAAATCATGTCAGACTCTCATTGATTAAATGCTCTGTAGAATTTAATAAAAATACAAACACATCAGAGGCTGTGGATATTGGAAAGCTTAATATCGAGTTGTCCATAGTTGAGCTTTTTTATACTTATACATGCTGATGCAAGCTCAGATATGATTAGTTTGTTAAAAATGCATTTATACTAACATACTATATATTTTAAAAAAAACAGCCAACTTCCCCTGCTGCACAGTCACGTGATTGAGCTATTTAATCCCTCTCTCAACATTTACCCAATATCTTGAAAACTTAGAGTAACACAGAATTTTATCATTATATCTCATGTGATTCTATCATAAAGTTCACATACCATTACGTAACCACAAGGTTCTTCAGGAAGACGCTTTGACGTCTGTAAATTCTGTTTTAAAACAGAATTTACAGACGTCAAAGCGTCTTCCCGAAGAACAGAATTTTATGCTTTGCACCATAGCGCTATGCATAAAATTTCATTTCTAATGATACCACACTTAATAAATTTTAATTTATTTCATTTTGGGGGTGGGGGTGGTGTACCGGAGAAACTCAGCAGCTCCCGCAAAAAATATCTTCAGGACTCTTTTGCTAAAATCTTTTACTTTCTTCAATTACTGTATTATTGATAAGATTTCATGGGTGTTTTAATAATTCAGATCATTTGGGACCTACAGATATTATCCGTAAATCCAAAATTATTTCACTTCATTGCATGTAACATAAATGTTCACGTTGTAGTGAAAATGATTGTCCTAGTTTTATACCATTACAAAGTACTACAAAACACTTACACCAAAGTTAATATCATGAAAATTTTATTCTTTTATTGAAATGCCTCATGATCACATACATAAAATAAGCGTAACATGTTACGTAACACGATGTAGATGACATACTACTATGGTGTTGTATGGGTCAAATCGGCAAATTGCAGCAATAAGCCTTGCCAGCGTAGTTCAGTTGGAAGAACAACCGCCTTCATAGTAGGAAGATGTAAAATTTGAATCTCAATAGCGCCAGAAATTTTTTATGCCATATTGGCATTTGAGCATAAATGAATCTCCTGACCGTGAGGTTCGAGAATATGTGAGACGATTCTTCCACACATTGCGAGTCCAATTAATTAAAAAAAAAAAAATCATTGTAACTGCCATGTGACAGAGTCTAATGACCTCACCCAATTTATACGAAAACATGGAACATAAATAGGTAAGCAAAAAAATAAAAACGTTTTAAAGGCACTATGCTTTTCTGTATTTGCCGTTTTCAGCCATGCTCTAGTAGATGTCCCGAGCCTTCATTGTGTGCTCGAAACAACATGGTACTTAACACTAACTGAAAACTCCAGAAATTTATAATAATAACTCTGGTCCTAAAATTTGAAATTATGGTTGGTGGCTGGAGTAGAATTTTGTGATGTACAGGTTCTAATCTTCGCCGTTAAATAAGTGCTACCTGCAGCATTTTAGAGGTGAATCTTGTTCATTTTCCTCACTGGCACCTTTCAGCCACCTTAGGACTAAGATGCAGGCGACATGTCGTTCTGTTAAAACCATGGGTGTTGTGGATTTGGTATGCCACGAGAAACCACCATGTGAGTCTACCTCTGGTATGGCGAACTATAAAGTACTGCCAATAAAGGCTTGGGACATCTACTAGGTACACGTTCATGAAGTACAAAAAGCCGGAGGATTAGGGCTGGCAAATCAACTTAGCCTCCTAGGAGGTCAGCTCCAGTTTGCGAATTTCAGTAGAATTAACACAATTCAGTTGCTTTTTCTGGCTGGAGAAGGGAGAGGTGCACCCAATGACAAGCACAAATTCTTTTCACATGATTTTGCGAAAACAAGTTCTCCTGCTCTCAATATTTCACTGCAACCCTGAAACACTTGGTGTCTTTTCAGTGTTACGAATAAACTATTACATTTGCATTGCAAAGTATTTCAGTTTTCGAACTGCAGAGGAGAACCAGTGAGAAAAGCCGAAATGAACAAAAACTGAACACTTTCCAAATTAACAGTTAAAACTCCTGTTAAGAAAAAAATAATTTTAATTTTTAGATGCAATAGACTTTTCAAACCTGTTAAAAAATCTAAGTTACTTTCACCTCTCTAGCAGAAAATGTGCACAAGATGCCACTGTGAATGCAACGATGACAAAATCAACTTCATTTTGGGATGATATATCAGACAGAAAAATATATTTCTTTTCTTAGAGAACTTTGAAAATGGTCTGAAAATTCTGACCACGCAAATATTTTTCTTAGGAAAATGAAAGAATTTAAATGTACTGAATCACACAATTTAACTGTTAGAGAAACAGGAAATCGTGCATTCCATTAGAAAACATTCTTTAAAGATATGAAGTCACTCTATAATTTTTTTTGTTTAATCGTCTCTACTTCACTATTTAAAACATTATCTATCGTACTATCAGTCAGTTGAACTTGTAGCACTGTAACTTTGAAATCTTTAGCACCGGATAGCTAGCACATGAAATTTTTTAATTATACACTGAGCTAAATTAGACAACCCAATGGCCAGAAGACTTCAATTACTCACATAAATGGTCTTTATTGGTTGTTCCAGGAAAAGCACAAACATGCTATGCAGTGTTTCAAATAAATTAAAGATGATCACATCTACATCAGTTACAGTACTGAAACTTTATCAACTTAGGTTCGATTTGTTTACATACAACAACTATTTGCAGCAGTACTTTACGTTACATATCATACATCACGACTATGCAAACCACACCACCACACTTTTTTGCCGCTTGCTTCAACATTATATCTCTCTCATTCTTATCTGTCAACATGCACACATCATGCACTCTAATCTCAAGACTGCTGCCAACACCATTCAGCGAGTGAGAAAATATAATGTTAAGGTAGAAAATGTTTAAACAGAATGAACTCAAATTTACATAGAGAAAGAAACTAAAAATGAAAGTTAAATTAGAGTATACATCATAACTCTTTTTCACTATTACCAATGATATAAAAAATGACGACGAACATGATCAGAAAAGGATTAACAAAATAAGAATATAATCAGGAAAAAAAAAAAAAAAAAAAAAGGAAGCACAGCTAAAATTCCGAAAATCACAGAACATTCTCATCCCAGCTAAAACAATAATTTCTGGTGGTTTAAAACAAATGTTTTGGCCAATGGACAGCATGAACACATAAAAAAATATCGAAGAAATGTCACAATATTAAAAGCGTCCACTAAACAAACTCAATTTTTTTTAATAACTTTTAGAAAATTAACTTTAGACACATGTTGAATAACATTATTTCATTTAGATTTTCAATTGCTGTATTTGGTTTCCTGTTCTCCGTAGTAGACCAAATGATTTGTGTCGTGACTACAGAGAATCCATAGCATTTTGAATGAGTAGGTTTTCTCTGAAGCAATTCGGACGCACATGATATTCATCTCATCATGCCTGTTGCTCACCCCAGAAGGAGAGGACCAAGTGTATGTCATCTGGAAAATATTATCTCAAAATAGCTTCTAGGCATATGAATTGAAATAGCAAACTTCAAGACAAAAATAAATAAATGGAAACGTTCATTCCCTGCCTGTTAAATGATCAATGGAAATCATTGAAAATGTCTGAAGTACAATAATTTCCAGGAGTCAAAATTAAATTTACGGGCTTTTCCAGAAGACTGAGGGGGAAATAAGGAGAAAAGGCCTATTTAAGGACAGGCACAACAATATGGGTGGAGCCCCCTCCCCAATATGTAAGCAATCAGAAAACATGGTGAGTGCAACCATCTAAAATTTTAGGGTACTTGGATAGATGCATATAAAGCTTTTGAATTCACAAAAATGTTGTCATATAAAATTAATTTTTTGTTACATTCAGTGTTCTATTCTGGGAAATGGATGGGAGTCCTCTGAGCAAATGTCGAAGAGAGTAGTAGAAAATACCATTTTCATAATTCATTCAAGGAAATGAAAGATCATCATCATCATCATTGTCAACCATTATCAATCCACTGCTGGACGAAGGTCTCCCCAAGTTTCCTCCACAACGGTCTGTCTTGTGCCAGTCTCCTATATGTCACTCCCGCATATTTACGAATTTCATCCACCCATCTCCCATGTGGTCTTTTTCTGGGTCTTTTCCTGTCCCTTGGAATCCAATCTAAAATTTCGGCTGTCCATCTATGGTCTGTCCTTCTGGCAGTATGTCCAGCCCATTGCCATTTCAGGGATTTAACTCTGATCATGATGTCTTCCACTCTAGTCATTTTTCGGATCCACGAGTTCCTCTTCTTATCTCTCCTGGTTACACCAAGCATGCACCTCTCCATGCTTCTTTGAGTTGTCTGCAGCCTTTGTATGTCTCTTTTAGTTAAGGTCCACGTCTCTGCACCATACGTAAGCACTGGAAGGATGCATTGATCAAACACTTTTCTTTTAAGACATAATGGCATATTGCTCTTGAAAATTATGCTGTTTCTTCCAAAAGCTCTCCAGGCAAGTTTTGTACGCCGATTAATTTCTTCATCAATGTGACCCTCACTTGATATCTGCTGTCCAAGATAAACATACGTATCTGTTATCTCCAGTTTTTCTCCATCAATCGATAAATCTTCATTTCTTGTAAAAGCATTGAACATCACTTTTGTCTTCTGAAAGTTCATTTTTAATCCCACTTCTTTACTCTTGTCAGCAAGTTCCTGGATCATACTCTGCAGCTCTGATGGGCTAGTTGCAAAAATGACTACGTCATCAGCAAAACGAAGGTGGGTTAGATAATCTCCATTAATCTTTATCCCTTTGTTTTCCCAGTTCAGTGATTGAAAGACATTTTCCAATGTGGCATTAAAGAGCTTCGGAGATATGGTGTCACCTTGTCTCACTCCCTTTCCAAATTCGTCATCTAAATAATAAAGGTAAGCAGCACTTGAAGATAATTATGGGAGATTTCAATGCAAAAATAGGGCACCGGCAACAGAATGAAACTTCAGTAGGTAAATTCTGTCACGGCAACAGAAACCAGCGTGGAAATACTCTCGTTGAGTTTGCAGAGGCAGAAGGATTTTTCATCTTGAATTCCTTTTTCAAGAAAAAGCCACACAGGAAATGGACATGGAGACATCCAATTGGGACGACAAGTGAAATTGATTTTATTATGTGTAACAAAAAATTCGTCATCGAAGACTGCAGTGTGATGAACAAGTTCAACACAGGTAGTGACCATAGATTGGTAAGATGTAAGATGCACCTCAACACTAAACTGGAACATGGCAAGCTCATAAGACAAGCAAAATGTATTGACATAACCAACCTTAAAAAACACCATAATACTTTCAAGTTGGAACTGAAGAACAGATTCTCTGCTTTAGAAGGCCTAACATCGGAAGAAGTGGATATTTCGGAAGTTAACAGAAAAGTAACCAAAGCTCTTATGGAAACAGCAACAAAATTAGCTGGGTCTAAGAACAAATTGCATGTGAACAAATTATCAGGAAAAACCAAAATGTTGATGCAAAAAGAAGAGAGATGAGGACAACTAAAGAAGATGTGACTTCCAAAGTGGAATATATAGAGCTATGCAAGACAGCACGAAAAAGTATCACTGAAGACGTAAGGAAATTCAACTGTGAGCTAGTGAGGAAAGCAATTGAAAACAACCAAAGCCTAAAGATAGCAAAGGGACATCTCAGTAAGGGAAGAAAACAGATTATGGCTCTGAGAAAAGAAGATGGTTCTATAACAAGAAATAGAGGCGAAATTTTGACAAGAGTGAAAGATTTCTACTCCAAATTATATGAAAGGGATGATACATGTACTCCAGACATCATCAAAGGTACCAGAGTTCTTCCAGTCCTCCCAGCAGAAGTTGCTCATGCAATCAAGAACATGAAGCGGGGGAAAGCTCCAGGAGAAGATGGAATTACTATAGACATCATACAAGAAGCAAGTGGAGAAATTGAAACAGTACTCGCCCAAATTTTCACTCGATGCCTTAATGAAGGGAAGATTCCTGAGGATTGGAACAATGCTACAATGATCCTGCTACATAAAAAAGGTGACATTGAGGATCTCAGTAACTACAGACCTATCAGCCTCCTATCAGTGGTTTATAAAATCTTCACTAAAGTTCTTTCACACCGCTTGAAGGTAACACTGGACATGGCTCAACCGAGAGAACAAGCTGGATTCAGGAGTGGCTACAGCACAATAGATCATATCCACGTACTGAGAGAACTAATTGAAAGAGCGAGGGAATATGAACTTCCATTGTGCATGGCTTTTATCGATTATGAAAAAGCCTTTGATTCGGTGAAACCATCAGCAGTTACCACGGCTCTGAAATCCTGCGGTATTGAAGATGCATACATTAATATTATTAATAACATCTATGAAAATGCAAGTGCAAAGATTCGGCTGTTTGAAAATGAAAGATATATATATATATCATCATCATTGTCAACTATTATCAATCTACTGCTGGATGAAAGTCCCCCCAAGTTTCTTCCACAATAGTCTGTCTTGCCCCAGACTCCTCCATGTTACTCTGGCATACTTTGGAATTTCATTCACCCATCTCCCATGTGGCCTACTTCTTGGCCTTTTCCTGTCCCTTGGAATCCAGTCTAGAATTTCGGTTGTTCATTGGGGGTCTGTTCTTCTGGCAACATGTCCAGCCCATTGCCATTTCAGGGATTTTACTCTGATCATGATGTCTTCCACTCTTGTCATTTTCCTTATCCATGAGTTCCTCTTCTCATCTCTCCTGGTTACACCAAGCATGCACCTCTCCATGCTTCTTTGAGTTGTCTGCAGCCTTTGTACGTCTTTTTTAGTTAAGGTCCACGTCTCTGCACCATACGTAAGCACTGGAAGGATGCATTGATCAAACACTTTTCTTTTAAAACATAATGACATATTGCTCTTACAAATTGTACTGTTTCTTCCACGAGTGCATTGATTAAACACCTTTCTTTTAAGACATAATATTAATGGCATATTGCTCATAAAAATTGTACTGTTTCTTCCAAAAGTTCTCCAACCAAGTTTTATACATCAATTAATTTCTTCATCAATGTGACCTTTGCTTGATATCTGCTGTCAAAGGTAAATATAGGTATCAGTTATCTCCAGTTTTTCCCCATCAGTTGATAAATCTTCATTTCCTGTAAAAGCATTGTACATCTGTTTTGTCTTCTGAAAGTTCATTTTTAATCCCACTTGTTTACTCTTGTCAGCAAGTTCCTGGATCATACTCTGCAGTTCTGAAGGGGCAGTTGCAAAAATGACTAAGTCATCAGCAAAACGAAGGTGAGTTAAATAGTCTCTATTAATTTTTATCCCTTTGTTTTCCCAGTTCATTGATTGAAAGATATTTTGCAATGTGGCATTAAAAAGTTTGGGAGATATGGTGTCATCTTTTTACACTCCCTTTCCAATTTCTATTGCTCCTGTATCCTCTAATAGCCAAACCTTTGCACTTGCATTTTCTATCGATGTTATTAATAATACTAATGTATGCATCTTCAATACCGCAGGATTTTAAGCCATTGTAACTGCTGATGTTTTCACAGAATCAAAGGCCTTTTCGTAATTGAAAAAAGCCATACATAATGGGAGTTCATATTCCCTCGTTCTTTCAATTAGTTTCCTTAGAACATAGATATCATCTACAGTACTGTAGCCACTCCTGAATCCAGCTTCTTCTCTCGGTTGAGCTATGTCCAGTGCTACCTTCAAGCAATGTGAAAGAACTACAATGAAATCTGCTTAATACACGCACGGTTAATACGATTTCCCGCTTAATACACATTTTTCCCACAGTCCCTAGAATTAAGAGGGAAATGAGTACAAATATACCATATTTAATACGCTTTGAACTCTGCCTAATAAGTGCTTAGTTTTGTAGCATCATGTACATTTGAATTCGGGTGAATTCTTTGAATGTTATGCAAAAAATGGGTCAGTCACATGTTACACGAGTCACTAGATGTTTACTTTGATTAGACAAAAAATTCCCCTATTCTTCGCCACTAGCTAAGCAGGCTTGTCGTGGGCTCAGCTTGTGGCTTTCCTGCATCTAAGGTTTCCCTTTTTGCGACCTTGACGAGGAGAAAGCATAGAAACCTTAAGTGTTGAAATGACATCTTTGTCGATATCCCTTTACCCCCCCCCCCCAAACTTCTGCAGTTGAGTAAAGGCCACAGCACAGCAGTGAGGTGCCATTGTTCAAGTAGAAAGGTCATTTAGTGAAGATAGTGGATTTTATGGTTGTGTATTGTTACTGTAGATTTTTTAACTTCTGTTTTTAAATGTGTACTGTAATATAAAGTGAATACTGTATAACTTTGGATTGTATGATGAGTGGGATAAAAAGAAAAACATTATCAATTAATGATAAAGTAAAAATATTAAAAACTTAGATGAAAACTCTAAATTAAAAAATCAAAACCAAATCGCAGAGGATCTGGACATTCCTAGTTCAACGTTACGGACAATTTTTAAAAATAGGAAGAAGATAGAAGAGAAGGCTGTGCAAGGGGGTATCAAACGGAAGGAAATAAATAAGGAAAGTTCGAAGAATTGGAAGAAGTTTTACTACATTGGTTCCACCAAGCTCGTAGCTTAAATTTTCCATTGAATGGGACATTGCCGACAAGAAAAGTGCATGAAATTGCACAGTGAAAATTGAGTGATTTTACTAGATCGAGTGGATGGATTGACCACTTTAAAACTAGATATGACATTGTTTGTAGCCAGATCAGTGGAGAAGCAGAGTCTGTAAGTGAACAAGATGCTGAAACGTGGAAAGAAACTGTTTTATTGCAATTTCTGAAAGATTTCTCTCCGTGTGATGTTTTCAGTGCCGACGAGTTTGGTCTTTATTTTAAATTGATGCCAGATAAGTCGCTCGTTTATAAAAATGACAAGTGCCATGGTGGAAAACGAAGTAAGGAGCCACGTTCTGTATTAGCATGTGACAACGCAGATGGATTGGAGAAAATTAAATTACTGGTTGTAGGAAAGACAGTCACCACGATGCTTCAAAAATGTTCGCACATTTCTATGTGATTACACTGCTCAACGTCGAGCATGGATGACTAGTGGACAGTTTGTTTTATGGGACAAACAGCTCGATGCGATGTTTTGTCACAAGAATAGAAAAATTCTTCTTCTCATTGATAACTGCACAGCGTATCCAAAAAATATCGAATTATCTAATGTAAAAATCCTTTTTCTACTTCCAAATGCCACAAGTATGCTGCAGCCTATGGACCAGGGGGTAATAAAAGTAGTGAAACATCATTACTGCAACAGACTGGTCCACAGGTACATATGTGCCATGGAACAAGTTGATCCTTCACCTTCTGTAAAAGTTCTCGAAGCAATTCATTACATTGTTGCTGCGTGGGCTGCAGTCCACCCCGAGGTAATTAAGAACTGTTTCATTAAAGCAAGTGTCAAATGGAAACAAAATGAACCGGCACTGCAACCTGATGATGAAGTCGAAGAGGATTCTGCTTTCGTGAATTTTCTTGGATATGTGTCTGTCAATGATGATTACAAATGCTGGTTGAGTGAGAACATCCCATTGGGATTTCGTTTATTTGCTTATAGAGAGTATTATTATATAAAATATGGTTATTATTTATGCAACAATTAAGATAAGAGTTCCAAGCATTTACATTAACAAATTGGTTAAGCTTAAATTCTACATACAATTCTTTAAAGGTGGAAATGATATCTGAAAGAGGCAGATATCTGAAAGAGGCAGTATCCTTAAATTCTTCACAAGAACATGCAAAAACTGCAGGTAAGAAACACGAAGAACCTAGTTTGAAGTTTTTAACAATAGACTTTAAGGTCCTAACATACTTAAAACTAACTACAGACTGGTGCCTGGGAATGGGAAAGTATATTGCATTATTGTAGAACAGTTTCTTAACATTGATAAAATCATAGATTTGTACTGGTTGTGTCTGTAGAAGTACACTAAGGTGTTTAAATACAGGTAAAAATTATTAAATACACATCAAGTATATTTGATAATAATTTTCGTGTATTCTGGAGAGTTATTCTACTCTTACTGGACAAGCAGGTCTTCATCTAAGTTTTGTAATTTTACTTGGAGGACTTTCGCACGTAGCATAATTTTATGTGGAACAGTCATAGGAACTTTCCCATCCAACTTGGCTGCTGCTGGTCGGCCATTTTATGTCATTAGGGGCAGAGGATGCATCATTGCGAGTAAGCTCTTGCCTTTGTTCTTGTGCAGGTTTTCTCTCTTGTTTTAACTGTGTTTGTTAAAAGATTAAAATAGAAATATTTTTTTATTTTTATTTTTTTTGGCATTGGTGCAAATTGTTTTTCTAACTATTTGAGTTTTTCTTTCACTTACTCTTGGAAATTGTGCGCGTTTTTGGCTCTTTATTAGAGCTGTTTGCTGTTTACTCGACCTCGTGGTCAACGTTGTTATTTCATAGTTGGTTGGTGTAAAATTTCTTTTTTGTACACTTTTAAAGCACTCCTAGAATACTTTGTAAATATTGCAACTATTTTTTTAACTTTAAGTATTTTTTCCAAAGCATTCTTTCATTTTTTTGTTTTTCTGGCTTCCGTTTTTTCGTGGAAGCTGTATGTACAAAAGTTCCTATTTACTTACATGCCTCTGTTGTAATTTTTATTCTTTTATTTATTTATTTACTTATTTTTGTATTTTTGTAAGTCCTTTTTCCTCAGGAAATGACAATATTTAAGAGCTTTTTGTACTTTGATTCACGTTCGGAACTTCACTTGGGCGGTATGGTTGCTCAAACACGTGCGTTAACTGGATTTTTCTGTTGGTTTGTTAAAGCCTTCTCACATTTTGGGAGTTTTTTTGACAATGCTTTTCTGTTTTTTGTGACAGATGATGAGTATGAGTTGGGCCAAGAAAGTGATAGATGTATGCAAAAACTTTAAACTTTTTTTTTTTTCTGCACCATTGAGGGTGGTCATGTTAATTAAAAATTCTTGTGTGACTTATACTTGCATCTATGGCTTTGCAGAAACCCATTTTCAACTAGGTCTTTGTGGAAGTGAGAAAATGCAGAGTTTTGCTGGTCCTTGATAAAGCCAAGGCTCGGCATTCTCGACCTCGGCATTCTCGACACTTTCTGCACTCTGGTTTTGCTTTTAATTTATTAATATTTTTATTTTTTCCTGTTGGGTTTAGAGGTTTAATTCGTAGTTTTTGTCCTCGTTAAATAACTTTTTTGTTTCAGAATCTGCTTTGTAGTTTATATATAGGTGTGCGTAACATCACAGCCTCTCCTTGACAAATATCAATCTGCTTTGTAGTTTGTAATTTCTGAATATTCGTCACTGCTGCGTTGCACGTCATGATCTTCAGAATGTCTGTACAAAAATTTTTTTGTTTTTAAATTGTTTTTAAATTTTGTCTTTAACTCTGCTGTTGGGTATATATATTGATATATATATATATATATATATGATATATATATATACACTGCTGGCCACCCAAAATGCAACACCAAGGAGGACACGAGATAGGAAAGCCAGATTTACTGGAGACATAACAACAGATACAAAGATGAAACGATTGAGCTTACAAGCCTGTGCGACCTGCGGAACACGCAGACATCAATAGTTTATGTGGCTCCCATGGCTGGCAATAACTGCTGCTACGCGTCGCGGTATCGAACTAAAGAGGCTTTGGATGTGGGCTTGGGGTATGTCGGTCCAGGCTGCTTCCACACGTTGCCACAGTTCATCTGACGTAGCCGCGGGTGGTGCTTGCCGGGCCACTCGATTGCCGATCAGGGAGCAGACGTGTTCAATGGGCGACATATCGGGAGAACAGGTGGGCCACGGCAGCAGTGACACCTGGTGGGCCGTGAAGAACTGTTGCACGATGCGTGCCACGTGCGGGAGAACTTTGCTTTGTTGAAACGTGACCGCTGGCAGGTCTTGCAAGTAAGGGAGGACTACAGGCTCCAAAACGTCGGAGATGTAGCGGCGGCTGTTGAGTGTACCGGCGATGCGTACCAGAGGCGTGCGTGTGTCATATCCAATTGCGCCCCAAACCATAACG
Organism: Macrothele yani; assembly: GCA_039090855.1. Classification (NCBI taxonomy): domain Eukaryota; kingdom Metazoa; phylum Arthropoda; class Arachnida; order Araneae; family Macrothelidae; genus Macrothele; species Macrothele yani. Next base: position 84,061,628 of record CM077012.1, read on the forward strand.
CCAGGCGACGGACCGGTATGGTGATGCATAATGCAGGCATCATACAGTCTCTCGCCGTGGTGCCGCCACACGCGGATCCAACCATTGTGGTGTTGCAGGAAGAAGCGGGATTCGGCAGAGAAGACAATGTCGTACCATTCCGTAGTCCAGGTGCGGCGTTCAACGGCCCACTGCCGCCTCACTCGCCGGTGGTGTAACGTCAATGGTAACCGGTGCAATGGGCGCCGTACGACAAGTCCCCGCTCCTGCAGATGACGTCGAACGGTACGTGCTGACACAGGTTGTTGTGCAACACGCCCTAATTCCTGCGCTAACGTTCGTGATGTGGCGGTGTGAGCCGTCAATGCCCGCCGCACAACATGCCGGTCCTCTTGTTCGGTGGTGTGCCGCGCCTGCGGCAATCGCTGATGTCGGTCCGTCTGTCCCTCCTGCACCCACCGAATCCATACTCGCCACACTGTGGCTGGATGTCGTCCAATATGGGTGCCGATGTTTCGGTACGATAAACCGCTGTCACGATAAGCCACTATTCGTTCTCTGTCAAATTCCGAAACGTGCTGGAATGACTGCCCTATTCTGCGACGAGGCATCAGGAAGTTTCCCACTCACAGGTCCAGCAGCACAACATACTTCCACTACTTACACCCCGCCTTCTGTGCACCGTTCTTATAGTGCTTCTCGGTGGCGTGCCGGGCGCATATGATTTGCATATGCCCTGCAATGCTAATCGTTTGCATGTCCTCTCGCGGGTGACATATGCTGCAAGTTTCAGGCCAATCGGATGCTTCCTTCTTGTTGTTGCATTTTGGTTGTCAGCAGCATGTATGTATGTATGTATGTATGTATGTATGTATGTATGTATATATATATATATATATATATATATATATATATATATATATATATATATATTTCCAGCACAATATAATTAATGTTTAAAATAAAATGATTTCTTTCTTAAGTGTTCTGTTTGATAGCCCTTTCTCTAGACCATGAACTTACATAGATATTTCCAAGATAACAGGACATTTCTGAAAATTGGTAGTGGTATTTTATACTACTCCTCTTCCACTGCTTTTCATAGTCCAATCATTGTTTCAGGTCTGCATTTAGAAAGCGCTCTCTTTTTAGCAGTCCAAAGGCATAATATAGTCCATTGGTGATGGCACATCAGGGGACTTTGAAGGAATATGAAAAAGTATAGACTTGATACCAGTCTCGTTTTTAATTTTTTCAAGAAATAAAGAGATAGATTTGAATGTATGACTGGTAGGTAGCCTTATCCTGATGGAGTTCTACTCCTTGAAAGCACTGTGGGTAAAGGAACCGTATTTCCTCTTTAAATATAGAAGCTAAAACATTATTTTGGTAATATGTAGAATTGATTTTAACATTCTTTTCAATTTCCTTAACTTTAATTTTCCATTGTACAAGAAACCAGCAATAATCATGAATCCTTTACTGAAACTTTCTTTGGATTCTTGGAACTAAGTTTGTATGTATTTTTCTGCTCTTTTGCGATAGTAAATTCACCTTTTTTTTTGTTACAGTCATTTAGGTAGATCCATGCTTCATCAACAGTCATGATAAACTTCCATCTGCCTCTGGCTAAGTGATTTTCCTAAAGCAGACTACACCATATTCTAGGCTCAGCCACATGCCTATGCAAAAGATGGTGAACATTATATTTTCTTTTTCTTTTTTAGGTTCAAATCTTTGTGTATTACCTTGTTTACAGTTGATACAGAGTTTTAGCGACTTAGCTATTGCTCTTTGGGTCGGTGGATTTTTTTTTGTGACTAGAGACATTATTCTTGAAATCGTTTAGTGTTCTTTTTCCTGTTAAATGCAATGCTTGAAAAATTTCCCCTCTATTATTAATAATATTTCTTATTTTACATTTAGAATTACTAATTCCATGATTTTCAAACAGTTTTTTAATTACAGAACACGAATATTTTTCTTTGTGAAGAGCAAAAATATATTTTTCTATCCACAGCTTGTTTATGTGCGCCATTTTTTTAGCAGACGATATTTAACTGCAGCAGATGTTTTTTGAGTGTTCATATAACATGCTGTTGCCAGTTTCAAGTCTTTGAACTTCTTTTATTTTCTGTAATTTCTTATCAAATACGTTCTAAAAATGAGTGAACATCCTCTGCATTAAAAAAAATTACATAAGTAAGCTAAACTTGCAAAATTTTAACTTCTTAAAAGCCTTGGAGGTTTGTATCCATTGTTCTTAGTTCCACATACATTGAATAAATACTATGTACAGTATGTACTTGAAAATGTCTTTTGTTTTTACTGGGGATAACATAATTATCGTCAGGTAAAGTCTACAAGAATGGAGTTTTTTGCCATAATTTCTGTCAAGCACCTTAAAATTTGTGCCCCCTTCACATGATACTTAGCCCCCTAATGCCCCCCCCCAGTTCTGACTGTTTAAGGAGCTCTCTGTAAATTCCATATATATATATATATATATATATATATGGGATGTAAGGTCAGGTGATGCGTAACATCACAGCCTCTCCTTGACAAATGTCAACCCCGCCTTCTCGTGGTGCATCCTGTTCCCACTAAAGGGGCTCTGACGACCGCCCATAGCGGTATAACTATAAAATCGGGATTAGAGGAAATTCTATCCCACACTCACCAACCCGCTTGGCCAGCGTGGTGAGTTATGGCCAAACCCCTCCAAAATGATTCCACAACTTAAATCTTGGCCCTCAGTCTCCGGCAGCTGGAATGTACCTGGCCAAGGCAGCGGCCAGTGCGACATGAAGGCAGAGGGTGCTAAGAATCCCTGGAGGACCGGACTAGGCTGCCATCTGATGCTGACCTTGGCTACTTACAATGGACGCTCCCTATCTTCTGATTCAAGGCTTCTTGAATTAGAAGAGGAACTACAAAGGATCAAGTGGGACATCGTGGGGCTAAGTGAGGTAAGGAGAAAAGGAGAAGATCTCATCGAACTGAAAAGTGGACATCTCTTCTACTATCGTGGGACAGATACTGGCAGAACTAGTGGTGTTGGATTTATAATAAACAAGAAACTGAAGGATAAAGTGGTAGAAGTTGAAAGTTCCTCTGACAGAGCTGCACGACTCGTTATCCAACTATCGAGAAGATACCAGGCTCAGATTATTCAAACTTATGCACCCACCACAAGTCATCCTGAAGAAGAAATTGAAGAATTTTATGAGGAAATTTGTCATCTAAATAATAAAGGTAAGCAGCACTTGAAAATAATTATGGGAGATTTCAATGCAAAAATAGGGCAACGGCAACAGAATGAAACTTCAGTAGGTAAATTCGGTCACGGCAACAGAAACCAGCGTGGAAATGCTCTCGTTGAGTTTGCACAGGCAGAAGGGTTTTTCATCTTGAACTCCTTCTTCAAGAAAAAGCCACACAGGAAATGGACATGGAGACATCCAAATGGGACGACAAGTGAAATTGATTTTATTATGTGTAACAAAAAATTCGTCATAGAAGACTGCAGTGTGCTAAACAAGTTCAACACAGGTAGTGACCATAGATTGGTGAGATGTAAGATGCACCTCAACACTAAACTTGAACGTGGAAAGCTCATCAGACAAACAAAATCTATTGACATAACCAACCTTAAAAAACACCATAATACCTTCAAGTTGGAACTGAAGAACAGGTTCTCTGCTTTAGAAGGCCTAACATCGGAAGAAGTGGACATCTCTGAAGTTAACAGAAAAGTAACCAAAGCTCTTATGGAAACAGCAACAAAATTAGCTGGGTCTAAGAACAAGTTGCATGTAAATAAATTATCAGGAAAAACGAAAATGTTGATGCAAAAAAGAAGAGAGATGAGGACAACTAAAGAAGATGTGACTTCCAAAGTGGAATATATAGAGCTATGCAAGACAGTACGAAAGAGTATCACTGAAGACGTAAGAAAATTCAACTGTGAACTAGTGAGGAAAGCAATTGAAAACAACCAAAGCCTAAAGATAGCAAAGGGACATCTCAGTAAGGGAAGGAAACAGATTATGGCACTGAGAAAAGAAGATGGTTCTGTAACAAGAAATAGAGGCGAAATTTTGACAAGAGTGAAAGATTTCTACTCCAAATTATATGAAAGGGATGATACATGCACTCCAGACATCATGAAAGATACCAGTACCAGAGTTCCTCCAGTCCTTCCAGCAGAAGTTGCACATGCAATCAAGAACATGAAGCGAGGAAAAGCTCCAGGAGAAGATGGAATTACTGTAGACATCATACAAGAAGCAAGTGGAGAAATCGAAACAGTACTCGCCCAAATTTTCACTCGATGCCTTAATGAAGGAAAGATTCCTGAGGATTGGAACACCGCTACAATGATCCTGCTACATAAGAAAGGTGACATTGAGGATCTCGGAAACTACAGACCTATCAGCCTCCTATCAGTAGTTTATAAAATCTTCACTAAAGTTCTTTCACACCGCTTGAAGGTAACACTGGACATGGCTCAACCGAGAGAACAAGCTGGATTCAGGAGTGGCTACAGCACAATAGATCATATCCATGTGCTGAGAGAACTAATTGAAAGAGCGAGGGAATATGAACTTCCATTGTGCATGGCTTTTATCGATTATGAAAAAGCTCTTGATTCGGTGAAACCATCAGCAGTTACAATGGCTCTGAAAACCTGCGGTATTGAAGATGCATACATTAATATTATTAATAACATCTATGAAAATGCAAGTGCAAAGATTAGGCTGTTTGAAAATACAACACACATAAAAATTGGAAAGGGAGTGAGACAAGGTGACACCATATCTCCGAAGCTCTTTAATGCCACATTGGAGGGTGTTTTTCAGTCACTGAGCTGGGAAAACAAGGGGATAATGATTAATGGAGATTATCTAACCCACCTTCGTTTTGCTGATGACGTAGTCATTTTTGCAACTAGCCCATCAGAGCTGCAGAGTATGATCCAGGAACTTGCTGACAAGAGTAAAGAAGTGGGATTAAAAATGAACTTTCAGAAGACAAAAGTGATGTTCAATGCTTTTACAAGAATTGAAGATTTATCGATTGATGGAGAAAAGCTGGAGATAACAGACACGTACGTTTATCTTGGACAGCAGATATCAAGTGAGGGTCACATTGATGAAGAAATTAATCGGCGTACAAAACTTGCCTGGAGAGCTTTTGGAAGAAACAGCATAATTTTCAAGAGCAATATGCCATTATGTCTTAAAAGAAAAGTGTTTGATCAATGCATCCTCCCAGTGCTTACGTATGGTGCAGAGACGTGGACCTTAACTAAAAGAGACATACAAAGGCTGCAGACAACTCAAAGCAGCATGGAGAGGTGCATACTTGGTGTAACCAGGAGAGATAAGAAGAGGAACTCGTGGATCCGAAAAATGACAAGAGTGGAAGACATCATGATCAGAGTTAAATCCCTGAAATGGCAATGGGCTGGACATACTGCCAGAAGGACAGATCATCGATGGACAGCCGAAATTTTAGATTGGATTCCAAGGGACAGGAAAAGACCCAGAAGAAGACCACATGAGAGATGGGTGGATGAAATTCGAAAGTATGCAGGGGTGACATGGAGGAGACTGGCACAAGACAGACCGTTGTGGAGGAAACTTGGGGAGACCTTCGTCCAGCAGTGGATTGATAATGGTTGACAATGATGATGCTGCATACTTTCGAATTTCATCCACCCATCTCCCATGTGGTCTTCTTCTGGGTCTTTTCCTGTCCCTTGGAATCCAATCTAAAATTTCGGCTGTCCATCGATGATCTGTCCTTCTGGCAGTATGTCCAGCCCATTGCCATTTCAGGGATTTAACTCTGATCATGATGTCTTCCACTCTTGTCATTTTTCGGATCCACGAGTTCCTCTTCTTATCTCTCCTGGTTACACCAAGCATGCACCTCTCCATGCTTCTTTGAGTTGTCTGCAGCCTTTGTATGTCTCTTTTAGTTAAGGTCCACGTCTCTGCACCATACGTAAGCACTGGAAGGATGCATTGATCAAACACTTTTCTTTTAAGACATAATGGCATATTGCTCTTGAAAATTATGCTGTTTCTTCCAAAAGCTCTCCAGGCAAGTTTTGTACGCCGATTAATTTCTTCATCAATGTGACCCTCACTTGATATCTGCTGTCCAAGATAAACGTACGTGTCTGTTATCTCCAGCTTTTCTCCATCAATCGATAAATCTTCATTTCTTGTAAAAGCATTGAACATCACTTTTGTCTTCTGAAAGTTCATTTTTAATCCCACTTCTTTACTCTTGTCAGCAAGTTCCTGGATCATACGCTGCAGCTCTGATGGGGTAGTTGCAAAAATGACTACGTCATCAGCAAAACGAAGGTGGGTTAGATAATCTCCATTAATCTTTATCCCCTTGTTTTCCCAGCTCAGCGACTGAAAAACACCCTCCAATGTGGCATTAAAGAGCTTCGGAGATATGGTGTCACCTTGTCTCACTCCCTTTCCAATTTTTACATGTGTTGTATTTTCAAACAGCCTAATCTTTGCACTTGCATTTTCATAGATGTTATTAATAATATTAATGTATGCATCTTCAATACTGCAGGTTTTCAGAGCCTTTGTAACTGCTGATGGTTTCACCGAATCAAAGGCTTTTTCATAATCGATAAAAGCCATGCACAATGGAAGTTCATAATTCCCTCGCTCTTTCAATTAGTTCTCTCAGCACGTGGATATGGTCTATTGTGCTGTAGCCACTCCTGAATCCAGCTTGTTCTCTCGGTTGAGCCATGTCCAGTGTTACCTTCAAGCGGTGTGAAAGAACTTTAGTGAAGATTTTATAAACTACTGATAGGAGGCTGATAGGTCTGTAGTTTCCGAGATCCTCAATGTCACCTTTCTTATGTAGCAGGATCATTGTAGCGGTGTTCCAATCCTCAGGAATCTTTCCTTCATTAAGGCATCGAGTGAAAATTTGGGCGAGTACTGTTTCGATTTCTCCACTTGCTTCTTGTATGATGTCTACAGTAATTCCATCTTCTCCTGGAGCTTTTCCTCGCTTCATGTTCTTGATTGCATGTGCAACTTCTGCTGGAAGGACTGGAGGAACTCTGGTACTGGTATCTTTCATGATGTCTGGAGTGCATATATCATCCCTTTCATATAATTTGGAGTAGAAATCTTTCACTCTTGTCAAAATTTCGCCTCTATTTCTTGTTACAGAACCATCTTCTTTTCTCAGTGCCATAATCTGTTTTCTTCCCTTACTGAGATGTCCCTTTGCTATCTTTAGGCTTTGGTTGTTTTCAATTGCTTTCCTCACTAGTTCACAGTTGAATTTCCTTACGTCTTCAGTGATACTTTTTCTTACTGTCTTGTATAGCTCTATATATTCCACTTTGGAAGTCACATCTTCTTTAGTTGTCCTCATCTCTCTTCTTTTTTGCATCAACATTTTGGTTTTTCCTGATAATTTTTTCACATGCAACTTGTTCTTAGACCCAGCTAATTTTGTTGCTGTTTCCATAAGAGCTTTGGTTACTTTTCTGTTAACTTCAGAGATGTCCACTTCTTCCGATGTTAGGCCTTCTAAAGCAGAGAACCTGTTCTTCAGTTCTAACTATATATATATATATATATGATGATATCATCATCATCATCATCATTGTCAACCATTATCAATCCACTGCTGGACGAAGGTCTCCCCAAGTTTCCTCCACAACGGTCTGTCTTGTGCCAGTCTCCTCCATGTCACCCCTGCATACTTTTGAATTTCATCCACCCATCTCCCATGTGGTCTTCTTCTGGGTCTTTTCCTGTCCCTTGGAATCCAATCTAAAATTTCGGCTGTCCATCGATGATCTGTCCTTCTGGCAGTATGTCCAGCCCATTGCCATTTCAGGGATTTAACTCTGATCATGATGTCTTCCACTCTTGTCATTTTTCGGATCCACGAGTTCCTCTTCTTATCTCTCCTGGTTACACCAAGCATGCACCTCTCCATGCTTCTTTGAGTTGTCTGCAGCCTTTGTATGTCTCTTTTAGTTAAGGTCCACGTCTCTGCACCATACGTAAGCACTGGAAGGATGCATTGATCAAACACTTTTCTTTTAAGACATAATGGCATATTGCTCTTGAAAATTATGCTGTTTCTTCCAAAAGCTCTCCAGGCAAGTTTTGTACGCCGATTAATTTCTTCATCAATGTGACCCTCACTTGATATCTGCTGTCCAAGATAAACGTACGTGTCTGTTATCTCCAGCTTTTCTCCATCAATCGATAAATCTTCATTTCTTGTAAAAGCATTGAACATCACTTTTGTCTTCTGAAAGTTCATTTTTAATCCCACTTCTTTACTCTTGTCCGCAAGTTCCTGGATCATACTCTGCAGCTCTGATGGGGTAGTTGCAAAAATGACTACGTCATCAGCAAAACGAAGGTGGGTTAGATAATCTCCATTAATCTTTATCCCCTTGTTTTCCCAGCTCAGCGACTGAAAAACACCCTCCAATGTGGCATTGAAGAGCTTCGGAGATATGGTGTCACCTTGTCTCACTCCCTTTCCAATTTTTATGTGTGTTGTATTTTCAAACAGCCTAATCTTTGCACTTGCATTTTCATAGATGTTATTAATAATATTAATGTATGCATCTTCGATACCGCAGGTTTTCAGAGCCATTGTAACTGCTGATGGTTTCACCGAATCAAAGGCTTTTTCATAATCGATAAAAGCCATGCACAATGGAAGTTCATATTCCCTCGCTCTTTCAATTAGTTCTCTCAGCACGTGGATATGATCTATTGTGCTGTAGCCACTCCTGAATCCAGCTTGTTCTCTCGGTTGAGCCATGTCCAGTGTTGGTTGGTTGGTTGGTTGTTGGATTTTATTGGCGCAAGGGCCAGGTTTGGCCAAAGAGCGCCAGACAAAGAACGATCAGCCACAGATTTTTAAAAACGTGGAAAATGATTAAGATCAGACAGCCTTGGTAAAAGTTGAAAAAGAGTATGAAGAAAGCAGTGAAGAAAAGGTAGTTAATGAAGGTTATTAAAAGTAATAAATTTACTAATGGAAAAGGACGAACCGTCACTCTCCTCCCCCCACACTCCTCTGCAATGCTGGCAGAGGGCGGGGACGAACTGTCACTCTCCTCCCCCCATGTTCCTCTGCAATGCTGGTAGAGGCTGGGGACGAACTGTCACTCTCCTCCCCCCGTGTTCTTCTATAATGTTGGGTGAGGGTGGGGACCTCGCTGAGGCCGAGACAGTTTGATGGACACCGCACACCTTTGCGGATTGAGGGCCGGGTCTTCCGCACGTGCAGGCTGTCTGCTGGGAACCGGAAGAGGCGGGCGTCTTCAAAAGAGAAGGCGAAGACGCAGCTGGTCGAATAAGCTGGAGCTCGGTGAAATCCACCTGTGTCGCTTGTTCAGCTGTAGATCGCTTGGCAAGTGCGGCGAGAGCTACAGGGCGCGGAACAAAAGGCTGCACGGGTTGTGGCTGAGACTGAACAACTGCGGCAAAAGTACGCTGTCGGTTGTTGGGAATACCCAACTTGGCCTTGGCAGCAGGGTACGAGAGGCCCTCCAGGGTCTTGAGGCGCTGGATCGCCTTCTCGTCGTTCCACTTCGAACAGGACCTGGCATAAGCAGCGTGGGAGTCACCACAGTTTACACAGCAGGGCTCTGAAGTGCATCCAGTCCCTTCGTGGTCGCAGGAACCACAATTGGCGCACCTCGCAACACTGTTACAGGACCGCTGGGAATGTCCATACCTCTGGCACTTAAAACAGCGTAGAGGATTTGGTATATAAGGACGAACTGCACATAACAAGTAACCAGCCTTGATTTCAGTAGGTACCTTCGGGCTGTTAAAAGTCAAAATAACATTTCGTGATTTGATCAGCGCGCCATCGCACCTGAAAGTCATGCGTCTGGCAGCTATGACACCCTGATCAGCAAGTTCACACACAAGTTCATCTTCATCGCAGACCAACAAGTCGGGCTCAGAAATGACTCCCTTGGAGGTGTTGAGATACGGATGTGCCGTCACTTGAACTGGAATATCCTGAAGTCTGGTCAACTGCAGAAGAGATTTGCTCTGAGAGAGAGTGCAAGTTTCCACAAGCAGGTCTCCAGAGCGTAGCTTCTTCACTGACTTCAAAGAGCCAGCAACACCCCCAAGTGCCTTCGAGATGAAAAAGGAGACTTTGAGGAAAGTTTCAACATCTGGTCAGTAGAAGAAATGACGAGAAAAGTAGCTTGAGGTATCGAATCTGCAAGTGTAATGCGACGTTTCTGAGCTGACGGCTCAACACCTGGATCTAAAGATACGTCGCGGTGATGTCGTTTTTCAACGAAAGTTCTCTTCAGTGTGTTATGTGTGGGAGGTGGTTGAGGCAAATTTGGCGCCTGATCAATCACCATATCCTGTTGCTTTTTAAATTTTGAGGAGGGTTTATGTTTCCCCATGGGAGTAAGAAAGAATTCATCTGCAACGTACTCCGCCCACAATCGAGCCCAACAGGGGAGAACTGGAGGTCCGCAAGCCAAACATATGACGCAAGACACAGTTCTAGAGCTTAGTTGCAAATATAGTCCGTTGGCTGTGATCACACGCACTCGGCGGACACTTCGGCCTCCGGGTACCGTCATGCCAACGCCTTTGGCATGATCCCACAGCCCCCGGGCTCACCCTGCCGTGCAATACGACAAAAAGCCGCTAAAGCCCTGCACACAACTTGGTACAAGACTTCTGACCAGAGGTGGGTTAGGCTCTAGCCTCCCGTTTACAGCGAAGCCGGGGTCGAAGAGGAGTGTTGGTACACAGGAGGCACTTAACCGGTCTCCTGCGACCTCAGCCGCCAGACATCCCATTTCCGCCTCACGGGTCTCCGCACGCGGCAAACATGCAGGTAGGTCTAGCACCCAAACCAGCTAAAAGGAAAAAAAGAAATCCAAAGAAGACAAATCCTGGCAGGGAACCTAAACGGAATCTCAGCAACCTACGAACTGAGCGGTTAATATAAATCAGTTAGTGGTGGAGGGTAACAAAACCACAAGACCGGGGTGTTAGCACATAACGTGGTAGAGATTAGGTAGAGAACACAACACGGGCAACTAGCCAGTGGAGAAAATAAAGAAAAACGAAAAAGCGAGACACAAGACCAGCTCGGGATCGTGGGGCCGCGACTCCCCAACAGCTGGATGAACAGCCGTCCCTGCAAACACCAACAGCACCAAAATAAGAAAAAAAAACAAGCTGTGGCATGACATCAGATGTTGACCAGTCACAAGGTCAGCTCGGGCCGTGGGGGCGCCGCTCCCCAAATAACTGGTAAACCAGTTATCCCCGTGCGGAGTGTCCAGTGTTACCTTCAAGCGGTGTGAAAGAACTTTAGTGAAGATTTTATAAACTACTGATAGGAGGCTGATAGGTCTGTAGTTTCCGAGATCCTCAATGTCACCTTTCTTATGTAGCAGGATCATTGTAGCGGTGTTCCAATCCTCAGGAATCTTTCCTTCATTAAGGCATCGAGTGAAAATTTGGGCGAGTACTGTTTCGATTTCTCCACTTGCTTCTTGTATGATGTCTGCAGTAATTCCATCTTCTCCTGGAGCTTTTCCTCGCTTCATGTTCTTGATTGCATGTGCAACTTCTGCTGGAAGGACTGGAGGAACTCTGGTATTGGTATCTTTCATGATGTCTGGAGTGCATATATTATCCCTTTCATATAATTTGGAGTAGAAATCTTTCACTCTTGTCAAAATTTCGCCTCTATTTCTTGTTACAGAACCATCTTCTTTTCTCAGTGCCATAATCTGTTTTCTTCCCTTACTGAGATGTCCCTTTGCTATCTTTAGGCTTTGGTTGTTTTCAATTGCTTTCCTCACTAGTTCACAGTTGAATTTCCTTACGTCTTCAGTGATACTTTTTCTTACTGTCTTGCATAGCTCTATATATTCCACTTTGGAAGTCACATCTTTAGTTGTCCTCATCTCTCTTCTTTTTTGCATCAACATTTTGGTTTTTCCTGATAATTTGTTCACATGCAATTTGTTCTTAGACCCAGCTAATTTTGTTGCTGTTTCTATAAGAGCTTTGGTTACTTTTCTGTTAACTTCAGAGATGTCCACTTCTTCTGATGTTAGGCCTTCTAAAGCAGAGAACCTGTTCTTCAGTTCTAACTTGAAGGTATTATGGTGTTTTTTAAGGTTGGTTATGTCAATAGATTTTGTTTGTCTTATGAGCTTGCCACGTTCAAGTTTAGTGTTGAGGTGCATCTTACATCTCACCAATCTATGGTCACTACCTGTGTTGAACTTGTTTAGCACACTGCAGTCTTCTATGACAAATTTTTTGTTACACATAATAAAATCAATTTCACTTGTCGTCCCATTTGGATGTCTCCATGTCCATTTCCTGTGTGGCTTTTTCTTGAAGAAGGAGTTCAAGATGAAAAACCCTTCTGCCTCTGCAAACTCAACGAGAGTATTTCCACGCTGGTTTCTGTTGCCATGACCGAATTTACCTACTGAAGTTTCATTCTGTTGCCGTTGCCCTATTTTTGCATTGAAATCTCCCATAATTATCTTCAAGTGCTGCTTACCTTTATTATTTAGATGACAAATTTCCTCATAAAATTCTTCAATTTCTTCTTCAGGATGACTTGTGGTGGGTGCATAAGTTTGAATAATCTGAGCCTGGTATCTTTTCGAGAGTTGGATAACAAGTCGTGCAGCTCTGTCAGAGGAACTTTCAACTTCTACAACTTTATCCTTCAGTTTCTTGTTTATTATAAATCCAACACCACTAGTTCTGCCAGTATCTGTCCCACGATAGTAGAAGAGATGTCCACTTTTCAGTTCGATGAGATCTTCTCCTTTTCTCCTTACCTCACTTAGCCCCACGATGTCCCACTTGATCCTTTGTAGTTCCTCTTCCAATTCAAGAAGCCTTGAATCAGAAGATAGGGAGCGTCCATTATATGTAGCCAAAGTCAGCATCAGATGGCAGCCTAGTCCGGTTCTCCGGGGATTCTTAGCACCCTCTGCCTTCATGTCGCACTGGCCGCTGCCTTGGCCAGGTACATTCCAGCTGCCGGAGACTGAGGGCCAAGATTTAAGTTGTGGAATCATTTTGGAGGGGTTTGGCCATAACTCACCACGCTGGCCAAGCGGGTTGGTGAGTGTGGGATAGAATTTCCTCTAATCCCGATGGTATAGTTATACCGCTATGGGCGGTCGTCAGAGCCCCTTTAGTGGGAACAGGATGCACCACGAGAAGGCGGGGTTGACATTTGTCAAGGAGAGGCTGTGATGTTACGCATCACCTGACCTTACATCCCATATGATGATATATATATATATATACAGGATTGCAAATCATTGAAAATCACAAAATTAATCTCCTTCCCCTCAGACTATGACTATATGCCTGAACCACCACATCTACTCATCAAGAGACCAAACCTGCCAACAATGTACAGTAGGTGTACAAAACTGCACTAAATGGCATATGAGTTGTTCATATGGGAGATTAATTTTATCTTTAAAAAGCCAGTTATGATGCATCAACAGCAAAGTTAGGCACAATGAGTTCAGTTCTTCCCTTAATTATTCCATAATGTAACACAAGGGGAGATAAATAGATATAAAATAAACAGAGTATGTTTTTCCTGATAGAAAAAGTGCATGAAGAAGTGGTAATATTTTACCATGCAAAGATCAAATGTGACTAAACCTCTAGAAGTGAACATATTGAACGTAAAATGCTGGGCACAGTGATCTGATATCACCATCTTCTATTGTAAGAATGCACTTCCCAAACAACTACTAAAATGGAATGGCCACACAGTTTTCATTACAAGAAACCACCACAACACATCTACCACATGTTAGAAAGTCTGATTAAATGTAATAAAAAGTAATACTGTGGTTATTCATTATTTAGTCTTCCAAATACATCACAATTGCATTGCATTGTCTAAGCTGGAGACAGAGAACATTCCTATACCAAAAATATTGGCAATCTAAAGTGCTGAACTAATGGTTGGGTAAACAGCAAAGCTGTGTGGAAATTACAAAAAGTTCCTATTTGCTGGTGCGTACATATCCATCCTTCATTTTTTTTTCAAACTGTACAAAAAAGAAGTTTTATAAATTTTTTTACATCTTTTAATGATTATCAGAGTAGAAGATAAGTTAATATCATGTAAAATTTTGCATTTCTTTCTGATTTAGAATGATTTACCACAGAACCTATTAAAATGGGTCGGCATAACAAAAATATAGTAAGATTAGTATTTTCTGTTATCATTTTCCTTAGTACTTTTCTGAAACTTTCAAAAATGATGCACATTTCTACATTAAATCAGAGACACTGTGAAAAAGTATACAACATACATTTTTATTAGCAAGTTATTAAATCTTGTATTCATACAGGATTGCTAATGTCAAAATGCCATTTAGCTGCTTCACTATTAACATGCTATTTAGACATAAATTAAATTCTGAGGTTACTCACCTTTTTCCCCCACATATCATTCAGGAGGTTTTCTTCTCGTGTATACATTTCCAACACGTAATTTTATTTGTCACTGCATAGTTCGAGGCTCAAGTACACTTCCTTTAAAACTCATGCAAACTCAGATTTTTTTCCCACAATAACTATATGCCAATTCAATTGTATCAACCACAATTACACAAACTTTACTCCCAAAAAATCTCTGATATACCTAATTAAAAAACAATCCAATTTAAAAAAGCCTATATTACACACTCCCTAAAACATCAAAGTTAAAAGACAAATTTATAATTATTTACAAATGAAAACCCTTAGTTATCGAACAAACAAACCTGACCATAACATATACTACGATCCTCAATCATATTGGACCCCTACCCACACAGCAACAACAGTTCTTTCTGAGCACTTTCAGCCTTTGCTGAGGCCGTTATCAAGGAGTGGTCGCAACTTTGATCTGCTGTCACCGCCCTCTAGCTCAGCGAATGTTCTGGTTCTCTCACGGTATCATCTCTTTCCATTACTCACAGTGGCGCCATCTATCGGATGACCCAACAGTATTATTTTTCTTTTCGTGTCTGCAATATCTGTTTGATGGCCTATTGTAGTTAATTTTATGAAATTAATTTTCTTGTAATTTATCATAGTTATTTCAATATGTTACATCATTTCCCCCGTTTTCCTCTCTTCCTCCTTTTGGTTCTCCATTCTGATCAAATCCTTCCAGTATATGTTTAAAGTATTGGGATCGTTAAAGTTGCACAACCTGCGTCTGCTTTTCTCAATCAATACTGTTTCCGCTAGTCTTAAATGCTTTTCCGTATGGCAGTTCTTGATCATTTTTATTTCATCAGACTTTAGGTATTGTTTTTGTTTGATACAATACTGGACCAATGCAGTTTTTGCTTCTTTTTTTGCCCGTTTTTTAGATGCTGTTGTAAATAGTGTTTTAGTTTATTTTTAGTGCTTCCTATATACGATACTGCAGGGCTTTTACTTATAGGAATTTCGCAAACTCCAGCTTTATCTAAGCATTTCTTATTTTCCTTTGTATTGAGTACGATATTTTTAATGGTGTGCACTTTATTGAAATTATACCTAATACACAATTTATTATATTCAGCTGAAATTCCTTTTATGTATGGGAAACGATCCAATATATTTAATCTGCTTATTATTATTTCTTCTTATGTTTGAAGAATTAATACAGTTGTTCTGTACTTCCTTAATCCATTTTTTTATTTTTTTACTGGGATATCCATAATTTTTTGCTACATCAGTAATATATTTCAATTCATCATTTTTGTACTGCATATTTGAAGTGCATGTGAAAGCTCTTTTAATTAAAGTATTTATACTGTTATATTTATGAGCATATGGATGATATGAATCATATGGTATGATCACAGGTACGTATATGGTATGATCACAGGTACGTAAGGTCAGGTGATGCGTAACATCACAGCCTCTCCTTGACAAATGTCAACCCCGCCTTCTCGTGGTGCACCCTGTTCCCACTAAAGGGGCTCTGACGACCGCCAATAGCGGTATAACTATACTATCGGGATTAGAGGAAATTCTATCCCACACTCACCAACCCGCTTGGCCAGCGTGGTGAGTTATGGCCAAACCCCTCCAAAATGATTCCACAACTTAAATCTTGGCCCTCAGTCTCCGGCAGCTGGAATGTACCTGGCCAAGGCAGCGGCCAGTGCAACATGAAGGCAGAGGGTGCTAAGAATCCCCGGAGGACCGGACTAGGCTGCCATCTGATGCTGACCTTGGCAACGTACAATGGACGCTCCCTATCTTCTGATTCAAGGCTTCTTGAATTGGAAGAGGAACTACAAAGGATCAAGTGGGACATCGTGGGGCTAAGTGAGGTAAGGAGAAAAGGAGAAGATCTCATCGAACTGAAAAGTGGACATCTCTTCTACTATCGTGGGACAGATACTGGCAGAACTAGTGGTGTTGGATTTATAATAAACAAGAAACTGAAGGATAAAGTTGTAGAAGTTGAAAGTTCCTCTGACAGAGCTGCACGGCTTGTTATCCAACTCTCGAAAAGATACCAGGCTCATATTATTCAAACTTATGCACCCACCACAAGTCATCCTGAAGAAGAAATTGAAGAATTTTATGAGGAAATTTGTCATCTAAATAATAAAGGTAAGCAGCACTTGAAAATAATTATGGGAGATTTCAATGCAAAAATAGGGCAACGGCAACAGAATGAAACTTCAGTAGGTAAATTCGGTCACAGCAACAGAAACCAGCGTGGAAATGCTCTCGTTGAGTTTGCAGAGGCAGAAGGGTTTTTCATCTTGAACTCCTTCTTCAAGAAAAAGCCACACAGGAAATGGACATGGAGACATCCAAATGGGACGACAAGTGAAATTGATTTTATTATGTGTAACAAAAAATTCGTCATAGAAGACTGCAGTGTGCTAAACAAGTTCAACACAGGTAGTGACCATAGATTGGTGAGATGTAAGATGCACCTCAACACTAAACTTGAACGTGGCAAGCTCATAAGACAAACAAAATCTATTGACATAACCAACCTTAAAAAACACCATAATACCTTCAAGTTGGAACTGAAGAACAGGTTCTCTGCTTTAGAAGGCCTAACATCAGAAGAAGTGGACATCTCTGAAGTTAACAGAAAAGTAACCAAAGCTCTTATGGAAACAGCAACAAAATTAGCTGGGTCTAAGAACAAATTGCATGTGAACAAATTATCAGGAAAAACCAAAATGTTGATGCAAAAAAGAAGAGAGATGAGGACAACTAAAGAAGATGTGACTTCCAAAGTGGAATATATAGAGCTATGCAAGACAGTACGAAAAAGTATCACTGAAGACGTAAGAAAATTCAACTGTGAACTAGTGAGGAAAGCAATTGAAAACAACCAAAGCCTAAAGATAGCAAAGGGACATCTCAGTAAGGGAAGAAAACAGATTATGGCACTGAGAAAAGAAGATGGTTCTGTAACAAGAAATAGAGGCGAAATTTTGACAAGAGTGAAAGATTTCTACTCCAAATTATATGAAAGGGATGATACATGCACTCCAGACATCATGAAAGGTACCAGAGTTCCTCCAGTCCTTCCAGCAGAAGTTGCACATGCAATCAAGAACATGAAGCGGGGAAAAGCTCCAGGAGAAGATGGAATTACTGTAGACATCATACAAGAAGCAAGTGGAGAAATCGAAACAGTACTCGCCCAAATTTTCACTCGATGCCTTAATGAAGGAAAGATTCCTGAGGATTGGAACACCGCTACAATGATCCTGCTACATAAGAAAGGTGACATTGAGGATCTCGGAAACTACAGACCTATCAGCCTCCTATCAGTAGTTTATAAAATCTTCACTAAAGTTCTTTCACACCGCTTGAAGGTAACACTGGACATGGCTCAACCGAGAGAACAAGCTGGATTCAGGAGTGGCTACAGCACAATAGATCATATCCACGTGCTGAGAGAACTAATTGAAAGAGCAAGGGAATATGAACTTCCATTGTGCATGGCTTTTATCGATTATGAAAAAGCCTTTGATTCGGTGAAACCATCAGCAGTTACAATGGCTCTGAAAACCTGCGGTATTGAAGATGCATACATTAATATTATTAATAACATCTATGAAAATGCAAGTGCAAAGATTAGGCTGTTTGAAAATACAACACACATAAAAATTGGAAAGGGAGTGAGACAAGGTGACACCATATCTCCGAAGCTCTTTAATGCCATATTGGAGGGTGTTTTTCAGTCACTGAGCTGGGAAAACAAGGGAATAAAGATTAATGGAGATTATCTAACCCACCTTCGTTTTGCTGATGACGTAGTCATTTTTGCAACTAGCCCATCAGAGCTGCAGAGTATGATCCAGGAACTTGCTGACAAGAGTAAAGAAGTGCGATTAAAAATGAACTTTCAGAAGACAAAAGTGATGTTCGATGCTTTTACAAGAAATGAAGATTTATCGATTGATGGAGAAAAGCTGGAGATAACAGACATGTACGTTTATCTTGGACAGCAGATATCAAGTGAGGGTCACATTGATGAAGAAATTAATCGGCGTACAAAACTTGCCTGGAGAGCTTTTGGAAGAAACAGCATAATTTTCAAGAGCAATATGCCATTATGTCTTAAAAGAAAAGTGTTTGATCAATGCATCCTTCCAGTGCTTACGTATGGTGCAGAGACGTGGACCTTAACTAAAAGAGACATACAAAGGCTGCAGACAACTCAAAGTAGCATGGAGAGGTGCATGCTTGGTGTAACCAGGAGAGATAAGAAGAGGAACTCGTGGATCCGAAAAATGACAAGAGTGGAAGACATCATGATCAGAGTTAAATCCCTGAAATGGCAATGGGCTGGACATACTGCCAGAAGGACAGATCATCGATGGACAGCCGAAATTTTAGATTGGATTCCAAGGGACAGGAAAAGACCCAGAAGAAGACCACATGGGAGATGGGTGGATGAAGTTCGAAAGTATGCAGGGGTGACATGGAGGAGACTGGCACAAGACAGACCGTTGTGGAGGAAACTTGGGGAGACCTTCGTCCAGCAGTGGATTGATAATGGTTAACAATGATGATGATGATGATTTATGAGCATATGGATGATATGAATCATATGGTATGATCACAGGTACGTATGCTGATTTTCTGTAAACTATATAACCTAATGTGTTAGATCGTTTTATAATCTGCACATCAAGATAAACCAAGGCATTCTGCTGTTCAAATTCAATTCAATTCAATGGACGAATGTTCTTCTTTAAATTTTCTAGCTAAGTCTTCAAGTTCTGTAGAATTCAATTTTGATAAGATGAAAATATCATCAACCTATCTACAGTATATTAATGGTGGTGCATTCAAGTTTTTATCACTTTAGATTCAATATCTGTCATAACTTCTGCAAATAACGTAGATAAGGGTGATCCCATAGGTCCTCCTGTATTTTGCTTAAAAATAATATCTTCAAATGCAAAAAAAAATATTTCCATATATATATAAAACATTACATTTTTTAACTCCTATACCTGTATTCCTGTTAGAATTTTTTGTTGTATTAGTTCTTGAGTAATGATGTTTATTGCTGGAGGGACAGGAGTGTTTGGATACAAAGCCTCCTGTTCCTCAAGCATCCATACCGGCCATTTTGTAAAACTGCAAATTTTATTTAATATTTTTAATTAAGTGAATAAAATCATAAGTATTTCTCAAACTCTATTGTTTTTTCATAAATCTGGGTGCTAGAAATTATAAATATTTTTTTCCAATGAATTCAAGGGTGAGTTCACCTTTAATACAATCAACCTCATTGGTGCATCATATTTATGAGTTTTAATCTTGGCAAAAAATTTTCTAGCTAAGTCTTCAATGACACAGCAGATAATGAGAACGATCAGTGACCCAGTGATACAACGACCTTTTTGGAAACGCAAAGATCGTACGCTACTGAGGATGACTCACAAAATGAAGAGTTGAAACTAGTTTAGTTAATGAAACAATACAACGTGTGAAACAGTAATAAGTAACATTGTATACCAATGTGCATAATACCATGCAATTAGCCACGTATTGATGTAGAGCATTTATTGAATATTTGACTCACAAACCACATGCTTGGCAAAAACTTTCGGTCTACATACTCCCCATTGGTGGGAAGGTTTTCTTAATTTTGTTTGGTAATGTACTATGATTTCTTATCCTTGCTAAGTATTTTATCTGGTTTTCAGTTGGGTCTTTATTGATAACTGTACAGATTAATTCTTCTATTGCTTTAGGCATTTTGTTATTGTAATCATCTGTGTTCATTGGAACTATCTGCCCTGACTTACCTGCTTCACAAAATTTAATGTTATTATTGTCTTTCAGCATCAATAATTGCTTCTTTTCGCATGGTAGCTTCTTCAAATGAAATTTTGTTTTTGTTTTTCATTAAATTCCTTTAGTATAATTCTATATAATTTGAATGTTATATCATCTTTTTCTGTACTTGGTAAATTCCTTATAACATCTTTCATTTGTGTGAATAATTCTTCAGTTCTAGGTAAGTGCTGTGAGAATGCATATTTTTTTTTCCGTTGCAAAACTGTTTGTTGGGAATAACTTAAATCTACTGATGATTGATTCAAAAAAACAGTATAGCTATTATTATTCTGTCCTGGTATGTGTTTTTCATCAAACAAATTATGTAATTTCCTTGTAACATTCTGCCTTATATTTTTTTCCTCTGTACTCACAATTTCATTGATTTCCATAAGTGTAGTATCCAATATTATATTCTTCCATGTTTCAGCAAAATTTCTGTACTCTGTATTTTGTATAGAATGCCATAGGTACAAACATTTTTTATGAAGGTTTAATATATTAATTTTCTTTTCCCAATAATTTCCCCACTCAACCTCTTATTTTGACAAATCTGCATTATTTGGCTATCTTTATTACTTACCAGTTTATTTTTTAACCTTAGATATTTAGGGACCAAACCAAAATCTCTACATGGTACTAGAAATTCTTCTTGTGCTTCAGATTTTGCTAATTTAATTTTACTTTTTTTGAAATCTCTTATTCATTGAAATTCTTTTTTTTTTTTTGAAAAAATGTTCTGTAATGCATTTTTTAAATATTGAGGAGACACCTCACTCCTTCCAGAAATCACTGCTGTCTTTGTATGTCAACATATATCATGTATTCGTACAGCATTGCTAATGTCAAAATGTCATTTAGCTGCTTCACTATTAACGTGCTATTTAGACATAAATTAAATTCTGAGGTTACCCACCTTTTTTTCCCAAATATCATTCAGGAGGTTTTCTTCTCGTGTATACATTTCCAACACGTAATTTTGTTTGTCACTGCATGGTTCAAGGCTCAAGTACACTTCCTTTAAAACTCATGCAAACTCAAGATTTTTTCCCACAATAACTATATGCCAATTCAAATGTATCAGCCACAGTTACACAAACTTTACTCCCTAAAAAACTCTGATATCAAATTAAAACACAGTCCAATTTAAAAAAACCCTATATTACACACTTCCTAAAACTTCAAAGCTAAAAGACTCTAATCCATAATTATTTACAAATGAAAAACCCTAAGTTATCGAACAAACAATCCTGACCATAACATATACTACGATCCTCAATCATATCGGACCCCTCTCCACACAGCAACAACAGTTCTTTCCAAGCACTTTCAGCCTCTGCTGAGGCCATTATTAAAAAAATCGGAGTTTGCATGAGTGTCAAAGGAAGTGTACTTGAGCCTCAAACCATGCAGTGGCAAATAAAATCACGTGTTGGAAATGTATACACGAAAAGAAAACCTCCTGAATGATATTTGGGAAAAAAAGGTGAGTAACCTCAGAATTTAATTTATGTCTAAATAGCATGTTAATAGTTAAGCAGCTAAATGACATTTTGACATTAGCAATGCTGTACGAATACATGATATACACTATCTAGCAACAAGTAATTGGACACCCCTGCAATCGACGATATCTGCGGTCCTGATACACGTCACAGCCGCCGCCGTTAAATATTGTGTGGGAAACAACAACGCAACCAGTTGCATGCAAGATGCCACACAGTTTGGAGCTCTCTGATTTCGAGAAAGGTGTAATCGTCGGGTATCACAGAAATGGCCGATCCATACGTGACATATTCCAGCTAGTTGAAGTACCCAAAATCGACAGTGGCCTACGTGATTGGCAAGTGGAAGATGAGAGGTGACTGTCGGAATGTGCCCCGACCCGGCAGACCCACAAAACTGGGAGTTAGAGACCGACGGGTGCTGGCCAGAGAAATTCAGAAGAACCGCACTTAATCGATGGGCCACATCCACGCGGAGTTTCAACAGGTATTCGGGAGTGTTCTTTCGATGAATACCATCCGTAAGGAAGCCCATCTGCTCAGTTATCATGGACGTGCTGCCGCCTACAAGGCTTTGATCACCAAGTCCAATAGCGCTGCTTGGCTAACGTGGTGCACAGAACGTCTACAGTGGACCGTTGAACAGTGGAAACAGGTTATCTGGAGCGACGAATCAAAGTTCACCCTCTACCGTTCGGATGGCAGGGTCTGGGTTTGGCGTCTGTCTGGAGAACGCCTCCTGCCAGAATGTATTGTGCTAACTGTGAAGTTCGGCGGCGGTGGAATTATGCTATGGGGGTGTTTCTTCTGGTATGCAAGGGACCCTTGGTCGCAATTCCTGATAGACTCAACGCTGAGACCTACTACACCATTTTGGATGACCATGCGCTTCCTACGTTGTGGCAGTTTTACGGGGTGGACCCATGTTACTTTCGGGATGACAATGCCACCTGCCATGTTGTGAGGTCCAGCATGGCTTGGTAAGGTGAAAATGGGGTTAATCGAATGGACTGGCCTGCGCGGAGCCTGGAACTTAACCCTATCGAGCACCTCTGGGGCGAGTTGGAGCGTCAACTTAAGGGGTGCCCCCACCGTCCGAAATCGGTGAAGGAACTGACATGTCTTCTCCAAGCCGAGTGGAAGAAAATACAGCTAGCTGTTGTACAACGCCTGGTTGAGAGTATGCCCCGGAAGGTCGCAGCTGTAATCGCCGCTCGTGGAGGCTCCACCAACTATTGAAGGTGAATAAACTTCCATTTTTTTCTATCACAGGTGTCCAATTACTTGTTGGTAGATAGTGTATGTTGACATACAAAGAGAACAGTGATTTCTGGAAGGAGTGAGGTATTGCCTCAATATTTAAAAAATGCATTACAGAACATTTAAAAAAAAAAAGAATTTCAGCGAATAAGAGATTTTAAAAAAAGTAAGATTAAATTAGCAAAATTAGATTAAATTAGCACTTTCAGAACAATCACTAAATATACAATATTATATACAAGCTATTTACATTATACCAATATGATTCTAATTTGTATGCAGTGCATTTGCTGTACAAGACTTGCACCTCCTCAAAACATCAGTATCAAATTTCTGTTCAAAGCAAGGTCCTTGTTGATTAGATTTTATGATCAACAGATTTTCTAATGTTTCCTTTGACATTGTTGATCTGAACTGAGTACTGGACTTTGTCACATAACTGAATATCCTCTCACACTCAGCATTGCTGTGAGGGATTGTTAGTATAAGAAGCATTAAATGTGACAGCCTCTTGAATTTAAATTCTCCATTAGCACTTTTAAGTTTACCTATTAACTGCCCCTGAATATCAGCTCGCTCTTCAAGAATTTTGCCTGGAATATCTTCATGTTGAAGACAGCAAAACTCAAACTGGAGGATATCAAATGCTTCATCCTCATTTGAAACTTCTATTGCTCTTAGGACAAGAGAAGAGTACTTTTTCACAAAAAAACATACTATAGAAAATGAAGATTTCTCTATTAAGTGAATGTCAGCTACTTCTGCATTAATAAATACTTCATCATCAATAAGTGTTTTTGAAGCTTTTAAATCTGAAACCAATTTTTCAGTGGACCTACCAATACCTAAATCAGCAACTAAAACAGGCACTTGAAATAACGAACTTTCAATTTGATTGCTTTTGGCACTAAATAGTGTTACAACAAGTGGGTAGTATTTTTCAGACTTATTGCTGCTGTCTGTCGCAATGGAAAATGGGCCGTTCTACATAGAATGAATCAAGTCCATTTTTGAAGATTTCCCCATTTCGGCAACGACACACAATGTTTTTGTCCTGGCACATGCATAATTTTTTGCAATGTCGGGGAACATTTTCTTTAAAAGCACACTTGCATGGTCAGCACAGATTAAAAAGTAAGTTATGTTCCACGAGGAATGAAGTAAATAAGCACTCAGCACTGATAATGGCATCGGAAGAGGAACTATCTAGAGCAAAATTTAATGTTTTGTTATTTTCCACGCACTTAGAATTGTCCACGTGTTTTTGCGTATGAATGAGATTAACGATATCTCCTTTGCCCTTGTGGACAATGGAAAAATCACATCTACAAATAGAGCAAAAGGCAAATTGTTGGCCCTTCCTTGATTCAATTATACACGGATAATCTGTCGTATAACACTTCTTAAAAACAGACTGATATTTTCTACCAGCTATCGCTTGATTAAACACGTGCACAAAAAGTTCTCAGAAATTCCTGTGAAGACAGACGAAGTACATAAAACAAACCAAAACACTACTGCGCGCTTCCGATAGAAATCTGCGTCAGTACGTATGGTCAGAGTTTGCCAGAAAAAAAATTTAAAGGAGTATTTTTACTCCTTTGAAAAGATTTAAGGAGTAATTTTTAAAAGTGGGGAGTATTTTAGAAAAATTAACAGATGAAATAAAAAAAAACTTACAAAAATGAAAGGCAATTATGAAAAATCCAGATGTTTTTCATAATAAAAATTTCACTACCACTCAATGCATTTAGAATTTGGAACAGTTTTGCTTCTTATTTTAGTAATAAATATAATATTTATATTTTAAAACAATAACATTAAATTTATCATGTTTCGTAATGACCACACGCAACAGCAATGTATTCAAGAAGTGAATACATTGCTCTTTTGATATTCCTATAGATATCTAAAAATATCTAATAAACTTTTCAGCAAGTTCCACAGCATTTGTCTTTTGTTGACTCTGTGGCTGCACAACATCCAGTACTTAAATTTTCAGTTTGCTGATACCTTTGTTTTACTTCCCATTTCTTTATTGTTGCTTTTTTAAAATTTCTTTTTCTTTTTTTAATGCCCTTGGATGACAATTTCATCCATCATGCTGAAAGAACTTTCAGTCTGAGGATCATGAATGCATAATAGCTTTCACTATTTTAGATAAAAGATAAATACTGTAACTTTAAGAATATGGATACTTTTGAACAACATGCATCAATTCATACAAACTTTTCAGCTTCGTTACTTTCGTTTTCGGACCCCCCTTTATCAAGCTGAAATGCAAACTTTTTGGGGGCGAATATTTAAGAACACAGGACACATGTTCGCCACATCGTTCGGGGAAAAAAAAAAAAAAAAAAAATTGCAGTTACGGGAGAAATATTTGCTAAGTCCGATTTCCATTTTCGGACATTTTCCCTCCATTTTCAATGTGAAATACAAATATTTCTGAAATAAAATTATATCTGACAACAACACTAGGCAGAGGAAACATCGCGTGAAAAATTCCGTTTTTGAAAGTTTTAGGCGGAAAGCATCCTTCACCACTACCAATTGCCTCAACATTTCTGTTCAGTTATGCATCAATCTTTAGGACAACCCAAATTATGACAGAAAACGAGAAATTCCTCGAAGCCGTGACACTCTCATGCCTAAAGATTATGTACGGTACAGGGAATTTGCGCACCGTCGAATTTACGTTTTCGGAAATTTTTCTTCCGTTTTCAAACTGAAATACTAATATTTATGGAAGAAAATGACATATAACAATAATACTGAACAGAGGCAACATCGCAGGAAAACGAAATTACGATTACGGAATTTTTTTTTATTTTTTTACTTCCGTTTTTGAAAGACGAAATACCGTCCCAGTGCATATTTTTATATGTTGGTAAAATTCTTCGGTGCGTAGTTTAACGCGATTCTTGATGAGTATTTTTACGCGTTGGTAAAATTTCGATGTTTACTAGACGCGTAATTACGCATTTTGGCGAACTCTGCATACGGCGCACGCCAAGGCCAAGCCCGCTCCTACTCCGTGCCTGCAGCGCCAGAGATCATTAGTGGACAGAAGAGTAAACATCGCTGCCAACGGCGAAGCAAAACTGCTCGCTGCTGACTCAGAAAAGAATGGTTGCTTCTCCGCTAATGAACCGATGCCTCGGAGAACTTCGAACTTTTCCCCTGGTTACTTTTTAATTTACGCTACGGTAATGGAAGTTCACCGATGCCTTGGAAAACTTCGAACTTTTCTCATTACTTTTTAATTTACGCTACGGAAATCATGATGGAATCCGGCAATATTAATTTATATTCCGGAATTCCGGGAAGTGTAATAAAATCCGGCATTGCCGGCCTAAACCCGGAGAGTTGGCACGTCTGGAGCTTTCACACACACTTTCAATATGCAGTACAAAAATGATGAATTGAAATATATTACTGATGTAGTAAAAAATTACGGATATTCCAACAAAAAAAAATAAAAAAATGGATTAATGAAGTACAGAACAATTTTTCAAACATAAGAAGAAATAATAATAAGCAGATTAAATACATTGGATTTTTTTCGTACATAACCGGAATTTTGGAAGAAATTAATAAATTGTGTAATAAGTATAACTTACAATTAGGCAATAAAGTGCACACCATTAAAAATATTGTACTCAATACAAAAGAAAATAAGAAATGCTTAGATAGAGCTGTAGTTTACGAAATTTCTATAAGTAAAAGCCCCGCCGTATCGTATATAGGAAGCACTAAAAATAAACTAAAACACAGTCTACAACAGGATCTAAGAAATTGGCAAAAAAAGGAGCAAAAATTGCATTGGTCCAGTATTGTATAAAAAAACAATAACCAAAGTTTGATGAAATAAAAATGATCAAGAACTGTCATACGGAAAAGCATTTAAGACTAGTGGAAACAGTATTGATTGAGAAAAGCAGACACAGGTTGTGCAATTTTAACGATCCCAATAGTTTAAACATATACATACATACATACATACATATCACTAAGCTGTTCTCTGAGATTCAGAGGTTAGCAAAATTAACTACAATAGGCCATCAAACAGGTATTGCAGACACGAAAAGAAAAAGAATACTGTTGGGTCATCCGATAGATGGTGCCACTGTGAGGAATGGGAAGAGATTATACCGAGCGAGAACCAGAACATTCGCTGAGCTGGAGGGCAGTGATGGCAGATCGAAGATCGAAGTTGCGACACTCCTTGATAATGGCCTCGGCAGAGGCTGAAAGTGTGCGGAAAGAACTGTTGTTGCTGTTTGGGTAGGGGTCCGATATGATTGAGGATTGTAGTATATGTTATGGTCAGGATTGTTTGTTTGATAACTAAGGGTTTTTCATTTGTAAATAATTATGGATTAGAGTCTTTTAGCTTTGAAGTTTTAGGAAGTGTGTAATATAGGGTTTTTTTAAATTGGACTGTGTTTTACTTAGATAGTTTTTTAGGGAGTAAAGTTTGTGTAATTGTGGCTGATACATTTGAATTGGCATATAGTTATTGTGGGAAAAAAATCTTGAGTTTGCATGAGTTTTAAAGGAAGTGTACTTGAGCCTCGAACCATGCAGTGACAAATAAAATTATGTGTTGAAAATGTATACACGTGAAGAAAACCTCCTGAATGATATTTGGGAAAAATAAGGTGAGTAACCTCAGAATTTAAGTTATTAAATGATAAAATATGCTGTTATTGTCAAGTAAGGTAAAGGCAAACCAGAAATTCTACAGCAAAATCATAACAAATGCATGTCTATGATGAATTCAACATTCTGAAGCAACAGTTTAGTAACACAAGGTGAAGATAGACATACCTGATATTCTTGAGCAACAGTCATAGTAATGCATTCCATAGTGACTTCATCCAAATTGATACTATTACCAAATATGTTCTTTATGCAGAGTAAAAAGGATGGTATGTTATCAGACCTTTTCAGAAAGTTAAGCAGATGCGCAGCTGAAGTGATCACAGAAGTAGCATTTAACCCATATTCCTAGTATCAAAAAACACAAGTAAAATAAAACAAAAATCAGATGGCATGACTTCACTCTAATCACATTAATTAAAGGATGGATAAGTAAACACAAAAATATGCAAAAAGTCTGTTTAAAATTTATAATAATACAACATACATATTTCTTTTCTTATGGCTAAAGAAAATCATCCTTATTATTATTTAAGCTGACAAAATAGAACTTCTTTCTAATCTCTCTCTCTCTCTCTTTCTCTGACTTAATTACAGCATCACCCCAACAATAATATAGGACAACAGTTTTACCTAAATGATGAACACAATGGAGAGAAGAATGAATATTTTGAAATTTTTGGATCAATCTATGTAAAACTCCTATGAGCTTTTCTTCAAGATTTAAATCCAGGCTTACTGAACACAAATCTATGACTATCTTATGGTCACTGAGGTAACTAAAAATCACATCAAGATGCAAGTCATTGGCTGCTCAGCTCCAAAAGTACAAAGAAATGTCTCAAAAATCACTTTACACGAACACAGTCCCTCATATTTACAATTGGCCATAAGGAAAGTAAAGAAACCTACAAAAAACAATAATAAATAAAAATCATGAAATTTAAAAGTGATGCTACACCACAAAAAATTAAATTCCTGGTGGTTTACAAAAACATTTGTTGGCTTTCATTCCAGTTGAAATGTTACACTATTTGTTCTTTGCAGGAAAATGAACCTGCATCAAGCATTTTTGTAATGCAGTATGAACACATCTGATACTTTCTAAAAATCATTTTGAATACTTCATCTGGCATTTTCTAAAAATCAGTTTGAATACTTCATCTGACATTTTCTAAAAATAATTTTTAATACTAAATATAGCGTGTTTTAAATACTATGAGAACATTGTCATATTCTAAAATAAGCTGCCTGTTAAAATAAGATCTATCCTGTGGAATTCCATATTTTAGAAAAACATATTACCAAAAAAATGCCAAAACAGATAACACTGGTTTATGTCTTGGTGATATTCGTGTGTGCAGATTGCTGTATGCTGATGACACTGTCCTGTTGGCAGAGAGCAAAAGTGAGTTGTAGAGTATGTTGTCCCAAATATATGAAGTTTGCATGAAATTCAAACTGAGTATAGATAAGGAAAAAACCAAAGTTATGGTTTTTGAGAGAGGAACTGGTAGTACTGAATGTAATGTAAGTCTAAATGGCACAGTGATTGACCAGGTGAATGAGTTTGCGTATTTAGGAAGCATGTTTGACAGATAAACCAATTGGATGGTGAAATTAGTAGGGGAGTGAATTCTTCATTGAAAGTCATGGCTGCTTTGGGAGGTTTTTACAGGAATGATGGGTTCTCAAGAGAGTTCCAAATGACTGTGTATGAAAGTGTAATTGCTCCTACTCTGGTGTATGGCAGTGAAACATGGGTACTGCAGAAGAAACATAGGAATCGTTTGTGTGCTGGAGAGATGCATTACTTATGGGGTTTGTGGCAAAACACATTCTGATTGTGTGAGGAATGAAGATGTGTTGCAGTTGTGTAATGTGAAGCAAAATATTGTTAGCAAGGTGGAGACTAATATGCTTCGGTGGTTTGGCCATGTTGAAAGAATGAGTGATGAGATGCTTACTAAGAAAATCCCAAGTGGCAGAGGAAGGTCAAGGAAGTCATGGGAGGATCAGATTCAGGAGTGTCTGCATGAGAAAAAGATTATGAGTATGAAGTATAGAAGATCTTGTGTATGGTGCATGATGGATGTCAGTGAAGCCCGAGTTTTATGTCCAGATCAGTGTAAATGGAAAAGTTTGATACGGCAACAGTAAGTAAAAATTATCTAGTAGTTTGTATTTCTTTGTAGAGCTAACCTCTGAATCTCAGAGAAAGCTTAGTGATATGTGTGTATATCACAACAAAATATACTGGCAAATTATATTTCACCAAATCAGTATTTATTTTGCTCAACTTTTCAGTGGGAAAACTACCCTGCATGGCCAACTACTATGAACACACAAAAAACAAGGAACACTGCTGTTAACATCGTGAATGTGCAAATGCAGTGACTGATGACATGCTGCCAGGGCATATATAGAAATTTTTTAAGGAGGAAGGGGGACAAAATAAAAGTTAATGAAAAAAAAAGATTAAAATATTTCTAATGTAAATTGGTGAGTGTTTTTAATTAAAAAATTAAAAAACAGTGACTGTGACTGAAATTAATTTCTTCTTTAGAAATAATTGACAAAAAGTATGTAAATCTAATTTTTTTCACTTATCTATTTTTGAAAAAAATAAGATTTCTTCTTTTGGTCACATTTCTAAATTTCTCAATGACTTCTTTGTCTTCAACATGAATATCCCTATGAACAGATAATAAAGCTACCCCATTCAGTCTCATGACTCAGATGTATTATTCCTCAAATAAGATTTCAATCTACGAAAACTGGAAAAACTTTCCACTGACACTGTGGTTAGAGCACGGATTGCTAAGATTTGAAGAAAAACAGGTGTACTGGGGAATAAGTTCTTATAGCACGATACCAAGCTTTTGACCGCATTTTTGGGATGCATGTGTTCTTTTCTCCTTCAGCATTTTTCGCACTATAATCCGTACTTATTTTTTGTTCTGTTATGTTAGAATATCCAAGATTGGATTCATGAATTTTCAGGGAGAACAATATTTGAGAATAGTCAATTTTCACAGCAAGAACTAGCAGAATGTTTAGCAATGACATTAGCATTTCTTTTTGAGACTGAAATCTTTCACTTAATGACTACATTACACAAGAACATTTGCTCTGTTTCATCAAACAATGAAATGCAAGTTTAATGTGGGCATGTAGTTTGTATGGCTGCCATCTTCCTTACAGAACTTTCTGTTCTTCATGTTATATTCAACCAAGCGGTTGAAGGCAACTGATTGCTGGCCTCCTACTCGACATACATTTCAAATACACTTCACCAGAACAAATAGATATCTAAAAATTTAAGACTGCTAAAAAGTTCATACCCTGCCACAAGTTGCTGTCCCTGAAACTTCAGGGACAGCAACTTGTGGCAGGGTATCACTTCTTGGAAGTACTGAAAGGCTTCATCACCCATGCAACAAAGTTTAACATTAATCTTTAAGTAGTCATTGGAAGTTTTGGCATGTAGTAGCAGTGCTGTACTACAGCCAAACAAGGGTTGAAACTTCACGTTACACAGAATTTAACATCTGAAGGAGCTTCTGTTAATACGTTGAAATATCCTGTGTTACTAGTTGCTATCTTTGGAACCTTAG
The DNA here is from genome assembly GCA_039090855.1 of Macrothele yani. Taxonomy (NCBI): domain Eukaryota; kingdom Metazoa; phylum Arthropoda; class Arachnida; order Araneae; family Macrothelidae; genus Macrothele; species Macrothele yani. The sequence continues at coordinate 84,093,059 of CM077012.1, forward strand.
TTGTTATCTTCACTTCTTGGAAGCATTGAAAGGTTTCATCACCCGTGCAACATATTTCAACATTAATCTTGAAATAATCACTGTAAGGTCTAGCACACATTAGCAGCACTGCACCATACCTATATTCGGGCTGAAAACGTTTTCTTGTTACGCAGAGTTCAACATTTGAAGGAACACCTGTTACTACGTCAAAATGTTTCTGTACATAAAGTGAACTGTTTTAAAATTAAATTCGATGAGAATTTAAAAGACTGAATCAACACCTAACTCTAAAATGTAATAAAAAATCTATTATGAATGTTAAAAAATCCATCCAAAAATAACTCAAAATTGCTCACATTTTAGATTGAGTTATTTTTATGAGTCAATTATCACGGTAAATCTCATTGAGGAATACTTGATAATGTAAAATGTTCCTAGATTAGAAGTTGAAGATATAAAAAGAACAATTCTCTTCATAAATAATAATAACTATTTTCAATATAAAGGTCAAATCTATAAACAGCAAAAGGGAGCTCCCATGGGATCCCCATTATCGGGACTCCTTGCAGAGGTTGTATTACAGGATATAGAATAAAAAAATTTGCAAAGTAACACTGGAGCAGCCCGCTACTTTTCGGTAGATATGTGGATGATATCTTCATGATTTGGAACAAAGGAATGGCAGAGCTACAGCAGTTGGTAGAAAATTACAATAGTGTATATAATGAAATTACAGTTTCTGCTGAAATTGAGGTTGACAATAAGCTTCCATTCTTAGATATCTTATTTAGAAATAATCGAGAATTACCAATCACGTACCAGGTTTATCGTAAACCTGATTTTTGCGGCAAATATAATACATGCAAACTCTGTGCATCTAAACAATTATAAAAGACCTGCATTAATATCATATGCCAAACAAGTATATACTCATTCACTGGACAATAAAGCACTGCAGAGAGAGTTACAGTGGATCCGGAATACAGCTAAACAATTTGGTTATGAACCGAAAACAATTAACAATATTATCTAACAGGGGAACCCTAATAAAGCAATAATAACTCTTAAAACAAGACCAAAGGTGACATACTGTGGAAGTCTACTATATATACCAGAAGTATTCTAAAAAATGTGTGTTTAAAGTATCACTTGAGCTTTGGGACTAAAGTACAAGATACCATCACATAATTAATATCTCAAGTGCATGAGCACATATCTGCATTGGATAAGGCAGGGGTATATAGTATACCCATTAAAATTAAGAAAACCTGATTATATCTCAATATATAGGCAGTACAAAAAGGAATCTCAAAATTAAATTATGTAAGGCACATGGGCACTTGGCATAAAAAAGAAAACAAAACATCTTTTATAGATTACTGCCTTACAAACAAAGCTATGCTGATGTGGAAAGACACAACTACAATACTACTGGCCGAAACTGTTAGGATCAAGAAGACATACAGGCATAACTGTAACAATAACACCCCATTAACTCTGCCCTATGCTTGGAAGAGCTTAATCAAAATAGAAGATTATGTCAAAAAACAAAAACAAAAAAAGAAGAGATAAATTACAACAATGTCTAATGACTAAGAGTGCAGCGTTCACAAGAAGCTGCCAGGCGGAGATGGATGGCATACCCATGTGTCCCGAGAACACACAAGCACTGACCTAATTGACATCACATCGTACCCAGTCCATTCGTAATACCACTGCTGAAGATGTCAGGCTATTTCTCGTGTGAAACGCATTTGGAGTAGAAGGGATTAGACCAGCAGTGGAGGGGGTGCTCAAGTGGCACCCATGTGAGCAATTTCTTGAGTTATTTTTAGACAGCTTTGGATTTTTTAACATTCATAATACATTTTTTAATTTTTTTTATCAGATTTTAGAGTTGTGTTGATTCAGTCTTTTAAATTCTCATCCAATTTGATTTTAAAACAGTTCACTTTATCTACAGGGACATTTTGACATATTAACAGATGCTCCTCCAAATGTTGAACTCTGCACAACAAGAAAAAAATGTCAGCCCTCATATAGCTGTGGTGCAGCACTGCTACTGTGTGCTAGACCTTACAGTGATTATTTCAAGATTAATGTTAAAATATGTTGCACAAGTGATGAAACCTTTCAGTGCTTCCAAGAAGTGAAGATAACATCTAAGGCTCCAAAGATAGCAACTAGTAACACAGGATATTTCAACATATTAACAGAAGCTCCATCAGATGTTAAATTCCGTGTAATGTGAAGTTTCAGACTTTGTGTAGCTATAGTATAGCACTGCTACTACATGCCAAAACTCCCAATGACTACTTCAAGATTAATGCTAAACTTTGTTACATGGGTGATGAAGCCTTTCAGTACTTCCAAGAAGTGAGGATAACAACTGAAGTTTCAGGGACAGCAACTTGTGGCAAGGTATGAACTTTTTAGCAATCTCAAATATTTAGATATCTATTTGTTCTGGAGAAGTATATTTGAAACATAGGAGGCCACCAATGAGCTGCCCTCAACAGCTGGGTCGAATATAACATGAAGAACAGAAAGTTCTGTAACATAGATTACAGTTATACAAAATGACTCCATTACATCATCACAAAAGGTATAAAAATACTTTGGTATAGATGCTCTTCTGGAGTTCTACGAGGATTGTACCGAAAGTAATGCAAAAGTGGGCATAACTTTTTTGTTAACTGACAGAGGTCGTTCAAATTGCACATGTTGGTTGAGTAACTCTTTCTTTATACAAAGGTGCTACTAAACATAGTCTCTATCACAAGTGGTGCATTTGTGCCATCGTTGAACCCAACTCTCGAATACTCTTTGAAAAAGTTCAGGTGTGGACTGTTGAACTCACTTCTTCACAGCCACTTTCACCTTGTCTGTGTCATCAAATCATTGTTCCCAGAGACTGTCCTTTATTGGACCAAACAGTTGGAAGTCAGAGGGTGCCATATCTGGGCTGAATGGTGGAAAACCGACCAGCCTAATTTGCTGATCGTCTGATTTGTTGCCAAAGATGTGTATGGTCTCACATTGCCATAGTGAATGTGGATCCTTTTCAGATTCTTGTTTAGTCTCTTTCTAATTATGGCTTTTTTAAGCTTCTTGAGTGTCTCAATGTACTGGCCATGGTACAGTCACGTTCCAAAAAATCAAGGAGAATGACACCCCTGTCATTCCCAAAAAATAATCACCATGACTTTCTGTGCTGATTGCTGGCCCTTGAACTTCTTAGGCCTTGGTGAAGAGGTGTCACACCATTCCATGGATTGATTCTTCATTTCCAAATCATAAAGATACACCCACATTTCATCAGGGTTCGCCAGGGTGGGTCCAGTTGAAAAAACCCACAAAAAAAAAAAAAAAAAACCCACCCGGGCTTTTTCAACATTAGATTCTGTTTGTGTTTCTACAATATTCTAAATTTAATTAGCACCCAATAAAATATTTTCTTTTACAATTAATAACAATAAGAATAATGACTAGATTCTCTTTCTTACTTTCTTCTCAAAGGTGATGGTTTGCCGATTTTATTATTTAGCAACGCAAAACTAACCTTTCAGATCAGCTGACAAAGCAACTGATCTGAAATAAGAAAATTAAATAATAATCCTGAAAATAATAAATGGTTGCATATAAATAGTTTTCCACCACTAAAGAATAACTATAGAATAGACCAACATTATCTATTCATACTATAGAAGAAAAAAATAGAGAAACAGAATGTAACATAATTAGCTTCTAACTAAAATATTATCTTTAAATAAAATTTGCCTGAGATATTATTTGTGTTTGGCATGGTATGTAAACTGAAAGGTTTTTAACTGCTTACAAAGATTACCTAAAAATTAAACAATGGTACAGATAATAAAGTATTTTTGCTTTGTATCTTATTAGAACCTCAAAAGCAGGCTGAAATTAACACAGTTTCATGAGCCACACAATTTGAGTATTTTCAAACCTCTGAGTTTTTCTGCAAAACAGCTACATTTAAAATAATTAATGTAATCTCAGTGATTTTAGCCAGAAACAAAATTACCAATCTACAGGTAATTTTGATCCATGCTGTGATCTTAAAAATGTATAAACTGTTTTGCGGCTTTTCTACCCCAAGCCTATTTTGTAACTTATTACAAACTAGTTGAAACATTAAGAAAATTCTCTCAATGGAGGCAGATGAAGATGGTGCTGAATGTAGGCATACAAAAAGTCACAAAATCCTGCATGCAATTTTGAATTTGAACTCTTTACAGACTTTTTTGGAAAGATTTGCCATCATTTTATGGAAGAAAATTGGCCGATGACACTTTCGTTCATTATTGATGTTAGGTAAATAGTCTGTGTCATTAATTTTGAAAGCCATTACACCAGGCAAATACATGGTCGTATCAGAATAATATGACTACCTACCTAATAGTGGGAATAACCACCTTTGGCCCAGATGACAGCGGCAAGACGGCGTGGCATAGATGCAATGAGGTCCTGGAAGGTTGCCCGATGTACACGTGCCCATTCGGACTGCAGCAGAGCACAGAGGAACCGGAGATGGCATGGTTGTAGGTCGGCATGCTGAACTTGTCGATCCAAATAATCCCGCAAGTGCTCTATGGGATTGAGGTTGAACAATTTCCCCGACTAAGGGAAAACGGAGACATCGCTGCTGTGTTTCTGGAACCAGTCATGCATCCCCTTAGCGACATGGTAGAGAGCACTGTCTCATCACCACCAGGGTAAACATCCAACATGAAGGGATGCATGTGGTCAGAGAGGATGGACAGGTAGCCATTGGCATACAGTGACCCATCCAGTGGTACCAGTGGTCCCAGGGGGCATACCAGGAAAACATCTCCAGACATGCACACTGCCACTGCCGGCCTGTACTTGACGGACAAGCGTGTCTGGGTGTTGGTTTTCGCGTGTCTGACACTGTGTCCACCACCTCCCATCACTTCTGTGGAGTAGAAACCTTGATTTGTCGGTGAAGGCAACCTTTTCCCACTCTTCCCCTGTCCAATGATGGTAGTCTCATGCGAACTGCAGGCATCGTTGCCGATGGACCTGGTTTAACATGGGCACCTTGATGTAACATTAGCTCCGGAGACCCATGTGTAAAAGGGCTTGCTCTACTGTTATTGGGGACACATACCTGGGTGCTCCAACATTTATTTGCGTGGCCAAGTGCTGCACTGTTGCACGTCGATTGCCCTTTCCCAGTCGACGTTCTCCTCTGGGGTCGATGGCTTTTTAGGTTCCACAGTTATGTTGTTGGGAGATACTCGGTGTGCCAGCGGTCCATTCTTGGTACACCCTTAATGCTTTTACCCTTGGCACAGTAACCAATGATCATTCCTTTTTGAACATCTGGAAAATCACTACCTCTGTCCATTGTGCTCGCGTTACGCTCTATAGCTCATCTGTCCTGGCCAGCCGCTTATATCTCCGTGTGGTTGACCTTGTCACATGCAGTCTGTGACACGTCTGGGCAAGTACACAGTGATTCCGGAGGTGATCATATTATTCGACTGTGTAATCAGGGTGAAATCTGGATATCCACTCTTCTGCAATACTCTCCTGTTTTTGGCTAAGTTTCTGACCTCTGTATTTTGGATCCATGAGGTTTGCTAGAAAATGTGGTGCAAGATTTGCTTGTTCAAAACTTTTTTAAAATGTAGATGGTAGGGCTGCAAGACTTCTTCTGGTAGTTTGTATTTCTTTGTGGAGATAACCTCTTAATCTCAGAGAACAGCTTAGAAAATCCAGCCATATTTCAACAGCAACTGAAATAGATGTTGTGTCTCTCTGAACAATGTGTCCAGTGCACTAGCACCAACGGATAACTGCTTTTCCAGATTCATAGCTTCACGGTAAATGCCCATGTTATCCAAGATTTTTTAAATAGATTGATCAAATTCTTCAATACTCTAAAGATATTTCTCTGTATTTGTGATAATTGGCCACAAGTGTTTTAACACAGTCAGGATGAGAGTTGTACCTTGTTTCGTTAGGTAGTTGCAGCATTAAGCCAGACTTTTCTTTGAACCATCCATGTGGTTGATGTTGGCCTACATTACAAAAATATTTTTGCACATCCACAATCTGCTTTAAAACAGTCTTTGGGGAAACATCTTTTTCTACCAAATTCAATGGATGTGCTGAGCATCCATATTATCTTATGAGAGTTGGATATTTTTCATTTCAAATTTTACACTTTCTTTTTTTTTTTTTGTAAGTTACAACAGTAAAAACAGGTTTTCCAAATATTTCTTTGCATTCAATATTTGCTGTTCTCTTTTCTGATCCAGTATCATCAGCATACAGCAACAAACTTTCTGTTCTGGTACGGGCACTAATAGCTTAGATTGGCTCATTCTTCACCCTGAACCAGCCATCCATGGTGAGATTCAAACTGCCTAATTTTATTTTTCTGAAAGCTGAGATTCAATTTCTTCTGCTGCAGTATCAATCAGTTTTCCACCAATGGCTTTCGCTGAGGGTGGTTGATATCCACGTCTCAGTGTTTAGATCATAATTTTAAACTGATCCAACTCTGCTGCATTAAATGGTATGTCAGCAGCATAAAAAAGAATCAGCCACTGTTTTATCAAGAGATTCCTTTTGTGGTTTTAGGGCAGAATTTACTCATTGATTGATGCTTCTTTGTTTTTCCAACAGTACTAGAAAAATCCCAATAAAACCCGAAAAAGCCCAATAAAACCCGAAAAATCCAATAAAACCCGAAAAAAAGTACAACCTAAGTGGGCTGGGTTTTTTCAAATCCTGCATTTCATCCCTTCACCAGATCAGAAAAAAATATGTCTTCATTGGCTTCAAACGCTTCCAGCAGATCAGAGCAGACTTCCACCCTTCTCTCCTTCAAATTGGGTATCAACTGCCAGGGTACCCACTTTGCACACACTTTCCAATACCCTAAGTTTCCCCCGTCTTTTGTATGGCATTGTGACCACAGACCAGTTGTGAAACAAAGCTCATGGATTGTGACTCATCTCTCTGCACGAATTAATTCATCCACTCGCTGACGATTCGTGTAAGCGGTCACAGATGATGGTCTCTCACTGCATAGTTTATCTTCAATGCTGGTTTCCCCTTCTTTAAACTTCTTCATCCATCTGTGCACATTGCTCTTGTCAATGGTGTCATCTCCATAAACAATCTTTAGCCTTCTGTGGATGGTGGACAGCCTGCACCCTTTCTTTAAAAGTTAAAAGTGCCCTAAAGGCAGGGTGGTTGGGTGGGCATGGGTGGGACTCTAAGTGTAGCCACCTCCACGTGGTGAGTCCTGGGTAGTTGATTTTACAGCTAGTGAAGAGATACACGAAGAAGTAAAGTGCCCCACAAAATGTACTGTAAGGTATAGAGCATGTTTGGGATGCGGAAATAGCTGATCTTTAGGCAAATTTGCGATTATTTCACGAGTTGTGCGCAGACACCAGATGCCTTTTAATAAACCCAATTTTTTTTTCTGTGTATATTACTAATCGAAATCTAAAACGTTATCTGTACCCAATTATTAGAACACTTAAAAAAAAACGGGAAATTTTTTGAAATGTAAGATTTGTGTAAAAGTTTCGAACTTTCAGGCGATTGCGCAGACTGAAATATACGATTATAATTTTTTAATATTTTCTCTTGATTAGCATGTGGAACCACAACTTTTGACACATACCCCTTGGTCATATAAAAAAATTCGCAAATTTCGCTCCACCCTACTCTCTCTATATATGTATTAGGGGGTATGCAAAAGTTTCCGCCGTTTTAAGGAGAAAGGAGACACGAGCAATCAGGAAACCAGTACACATTTATTCAACGAAATATTGCCCGTTAGCATAAATGACCTTTTGCCATTTTTCAGGCAACAAATGAATGCCCTTGTGATAGAAAGACTTGGGTTTTGAGCTGAAGAATGCAGTGACGAAATTTTCCACCTATGGAACTGTGGTGAACTGCTGTTGGGCTAGGGCACATTACATAGAGCAAAACAGATGAAAGTCTGAAGGTGCAATGTCTGGGGAGCAAGCCGGGTGCAGTAAAACCTCCCAGTGTAACTGTGCAAGGGTTGATTTCGTGGTGGCACCGAGTAACAGGATGACTGGGCGGCATCCTTTACCTGTCCATGGGCATTTTTGCTTGATTGCTGCATTCAGTTTCAACAACTTATCGCTATATCATTGTGCCGTGATTGTTTCGCCTGGTTTCAGAAGTTCAAAGTACAGCACTCCATACATATCCCACCACACACACAACAGCACCTTTTCCCCATGGATATCCTGTTTTGCAGTGGATGTTGATGGCTGGCCTGGGTCAACCCAGGATCACTTGCGTACGAGGTTGTCGCAACAGACCCATTTTTCATCTCCGGTGACAACCTTCCACAAGAAAATTTTCCCTTGAAACTTCTTCAGCAACAACATGCAGATGCCCAATCATTGACCAATGTTATGCTTTGTTAAAGTATGTGGAACCCACTTACCAACCTTCTGGTTATTCCCCAAGGCCTGTAGATGCCATACCACTGTCGATTGAGCCACTTTCAAACGTTTCGCCAGTTGCGTGGTCGATTGTGTGGCATCCTCTTGCAACAGGGATTCCAGCTCCTTGTCTGCAAGCTCCTGCGGTCTATCTGCACGTGGGTTGTCTTCCAAGCTTAGATCACCTTTCTTAAACCTGGCAAACCATTCTCGACATGTCTGCTCACCCATAACTGTTTTGCCATACGCCTGACATATCGAACCGTATGCTTCACTTGCACTTTTCCCTAAATTAAACATGAATAACAAACAGTGCCACAAATGAACTTTATCGACTGCCATGTGCTTGGCTTCATGTACGAACCAACAGCATGGGTTGCTGGCCAGTTAGACCCCTACAGCGCCCGCTAGCGGGGGCAGCGGAAACTTTTGCATACCCCTAATATATATATATATATATAACAAACACTGCAAGCAAATGAACACAATGGGTATCTCACTTATCCACGTAGTTCCTGTGCAAGTCAATCTTCATATCTTAGGAGAAGAAGCTTTTCGGCTGCTCTCGAATCCAGGTCTACACCACTTCCTTAACCTCATCATCAGAGGCCAACCTGTGACTATGTAGAGCCTCTTTAAGTGGACCGAAGACGTGATAATAGCATGGTGCCAGATCAGGGCTGTAAGGGAGATGTTCAAACTTCAGTTGTTGCATTGCCTCCACTGTTGCCGCCACTACATGGGGATATGCATTATCATGGTGCAGCAAAACTGTTTTTGACAACATTCCCCTTCTTTTGCTGTGAATTGCAGGTTTCAGTTTCTCTCTAAGCATAGCACAGTATGTTGCACTGGTCACTGTCCTGAAATCTGTGTTGCTGAAAATGTGCCAGAATAGGACCGTTCATGTCCCAAAAGAAGGTCAGCATTATCTTCTAAGTAAAGAGCTGTTTGAAATTCTGTTTTACTGTAGAAGATGGGTGTTTCCACAGCATGCCTTTTCTCTTGCTTTTCAGTTCACAGTGGTGAACCCATGTCTCATTGCTGGTGACAATCTGCTCCAAAACATTCGGATCTTCATTACATCTCAGGAATTGGGTTGCAACTTTCAGGTGCTGTTGCTTGTACAGATCAGTAAGTTGTTTGGGTACTCATCTTGCACAAACTTTATGGAACCCCAAGGCATCATGCACTGTGGCATGTACATGGATCCATACCTGATATCCAAATGTGCAGCAGCAGCAGTGGACAATGTAATCTGTCGGTCTTCTCTGACCAAGACATTTGTCCTGTCGATTTGGGCCTGTGTGCACGATATTGATGGCCGACCAGATCAAGCTTTATCAGTTAAATTTGTTCTTCTCACTTTAAACGTTTCTACCCACTCAAAAACTTGTTGAGCCATGCTGTTTTTACTTACGCACTTAGCCAACATCCTTCAGTGAATTTTAGCAGGTTTCACTCTTTCTGCCCAAAGAAATCTCATTACGACACGTTGTTCAACAATGGTGCAATCTCACAATGAAGCATCCATGTTTATATCTGAACTTTGACTTCAACTACACTAATGACACAGCACTGGGCTTGGTGTGTCCAAACTACTAATAAGCCATTGCAAACATGTTGTATTGCATCAGTTTCTATCTGTTGCAGTTACCAAGCCCAACCCACTTGGAAGAACCGAACAGTCATAAGCCAGTGCTTAGACCACTGCGCCAGTGGGACAGCAAAAATCTAGCTTTTTCTGCAAGGAATCCTCTGTTACGTATAGATGTACTGCACGATATACATGTGTAGAAAACACCAATTTGTTTCCATGACTTTTCTTTATGACTTGTCAGCAACATGACACCTACTCGGTTTCTTTCAATTGCATGGAGAAAATTCACCAAAATCCATGATCGTCAACTAGCTGATGATGTCACATCTTAATGTTTATGCTCCTTTTGTCCTGATGAAGCCGAGCTAAAGGCTCAACAAAACATTAGATCTTAAAATAAAATATTTAATTGTGAATAAATGTTTCTTATTTATTCTATAATTTCACACATGGTTTAATCCTTTAATTCCACTAATATTATATTAACCAACTTGGTGAAGTCACCAAGTTGGCCGACTTTCACAGGGTGATCCAGTTGTACTCTACAGAGAGATCTACTGGGAGGAGGGGATATACTGATCTGAGGGATATAAGCTCAAGTTTTAAAGCTACAGGAGGTTGCACTTAATTTACACTCACCTGTGTTTTGCATAACATCCCTAACTTTCCTAACTAGAGCCATGAATAACCAAACCTGAGTAAAATTAAAAAAAAAATCATTTATGCAATTTTTTTATATAATTCAACTGTTTTGAAAGCCCAATTATTTCTTAATGTAAATCACACTCAAAAGTTTGCCCTAATTAGTGCTGGAAACTTTTTAAATTATGCTCATAAAATTATATTATGATATACCCCCAAATTTTAATTTATCTTTATATATATTAAGAATCAAACAAGAAGAAACAAAAAGGGAAGGAAACACTGAAAAACAAGTTACTAGTAAAGTGATAAGCCAAAATGAGCACAAGCTGCAGTTACAATGAACTGGAATGAAAATAAAAAAAAAAAAAAGAAAAGAAAAAAAGCTAAACCACTGATGAAACCTATTGAAGGTGCTGTCGTCATTGCATTAAACTTTTTCTGTTTATGGAGTGTTTCTTTCTGAAAGCCAGAAAGACTCCTTTGATTTTTTTTTTTTTTTTGCAGTAAGCACCCAAACACAGCAAATAGCTCTAATCTCAACTTAGTATGCTCAGTAGATATGTCACTAACTCACTATTATATGCTATGCTACAAATAAATAGTCCAATATAATAATGATAATTTTACTCACAAAATGACAGAATCGTACATAGTTGTTTGCATTATTTACATGAAATGTTCATGTCTGGCTTTACTATGCAAAAACCTCTTTATTGCTTCAGAAATTTTTTTTGTGCAATATCGTTTTCAATAGAAATGATGGATAAAGCTGATAGCTGTTCCTGCATTGTTGTGGATCTCAATTAAGTCTTTATCAGCTTTAATTTATTAAAACTTCTTTTCCCGCTTTCTACAGACAGGAATTGCAATATTCGAAAGCAAATCCTACACTTGGGAAAACAATGAACCATATCATGCTGGAATATGAAGTTTAGAGCTTCTATTGTAGTAGCTGAGCTGCATTTGCTCATAAGTGCTTGCAAATGCTGCAGCCCTTCAAACAGTTGCTCCCCATCGATATCTTTTTCTTCACTGTCAGCATCCTTAAGGAATTTTTCTAACTGAATACACTTTTCTTTTAAAGAATCCCCTGTCAGGCAATTTCTTCAAATTATAAAGGAAACCCGAAGCGTTGTAAAGTTTTTGCAACTGAGTAAATCTTTCCTGAATGGCAAACAATGCGCTATCAATGAGTGGATAGAAAACCGTTGATTTATATATGGTTCGCAATCTGTAGGAGCTTTGTTGCAGTTTTCATAGTAAAAAGTGTTTTATTCTGCTTTACCCTAGGCTGTGGGAATTCGGGATTTATTTCCAAGATGTAAATAACAATAAGGCTTGTCACTCAAGCCTTATTGTTATACACTGAGTAGCCACTTTATTATGACCACCCCCTCAGTACTTCGTTGGGCCACCTTTTGCCTTTAATAATGCGCCGATGTAGAATATTCGTGGCAGGGACTCCATGAAATGTTGATAGGTGGTTTGTGGAATCTAAGACCATGCTTGATGAATAAATAGCACTTTCCAAGAGTGTGAGATTGCAGGGTTGTGGATCCAGCTGTCTGATCCAGCTGTCTGATGGCTCATTCACCTTCATCCCACAAATTCTCAATGGGGTTGAGATCTGGAGATTGTGGGGGCTACTTAAGCAAAGTAAACTCACCAGCATGTTCCTGAAACCAATCCTGTACAATACAAGCACTATGGCAAGATGCATTATCTTGTTGAAAGTAGCCATCGCCATTGGGATAAATCATCCACATGACAGGATGCACTTGGTCTGCAACGATGTTTAGATATGATGTGCCAGTCAGACGTTCATCAACACAAATTAAAGGGCCCAAAGCATGCCAGGAAAACATTCCCCAAACCATAACGTTGCCTCCACCAGCTTGAAGGGTTGTAGCAATGCATTTGGGGTCCGTGCTTTCGTGCTGTTTCCGCCAAATTCTCACTCGGCCATCGGCATGGTGCAACTGAAAACGTAATTCATCGGACCACATAATTTGTTTCCAATTATCGACTGTCCAATCCTTGTGCTCCTGTGTGAACTGGAGACGTTTTCTCTTGTTAACTGCAGACAGCAAAGGTGTTCGAACAGGCCTTCTTCTGCCATATCCCATCCGTGCAGTGTACGGCGAACAGTGTGTGCACAGATCATTTGAGGGGATCCTTGATTAAGATGGCCCGTAACTTGCTGCGCTGTTGCCCATCTGTTGTCTATTACCAGTCTGGACACTCTCCGTTCCGCCCGAGCAGTCATTAGTCGATGACGTCCACACGTTGCACGTAGAGACCCAGTTTTTTGGTTGACAGTCCAGTCTTTAAACACTTTAACAACAGTGGCTCTGGAACATTTCATGAATGCTGCGGTTTCGGTGATACTCGCTCCGTGGCTCCGAGCTCCTACAATCATCCCACATTGAAAGTCCGTCAAATCGCATTTTTTACCCATCTCGTCACCCAAAAATCCCTTCTACTACTGTCGCAAGCACTAAGCTTTCCCTTTTTACACTAGCCTCGCCCTCTGGTGGCAACAGCGTGCAGCCATAGCTCATTTGCTTAAAACTGTCAGATGGTCATAATAAAGTGGCCACTCAGTGTATATAAAAATGCCAACAAACATCAGGAACGAAAAAAAAAAAATGTTATATTTTTATTTTCCTGAACACCCAAATGCGAAAAAGCAGCAGAAAAGAATTCTAAGAAAAAAACACACACAAGAATTGAAAATACTTCTTCTTGTTGTTGGTGGTGGTATATATATAGGAACTCTGCACGTGCCAGAGAAACAACAAAGAAGTATTCAGTTTTCATTTTTGTGGCAAAAATACAGACTAGCTCATAAAAGAAAAAAAAAAAAGTTAACAGATAATTTTACTATGTAAGAAAATTTACAAATACATGGGCTAATTTGGCATCCCTTCCATTTGGTGGCTGCCTACCTGGCCGGTAAATATGTATATTAGTGCCCTAAATTATTTCGTTGGAAAAATGTCAGTACCTGGAAAAAGTGCAACGTAAAGATTTTAGAGTACAGAAATTAATGGCAAATGGTGCAGAAATTTCATATTTTAAATGTGTTTTAAATATTTTCTATTGTAATATTGATCTGTGAGTGTGACGTTGCGAAGAGACGCTGCAGTAGGCCTAACACATCGCCAGAGTTGCATAAAAATAAAATGTATCTGCGTACACATGAAACAGAAAACTTGCTGCTAACTCGCAAATCACGATAACAATGGAACAAGATAATTGAAAGAAAAATTAATATAACAGTAAATAATTATTAAAACATTACAGATTCCAGAGAGGGCAAAAGTACATTACGACTGAATCTGCAAAAATGTGTGTAAAATGGACCTTAAGACCAAAACTTAAAAATTTTTGGACTATGTACCTCATAAAAACAAGACTAATTAAAGAAAGTTTTTATATCTAGAAAAGCAGTTCTGTTAATGAACCCTCAAAAATTATATATAGCATTTCTAACAACTTAATTCAAAAATAGTACTTATAAAATACACAAGGAAAAGATTTTATTTTAATAACTGGCAACTGCAAGAGTAACCTGGCAATAAAATTTAAAAAAATCTTTGTGTAAACGAAACTTTTGTTACAGTTTCTATATATTGAGAACAGGCCTTGATAAAATCAAGAGGCCAGACACTTCTGCAAAAACAAAGAATTCTCTATCGGAAGATGTGAAAAATAGTTGAACATTCTCATGTTAAGATAGAATTAAATATATTGATCTTAGTAAAGCCTTGAGTAAGTGTTTTAATTGCTAATAACATTTTTATTTTTTTAATCTACAAGCAAAAACTATCTGCAAAATCTGCAAACTATCTGCGTATGGCGTACGCGTGTACGTCTATATTCTGCAACTCTGCGCATCGTTACAGCGACAATGTTAAGCTTTGCTTCGTTGAAAGGAAGATTCGCTGCGCCGTTTAATTCACGCGCGGTCGAATACAAGTCCAAGCGCATATTTTCTTGCCACGAGAGCGAGCCATGTTATATTCATACGCTACAGAATATAGTTCGTTCATGTTTTGTCATTGTTTTTAAAGCAGATGCTGAGAAATTTTTCGTTCTTTTGCATACGATTCCTTGATTCAAAATAGAAAGTACTAACATGCTTTTCTATGTTGTACAGGAAACTGGGGAACTATAACTTTTGGTTCTGGTTTGAACAGCTTCCATTCATAGCTGATTTGCTGTGTCACTGCACTTTTGGTTCTTCTGTTAATAGCTTGTTCGCAGGTCAGTTTCTATCTTACTTATACGTATCTTTTGCAAATCGAAGAGGTTTTATCCGGTTTTTCCTGCCAAGAACATACAGGATACAACAAAATAAAGGGAGGATGCTGTGGACTTATTTTCTGTAGCGTATCACTACATTTATTGCTCTCCTGCCAACAACGTAACCTCTTTCTCTTGTACTTTTCCACCCATCATTTTGGCACAGCAATAAACCTTCCTTTTAAAGGACCAAAGCTTCACATTCTTTGCCGGAGCAATACATTAGGCCTACCGCAGCTTCTCTTCTCAGCGTCAGACTCACAGGTCAATATTATGAAAAAAAAATATCTTTAAAACACATTTAAAATATGCAATGTCTGCACCATTTGCCATCAATTTCCATACACTAAAATCTGTACATCACACTTTTTCCAGGTACTAAAACTTTTTCGACGAAATAATTTAGGACGCTAATCTACACATTTACCACCTGGCCTACCTCTTGGACCAGCCCTGGTATCACACTTTTTCCAGGTACTGAAACTTTGTCGACGAAATAATTTAGGACGCTAATCTACACATTTACCACCTCTCCTGACAATTACCTCGCAGACTTTTAAAAACAACGCACCGTTTTTTTGTTTTTTTTACCGGTGACTGCAGCACTTAAATTTATAACCTTTTAATAGATAATCTATGGATTACACAACAGAAATTAGGGCATTTACTGCAATATATTACGAAATCTCAACTAAGAAGAAAATTAGGCACACAGCACGAATTTTAGGCGCCTGGGCGACCTGGCTCCCGGGATTCCTCGAGCCCTGGACATACCGATAACAGAAGCACAATCTTTTTTTACAAAAGACGTGCTAAAAAGACAAAGCTTGCGAAATTTGCTGAAAACCCGGCTGGTCTTGCGCAAAGGATGTCTCCTCAAGGTCACTCCTAAAGCCGAACCCGAGAAAATGCGAAGCATACGTAACATCGCGATCTCCGATATCAAGCTTATTTTGTACCCAAACAATCAGAAGGAAAAAAATAATGCACACAGCGGGCATCTGTCCGATGCAAAAGGTACTTCAAAGCACACAAAGTAAATAATTTATACTATTACACTTCGTAAATAAAAGAGAAAATACGACCTATAAACATGAATTAAATACAATCTGATTCCGAAATTGTTTTCTTCCTTTTTTTTGTTTTTAACACATAATTATATCTCTTTTCGATTTTTTTATCGTGTGCGCACACATAATTCAGTCTGAATGATGTATATTTACAACAACATGAAGCCATTCCAGAAACATCGTTTTGGCATTAAGGGCAGATGCGGAATTGTGGATTGATTGAACAAGGGTGCGTTGGAGCCTGAGTCAAAGAAAACATGGCCATTTAAACGATAAAACTACATCGTTTTAATGAAATATTAATAGTATGCAGACTGCAGACATAAAGCTCGCTAATATATTTGGCTACAACAACATCCAATGTTTTATTATTTTATTGCTGGCAAGATGAGCTAGGACGACGGAAATAAAAATTCCAGACTTCGTTTGGTTTGCCACAAATTTCCCTGACTTTTCCCGATCAAAGGAAATTCCCTAACTTTTCTCGATTTTTCATATTTTCCAGGTCTGTCGCCTCCCTGTAAAACGCAGTATATATCCCCTCTACTTCGCAAGAATAGGCACCGAAATATATAACCCCGATTACTTTGTTTCTCAATCTCAAGCTGTCATTCCTTGATCATTTTCTCTTACGGCAGGCATGGACAACTAGACAATTTATTAATTCCTGAAATAGAACTATTTCATGTCTAAAAATTCTGTCTGATATTGCGTGAGCTGTAGATATCATTAATAAATTTTCCAAAAACTATATTCAACGTCAATTGCATAATTTATAAGCGTCAGTACTGTATATTGGTAAGCTATACAGGGAGAAAAAAGTTTATACTAGTTCTTTTCGTCATTGAATGGCTAAGATAACCATATATTTTCGACGTCTGTTGCATAATTTATATTCGTTATTTGTGTAACTTTTTTCATGGTGTAGCTAATATTGGTAAGCTATACGGAGAAAATGGTTTATATTAGTTTTCCTTGTCGTCGAATGGCTAAGAATGTGGTGGATAGCATCTGGCGATTTGGCGTGAAATGACCCTTTAGTAATATATTACAGTTATATTATTTAAAATGCCCTTAAACAAAACATTAATTCACTATCTTTCTGCCTTCAAGCATCACATCACATGATCGTGCGATCTGACCAACGCGTGTAATGGTATCCTGATCTGCCGCCCATCCGAAGGCTAACATCCACTGCCGCTTGGCTGGCTGCCAACGCTATTCGCCGCGCGCGATTTCACAGTGGTAAAATACGAGCCGTGCACCATATTTAAAAATTATTTTCTCAGCGTGCACGCGAAAGTCCAAGGTTTTTTTATTTCATTTGCTAGACTAAACTTTTCTTTAAAAATGAAAAACAACTGCGATCTTCTAAGTGCTGTACTACATTGCTTTTTTACGTTTTGAAGAAAGGCTCTCCCGTTGTACATAACTCAAAAATTAAAGAAGATAGAAATTCGTGCATTGCACCGATCGATTCCTTGGGAGAATCACGAAGGAATGGGGATTTTGCTACTTTTTTTATCCAAACAACAGAGATATTTGCATTTTTAAGCGATTAAGGCCCGCCATGCACCAGAATTCGAAAATTAATATCTTCTGATCGATGGAAAATAAAAAAATGAAACTTTCGGGATTTTAATACATTAGGGTGATCTATCCGTGAAAAAAAAAATTGCAAACTTGAGATAGTGTGGTGAATAGCATATGACAATTTGGCATGGAATGACCCCCTTGAATTTATGAACTAGTAACATTGGAACAACGCCACAGAAGGAAACAGAGAAATGACATCCAAGGTGAACATGTGTTCATTGGATGCTAAACAATTTGGAAGCGGGTTGTCAAATTCTTTAGTGGACGAGACGGAAGAAAACGAGTTTCCAACTAAGAGTTTGATAGGGTAATCTTCTTCATGAAGCTTGACTTGCAGAAAGAGATGCGGATTACTTAAAAATAGCACGTCTTTCTAATTTAATAAGAAACACTGATTTTCCTAATATATTTCTAAACATTGATTTTTTTTTATGATTTTGTTGAGAGCCACTGTAATTGCAAACTTGGCTTTTTCTAAAAAAATATCGCTGTATTTTTGTGAAAAAACAGACCTTCCACATTTGATTTTACTATCAAAATGGCATAATCACTTTTTAAAGTTAATTTCTCTGAAAATGTAGGATTTCCTATTGATTATTCTATTCTTGCCATATCAACAGACAAAAAGAACAAGTATTTTTCTCCTTTTGTTTGCAAAAAAACAACAACTTAAAGGTCAAAATCAGAACTTCAACTTTCCATTCCCACCTTCTGTTTCTTGTAAAGTTGTTTTCCCTGACAGTTGCATGCAGTAACATTTTTGAACATCAATTTTGCTTTAAACAAAAGGAAAAATGCTTCCTCTGTCATGGGACAGAGCAAGAAGTGATTAATGAATGGGAAAACATAAGTTTGAAACTAAAGTAAATATAAAGAAACAGTACTGCATTGTTTAACTCTATCGTGAAAAGTTTTATGGGTTGCGGAAATGGCTCAGATTCCAGCATGGATAGATTAAGTACTACTTTTGAAATTTCATTTTGCTTTAAAAAAGGGGAAATGCCTGCTTTACTGATTAGTTTGGAAGAAGAGACTGGTACATGTAGGAAAACATGCATTTGATAAGAAAAATTCTTAAAAAAGTACAAAAATGTTCTTTTACATTATTATTATTATTATTATTATCTGAAGGTTCAATAACCACCAACAACTCTACAGCTCGAACACCCCTCCCCTCAAAAAACACCTTAGAAGTTCAGAAATAGGGAAAACTCACAGCGAAAGTGAACAGATATTTAGTCTGATCATAGAAAGGAATGCATGTGTTTTGTTCTGTTCTTTAGTTTTGTCTGGTATCATTAGTAATTGGGAACATGGAAGGTCACCATGTGGGGTAGACTTTGGAATGTGAGTGAAAAAGCTGAGGCATGTATTTCAATTGCACTGCTAAGGACGAGTACCATCAGTTATATAATATAATATAACACACACACACATGCGCATTACCCAGGTATGTATATATCCATCGATGGACAACCAAAATTTTAGACTGGATACCAAGGGATAGAAAAAGACCCAGAAGAAGACCACATGGGTGGGAGATGGATGGATGAAATTTGAAAGTATGCTGGAGTAACATGGAAGAGACTAGCTCAAAACAGACAGTTGTGGAAGAAACTTGGGAAGACCTTCATCCAGCAGAGGACTGATAATGGTTAATGATGATGATGAACACTAAAGTGCCAAAAAGAAACTGGGAAGGACACTCTGCCATTTCAGTTACATGCCACCACACCCAAGCAGTAAATGGTATTGTCTGCAAATGACATATATATAGAGAGAGGCAGATATGTCCGCAAGCTCAAGTAAATAGTAGTATTCGCAGTTCCGATGGCAGTTTATCAGGATTTACGCGATTTTGAACATGGTATGATAGTAAGCACCCAGGAGATGGGGTCACTCCATCTTGGAAATTACCACAAAATTTGGATTTACATGGTCAACAATTTCAAGGGTTTACCTGGGCTACACAAACTCATGGAAAACCTCCAGAGTGTGAGACCGGTGTGGCCATCAGTGATTTACTGATTTTTTCATCAATCAAGGACTTGTAAAACAATATTAATAATAAATTTCCTGGGCACAGAGGCACCACATGATTTATAGGTGTTTTTCTTACACAATAACTTATGAAAATAATAGGTGTAATCAATTGTTGGCTATTTTCAAATTTGGGAGATGAGTAGATGAAATTGGTAACACAATAAGTATATAATATGGATAGACTGATAAAAGGAAATTTCTACAACAATGCTTATTTATTGTTTGTGTTGCTTGTGATTGTAGAATTTGACAACCTGAAAGTCCAGTAATTAATGACTTCATGGCTTCCTCTTATTACTTTCAGTATTATAAATATTTAACGGGAATTATCGAGGATAAATTTATTAAGGTACATTAGAGGAATCTCTGGAAATTTACAAGACACAAGGTGGCAACATCAATGACCATGCTGGATAGAAAATCCATCAGGCTTGGTCACCAGACCTGTGGAAGTAGAAGGAAGCAAGAACTCCTGATGAAGATCTAGTGTTTAGATCAAAAATTTGAGAGGTAATGTAAATTAATAAATTTATCCTCGATAATTCCTGTTAAATATTTATAACCTGAAAGTGTTAAAAGGTGTTATTGTCACATGTGTAAGAAATATGTATCACAAAATAATTAAAGTGACCTTGTACTCGTTCTGGCAGTGATCTCAGGACACAGCAATTATGCCACAATAAGAACCGGGTTCATTTCCATCCTCAAGCTAGGCCGAGGTGGATACAAGTTCTAAAGAAACTGTTTAGAAACAACCCTTTTACTCAACAAATTTACTACCTCTCAAATTTTAGGTTTTTGAAGAACCCATTAGGTTCATCTTTATTTACAAGTGGAAATGATAGGATCAAGAATTATTGAATTTCAATTACAAATTTGGTGTAACACTTTCCTGTGGCTGATATGAAATTTAGGTTAGAGTCCAACAAATTTTAATGGAAAATATCAGCCCTTTGTTGGTAAATCACATAAGGTGGCATATCTTTTTTTTTTTTTTTTCAAACTAGCTTGAATAAAGCTTATTGCACAAATTATATTAAATTCTTTCCAAACATTAATATTTTGGCTTTTCTCAAAAGCACTGTGAATATCAGTGGTGTTATGTAAACATTACACAAATACACAAGCTGCCAAAATAATATCAACAAAATTTCTGAGGCGTTGCTGAAATCATAATTTGGGAGAACAAATTTTTTCTACGCTAGCAAAAACTAAAAATCAGGATATAAGACCAAGCCAGTAAAAATTTCTAGGTACCAATTTGGCTTAACTGACCATTTCAAAAGGCACTGGGATTCAAAGCACACGGTAAGTTTCATTAATACATATTGGTACTATCCTATCACTCCCTACTTCTTGGTTAAATTTGTACACAATTTCACTTTTATATATATACATCATGGTTCAACACTTACACTATCCACCATATCAACATGTCATGAACCAACACTATTTACAGGTATACTATGAACTAACCAGACTGAATGTGCAAAAACTGACGCAAACTAAGCATTGATTTATCTTTCTAGACCATTTAGGTAAAATAACAAAATAAATACAGAATTCAAATAGTAACAACAGGAACACCTCTTTCAAACCAGTCTTTCCTCCTTAAAAATTACAAGTTATTTTAGCGACACCTACAAATACTCAAAAATTATATCAAAACTGCGGCATAACTTTATACTGTCAAATCTCGCCGCAAATCACTCAGGCACTATGCATTAGAACTAACTAAGTTAAAATAACAACTGCTAAGGACTCAAAGAAAAAATTACTCGCTTCAAATATAACTAGTTACCTTAAAATTACTTCAATTAAAAACACTGTCAGCACTTTTCTTAAGAATACTAGCTAAACAACTCAAGGAATTAATTATCCATATTTACTCATTTCACACTACTTAAGACTAGTACACTTGCAATGAATTAAACTTCATGAAACCTTATACTGATATTACCAAATAAAAATATTCAAAAGCATTTCCTAAACAACTACCTGAAGCTAAATCAGTTCCCACCAGAAATTACCATAATTATCACTCAATCACTTAGGCTTTTTGGACTTCTCTGACAAAGTACAAACGTCATTCAAGTACTTTTAAAATGCAGAATAACTCAGACGGCTTATCTCGTATAATCAGACCATGACACATAAGAATGCAATTTCACTACAAAAAAAAAAAACCTAGCGGCTCCTAAGAGAAAGGTTAAAGGAATCAGGAAAATAAAACCTATCGCAGGCTTTTCTCGTCTATGCATGACTAGGTGTATTTGTTTTCTTGTTTGACATATCGCCATGTACACTTGAAGAAGTATCAACAGTACCACGTCGGTCCGCTTCCGAATGGATTTTCGCATCTAGTCGAGTTACCTATCAAGAGAACAATCCCCCAATTATCTCCTGACATCCCTTTAGTATGTTTACTCCAACATCGTGCTTATGACCTAAGTACACAACTTCCAACTCATTATTCCCAGAAATCCTACCACTACACGAAGAATCACTTATTTCCAGAAATACCACTCACTTAATCATTACTTGAAGAAATCATATCACCACACAAAGAATCACTTATTTCCAGAAAATACCACTCACTTAATCATTACTTGAAGAAATCTTATCACTACACGAAGAATCACTTATTTCCAGAAATACCACTCACTTAATATAACTCAGTACACATACAGGACAATATTTATGTCAACAATCAAATTCCTCAGATCTGATGCATGCCTACTCACTAGCCCATTATTTTTGAGTTAATTAACATTCCCGCATGAATGACGTTGGAACTTAGCCTAATCAGAGAAACTAATGCATAGCTTATGAAGTACACTTATAATGTATATTTGCCTAAGAATACTACCTCAAAGAAAGATTGCAATGCATTATTATTTAGTTACTAACCGCTTGCTCATAAAGTACAAAAAAAAAAAAAAAAAACACACACACACACAAAATAAAACACTGTATTAACTTACTAATTAATTTAGAACTCGAGGAAGAAAAAAACATAGTTTGAAAGAGTGTTTAGCTCAATAAACTCCCAACTAGAATCACTTTATCACTAATTCATTTCTGTTACTTCATTCATCAACATTTAAAGCCCTCATGAAATTTGGTTACCGAAAGAAATCATTTTTTCATTCAAAATCAAGTATTTTAGAAGATTAATAATTTTCAACTCGAATTTAGATCACTAGTTTCTTTTCCACCACTTTGCACAGATAACAGATTAATTTTTGAAGTGCATTATTAATTTTCGAAAAAGCCAACGCAGACTTCCAAGTTCAAGAATTCTTTCACCTGTAGACAACCCATTTGGCAAAAAAAAAAAAAAAAAAAAAAAAAAAAATCAAGATGGCTATTAAGTTCATTTTTGGGGTGAAGGGATGACAGTCTGTTTCTAGCAGTCACTCAATGTCTCTAATGGTCACCTGGAGAGCTCCAAAATTTCTTGGCTCCTGAAGTAGAACATGTCATTTCGGCGGCTAAGAAAGGAATTTTCTTCATCTTATTCTTTTTCTTCGTCACTTGGCTGAACGGTGGCACCCATGTTTCTCCAAGTGGGGAACTTCCCTAGTTTCGGAAATGACATCCTTTGATGGCTGTGTTACAGGCATTAGGGCGATCTGTCCATCCGATGCAGTGAATTGGGAACCGAATGGCGGAACTAATTCGGTTCACTCGGCCTCCAGACAACAGAGATTTTTTTAATGGCCATCTTTGTCAGCTCGCAAAACATCTGTATGTTCACAAAGGAGATTAGCCGGCCCATTTTTCTTTACTTTGCTACATTTCTTTTTTTACAAAGGGGCTGGCCAACCAAGCTGACGGGGACACCCTAGGCACCCCTCCCTCGCCAACGAGGCCGGCCTCTCTCTTTTCGTGCAAGAACGTTGAGTTATCGGTACAAATGTAGAGCAGAGTATCAGCAAAAAAAGGTCTTACAAGTGAAAAGTTTGACGAGAGAGTGTGTGACTGACCTAGTAACCCAGACTTCAATGCTCAGTGGGGTCACCTGCTCAACTCCTGAGCTGCGGGCTCCAAGGCTGTGATTGGATGAAAGTACTGCCTCAGCAACACGACCTATCTAATGGAAGATCATGCAACTCCCGCTTGACCCCCACGTCCACCAAAATTCTCGGAATCCACCAAGGTCAGCAAAATACATTGGCGGGACCTTTCCACTCAAAGTAACCTCTGGTCGACGTTGCTCTAAAATTAGAATTCTTGGAACCAGAGCTTTCTCTTCGGAAACATTCTTCCCTAGTGAAGAAAGTACAAATAAAAAAAATAAAAATGGTGTGTTACTTAACAACGAACTTTTCCTTCCTTTTGGAACCTTCAGCTTGGCTTGGCTTGTCTTATAAACTTTACAGATTTTAGAATATATATATATATACACAGGAAGATAGATGAAAATATCATCTTACAAAACCAGCATTTCAAGTAAAAATGGATCAGAACAGAGACAAAAAAAAGTACTATAAAATCATTTGCTTTTTTTATATTTTGAAGTTGCTTTACTGCTGAAACAGTTTATTGCACGATTTACACTTTTAGCTTTAATTTTACGCTCTCATATACAAATGAAAATCGCTTATCCTTATCTCATACGCTGAGCTCATTTTGCGTGGTGTACGAAAAGGAAAGAGAAAAATATATAAAGATATGCATGCGAATACTACCACAAAACAAGATTGACAACAAATGCGAAGACAAAAAGGATTTTTTTTTCTCAATCAGAACCACAACTCTGAAACCTTTATCGGAGCAATTCTCCCCCGAATGAAACAAATGAATAAACATTACTCCCCACTAGGATTGACAACATTTAAAACAACAGGGTGTCCACAGAATTATCAAACCTGATTTCCCTGACCAAATATATAAGAAATCATCCCTGACCTTACACAAATAGGTTCATTTGATTTTTTCAATATATGTGCCATGATAATAAGTAAAATTGAATTGGATAATTGAGAAACTTATATTATTTAAAAGTGTTTCCATTTGACGTATAGTTTCCCAAATAACCGATTCATTCATTTATTTTTTTAATCGGCCTCCACCTTCCCCATAGTCGTCCAACTCGCAACTTTTTAATTTTAAGTTTACTCTTTTTTTAATGGTTTTACATTTATTGAAGAAACACTCCAACAACCCATACACAATATTCAGAACACTTACTATAAAAATATTACAGTAGGAACACAGTCACTGTTTTTATATTACACACCACTTTTCTTCTTTCCTAATCTGAAATCTTCGCCTGCAATGCTGCTTCTTCCAACTCTAGTTCCTTCCGTACTCTGTCTTTTTTTCTTCTATTCCTTTATTTCATGATAAATTTTTCTTTCTTCCTCAAGATAATCCTGATATCTTCGTCAGGAGGCTCTTACAGAAAGAAGAAGCCTTCTATTGATGGCAATGTGTTCTACTCCTCCCACATTTTTAATGGCATCAAAAACTGTTCTCTGCCAAATCAGGGATTCTTCCAGGAGATTTTCCACAAGAAGAAACTTATTGACAGAAAATCCACCTTCCACTGAAGCATTTCCATGAGACATAATGAGACAAATTTCTATTACATCCCAAAGTTCACCGAATTGTTTTTGGTTGTCAAGTACAGCACTGTAAAATTTGTCTAATCCAATGGAATCATCATGACTGTCTAAAAACTCATCAAACTGAGACTTTAAAGCAGATTGAGCTTCTACACACAATGAAGCATAACTGTTTATTAGCTTTTTCAGCACAGTCATCTGAAATCCTGTTTGCACTAAGTAAAACTTCGAGCAGAATTTCCACTCTCTTCTTGCCTAGACTCGGCTGCTGCACTATTATATTTGGGTCCAAACAAGTTACCACACGGACAAACTTAAATTTTAGTGGGCTTTTCTCACGAAGTTTTTCAATCATACTGGTCACAAGTTTCCTAAATTCAAGCTTAAACTCTAATTTCTCCCTTTCTGAGCACTTCACTTCTTTTAATAGCTTTTTAGCACTAAATCCAATATCAACTTTCTCAATTGAGAGAAGATTTTCACTTTTTGATACATCTAAAAAGTTAACAATTTTGAGACACTATCAGCTTCACTTAATTTATCAGGCTTCAAGCTATCAAATTGTTCATCAGATCCAGCAAATCAGAGTAAGAAAGGAATTAAAGGCTTTGTGCTTTGGAACCTTCTCAAAAAAGATTCACACTCTGAAGCTATAGTACTAAATGCAGCCAATTTGCATTTCAACAGTGGACTTTCCATGAATTCTGCAAGAAACATGTGCTGTTTGCTGGAAACCGATGATTCTTGAACATATTTCTTGATATGATCATGACAAGAAATGCCCTAGTCAAACAATTAACATTTTCCAACCACCTTACAGTGCAAAATTTCAAAGAGAAATCTTTACATCCAGTAATCATAGTATAATTTGCACGGCGAGCAAGACTATCTTTTAAAAGGTAGTACAAGTTATGCATAAAGTGATGTATATCCCATTTCACTGCTTCAAGTCTAGTTTTCATAGCTCCATTGACCATGTGAAGACCACATACACTCCAATGTCAACTAATAATTTACCATCTGGATTTTCAGTTCTAAGTTTATCTTTCAGCTTTTGAAGGAAGCTGAGATTAACGTTAGGGGTCCACCATTGACACTTGTAGCATGTTATCCAAGGGAAGAGATGCACCTTTAATGAATTTCTCTAAAAGGTCATTAGCTGTTGCCCGTCCTAAAAACACACTACTTAAGTATCTAGTGGAAACTTTTTGCATATTGACGTCCCAATAACGAACAAACTGATCCATTTGCCCACGCTGAGCAATTTTGTTTAGTGATTCATCAAAACAAATTACAAAGTCAGTGCACTGCTTTAGATCGTCCATTAAACACTCTTTGAAATGTGGTGCCAATCCATGGTTTATCACTTAAGATGCTTTGCTTTTGCCTAAAGTAAATTTTGAAGCTATCGCACTGTCAGGAAACATTAACTGAAATGTTTTGTTAATCTGTGTACAACAGTTCAGAGACATTCGCTTGGACAACACTTCCATGGCCCATATTATTTACGACTTTGTTACATCATCTTTCACTACATAAGCATTAAGGTCACTGGGCTTCACATCATCTTTCACAACATAAGTATTTGAGTCATTAGACTTAATATTTTTTAGAAGTACCGATTCCACATTTCCTGAGCTTGTTGATGGCAAGAGTTCGTTATTACAAAGAGAGTTCTTTTTCACAGAGGAAGTGAAAGAAGCAAGACTGGGCTGAGACAATTTAGCACGGATGTTTTTCAAATGATTAGGGCCATTTCCATGGCTGGAGACTGCCTGACGCCCCATGTTGCTAAGCTTGAAAGTTTTAGAGCATACTTTACAAAATGCTGATTCATTGTCGCCATTCACAGCAGCTATCCAACCAGAAAACTCAGGATTTAATTGTTCGTCCAACCATTGTTCATTAAACACACAACGCTTTGACATTGCTGCAGTCTTAATTGCCTTTTAACAAGGTATAACTTATATCACAAATTTTCTTCTACTCCTTTGACCTAAAACAAAAAGAGAAATGTTAACAAGTAATGTAACACAACTTACAATAATAGGTAGGAAATACAAGGTTACATTAGTAGGAAGGGGAAGTTAGTGACTGTCTGCAGCACCAAGAGCAAGTGTGTTGGGCGATGAGGGCGTCACTCCCCGACGCCGGGTTAAAACTAGTTGTAGTCTAACTGTGATTGATATTTCCCTGACTTTTTCTAAAATATCACTGATTTTCCCTGACTTTTACCAACATTTCAGGCATTTCCCTGACTTTCCCTGATTTCCCCTGACTTTCCAGAATGTGGACACCCTGAACAATATGCAAGGAATCACATCGAAAGCTTTAATCTCGGCACATCCAAAAATAACGTTCGATCCCAGAACAATAAACCAAAGAACATACACATACATATCATTCCCACACTACACTCAACATACACACACATGGCAAAAAATATTCTAGCACTCAAAAAGGAATTGAGGAAAGGATAGGAAAAAAAAATTGAAGATTGAATGGAAATTAAAGAATTTCATAACTTTTTTCTTAACTTCCCAGGTAAAATGAACTGAAAACTTCAGAAGATATAGAAAATTGATTCAAGTTCCTTACTGAAATTTTTGGGGGTCGATGGTAAAAAACCAAAAGAACTGCGCATCATTCTTTTCCTTGTTTTTTTTTTTTTTTTTTTTTTAATCTTGTCCTGAAGGGAATCAAGATGCATGATGGGAGCCTATTTTCCTTTCCGAAAATGAGATGGCCAGTCTCTTTTCCAGAAGCTGGAAAATGGTGACACATCATTGGAAAGCCCTGGATGATCACGGACAGCTGCGTCTAGCACACATTGTAACATCTGCCTGGTATACAACACTGCTGCAAATCACAGCCCAATTCAATACAGTCAGGTTTGGATGGTGCAATGTTCCCTGTGTTCTATAGGGTTCTGGAGTTGAAGGCCCACCCGAGTGCCATTGCTGACCCAATGACATAAGGCTGTGCACCTTGCCTGGGCTCAGGACCACAGCCATTGGATACAAGATGACTGGAAACTTGTAGCCTGGTCCGACAAAACATGGTACCAATTATTTTAGGCAGATGGCCAACTCCGAGTATGGCCACAACCCTACATGGCAATGGATCTTGCATGCTTAAAAGGGACAGTGCAAGCTGGTGGTGGCTTTGTTATGGTTTAGGGTGTTTTTAGTTGGCATGCATTAGGACCCCTCATACATATGCAGACCACTCTGACTGGTGGAGGCCACATAACCATTTGGGAATAATTTGCATCCGTTCATATCATGCAACCACTCCGACGGGTGCAACCTTTTTTAGCACAGCAATGCACCACTGTACACATCCACAGTTGCCCGATTATGGCTGGTGGAACATTCCATGGAGTTTGGCATCCTGACTTGGCCCCCTCATTTGCTGGATTTAAATACCATCGAACACATTTGGGATGCTGGCCAACGTGCTGTCAATGCCAGAAATCCTTCACCAGTGAATATTACGAAATTGTGGGACACTGTCAGGAGGATCAATTCATTATTAGAAAGGTATCCCAGTTTTTTTGGCACTTCAGTGTACATATATAATGCAAACAAATTTAAAATGCACGAAACACTTTTAAGACTGAAGACAAATTTTTTTTCAAAAACTACTTTTTCAATTTTTGCATTCCTTTCCATTTGTTTCAATATGGTTTTGTTGAGTTTATCAGTTTTTTTTCTTAATTGTTGTCGTTGTCTTCACATATACCCCAAGTGATCACTTATTTATGACCACCTACCTAATACTTCACAAGTCTTCCTTTTACCTTCAGTACAGCAGCTATCCGACGTGGCATCGATTCAATAAAACGCCGAAAGTACTTGGGAGGTACAGTCAACCAAGCCGTGTATAACACGGCCTTCAATGCAAATATGGAGGTGATTGGTGTCCAGAAACCTGATAAGGCATTCCATAGTGGTCCCGCAAGTGCCCAGTGGGATTGATATCCGGGGGGGGGTCGGAGTCCAATTGATATGCTGAAAGTCTGAACTGTGCTCCTAAAACCATTCCTTCACAACATTGGACATTAGGCTCAGCGCATTGTCATCTTGGAAGACACCGTCGCTATTTGGGAAAATGTGCAACATTGCTGGGTGTACAGAGTCATCAAGCAATTCACGATAGATAGCTGGACCTGTGGCTTGGCGCATTGTCATCTTGGAAGA
Source organism: Macrothele yani (assembly GCA_039090855.1). Taxonomy (NCBI): domain Eukaryota; kingdom Metazoa; phylum Arthropoda; class Arachnida; order Araneae; family Macrothelidae; genus Macrothele; species Macrothele yani. The sequence continues at coordinate 84,122,570 of CM077012.1, forward strand.
CACCGTCGCTATTCGGGAAAATGTGCAACATTGCTGGGTGTACAGAGTCTGCAAGCAATTCACGATAGTGGGCATTGGTCAAACATTGTTCCACATGCACCAGGGGTCCAAGTTCCTGCCCAGTAAACATGACCAATGCACCACACAACGACCTCCACTGGCTTGCACTGTGGAAACCATGCCTCATGCTGTTTGCGTCAAATACATACACGACCATCCATGGAGTGGTGTAAAAAAACGTGACTCATCAGACTAGCAGACTTTTTTCCAGTCATCTGATGTCCACCTTGCATGATCTTTGCATCAGGCGAGTCTTTTGTGCTGATGAACCGTGGCTAGGAGAGGATGTCGTCGGAGTCGTCTGCTGTTATAGCTCATACGTGCGAAGGTGCGACGCATGGTCATGACAGATACTGTTCTGGGTTGACCTCTGCTGTATTAGGCGGCAAACTGTTGAACAGCACTGCGTCTGTTGGCTTGTATGAGTCGTCGGAGCCGGTGCTCACCTCTCACATAACTTTTTGCTGTGCTATGCAGTTTTGTCTCAGGGTCATTGTTTGACCATTTTCACGCCAGTCCTGATAAACTTTAACTGGAGCGGCTTGCAAACAACCCACCAGTTCAGCTATTTGGGAAATCGAGGCACCCGCTGTCTGTGCTCCCACAATATGTCCTTTCTTAATGTCCAATAAATTCTTCTGTTTACCCATCACACTCTGAATTTTACTACCTACTGCTCCACTCAAACCTACATTGGTTGACTAATCATGCCCTTTCGGAAATCACGTGTTCAATGGGCCACATCTAATTTTGATAGGGGTGGTCATTATTCAATGATCATTCTGTGTATGTTGTCATTGTCACACACATACACAAGTTTTTTGTACATTTTTACATTTGTTTGCTTGTAGCTCTTGAAAATTATTTTCAGCAGGTTCTGCATGGTTAGATTTTCAATGGTTTTTGCTGTTTGTGTGGATGTTCTTTTCCAGTCTCATACATATATACACCGATGAGCCATTACATTATGACCACCTACCTAACAAGATGTAGGACCCCCCTTTAGCCCGCAAAACAGCGACCACTCAGCAAAGCATCAATTCAATGAGGTGGCGATAGGTATCCTGGGGTATCTGGTACCATAAAACCAACAGCAGGTCCTCCAGTTCCCGTACATTTTGGGGTTGTGGTGATTTAGCGCAGACCTACTTTTCCAAGTCGAATCACAAATGTGCGATTGGGTTCACGTCAGGTGAATTTGGAGGCCAGGACATTAACAGAAAGTCACCAGCATGTTCCACGAACTACTCCTTGATGATTCTGGCAGTGTGGCACGGCACATTATCCTGTTGGTAATGGCCATCACCAGCAGGGAACACAGTTTCCATGAATGAGTGAACTTGGTCCGCAATGATGTTCAGATACCTGCCAGCTGTAAGGGATTGTGCTGTTGGGATAATGGGGCCTAAAGTGTACCAAGAAAACATTGCCCACAGCATAACATCGCTGCCGCCGGCCTTTTACTGCCCAACAGTGCATCCAGGTGCCATAGCCTCCATTGGTAATCGGTGTATACACCCTCGGCTGTCTACGTGATGCAACAGGAATCTTGATTCGTCAGACCAGGCCACTTTCTTTCAATCATCCACAGTCCAATCTTGATGATCTTGGGCCCATTTTATGCGTTGTTGGTAATGATGTGCAGTGAGCATGGGGACCCGGCTGCATCTTTGGCTACACAGGTCATGCACATAAGGCTGATGAACTGTGTGCTGTGACCTATTGCCCTGATCATCACTGTTGCAGCTGCGGGTGATTTGTCGCACCATGGCCCTGCGATCGCTGTGAGCAATGCGTGACAGTCTCCACTCCTCTCTGGCATTAATGAGCTGTGGATAACGTTTCATCGTTTGGCCATCTGTGCACCACTTTTGATGCGTACTCACTACAGCAGCACATGAACAACCCACAAGCCGCGCTGTTTCCGAGATTGTAGTTCCCAGGTGCCTTGCCATCACAATTTGTCCTTTATCAAAGTCCGATAAATTGGCGCTTTTCCCATTCCAACTCCGAACACTCTACTAACTGAAAGCCAGTCCTCAGGTGGTATATATACTTGTGTGTGAACTTCACCTGAGCCACCGTTCGGTCTCCAGGCATGCTCATTTCTCTAGGCTGGGGGTGGTCATAATGTAATGGCTCATCGGTGTATATATAAGGGTCATACAAATGAAAACAAGCCAAAGGGCATATGAAAAAGATATTGTGACTTACTTTAAAAGTAATCCCCATGACTATTAAGGCACTTATCCCACTGAGACACTAGACATTCGATTCCTCATGCGCAGAAAGCAGTGGGTTGTTAGCGGAACCATTTTTGAACAGCATTCTGCACCTCTTCATCCAAGTGAAATCAATGACGACCCCACAGATGATTCTTCAGCTTTCCGAAAAAGTGAAAAGTCACAGGGGACAAATCTGGGTTGTACACCAGATGCTAGAGTGTTTCCCACCTGAATTTGGAAAGGTAATCATGGGCGATTTTTAATAGTGTGTGGGCAGGTGTTGTCATGAAGAAGAATGATTCTTGTGGTGAGCAGCTTGGGCTTGAGTGATGCTCTCAGAGATTTGAGTATGTCCACATACTGGGCAGCATTTCCGGTGATGAGAAACTCGATCAACAGGAGGTGCTTGTGATCGAAAAAGAAGGTCAACATGGCATTTTGTGAATTTGTCTGCATTCCCTTTGACTTCTTTGGCCGAGGAGATGACGTGTGCTTCCATTGGATGCTTTGTCTTTTGCTTTCAGGTTGATAATGAAAGCACCACATTTTATCTCCTGCAATGATTCTGTCAATGAAACAGTGACCTTCTTTATGATACCGCAGTAAATGTTCCAAGGACACACCCATGTGAATGTCTTTCTGCACAGATTGCAAGTTGTGTAGCAATCACTGAGTGCAAATCTTCCAGTACTGCAGAAGATCCTGGATAATGGTGTGCACACTCCTTAAACTGATTTCAACTTTGTTGGCCAGTGCTTCCACCATGACTCTACTGTCTTCCTGAATAAGGCTAACTACTTCAGCGATGAAAACATCAGTGAGCACACAGTGTGCTAGCCCTGGCCTTGAATCATCAGTCAACAATGACCACTTCTCTCAGAACAGCTTACTCGTCTTTAACATGTGACAAAGAATGCAGTTTTCGCACACATTACTCATGTGGCGATGAATTTCTATACCCCTGACACCTTCAATGGTTAAAAACCGGATAGCCCCGCTCTGTTCAACATTCGTTGCTTCAATCAAGACTGGTTGAACTGAACACCTGCATGTGGCCCTGTACAAAGGACGACTGCTTCCATTGTTGTGTGATTGCAGTGCCACATTTCACTGTATCTTAACACTATCAACTACACACACACAACAAACACACACATAATATATATACAGGGTTCAAAGGAAAGTCCTTATTCAGGGCAATAACTGTGGAAGAAAGGGTCTGAGTGGTACACAAGTAGGTCTATGTATAGAAAGGGATGACTGTTCGTAATTGGAGCACCCCTAGCAGCAAAGGTAAGAAGTTAGGAAACCTAACTCACCAACAACGCAAGATCAAAACGAAAGTCCAATTACAAAGTTGTAGTGCAGCATCCATTTAGAAGGAAATGACGGAATACACATGAATTATGTACATCAACTGCTCAAAATGCTAATAAAGTGCACGCAGTCGCTAGATCGTTAGGAAATGCAAAATACTGGCCCATGATGGAGAACAATTCAAACGCATATGTAAATGTTGATAGTGATGTAGTAGCCAGTTGGTGAGATAAAATACTGAGGCTGGGGAATTGAATGTCAGTTGACGCATACGTTGCAAACACTGATGGCAGACTACTCAAATGCTGAGTACTTTGAAATGGTCGTGCGTTATGGTGAATGACATCGAAATGCCCATGAAGCACTGTAAGGCAGTATGCCGAGCGTTTTCCGACTGGTCAACACCCAACTGCAGTTACATTTAACAACTGTGTTCACCCCATCGAAGAGACTGGAAGCATACAAGCATATCCATGATCAGGCAGACTTATGGGTTTGGGTGTTACAATGCATCTTGAGGCTGTCCTGGGATATGTCTTTGGCAGGCAATCCTAGCATAAGTACCACAGCAGTCACCAAAGTACTCATATTAACAGGACAACATATTTGGCAAATCCTGAACAAGCATTGAGCTCACCAGCACAGTGTCCAGCTAGTGCAAGGTTTGATGGATGGAGACCAGAGAAGACGTTTTGATCTCTGCAACTTTGTACACAACACACCAATATTGGAGCATCCAAGCCTCCGCGTACACTCTGCAAAGTGTCACTCATTGTGGCCTGTGGGTCCACTACAGCATGATGTCAGATGCGACGATCGGTGCGCTTGGACGTCCATCTCCATGCTCCGGTCCCCCTAGGATGTTGCACAGATCTTTCCTTGGACCACTGGCTCCAAATGTGACAGACGGTTGTGGCATCATGTTGCGTTTCTTTTGCAATACAATGCAGGTACCATACGGAGGTATAAAGGTCTACGATGACACCTCTCGTGAACTCAACTATTTGACAAAATCACGCACGATGGCGTCTTAACTACATTGACACTCTTTGTTCGTTCTCCAGACACACTTACAGCAGAACCACTCACTTCTCGCGGCGTGACAACTAATTGACTGATGGCTTCATGGGCTGGTTGTTCGCTTTTATCCTGTGCGCCATTCGTGTGATTGGCCTGCAAATGCAATCATTTGCACATGTGCACCCACCCTGCAATTTGCATGGCGCTGCATTCATGTCTTTGTGGTGTGGCATTTTCTCTGTCAGGCAGTGTAATTAAAGAAGTGATATTCTTCTGTCTTCGTCACTTTGTGACAATATAAACATATAAAACGAGCAAAACACACAGAGTCACGTATGGTAAAAGGTTCGTTTAGCGGTAGCTTTCGGTCATCCTACGACCTTGATAACCCGCGATTGACTGGATGATCTAGGTCGTAGGATGACCGAAAGCTACCGCTAAATGAACCTTTTACCGTATGCGACTCTGTGTGTTTCGCTCATTTTATATGTTTATGTGTTACTGTTGCGTGATGCCCGAGTTTTAAACCATTCGTAACAATAATACAACTAACGGTGATTTGCAGTGAAATGAAACATGACATGCGACTTCTTTTTTCTTGCAGTAGGAAATTCTATTCCAAATTATTTTATTTTTAAATTTAGTTGCCCAGACCAGAAAACTAGATTTTTTTTTTTTACCTGCCCAAGCCAATAATTTACATGCACTGGGCATCTTGGCCATGGTATTTTTGAAGCCTTCATGTCCAACTTGTATTGAGAAAACATAAAAAATGTCACAGTATTAAAAACATCCAATAAACAATCCCAAAAATGTTTAATAAAGTAAGAATCTTGAAAACATGAAAAAAATTTGCACAGATATTGAATAACATTATTTCATTAAGATTTTTGATTTCTGTAGCATGCTTGATATTTTCCATACTCCATAGTGGACCAATGGATTCCCATAGTGACTACAGAGAGAGGAATGCATGAAAGAAAGATCAGCCATCTCTGATTTGCAGGAAGGTTTTTACATGCTGTTGCAACTTAAACTGCACACAACTTCTATACTTAAAACCAAGGTCATTGGAAATATGGAGCAGCACTACATGTAATGCAAGAAATTACATCATGTTTATATACTCTATGTAAATGGAAGAAGATATGCCATTGTGAGCAACCGTGTCCAAAATGAAATGATCAAGTAAGACATTTCCACTAGTTTTTTCCATTGCAAGAAATTCCAGAATTATTCCAGCACCTTCACAAAAATGTGAAAAATCAAACACTTTATAGGTCTGAAAGAAAGCAAAATCAAATTTCAAGACTTTTCCATGATTCCAGGGGCAGTGTGAAATCTGCACTTTGTGCATATGGATCTTACTGTTTTTCTTTTCTAGACACTTCTCTCACCACCTGAAGTCTAGAGGTTCTAACTTCCAAATGATCCTTTACTTCACACCCAAATCTCACTACCATAAAAACAGTGATGTTCTAAATAAAAAAGTGCCTTAGTGCTGAACACATTAGGAAGCCTCAACCAAGGAAGAACACCATCAAAAGATTTTATAAAGCCCTCTGAAGTCTGATTTAATTTAACAATTTTTATTAAATTTTCATTACTAATTACTTTTATCAATTTATATAAAAATTGTAGAAATTGAGCAATTTTAAAAAAAGAATGTTACGTGGTAGCAATATGCTAAGAATACAATTTTTTTTTGAATACCGCTCTGTTGTTCTACACGATTCTAAATATTTATGTGAATAATACGTGTTAGTCACATAGAAGAAATACAACTAACAGAGTTATATAGAGTGACTAATGTGCAGTTTTTCCTAAGATTATAAGGTGATTGCATGATGTGTCTTTTGTGTTGCCCATAAGGAAGCAGAGAGAAAGATCAGTGGATAACTTTTATTAGAGCTTAAAACCGATATCGAGCAGTTTAGTAGAAATGCTCTTCATTATCGTTGTTTTCTCTCAGAGTATCCACCACCTATAACTACACTGCTGGCCACCCAAAATGCAGCACCAAGAAGGAAGCATCTGATTGGCCTGAAATTCGCAGCATGCGTTGCCCGCGAGAGGACATGCAAACGATTAGCATTGCAAGGCATATGCAAATCACGTGCGCCCGGCATGCCACCGAGAAGCACTATAAGAAGGGTGCACAGAAGGCGGGGTGTAAGTAGTGAAAGTGTGTTGTGCTGCCGGACCTGTGCGTGGGAAGCTTCCCGATGCCTCGCCGCAGAATACAGCAGTCATTCCCGCATGTTTTGGAGTTCGACAGAGGATGAATAGTGGCTAATCGCGACAGCGGTTTATCGTACCGAAACATCGGCACCCATATGGGATGACATCCAGCCACAGTGTGGCGAGTATGGATTCGGTGGGTGCAGGAGGGACGGACGGACCGACGTGAGCGATTGCCGCAGCCGCGGCACACCACCAAACGAGAGGACCGGCATGTTGTGTGGCGGGCATTGACAGCTCACAACGCCACATCACGAACATTAGCACAGGAATTAGGGTGTGTTGCGCAACAACCTGTGTCAGCACGTTACGTTCGACGGCGTCTGCAGGAGCGGGGACTTGTCACACTGCTGCCATTGCTCCGATTACCATTAACGTTACACCACTGGCGAGTGCGGCGGCAGTGGGCCATTGAACAGCGCACCTGGACTATGGAATGGCAAGACATCGTCTTCTCCGACGAATCCCACTTCTGCTTGCAACACCACGATAGTCGGATTCGCGAGTGGCGGCACCGCGACGAGAGACTGTATGATGCCTGCATTATGCATCGCCATATCGATCCGTCGCCTGGCGTTATGGTCTGGGCTGCAATTGGATATGACACCCGCACCCCTTTGGTACGCATTGCCAGTACACTCAACAGCCACCGCTACATCTCCGACGTTTTGGAGCCGGTAGTCCTCCTCCCTTACCTGCAGGACCTTCCAGCACCCACGTTTAACCAGGACAATTCACCCGCACGTGGCACACATCAATTCTTCACGGCCCACCAGGTGTCACTGCTACCGTGGCCCGCCTGTTCTCCCGATATATTGCTCATCGAACACATCTGGTCGCTGATAGGCAACCGAGTGGCCCGGCAAGCACCACCTGCGGCTACGCCTGATGAACTGTGACAACGTGTGGAAGCAGCCTGGACCGACATACCCCAAGCCCACATCTAAAGCCTCTTTCGTTTGATGCCACGGCGTGTAGCGGCCGTTATTGCCAGCCATGTGGGCCACACGAACTATTGATGTCTGCGTGTTTCGCAAGTCGCACGGGCCTGTAATCTCAATCGTTTCATCTTTGTATCTGTTATGTGTCCAGTAAATCTGGCTTTGCTATCTCATGTACTTTTTGGTGTTGCACTTTGGGTGGCCAGCAGTGTATTACACATTTCCTAAAATGTCAAAGTTAAAAAACTGTAACCCATAATTATTTACAATTGCACACCGGTACCCAATTAAAACAAACCTAAATGCCTGACACAACCACTATACTCGACAATTACGGACCTCTCTCCACTCAGAAATAAGCATACCATCCTAGCACTTTCAGCCTCAGCCCAGGCCATTCTCAAGGAGTGGACGCAACAAATGAACCACCAGTCACCACCCACAAAATGTAGTGAATGTTCTAGTGTTCGCGTGGCTACATCTCATTCCCGTTCTTCGCCGTTCAGGCGCAGTGACGCCATCTATCAGATGACTCAATAGCCTTCTTTTTCCTTTGTACTGATAAATATCGATAGCTGATCGTATTTGATTCACGAAACTAATCATCTTATATTCTAACATTTTTTTTTAATATATATTAGGTTACATCATTTTTTTTTCTTTCCTTTTCCCCTGTTCTTCTCTGCGGTTTTCCTTTCTGATCAAATCCTTCCAATATGTGTTTAAGCTATTAGGATCATTGACGTTACATAACCTGTGTCTATTTTTTTCTATCAACACTGTTTCTGCCCATCTCAAATGCCTTTCCGTACGACAATTCTTAATAATTTTTATTTCATCAAACTTTGGGTATTGCTTTTGTTCAATACAGTACTGGACCAATGCAGTTTTTCCTGCTCTTTTCTGCCAATTCCATAGGTGCTGTTGTAAACGATGTTTTAGTTTATTTTTAGTGCTTCCTATATATGATACTGTGGGATTGTTAATTATAGGAATTTCGTAAACGCCAGCTCTGTCCAAGCACTTCTTGTTTTCTTTCATATTGATTACAATATTTTTAACGGTATGCATTTTATTGCCCAATTGTAAATTATACCTATTACACAATTTATCAATTTCAGCTGAAATTCCTTTTATGTACGGAAACGATCCAATATATTTAATCTGCTTATTATTATTTCTTCTTATGTTTGAAGAATTAATACAGTTGTTCTGTACTTCCTTAATCCATTATTTTATTTTTTTTACTGTGATACCCATAATTTTTTGCAACATCTGTAATATATTTCCATTCATCCTTTCTGTATTGCATATTTGATGGGTGCGTAAAAGCTCTTTTTATTAAAGTCTTAATACTGTTACATTTATGAGCATATGGATGATAAGAATCATATGGTATAATCACAGGTACGTATGACGATTTTCTATTAACAGTATAATCTAATGCGTTGGGTTGTTTTATAATCTGTACATCAAGGTAAGCCAAGGTATCCTGCTGTTCAACTTCAATCGTTACTTCAATGGATGAATACTCTTCTTTAAATTTTTTAGCTATGTCTTCTAGTTCTGTGGAATTCAATTTTGATAAGATGAAAATATCATCAACATATCTGCAATATATTAATGGTGGTTCATTCAGGTTATTTATCACTTTGGCTTCAATATCTGTCATAATAACTTCTGCAAATAATGTAGACAGGGGTGATCCCATAGGTCCTCGTGTATTTTGCTTATAAATAATATCTTCAAATGCAAAAACATTATTTTCATATATATATACAACAATACATTTTTTAACTCATGTACTTGTATTCCTGTTAGAATTTTTTGTTGCATTTGTTCTCGAGTAATAATGTCTATGGCCTTAGGTACTGGAGTATTTGGATACAAAGCTTTAACATCCATACCAGCCATTTTGTAAAATGGCAAATCTTGATTAATATTTTTAATTAAGTGAATAAAATCATATGTATTCCTTAAACTATATTGTTGTTTCATAAATATTGGTGCAAGAAAATTATAAATATTTTTTTCTAATGAAATCAAGGGTGAGTTGACTTTTGATACGATCAACCTCATTGGTGCATCTTCTTATGTGTTTTAATCTTGGCAAAATCTTTTAGTATACATGCACCCATTGGTGGGAAGGACTTAATTTTGTCTGGCAATGTACTATGATTTTTTAACCCTGCCAAATATTTTATCTGGTTATCTGTTGGGTCTTTATTGATGATTGTACACTTTAATTCCTCTATTGCTTTAGACATTTTATTATTATAATCTACAGTATTCATTAGAACAATCTGCACTGACGTATCAGCTTCACAGAATTTATTGTTATTATCTTTCAGGATCAGTAATTGCTTCTTTTTGTACTTTAGTTTCTTCAAATCGAATTTTTATGCTTTTTATTGAATTCTTTTAATAAAATTCTATATAATTTGAACGTTACTTCATTTTTTGGACTTGGCAAATTTCTTATAATATCCTCCATGCACGGAACCAATTTTTCAGTTCTAGGTAAGTGCTATGGGAATGCATATTTTTTTCCTCGTGGCAAAACTGCCTGTTGGGAATAACTTAAATCCACAGATGATTGATTCAAAAACACAGCATAGCTATAAATCCTCTGTCCTGGCACTTGTTTTTCATCAAATAAATTATGTAATTTCTTTGTAACATTCAGTCTTGTATTTTCTCCCCCTGTATTCACAATTTCATTAATTTCCATGAGTGTAGTACCCAATATTATATTTTTCCATGTTTCAGCAAAGTTTTTGTACTCTGTACTTTGTATAGAAAATAGAAAACCATAAGTCTAAACATCTCTTGTTAAGGTTAAATATTGATTTTCTTTTCCCAATAATTTCTGCACTCAACCTCTTATTTTGACAAATCTGCATTATTTGTCTGTCTTTCATACTTACAGGTTTATTTTTTAACCTTAGATATTTAGGTACCATATCGAAGTCTCTACATGCCAAAAGGAATTCCTCCTGCACCTCAGATTTTGCTAGCTTAATTTTACTTTTTTTGAAATCTCTTATTCGCTGAAATTCTTTTTTTTTTTTTTTTTTTGAAAATATGTTCTGTAATACATTTAAAAAAAAAAAATTATTGAGACAACACCTCGCTCCTTCTAAAAATCACTACTCTCTCTATCATATATTCACATCTATCATATATTCATACAGCATTGCAAATGTCAAATGTCATCTAGCTGCTTAATTATTCACGTGCTATTTAGACATAATCTATATTTTGAGGTTACTCACCTTTATTCCTAAAATTATTTAGGAGGTTTTCGTCTCTACACATTTCCAACACGTATTTTTCTTATTTACATCGTGGTTAAAGGCTGCCAAAAAACCCCCCAAAAAACATCTTTTTCAACTCACACAAACTTCGTTCCCTTCCCTTCTTTTCCCAATGACCGAATTCGGATTCAAAATAATCTACCACAAGTATACATAACTGAACACCCTAAAACACTTATATCAGATTAAAACTTCAATCAATAAAACTTATATTGCACATTTCCTAAAACGTCAAAGTTAAAAAACAGTAACCCATAATTATTTACAATTGCACACCGGTACCCAATTAAAACAAACCCAAATACCCGACACAACCACTATACTCCACAATTGTGGACCTCTCTCCACTAAGAAATAAGCATACTATCCTAGCACTTTCAGCCTCAGCCCAGGCCATTCTCAAGGAGTGGACGCAACAGATGAACCACCCGTCACCGCCCTCAAAACGTATCAAATGTTCCAGTGCTCGCACGCCATCGTCTCATTCCCATTCTTCACCGTTCAGGTGCAGTGGCGCTATCTATCAGATGACCTAATAGCCTTCTTTTCCCTTCGTACTTATAAATATCTGTTCGACAGCTGATCGTAGTTGATTCATGAAACTAATCATCTTAAATCCTAATTTTTTTTTTTTTTTTTTTTTAATACTGTGAAATTGTACTTACAGGAATTTCGTAAATGCCAGCTCTGTCCAAGCACTTCTTGTTTTCTTTCGTATTGATTACAATATTTTTAATGGAATGCACTTTACTGCCCAATTGTAAATTATACCTATTACATAATTTATTAAATTCAGCTGAAATTCCTTTTATGTATGGAAACGATCCAATATATTTAATCCGCTTATTATTATTTCTTCTTATGTTTGAAGAATTAATACAGTTGTTCTGTACTTCCTTAATCCATTATTTTATTTTTTTACTGGGATACCCACAATTTTTTGCAACATCTGTAATATATTTCAATTCATCCTTTCTGTATTGCATATTTGACGTGCGCATAAAATCTCTTTTTATTAAAGTCTTAATACTGTTACATTTATGAGCATATGGGTGATAAGAATCATATGGTATAATCACAGGTACATATGACAATTTTCTATAAATGGTATAATCTAATGTGTTGGTTTGTTTTATAATCTGTACATCAAGGTAAGCCAAGGTATCCTGCTGTTCAAATTCAATTGTTGAATACTCTTCTTTAAATTTTTTAGCTATGTCTTCTAGTTCTGTGGAATTCAATTTTGATAAGATTAAAATATCATCAACATATCTGCAATATATCTTCTGCAAGTAATGTAGAGAGGGGTGATCCCATAGGTCCTCCTGTATTTTGCTTATAAATAATATCTTCAAATGCAAAAACATTATTTTCATATATATACAACAATGCACTTTTTAACTCTTGCACTTGTATTCCTGTTAGAATTTTTGTTGCATTAGTTCTTAAATAATAATGTCTATGGCCTTAGGTACTGGAGTATGTGGATACAAACCTTTAACATCCATACTAGCCATTTTGTAAAACTGCAAATCTTGATTAATATTTTTAATTAAGTGATTAAAATCATATGCATCCCTTAAACTGTATTGTTGTTTCATAAATATTGGCGCAAGAAAATTATAAATATTTTTTTCTAATGAAATCAAGGGTGAGTTGACTTTTGATACGATTCTAAAAGAATATAATGCCAAAAACAACAAAAACTTCTATATAGAGAAAAAATTAAAATATGAAAAAAAAAAAACAACTATTGGAATTGAAAAATGACCCATATATCAAATTCTGTGAAGCAGATAAAACCGGCCAAATCCTTATTCTCAACACTGATGAATTTGAACAAAAAATGACAGCCGCAATAGATGGATTAAATTGTACCGAAATAAAGAAAGACCCAACAGATAACCAAATTAAATTCTTAGCGGATATAAGAAATCATAGCACATTACCTGATGAAATCAAGCGCTCTTTTCCACCAATGGGAGCAGGCATACCACGTATTGTTGCAAAGGTAAAAACACACAAAGATGGTGCTCCAATGAGACTGATAGTTTCAAAAAAAAAAAAACTCACCATTGATAACATTAGAGAAAAACATTTACAAGTTCCTAGCACCCTTTTTCATGAACAACAAGTTCACCATCAAGAACACGTATGAATTTATTGAGAAAATTAAAAATGTAAAAACTGGCATAAAGGACTTAAATATGGCAAGCATGGACGTTAAAGCATTATATCCAAGCACTCCTGTTCCAGAAGCTATTGAAATTATCATTAAGAAGTTGCAAAATCTTAAAATTTTAAATAACACACAAATTCATGAATTCAAAAAAGTTTTATTCTATTTATATGAAAATAATATTTTTACATACAAGAACAAAATATTCAAGCAAAATTCAGGAGGCCCAATGGGCTCACCATTATCAACTTTATATGCTGAGGTTGTGATGAACGAGATTGAAGAAAATGTCCTGCATCGTATGGAAGAAAAACCAGAAGTGTACTGTCGATACGTGGATGACATTTTCATTCTATCAAAACTGAACGAAGAAGAATTAAGAAAATTTACCCAAATATAGAACTCACAGTTGAAATAGAAAAAAATAATGCAATAGCCTTTTTGGACGTACAAGTTATCAAATCCACAGATAAGTTACTATACAGGGTTTATCGGAAAAGTTCATTTGTTCCTGTTCTAATCCCGTACAATTCGGCAAATCCTTATCCTCAAAAATGCAATAGTCTAAAAACCTTAATTAAAAGAGCATATACGCACTCTGAAAATAGTCAGTTCATCAATGAAGAAATCAAATTCATAAAAAAAATTGCAGGTAGCTTTGGTTATCCCAACCATTTAATAAAAAAATGGAACACAGAAGTAATAAAGAAATTAAAAAATATTGTAAAAAGCATAACATTCAAATTGGAGGAAAAGTAAATACCATCAAAAATATGGTAATAAAAAATAATGAAAAAATAAAAATGTTAGAAAAAGCAGGTATTTACTCAATTCCTATTACTGAAAATTCTCCAATGGCTTATATAGGAAGCATCAAAAATAAGCTTAAACACAGATTAAAACAACAGGTAAAAAATTGGCAGAAAAAAGAAGAAAAAACAGCACTTATTCAATACTGTCTGGCTAACCAAAAATATCCTAAATTCGAAAATATAAAAATCACTAAAAGCTGTAAATCCGAAAAACACCTCAGAATAGCAGAGTCGGTAATGATTGAAAAAAATAGGGCAAAAGTTTGCAACCATAATGACCCTAATATTTTGAGAAACAGCTGGAGAAATTTATTTAAAATTGAGCAAAAAAATGAAAAAGTTCGAAAAAATGAGATCAGTGACCAACAAGAGATGGCGCCACAACGCCCAAGAAAAAGCGATATAGCCGATAACAGAAGCAGCCCACGAGAACCACCAAAATGCCCAGCTGACACGGTCCGTGCTAGTCGGAGCAAAACGTCCCCTAGATGACGGTAATGGGTTATTACCGAAAGTACTCGGGCTATGAAAAATTATTGAAGTAAATGAGGAGGCGGCGAAGGAAAAAAACGCATTTAGTGACGAGCCAGATAAATACCAACGGGAAAAAAAAAAAAAAAAAATGAAGTGGACCCGCAACTAAATGAAAAACCCCCATGCCGCATCCACATAACGGAAATAAGAATTGAAAGCCAAGCCCACGTGCGGTAAGTGTTAATCGAACTTTACCAACAAAAAGTGAAGTTCAAAAATGCAAATGCATCAATGCACGTTAAAAAATAACCTCCAATATCGGAAGTAAATTGAAACTTCAACAATGATGTTGATCTCCAGACAGAATTTCCTTGATGATTTCTTTGCAGCAAAACCCGCTCATTTTTTCCAAGAATGGCAGAATGGCATTGCAGACCTATCCAGACGTTAAGACACCATCGTAAACAATGGGGGGGGGGGGGGGGGTACATAGTTGATTAATTCCGTTTTGTCTTCTGATGTAATACATTCCTATAGTGCGGTGAAAAAACCGGCATGAACTTATGCATCAACCCAATATTAAACTAGGATTTATGAAAAACTTTGTCAAAGCAATGGACCAAATTAGTGCTGGATTCACAAATTCAAACAAAAATTTCTCCCAGAAACAATGATGCCAAAATTAAGGGAGAGATTTTTGCAGGCCCTCAAATAAGGGAGTTGATACAGGATGAACAATTTGAGAAATTGAGCCAAGTTAAAAAAAACAGCTTGGAAATCTTTCAAAAGTGTTAATAAAAGCTTTTTCAAAAATTAAAAAAATAAAACTATCATGACTTAGTGTGTAAACTCTTGAATTCATACAACGCTATGAAATGTATTATGTCTCAGAAAATCCATTTCCTGGACCCCCACTTGGATTTCTTTTTTGAGAATCTAGGCACTGTTAGTGACAAACACAGGGTTCCCACTCAAAAGTAGAAAAAAATTCCCTGACTTTTCCAGGTTTTCTAGGTGGTCCTGAGAGTTTTTCTAGAGCAGCAAATCAAATCACATTGCGACAAATTGTTGCATTTCCTTACATTCTTGCGTTCCTTACGAAAGCATACATTTGTTAATTCTTTAAATAACTGTCCTTTATACAATTACCTGCTTTTTTTTAATAACAATTAAATGCATGAGGCATATTATTTTTGGTACCGTTGGTTCAAATATTCTTTAAAACATGTAAACCATGTATTTACATGTTTTAAAGAATATTTGAACAAAGACTTAAATTAAATTCTACATATAATGAAATATTTCAATCGATTAGGTGAAATTATACAACTGATTTATCTGTATTTTAAGTGCACACAAGTATATAAATAACATTTTAAACGACTCATAACATTTAGAGTTCCAGTTAGGTTTAAAAATGCAAGCTGGGAGAATTGTGACTGAAGAGAATAAATTGCCCTTAAATGATACAATGCTGAAGCTTTAAATCCTTTAAGTGCTTATTTTACATAAATATTAAACAACACAGAAACGTTTGCTAAAATTGAAGTCTAATGGGAATGACAAAATGGTGAGTGTCTGACAGAGTCTCTTAACATTTTGTTAGAGCGGTTCTAACAAATCGAACTACCAATTTGTATTTTCTATTGGGATTTACTTAGAATCTTTAAAGACAAAGCAAAGTAAAACAGTTATTAAAAAATAAAAAAAAGAAGAGAGAGAGAACAGAAATCGTGACAGCATTTCTGCGTCTGAGGAAAAACGTGTGCCAGTACCATCCCAACAATTTCTAGCAATCAGGGAAAATACTACTGACATTTAAAAATCAAAATTGTAATTATTTTAGCTAATGTTAGTTCTTGCACTTGGCAATGAGAACATCGAATCTATGCTATTTCAGAGGGGCCAACCTCTAGCAGAACGCATCAGTAATCAATAGGGGATTTTACAGTAATGTTTCAGTAATCGAACACAAACTTTCAGTAATGTAACACACCATTTTTTTTTCAAAGTTAAGGACAATATTATAGTATTACTGTGTAACCTGTAATACTTGTATGAGGTGCCTATTGGTAATCACCATACGAAGCCTCATCGCTAACGCATGGAATGGGTATTTCATGAGAAATTAATGTGTGAAATGTGTAATAACTTTATATGTTTACACTATCCTCACAAAAAAATATGAAATTAAATTATCAATATTGTACTTACCTCATGTCATTGCTGACATAAAATCTCCCTTGTTGCTTGTTTTGCAGTGGTATATTCATTTTCAGAAAACTTTTTATAACACAGCTCACCTGAGGAAAATGCTTTACTTTTCTGTATAAGAAGGGCACTTAATGTTTTGGTGCTCATTGTTGGGCAGAAGTATGCGAGGTTTTTCCTTACTATACTAAATACTCTCTACGTAGAGGAATTGCTGTGAGGGATAGTCAATATTGCCAACATTAGTTTAGGCAATGCAGAATACTTGGGAAGGCCAGATGAATCCTTCATCTTAGATATTTCATTCCATGCCACATCTGCTCAAGGATATCCAGCTTCATCAATATCAGAGTCTGGGAACATAGCATGAAAGAAGCGACCAGCATGATCACAGATTGCAATTCAGCGTTTATCACGCTATTTTCATTCTTTTTTGCAAAAAAATTATCCAAAGGCTTTGATCGAGTCTTTAATTTTACACAATCCTGGTGTTTGTTTTGACTGGATATGCCTTTGGCAATCATCTCATCTCATCTCGTCCTACATGGGCTACTGATTACTCTCATATTAGAAGGCACGCAAGGAAACCTTTATTTCAGCATTTTCCATTTCCTTGCTCAAGATTTGGGAGAAAGATTTGGATGTTCCTGGAGAAACTTCTTTGCATATTTATTTGTTTCAGAAACGATAATTCCAAGGATGAAATTGGTAAAAAACAAGTAAAAATATGCAATAGGTGCCATATCAGTTGCAGGAGCATGTTTGGGCCCCTGCATTTCATGACAATCAAAAGGATGCTGAGGTTGTTCATTACTTCCCTCTATTACATCCTCCCATTCACTTTCAGAACTTTCATGATCTGAAGATTCACTATGAAGATCTTCACCTTCTGAAGAAGATATGGTGTGCGTGGCATTGTGGCTAATTTTCTGGCTTGATGTTGCTTGGCCAATATCACTCTCAGATGATTCAAAATCATCACCATCACTTGGCAAACTTTCACTCTCACTACAAGCCATTTCAAATAACCTTAGAAAAAAATTTCACACAGTAGGAAAAAGCACGTCTGCTAGTCTGAGGAACAAGCTGTCAATAAAGTCATCCTCTGTTAACACGAGTTTGGAAAAAGAGGGGGATTCGTAATTCACGGAGTTTTGCGATTGTGTCTGTTTGTTTAGGAAAAAGAAATGAATAATGTGAAGAGCTTCTAGTAATAAAACACCGCACTTCGTTCTCCCACGCGGCGAAAGTCCTCAAGAAATATAAACATTCGTCATCGCGGGACCACGCGTTGCGACGAGTTGATCGTTATTGCACTTCAAACGGGGCTCGAAAAAGTGATTTCCGACAGTACGATGTCTTATAATACACCAACAATTCCAAGTGAACAGCCCTGCCTCAACTGCAGTAGGAAACGTTTTGGCTAAAGTAACCTTTCTCCTGTCACACGGAGAAATTGCGTGGGGAACTGATAGAAAGCGCAAACTCTTTTACGATGACACTTACGGCATGTTACCCGTAATTTTCGTCTCATTATCCGCAGACCGCAAAATTCACATAAAAAAAAATCCTTCGTATAATCCGCAGACTGTGACATTTAGGAAAAAAATCGCCGTATAATCCGCACATCATAGATGTTGAATCAGAAGTGGAATTTCCGACAGAAAAGTCGGTCTCATAAACACATCGCTCTTTCCACGTTCCAGAAACACATAGAAACCGAATAATTGTTTTCAGCCGCCGCCGGGGAATTGAGTCACGGATCTCTCGATATCTAACCGAGCGCGTTAGCTTTACACCACGGTGGCCAACAATCCACGGTGCTATGTGTATTTTTAAGTCAGCTTCTGACATCATAAATCCGTAAGATGGGCTCAGCTACTGAGACGTCTCCATCTGGTGGGTATTAACAGCACTGGCTATATACATTATAGCAGTTAATTCCAAAGGGCGAGATACAAGGTGAAAATCCTCCAAATACATGGCATCAGTAAATAAATAAATACGTCGCTCTTTCCACGTTCCAGAAACACATGAGTCCGAAGAAGTAAGAGAAAAAAAAAACTATTTTATTAAATGAAGAAATTCATTTTTAAAGGTTACTGTTTTATATTTTTATCTCCGAACAGATAAAGGGTGTGGCATCCATAGATCACCCCGATGTAGCTCCAGAGTATTGCATTACACTGCCAATGATGAAAGGCTGATACAGAACAAGTCGTAGAAATACCGTATGTACTCGCGTATAAGTCGAAAATTTTTGGAGGAATTCCTGCTTTCAGAGTTTAGAGATCGTCTTATAAGTGGGCCAATAAAAAACTTCCGTGAATTCTCCCGCGGAATTTACCAACGGATTTGTTTACGTTTTAGATCGCGACACAGAGGCTTTCCGTATGTTGCTGCACGATTGTGTTCTAACCTCAAAATTATCTCGCAGTGACATGATCATGTCCTCAATTCTGTCCACCACTCCAAGTTTAAATTCGGCAGTGTAACTGAAACGTTTCCTTTTCAGAGACATCATGATTAGCAATGAAGGAAAACAGCAGCAGCGACATTTGCCAAAACAACGAAAGCAAACTAGATACAAGGTCACGCACATGAAATCCGAAAGGAGAAACGCATAGGTTCGTGCAGCAAGCGCTGTGCGTACTTCTTTGGCTTTTTGCCAAAAAACAGAGCCGGCACGACAGTCGGAGCTCTCCTCAACGATAACAAAATGACCCCTGCCGTCCCTCCCCACAACTATCCCGATCTTTCATTACGACATTCCTCCCCGCTCCGTACAAACTCCTGAACTGAGGAAAATTCTTCCGAGGGAGTTCCTTTTCCAATTATTACACCTTTCCCTGCACAATCACGCTGCAGATTTTTTTTAAATCGGCGTGTTAACCGCATCGGTGTATAATCCGCAAAACCTATAATTTAAACTTTTTTAGCAGATAATCCGCTGATTATACGACGAAAATTACGGTACCATTCTTCCGATAATATCGCTGTTTGACGATATGTTTTTTTTTTTTTTTATTGGAGGTTTAACGACCACCGTGAGCAACTCAATGGGCTATAAGCAGTCGCCCATCCCTAATTTTGGGTCACTGGTTCCAGGGAAGGGAGAGAGCCAGTGCCGAAAGACAAACACAACATCCATGCCTCTCCGGGATTCGAACCCGGACCCCGTTCGGACGAAGGATCAGAGGCCATCGCTTAAACCACTGCGCCACCGGGGCGGCGTTTGACGATATGATTCATGGACATTCCATTTCAAAACGATATGATTGATATATGATATGATCATTGAGACACCGAAATCCGCAGTCTGATTCGGAAAATATGCAGATCAAAATCGAAGGCCGAGAAATCGGCAGCGTCGCACTAAAAGGGTTTAACAAAAAAGAATACAAAATTGAGATTCTCCAAAACACACTGAATTCCGTAATTCTTCCAGCCTGTCCGTAATTCCGTAATCTGACAGTCGAAACCGTAATAATTACGGACAATTCGTAATAGTTGGCACCTCTGTTATTTGCTTCTAAATAACGCAGCATAGGATATTTAGACATTGTGCTGTTAAATTTCATAACCAATAAGCTGGCACACAGAGATCCTAATGCCATAACGGCAAAAAAAATCAAACCCAGGGATAAAGAAAAAATAATGGAAGCAACAAGTGGGGAAAACTAACAGTTAATACGGAATACCATTTTGCCTGAAAGGCTACAATTCATATTAGTACTTCCAAAATCTGGAAGTCTTAAAACTGATTGGCTACGTTTGTGATGCAAACATTAGTACTGAACTTTTCTCGCAGGTCACAGTTCATTTCCACGCTACGTCAAATTACTTGTACGGGAAACAATTAGAGGAAGTTTTGTGTGCATGTGTGCTCATAAAATCCTCTAACATTTTTTTGTCAACATAATTTATCATCCTGCGGCGAGTGGCATGTTTATACTTAACAATATCTTTACGAAGGGCAATACATTTGTGTGATGTTGATCAGGCAAAGTGCGAGAAAGGTCTGGAGCCCACTCAGGTCATTTGCAGTAACTCCCCACAAATAACGTCATCCAAAACAGAGACAGGCTTTAGCGCCTGCACTGACAAACCTGAAACCAATAGAGCACGCACGGCAAAGATTTTCATCAGTAGTAACTAGGTAGATTTTTTTTTTTTCGGCAATGTGAGGGTAAAGATGTGAAATGAATAATTTATGCAAATCTTGTGAGGTGCAGCAACGCAAGAAGAAGAATTTACGATTACAAGAAAATTTCTACCCCGTCTAACTTTTGTTCTCGCAAATTTTTTTTTTTTTTTTTCTTATGTATAAGCTGAAACCTTGGGAAAAATTACGAGAGAATGATGAATTTTATATTTCTTATTCTAAATAACGGAGATATTTGCGTTTTTACGGAAAACGGTTCTACTATGCACAAAAATTCAAAAAATAATATCTTCTAATCTATCAGAAACAAAAAAAAATGAAACTTTCAGGTTTTTTTTTATAACTTGGAGGCAGCTACCCGTAAAAAAAAAAAAAAAAAAAAATCGCACGAATCGGAGATGTGTTGGTGGAAAATTATTTCAATATCTGACGATTTTGCGTGGAATAACCCAGATGTGAAAATCTATGGTTCCGGGCGTCGGACTACCCAATTTTTCGCAACCAGCCAGCTCTTGCAGTAATTGGAATATCGTCTTAAAATCGCTATAAATAAATTTCTTCATGCATTATGAAATAGAAATATGACAGAATAAAAAAAAAATCTCTTTCCAGCCGTAAAACCGGAAGACAACGAATCTAGAAAACGGCCGTGAAATCTGGGAAATATGGTAGGTATGCAATAGTACCAGCTTCATTGCATGGTATTTTTCATATATTTTTTGTCAAAATACTCGTAAGTACTATGAAAAAAATAAATCTTTCCCCCTCTTTGAAGAATCTTCCTATTTCATAATATTTTCCCTGTTCTAACATTTGAAGGTACATACTTTTCCAACTATACCAATTCTGCTATAGAATTACGAAAGCGAAGCTTTAGTTCGTAAGTGATACGAACCTTTTTCAAAATAAATTAGGTGCCCTCAATTTGCAACATTCATCCACACTGCTGTTGAAGGGGAAGGGGGGATTTATTAGGATGACCAACATCCGGCAAAATAAAATGTTTTTGTATGGTTTGATAAAAGACAAGTAGAACATGCAAAAGGGGGAAAAAAAAAGCTCAACTTCTAAAGTTTCCAATGAATTTCGGCGAAATTTAAAATGGAACGTTATTTTCATATATCTTGCCCACTGTAATAATTTCAGTCGGTTATTTAAAAAATTGAGGAAATAGCTTCTTCATAATTTGTTTCCCAGTCTACGCAGAGAACCAGGGCACCTACTCAGGAACAAATGACTGCCTCTCTTCGCGAACGCCAGCAGATAAGAGCCTGCGAAATGGGTGTGTGATTAATGGCTTTCTTTCACGCTTTGACATGTATGTTTGTTTGGTTGTAGTTTAGATCATCTGGAGACGGGGAAACCGCAAAGAGACGCACTCCCCTGCACAGCTGCACTTTAATCGGTGGGTGGGTTACGGAGTTGTCTCGAAGGATAAAACAACTCGGAATTATTTTAAAACTTAGCAATACAGAAATATATTTTACAAAAGTCTGAAACAAAATATTTTTCTGGCAAAATAAAAAATTCCCTGATTTTTACGGAAAAACACAATTTTCCCTGAGTTTTCCCTGATTTTTGGAAAAATTTTCAAATTCCCTGAGAATTCCCGGTTTTCCAGGTTGCGTGGGAACCCTGAAACATGGTGAGCAATTTCATCCAGACATTTCGAGCATGTAAAAGTGGTACCAGGGCAAGTGGAGTCCCAGTATGCAGTCTGATTACTGCTGGACACTCAAAGGAGATGTTCCATTTCCACAAGTGAAATACACCAGGAAGTCATCAATTGCTACATTTTATGTAATTTATTTATGGTTTATAATCATTATCATCATCATCATTGTCAACCATTATCAATCCACTGCTGGACGAAGGTCTCCCCAAGTTTCCTCCACAACAGTCTGTCTTGTGCCAGTCTCCTCCAGGTCACTCCCGCATACTTTCGAATTTCATCCACCCATCTCCCATGTGTTCTTCTTCTGGGTCTTTTCCTGTCCCTTGGAATCCAATCTAAAATTTCGGCTGTCCATCGATGGTCTGTCCTTCTGGCAGTATGTCCAGCCCATTGCCATTTCAGGGATTTAACTCTGATCATGATGTCTTCCACTCTTGTCATTTTTCGGATCCACGAGTTCCTCTTCTTATCTCTCCTGGTTACACCAAGCATGCACCTCTCCATGCTTACTTGAGTTGTCTGCAGCCTTTGTATGCCTCTTTTAGTTAAGGTCCACATCTCTGCACCATACGTAAGCACTGGAAGGATGCATTGATCAAACACTTTTTTTAAAGACATAATGGCATATTGCTCTTGAAAATTATGCTGTTTCTTCCAAAAGCTCTCCAGGCAAGTTTTGCACGCCTATTAATTTCTTCATCAATGTGACCCTCACTTGATATCTGCTGTCCAAGATAAATGTACGTGTCTGTTAGCTCCAGCTTTTCTCCATGGTTTATAAGAGTATGTAAATACATGATTTATTCAAACCTAAACTGTGTGTCACTAAAAATAAAAAGCCTTGCGTGATAGAAAAAAAAAACCTAATATATTTGAACTCAGCATAAAACATCCTATTAAAATCACATATTATTTCTTGTGGGACAGTTTTTTTTTAGACCAGTGTAATTTCTCTTGAATTTGGGGCATACAGGGTGAAATACTATAGAAATATACAATTTGTAAATCAAAGTGTAATTGAAATTAATGTACAATTATTAGGAAATCAAATTAATGAAAAAGCTACTGTGAAAAAATTGAAACTTTCATGAATTAAAAAAAATAATATTTACAGTCTAAGCACCTAAAATTATGAGAAAATAAATAAAATATAGGAACAAAATGCCTTACAAAAACGCGAATCAGTAAAATGTATTACACTGATGTGTTCTGCTTGAATAACACTTCAAAAGTTTTGAAACTTCTGTGGTTAATCTCATCTGATCTTACAAAATTTATAATTTTAACAAAGACACTTACCTTATTTTGGAAACTAACGAATTTGGCACACAGATTCTCTTGGCAAATAATGCAGTGATTCCTACCATTACATCTTTTTTCAGCAGGGATCGCCCCCCCCCCTTCGTCATCATCAGCAGCCCGTTTCTCATCAGTGATATTGGAATTTTCATCAACACCTTTAACAAAAATCGATAATTAGGCAGTATCAGTCATGTCTGTATACTTGTCAAGAGCGATTGAGTAAAATGTCAAATTTGAGGTCCATGTCTTCAAACTCTTTGCTCAATATTTCCTGCCAGTTCTTCCACTCATCTGGTGACAATTACTCCCACTTTATGAAACCAACATTAGGCTTTTGATTTGGAGATAATTTTTCTTCTGTTGATACCAGGTAACAGTGAAAATGGTATGGACTTCTTTGCTATTTTATCAGAAATAATTTTGTTCTCCTCAACACTTAATTTGTTTTCTACATTTCTCCTTTTTAAAGTGAACTGCTGCATTTGTAATGATTCCTTCATGGCAGTTAATTTTATCAATGCACCTTTGCCCTTGGAGTTCATCATGCTCAGAATTAGAAGCAGGCTTTCTGTTGTAATGAAGTTTCAAATTATAGTTCTTTACTTCAGAGATTGATTCTTGACAAACAAAACAAACTGATCTTCCCCTACTTGCACATAACAATACAAGGAAGTCCATTTATCATTAAGAATATGGAATACATCAAAAGTTTTATTTTTTTACTGGCATTTGTGTCTATGATTCAGCATGTCTTTGTGCTACTCTTGAATGACTCCTCCCTGTGACACAAATGGAATCAGCTGATCCTGAGCTTACTCGGTCTGTAGGAAAGGAATAAATGGAGAGCTATGGGCATGGGAATAGTATTCTTCCATCTTTCATGATGCCTTCCAAAAATTGTCTTATCAATGAATTAATTTGAAATATTGCTGTGTATTTATTTTTCCATTTTAAAAATGTATTGAATTTTTTCAAACTAAGATTTTCTATTGTGGAAAATGTCTTACAGGTGACTAAAAAGTGTTCCACAGACCACACAGGTTGAAGATCCCTGGCATACCACAAGCTACTGATAGAAAAACTAATATGTGACACTAAGTTACTTTTTTTTAAGCAACTTATCACATAGATTAGAAACAAAAATGGGATGGCTTACATCCTTGTCTTGCACCAAAGTCAATTTCAAACTACTTGCATTGTCTGCTTTCTGGACTAGTTTTTTTTCTTTACAGGATTGTGACTAACTTTAGTAACTTGCCATTTTACTTTATAATTTTGTTATACACTTGAATGATTCAGTAACCAGCACAATTTTTACCTTCAAATGATTTTTTTTTGTGAATCTGCATAAGCACACACACATGCAGTATGAAAAAAAAAGAAGCAGAATGAAAATGTCTTCCTCATCTGACAAACTAAGTTGATTAGGCTGAGTAGAAGAAGCAAGAGTATGAGACACAAGAAAAAAAGAGGAATGACAATGTTCTGCTCGGCTACATAACTAAATCCTGATTATGCTGCACACCCAACTAAATCCTGATTATGCTGCACACCCAAGGAATTCAATTTGATTACATTACTCATCTATGAAACATTCATTATGCTGTAAAACTTATTTTTATTAGTGATTTCTTGTATTTCACTTGAAAAATTGTTACAAATTGTTCATTTGTGATTTCTAAGATTTCATGCATTTCCAATGCAACACACAGAAAAACTAACTGCAGGCTAAAATTAAAATGAAATAAGGACACACACAAAATACTTTCAGAATAAATGCACCTGATCTAATTTTTGGCAAAAATTATTAAACACAAAACCATTAAACAGCACTTGACACAGATGGAAGACAAGAAAATGAAGATATAGTAACAGTGACAAATCTGTATGACAACAATTGGATGCATGCAAACTCTTTGGTATTACTGAATATTTGCAGTGTACATAATTTTATATTGCATATTCATTCTTTACATGTACACCGTGACACTCGCATTTTCAGTTTCTTCTGAATTAGTAGCCTTTGTTGCACATATCTGCACATCTATAAAAATGTCAAACACAACCACACTGTTGAAAAATCCTATCGACATATCTAAATAGCTCCAGTAGGAAACTTATCAAATACATGGTCTCCTACTTACACATATGGCCTCATACTGGTACACTCAGCACTGTTTTGCAGTAGATTATGGTAGATTAATAACACCAACAGCATCTTTAAATATTTCTGGAAACCTCGCCCCCCCCCATGCACCAATCTTTAACTTTTCCTCATAGGACGTTTTAGTAATTACATTTTGTTAGTTATAACAATGACTCATTGAAGAGTAATTTTAATATTACATGTCATAAATATTTTTATCACTGTAATTGTCATAAATATTTTAATCATTTACAATTCTGATCACTACTTAAGCTAAACATCTGGACAAAGGGAGGCATTCCATAGCTTTGAGCGGAAAAAAAATAAAGATACCAGAATCCACACACATTAAATTTTACAAATGTCATCAGAAAGCAGCATAGGTATATACCTTAATTATTTTTAGAGAGATGTCAAAACCACTTCTGATCTTCAGTGAATGTACAAGAATCTGAAAGTAAAGTACGCAGACATCATAAATATGAAAGATGAATTATTGCATTAAATTTAATATACAAAAGTATAAAAAACAGTTACAAGAGTCATTCAAAATATTTTACTATATTAATTCTCAGCTGATGATAATAAAAACATTAAAATTTAATGTGCAGCTATCAACACATCTTTTTTAGCAAAATAACACTTTTCTTTGGAGTTTCCATAATTTTGTTTTGTTTGGGGATGCGTGAGCAACTCAATGGGTTATAAGCAGTCACATTATTTCCTACAGTTTCACATGTAGATATCACTACTCAGATAGCACAGCCTTGCAATTTAATGTAGGTGCAATGCAGTGCATCTGCTGTCTACTCTTGAAATGGTAGGTACAATGTTATAGTTGAATGTTTATTTTTCAATTACTTTGGGAATAATACTGTTAATCCAGTTACAGGAAAGCAACCAAAGAACCAATCAGAGTGAGGAAGTGAGTCACAGCATTACCACCAGGAGGAATATGTGAGCAGGTCTTGCTTGTGTTCCACTGTTGTTCAGAAAACATGTGATGTGACTGACTTCTCTGGAGCCTCAACACTTTTAAGGGAGTAAAATATTTTTACATAATCAGATTGTCTTCATGGTTTTTATTTGTTCGTGTTTTTGTCAGGCATAAAATAATTTTAAAGTAGCTGTTGCCATTCTGTGATGGCACATTTTTTTTATAGATGTTGCATTTTCATTGCGGCTTATCTAGCATTATTTTCTTGAAGATAAAAAGCATCGATTTTGCCAGCCAGCCGCAAATTTCTTCAAAGCATGTAGGGTGTTTGATCCTGATCAATTTTAGTCCTTGGACCTTTTAGACGACGAAGAAGATGTTTGTTTTCTGCCACATTCCTATGTTCGAAGATGAGGACCAACTAAAATGCGAATTTCGTTCATATAAAGCGAGTGTAAAAGAGTCTTGTGTCAGTGAAGATTTACAAGACTTCTGGAATACAAAAAAGGTCGTTTTCCTATGCTACATAAGGTCACATTCATGACACAAGGCCTTGCATTGACATGGAGAAGAACAACTCCCTTGCTCAGAATGCAGTGCTGTTTCTTTTGATTTGCATGACAAAACTTTCTCAGTGTCTCGCAATAAACAGCCGTGTTTACTGTCATGCCTTTAGACAGGAATTCCACCAACAAAATTCCTTTCCTTTCCTTTCCCAAAAGACAGAGCACATGGACCTTCCTCGTTGACATCATCTGTTTGAATTTTCTGGTCGTAGGTGAGCCCGTGTGTTTCCATTGAAGGGACTGCTGTTTTAATTCTGGTGTGATGTGAGAGACCCAAGTCTTATCTCTCATCTCCCATCACTATAAGACTTAAAAAGTCACTGCCTTCCTCCACGTACTGCCCCAAAAATTCCAAAGCAGATCCCATGCGCTTCATTTTGTGCTCTTCCATCAACATCTTTATTACCCGTCATGCACATTCTTTGCAGTACTGTAGCTTTTCTCTAATGATTTCAAAACTTCAGGGAAATGTTCTGAAACACCAGAAATTGTGAAGCGTTAGTTCTCCCTAATGTTTTACACTTTGTCTGACATTTCTCGCATTCAAAAACCTTATCACAGACCGGACTTTGCAGTTGGAGGGCTGTTCTATTAACTTAAACATTATTGATGCACAGCACAAACCTTTAACCTAAGCACAACCTCACAAAATGGTGTCAGGGGATGGTCAATGGATGAGTCGACACAACTGCACATTCGTGACTCTGAAGCAAATACTTGCTCGGGAGTGATGCATAAATGGTATTTACTTTCTGGATGGCCCTAGTATTACTTTAAACTGTAGAGGCAAGTTGAAAATACAAAATTTAATATTCCAAAATTTCATTATGTTGCCTCAAATGAGATTTGTGCTCAGTTAAAAAATGTAAACATGGAAATTTGTAACAGAAAATTTTAAGTAATGATGTGAAATTACCTCAACATTGCTATTTAGAAAATTGTTTCTTTAGTGTGTAGGATATCGTCATGCAAATCATATAGATGAAAGTTCAAAACTCTGCCATCTTTGCATGATGAAAAACTCGAATGATAATAAAATAAATTCTAGTTAAAAGGTTTAATGCATTTAAAAGACTTTAAAAAACCACACAAAAAAAACCACACAAGATCTTTCAAACCAGCAACCGGCCCATCATCAGGTGTAAAAACAACTAAGGTTACTACAGGCAACCAAAGCTTTATATCTAAAAACAGACGTAAGTTTGTGCAAAACTTACGTCTGTTGTTAGATATAAACCTTTGGTCACCTGTAATAACCTTAGTTGTTTTTATGCTTGATGATGAACCGGTTGCCAGTTTGCAAGATCTTGTGTGGTTTTTTAAAGTCTTTTAAATGTATTAAACCTTTTAACTAGAATTGATTTTATTATCATTTGAGTTTTTATCATGCAGAGACAGCAGAGTTTTGAACTTTCATCTATATGTTTTCTTTAGCATTAACTCAGTGACAGATATTTTATACATAACTGCATCACTTTTATACTTTTAATGACAGTATAAAAGTGAATATTTTTTCCCAGGTTTCACATTTTATTACAGTGAAAGACCAGAGGATAAAGACAAAGCACAATATCACTTTTGAAAGAAGACAGATATTATCTAATATCTTATATTTTTCAGTGATTTTTGCTGGTAGAAATTTTTAGTTTGAATATACTTATTGTGTGTTGTTGATTAAATGATTACAGTAGTTCTTCATGCAGAGAAGTCCTGGATTTTAGTTTAGAGTGAAAAATGAGTGTTTTGAGTTTTGGCTGAATGCAGGTGTCATTCTTTTTTGTACTTCTCACATGTCCAGTAACCAGTAGCTTTGAATGAAAAGATTGGCAATTTCGAAACTTCAGTGTCTATGGTGGTCAAATTACACAGTAACAACAAAATATGGATATTTATATATTGTCATAATATGATGTTAAGTAAACATATTGCAATAATTATGACAATTAAAGTCATTAAACATGATGCAAAATGACAAATGGATCACACCTCTGTAGTTGGGTGTAGTCAGAATATATTGTAATTGAAATGTAATACTCTCTTGTTAAAAATGTTCCTACCAGTGTTAATTACTTTCTCATCAGTGTTAAATACTTTCTCATCAGTGTTAAATACTTTCTCATCATGATAGTGAAAAGCATAATGCACAGTATATTATTATAAATAAAATTAATATAAATGAAATGATATTAAAGTGACATGAAACAAAAAATTACAGCAAAATGCAGAGCATATTAATGTAAAGAAAATGGCATTTAAGTTGTACAGTAAATGGTTCTTCAGCATACTCTAATTTCAGCTGAATCTTTTGAAAAGAACATAATGGATTAAGCAGAACAGCATTCCATTTTAAAATGCAGATATTGTGCACTGTTAATACGTATTATAAGACAGTTAGCTACTATAATATATTTTGGAAGAACAATATAAAGTTGATAATCTTGTATTCAGTCAAGAAACGAATTTTATATCAAAATGTACATATACAAGCAATTATTGTTCAAATAATGCAGATCATTATTTTGTGTGCATTAACTGTATGTATAGTTACCATGCACTTAATCATTTTAAAATGAGACTTTCAATAAATTTCACAAAACCATCCAATGTTTTCTAAGTTTCTAAATAGCTTCCTACATTATTCAATTTTTAGGGGGGGTGAATAGTCTGTCAGAACCACATAACATAACCATAAAATCTCATACTCAAAGTATTACTTACTTTTAAACTGTTCTTTTTCTTTGCTGCTTGATGGACAGAAAAATCCACCAGACACAAGAATGACTCCTTTGAAATCCTTTGCATTTTTTTATGCCAAATATCTTAAAAATTAGATTTCTGATATTTTGTTTTGATGGTCAGTGGAAAGAAATTTCAAACACTTTCTTTTCAGCTGTTTTTGCAATGACTTTTTGTTTATATCTATAATTGACATTATAGAGATCATAAACAAAAATGTATGTACACTAGTAGGAACTGGCTGAACTTAATGAATACACTGTGGAAAGCAGGGTAGTTCAGTTTCATGGCCACTTCTATGTTATCAAACTCTAGTAATATACATAAAATTGCAAAAACATGCAATGTCTGATTGCTGGTGAATACATATGCTATTTCTTTGTGTTGTGTAAATGAAGACAGGGCATAGAATAATAGCAAGAAATATTTCACATTATTATAACGCTATCAAAATTGCTAAAAGTTGTATATACAGGAAAAATAGCATATAAAAGCTTACAGTAACAATGCCCCTCCCCCTCCCCATATTTGTCAGAACTTTTAGCTTAAATAAAAGCTTCATAAGCACATACCTTTTTTGGACATCATAGAAAGCTTCATTGTTATAGTTAATTTTCATTAATACAATTAGGAAAAATGCCCTTATTAAATTTTTTTCTACATGGAAAACAAACATGCAGTAACATGTCACAGACACAAAAAGAGTGATAATTTTGCTGTTTATATGTATGGTTAACTAAATTTCTATATTTCCTATTGTGATATAATATATTTCTGTAAAATTTATTTAAATGAAAATAGAAGATGAAGATGAGAAGATGCTGCAGTGAAAACTAGTGCTACATTTGTGTGGCTTGGTTTCTTTGAAAAAAAAACCTTATTAACACTTAATTAACCTAACTGGTTTAGACAAGTTAAGTCATAAAAAAGAACACCTGTTATTCCACTAAGTTTAACTAATTTTAAGTGGAAAGTTAGGTGTTCTTTATAGTAACTACCTCTATTCCTGTTAAAATTTACGATAACTTAGGGGGAATCTTCTTCATTAGTGTGCCTTGCACAGTTTATGCAAACATGCTGGATAAAAAACAGAAAGACAAACAAAATTTGTTTGAGTGAAGAATAGTGTGTCTTTAAGAATTTAGGAGTTTGTTGAGTTTTGGAAAGGCTTTTGATACGGTTACTAGCCAGGGCTGTATTTAAGGTAAGGTTCCAAGAAGTCCAGAGTCCTCCATTTTTTTTTACCCATTGTTTCAGATTGCTTTTATGTGGTCCACTCGTGTCCAAATATTTTTTTTACATTGCAATTATGCAATTTGTAGACTGTCTTTCTCTAGTTCCTGAGATTAATGTGTGCTTAGTTTCATAACTTGTGTGTACATTTTTTCACATGTTGAAATTTTTTTCACAAGATTATTGTATTGTCACAGCTTTGTTATCTCTCCTTGTTTTCTCCCTGAGCTTGTGCAAGAATATCACAGTCTTATGTGCAGCAGTAGACAATCTGGCAATTTCTCACTGCCTGGCCACAGAAGCAAAATGTGTGATATACATCCCTATGCATGAGAGCGAAATCTATAACTCTTAAGGGCACCAAAACAACTTTTTATTAACCAGTTAGTCTGAAATGATCACAGCTTTATTTTGCAGAAATGTGAAATCCCATCAAGTGAAATTTTCAAGCTGACTACAATGGAAATGCAAGATTTTTGCATTTGAGCATATTTACTATGTGCAGTGTGCTAAAACATCAGCTGTTAATCAAATTCTGTTTGTGCTTGTTTGGCATTAATATATACAGGGTGATCCATTTAAACCAGTACTCTGAAAAAACCTTACATTTTTTCAAAGAACTACTACTTTTTTTCAATAGAAGCAGCAACTCCTGGAGAATGAAAACCGCCACCGTGAAAAAGATTGTTAACCGTAACTGTAACTCAGCTCGTGATTTGTTTGTTGTTGCATTGTCATTCACTTGCGTGCATTCAGAAACATGCAGTACTCTGTTCCAGAGCATGTTTTTTTAGTGAAATCGTATTGGGTAACCAATTCTGTCATCAAAACGCAACGAGCATTTTGAAGAGAGTTTGGAGTTCGAAAAGTGCCAAGCAAGTCAACAATTCTGTCGATGCCAAAAAAACTGGAGCAAACTGGTTCTGTTCTCAGCAGTAGTGGTAGACATCACCCTCCAATGCCCCAAACTCGTGTGGACGATGTTCGGCAACGTTTACTTCAATCTCCGATGAAATTGTTGCGCAGATTAAGCCAACAGACAGGATTTTCATAAGGAACTTGTCAAAGGGCAGCAAAAAAAGCAAATATTCGACCATTTAAAGTGCACGTAATCCATCAGCTGCTGGAACCGGACAAGGGAAAGAGAGTAAGTTACTGCAAATGGTTTCTTAATTTGCGATCTGATATTCTCTCCATCACATGGTTTACGGATGAAGCCTGGTTTCATCTGTCAGGCTACGTCAATTCGCAAAACAGCAGATACTGGGTTGCCGAAAACCCACACGTTATGTGTGAAACACCGATGCATTCACAAAAGGTTGGTGTATGGTGTGCGGTTTCGTCTACGAAAATTAATGGTCCCATTTTTTATCTGAGACTGTCAACACTAACGCTTATTGCCGCATATTCAATGAATTTGTGGAACAACTTGATGACATTGAATTAACAGAGGGCTATTTTCAGCAGGATGGCGCTACGTGTCACATATCGAAAGTCTCAATGGAACTCATAACCAGCTTCTTTGATGGCCTCCCCGATCTACGGAATTAACTTCCCCTGACTTTTTTATGGGGCTACTTAAAGGATAGAGTTTACAAAACTCATCCAAAAACATTGGATGCATTGCGTGAAACAATCACGACTAAAATTGGAAATGTTACTGCTCGTACTCTACACGAGACATCACTGAATATGGTGCGGCGTGTTCAACTGTGTTTACAAGAAAATGGAGGACAATTCCAACATTTGCTTTGATCAAATGATTCTCCAATACCACATGTATAATTCTCAACTTACTGTATGATTTTGTTGTTATTTATAAAAACGTTATAAGTAAATCACATGGTACTGGTTTAAATGAATCACCCTGTATGTTATCGTTAAAGTATGAAATCCGTTATTTCACAGAATACCTAGTTATTTCATGAAATAACTGATCAAGTCAGTTAAAGCGTAAAACTCACTTGTGTTCTATGGTTTAACTAGTCATTTCATAGAATAACGATCTACACCCCGTTAAAGTGTAAAATAACCGAGTAAATAAATCCCAAATTCAAAAGGCTGTAAAGTGAGAACCACTGGTCAGAAATAGCACACCATTTTCAACCCACTATAAAGTGTTATATAATAATAATGATATATAGCCAAAGCCAAGGCAGTGTTGAAAAAGCTAAACAGGACACAGAAAACATGTTGACGACATGGATGCAAGACAACCAGTGCACTTCCTGGAGTAATGGACTAAAATTTATTCATTTTATGAAAAACAGAGCGTTTCACTCAGGTATTAAAAGGTCCCCTTACGAGGCTATATTTGGTTGTGCAGCTAGAGTCAGACTGTCAACAACTCCTATTTTGAAGGAAGCATTTGATTCACTGGGTGACAAAGATCAATTACAAGGTGCTTTGACTGCAATGAGTACTGTTAATGAAGTGCTGGTTGAAAAAACAAGGTTACATACTGACATTAGTAAAGTATGTATAGTTTGTTCACAAGAATGTAGTGAAAACATATTTTGTTCGAAATGTAATGAGCCTGTCGACATGTCATGTTTAGAAGACTATGTTTTGGAAGACAAAGTTGTACAGAAGATCTGCAAATTGTGTTTTAATAAACTGAATGTTCAGAGGGAAAGAGAAAACTCGAAAGAATGTTTGGAAATTCAAGCTAAGAAGATGAAATTAATGTCAGATAAATCTCATTCTGAAGCCTCTGTGGGGCTTACAGTCCTTATCCAAGTACTGAAGTTGACAGAGGAAGGGGTGATGCCAGGAATATTTCAGCTGTTATCATGAAAATAGCCGAAGAAGGATTTTTTTTAATTGGGAACAAGAAACAACCGCATAAAACAGCTATAATCCCGATCCCAGGTCAGCGTCTGTGAACAAAAACTAATTCAGATCAAAGAAGTGCCGGATATAGAGAAATCGCTCTGGTCAGTTGCTACAGCTCAAAGTTTAGGCTCCCGGTCAGGGATTTAAAAAATGTTCATGTAAAATGCAGTGTGTCACCAAAAATGTATTTGTTTTAGAAATAATGTTCTATGCAATTCCAAATGCCATTTCAGTAATCCCTGTTTTAACAAATGATTTTATTGTGTCTTTATATAAATAACATTTTGTATGCAGTATTATTCAGTGAAACTGTTTATTTTACACTTTAACTGTCTATCATGAGTTAATTTATAGAATACCTAGTATTTCATAGAATAACTAGCTAAAGTGTGGAATTATCAATTTATTACACGCTTTAACTAACTTGATCAGTTATTTCATGAAATAACTAGGTATTCTATGAAACAACTGAATTATACACCTTAACGGTAACATTATATATCATCATCATTGTCAACCATTATCAATCCACTGCTGGATGAAGGTCTCCCCAAGTTTCCTCCACAACAGTCTGTCTTGTGCCAGTCTCCTCCATGTCACTCCTGCATACTTTCAAATTTCATCCACCCATCTCCCATGTGGTCTTTTTCTAGGTCTTTTCCTGTCCCTTGGAATCCAATCTAAAATTTCGGCTGTCCATCGATGATCTGTCCTTCTGGCAGTATGTCCAGCCCATTGCCATTTCAGGATTTAACTCTGATCATGATGTCTTCCACTCTTGTCATTTTTCGGATCCACAAGTTCCTCTTCTTCTCTCTCCTGGTTACATCAAGCATGCACCTCTCCATGCTTATTTGAGTTGTCTGCAGCCTTTGTATGTCTCTTTTAGTTAAGGTCCATGTCTCTGCACCATACGTAAGCACTGGAAGGATGCATTGATCAAACACTTTTCTTTTAAGACATAATGGCATATTGCTCTTGAAAATTATGTTGTTTCTTCCAAAAGCTCTCCAGGCAAGTTTAGTATGCCGATTAATTTCTTCATCAATGTGACCCTCACTTGATATCTGCTGTCCAAGATAAACGTACGTGCCTGTTATCTCCAGCTTTTCTCCATCAATTGATAAATCTTCATTTCTTGTAAAAGCATTGAACATCACTTTTGTCTTCTGAAAGTTTATTTTTAATCCCACTTCTTTACTCTTGTCAGCAAGTTCCTGGATCACACTCTGCAGCTCTGACGGGGTAGCTGCAAAAATGACTACGTCATCAGCAAAACAAAGGTGGGTTAGATAATTTCCATTAATCTTTATCCCCTTGTTTTCCCAGCTCAGCAATTGAAAGACACCCTCCAATGTGGCATTAAAGAGCTTCGAAGATATGGTGTCACCTTGTCTCACTCCCTTTCCAATTTTTATGTGTGTTGTATTTTCAAACAGTCGAATCTTTGCACTTGCATTTTCATAAATGTTATTAATAATATTAATGTATGCATCTTCAATACTGCAGGATTTCAGAGCCATTGTAACTGCTGATGGTTTCACGGAATCAAAGGCTTTTTCATAATCGATAAAAGCCATGCATAATGGAAGTTCATATTCCCTCGCTCTTTCAATTAGTTCTCTCAGTATGTGGATATGATCTATTGTGCTGTAGCCACTTCTGAATCCAGCTTGTTCTCTCGGTTGAGCCATGTCCAGTGTTACCTTCAAGCGGTGTGAAAGAACTTTAATGAAGATTTTATAAACCACAGATAGGAGGCTGATAGGTCTGTAGTTCCCGAGATCCTTAATATTACCTTTTTTATGTAGCAGTGTTCCAATCCTCAGGAATCTTCCCTTCATTAAGGCATCGAGTGAAAATTTGGGCGAGTATTGTTTCGATTTCTCCACTTGCTTCTTGTATGATGTCTACAGTAATTCCATCTTCTCCTGGAGCTTTTCCCCGCTTCATGTTCTTGATTGCATGTGCAACTTCTGCTGGGAGAACTGGAGGAACTCTGGTACTGGTACCTTTCATGATGTCTGGAGTACATGTATCATCCCTTTCATATAATTTGGAGTAGAAATCTTTCACTCTTGTCAAGATTTCGCCTCTATTTCTTGTTACAGAACCATCTTCTTTTCTCAGTGCCATAATCTGTTTTCTTCCCTTACTGAGATGTCCCTTTGCTATCTTTAGGCTTTGGTTGTTTTGAATTGCTTTCCTCACTAGTTCACAGTTGAATTTTCTTACGTCTTCAGTGATACTTTTTCGTACTGTCTTGCATAGCTCTATATATTCCACTTTGGAAGTCACATCTTCTTTAGTTGTCCTCATTTCTCTTCTTTTTTGCATCAACATTTTGGTTTTTCCTGATAATTTGTTCACATGCAACTTGTTCTTAGACCCAGCTAATTTTCTTGCTGTTTCCATAAGAGAGTTGGTTACTTTTCTGTTAACTTCAGAAATATCCACTTCTTCCGATGTTAGGCCTTCTAAAGCAGAGAATCTGTTCTTCAGTTCCAACTTGAAGGTATTATGGTGTTTTTTAAGGTTGGTTATGTCAATACATTTTGTTTGTCTAATGAGCTTGCCACGTTCAAGTTTAGTGTTGAGGTGCATCTTACATCTCACCAATCTATGGTCACCACCTGTGTTGAACTTGTTTAGCACACTGCAGTCTTCTATGATGATTTTTTTGTTACACATAATAAAATCAATTTCACTTGTCGTCCCATTTGGATGTCTCCATGTCCATTTCCTGTGTGGCTTTTTCTTGAAGAAGGAGTTCAAGATGAAAAACCCTTCTGCCTCTGCAAACTCTACGAGAGTATTTCCACGCTGGTTTCTGTTGCCGTGACCGAATTTACCTACTGAAGTTTCATTCTGTTGCCTTTGCCCTATTTTTGCATTGAAATCTCCCATAATTATCTTTAAGTGCTGCTTACCTTTATTATTTAGATGACGAATTTCCTCATAAAATTCTTCAATTTCTTCTTCAGGATGACTTGTGGTTGGTGCATAAGTTTGAATAATCTGAGCCTGGTATCTTTTCGAGAGTTGGATAACGAGTCGTGCAGCTCTGTCAGAGGAACTTTCAACTTCTACAACTTTATCCTTCAGTTTCTTGTTTATTATAAATCCAACACCACTAGTTCTGCCAGTATCTGTCCCACGATAGTAGAAGAGATGTCCACTTTTCAATTCAATGAGATCTTCTCCTTTTCTCTTTACCTCACTTAGCCCGACGATGTCCCACTTGATCCTTTGTAGTTCCTCTTCCAATTCAAGAAGCCTTGAATCAGAAGATAGGGAGCGTCCATTATACGTAGCCAAGGTCAGCATCAGATGGCAGCCTAGTCCGGTCCTCCGGGGATTTTTAGCACCCTCTGCCTTCATGTCGCACTGGCCGCTGCCTTGGCCAGGTACATTCCAGCTGCCGGAGACTGAGGGCCAAGATTTAAGTTGTGGAATCATTTTGGAGGGGTTTGGCCATAACTCACCACGCTGGCCAAGCGGGTTGGTGAGTGTGGGATAGCATTTCCTCTAATCCCGATGGTATAGTTATACCGCTATTGGCGGTCGTCAGAGCCCCTTTGGTGGGAACAGCATGCACCACGAGAAGACGGGGTTGACATTTGTCAAGGAGAGGCTGTGATGTTACGCATCACCTGACCTTACATCCCTTACATATATATATATATGTCATCATCATTGTCAACCATTATCAATCCACTGCTGGACGAAGGTCTCCCCAAGTATCCTCCACAACGGTCTGTCTTGTGCCA
The DNA here is from genome assembly GCA_039090855.1 of Macrothele yani. Taxonomy (NCBI): domain Eukaryota; kingdom Metazoa; phylum Arthropoda; class Arachnida; order Araneae; family Macrothelidae; genus Macrothele; species Macrothele yani. The sequence goes on from CM077012.1 coordinate 84,160,732, forward strand.
GTCTCCTCCATGTCACTCCCGCATACTTTCGAATTTCATCCACCCATCTCCCATGTGGTCTTCTTCTGGGTCTTTTCCTGTTCCTTGGAATCCAATCTAAAATTTTGGCTGTCCATCGATGGTCTGTCCTTCTGGCAGTATGTCCAGCCCATTGCCATTTCAGGGATTTAACTCTGATCATGAAGTCTTCCACTCTTGTCATTTTTCGGATCCACAAGTTTCTCTTCTTATCTCTCCTGGTTACACCAAGCATGCACCTCTTCATGCTGCTTTGAGTTGTCTGCAGCCTTTGTATGTCTCTTTTAGTTAAGGTCCACGTCTCTGCACCATACATAAGCACTGGAAAGATGCATTGATCAAACACTTTTCTTTTAAGACATAATGGCATATTGTTCTTGAAAATTATGCTGTTTCTTCCAAAAGCTCTCCAGGCAAGTTTTGTACGCCGATTAATTTCTTCATCAATGTGACCCTCACTTGATATCTGCTGTCCAAGATAAACGTATGTGTCTGTTATCTCCAGCTTTTCTCCATCAATCGATAAATCTTCATTTCTCGTAAAAGCATTGAACATCACTTTTGTCTTCTGAAAGTTCATTTTTAATCCCACTTCTTTACTCTTGTCAGCAAGTTCCCGGATCATACTCTGCAGCTCTGATGGGGTAGTTGCAAAAATGACTACGTCATCAGCAAAACGAAGGTGGGTTAGATAATCTCCAATAATCTTTATCCCTTTGTTTTCCCAGTTCAGTGATTGAAAGACATTTTCCAATGTAGCATTAAAGAGCTTCGGAGATATGGTGTCACCTTGTCTCACTCCCTTTCCAATTTTTATGTGTGTTGTATTTTCAAACAGCCGAATCTTTGCACTTGCATTTTCATAGATGTTATTAATAATATTAATGTATGCATCTTCAATACCGCAGGATTTCAGAGCCATTGTAACTGCTGATGGTTTCACTGAATCAAAGGCTTTTTCATAATCGATAAAAGCCATTCACAATGGAAGTTCATATTCCCTCGCTCTTTCAATTAGTTCTCTCGTGGATATGATCTATTGTGCTGTAGCCACTCCTGAATCCAGCTTGTTCTCTCGGTTGAGCCATGTCCAGTGTTACCTTCAAACGCTGTGAAAGAACTTTAGTGAAGATTTTATAAACCACTGATAGGAGGCTGATAGGTCTGTAGTTCCTGAGATCCTCAATGTCACCTTTTTTATGTAGCAGGATCATTGTAGCGTTGTTCCAATCCTCAGGAATCTTCCCTTCATTAAGGCATCGAGTGAAAATTTGGGCGAGTACTGTTTCGATTTCTCCACTTGCTTCTTGTATGATGTCTACAGTAATTCCATCTCCTGGAGCTTTTCCCCGCTTCATGTTCTTGATTACATGTGCAACTTCTGCTGGGAGGACTGGAAGAACTCTGGTACTTTTCATGATGTCTGGAGTACATGTATCATCCCTTTCATATAATTTGGAGTAGAAATCTTTCACTCTTGTCAAAATTATATATATATATATATATATACTGATGATCAAATTTAAGAGGATTTGCACATTTTGTCTAATTTCTGAAAAACCAATGGACACATTTTAATGAAATTCGATATGGATACACAGTTATATAAGAGAAAAATTTATACTATACAACAGTCATGGTACGCACTCATGATTGTCAGTACAGTAAGGCTCATCAGTGCAGGAATGTCCAAAATCCACGTTGCAAGATCAAACATAAAATGACTCTAATATGGGGTATGGTCCCCTCTCACAGTCATACTGGAAACGAGGCAGTTGACGAGTCCCTGTGGCAGTCGGCCCCACTCCTGCAGCAACTCAGTTTTCAGCTTCTGGATGGTTCTCGGAGGGGTATGGCGAGCTGCAATTGCCCTACCAAGAGCATTCCAGACATGTTCGATAGAGTTTAGGTCTGGCGATCTGGCTGGCTAATTCATCCGGCAAATATCCTCACTTTCAAGATAATCGTCAACAAGGTGCGCCCTATGTGGACGAGTGTTGTCGTCCATAAAAAGGAACCGAGGGCCAACTGCACCCCTGAAAAGTCGAACATAGGGCTGTAAGATCTCATCCCTATACTTTCCAGCAGTCAGGGAGCCACTGTCAAACTGTCAAACACATGTCCCTTTCTCGGATGTTGAAGGAAAGGTATCGGGTCCCAGGTTCTCTCCAAACGAAGATACGTCGAGAATCAGTGTCCAGGCTGAATCGCGACTAGTCTGTGAAGAGAACGTTACCCCACTGAAGTCTGGACCAAGGCTGATGTCTGCACCATGCTAAACGCACTCTCTTGTGTTCTGAAGTGAGAAGGATGCAAACAGTGGGGCTTCTGGCAAAAGCCCTCTCTCATGAAGCCTTTGGGAAACAGTAACCCTTGAAACTCGGGTTCCAGTGGCAGCATGTAGCTCACGAGATAGCTGTGCAGCTGTAGCAGTCCTGTGGTGCCTCGCTGAAAGTGCCAAATAACGATCTTCATTCTTCATTGGCCGTCGTGGCTCTTGGACGACCTTGCCCAGCCCTTCTGGATATGGATCCGGTGTCCTTAAACTGTTTCCACAAATTGCAGACGACATTGGGCATTACATTGAGCTCTGTAGCAACCTGCACTTGTGATTTCCCTGCCTCCAATCTACCGACGATTCTCCACCTCATTCCGTCATCAATACATTCGTGGCAACTCATTTAACCTGATTACTTATGGAATTGAACCAACTCCTGCAAGAAACACAATGAATGTCGCCGAGGAGTACAAGTGAACTAATCGCGGAAAAAGCCATGTATGCTTTTCTTGCCCTCTGCTGTCACAGCTCCGCCCCCACACACGTGTATGCTTATGTATTTAACACTGCAAATTTGCATTCCTATTTGGCGGCATAATTTGTACCTTTGGTTCTGTACTTTTTGTGAAAATTGACAAAATGTGCAAATTCTCTTAATTTTGAACACCAGGTATATATATACAGTTGAACTTCCATATAACGAAGTTGCAAGATCAGCCAAAAATATTCACTAAATAGAAAATTCACTATAAGAAACTACACTTATCTTTTATTTTGATATTCAGAAAGAAAGCTGAAATATTATCATATGTTAATTAAAAAGAAAAAAAAATCAATTTTCACTTACATGCTTACCAAGTCATCATAGATATAAAACAAAAAAGTTTTAGTTTGTTTAGGCCAAGAAGTAGTCGGTAATTTTCTGCTGAATATTATTTGGGTTAAACAAATATTCATGATCATAAAAAGTCTCAGTCTTTTGCAATGAGCGGAACACATCATCTGGTACATCAGCTTGAAACTGGAACCCACGTCAAATGGTTTCAAATGCCTTCATTATTTCATATTTTGAAGGCTGTACACAGGACACTAACTTTCATTTTCCTCATCCTCTTCATCTTCTATGATTCCATGACTTCGTTACACGCTTTTGAAACTACCTTCCTCACTTGTTTGGTCAGCTATAGGTGTTTCTTCATCAACTGAAAGAAAATCATCAAGAACATGTTCATCTCTAATATTTCCATGCTGTCTTAGTTGTTGCCAGTGTTTCTTTAATTACTCCAATGGCAAATCATCATCTTTCGGATCAGCATACTGATCTGATACGAAAGCAGCATTATGAAATCCAGCTTTGGAAAAGCAGTTATGGATGGTAGTCTCTGTTACGTCATGCTGCCATGCTTTAGCCAATTCAGAAATGCATAATCGCAGATCCACAACTTTATCAGCTGGTTGATTATTTTCAATGGCTACAATAATTTTATTCAATATTCTTTTCCAGTAATAAAATTTTAGGTTTTTGATGACACCCTGATCCATTGGCTGTAATTTTGAGGCCATATTCGGTGGAAAAAAGAGAAGTTTTATATTTTTCAGCTTTGAAATTACTGCCTGTACGTGGGCAGGACAGATGTCGATAACCAGAGCTATTTTACGATGTTGCTTAGCCATGTGATTGTCAAATTTTAGAACTCATTCCTGAAAAATTTGTCCAGACATCCATGATTTTTTATTGTGATCATACTGAACTTCTAAAGATTGCATTCTTTTGAAACATCTTGGATTTTTGCTTTTGCCTATTACTAATAGCTTCAGTTTTTCTTCTCCCGTCATGTTTGCCGCGATCATCACTGTTATTCTTTGTTTTGGTGAAAAAAATAATTTATTTTGCGTATATTGAATTGATTGTTTTATTTATTAAAAGCATTTTACTATACTTATGCTGGTATTGAAATTGATATGGAAATTATAGAAAAATTAGATTTGGGAGATGGGTGGATGCATTTCAAAACAAAAATATTTTCTAAGTACTAGAAAAGGCCATGAACATCCTAAACAAAAATGCATCTGAAAATTTACATTCCACAAGAAGTTATTGGAAAGTTTGCGTTGTTTGTGTTTACGCAGAGTTGAGTCACCTGAAAGTGCAAAAATAAGTGAATATTGTTGCATGTGTATGAAAATGTGTCACTATAAGTCATACGATAAAATGTACTCGTTCAATAACAACTTGTGGAGGCGGTGAAAGTCAATTTAAAAGGATAGGACAAAAATTGCAGTTATGAAATACCTTATAATACCAGTATTCGGATCGATAGCCTTAGTCAAGCTAAGGTGGTGTACATGGGACCAATTCATGGAAGACAACAGCACACAAAATTTTTCACACTGCACTCATTTTGAACTTTTTTGAAAGGCTACTGCCTGTATTTATTATTTTTCTTTAAAAACTTAATAAGTTAATTTAGTGGACAAACAGATGGTATTTCCTTTTTGTTGTTTGCTAAAACACAGCAGTATAAAAACAGAATCTCAATTTCTTTCTATTTCTATTTGGCCACTGGCCTTATGAACAGTATAGCCTGACATATTTCAACACAGTTGGTTTGAACACTAGGCATGGACTTTATGCATCCGAGATTATACTATGATTCACATGGTTTACACACTGTATGCATCCAAAATTCCACTACGATTCACGTAGCTTACACACAAAAAAATTACTGTATTTTTTTGAATTCCACCAGGTGGACAAGTTCTGTTCTTTTGAAACGTACTCTCTTCTCTCTCACCTAGTTAGCTCAATGACCAATTTACAATTTTACACTTATTGATTTAAATTTACAGCACCTAAACAATCTTAGCAAACTCCGCAATCTCCCAGACCAGATTCAAAAACTTCAATTAAATTTAGTTATTTTAAGAGTCACAAATTATACTTTAACAAATCTACTATCTGAAAGTAAACAAACCAAGTAAATTATCCTCACAACAGAATTTACACTGAGCACAGGCATTAATTGACATTACATAACCTATAGAACTACCCTGAACGAACCTACTTCACTTATAAAGAAACCTCACTAACTAACTTAGAAATCATCACTATTCATAACATCAACATAATTCAGAAATTCAAACAATCTTCTTGCACTAGCTTGCTCATAAAAATCACCTCACTCTGCACTTCACATAATAGCTCAAGATACTTAATAACTCTATACTGTAAACAAAAGCTCCAAAATACCAATTAACTAAATTTCCAAACCAAATATCATGCTCACTAACACTAACAACCAGAATTTAGAATTTACATCCCTAGCACTACAGCAAATCATAAACAAATAAATTTAGATACTTTAAATCACCAAACAAACTTAAATTTAACACCTGCAGTGAATTACTGAGGTAGCGGTGAGGCAAATACTCTCAGTTCAGACACTACCCTGGGTTTTAAGAACCAACACAGGAAGAAAATACCAGTCAGGCTGAAGGCGTGAAATTGGGTCGTGAATCCAATTTCAGCCTAAGCAAAAGGAAAGGAAAAAAAATCCTCAAGTGCGACACATCATCATCAGGCACAGAATTTCCTCTAACATGATCTCGCCAATTATTGAAGCAACGCCCGACCGACCCTCGCTGGCAGTACATATCTCCGTGAGCAGCGAAACTACTGGGGGGGGTTTGAAGACAAGTTTTCCCCCAAAAACCACGTCTTCAAGGATCTCCCTTTTCGAACCAATGCATGATCCCACCTTGATCAACCACACCTGCAAGAGCCTGTCGTACTTCAACCCTAAATACTCCAGGCACATCCGGCCCAGAACTAACACAACTATATCCCAGGAAAAATTCACTTATCTCTCTATATCCCAAGAAATCCTAAATCACAATATCCACATGTATCCCAGGAAAATTCACTTATCTCTATATATCCCAAGAAATCCTAAATCACAATATCCACATATATCCCAGGAAAATCCACTTATCTCTATATTCACATATATCCCAGGAAAAATCACTTATCTCTATCCACATATATCCCAGGAAAAATCACTAGCAAGGAAATTCTTCTGCACCATGGCAATGCGCAGGTCCACTGCAGACAATAACACTGACCATTTACATAACCCACTAAATATTTTCACCTTATTGAAAATTAAAATTACATTTAGACTTTTAACCTTATAGTAAAAACAAGAAAATTTAGGCTAAAGAAAAGAACAATTAATACTGGAACTGGTGAGCAAAAGTGTGTCTTCTCAACCCATGATGTTCATTCTTTTTGTGAAAATACTAAACTTGAGAACCCAAATACCTCAACTTTTATTTTGCACATATCGCATCCTGGTGAAAATTCCCTACTCAGAGCCCTCTGCCCTAGGACAAGTTCCCTGCTTGCCCTAAGATCACCCCTTTCCAATGGGAGATTAACACTCATCTGGAGCATGTAAAATACTGGTCCTCAAATAACACACCTACCATCTTAATTTCGACACCCAACACTCCAAGAATGTAAACAGCACTTTAGGTTTCCAATTTCATCACACTATAATATGTTCCCAAAATTCCAATATAAATCATCCCATAATTTATCTTCACCCAAAAAAAAAAAAATAACTCAATGCTGTAAAAGACTAGAGAGAAATGTTTACTATTATTTTATCACCCACGACATCACAACAACACTGTTTTTCAATTATCACATGCCCAACTAAACTATTATCGATGCACCAAAATTTACTGTGCCCAAACATTAAACTAAATTTTTCCAATACATTAAAATTTACTGGCCTGGGAAGTTGCTAAAATACCAGACATGACAACACAAAAAAAAGCATAAATGAAAACATTTTCAACTCCCCTCTCTTTTTCTTTCCTTTTTTCTGAATTCATACCTGAGTAACTAATAAATTTTAATTTTGAAAGCTGAACGACGACACAGCCAAAATCAGAGGCAAAAAAAAAACTTGCTCTTTTTCTTTTTGTTTCTTATGCTCAGCTCGAAGTTTAGGTACCCTGCGTGGGATGTTATATATCAATACAGAAAGATATGAACTAAGACATTACCTTCGAGCTGGCGTTCTTTTTTTTCCATTTTTTTCTTTTTTTTTCACCACAGTTTACAGTCCTGGCACAACCACAGTCTCGTTAGTATTTCTTTTCTTCCTCCCAGTTCCCTTCCTTAAACGGTTAATAGCCGAGGTAACCATTTTCGAAACTTCGGGATGAGATGGAACCTTTTTTATTTATTTATATATTTTTTTCCTCTTCTTTCCTTCGGCCTTTGAAGCAGGCCTCCTTTTCGGAGTAGCAGCCGAGTTGGGAGCTGTAGAGGCTGGGCCCACTCTTTCCGGGGTTTCCATAAGGGAGAAGGCATGTCCTCCTTCAGCCAAGAACTTTCCACTAACGACAATGTCCCAGCCTGCCGCCATTTTGTTCTTCAGGGCGAGGTTCCCGGCTGGCGGAATGCCGCTTTAACTGTGTTCTACATCGTCAAAATTTTCAATAGGCAGCCCAGATCCAGAGTGTCCCCTTGTGGTGGACTGGTGGTCAGCAAAGGCAGTCAAGAACAAAAACTCTTTTTTCTCTGTGGTTCTCTCCCGCCAAAAGGCGAGGAGAAAAAAACTCCGCCGTCCGCTCTTTCTCTGACGGCCAGCACGAAGACCAGCACAAAAGTGTCTCCTCAACGGATAAAACTCTGGGGTGCTTGAAACCGCTGACCCCTCTCATTGGTCGAAACTTCAGCCTAGCAACTCACGGCTCTCCAACGGAATTTTCACTCCCACGCCTCGAGTGACCTCTGACCTTCACACGTGCAGACCAGGCTCTTCTTGACCCTGAGGTCTAAAAATAGATTTCTGTTGCTGAATTCCTTTACTCAAAAGACGTTACTTTTGGGCGACTTTTTTCACGTTTGGAAACAGGAACGCAAAAAATGGCGAATTCTTGCCTTGCAGAAAATCACTAATTTTAATTTTCTTTTTCTCTCGTTCCGTGATGTTAAACTAAAATTAATTTTGATTCTCTGAGCTGCACACCTACTCGCCTTTTCCTATCGCGATAAAAGAACAGATAAAATAATTATTTTCAAAAGCCCAAAGTCAGTTAAATCAAATATTATTCTTTTTCTCTCTTTTTTTTTTTCTTTCTCCAACATGAAATTTTGTTTTCCTGGTTGTGATTAAGACAAGCGAATTTTGCGCATGAATTCCCCTGCCTTTCAACCAGGAATTTTCTTCTAACGTATGTCATGGGAGAAAATTTTTGCATTAATTAATCTCTGATAAACCAACAGAAAGATTGATCAGGTCTTTCCGAAATTCACCAGAGGTTAAAATTTTCGCCATGACAAATCGCACAATCTTCATCATTGATGGCTGAACTTTTTCCCAGTTATTTTCAATGGCTACGATAATTTTATTTTTATAGCTACAATAATTTTAACCTTTTGGACAATTCCATGCCTGTTCTTGAATTTATCAAGCCATCTGGTACTTGCCTGAAATTCTGTATACCAGAGGGATTTCGCATACTCAAGTGCTTTTTCTTGAATTAATGGTCCAGAGATGGGGATGATCTTTCCATGAACCATTTGAACTCATTTATAAACAGCTTCATCAACTTTATCATACACACACACTTTTGCCCGTTTTCTTGCTGGAGTAATCTTCACTTTGTTTCAAAATTACCTCGTGATTTTTCAAAACTGTCGACAAACTGTTTGCCAGGACACCAAATATCGAAGCAACATCTTTTTTAAAAAACCTTTGTCAACTTCTTCTAACACTCTTACTTTCTTGCTGACGCTCAAAACATTTTCTCTTAGACATTTTTTCCTGAACTGGTCGACTACAACACAGAATCAAATTTGTCTTTTGGTACGTCAGTTTGACATGGTTGGGTGGTGCACTCGTGATGACCCTGAGGTTATTCTTGGAAGTTCAATAGAAAACTAATCCAGTAAATCAGAAGGTTAAGCTGCTAAAATTTTGGCTACAACCCCCAATCAGTGAACTAAGGGATTGTCCACTGTGAGGTCACCTTGCTTCCATTGTTCGATATATGTATTTGTTTTACAATTGTGGCAACATGACTGTAAGCGTAGTAACCGTGACTGTGTATGTGAGAGAGTTGTTACTGTTGTCTAAAAATGTAAAGTTGTAAGTGTTCTCGTTAAGTATAATAAATTAACAAACATAGATTATGAAGTGAGTCTTCGGAGCAAAGAGCAAAGAATACAGAACTTCGGTAAGTGATAAAGACACAACATGGCGCAGTCGCTGTCGTCCTTCTTATTTGCACTTAAGTGATAAAGATTTTCCTGGTAATAAGTTCTAGTTAGAAAAAAAGGGAAGAAAATAAATAAATCAAGATGGAAGGCTTCAGGCCTCTCCAAGGTTTGTTGTTAAGTGGTAACATCGTTGAAAACTTTAGAAAGTTCAAACAGAATTTTGAAATCTTTATGAAAGCTACAGGGCATCATGGTCAAGATTCTGAAACTAAAACAGCAATTTTGTTAAATGTAATTGGAGAAGAAGCTGTTGAGCTTTTTAACACCTTTGACTTAAAAGACGAAGAAAGTAAAAAATATGACTTGGTCTTGGATGCATTTGAGAGGTATGCTCTTCCTCATAAAAATATTGTAGTGGAAAGATATAAGTTTAACAGTCGCATACAGACTGAGGGTGAGCCTTTTGACAATTTTGTAACATTTAAAGAAATGAGTGAAATCATATGAGTTTCAAGATCAAACTGAAAGTGTAATTAGAGACCATATTGTCTTGGGTATTAGAGACACGTCGTTACAAGAGAGTTTACTGCGTGTAAAAGACTTAACATTGTCTAAAGCAATAGATCTTTGTAAAGCTGCGGAATTAAGTAAAGAGCAGGCACAAACTTTGCAGGGACATAATAATGAATCTGGTTTATATGCCTTTTCGGCAAAACATAAAAAATATAAGGATTTAACTGTTGGTAATAAATTGCATGATTCTTAAAACAAGAGTTTTAATCAAAAACAGACACACACTAATTTTAAAAGTAATGTACAAGAATTGTACAGGTGTAAGAAATGTGATACTATACACAAACGAGCTAACTGTCCTGCATATGGTAAAAAGTGCCGAATTTGTGGCAGGCTAAATTACTTTGCTGTTGGCTGTAAAATGAAGAAAATCAGGAAAATAACTAATTCTAAATTTTGTGAAGTACAAGAAGAAAGGATTGAAGGACTTTCTGGTCATGAATTTGTAATAGATAATTTAAAAACTCCACTGTGTGGCTTAAATAGACCAGAGTGGGAAAAAGTGATTAATATCGAAGGTAATGATATTGAATTTAAATTGGATACAGGAGCTGAAGTGAATGTGATACCACTTCATGCCTTCAGGTCACTTGATTGTAAAGCTGAAGTGAGAAAACCATCATTACTTCTGGAGGCCTATGGTGGATCAAAAATTTCCACTTATGGTGTTGTTACTTTGTCCTGTACAGTGCAAGATAATTCTAAGTACCTTGATTTTGCTATTGTAAATGATGATAAAACTAAGCCCCTTCTTGGATTAGATGGGTGCATTAAGTTAAAACTACTTCAAAGAATTGATGTGAATAGTATAAATTCAACAAGTGCTAAAGAAAGGTGTATTAAAGAAAATGCAGATATTTTTAAGGGAATAGGAAATTTTGGTTTTAAATGTCATATTGACATTTCTCCAGATGTTCAGCCAGTAATGAAACCTCCTAGAAGAGTACCAATATCAGTTTGGGATAAACTTAAGCATAAATTAAACCAGCTGGAGAATCAGGGAATTATTACAAAGGTTGAAGATCATAAAACATGGGTTAGTAATTTAGTAATCATAGAAAAACCAGATGGAACTTTGAGGTTATGTCTAGACCCAGTTGATCTTAATAAAGCGATTCAGTGACAATACTTTTTGATACCAACTATTGAAGATGTTAGTACTAAATTATGTAATAAATCAGTGTTTACTGTTTTAGACCTGAAAGATGGTTTCTATCATATTGAACTACATAAAAAGTCAAGTGAATGTTGTACATTTACCACACCTTTTGCATACATACATACATACATATCACTAAGCTGTTCTCTGAGATTCAGAGGTTAGCTCCAAAAAGAAATACAAACTTCCAGATATTTTTACTTATTGTTGTCGTATCAAACTTCGCCATTTACAGCAATCTTGACATACAACTCGTGCTTCACTGATATCCATTACAGGCCGTACACAAGATCTTTTATACTTCATACTCATAATCTTTTTCTCATGCAGACACTCCTGAATCTGATCCACCCATGTCTTCCTTGGCCTTCCTCTGCCTTTCCTTCCTGCCACTTGGGCTGAAAAGATTTTCTTAGTAAGCATTTCATCACTCATTCTTTCAACATGGCCAAACCACCAAAGCATATTGGTCTCCACCTTGCTAACAACATTTTGCTTCACATCACACAACTGCAATACATCTTCATTCCTCACACAATCAGATCGTGTCTTGCCACAAACTCCACGTAAATAATGCATTTCTCCAGCACACAAACAACTCCTATGTTTCTTCTGCAGTACCCAGGTTTCACTGCCATACATAAGAGTAGGGACAATTACTGTTTCATACACAGCCATGTGGGACTCTCTAGAGAACCCATCATTCCTGTGAAAATCTCCCAGAGCAGCTATGACTTTCAAAGAAGAATTCACTCGCCTACTGATTTCACCATCCAACTTGTTCTCTCTGTCAAACATGCTTCCTAAATACACAAACTCACTCACCTGGTCAATCACAGTGCCATTTATACTTACATTACATTCAGTGCTACCCATTCCTCTCTCAAACACCATAACTTTGGTTTTTCCCTTATTTATACTCAGTTTGAATTTCATGCAAACTTCGTGCATCCGAGTCAACATACTCTGCAACTCACTTTTGCTCTCTGCCAACAGGACAGTGTCATCAGCATACAGCAATCTGCACACACGGATATCACCAAGACATAAACCACTATTATCTATTTCGGCCTCATGCATGCATGCGTCCATAAATATATTAAACAGCCATGGTCACATTACACAACCTTGTCTAACTCTTGCACCAATGGAAAACCATTTTGATAAAACACTATTCACTCGTACACAAGCCCTACTACCAGCATACATGGCTTTTACACTATTAAGTAGCTTCCCAGTAACTCCATATTCATTCAATACCTTCCACAAAAGTGTCCTATTTACTCGGTCGTAAGCTTTCTCTAAATCTATGAAGGCAGTAAAAACTTTCTTCCCAACAGCCAGATACTTTTCAATCATCATGCGTAATGCAAAAATCTGGTTAGTGCAGCCTTTACCAGGCATAAAACCACTCTGAACATCCCACACTTTCAATGATGTAAGACCTCATACTTTTTCAATAACAACCTTACCAAACACTTTCCCTGGCACACTCAGTAGGCTAATACCACGATAGTTCTTGCATTCAGTCTGATCACCTTTTCCCCTTATACAAGGGAACAATAATACCATCCTTCCAATCCCGAGAGACCATTCCTAACTCCCAGCACAACTGGCAAATTTCAGTTAACCAGTCAATTATAGAGTCACCACCATACTTCAACATCTCTGCAGTTATGCCATCAACTCCTGGAGCCTTACCATTCTGAAGAGATTTTAGAGCTTTACACACTTCTTCTCTTGAGATTCCTCCTATGCTTTCATCCCTCATTGTGACGTCATCTGCATCTGTCTCAGAATCATTTTTGCTCTCCTGATCTAATAACTCACAGAAGTATTCACCCCATCTGTCACTTAACTCATTGGGCTCCCATATCATTTCCCCAATCTCATTCTTCACACAACTTACAACTTTGTTTCCCCTATTTTTCCTGAGTCTCATGTACTTCCAGAAGGACTTTCTATCTTTCCAAAAAGCCAGTTCATGCCTTTCCACTTTCTCTTTCCTATCTTTTGCCTTACTGTGGCGAACCAGCTTAGCAGCTTCACGCTTCTTACAGCGATATTCATCCACAGAGACTCTACCTTGCAACATCCCCAAATAGGCTTCCTTCTTTTTCTTTACTGCCTCATCAATCTCACTATTCCACCAAGCATCACCTCTATTGTTACCCACTATTGTGGTGCCACAGACCTCCACACCTGCTGCCACACCTTTTGGATGTTATCAATTTAATAGATCACCATTTGGTTTGTCTTGTGCACCAGAGTTGTTTCAGAAAATTAATGAAACTCCTTTTGGAGATATTCCGGGTGTAATTGTTTATTTTAATGATATATTAATTGCTGCTGCTGATAAACAACAGCATGATGGCATCTTAAAGGAGGTTATGAAAAGAGCTCGACAGTACAATGTTAAATTTAATAGCTCCAAAATACAATATAAAGTTAGTGAAGTTACATATTTGGGTCATGTTTTTTCTAAGGAGGGTATTAAACCAGATTTAGACAGAGTAAAAGCTATACTAGCATTAGAGAAGCCTAGAAATAAAACTGAACTGCAGAGACTGTTGGGAATGTTCAACTATGTAAAAAAAGTTTATTCATAATATGTCAGCCATAATAGCTCCATTAAGAGAACTGCTAAAACAGGACCGAGAATGGCAATGGCTACAAGTCCACACTGAAACGCTAGAAAAATTAAAGCAATTGATCAGTTCTGTACCAGTTTTGGGTATATTTAATGAACAGAAGAAAATTCAAGTACAGTGTGATAGCTCCAAAGATGGCATTGGGTGCTGTTTAATGTGTAATGGACAGCCAGTAGCCTTAGCATTGAGAAGTTTAAATTGAAAAAGAGCTTCTTAGCATAGTAACAGCCACCCAAAAGTTTCATCATTGCATTTATGGTAGGGAGGTTCAAGTGCAGATGGATCACAAGCCTTTAGTGACAATCATGACTAAAAACATGACATATGTGTCATTGCAAAGACTCCAAAGAATGGAGCTAAAGTTACTTAAGTATAGTTTAAGGGTTGAATACATACCAGGCAAGCTCATGTATATTGCTGATTTACTGTCAAGATCATATATAAGGGATCCTGTTGAAGATGATACAGAGATGATAGAAGTCATACATGCTCTAACTAAAAACGTACAATTGTCCAAAAAAAAAAAAAAAAAGGCTACAGGAATTTCAAGAGCATACAAGAAATGATCCAGTACTTTTAAAAGTGATTGAATACCAGAAAACAGGCTGGCCATCAAGTAAAGCAAGTGTTCCTGATAATGTTAAGTTTTATTATAAACTTCAAGACCAACTTTGCGAGGAGAATGATCTCTTGTTCTTAAATAATAAAGTAATAGTTCTAGCAACATTAAGAAAACAAATGTTGGAGGTATTGCATGAAGCCCATTTTGGTATACAGAAAACAAAGGCCAGAGCAAGACAAGTCCTTTATTGGCCAGGTATGAATAAGAATATAGAGAATATGATTGCAAAATGCACTACCTGTGAGAGATTTAGACCCTTAAATTCCAAAGAACCACTAATGAGTCATCATGTTCCCACTTTGCCTTTTGAAAAAGTGGCAGCTGATATTTGTGAGTACGGAGGGCTTAGTTATTTGATTCTAGGATGTTATTTAACTAAATGGCTTGAAATGGTGCCACTACAAAACAAAACAGCTGAAGAAATTATGTCAAAATTGAAGGTCATATTTTCAGTTCATGGTATTCCAAAGCTCTTCATGTCTGACAATATGCCATTTGCTAGTTTTAAATTTAAACAATTTGCTGCTAATTGGGGATTTGATGTGATAACAAGCAGCCCACACTATTCAAAATCTAATGGATTTGCAGAGAAATTGGTTGGAATTGCAAAAGGAATTCTACGAAAAACTAGTGCAAGTAATACTGACTTCTATCTGGCACTACTGGAATATCACAATACCCCTATTGTAGGACTGGACGTTTCTCCGGCTCAGATGTTGATGAGTAGGCAACTAAGAAGTAAACTACCTGTGGTACAGGATATCCTGCAGCCATATGTACAAAGGAGCTATAGGAAAAAGTTGAAACAAAAACAAGAAAGGCAGTCCCATTACTACAACAGAACTGTTAAAAGTAGACCAGATTTACAAGAACATGACAGCGTACTATTTAGAAGAAATAATACATGGGAACCCGCAAAAGTGACGAGTAAGCATAGTAGTCCCAGATCGTACATAATTAAAGATAAAAGAGGTGAGAAGTATTGTAGGAATAAGTTTCACTTAAGACTGAGCAGGAATCCTTTTGTTAGCACCGGATATTATAGGGACAAGGGAACTCATGGTAAGGCGGAAAACATGGAACCTGCGACAGGGAGTGACCCCATTCATACAAATGACAATGACTATGGGGATGAAGGAACTCATGGTAAGGAGGACAGCATGGAACCTGTGACAAGGACTGACCCCATTCAGACAAATGACAATGACTGTATAACATACACCAGATCTGGTAGAATAGTAAAGGTACCAGAAAAGTATAGAGACTATGTGATGAATTGAGAGAGGGGATGTTAGATATATGTATTTTTTAACAATTGTGGCAACGTGACTGTAAGCATAGTAACCGTGACTGTGTATGTGAGAGAGTTGTTAATGTTGTCTAAAAATGTAAAGTTGTAAGTGTTCTAGTTAAGTATAATAAATTAACAAACGTAGATTATGAAGTGAGTCTTTGGAGTAAAGAATACAGAACTTTGGTAAGCGATAAAGACACAACATCCATGGAATCGTAAGACCCAGTAGGGGGCGCTACTTATTTCCCCTACTGGGACAACTCTCCTTGCTACCCTTTTCTCTGCTAAGGATTTTTTAATCCCCTTCAGCAGGTGTCTCATCATGTCTCACCATTTGATGATGCTACTGTATATGCGGGGGATGAGATGGGGGTGGTGGCTGAAAACCCTTTTTCTGCCCTCAGACACCACATCTAGCGTGAATTCCACTGGGAATAAATAGTGAAAGTTTGTGGAGAGGAGAAACCAAGGAGGGAAGCAGTTGTTTGTGAATCCCAGAATAAACCACTTCTGAAAAAAAACAAAAAAACTTTGCTTAACAGAAATTGGCTTCCTTAAATGAAGTTATTTTGTATGCAAAATTCCACGAAAATTCAAATTTCCCAAACAAAAATCGCTAAATGGAGAAATTCACTATACAGGGTGAGTCAAAAGTCCTTAGACAAACTTTAAGAGTAGGTCAGGCATACAAACACAAGTCATTTTGACATAGGAACATGTGGTTGCAAACGCAATGGACGACCGCTGGAGGGGCTCTTTGACAGTGAATTAACCAAAAGAAAAGGATATCAGATAAAGTGTACACCACAGGTTTAATGCAATACAGGTTTACAATAGGACAACAACACAGGCACAACACAGGTTTACAGGTTCAAGTATGAATAACAACAGTACAATGACAAGTAGTATGTAGTATTACAGTTACATGTATCAACAACAAAACTTTTACAGTACCTTAATAGCTAAAATAGCTAATTTTTACCAAGTTCTGGTAATGGCGTCATAAAAGTTGTGTTCTCCGAAGCAAAGAATCTAAATAATTTCAGAAGTATTGAGGAATTGATTTTACCATAGAAATTAATATTTAATTACTTAAAGTAAGTGTTCAAAGGACTTGCTGTCTGAAGTGATACACGGTTTGCAACGTCGACGCATGGATCGTCGTACACTTTCAAAGAGGCCAGTCCTCTCACGGATCTGTGCAACTGCTTCAATGACCCTCGCGACGAGCTCTTCGTCGGTCGTCACAGGGGTTTCATAAACAAGGTTCTTCATATAGCCCCACAGGAAGAAATCAAGGGGGGACAAGTCAGGGAATCGTGGAGGCCACATGACGGGGCCGCCCCGGCCAATCCATCTCGCTGGGTAAGTTGTGTTGAGATAGTGCCGTACAATCTGACTGAAATGTGCGGGTGCCCCATCATGCTGAAACCACATGTTACGACGAATGCCTGCGGGGACGTCATGGAGTAACTCTGGTAACACATCCTCCAAAAATATCCGATACGTTCTCCCGTCGATCCATGGTGGCAGAAGGTATGGGGCTAGCAAACCATCTCCCACAATGCCTGCCCAAATATTTATGGTGAAACGTTGTTGAGCACCATGTGGCTTTGTCGCTCGTGGGTATATATGTCCACATGTGCCAATTATGCACATTCACAACACCGTCCCTTGAAAATGTAGCTTCGTCCGTGAAACAAACCCAGGCTGGAGAATCAGCCTGCGCTGCAGCTTCTTGCAAAAACCAAACTGCAAATGCGAGTTGCCTGGGTGGGGTAATCTCCAGCTCCGAGTGTCGGGACACATTGAATGTGGTGAGGGTGTAAACACTCATCGTGAATTACGCGCATCACACTGGATTGCGAAATGCCAAGGTTGCGAGAAATGGTTCACGTACTTGTACTTGGGTTGATCACTTCTTCCGTGACAAGTGAATGCGTCGTTCGATCTCGATCACAATGTCGTTTAATTTAAATGACCCTGTTGTACACAATCGTTGGTGCAAACGCCCAAAAGTCTGATGATGGGGCACCCGCCAGTTTGGGTAGCGTTGACGATACAAATGCTGTGCTGCACGGCCATTTCCTTTCGCTTCCCCACAAATTAAATGCATCTCTGCCATATCCGTACGAGTGTACTCCTGCATCCTACTCCGGCAAAGTCCACGCCTTGAATGATCCTGCCATGTACGTCCCAACTCACTCGCTTGTAAAGATCCCCTCTAGCGGTCATCTATTGCGTTTGCGACCACAAGTTCCTATGTAAAAAAGACTTGTGTTTGTATGCCTGACCTACCCTTAAAGTTTGTCTAAGGACTTTTGACTCACCCTGTATAGAAGTTCATTATACAGAAGTTCAACTGTATATATATGGTATTCTCTTCGAAAATTGTCTCCTCCAGAGAGCGAGGCATACCTCTTTCTGTACAAGAAGTAGGAAAAGAAGGAAAGCTGAGTCATTTTTAACTTCATTTCTAAAAAAAGTTGGAGTTGTTTTCCTCTAAAGAAGAATGAATAAAAATATTAATGAGTAATAAGAAAGCAAAAATATACTTGCAATTTTTAATTTCAGAGGCTTAAAATAATTTTTCATACATACATACATACATACATACATATTACTAAGCTGTTCTCTGATATTCAGAGGTTAGCTCCTCACAGAAAGAACTCACTGTTGCTGTATCAGGCATCTCCAATTACAGCGATCTCAGCACACAGCTCGAGCTCAATTGACATCAAGCACACGCTGCACACAAGACCTTTTGTACTTCATACTCATTATCTTTTTCTCATGCAGACATTCCTGAATTTGGTCCTCCCATGATTTCCTTGGCCTTCCTCTACCTTTCTTTCCTGCCAATTGGGCTGAATAAATTATCTTAGTAAGCATCTCATCGCTCATTCTTTCAACATGGCCAAACCACCTAAGAATATTAGTCTCCATCTTACTAACAACATTTTGCCTCACATTAGACATCTGCAACACATCTTCATTTTTCACATGATCAGAGCGTGTCTTACCCCCCCCCGTAAGTAATGCATCTCCCCCAGCACACAAACGACTCCTATGTCTTTTCTGCAGAACCCAGGTTTCACTGCCATACATCAGAGTAGGAACAACTACACTTTCATATACAGCCATTTGGGACTTTCTTGAGAACCCACCATTCCTGTAAGATCTTCCTAAAACAGGAAGATTTCACAGGAATGATGGGTTCTCAAGAAAGACCTTTAATAAAGAGTTCACTCGCCTATTAATTTCACCATCTAATGGTGAAATTAGTAGACAACTGAGTAAAAACTAGGGATGTACTTCCATGAATTCTCCTGCGAATTTACAGACGGATTTGTTTACATTTCAGATCGGAGCTATCTGCATGCAAAAAATGTGAACAAATCTGTTTTTGACCGCAGCTTTCCACATGTCCATAAAAAAAAAATATTAAAATTTTGAAATATTTTTCCGCCCAGAGTAGGATTCCTATGGGAATAAATGCCACTAATATAACAAGCAAAAAACCTAATCCCGTCTCAAATTGAGAGTGTGAAATTTTGTGCTTCCAAACATGGAATGGAACCACGTAACACTGTCTTTCCAGCTGTACAAGCAGCGAGTCAGACAACGTGCAAATTGCTTAGCTGTTTGGGTGGGCAACGGCCAATCAGGCATCTTTCTTCTGTCTAGTTTTTATGGCAAGCATGGGCGTGTGTCTTCCACTCTGCGCTGGCGAAAGCCATTTGCACTATCAAACAGCAAAGACATAGTGCTTTATGAAAGGTGGTAGAACTTTAAAAAAAGGCTGACTTGACCTTGTTACTTCTTGAGTGAAAGAACTGTAGGGTACAATTTTACCAGAAATGGTCATAAGGTCTCTCAAAAAATGCTGCATTAGTAATGCAATGAATGTTGCTGAAGTTATTTGGAAACTCTAATAGTGAATTTTACTTTGAAGGTTTTTACAGAAGATAATCTCAGAAATTTGCATAATTCATTTCAATAAATATGTGTTCTAAACTCTTAAAATTTAATGTCGGCTTATATGTGGGTCAACATTTTCCCCAAATTTTTTAGCTCTTGAAGTAGGGGTTGGATCATACATGAGATTGGCTTACATGCGAGTATATATGGTATACAGCGCAAAGGGAAATGATGAGAAAGAAGGCTTGGTGATTTTAGGAAATGACAAAAATAATTAACATAAAAAAAGAAGTTTATCTAGATCTAAGTTCTGATTGGTCACATTGTGGAGTTTGCATATAATGCTTCTTTGGAACACAAACAGTGGTGGAGTGCCTGGCTCCCAAAATAAAGTTCACTCCTTCCATCTGTATTGATGACTCTATAACAGTACTTTCTACAAGGAGATAGCATTGTCTTAAATTGCTTGCAAGCCAGAAGCACTTACAGGGGTTTATCAAAATAATGGAAGTACCAACTGTGACTGGAGTACACAGAATATGTCGTGTGCAAATCACAGGAACATCATCATTTGCAATGTGGGGTATATAAAGGAGTGCAGTAAGATGTCAGATATCAATGGGCCGTGGGTGGCCTAGTGGTCAACATTCGTGACTGCCACAGAGAAGACCTCAGGTTCGATCCCAGGCAGGTATGAACACTGGAACCCCTAAATATCCGCCGTGCGTCGGATGGGCATGTTAAGCCATTGGACCCTGGGTGCTGGCCCCCGGTAATAAATAATGGCATCTTTCTCCCCCTTTCTACCTTGCTTCCATGTCACTTTCTCATTGGGGACTCTAGCCCAAATCTCCTAGCTTCCTATTAGTATTTCTAAGGGTTGTTTAAGACCTGGGGTCAGACACTCCATTCCTAAAATCCTCTACATATGATTCGATCTGATCTGTCAGCTATCATGTAGCAGTGCCACAGTAGCAGGTGAAACAGCTGTTGTGGAGTAATTGTTGACAATGTCAGATCTCAGTGACCTCAAAAAAGGCATGATCATTGGAGCATGTCTTGCGGGAGTTTCAATAACTAGAATGGCAGAAATAGTAGGTGTAACATGAGGAACTGTATTGAGGATTATGACTATCTATCAGAAAGGACATGGCATTGCCTCCAAATGTACAAATTATGGATGCCATACAAAGATATCGGATAAGATTAGTTGAACGCTGGCATGAATTGTACAATGGAAGAACAAAACCATGGCACCACAAATAGCAGCAGAGTTAAAAACCAGTTGGAACAATCCCGTTTTCATCACAACAGTTTGTCGGAAACTCCATCATGCCGGTATTTATGGCTGTGTTGCAATCCACAAACCTCTGATTACCAACATCAATGCAACAAAATGTGTAAGGTGGTGCAAAGCACATAAAAACTGGGATGTTAAAGACTGGCAATGTGCCATTTTGTCTGGTGAATCATGCTTCACAAATTGTTTTCTACCATTGGTAGAGGGTACATCTGGCAAAACCTGCAGAAGTATATCACTCTTACTGACTCTTACTGATGAAAGTATGTCATATACAATCAAGAAATGAATTTTCCCGAAGAAATAATTCTTCATAAATGCATGGTAGGCACTGTAATGCTATTTATTATTAGCATATTTTTGCTGTATTCCATGTAACCACTTCCTTCAGAAAACTTTTAAAACTAGATTTGCGCTAGTTGAAGCTATTCCTGCCCCATCGTAGCATCTCACAACCTTTTATCACATCCAGGGTCAGATGTAGGTCACAAATTCCAGTGATGAAAGCATATCATATACAATTGGGAAATAAATTTCCCCAAAGAAATAATTCTTCATAAATACATGGTAGGCATTGGAATGCTATTATTGGCATATTTTCACTGTATTCCACGTAACCACTTCCTTCAGAAAACTTGAAAATTTTTATCGTCCTGGAGCGGGAATGGAAGCCGCACATCCCGATTTCCAGTCGAGCATGCTAATCATTACACTACCCAGGACAAGGTAATTCTAAGCAACTGAACATATATTACTACGTTCAAAAAGTTCCGGAACTTTTTATATTAAAAAAGAATGAGTACAGATAATACCTGTTTATGTGGTGTTTCCTTCGAAGTAGTTACCCTGTGCAACTATGCATTTTTTTCAGTGCTCATACAAAGATTTAAATGCAGATCGTAAGCCTTCTTTTGCCACATCCTCCAGTGCCTCCATCGCAGCTCGTTGCACTTCTTCGGAACTTGAGAAGCGTCGCGCCTTAAGCAAATTCTTCATCCGGGGAAAAAGTCACACGGGCTGAGATCAGGGAATAAGCTGGTTGTGGAAGAATGGGAATGCGATGTTTGGACAGGTAATTGGACATCAGGAGGGATCTGTGAGCCAGCCCATTATCGTGATGGAGCACCCACGAGTTGGTCTTCCAAAGAACGGGTCGCTTGCGTCTCACTGATTCTCGGAGACGTTTCAGGACATTGATGTACCCTTCTTTAGTGACTGTATGACGATGTTGAAGGAATTCCTTATGTACGACCTCCTTGCAATCGAAGAAAACTGTTAACAAGATTTTTGTTTTGCAGCGGTCAGCCTTGAACTTTTTGGTCGTGGTGACGACGGTGATTTCAACACTTTTGAACTGTCGTTTAGATTGGGGGTCATACAGAAAGCACCAAATATCATTGCCAGTGATCAATCGATTCAAAAGATCAGGATCTGAATCCACTGCATTGATGTTATCCCCACAAACTTGCATGCGCTCATCCATTTTTCTTGTGCGAGGTTTTTGGGAACAATTTGTTGGCACACGTGATGCATGCCCAGTTTCTCTGTTAAAATGGCATGGCAACTTACAACTGAGATGCTGGCACTTTTGCTATTGCTGCAACAGTTTTTCGACAGTCATTTTTCACAATTTTTTTGACAATGGCGATTTGTTCATCTGTTGTGGATGTTAAAGGTCATCCTGACCTCTCATCATCCTCGATACTCTGGTGCCCGTTTTCGAATCGTCGATGCCAATAATAAACTCTAGTTCAACTCATTGCACTCTCACCGTACGCTGACTTAATCATTTTAAAAGTCTCAGCAAAAGATTTTCCGAGCAGAACACAAAATTTTACACTTGAAAGCTGTTCAAAATTCGACATCATTGTCTTCGCGATGGAGAGCCTTGAATGCTTCAATCACAAACTATGCACATGCGCTGTACGTGTTGGATCTGGATCAAACCGGTTCTGGCTGGTCGGTCGCATGATGCTCTTTGCTTGCTCAGTGGGGAATGACATAATTCACTGACATTTGCCAAATATTCAATCCAGAACTTTTTGAACATATTAGTATATCTGAGAACCTTCAGAACTGCGCTATTTCCTTATTCTGGAAATAGCGCATTATATTGGAATTTCTTTGTCCTGGGTAGTGTAATGTTTAGAATGCTCGACCGGAAATCAGGAGATGTGGGTTCAATCCCATTCCAGGATGATGAAAACTTTCAAGTTTTCTGAAGGAAGTGGTTACATGGAATACAGTGAAAATATGCCAATGATAGCATTACAATGCCTACCATGTATTTATGAAGAATTCCTTCTTCCGGGAAATTTGTTTCCCAATTGTATATGATGTACTTTCATCACTGGAATTTGTGACCTACATCCAGGAATGATGGGGCAGGAATAGCTTCGACTAGCGCAAATCTGAAAGTTCTCGGATATCTATGTTCAGTTGCTTGGAATTTCCTTGTCCTGGGTAGCGTAATGACTAACATGCTCGACTGGAAATCGGGAGGTGTGGGTTTGATTTCCACTACAGGACGATGAAAATTTTCAAGTTTTCTGAAGGAAGTGGTTACATGGAATACAGTGAAAATATGTCAATAATAGCATCACTCTTACTGTTTGGTTGTGACTGTGAAGCACGAAGGTGGATCCCTGATGTTGTGCTCTGCCATATAATGGCATTCCTTAGGGTCACTTGATATTCTGCAGGGTTATGTCACATCTGCAACATACAAATCCATTCTTGGGGAACACCTGCACCCAATGTTGCAAGAAGTGTTCCCTAATGACTGCCCTTAGTTTCAAGCAGAAAATGCATCTGTTCATTGTATGAAACATGTCAAGTTGTGGTTTGAAAAGCATGAGGATGAGGTGCAGCAGCTACCATGGCTGCCACAATCTCCGGACCTCTATATTATTGAAAATTTGTGGGAATATCTGGAGTGAAAGGTCAGATCACACTTTCCACCACCAATATCACTGGCACAGTTGGAACATATTTTACAGAAAGAACGGACCCAAATTCCATTATCGTATGTGTATAAGTCTATTCCAAGTTGAATTGCTTCTGTTCTGAAAGCCAGAGATGGGCCTACAGCTTATTAATAAAAAGTTCTCCACAAACAGTGCTTCCATTACTTTAATAAACCCTGTATATCCCCATCTTCCAGCATTCTCACTTACAAACTACTAAGAGTAACTATTAATTGGCTAAGAAGACTACCACAAAAGTACACTTAAAGAGAAGCCACCATGCTTCTTGTTTTTAAATGACAACAGTTCCAGTCCCTCTTGAACAGAAATCAGGATATGTGGGTTTGATCCCCACTCCAAGATGATGTAATTTAATAAATGATGTAAATGTAGATGATTTAATTTTCAGGTTTTCAGATGTGATTAATGTCACGTGATGAACAGTAAATGCAAGCAATTCAGAGATGTCTGATTGTTGTGTTAATAATTCTGACAAAGGCTCACTTTAGGATTTAACCTCTACAAGAACAACCGTTTCCCATACTTCCTGTTAATGTGTACAATAATTTTTGAGTAGCACAGCCAGGTTAAATAAAATATTTTCTCACATTTACAGAAACACACATCTCTGGATTCAGTGGAACTCAGAACCTCAGCAATTGAGGATTCCTGGAAAATGATAATCCTTGAACAATACCCAAGTAGCAGTGGATATCAGCTAGATATCGGGCTGATATTGGTTATGTCGGCCGAATGTCGCTAATATCAGTCGACATTGAGCCGATATTGGCATTGTCGACATATCCGACATTGTCTTGCCATTCTTCAGCCAATATCGGCCCGATATTGACATTTCAGATATGTCCAACATTGTCTTGCCGTTCTTCAGCCGATATCGGCATTTCAGATATATCCGACATTGTCCTGCCGTTCTCAGCCCATATCGGACCGATATCGGCATTTCAGATATATCCGACATTGTCTTGCCGTTCTTCAGCCGATATCGGACCGATATTAGCATTGCCGATATATACGATATCGTCTGGCTGTTGTTCGCCCTATACTGGCATTGCCGAAATCATGGTGTCGGCAATGCCCATCTTTCCGTTCTTCACCTTTTATGCAGATAGGTATATTAAATAATCTAAAGTACACCGCTACGAGATTTTATATCATGTAAAATAAAAATAGTATTTTATATACTGTATAGCCGAGTAGAAATAACAAAATACTATTATGCTTCTCGTATCAGCGCAATGTCGAACTAAGCCAAGAACGGCCACCCCGGTGGCGCAGTGGTTTAAGGTGCTGGCTTATTTATGACCATTCGCCCGAGATAGGTCCGGGTTCAATGTTGTGTTTTTTTTTTTGGTTGGAGGTTTAACGACCACAGCGAGCAACTCAATGGTCTATAAGCAGTCGCCCGTCCCTAATTTAGGGCCACTGGTTCCAGGGAAGGGAGAGAAACAGCGCCGTAAGACAAACACAACATCCATGCCTCATCGGGATTCGAACCTGGACCCCTCTCGGACGAACGATCAGAGGCCATCGCTTAGACCACTGCGCCACCGGGGCGGCGGATGTTGTGTTTGTCTTACGGCACTGGCTCCCTCCCTTCCCTGGAACCAGTGTCTTTAAATTAGGGATGGGTGACTGCTTATAGCCCATTGAGTTGCTCACGGTGATCGTTAAACCTCCAACCAAAAAATAAATAAAAAATAAGCCAAGAACGTTAAATTGGTAGGCTGAGCCAAGCACACCCTTCCAATTTAATGTAGGCGCAACGCTGTGCCACTGTATTCTATTCCCAATCTGGTAGGCAAGACGTCAACGTTGAATGCTGGCATAAAGCCAACAATTTTCTAACTGATAAGCTACTGCCTACCGAGGGGAAGGATTTGGCGTTTGTGTAATCCGATTACAGTCAAGCGTGACGGGAGCAGGCGAAGCTCCAAACTTGTACTTGCTTTGCCTGTGAGTCATCAAACATGGAGGAAGACTACGCCGAAAGCAACAGGTTCTTGTTCCACCATTATTCACAGAACACGTGCTAACTGGAACTTTCACGTAAGTAGAATAAATCTTCTTATACTTTTCTGCATGTTTTTATCATACAAGAATTAATTTTAAAATAGCTCTTGCTAAATTGTAATGTCATATTTTTATAGATGTTGCATTTTTATTGCTGCTTTATCTGCAATACAGAACTAAAGCTTGGAATTCAGAGCTGAAGAAATATGCTTCTCATAATACGCGGTAAATACGTCATGGTAATTAACACAGCAATTGGACATCGAGCGGCGGCAACATTTTCAAGTTTTCTGATGTGATTTAATTCATATGTGAAACAGTAATTACAGTCAATTCAGCGATGTCCGATTGCTGTGTTATTTATAAAAAAATCTGCTGTTGTTCATACCATGGTTATTTTTGTTACATAAACGAAATAAAAACTGTGACCGCGTGGACGAGAGTTGCTTGGGTGATTTGTTCATGATGTCAGAGCGAGCTGGAAAGTTACAAAATGTTATTAAATAGGTAAGTTTGTTAACAATATAATTTCGCAGTGACAGTGAAGTGTGTTTAAACTACTTACTAGCTAATAACAAATGCCGAATTAACTAGATTTTCCACTCAGATTCGATGTGAGTTTATGTAAAGGGGAGATGAACATTCCCATAATTCTAAATTTAATATTCCAGATTTTCAGCACTGTTAGCTCAAAAAATGTGTGTTCAGTAAAAAACTGCAAATGTAAACATTGCAGTAAATTTTACGTTATGGTGTGAAGTGATTTCGTTGTGTTTTCTTCTGAAAGATTTCTCGTAAGATTACCTCACTCGGAGAGATTTATATTACTTTTATACTGTTAATGATAGTATAAATGTTGATATTTATCTTTTTGTGTTGTCACTAATATCAAAACCTTTGAATGAAAATTGATTTTTGCTGGTATTTTACGATATTTTACACTGACTTTTGCTGTCATATTTTTTTGTTTTTTGTTTTTGTTTGAGAGGTTACACTAGTTTTTCATGCAGAGGTGGCCTGGATATATTGTCAAAATAATGATATTTTTGATAGTACATATCATTAAAAGTGATATGAAATTATGAAAACATTACAATTTTGCAACTGAATAAGTCAGAATATTTTGATATGTGATAATATAAATTTTTCCTGTCAGAAATATTTATACCAAATAGTGGTCTTCATTTCTTATTTTCAAAGAGAGAATGCAGAGTATATTGATGTAAATAAAAATATATAACAGCTGTATGAAGCAGATTTAAGCTAATGCAGATCCTTCAAAAAGAACAGTTAATTAAGCAAAACAGTGTGCCATTAAAAATGTTACTCACTGTTGCTGATATAAAAAGATTCACTGCTGTGGTATATTTTGATAGAGCAGTATAATTAATTGTGAAGATCTTCACAAAGAAAAAAATTAAGTTTACTATTGTGAATTACTACTATGGTAATCATAAGGTTAAAATTACTACTATGGTAATCATAAGGTTAAAATTACTACTATGGTAATCATAAGGTTAAAATTACTACTATGCTAATCACTAACGGTTTTTTTTTTTTTTGCGTGCATTTATAGCTACATATGCTTAACCATTATAAAATTAGATTCCTAATGGATTCAATGACCAGTGAACGTTTGTTAACATTATGAACTGTGCTGCATTACTTATTTGCTTATTTTTGGCATGCAAAGTGAGGGTGGGGTGGGGTACAGGCCTGTCAAAATAAACATAATCAAAATATTTCTTGTCGAATGTCCTTATTCTATTCTTTTCTGTTCAGCAGTCATGATGGGGAGAAATATTTATCAGAGAAAAACTGAACCCTTTGAGTTATTACCCATGAAATTTTCTGTAGAAAATTAATCTAAAAGTTAGATTTCTGATATTTTCAAACATTTTCTCTGTAGCTTTTTTTTATAATGTCATCAATAAAGTATAGCAGTTGAGGTTCTACAGAGCACATGACAGGATCTGTACATTAATTAATAGAACCTGACTGCATTTAATGACTACAATGTGAATACAAAAGAAGCTAAATTTCAAAACCATTTTAATGGCACTTGTCTTTATGCGTATCAAATTGTAACAATCTGTATGTAACATCTTGTTACTGGTGATCGAATACATATGCCACTTTCTTATATTGTGATAATGAAGGCAAGAAATGAAATAATAGTGAGAGACATTTTGCTTTATTAAAATGCTACAAAAAGCTGTGCTGAAATTAGCTATGTACAAAATGTAAAGCACATTTTCTTTCCTTACACTTGTTCAGACTAAGAGTTTGAAAGCTCTAAAATTTAATCCACTTGTTCCCATCATACAATACTTGAATGTTATGTATTTTTCACTAATGCAATTAAAAGAAGCATCTATGAAATAATTTGTTTCAGGGAAAACATTTAATGCTGCACCACTAGGCAAGTAGTCAGACACTGATTAATTGCTAATTGTATGAGCTGGGCTCAAGTTTGAGTCTCAGATGAGGCATCGGTGGTGTGTTTGTCTTTCAGCACTGGTTCTCTTTGCCTTTCCTAAAAGAAGTGGCCCAAAATTAGCCACGCAAAACTGTTTATAACCCTCAGAGTTATGTGGTTGTAACAAAACTCCGAAGCAAAACCAAAAACATACAGTAACATAATGTGTATCCCAAACCTGAAAGTGACTAATTTTTCTTCTGTTTTATATGTACAGTTAATTTAATTTCTATATTAACTCTTATGACACCACATAATTATGCAAAATTTGCTTAAATGAAAATACTTTTATTTTTGCATATACTATAACAATACTTTTTGTCTCGTTCTACTATGGCAATCTGTTCTGTTGCTGAAGAATAGGAGTGATATGGTAATCAGCTGGGCATTGTTATAGTACCAAATATACTCATTATTAAGGGCGGATGCCTTCGTGGAGCCAAGCCATTTCCTGCTTCATAACGTGTAAGTACTTTATTAATTCTTGTTTTTCTGTTTCAAAATTTATTATGCTTCTGCCATTTCATAATGTGTAAGTACTTTATGGTTGTTGACATGTTTCAAATTTATTCGGCTTTCTCTCTCACACCGGGATAATATTATTCATGATTATTTTTCTGTTTCAAAAACTGTAAAAATATTACAATGATCAAGATGAGCAATGTTTCTGCTCATGAGTTCAGTAGAATAATTACTGTACTTCACAACAATGTAAGTTATATGAATTAAAATATGCACATTCCTTAGACAAGGATAGTAATAACACCAGAGTTCTCTAGGAAAATAATGCAGCAAATTGTTTTCTAGAGCCAATTTTGAATTTCTTATGAAAAAAAAAAAGTAGTGGGTCTAGCAATTTCCATGTGGTGTATGTGAAAAAAGGACAGAGAATCAAAATAAGCAATGTTTCAGATACTAAAATATTTCAGGAGCACAATTTACCTGAACTAATAAAGCTTCAGATATGTAAACAGAAAGCTTCACGTACTGTACTGAACAGAATGTCTGCATGTACTGACAGTGTTCAGAAAGTATGCCTCCATATTTATATGCAATCCCAGTGGCAAAGAATCAAATTGAAACAAAAGAACAAAGTTCAGAATTTCTACTTTAATTCAAATATTTTATTTTTCTACATAATTCCCCTCACGCTCAACATAGATACACAAACATTTAATAAGTTTTTTAAACCCATCTCTGTAAAAATCTTCAGGTTCTCAGGACCATTTCCTCATAGCAGCTTGAACACCTTTGACACAAGTGAACTGAATTCATTTCAGATATCTCTTGAGAGCAGAAAACAACCAGAAGATGGGCAGCCCCAAAATATGTGGGTAGTTCAAGAACTTCAAACCCAATTTTCTGTATAGCCCCTGAAGTGAAAGCACTAGTGGGTGGTTGTCATATTGCAGAATCATTGGCATCCCCCCCATACATGGTTTATTCTTTGCTTTAACTGTTTTTAAAGTATGCACATAGTTCTCAGAGTTGATAATCACACTTTTGACCATGTACTCCTGACGAATAATGCCTCTACAGTCCCAGAACACAGTGAGCATGCACTTACCGGCAGAAATTTGAGTTTTGAATTTTTCGTTGGAGGAGAAGGTGAATGTCGGTATTCCAGCTGTTGATTTATCAATTCTGTGTCATAATGGTGAAACCAACTGTCACCACCAGCCACAATGCTTTGGAGAAAATCACTTCCATATTTTTCATAGTGAGCAAGCAACCTTTGGCATGTTTCATCTTTATTTTTTCATGCCAGTCGTTAGGTCATGCAGTAACCAATGAGCAATTGTATCCTAAAATGTTTGATGTCATGGATGTTACCTACTAATGTTCAGCGTACCAGCTATGATTATCTGAGCTATTCTTCAATTTTCCCTGATAAGCCCATCAACCTTTTGTCTATTCAAATTGCAAGTTGCGATTACGGGCCTCCTACTTCATGGCTGATCCTTTACGACCAACATTCCTCAACTGTCCTTTGATTTTCTTTCCAAGCGACAAACATTGCTTATGTCCAAAGTTTCAGAACCATAAACTGCAACTTATCTAGTCTGAATTTTTTAGGAGGTACACTTTCATGAGTTAAAAACTAACTGATTATTATTTGACACCCACTGGCACAGTTGAAAATAATAGTCAATTTTAAATGCAATTAAATATGAACAAATAGGTGTACAAAGTTCTATTATTCAGTAAAATGAAGCCGATGGCACAAAGAATCGTTGCTGTCTGACTGGTTGCTGGACAACACACTTGGATTGCATCATTACTTATTTAACACATCACACAGTATGATGTTGCTATTGAGCCGATTCATTTGCACAGTTATGAGGGGTGGGTGCAAAGTGAGGGGTTTTATTAACCTGACTGATTGAGAGAAAAGGACAAATAAAAAAAAATGGGTTCAGTGGGGTTACAGGACTAGTAATGCAGACATTTGTTGCCTATTTCTTCTGTAAAAAACAATGAGAGATTCTTTGGGCATGTGCGCCGCCCGGTGGCCAAGGGGTCTGAGGCACAACAGATCTAATATCTTTTTCAAAATGTGGATTTATATTATGAAGCTTTCAACTTTTTAATAAAGCAACAATTACAGTATACAAATTTTTTTGTTTGAAATTTTTTAGATTACTTACAATGAAATCTGAATAATAAAGATGCTAATATCAATTTTTGGCTCTATTGCCTCAAGAGTTATGCATTCTACAGCAATATTAGCAGTAGTAATTCAAGTTAAAGTTTCACAGTGCAACCCAAGATAGATACATGTGTGCTTACAGAGTGAGCATCAGAAATGCTCGTAGTCATGGCATTGTGATAGATTTTGCATTTGGGTGCTTATAAATCTATTTATTCATGAGTGTTTTTTATTGAATGCATGCACCAGATGGTAAAGCTGAAATTTCTGATGCAAAAACCTATTCTGAAATACAACTATTAATATAAATGTATAATGTGTTTCATATCTTTAGTTGTGGATTTCACACTGAATTAATGAATTTCTAAGAAACAATGCATTAATTTCGACAGACAATAGTCACAGTTCTGACATGTATTTAGATAGATCATGGTTTTCTCTTTGTATCCCCTGAAAAAATATGGTGGTGCTTGAAAATTTTGAGGTTTTGTTTACCCGTGGGCATGTGTATCACATGGAACAGAGAGGTTTTCTTGGCAGGTGTTGCATTGTAATTATCTGGTCACAGACTAAAGGATATGCATCTAAAACAAGGGAGAGGGGATTGACGGTGCAAAATTAACTGCTAGTTGTAAAGGAATCTTATTACAGAGACAAGAAATCTTGCAATGAAAGGAAATAGGAGAATGTTTGTTGGTTACCAGCATTCCTTTCTCACTTTTATGATTTTTTTTAAAATTTTAATTAGTTTCTTGGTAGTCAGCATTAATTTTTATTTTGTTAAATCAGCACTAATTTTTAATTTTTTTCCATTAGTGATATTGGTTTCGCCTCACCAACCTGACCTTTTGGGGAGTTTCTGTGCCATTTTATTTTTAGCTTGTGTAAATAACATGTTAAGAAATATCAGTTATTACATTTTTTTAAATAGCATTTAAAATGTCAGCTTTTTCTTGTGGGAGTGAAATTGATCATTATGTTTAAATGCAAGTGAAACTGACGATTAATTACTAATCTAAAGCAAATATTATGGGAATTTTACTAGGAAATTTTTTCATTAATAGCAAATTTTCGGAGAAAACTCTTCTCCTTCTTCAGGCTGTCTTGTTGTTGTCACTTTTTCCTGTCACTATCACGGTTACGGTTAACCTTGACGGTTTAGGTTATTTTTCAACAAATCTTGCCAGATGTTAGGCAGGGAAAATCCTTTGCAGTCATTGATGATGGAATTTTGATTTTTCTTCTTTCAGCTTTCTTTGAAAGCTGAAGGAAGGAATAGAGATTGAGAACAATCAAAATTCCATCATCAATGACTGCAAAGGATTTTCCCTGCCTAACATCTGGCAAGATTTGTTGAAAAATAACCTAAACCGTCAAGGTTAACCGTAACCGTCAAGGTAAACCGTAACCGTGATAGTGACAGGAAAAAGTGACAACAACAAGACAGCCTGAAGAAGGAGAAGAGTTTTCTCCAAAATTTGCTATTAATGAAAAAATTTCCTAGTAAAATTCCCATAATATTTGCTTTAGATTAGTAATTGAATTAAGAAACTAGGAAGCCATTTCTCAACATGAGCTTTATTCAAAGAACTGACGATTAGTTAAATCAACATTAAAGAAAAAAAGTACCATTTTGAATCTGACCCTCTTAGATTTTCATGAAACTTTACAGTTTTGTTGGCGCACACAAGAGACAGTTGCGTAGCAGAGCCACCACAGACAACACAACAGCAACCCCCCCCCCTTCCTTCCATTTGTGGGGCCCTTGAGAACATGGGTTTCTTTTCGTTGAAAAATTTAAATATTTTTCCCAGTCTTAACCTGAAAGTAACACTTTGTTTGACAAGTCACAGTATCACTATAACTAATCAAAATTTACATGCTTACAATTACCTTAATAAGAGCAATGAGAGTGAACTTACCCTTACCAGTAGGTCCGTTCTCTCAGATAAGTACACATTTCTCTGCACGTTAACTTCCATATTAATATCCATGGTTGGTTTTTGGCCTTTGGTGCGGTGGTTTTTATGTTGTCTTCAACATGTTCTTTTATTTGACTTAGTGTGCAACTTATCAACCTATACTGCAGAACTGAAAAGTTGGTCCAAGAAACCTCTTTTATACTTTAAAAAACCTATATTTACAATGACTTGAAACAACCCTAACCGGTCACCTAATTGGCTTAAACCCCCCTAAATACATGAACATTCAGGAACCATAAACAAACTTCCTATTTACAAACACCTAAACATCTGAACAAAACGTTTAAAAGCTTAAAATTCAATTATTCACAACAAACTTATCTCATTGCCCTCTATTTACAAACTCTTCTCACACACTCATTCATGCACCACACCTCTGCTGTTCCCAACGTAGATTGCCCCAAGCAGCTTTCCACCCACCCAGGGTCATCATCTAGTATCAGCCCTGCTATCACAGTGTGAGTGAGTGAAAGAAGCGATTTCTTGCGTCGGCCTCATGTCCCACGTCATATTGAACACATGGCCACCGTGGCTCCATCTGTTAAGAACTGTAGTTAATATTTTATTTTCTTCTGGAGTATTTTTCCTTTTTTGTTCTATTTTTATTAGTTCTTTCCATTTTTCATTAAGTATATTACACCAAAATATACTTAATGAAAAATGGAAAGAACTAATAAAAATAGAACAAAAAAGGAAAAACACTCCAGAAGAAAATAAAATATTAACTACAGTTCTTAACAGATGGAGCCACGGTGGCCATGTGTTCAATATGACGTGGGACATGAGGCCGACGCAAGAAATCGCTTCTCTCACTCACTCGCACTGTGATAGCAGGGCTGATACCAACTGGCCTCCAGATGATGACCCTGGGTGGGTGGAAAGCTGCTTGGGGCAATCTACGTTGGGAACGGCAGAGGTGTGGTGCATGAATGAGCGTGTGAGAAGAGTCTGTAAATAGAGAGAAATGAGATAAGTTCGTTGTGAATAATTGAATTTTAGGCTTTTAAACGTTTTGTTCAGATGTTTTGGTGTTTGTAAATAGGAAGTTTGTTTATGGTTTCTGAATGTTCATGTATTTAGGGTTTTTTTTTTTTTTTTTTTTTTTTAAGCCAATTAGGTGACCGGTTAGGGTTGTTTCATGTCATTGTAAATATAGGGTTTTTAAAGTATAAAAGAGGTTTCTTGGACCAACTGAATTTTCAGTTCTGCAGTATAGGTTGATAAGTTGCACACTAAGTCAAATAAAAGAACATGTTGAAGACAACATAAAAACCACCGCACCAAAGGCCAAAAACCAACCGTGGATATTAATATGGAAGTTAACGTGCAGAGAAATGTCTACTTATCTGAGAGAACGGACCTACTGGTAAGGGTAAGTTCACTCTCATTGCTCTTACTGAAAGTAACAGTTTTGCTTGAATGCAAATTGCCTTAAAAGATAGTTTTTTTTTTTTTTTTTAAATTCTGCACTTGGAACTAGGCTGTATAGAGATAGTCTCTACGGCAGAGTATTCAAGTTTATTGCTTTCCTGATTTAGCCGTGAAGGTAGGATTTGTTATCACATATGTGAAAAACAAGGGTTGTTTCATGAAACTAATAAATAACCTATGGACTTCACTACTACCACCGAGAAGAGTCATCACATGCAGATACTTGTGTTGCCTTGAGAGCCGTGCGGACAAAGAGCAAAATGAGGAAGGCGATATGCAACGGGGTGGGAAGTTGCAAAGTAGGACCAGATATTTCTGATTGTCAGTGTGGACAGAACATACAAACCATAGACAAGCAAACATGTAAGTGCCAAAGGGATTCGTATGCCTGGGACACAGCCACCTAGTATCCAGTAGCAAGCGGACACTTCAGCAGTTTCTTTGGAATGGGTGTCTTTTTTTTTTTTTTACATAGGGTTTAAATATATTGGGGGAGGGGGGCTAAAATTCCTGCTGTGGTACTGACAAGAGATGCTTGTATATCAAGTTTTTTTGCACCATAGTTTTAAAATTTACAGTGACAAAATCTTAATGTTCAAAAGTTTGGCAAATTTTTGTTTCATATATTACAAGAGTGTAACTCAAGTTCTCTTTGCTGGCTTTAAAATGATTTATTACTTAGTGCATAGTTTTTAAATTTAATGTGAGGCATTATTAAATTTGACTTCAGTTTCTTTTTTCTTTCTCAGAAACTTTAATTTTTGTGTAATTAAGAGTAATTAAATGTCTTAAATGATGAAGTTGCAACTGAAAATCATCATAAAAAATATAAGAATTGAAGGAATAATCTAAAGCAACTTTTATGGGAATTTTACTAGGAAATTTTTTCATTAATAGCAAATTTTCGGAGAAAACTCTTCTTTTTCTTCAGGCTGTCTTGTTGTTGTCACTTTTTACTTGTCACTATCACGGTAATAGTTTCTACTGCAGATAAAAAAGAAGCTCATAAAGAAGAGCTTAAAGTCATACTTGCAGAGAATAACTATCCTAAAGAAGAAATTCAGAAGCTTCTGAATTTTAATGGTACGAAGAACCCACAAAAGCAACAAGTAAAATTCACTAGAAAAATTTCTTATCACAAAGGTTTATTTGAGTCTTTAAAGAGAATTAGTAAGAAATACAATATTAGGCTACCTCCAAGTTTAGAGAACAAAGTTAAAAAATTTTTCCCTAAAATAGTTCAAAGAGAAGAAGATATTTTAAAAATGCAAGGAGTAGTTTATGAAGTAAATTGTAGTTGTGGACTATCTTACATAGGTGAAACAGGTTGCAGACTAGAAACTCGTATAGTTGAGCATAAAGCAGCTATAAAAAATTGCTCCAACAAGACTCCATGGATTAGATAGGCATGTTAGAGAAACTGGGCACAGCATGGATTGGAATTCCCTTAAAGTAATCAGTTTCCAAAGCAATTTCCAAAAAAGAAAACTGAAAGAAGGAATAGAGATTGAGAAAAATCAAAATTCCATCATCAATGACTGCAAAGGATTTTCCCTGCCTAACATCTGGCAGGATTTGTTGAAAAATAACCTAAACCATCAAGGTTAACCGTAACCGTCAAGGTAAACCGTAACCGTGATAGTGACAAGAAAAAAGTGACAACAACAAGACAGCCTGAAGAAGGAGAAGTTTTCTCCAAAAATTTGCTATTAATGAAAAAATTTCCTAGTAAAATTCCCATAAAAGTTGCTTTAGATTATTAATTCAATTAAACTAGGAAGCCATTTCTCAACATGAGCTTTATTCAAAAAATTGAAGGAATTATATCATTACAAATGTGTCTTGGAAGGAAACAAAATTTATTCAATCAGCAACATAAAAAAAAAAAATTATAACATTTAAGCAGTTTTGCTGTAAATCACAGTAAGTATTGTAAAATGCAATGAGCTAACATAATTCATTTGAAATTTACACTGACAGATGTCAGTATAATTTAAAATATCTTGCAAACATTTAACTTCTAGATTCATGGTAATGTTGTAACCAAAGAGGAAAATTTGTGTTATATATATGAAAAAATAAAGCAATTGTAATTGGGTGTAAATGCCACAGCCAGTGTAAGTTTTTTTATGTATGTTATCCACTGCTTGTATGTTAAAACATAAATTTTTTTAAAACAAGCAGATCTAAAATATTTCTCTGATGTTTCATTACCTTGGACAATTTTTTCTCATTCTCCTAAGCAGATAAAGGTGATTCTTAAGTTGCATTTTCTGTGCAGTCTTTGTTTAGTTTTTTATTTGTAGGTTTGTGTAACTTTTGGTAGATAACTTCCGTTTTGCACTCATTTAGCATTAATTTAACAGTTCGATATACATTGTACTAACATAGATGGTTTAAATGCCACTTGCATTAGCAAGAACTGGTATTAGGACTTAATTCACAAAATTTGGAAAATCTGATTTTAATAATTGAAACTTTTGATTTTTATACATAAAAAAAACTGTATTTCAAATAGCTTAAAATTATTCTGTTTTATAGATGCGTATGCTTGCATTTAGTTGTAATAGAGATAGCATCTTTTTCTGCTAGATGCATGCAGGAATATATTTCATCATCATACTAAACTAAAACTAATTTACTGTGCTCTTGACACTGATTCTGATGTTTGCTAGGTTGGGGGGGGGTCATAATATTGCTGTTTTTTGTTGTTGTTAAGATGCTAACTCTTTAGGCTAAGCCTTTTGCTTTCCATAATTAGATGCATTAAACTCGTTTTGAGTTTTTTAAGTGCTCCAGCTTTTTGGAAGGTTGGTTAAAAGGTCAATTTTTTTTCATTTCTTTTGTTGGCTAATTTAGAGTTCTTTTACTGTGACCAGGGCTTGATTTTGACTAGTAGTTAGTAGCAAATTGCTAGCAAGCAAATGCATTTTCCTAGTGATAAAAAGTGGTTCTAGCAAAAGTTGCTAGTGGAAAAATTTTGAATATTTTAGTGTGAACTGCAAAGCTCCACTGCATTGCACATGTGGAATATTTTAAATACATACAAAAGGAACAACTGCTTTCTGAAAACGAATGTTTCTTGAAAAGTACAAACATTATAAAAGCATTTTGGCACTAGTAGAAATATTCAGTATATTTCCTTTATCTACTTCTGCATGTGAGGTTGGGTTCAGTTTCATGAAGAGAATCCAGGCTGACAGGAGGAGCAGTTTAAACTTACAAACATTGAATGCTGTCATGAGTATTGAGGTTGAAGGTCCATCCGAAGACAAGTTTGACCCCAGGCCTGCTATTTTAAAGTGGTATGATGACCTGAAACCCAGATCGTAAACCATACGGAAAATAACTTCCAAGATTTTGAAGTGTTCTTGAATTTTGTGAATAAAGTTAAATAAAAAAAATGTTTTTTTAAATATTTGCATTCAAATTAAATTGATGGAATTAATCTCTGTCAGGTCATGAAAAGGTGAGTTATATCTAAATATTTGTAATCTTCTCACCTTTATAATGTGACAGTTACAGGGTTGAAATCAAAATTTGCCATGATTGACTAGTGGAGGGGAACATGCTAAAGTTTCTTTTTTATAATGTTCATAAACTTTTGCTAGTAAAAAATATGGCCACTGCTACTGCAAAAAAAAAAAAAAAAAAAAAAAATAGGTCAAGGACCGACTGTGACGATGGCTTTACAAGTTCAGCGTTAGGGTCTCCAAATTTCTTAATTTTTAATTGGAAAATTGCATGATTGCATTTCTTGTGAAAAGTAAACAGATTATCAGCAACTTACAAACTATCATGTCAAAAAATGTTGTAGTATAATTTGCACATGTTCACCTGCTTCAGATCACTTGAAGGAAATAGGCTGTGCACTTTACTGTTTTCAAGGCTTTTTCACATTTTTCTGATCATAACTGATCTCAGGAAATTATGTGCCAAGTATTCTGTTAAATTTCTTGTTTAGCTGATATTTGGGTTACCAAGTTTGTACTAATTGGTTTGCAAACATGTTTCTAAGATTCTGTATTTCATTTTCTTCTGGAACGGTGTGTGAATTTTTTCAGTGTTCATTCATCCAAGGAACTACATGAACTTATCTAGTAAAAATAATAAAATTTAGACGTAACAATTTCTTGTTCAGATTGTTTATCGGGTTTTAATATTTATGAGATATCTCATTTCACAAACTGCATTGGAGAGTTAATTATTTTATGTGTATCCTGTTGCAATATTAGATGTGCAGTATTTAAGTATATATATTTTTGATTTTGTGCATTAAGGAATTATATGTTAATGCTTTTCCCTTACCTCTTGTGTTTCCACTTTAGATTCAGTTGTGAAAATCTAGTTTTATCCAGCAGTAACTCTGGCAGGTGTAGAAGTGTAAGTAATTCTTGACCACCATCTCACCATAACACTTATTTAATAGATGAATACTGTGCATTTAGAAAACATATTATATTCAAGCAGCTTTTACTTTTGATATATGTTTTATTATGAAATATATCAACAATAATTATTTGAACTTAATAAATGTAAATCAAAATTTCAAAAATAAACGGTTTTTCAGATTTTATCAGTTGTGATTGTTGTGTGGTATTTATCAGTGTAATTTCAAAAACTTGATTTTATATATGGGTAAAATATGGGTTAAAGTTTATTTAACTGTATGGATACATGCAGGTTTGCCTTTCAATAGAGTTAACAGATAGACCCTCATTCTGCAAAATGTCATCTGCTTTGAATACGATTCTTATTTCTCAGTGTTATTACACCATGTTAATTTATTCTTACATAATGCAGGTTCTGAAACTGCTCCGATATCATAATACAATGAGAGTTTAACATAAAATTTAAAGAATGTGTGTATGTGTAATTTGAAAAAAAAAGTGTTATTGACAAACCATGTATAATATTTTTTTGCTTTCTTGATAACTGATGCAAAAGTAGTCAGAAAATAATATGACGCTATTGGGCTAAGACAGTGACAACTTTAGTTTTCATGAATGAACTACATATGTTTTCTGCATTTTGAAGCATTGATTTATAAAGAAGGTAACAACAGACTGCCAATAATGTCAGCAATACTTGACCAAATGGCTACTCTTCATAATGTAGATAACATGTGCAACCCAATAATCTGCAGAATTACATGCACTTTGTACATGATTCTACTCATTTTTCGTTTCACTACACCCCACAAATTGTCGTAGGGTTTACACTTACAGGAAAGGTGGTTTAGAAGCAACTATCTATGACCTATCAACCATGTTCACCTACTTAACATTGTGCAGGTTCTAAAGATATCTGGCTATCACAATACAACAACAGTTTATTATACATTTAAGTTTAAAGAAATGTGCCCATGTGGAATTTGAAAAATCTCACTCTTAGGGCTATTATGAATAGAAATTTGTTGCATTTCTGTTTTACACATTTGTCCAATATAAAGAAGTAACATTCCAGAATGTGTGTGTGTGTGTGTGTGTTACACACATCTGTGATGAATACCATATTATTAAGCCTTACATTAAATGAACACCCAAATTAAATACAGCCATTATATCAAACTAGTGGCTGTATTTAATTTGGTTTAATTTGGGGTGTTCATTTAGCATAAGGCTGGTATTCATCATGGATGTGTGTAACACACACAAAAAAAGTACTCCAGAGTGTTACTTCTTTATATTGAACAAACATGTGAAACAGAAATGCAACAAATTTCTATTCATCATAGCCCCACATAATACAGCATTAAGAACAGCTTGTTCTTGAGCTAAATACATAAATCTCACTCTACTGACAAATCATGTGCATTATTCCTTGGTTATTGATACAAAAAGTCTTTTAGGTAGAAAATTGTTAATAACACCATTGGTGTAAGATAGTAATAAGTTACTTTAGTTTTCATGAATGAACTGCATATGTTACCTCAAATAC
This sequence comes from Macrothele yani, assembly GCA_039090855.1. Taxonomy (NCBI): domain Eukaryota; kingdom Metazoa; phylum Arthropoda; class Arachnida; order Araneae; family Macrothelidae; genus Macrothele; species Macrothele yani. The sequence goes on from CM077012.1 coordinate 84,201,264, forward strand.
ATACTTGACTGAGAAATGTGCATTGTAAAACATTGCATCAATACAAGCACCTGTACCATTAACACTATTATTATTGTACCATTGAAGTATGTCATATTTAGTGATGTTTATTTAGCATTACTCATTAGACTTCCTGTATACTACTCGTTGGCATTTTCAGACTTGGAAGCAAAAGAATTAAGGGGCGGGGAGAGGGCTCTTGCAAACTGTATGAATGAAAATCCATTATTTTTTTACCTTTCATTTTTTTCAGTACTTTAAAATGCTTGTAAGTAGAGTCAAACCTGTAGTGTATATGTGAATTGGTTCAACTCTACTTTCAAGCATTTTGTTATAATTAGATTTCCTTATAACCAGCTGAAAATTATTTCCAGAAGCTTTTTTTTTTTTTTTTTGTTTTGAGACCAGTAAAATGAATGGTAAGTAGCCCGGGAATTGTTACAAACATTTTTTGCTATAGCATGGTTTTACTGTATTTTCAATAATCACAGTATGCTACATAACAAAATATCACCTCCATATGCATCATTAAAAAACAATTTACTGCATTTGTTTACACAAGAATGTGTAACATTTCCTGCTGCACATATATACATGTAAAAAATTATGTTAACTGTACATAGCTAAATTTTCGACTCAACTCGTCTGTTTTTATAATCATGCTTTTTCATTCATATCCTAGAACATATGATACAGTATAAAAAAGAAAAAAACTACTTATATAATCGTGCTTTTTCATTCATACCCTAGAACATATGATACAGTATGAAACAGAAAAAAAAACTACATTGTAAGTAACATTTTCAAGTAAAAAAAATAGAGATTAAAACATGAATGTAACATGCAAAACTACTGATGACACCAGACGTGTACCATTCTTGCATTAAAAAGTTGGCTTACTGTTATAAGAGTGATGGCTGAGTGTTGTGTAATACATTGGCACAATGTTATAAAAATGATGGCTCAACATCATAACAGTGGCTGCATGTTGTGTGAGTGATGGCTTAATGTTGTAAAAGATGTTGGCACAATGTTATCCAAATGATGGTTTAACGTTGGACGATACGCTGACTCAGTGTTGAAAAGACGTTGGGCCGTCGTTGTAACAGTGGCACAATATTATCTAAGTAATGGCTAAATGTTGTAAAAGATGTTGGCACAGTTTTATCCAAATGATGGTATAATGCTGTGTGATGTGTTGGCGTAACATTATTCCACCGATGGCTCAATGTTGTACGAGTGGCTCAGTGTTGAAGGATTGATGGATTTATGTTGTATGAAACATTGGTTTAATGCTGGCACAATGTTATATCAATGTTCATTCTTACGTTGGATCATTGCTGGCTAGTACACTAGGTCTACCGGAGGCTGGTAAGTGGCCAGCGAGATAAATAGAGGGAGGTCCACCGCATTAACCGAACGTTTTGTGTTTTACATTGGGCCAATGTAAGTTTGCTGCCTGGGATATATATTCTTGTCACCTGGTGCTGAAGTTTTAGCCAATGAATTCTAATCCCTTTTGGTAAACAATAACTGTAACCTTTAGATACCAGCACATCGTGGTCGGTGCAAATCACACACAAGCTTTATTGTTGATTACTGTTTACCGATTGATTGTACTTCGCTTAGGTGCCTAATTCCTTTGCAACATTTTTTTTATCATCATTTCATCATTGTCAACCATTATCAATCCACTGCTGGACGAAGGTCTCCCCAAGTTTCCTCCACAACGGTCTGTCTTGTGCCAGTCTCCTCCATGTCACTCCCGCATACTTTCGAATTTCATCCACCCATCTTCCATGTGGTCTTCTTCTGGGTCTTTTCCTGTCCCTTGGAATCCAATCTAAAATTTTGGCTGTCCATCGATGGTCTGTTCTTCTGGCAGTATGTCCAGCCCATTGCCATTTCAGGGATTTAACTCTGATCATGATGTCTTCCACTCTTGTCATTTTTCGGATCCACGTGTTCCTCTTCTTATCTCTCCTGGTTACACCAAGCATGCACCTCTCCATGCTTCTTTGAGTTGTCTGCAGCCTTTGTATGTCTCTTTTAGCTAAGGTCCACGTCTCTGCACCATACGTAAGCACTGGAAGGATGCATTGATCAAACACTTTTCTTTTAAGACATAATATCATATTGCTCTTGAAAATTATGCTGTTTCTTCCAAAAGCTTTCCAGGCAAGTTTTGTACGCCGATTAATTTCTTCACCAATGTGACCCTCACTTGATATCTGCTGTCCAAGATAAACGTACGTGTCTGTTATCTCCAGCTTTTCTCCATCAATCGATAAATCTTCATTTCTTGTAAAAGCATTGGACATCACTTTTGTCTTCTGAAAGTTCATTTTTAATCCCACTTCTTTACTCTTGTCAGCAAGTTCCTGGATCATACTCTGTAGCTCTGATGGGGTAGTTGCAAAAATGACTATGTCATCAGCAAAACGAAGGTGGGTTAGATAATCTCCATTAATCTTTATCCCTTTGTTTTCCCAGTTCAGTGATTGAAAGACATTTTCCAATGTGGCATTGAAGAGCTTCGGAGATATGGTGTCACCTTGTCTCACTCCTTTTCTAATTTTTATGTGTGTTGTATTTTCAAACAGCCGAATCTTTGCCCTTGCATTTTCATAGATGTTATTAATAATATTAATGTATGCATCTTCAATACCGCAGGATTTCAGAGCCATTGTAACTTCTGATGGTTTCACTGAATCAAAGGCTTTTTCATAATCGATAAAAGCCATGTACAATGGAAGTTCATATTCCCTCGCTCTTTCAATTAGTTCCCTCAGTACGTGGATATGATCTATTGTGCTGTAGCCACTCCTGAATCCAGCTTGTTCTCTCGGTTGAGCCATGTCCAGTGTCACCTTCAAGCGGTGTGAAAGAACTTTAGTGAAGATTTTATAAACCACTGATAGGAGGCTGATAGGTCTGTAGTTCCTGAGATCCTCAATGTCACCTTTTTTATGTAGCAAGATCATTGTAGCGTTGTTCCAATCCTCAGGAATTTTCCCTTCATTAAGGCATCGAGTGAAAATGTGGGCGAGTACTGTTTCGATTTCTCCACTTGCTTCTTGTATGATGTCTACAGTAATTCCATCTTCTCCTGGAGCTTTCCCCTGCTTCAAGTTCTTGATTGCATGTGCAACTTCTGCTGGAAGGACTGGAAGAACTCTGGTACTGGTACCTTTCATGATGTCTGGAGTACATGTATCATCCCTTTCATATAATTTGGAGTAGAAATCTTTCACTCTTGTCAAAATTTCGCCTCTATTTCTTGTTACAGAACCATCTTCTTTTCTCAGTGCCATAATCTGTTTTTTCCCCTTACTGAGATGTCCCTTTGCTATCTTTAGGCTTTGGTTGTTTTCAATTGCTTTCCTTACTAGTTCACAGTTTAATTTCCTTACGTCTTCAGTGATACTTTTTCGTACTGTCTTGCATAGCTCTATATATTCCACTTTGGAAGTCACATCTTCTTTAGTTGTCCTCATCACTCTTCTTTCTTGCATCAACATTTTGGTTTTTCCTGATAATTTGTTCACATGCAATTTGTTCTTAGACCCAGCTAATTTTGTTGCTGTTTCCATAAGAGCTTTGGTTACTTTTCTGTTAACTTCAGAAATATCCACTTCTTCCGATGTTAGGCCTTCTAAAGCAGAGAATCTGTTCTTCAGTTCCAATTTGAAGGTATTATAGTGTTTTTTAAGGTTGGTTATGTCAATACATTTTGTTTGTCTTATGAGCTTGCTACGTTCGAGTTTAGTGTTGAGGTGCATCTTACATCTTACCAATCTATGGTCACTGCCTGTGTTGAACTTGTTTAGCACACTGCAGTCTTCTATGACGAATTTTTTGTTACACATAATAAAATCAATTTCACTTGTCATCCCATTTGGATGTCTCCATGTCCATTTCCTGTGTGGCTTTTTCTTGAAAAAGGAGTTCAAGATGAAAAACCCTTCTGCCTCTGCAAACTCTACGAGAGTATTTCCACGCTGGTTTCTGTTGCCGTGACCGAATTTACCTACTGAAGTTTCATTCTGTTGCCGTTGCCCTATTTTTGCATTGAAATCTCCCGTAATTATTTTCAAGTGCTGCTTACCTTTATTATTTAGATGACAAATTTCCTCATAAAATTCTTCAATTTCTTCTTCAGGATGACTTGTGGTGGGTGCACAAGTTTGAATAATCTGAGCCTGGTATCTTTTCGAGAGTTGGATAACGAGTCGTGCAGCTCTGTCAGAGGAACTTTCAACTTCTGCAACTTTATCCTTCAGTTTCTTGTTTATTATAAATCCAACACCACTAGTTCTGCCAGTATCTGTCCCATGATAGTAGAAGAGATGTCCACTTTTCAGTTCAATGAGATCTTCTCCTTTTCTCCTTACCTCACTTAGCCCGACGATGTCCCACTTGATGCTTTGTAGTTCCTCTTCCAATTCAAGAAGCCTTGAATCAGAAGATAGGGAGCGTCCATTATACGTAGCCAAGGTCAGCATCAGATGGCAGCCTAGTCCGGTCCTCCGGGGATTCTTAGCACCCTCTGCCTTCATGTCGCACTGGCCGCTGCCTTGGCCAGGTACATTCCAGCTGCCGGAGACTGAGGGCCAAGATTTAAGTTGTGGAGTCATTTTGGAGGGGTTTGGCCATAACTCACCACGCTGGCCAAGCGGGTTGGTGAGTGTGGGATAGCATTTCCTCTAATCCCGATGGTATAGTTATACCGCTATTGGCGGTCGTCAGAGCCCCTGTAGTGGGAACAGGATGTACCACGAGAAGGTGGGGTTGACATTTGTCAAGAAGAGGCTGTGATGTTACGCATCACCTGACCTTACATCCCTTTTTTTTTTTTTTAATATCAGCTGGTATGTATAAAAGTAAACCTACCAAATCTTGTTTTGGGCAAAAACGTGTTGCAGCTGACATGCTTACGTTTTTTTGTAGTGGAGGAGCATCTGATAATCGCCATAATATTTTGAACAATAACGGAGTTCCTTGTAAAATGCCTAAAATTAATGAAGACTCCCAACAGCCTTTTCCCGTTTTTATTGCAGCCAATAATCCTGTTTTTCATGGTGAAACAACTTCACAGAACACAGTGTTAATTGAGAATGCTGAAGTGCACAAAGATAAGGCTGAACATTCTGGCGAGTTTCGCAATGAACTTTCTGCATGGGCTATCAGAAATAATATTACTCATAAAGCACTAAATGAGCTGATAACAATATTGAAACCCATGAAACCTGATCTTCCTGATGATTCTCGGACCCTATTAAATACTAATGTAAGAGATTGCACGCTGCCAATGAAAGAAATTGCTGGAGATTGGGGGGAATATTGCTACATTGGATTGAGGCAAAGCATTTTAGAGTAGCTCAAGTTTTTGATTGTGCAATGTGAATAATTGCACATTGAAATTTTCTGTAAATGTTGATGGCTTGCCATTATTCAAAAGTATAAAAAAAGTGGAATTCAATCTGTACTCATTACATTCAATGTAAGGGTACTTTGACTAAAAAATAAAATAAAACGTTCTTTGCAATGCATACATACAAGAAAAAAAAAATCAAAATTACAGTACATGTTTATTTTCTAATGCAATAAATTAAAAAAAAACACAATTTAAAAAACGCTTGGAAACAGAACACTGCTCACACTTTTTTATAATATTTCTTGATTAGATTCACTGTACTATGACATTCTACCAGTGGTTCTGACCTAATATAGTTCTGACATATATTGGGTGAGGTCATTGAAACGATATTGCAAAAGGTTATCCTCCCAAGTATTCGGATGATACTGGCTAAGTATCAGTTGTATTAAATCCGACAAACAGCCAATACTGGTTAGATGACAGTTATATCTATAGCTATAACTGTCATCTAACCGATATCGGCTCCATGTAGGGAGACGATATAACCGAAATCAGGGAGGATAACTGTTTGCAATATCGGTCCGATATCGGCTACAGATATCAGACCCATATCGGCTTTAGATATTGGACCCATATTGGCTACAGATATCGGACCGATATTGCAAAACGTTATCCTCCCGATATTTAGCCGATACCAGTTATATCAGCTACCGACATGGAGCCGATATTGGACTGACATTAATTGCTACTTGGGCATATAGTTATAATACCACTGGCTCAAATTTTTTCTTGAAAATCAGAAAGTTGACAAATTTATTTTGAATTTAAAATTCCAAGAGGAAAATGTGGGTCCATTTTAGTTGCAAAAAATAGTTTTCAGTCATGTGGATCATATGCTGTGTTATACAGAAAAGACAACTACACTGTATTTTAATGGCATGCAGAACTTGCACTACCTGAACAATGACACCAATCGAAATTTTTAGCAAAGCATGTGCACATAAAAGTAGAAACCATATACATAATTTTGAACATTTCAATATACACACAGGTTACATTCAATTCTCAAGGGAAAAAAATGTAGTTAGCCTAAGAGCAATGGACAAGTAAGAATCCAGCTTTTGCTAACCCATAATGGAATGTGTGATCTTTCAATCACCTTAGAATTCTTTAGAGCAGCATGTTTTTCTGTCTACTTTGGGTAACTTGTTAGCAACTCATAGTAAAAAGAAAACCTCTTAAGAAAATTAATTACAGTACTTACCATGATTATCAGCTGAGATTTTTCACTACCAAAAAGTGTAGGTAAGTGACTACAATCTATGACCTTGAACTTTGTACTACCCAGATAAGTGTAAAAAGTTGAATCAACATTCTGCATGTTGCAAAAATGAAAGAAATGTGAAACTTCTTCTTGAAGCTCTATTGTTCGAATGTAACTAAAAGAGATGAAAAAAAATTCATGGAAATTTTGTTATAACAAAACTACATGTGATATATATAACACACAACAGCATAAATCACTGCAACATACATGAAAATTTAAGTAGTAGACTTGTTTGGGACAGTGACATGAAAATGGGTTCAACCTCTTCCATGATGAATTTTAGAACTTTACACAATAAGATAAAATAATGTGAAATTTAGTTATTCTGCAAGTATTCTGAACTATGGACGACTACTAAAAAATTTCATTTACTTAAACCTTCTCTAAATTTTGTTCATTTCTATTTAGTATTTTAATCCCATGTCTCATCATGTTTTCATTAGAAAGATGAAACAGTATCAGTACTTCAGTAATTTTCAAGCATATGTAAGCAGCATTCTTTTATGTGAGGAATCAATTCAATAGTACCTTCATGATAACTCACAAAGCATATGCACAAAATAAATTGCCTCCACAGCTTTGCTCAAAGTATTTTCATTTGCAGAGAGGGGTATTCTCTTTCCCTCCTGTGTGTAAAAAACTGGTAATGATTACATATAACATGAAGTGGAAAAAAACATCTGAATAAGTTTTTTGTAGTAGATTGGGAAAGTAATTTTGGTTTAACTACTGCCAATTCAAAATGTTCTTGTGAATTAGTTGCAATAAGTGCATGCCTCAAATACTTTTTATTTTCTGGTAAAGCTATTTACATATTATCTGATACTCATTTCAGTTCAGTGGATGTTTCAAAAATGTTTTTGTTGACAGAAACAGTGGTGCCTGGAAAAGTACATTTATAGTAGATATGCTTCTTGAATTAAAAAACAACAACAAAAAACCCCAAGAAGATGACTGATTTTCAGTTGTAATGAACTTTTGGAATCTTTCCAACACAAATAAAAAGGCAGTCAACCCCTTCAACCCCGGATGTACTGTCACCATTTATTACATTACATTGTAGCATTAAATCAAGGGTGGCATTACATCAAATTTCCCAATTATTTTTGTAAATTTATTTGTAAATTATTTTTGTTGGGAAGACAATCAGCATGTATGGGTGTATGTGGCCTGCAAGGATGGATTCATAACAAATTCAGTCCATAGTGCTTTCCACAGGTACGAGTGGACCCAAGGAATGCGACAAAAACATTCCCCAGAGCATAACGCTGCCCCTACCAGCTTGTTTTCTTCCAGCAAGAGTTGAAGAGTGTTTGTTCTCTGATGTTTCTCGCCTTATAATATGCAAACACCCATCCATTTGATGAAGCAGAAAACATGACTCATCAGAGAAGGCAATCCTTTGACAATCAGCAGAGGTCCAATTCTGATACTGCCATGCAAATGTAAGCATTTTCTGCAGATACACTTTCGTTAGCATAGGTGCAGTGACCATCCGTCTGCATCGGAGCCCCATACACAGCAGGGTTCACTGAACTGTCATTTTAGACACACTTCTGGTAGCCCCCTGGTATGGTGTACTAGAATGACTGGTGCCGAAAGCGTGCTATACGTCCCATGTTAAAAGATGTCACAGTTTTTAGAACACCATTTGGTGGCGCTGTTCTACAGTTGTCCCCTACTTTTCTTGTTGTTGTGCATTGCTGTTTATCTGTGTTAGGGTGGACTAGAATTCGCTAATTTTTTTATATATATATAAACGTTTAAAAGATAATTTTCCAGGACAGTAGAGGGCTTATTACTCAGTTAAAAATGCGATCAAAACTTTCCAGAAAATGATTTGTGCCAAATTGTCAAAGTGGTTACAAAAATGCCCCCGCAGCATAATTATTTAAGGCACCTGTTGATGTGCTTTTACTGTCTCAATGGGAGAAAAATATTTCACGTTCTGATCGTAAGCTTAATAGCCATTGTAGTGTGAGTTGCACTTTGAAAAACAGTTTATAGAAAGAAACAGTTATTATAAAATTAATGGGGTTATTATAAATTAATAGTAATTATACATTTCTGCATTATTTTTACCACATATCAATGATTCCTATCCAGCTGTGAGGGAGCAAAGGCTGTAACAGAATATATATACACTTACATTTTCCAATGCAACCCTGAGTATTTAATTCTAGCTAGCTATGTCCCTGATGGGGCTTGTGATATATTTCTAATGAAATATAATTCAAAAGCATCTTATCTGACAAATTTTGAACCTTGGTATAAACTAGACATCTGTTTTTCAGCCTAATCTTTTTCTGAACCCACTCGAGCTCAGTGTGGGCCTGAACCCATGCCATTATGAAATGGAGCCTGGGCTTATATTTTAATATTAATGCATTAATAATGGAACAAAGGTAGTAAATTTCAAAGAAAATCATCTGCTCTCCAAGTGAAATTCCTAGACATTCTGGCAGAATATTCAAATATTCTTACATTTAATTTGAGTAATAAAAATTATGCTTAAATAAAAAAAATCTTAGAAAAAAAAGGTAAAATAAATAAATTAAATATCAAAGCATTTTCTATTTGTCCTATATCAGAAAAAAATATAAAAAAAATGGTAAAATTTTTTATGATGTTTGGTTTTCAACTCCAATGACTATTTGTTTTATCACATTGCTTGCATTTAAAACAATATTTTCAAATGTTTGTATTTTGTATGTGTTTCAATAGGGTTTTTTAAGAGTAAATAACATGAACATACTTTTTGGAGAAAAATTCGTCGATTAAAGTTCTTAGGGCTCCCCGGTGGCGCAGTGGTCTAAGCGATGGCTTCTGATCATTCGTCCGGGGGTCCAGGTTTGAATCCCAGTGAGGCATGGATGTTGTGTTTTTCTTACAGCACTGACTCTCTCCTTTCCCTGGAACAAGTGGCCCTAAATTAGGGACGGGTGACTGCTTATAGCACATTGAGTTGCTCACGGTGGTCGTTAAACCTCCAATAAAAAAAAAAAAAGTTCCTAGGCACTGGCAATATATTCAAATAAAAAAAAACTATGCTGACGTTAACAATTTTCTTTTTTATTCGCAAAAAAGGGAAGGGTGTTATACATTCTATAACAGAAATAATATTTTCTTGTAGTATTCCTACACATTCCATCATAAATTTTTTAACAACGATATTTGTCACTGAGTCCTGGTTATTCTTTATTTTATATTGCTTGTATTTATAATAATGTTTTCAAAACATTATTTATTTATTTTATTTTATGGTCTTTTAATAGGTTTTTTTTTTCTAAGTAGATGTAAGGTCCACCATAGTGGGTGTACGAACTTGCATTCTCGAGCAAGATTCGTAAATTCGAGTTCTCCTAAAATTACAAAAAAAACTAGTAATAATGGAAAAAGTGTGAAAAATAATGATTTACGTAAATAAATGATAATATTCTGAAAACTGGATTTTTGGCGATCATCTTTAATTAAAAAATAAATAAATCTTGAAGTCCGAAAACACCAGTGCTCTGCACATTTCTCTATCAGAAGTAGGGGACTTTTGCTTTAGGGTGCCTTCTGGCGGTAGAATCATGAGAGTGAGGCACAGAAATCCGTCGCTTTTGGCACCAGTCATTCTAGTCCACCATACCCCCGGTTCATTTGGCCAGCTCCACTGTAGCGTGTCGGTCGGCTCTTATGCACCTTCACAGCTGACGTTCACCTCTCACATCAATGGCACGCGGTGCTCCGCAGTTTCCACATCGCTTATTTGCAATGGTGCCATTTCACCAATCACGATACACTTTAACCACAGCAGCACATGAATAGTTCACAAACTGCGCTGTTTCAGAAATACTGCCACCCTTGGCCCGAAAGCCGATAATCACCCGTTTTTGCAAATCTGATAAATCGCTCCTTTTATCCATGATAGCAACGAGTGATATGTTTTCAGAATGCCCGTAGCACACCTTATACAGTATACCTTCCAAGCCAGCTCACAATATGTGCCTCCTTTCATTGGCTACGCGCTGTTGATGTCAAAAGTAGGAGGTGGTCACAATAATGTTTCTCGACTGTATGTGTCAGTATACATATTTTATCAGGCTTGAAAGAAATGTAGTGTCAGTGAAAATGCAGTGAAATGCAGTGTCAGTCAATTGTCCAGGAGGACAATTGGCTTAAATGCTCGAAGATGCATCTTGAGAAGCACCAAAAGATGCAGATTTTACAGAAGCTTGTTGGGATTGTTTTCCACAGAATGAAAGCAGTGAAGCTTTTCTCTGTAACTCTTTTGATTTCTACTCACTTAAGTACTTTTCTACTAATTCAGGTAAATTTAAATATGCCTTGATGGAGTTCCAAATGGATCCAACGTTATCCTGTTGTTGTTTCACTGTTTTATATGGATGTGCTGTTTTATATCCTGCCTGCAGCTGCTGAAATAACTTTTGCTTATCCATTCGGAATTAAGAAAGCCACAGATATATACAACTAACCCAGCACTGAATTCACTTTAACAGCGTGCTTTATTGAACATACTCTGCTGAGAAGAAATGACACGTAAATCGCCTCGAATGAACGGTTCTATCATAATGGTGCCAGTCGTTGTTCGTTTTCGTTCCACCATGGCAGCGAAAAAGTTTCATTGACGTTTAAACTATCCCACGCAATCCAAAACTTTTTGTTACTTATTTACCTTTGCTCGGTGCTGTTTCTACACTGCTACCATAGGGTGCACAACCCTTCTCAAAACAGCTCGGTCGACAACGCATTAGCCATTAGTTTTTTGTTTTGTAACTCGAAGCAGCTGAGATTTTAGTAATAAAATATAGAGTGGGAACCAGGGACGCCTCCCATCCTGAAAACGAATACACATTGCTGACGTATATTTCAGGTAAAATATAATGAAGCAATAAACATTGCATTCTCTCAGAGCTGAAAGAGCTTAATTCTAGGAACCATAAAAGATATTGCAGACTCTCTCATAAAGGACTGCGAAGAAAAAAACACTATCCCCCACAATGATATAAAGACATATCTGCAAACATACTTAAGTTCCAATGTGAACAAACAGGGTATTTTTTAATATTACGATTCCACTATATTTTTGTCGCTGGACGTCCATATTACTACCCCCTTCCCCCATGTCACATTTGGTCCGGTTGTCAGGAACCCGCCCTCCCCCTGTAATTTCGAACATACTTTATGGATGGCCCCCAAGACGAATTTCTGCAGCTGAAGACTGATTTGGGAGCAAAAGTTATGTTCAATATGAAATCAATCACGGAATTTTGACCCATGATGTGCGATTCCTACCCAAAAGTGGCAGAAAGAGCTATCCATGAATTGCTTTCATTTGTGATGACATATCTTTGTGAGTCACACTTTTCAACTCTGTTGCAAGTGAAAATGAAGTAACAAAGTAGATTGGAGGTTGAAAATGACCTGCGTTGTGCCCTTTCAAGCGCTCCTCCGCATATCCAAGAACTGGCAAAGAAAAAACAATCACAGGTTTCTCATTGACTGTAATCTTCAACTGAATAAACTTAATTACAATACCCTGGCATTCTATTGAACTTTGTTTATTGAGGTATGCTTTAGTTTAGTCTGTTAAGAGTTAAGTAATTAGTTATGAATATAAAAAAACTACTTCTATTCATGTTTTAAAACCTGTCAATATTTTCTATTGCTATTAAATTTGTAAAACTCCACTATAAAAATAATCCAAGTAAATGTTTTTGTACCAATATAGAAAATATAAAAGATTCTCAATATTATATGCATATTATTTGGAATGCACCTTTTGAGTTAGACAATCTGGAAAGGGGGAATGACATTCTGACATATGATGAAAAGGATGCATGGGGTAAAAACGATTGAGAACCACTGCCATAGAATATTTGCAGTAACCATCAATAAAGATTACAAAATATATTTTTCCATCAATACTATCCAATTGTTACATAGGACCACATGTGTCTGTGTGGATTATGCAATTTTTTATTCTTTCTTTATGTCATTTTTCTTCCTGATTTATTAAGTGTTTCTAAGTTTCTGGAAGTTTCAGAGGTGTGCTATCATTGAAGCTCATTTTCTTGGATTTCACAATGCATATACAGACTTGGCAGTAAATTATCTCTGAATATATATGGTGCTCCAAGCTTAATTGGATATTTTTGCAATCAATTCGGAACAGTTATTTTTGGTATAGTAGTGAATACACTTTTTTTATTTGTTATTAGTCTGTTATATGCTCTAACAGCCTAACTTTCATGTTCCACTTTGCACGTCCTATGTTACATTTCCTGTTGTAGGGTTGATCTGATATTACTAATATTTCATAAATATTAGCAATTTTTTTTAGAAAATTTGATTTATTCTGATCTTTCACTACCACATTTCATATATCCTTTGCACTGCATCTGCAACTCATAGTTTGACTCTTTTGTAAATTTTCTTAAGCACATTAGACACTTGACTTATATATAGTAGCCTTCCATAGTATTTTTCAGTCGTTTTCTCTTTATTAAAGGAAAGCCTTATATTAAAGGCTTTATTCAAAATATTAATACTAAGTTTTACGTTACTAATTAGGTTACTAGTATCTTTTATTTGGTATTCAAACTTTTTGGCTAGATTTCTTATTCATACCATTTAATTTTTCCTATTAGGTTTTTATTTAGCTGATGAATGTGAAAATGCTCTTTGTATCTGAATGCCTGAAGTTTGTAATTTTTAAGGTGATTAGAATTAACCAAAATAACTGATGGCATGGAAGTTGGCTTGCAGTATATTTCATACTCAATTTTTTACTTGTTGTTGATTAACATTATATTAGGGAGAGGTAGTTTAATGTTTTCTTTTCTTTCATGTGTTAGTTTTATTGCTGGATATTTTCAAGAGTGCAAAGTATATAGAGTATATCAGTAAAATTAACACTTGAAAATGAAAATGATAAACTAAAATATTAATTTAACTTCTCATAATTTAATCAATAACAAGGATACAATTGTATATGAAGTACATCACAAATAAATATTTGTTCCAAAAATTATTACAGAAAATCATTAATCACCCCCCCCCCAAAAAAAAATGCACTTGGAGCTTTCAGATCATGTACACCAAGAACACTTTTATATTCTTCACACAAACTTAATAAACAAATGGTATGTATAAGAAATCTAACCCAAAGAGTTTGGATAACAAACAAACGGTATGTATAAGAAATCTAACACAAAGAGTTTGGATAACAAACAAAAGATATCAATACAACTAATGAATAATTTACAACCCACTATTTTGAATAAAGCAGCATTAAAGAAGGAAACAACTGAGGAATACAGTGGAAGACTTTTACACATAATTCAAGTACCTAATGCACTTAAAAAAATTGCATAGCAGCCAAATTATGTGTCACAGATACCATATAAGATATACAAAAAGTACTAGTGAAAGATCAGAATAAAACAAATATTCTAAGAAAAGCTGGCATTTATGCAAAATACCATTAATTTCAGATCAATCCAAGTAGAAGAAATGCTACAAAAGAAGTACAAAGAAGAATCTGGAAGTTAAACAGTTAAAACATATTGAAAAACTGGAATAACAAGTGAAAAAAATGGCATTGACTCAATTTTGTGAGAATACTAATACTATACTGTGAGAATAACTGTTCCATACAGGGAAAATATCTAGTTAATCTCAGAACACTATACATATGTAGAGGTAATTACTGCTAAGTCTACATGCATTGAGAAGTCAGAGGACATAATAATGCTATACAAATGCAGAGATATTATTGCTGAGTCTAAAATATGGAAATACTTAATAAATCACAAAAAATGACAAAGGAAGAAAGAATAAAAAAATGACTGCAGATATCAGAGAACTAAAAATATTCTGACCCCACCAACAAATGATATATAACCATGAAACCAACAGGAACAAAGAAGAATATGATATATAGCGATACTAAAAAGCAAACTCCTCTAAAATTCCAGAAGACTTAATTTGTGAAGAAGTCAGAACCAATGAGAATTACCACAAAGTAATAGCAGACAAAATGCATGGCTGAATGTTACAGCAGTGGGATATCACGCAAATAACAGAATGGGCAAAATATTCTAAAACTTGAGTTTTTTAACACTGCTCACATAATTTTTAACTAGGTTTCTAATCTATTTAATTTGTTATATATCAAACCATTTGCTTTTAGGCTAAAATTAATGAAATAAAACTAGAAACATTTACTGTGCTGAAGGAACGAGGCATAGCAGCTGAGTCAAGAGCAAACATAACAACTGATTCAGAAACAAAATAACAAACTTTGAATGAGGGTGAGCTAATGAAAAAGTTATTATTGCATGAATTTTTACCATTTGTATTATATTATATTAGCAATGTTTTGTTGGCACATCAAAATGTGTTAAGATCCAGGTTTATATCCTGGAAACAAGTTCCATTAACAATATTCAATTAGCATAAGTACTTGGCAAACTCCCTTCCACACTGTTCTCACAACCATTGTAAAATGAAAAATATTTATTATTTTTTTCGGGAAAATACTTTTTTAATCACTGAGAAGGAACAAAACTAAAAATATGTCTTTGAAAGAAAATAGTCTGAGAGATTGGTTTATCACGTTCTACACAATGCACTGTAAACTGTCTGTCTGTATTTTGTGATCACAGTTAAAATTTATTAGTTCTAATAAATTGATGTGTTTTTAATCTGTGTCTGAGTACTCACTGTCGTTTACAAGTGACCTGGTTCAAGTACATCACCCCACACCCTTGAGGTTGTGGGAGATCTTCTACAAAGAACCTATGTTTCTTGGTATCACAGCCACATAGCATTTCATCACATCTTGTCACTTTTTCATACAATCTCTGATGAAGCACCAGTAATGAAGAGCTTTCATGAATGGCAACTTTGCACTCTCAAGTGTAATGTCCAACATCATAAAAAAACATAACACTTTATTAAAAATCTTTTATCACTTACAAAAAACTAAGCTTTTCACAAGTATTTAAAACACTCCTATAACTACCTTTCAATTTCTTTGGCAGGAAGAGTTAAGATCATTTTTTTAATAGCTGGATGAGGATTTGATTCATATACCATTGGATCATCTCGCAAGTACTCTTCCAGAAGACTTCTAGCTTTACGAAGATGATGTAGACGCTCATGCAAATCACAATATGAATCAGCTGGGGCTAAATAGAAATTGATGCTACTTTTTGCTGCACGAATGTAATCCTGAAATAAAATCCACAGTACAAATAAATACTGATATCATAGTTCCAAAAAGTATGTTGTGTAGTCAAAAATTTGATAAGTAGAAATACTTTCTAACTGTTATGTTCAGAATTCCCCAATTAATTTTGCAATTGGCCGAATACTTAATTAAATCATTAACATAATTTGGTCATGCTTATCGAGCCCGTCCCCCTTTATAATTAATTAATTTAGACCCCAAACTTTGTATCAATGCCCCTTCCTCCATTAAGCTTGTCCCAAGATTTTGACTTACCTACGGGGGACTCCTGACCAACCCGGTCTTAAACCTTACACCAAACAAATCTCTAATTGGTCTTCACTAGGTTTCTAAAGCCGCCTCCCTGATTTCTATAGGAAATCCAATGCCACCCTCGCATTCCCTGTATATTTGCATAAATTACCAAGGTTACCTCTCCTCTGGGAAACGCATAAATACAACACTACATGGTATATGTACACTACACTGTAAATTTTCACTACGCAATTCTACTAACACTACATGATTCAACAAACACTGCACGAGTTATACTGCTACCAAGAAATAATTTCCACTAACACTACACCGAGTACACAATACCAAAAAAATCTTTCACTAACACTACACCGAGTACACAATACCAAAAAAATCTTTCACTAACACTACACGGCCGTTACTACAACCAGCAAACAAATCTTACACCAATACACTAACAAAAAAATGATACAGCTGGACAAGCTCATTATGATCTCAGGCTCTCCAGCTCTCACATTTCTCACATCAACATGTCAGTCAAAAATTCAGCTACCTACCTAACTTGGGTCGTAACCTTAACCTTATTGATTACACAGCCATCAAGAAAAAATTCACAAACATTTTAGCTTCCACCTAGCTTTCAGCTTCCACCATATTTGAAAACCACAGGGGATCAACCCGTCCCTGACACGCAGATATTCGATCTGAAATTTCATTACAGTGCGCAGTTGCACTCCATGCATCCCTTGCATGCACGCACTAGAAAGGAATCCTTTTGCTGAGAATGATTCAGACACTGAGTCCTGAAGTGAGAAGGAAAATTTAGCGGTACGCTTGGACGCATTGCTGATGTCCTTTAATTTCCCTCCGCATTGGAATGCTGGAACAGAAACTCCGGAGATGCATGCTTATCTCTACCTTAGCTCACCGTCGTATGCCCGGGAAAACTTACAGCTCCCCGTTAGTTTGCAAATCGGGTACTTCTGCTCCCGTCCCCTTTCCATGCCGACTAGACTTTCCCAGCTACAGGTTCTGTTGTTCAGCCATCCCAATGAAGAGAAAAACCCTAATCACATTTGCATTGGCAGGACATTGAATCAGCAAGCTTTGCATATGGGACACTCATTTCCAACGCATGAAAATTTCGCTCGAACTTTGACTATGACATGCAGTGCATAACTGCCAATTACGTGTCAAAACCGAAACAAAGTCTCGTTATGTAACTACAATGATCTCATACATTCTACAACAAATTCTTTCAGTTACACATGCCGGCTGTCCAACAGCCACCTTTCTGCCAATTCGTCCACAACATATTTCTTCATGCTTTCAGAATTTTTTTCTCAAAATCCTACCAAAGAGAAAGTCTAACTCCCATCTCTCAAATTTATCACTTTCTCTGACTCACTGACTGACATAAGATGTTTCCTGTACAACAAACAAAAAGAAAACCCATTTCTCTTTTTTTTTTCTTGCTCTGATGAACAACACATGAGCTTACCCTGCGACGACAACAACAAAAATTATGCGAGTATTTACACAGAGCTCTTTTCATCAAGCTTTCCCCAAAACAAATCGCTATCCTAAAACTTAATCGATTTCAATTTCCAAGTCCGCTTCTGTATGGATACAAAATTTAATCCCTTTTTAATTTCGACCCATCCAACGGCTCTTTCGGCAGAACCACTTAAAATTGCTTTCCCTAACGTGCAAGAATTTTGGCCTTGCTCCCTAATTCCATTCACAGGAGTTGCTCACATTCGCTCGACAAAGGGGGAGCTGATAACTGTCACATTCGCCCTATGGTTATCCTTCCCGCTACTATGGTGATCTATACCAAATGGCTCTATGCACCCATACATGTAATCGCATATTACATTCACAGCACTTTCCAGAGCTATCATTTCACAAACCCGCTTCTCCTCCCTGTCACTGGAGACATTCTCTTCAGAGCCATGCTTCTCTATTTCTACACTGGGCTCAACTTCCCAGCTGTTTTCGGGACATTCTTTAACAAATAAAGGTAAGCCAATCACGCTAGTTACATTAAGAGAATAGAACTTTTACAAGAAAGTTCGTAAGTTGGGAGTTTTCGACCTTGTTTTGTTCACTTGAAGCCATATTTACAAGGGCCCCAAGCGTTGCCCTGTTGCAATGTTGGGGGTCTCCTCGCTTCTGGGTGGGCTCTTCAGAGGCAATTTTACAATTCCTTTGTTTTTAACTAGCTGAAACCCATTAAATGACCTCCCCAACTAAGCATACTAACTTCCCCAATTAATTATATCAGTTCATCAAATATTTCAATTTGTTGAATTCTTTACGTGGTTATAATTCATGTTATACATAAATGTCAACAATTCTGTTGTTGCATAATTTACTGTTTCTCACGTTATTATTGAAATGCCTTCGGGAAACGCTTATAATATAAATATATAACAAAAGTTTCAGAATGTTACTCACATTTCGTCATGAAGTTTACAGGATATTGCAGAGTTTTCCGTAGTTCTATTGTGACGAAGTCTTCAAATGAATAGGTAAAAAGCTGCAAATGAGTATCACTATTTTTGAGTCGTTATTTAAAAGATGATTTATGAACGTTAAAATAACTAAATATTCAGAACCTTATGTTGAAGGTGCGTCGAATTGGTAAGAAATATCTTGTATTGACGAAAGTTCAATCTTCGTTTCCCATAGCACCAAGTTCCCATACTAGTTTCAATTACCATTTTGTAATCTTCTTCAGTGGGTATAAATGATGTATT
This sequence comes from Macrothele yani, assembly GCA_039090855.1. Classification (NCBI taxonomy): domain Eukaryota; kingdom Metazoa; phylum Arthropoda; class Arachnida; order Araneae; family Macrothelidae; genus Macrothele; species Macrothele yani. The sequence continues at coordinate 84,220,229 of CM077012.1, forward strand.
TCTCATTCATGTTGTTTCTTGGCCACTCATCTCGAATCGACTGGCAGAGTCAACAGTTCCATGTCGGCAGAACCACCGCACATTTGGATTTTGGTTTGATTGCGCACTTCATGTCGTGCGTTTCTAATCGGATCGTTCGAATTTGTTTCCAATTCTAATTCCTCAGGTGTCGCCATCTTCTGTTTGTTGATAGATTTATAATTTATCTTGTTTCTGTATTTTTTATTTTTATTATGGTCTTTTTCTTTTTCTATAAGGTACCTTTAAGCATATGGAAGATCCATTGGGTGGTTATTATTACAGTTTGTTTCCCTAGTTTTTTCTATCATCACTGCTTCCGATGTTAAAATTTGATTCTTTGTTTTATGTGATGTTATTAATTTTGCTTCTGGCCAATCTGGGACAGCCTCATTTTCTATGCAATGTTGAATTAAAGATGTTTTGTTCTCTTTTTTGTTCCAGTTGGATATATGCTCTCCAAATCTGGTCCTAAATCTTCTTTTAGTACTTCCTATATATACTTTATTATTTTTTTTAATTTCCTTTCATTTCAGTAGAGTTTTTTGTTGGTATACAGTATACTCTTGCTTTATCAAGTATTGATCTTTTTTCGCTTCCAGTTGTCAATATGGTTTTGTTACTGATAACTGTCTCCGCCAGTATCATTTTTTTTTCGCGCATTCCTTCTTTAATATATTCGTTAGTGGAGGAATGTAGGGAAATTTACTTACAAATTTCATTTCAGTCTTAGGTTTAGTGTTGTTGTTACAAATAGATTTTTTCGTATTTTCAAGTATTTCTTCAATAATCTTTTTTCTATATCCAAACTTCATAGCAGTTTCGGTTATCCAGTTAATTTCTAAAATTTCTTTAGTTTTATTACATGAATGGGTTAAAGCTCTTCTTACATAGAATTGTAGTGCTGATCTTTTATATTTCCATGGATGGCTTGAATCAATCGGAATAATTGCTGGAATAAACGTTGGTTTTCTATAGACTTCATATTCAACCATATTGTTGTTTCTAAATAAAGAAATGTCGAAAAAATGTAGTTTGTTAATTTCTTTTTCCATAGTAACCTGTATTGATGGATAAAAGCTATTGCATTATTGTATGAATGCATCAAGGTCTTTTTCAGATTGCTGCGAGAAGATAAGGATATCATCAACGTACCTTAAATATATCAACAGCTTATTTTGATTGAGTGGTTTAATGAGTTTATTTTCAATGTCCTGTAATACTATTTCAGCAAGAAGACCTAAAATTGAGGATCCCATTAGTGCACCTTGTTTTTGTCTATAGATTTTCTTATCATATGTAAAGTAGTTATTATCAGCAACAAGTTTTACTGCTTGGATAATACTGATTCTTTGTGATTTGGGAATTTCTCGATCCCTTAACCTCTGATCTAATAGTTTAATTGATTCGTAAACTGGAGTATTTGGATACAGAGAGACTACATCTAAACTGATCATAATAAATTCGGTTGTTTTGATTTCCTTGATTTTTTTTAATAACTTTGATAGAGTTGTTAATCGTATATTCATGTTGATTATAGTATTGTTTTAAGTGTTTAAATAGTTCTTTTTCTGGAGCAGTTGTTTTATTCACTATCGGTCTTAAGGGCTCTTCTTCTTTATGTGTTTTTATTTTGCTAAATATGCTTGGAATAGATAACTGGATAACCGAAACTGCTATAAAGTTTGGATACAGAAAAAAGATTATTGAAGAAATACTTGAAAATACGAAAAAATCTATTTGTAACAACAACACTAAACCTAAGACTGAAATGAAATTTGCAAGTAAATTTCCCTACATTCCTCCGCTAATGAATATATTAAAGAAGGAATGCACGAAAGCAAAATGATACGGGCAGAGACAGTTATCAATAACGGAACCATATTGACAACTGGAAGCGAAAAAAGATCAATACTTGATAAAGCAGGAGTATACTGTATACCAACAAAAAACTCTACTGAAACGAAAGGAAATTAAAAACATAAATAAAGTATATATAGGAAGTACTGAAGTACTAAAAAGATTTAGGACCAGATTGGGAGAGCATATATCCAACTGGAACAAAAAAGAGAACAAAACATCTTTAATTCAACATTGCATAGAAAATGAGGCTGTCCCAGATTGGCCAGAAGCAAAATTAAAAACATTACATAAACCAAAGAATCAAATTTTAACATCGGAAGCAGTGATGATAGAAAAAACTAGGGAAACAAACTGTAATAATAACGACCCAATGGATCTTCCATATGCTTAAAGATACCTTATAGAAAAAGAAAAAGAACACAATAAAAATAAAAAATACAGAAACAAAATAAATTATAAATCTATCAACAAACAGGAGATGGTGACACCCGAGGAATTAGAATTGGAAACAAATTCGAACGATCCAATTAGAAACACGCACAACGTGAGGTGCGCAATCAAACCAAAATCCGAATGCGCGGTGGTTCTGCCGACATGGAACTTTTGACTCTGCCAGTAGATTCGAGATGAGTGGCCAAGAAACAACATAAATGAGAAATACATCATTTATACCCACTGAAGAAGATTGCAAAATGGTAATTGAAACTAGTATGGGAACTTGGTGCTACGGGAAACGGTGCTTGGTGCTTTGTCACAATAGAACTGCAGAAAACTCTGCAATATCCCAGGCAGCACATCCTTCCAATTTAGCGTAGGCACAACGCCGTGCCACTGTATTCTATTCCCAATCTGGTAGGCAAGACGTCAACGTTGAATGTTGACGTAAAGCCAACGATTTTCTAACTGATGAGCTACCAAAGGGCGTTTGGATAATCCGATTACAGTCAAGCGCGAGAGGAAGCTTCAACCACAACCCGTTTCCCTGGGAGTCATCAGCATGGAGGAAGACTATGCCTGGAGGCTGAAGCAACACGTGACCAACTCGATCTTGTTCCGCCATTGCTGACAGAATGCTGCTAACTGGAAGTCTGCATGGAACTCTCACGTAAGTAGAATGAATCTTATTAGACTTTTCTGCAGGTTTTTATGATACAATAATTAATTTTAAAATAGCTTTTGCTAAATTGTAATGGCATATTTTTATAGATGTTGCATTTTTATTGCTGCTTTATTTGCAACACAGAACTGAAGTTTGGAAGTTAACTACATCCTGTCTAAAACAATTAAAAAATCTGCTGTTGTTCATCCCATGGTTATTTTTTGTTATGTAAACGAAGTAAAAAACCGTGACCGCATGGATGAGAGTTGTTTTGATGATTTGTTGACGATGTCAGAGCGAGCTGGAAAGTTACGAAATGTTATTAAATAGGTAAGTTTGTTAAAAATATAATTTCGCAGTGACGGTGAAGTGTGTTTAAACTATACTTACTGGCTAATTACAAATGCCGAATTAACTAGATTTTCCGCTCAGATTCGACATGTGAGTTTATGTAAAGGGGCGATGAACATTCCCATAATTCAAAATTTAATATTCCAGTATTTCAGCACTGGGTTACCTCAAAAAATATGTGTTCCGTAAAAAACTGCAAACAAACATTGCAGTAAATTTTAGGTTATGGTGTGAAGTGATTTCATTGTGTTCTTTTCTTCTCAAAGATTCCTCGTAACATTACCTCAGTTGGAGAGATTTACATTACTTTTATACTGTTAATGATAGTATAAATGTTGATATTTATTTTTCAGTGTTGTCACTAATATCAAAACCATTGAATGAAAATTCATTTTCGCTGGTATTTTACGATATTTTACACTGACATTTGCCGTCATTTTTTTTTTTTGAAGGGCCAGACGTATTAAGTTTGATTAAGAGGTTACACTAGTTTTTCATGCAGAGGTGGCCTGGATATATTGTAAAAATAACGATATTTTTGATAGTACATATCATTAAAAGTGATATGAAATTATGAAAACATCACAATTTTGCAACTGAATAAGTCAGAATATTTTGATATGTGATAATATAAATTTTTCCTGTCAGAAATATTTATACCAAATAGTGGTCTTCATTTCTTATTTTCAAAGAGAGAATGCAGAGTATATTGATGTAAATAAAAATATATAACAGCTGTATGAAGCAGATTTAAGCTAATGCAGATCCTTCAAAAAGAACAGTTAATTAAGCAAAACAGTGTGCCATTAAAAATGCTACTCACTGTTGCTGATATAAAAAGATTCACTGCTGTGGTATATTTTGATAGAGCAGTATAATTAATTGTGAAGATCTTCACAAAGAAAAAAATTAAGTTTACTATTGTGAATTACTACTATGGTAATCATAAGGTTAAAATTACTACTATGGTAATCATAAGGTTAAAATTACTACTATGCTAATCACTAACGGTTTTTTTTTGCGTGCATTTATAGCTACATATGCTTAACCATTATAAAATTAGATTCTTAATGGATTCAATGACCAGTGAACGTTTGTTAACATTATGAACTGTGCTGCATTACTTATTTGCTTATTTTTGGCATGCATAGTGAGGGTGGGGTGGGGTGGGGTACAGGCCTGTCAAAATAAACATAATCAAAATATTTCTTGTCGAATGTCCTTATTCTATTCTTTTCTGTTCAGCAGTCATGATGGGGAGAAATATTTATCAGAGAAAAACTGAACCCTTTGAGTTATTACCCATGAAATTTTCTGTAGAAAATTAATCTAAAAGTTAGATTTCTGATACTTTGTTCTGGTAAGTCAGTGTAAAGAATTTTCAAACATTTCCTCTGCAGCTTTTTTTATAATGTCATCAATAAAGTATAGCAGTTGAGGTTCTACAGAGCACATGACAGGATCTGTACATTAATTAATAGAACCTGACTGCATTTAATGACTACAATGTGAATACAAAAGAAGCTAAATTTCAAAACCATTTTAATGGCACTTGTCTTTATGCGTATCAAATTGTAACAATCTGTATGTAACATCTTGTTACTGGTGATCGAATACATATGCCACTTTCTTATATTGTGATAATGAAGGCAAGAAATGAAATAATAGTGAGAGACATTTTGCTTTATTAAAATGCTACAAAAAGCTGTGCTGAAATTAGCTATGTACAAAATGTAAAGCACATTTTCTTTCCTTACACTTGTTCAGACTAAGAGTTTGAAAGCTCTAAAATTTAATCCACTTGTTCCCATCATACAATACTTGAATGTTATGTATTTTTCACTAATGCAATTAAAAGAAGCATCTATGAAATAATTTGTTTCAGGGAAAACATTTAATTCTGCACCACTGGGCAAGTAGTCAGACACTGATTAATTGCTAATTGTATGAGCTGGGCTCAAGTTTGAGTCTCAGATGAGGCATCGGTGGTGTGTTTGTCTTTCAACACTGGTTCTCTTTGCCTTTCCTAAAAGAAGTGGCCCAAAATTAGCCACGCAAAACTGTTTATAACCCTCAGAGTTATGTGGTTGTAACAAAACTCCGAAGCAAAACCAAAAACATACAGTAACATAATGTGTATCTCAAACCTGAAAGTGACTAATTTTTCTTCTGTTTTATATGTACAGTTAATTTAATTTCTATATTAACTCTTATGACACCACATAATTATGCAAAATTTGCTTAAATGAAAATACTTTTATTTTTGCATATACTATAACAATACTTTTTGTCTCGTTCTACTATGGCAATCTGTTCTGTTGCTGAAGAATAGGAGTTTTTTTTTTTTTTTTTTTTTTTTTTTTTTAATTGGACGTTTAACGACCACCGTGAGCAACTCAATGGGCTATAAGCAGTCGCCCGTCCCTAATTTAGGGTCACTGGTTCCAGGGAAGGGAGAGAACCAGTGCCGTAAGACAAACACAACATCCATGCCTCACCGGGATTCGAACCCGGGCCCCTTACAGACGAATGATCAGAGGCCATCGCTTAGACCACTGCGCCACCGGGGCGGCAAAGAATAGGAGTGATATGGTAATCAGCTGGGCATTGTTATAGTACCAAATATACCCATTATTAAGGGTGGATGCCTTCGTGGAGCCAAGCCATTTCCTGCTTCATAACGTGTAAGTACTTTATTAATTCTTGTTTTTCTGTTTCAAAATTTATTATGCTTCTGCCATTTCATAATGTGTAAGTACTTTATGGTTTTTGACATGTTTCAAATTTATTCAGCTTTCTCTCTCACACCGAGATAATATTATTCATGATTATTTTTCTGTTTCAAAAACTGTAAAAAAATTACAATGATCAAGATGAGCAATGTTTCTGCTCATGAGTTCAGTAGAATAATTACTGTATTTCACAACAATGTAAGTTATATGAATTAAAATATGCACATTCCTTAGACAAGGATAGTAATAACACCAGAGTTCTCTAGGAAAATAATGCAGCAAATTGTTTTCTAGAGCCAATTTTGAATTTCTTATGAAAAAAAAAAAAAAAGTAGTGGGTCTAGCAATTTCCATGTGGTGTATGTGAAAAAAGGACAGAGAATCAAAATAAGCAATGTTTCAGATACTAAAATATTTCAGGAGCACAATTTACCTGAACTAATAAAGCTTCAGATATGTAAACAGAAAGCTTCACGTACTGTACTGAACAGAATGTCTGCATGTACTGACAGTGTTCAGAAAGTAATGCCTCCATATTTATATGCAATCCCAGTGGCAAAGAATCAGATTGAAACAAAAGAACAAAGTTCAGAATTTCTACTTTAATTCAAAAATTTTATTTTTCTACACAATTCCCCTCACGCTCAACATAGATACACAAACGTTTAATAAGTTTTTTAAACAAGTCTCTGTAAAAATCTTCAGGTTCTCAGGACCACTTCCTCATAGCAGCTTGAACACCTTTGACACAGGTGAACTGAATTCATTTCAGATATCTCTTGAGAGCAGAAAACAACCAGAAGTTTGGCTGCCCCAAATAGGGGCTATATGTAGGGAGTTCAAGAACTTCAAATCTAATTTTCTGTATAGCCCCTGAAGTGAAAGCACTGGTGTGTGGTTGTCATATTGCAGAATCTTTGGCACCCCCCCATACATGGTTTATTCTTTGCTTTAACTGTTTTTAAGAAGGGCACATAGCTCTCAGAGTTGATAATCGCACCTTTGACCACGTACTCCTGACGAATAATGCCTCTGGAGTCCCAGAACACAGTGAGCATGCATGCACTTGCCGGCAGAAATTTGAGTTTTGAATTTTTCGTTCAAGAAGAAGGTGGATGTCTGTATTCCAGCCATTGATTTCTCAATTCTGTGTCATAATGGTGAAACCAACTGTCACCACCAGTCACAATGCTTTGGAGAAAATCACTTCCATTTTTTCATAGCAAGCAAACAACCTTTGGCATGCTTCGTCTTGATTTCTTCATGTCGGTCGTTAGGTCACGCACTATCCAATGAGCATTGTATCCTAAAATGTTATGGATGTCATTGATGTTACCTACTAATGCTCAGTGTACCTGCTATGATTATCTGAGTTTGTTTTCAATTTTCCCTGATGAGTCCTTTGACCTTTCATCTATTCAGATCTAGTTGCGATTACGGGCCTCCTACTTCATGGCTGATCCTTTACGGCCAACATTCCTCAACTGTCCTTTGATTTTCTTTCCCAGCGACAAACAGTGCTTACGTCCAAAGTTTCAGAACCATAAACTGCCACTAATCTAGTCAGAATTTTTTAGGAGGTACATTTTCATGAATTAAAAACTATCTGATTGTTGTTTGACACCCACTGACACAGTTGAAAAGAATAATCAATTTTAATTATGAACAAATAGGTGTACAGAGTTCTATTATTCGGTAAAATGAAGCCAATGCACACAAAGAATTGTTGCTGTATGACTGATTGCTGGACAACACGCTTGGATTGCATCGTTACTTATTGAACACACCTCATATTATGATGATGTTGCTATTGAGCAGATTCATTTGCACAGTTATCTGGGTGGGTGAAAAGTGAGGGGTTTTATTAACCTGACTGATTGAGAGACAAGGACAAATTAAAAAAAGTGGATTCAATGGAGTGACAGGACTAGTAGTGCAGATATTTGTTGTGTATTTCTTCTGTAAAAAACAATGAAAGGATGCTTTCGGCATGTGTGCCACCCTGTGGTCAAGGGGTCTGAGGCACAACAGATCTAATATCTTTTTCAAAATTTGGATTTATATTATAAGGCTTTCAACTTTTTAATAAAGCAACAAGTACAGTATACAGATTTTTTCTGCTTGCGATTTTTTTAGATTACTTACAATAAAATCTGAATAATAAAGGTGCTAATATAAATTTTTGGCTCTATTGCCTCTAGAGTTACGTGTTCTACAGCAGTAATTCAAGTTAAAGTTTCACAGTGCAACCCAAGATAGATACACGTGTGCTTACAGAGCGAGCATCAGAAATGCTCGTAGCCATGGCATTGATTTTGCATTGGGGTGCTTATAAATTTATTTATTCATGAGTGTTTTTTTCTGAAGCAAAAACCTATTTTGAAATACAACCATTAATACAAATGTATAATATGTTCCATATCTTTAGTTGTGGATTTCACACTGAATTAAAGAATTTCTAAGAAACAATGCATTAATTTCAACAGATGATAGTCACAGTTTTTATGTATTTAGATAGATCATGGTTTTCTCTTTGTATCTCCTGAAAAAATGTGGTGGTGCTTGAAAATTTTGAGGTTTTGTTTATCCCTGGGCATGTGTGTCCCGTGGAACAGAGCGGGTTCCTTGACAGGTTTTGCATTGTTAACTATCTGGTCACAGACTAAAGGATATGTATCTACACTGACGGAAAAAAAATCCCAACACCAAGAAGGGGTTGTGTTAGATAAACGACAGTTGGTAGGTGGTGAGAGTACATCTGTAAGATGACGTCTAGGCAAATTTTGCGCTCGGCACATACGTGTGGCGCTAGTAGCGCCTCGGAACATGCAAAGCAGGTTTGCTGTAAATACGCGCTGTAACGTTCGTGAGCATTAGTTATCGTGGAGATTCGACGTAGTGTGTTGATATTAGTCAAGAATGCCTTTAAGAAGACGAAGAAGCCATTATCAACAGCTTATGGAGTTTGAACGAGGTCGTGTAATAAGGCTACGAGAAGGTGGATTTTCTTTCCGCAATGTTGCAGAACGACTTGGCAGGAATGTAGCCACTGTGCATGATTGTTGGCAGCGGTGGTCAAGGGAAGGTACTGCCTCAAGAAGACCGGGTTCCGGCCGGCCACGTGGCACTACTGAGAGGGAAGACCGCCATGTACGGCGTATGGCCATGGCGCATCAGCTGTGTCTGCGGCAGCAATTCAAGCTGCAGTTGCCACCACAGTGACACAACGAACTGTTACAAATCGGTTACTTGAAGGATAGCTCCTAGCCAGACGCCCTGTAGCGTGCATTCCACTCACTCCAAACCAACCACTGCCGTTTGCGACGTCAGTGGTGTCAAGCTAGAGCTCATTAGAGGACGGAGTGGAGATCTGTTGTGTTTTCTGATGAAAGCCGGTTCTGCCTGGGTGCCAGTGATGGCCGTGTGTTGGTTAGAAGGAGGCCAGGTGAGCGCCTGCAACCAACCTGTCTGCGGCCGAGACACACTGGACATACACCTGGAGTTATGGTCTGGGGAGCAATTTCCTATGACAGCAGGAGCACTCTCGTGGTTATCCCACGCACCCTGACGGCACAGTTGTACGTCGGTCTGGTGATTCAACCTGTTGTGCTGCCATTCATGAACAGCATTCCAGGGGTGTTTTCCAACAGGATAACGCTAGCCTGCATACCGCTGTTGTAACCCAACATGTTCTACGGAGTGTCAACATGTTGCCGTGGCCTGCTAGATCCCCAGATCTTTCACCAATCGAGCACATATGGGACATCATTGGACGACAACTCCAGCGTCCCCCCAAACCAGCATTAACCGTCCCTGTATTGACCGACCAAGTGCAACAGGCATGGAACTCCATCCCACAAACTGACATCCAGCACCTGTACGCCACAATGCATGAACGTTTGCGTGCTTGCATTCCACATTCTGGCGGTTACACCGGTTATTAATGTACCAGCAGTTCACATTTAAAATGGCTCTTCTCGCACTTACATTAAGCTGTGATCTTGAAACCTTAATCGATTAAATATGTTACCTATACAAATGTATTGCCGCCATTTCATTCCTCTACAACTATTTTTTCGTGGTGTTGGGATTTTTTTTTTTTCCGTCAGTGTAAAACAACGGAGGGGGGATTGACGATGCAAAATTAACTGCTAGTCGTAAAAGAATCTTATTACAATAAGAGACAAGAAATCTTGCAATGAAAGGAAATAGGAGAATGTTTGTTGGTTACCAGCATTCCTTTCTCACTTTTATGAATTTTTTTAGCACGCCTTTTGTAAAAAAAAGATCGTGCTTATGTTACCGGTTTGTCCGTTCTTCCGTCCGTACCCACAATATCTCTGCAATTATTAGTCCGATTTGAAAAATTCTTTTTGCATTGGGAAGCTTCAAATATGCGAATGATGATCCTTCATTTCGTTTTTTTTTGTGATGTACAATTTCGCTGCTAGACGGCGTAAATGCAGATGATGTTGATTTTAAAAATATGTTTTATTCCATATATTTGCTTCTACACATCCGATTGAAAAAATTATTTTATCTTTCAATTGCATTTCTGTCGAAGAGTATTTTAGATATAGTTACTTTTTCAAATTACGCATAGGTTTTCCGCTAGGAGGTGCAAAAGTAAATTACATTTTTCCCGATAATTCTTCTTCTAAAACTTCGATTTGAAACATTTTTTCTTCAGCGGATACACGTTCTGATGGAAACTCTTTTACATATAATTTCAAATTTTTGGTAAAGAATACTTTGGCCACCAGGGGGCGTAAGTGTTAATTTTTGCTTCTGAAGTATTTGCCATAAAATCTGAGATTCTAAAATATCGATTGAAAAAATTCTTTCGTGGACTGATGCCACTCACATCCATAAACCTTTTCAGAATATTTTTTCTTAAAATATTCCACAGTTTCTCCGCCAGGGGACGTACATGTATATCTTATTTTGTCAATATCTCTACTTCTAGGCGTCCGATTTGAAAAATTCCTTCTTTGTTGGATAATGTTTTCAGTGTGACATGTTTTTCATATAATTTCAAAATTTTTAAGTAATTCCTAGACTTTCCGCTAGGTGGCGTAAAGGTAAATTGTGTTTCCCACTATATCTCTGCTTCTAAATCTCGAATTTGAAAAATTCTTTCTGCACCGGATACAGCTCCTGATGGGAAATCGTGTGCACATAATTTCTTTTTTCTTTTTTTTTGTAAAAACTGACTGAAAAAAAGGTCGTCTGTTGACCGATACTACTCATGTCGACAAACCTCTTAGGAACATTTTCTTCTTGAAATAATGCATGGTTTCTACACCAGGGGGCGTAGATGTATATCTTATTTTTGTCGATATCTCTACTTCTAGGAGTCCGATTTGAAAAATTCCTTCTTTGTTGAATAGTGTTTCCGATGCGAAATGTTTTCCCTATAAATTCAAAATTTTCAAGTACATCATAGACTTTCCGCTAGGGGGCCAAAGGTAAATTGCGTTTTCTGCGTTATTTCTGCTCCTAAAACTCCGATTTGAAAACTTCTTCCTGTATCGCATACAAGACCTGGTGGAAAATATTTTTAACATAATTTCTAATGTTTGGCAAAGAATGGTTTGGCCACCAGGGGTCATAAGTGTTAATTTCTGCTTCTGATGTACTTGAAGCAACATCTGGGCTTCTGAAAACTCGACTAAATTTTTTTTCTTAGACCGATACCGCTCATATGGAAAACCTTTTGAGAATACTTTCTTCCTAAAATAATGCATGGTGTTCCCACGAGAGGATATAAAGTCACATCTTATTTTTGTCGATATCTCTGTTTCTAAGAGTCCGATTTGAAAAATTCTTTCTGTGTTGGAGAGCGTTTCCGGTGCGAAATGTTTCTCATATAAATTCATGTTTTTCTTAACGCACAAGTCTGCAACCAGAGGGCGTAAGCTCATGATTTCGTTTACAGCAATATCTGAGGGATTAAAAACGTGATTGTAAAACTTCTTTCTTCCGTCAGATACTATTGTTTTTCATACCGGTTCCATTGACTTTGAATAGCTTTGATAAATTTAATTTGCGTCAGAACGGATTCAAAAGACATGCTTATTACACCCGAAAATTCGGAGTCATCTTTCTTGTTTTCAATTTTAATTAGTTTATTGGTAGTCAGCATTTATTTTTATTTTGTTAAATCAGCACTAATTTTTATTTTGCTAATCTTTTTTCAATTTTTTTTTCCATTAGTGGTGTTGGTTTTGCCTCACCAACCTGACCTTTTGGGGAGTTTTGTACCATTTTATTTGTTTTTAGCTTGTGCAAATATCATAGTTAAGAAATATCAGTTATTACATTTTTTAAATAGCATTTAAAATGTCAGTTTTTTCTTGTGGGAGTGAAATTGATCAATATGTTAAATGCAAGTGAAACTGTAGATTAGTTAAATCTACATTAAAGAAAAAAAGTACTATTTTGAATCTGACCCTCTTAGATTTTCACGAAACTTTACAGTTTTGTTGACGCACACAAGTTTTCCCCCAATCTTAACCTGAAAGTAACAGTTTTGCTTGAATGCAAATTGCCTTAAAAAAAAAAAAAAAGATATTTTTTTTTTAAATTCTATGCTTGGAACTAAGCTGTGTAGAGATAGTCTCTATGGCAGAGTATTAAAGTTTATTATTCTCCTGATTTAGCTGTGAAGGTAGGATTTGTTATCACATATGTGCAAAACAAGGGTTGTTTCATCAAACTAAGAAATAACCTATGTATTTCACTACTACCACCGAGAAGAGGCATCACACGCAGATACTTGTGTTGCCTTGAGAGCCATGTGGACAAAGAGCAAAATGAGGAAGGCGATATGCAACGGGGTGGGAAGTTGCAAAGTAGGACCAGATATTTCTGATTGTCAGTGTGGACAGAACATACAAACCATAGACAAGCAAACATGTAAGTGCCAAAGGGATTCGTATGCCTGGGACACAGCCACCTAGTATCCAGTAGCAAGCGGACACTTCAGCAGTTTCTTTGGAATGTGTGTCATTTTTTTTTTTACATAGGGTCTTAAATATATTGGGGGAGGGGGATAAAATTCCTGCTGTGGTACTGACAAGAGATGCTTGTATATCAAGTTTTTTTGCACCATAGTTTTAAAATTTACAGTGACAAAATCTTAATGTTCAAAAGTTTGGCAAATTTTTGTTTCATATATTACGAAAGTGTAATTGAAGTTCTCTTTGCTGGCTTTAAAATGATTTATTACTTAGTGCATTGTTTTTAAATTTAAGTGAAGCATTATTAAATTTGACTTCAGTTTCTTTTTCTTTCTCAGAAACTTTAATTTTTGTGTAATTAAGAGTAATTAAATGTCATAAATTATGAGGTTGCAACTGAAAATCATCATAAATATAAGAATTGAAGGAATTATATCATTACAAATGTGTCTTGGAAGGAAACAGAATTTATTCAATCAGCAACATAAAAAATAATAATAATAACATTTAAGCAGTTTTACTGTAAATCACAGTAAGCATTGTAAAAGATAATGACCTAACATAATTTATTTGAAATTTACACTGATAGACCTCAGTTATAACTAAGTAAATTTCTCCGTCAATTTTGTCGACGCCAGGTATCAAACCCGGGTCCCCTCATTCCGGAATATGGCTGCCCTGGTGGCACAGTGGTCTAAGCGATGGCCTCTGATCATTCAACCGAAAGGGGTCCGGGTTCAAATCCAGTTGAGGCATGGATGTTGTGTTTGTCTTACGGCACTGGCTCTCTCCCTTCCCTGGAGCTAGTGACTCTAAATTAGGGACGGACGACTGCTTATAGCCCATTGAGTTGCTCTTGGGGGTCGTTAAACCTTCAATAAAAAAAAAAAAAAAAAAAAATTCCGGAATAATTCACTCTCCCAACTGAGCTATACGGACGTATGCTCTGCTGCTATCTGCCTTTATCTTCTGCATTTGAGAAAAGGCAGTATATTTCCCTGGCAGTATATTGATAAAGGCATTATATTTCCCTTATCTACTTCTGCATGTGAGGTTGGGTTCAGTTTCATGAAGAGAATCCAGGCTGACTGGAGGGGCGGTTTAAACTTACTAACACTGAATGCTGTCGTGAGTATTGAGGTTGAAGGTCCATCCGAAGACAAGTTTGACCCCAGGCCTGCTGTTTTAAAGTTGCATGATGAAAAGACCCGAAACCCAGATCATAAACTATATGGAAAAATGTTTTTTAAATATTTTCATTCGAATTAAATTGTTAGAATTAATCTGTCAGGTCATGAAAAGGTGAATTATATCTAAATATTTGGAATCTTTTCAGCATTATAATGTGACAGTTACAGGGGTGAAATCAAAATTTGCCATGATTGACTAGTGGAGGGGAACATGTTAAAGTTTATATTTTATAATGTTAATAAACTTTTGCTAGTAAAAAATAAGGCCACTAGCAAGTGCTGCTACTGCTAAAAAAAAAAAAAAGAATGAAATCAAGGGGACCGACTGTGATGATGGCTTTACAAGTTCAGTGTCGGGGTCTCCGAATTTCTTAATTTTTAATTGGAAAATTGCATTTCTTGTGAAAAGTAAACAGATTATTAGCAACTTACAAACTAACATGTCAAAAAATGTTGTAGTATAATTTGCACATGTTCACCTGCTTCAGATCACTTGAAGGAAATAGGCTGTGCACTTTACTGTTTTCAAGGCTTTTCCACATTTTTCTGATCATAATTGATCTCAGGAAATTATGGGCCCAGTATTCTGCTAAATTCTTGTATAGCTGATATTTGGGTTACTAAGTTTGTATTAATTGTTTTGCAAAGGTGTTTTTAAAATTCTGTATTTCATTTTCTTCTGGAATGGTGTGTGAATTTTTTTCAGTGTTCATTCATCCAAGAAAGTACATGAACTATCTAGTAAAAATAATAAAATTTAGACGTAACAATTTCTTGTTCATATTGTTTACTGGGTTTTAATATTTATAAGATATCTCATTTCACAAACTGCATTGGAGAGTTACTGTAAATATTTTATTAGTGTATCTTGTTGCTATATTAAATGTGCAATATTTAAGTATATATATATATATTTGATTTTGTGCATTAAGGAATTATACATTAATGCTTTTCCCTTACCTCTTCTGTATCCACTTTAGATTTAGTTGTGAAAATCCAGTTTTATCCAGCAGTAACTCTGGCAGGTGTAGAAGTGCAAGTAATTCTTGACCACCATCTCACCACAACACTTATTAATAGATTAATACTGTGCTTTTAGAAAACACATTATATTCAAGCAGGTTTTACTTTTGATATGTGTTTTATTATGAAATATATCAACAATAATTATTTTTAACTTAATAAATGTAAATCAAAATTTCAAAAATAAATGGTTTTTCAGATTTTATCAGTTGTGATTGTTGTGTTGTATTTATCAGTGTAATTTCAAAAATTTGATTTCATACATGGGTAAAATATGGGTTAAAGTTTATTTAACTGTATGGATACATGCAAGTTTGCGCCTTTCAATAGAGTTAACAGGTAGACCCTCATTTTGCAAAATGACTTCTGCTTTGAATACAATTTTTATTTCTCAGTGTTATTACACCATGTTAATTTATTCTTACATAATGCAGGTTCTGAAGCTGCTCCGATATCATAATACAATGAGAGTTTAACATAAAATTTAAAGAATGTGTGTATGTGTAATTTGAAAAACAAAGGGTTATTGACAAACCATGTATAATATTTTTTTGCTTTCTTGATAAATGATGTATAAGTAGTCAGAAAATAGTATGATGCTATTGGGCTCAGACAGCGTTAACTTTAGTTTTCATGAATGAACTACATATGTTTTCTGCATTTTGAAGCATTGATTTATAAAGAAGGTAACAGCAGACTGCCGATAATGTCAGCAATACTTGACCAAGAAGCTACTCTTCGTAATGTAGATAACATATGCAACCTAATAATCTGCAGAATGACATGCACTTTGTACATGATTCTACTCATTTTTCCGTTTCACTAAATGCCACAAATTCTCGTAGGGTTCACACTTACAGGAAAGGTTTAGAAGCAACTATCTATGACCTATCAACCATGTTCACCTACTTAACATTGTGCAGGTTCTAAAGATATCTTGGCTTTCACAATATAACAACTGTCTATTACATTTAAGTTTAAAGAAATGTGTCCATGTGGAATTTTAAAAATCTCACTCTTAGGGCTATTATGAATAGAAATTTGATTTCTGTTTCACACGTTTGTCCAATATAAAGAAGTAACACTTGGGAGTACTTTTTTTTTGTGTGTTACACACATCTGTGATGAATACCATACTAAGCCTTATGCTAAATGAACACCCCAAATTAAAACAAATTAAATACAGCCATTATATCAAACTAGTGGCTGTATTTAATTTGTTTTAATTCGGGGTGTTCATTTAGCATAAGGCTTAGTACAGTATTCATCATGGATATGTGTAACACACACAAAAAAGTACTCTGGAGTGTTACTTCTTTATATTTGTCAAATGTGTGAAACAGAAATGCTACACATTTCTATTCGTCATAGCCCCACGTAATACAGAATTAAGAACAGCTTGTTCTTGAGCTAAATACATAAATCTCACTCTATTCACAAATCGTGTACATTATTCCTTGGTTATTGATACAAAAAAGTATTTTAGTTAATAACACCATTGGTCTAAGATAGTAGTAATAAGTTACTTTAGCTTTCATGCATGAACTGCATATGTTACCTCAATTACATACTTGACTGAGAAGTGTGCATTGTAAAACATTACATCAATACAAGCACCTGTACCATTAACACTTATTATTGTACCATTAAAGTATGTTATATTTAGTGATGTTTATTTAGCATTACTCATTAGACTTCCTGTATACTACCCGTTGGCATTTTCAGACTCGGAAGCAAAATAATTAATGGGCGGGGAGGGGGCTCTTGCAAACTGTATGAATGAAAATCCATTATTTTTTTACCTTTCTTTTTTTCCAGTACTTTAAAATGGTTGGAAGTAGAGTTAAACCTGTAGTGTATATGTGAATTGGTTTAACTCTACTTTCAAGCATATACATATCACATATCACTAAGCTGTTCTCTGAGATTCAGAGGTTAGCTCCAAAAAGAAATACAAACTTCCAGATATGTTTACTTATTGTTGTCGTATCAAACTTCGCCATTTACGGCAATCCTGACACACAACTCGTGCTTCACTGATATCCATTACATGCCGTACACAAGATCTTTTATACTTCATACTCATAATCTTTTTCTCATGCAGACACTCCTGAATCTGATCCACATATGTCTTCCTTGGCCTTCCTCTGCCTTTCCTTCCTGCCACTCGGGCTAAAAAGATTTTCTTAGTAAGCATCTCATCACTCATTCTTTCAACATGGCCAAACCACCGAAGCATATTGGTCTCCACCTTGCTAACAACATTTTGCTTTACATCACAAAACTGCAATGCATCTTCATTCCTCACACAATCAGATCGTGTCTTGCCACAAACCCCACGTAAGTAACGCATTTCTCCAGCACACAAACGACTCCTATGTTTTTTCTGCAGTACCCAGGTTTCACTGCCATACATCAGTGTAGGAACAATTACTGTTTCATACACAGCCATGCGGGTCATTAAAAAACAATTTACTGCATTTGTTTACACAAGAATGTGTAACATTTCTTGCTGCGCATATATACATGTAAAAATTTGTTAACTATACGTAGCTAATTTCGGACTCGTCTGTTTTTATACAATCATGCTTTTTCATTCATATCCTAGAACATGTGATACAGTATGAAAAAGAAAAAAACTACTTATACAATCGTGCTTTTTCATTCATGCCCTAAAAAAAAGAAAAAACTACATTGTAACATTTTCAAGTAAAAAATGGAGCTTAAAACATGAAGAATGTAACATGCAAACTAATGACACTGGACGTGTACCTATTCTTGCATTAAAAAGTTGGCTCACTGTTATAAGAGTGATGGCTGAGCATTGTGTGATACATTGGCACAATGTTATAAACATGGTGGCTCAACGTAATAACAGTGGCTGCATGTTGTGTGAGTGATGGCTTAATGTTGTAGGAGAAGTTGGCACAATGTTATCCAAATGATGGTTTAACGTTGGGCGATATGCTGGCTCAATGTTGAAAAGACGTTGGGCCGTCGTTGTAACAGTGGCACAATGTTATCTAAGTGATGGCTTAATGTTGTAAAAGATGTTGGCATAATGTTATCCAAATGATGGTATAACATTGTGTGCTGTGTTGGCATAACGTTATTCCACCGATGGCTCAATGTTGTAAGAGTGGCTCAGTGTTGAAGGATTGATGGATTTATGTTGTATGAAACATTGGTTTAATGCTGGCACAATGTTATATCAACGTTCATTCTTACGATGGATCATTGCTGGCTAGGACACTGGGCCTACCAGAGGCTAGTAAGTGGCCAGCAAGACATATTGAGGTAGGCCCACCGTAGTAACCAAACGTTTTGCCAACGTTGTGTGTTTTACATTGGGCCAATGTAAGTGTGCTGCCTGGGATCCTAGAAACTTCATGACGAAATGTGAGTAACATTCTGAAATTTTTGTTATATATTTATATTATAAGCGTTTCCCGAAGGCATTTCAATAATGTGAGAAACAGTAAATTATGCAACAACAGAATTGCTATCCCCGGTAGCACACTTACGTTGGCCCTACGTAAAACACAAAACGTTGGCAAAATGTACGGTTACTATGATGGGCCTTCCTCCATATGTCTTGCTGGCCACTTACCAGCCTCCGGTAGGCCCAGTGTACTAGCCAGCAATGATCCAACGTAATGATGAACGTTTATATAATATTGTGCCAGCATTAAACCAATGTTTCATACAACATAAATTCATTAATCCTTCAACATTGAGCCACTCTTACAATATTGAGCCATCGGTGGAATAACATTAAGGCAACATAACGTCAAACCATCGTTTGCATAACCTTGTGCCAACATAATTTACAACATTAAGCCATCGCTCACATAACATTATGCCGCTGTCGCAACAACAAGCCGACGTCTTTATAACATTGAGCCAGCGTATAACACAACATTAAACCATCATTTGGACAACATTTCACCAACATCTTTTACATCATTAAGCCATCACTCACACAATGTGGAGCCACTGTTACAGTGTTGACCCATCAGTTTCATGACATTGTGCCAATGTATTACACAACATTCAGCCATCACTCTTACAAAAATGAGCCAACTTTTTTAGTGCAAGAATAGTACGTGCCCAGTGCTCTCAGCAGCTTTGTATGTTACATTCTTTATGTTTGTAGCTCTTCATTTTTACTTGGAAGTGTCGCAATGTAGTCTTTTGTCCCATACTGTATTATATGTTCCAATGTATGAATGAAAACGCATGATTGTATAAAAACAGGTCCGTCGGAAGTTAGCTATGTACAGTTTACATAAATTTTTACTTCTAATGTATGTACAGAAAGAAATGTTACACATTCTTGTGCACACAGATGTAGCAATTTTTTTTAATGATGCACATGGAGGTGCTATTTTGATACATAGCATACTGCAATGATTGCAAATATGGTAAAACCATGCTATAACAAATTATGTTTATAACAATTCTTTGACTACTTACCATCCATTTTTCTGGTATAAGAAAAAAACACTTCTGGAAATAATTATTGGCTGGTTATACTGAAACCTGAATATTACAACGCATAATTCACACACACACACTTACACTAAATTGATGTGCAGCTTTCACTGTACTTTCAAGCATTTTAAAGTATTGAAAAAAGGGGAAAAGTAATATTTTTCGTTCATGCAGTTTGTAAGCCTCCCTCCTCTCTCTTTATTCTTTGGCTTCCGAGTCTAAAAATGAAAGGACAGGAAGTGTAATCTGGAACGTTAAAAAAACATAGCTAAATATGACATACTTTGATGGTACAATAGTAACAGTGTTCATGCTACAGGTGCTTGTATTGATGCAGTGGTTTAGAATGAAAGTTTCTCAATCAAGTATATAATTCAGTTTATATGCAGTTCATGCACCAAAAATAAAGTACCTTATCACTACTATCTTAAACCAGTGGTGTGAAAGCAGTGATATGATCAATAAAATACTTTCCAAATCCACACACACACACACGTTATTTTCCAGTTTTATATTAAACTCTCATTGTATTGTGATATCCGGCCAGCTTTAGAACCTGCAATAGAAAAAACTTAGAAACTTAGATGACGTTTTGCAAAATGAGGGTTTACCTTTTAACACTACTGAAAGGCAAAACTGCACACATGCAATTAAATAAACTTTACACCATGCCCATATGTTAAATAAAAATTTTGAAATTGCACTGTTAAATACAACACAACAATCACAGTTGATAAAGCCTGAAAAAAAAACATTTTTGAAATTCTGATTTACATTTATTAAGCTAAAATAATTATCAATGACATATTCCATACTAAAGTACACATGAAAAGTAAAAACTGCAGGAAAATAATGTTATATTCTCTAAAGGCACAGTATTCATCTAAGTGCTATGGTGAGATGGTGATCAAGGACTGTAAATGCGCTTCTACACCTGCCAGCCTAACTGCTGGATACAACTGAATTTTCACAACGGCCACTAAAATGGAAACACAAGGAAGGAAGGGAAAATCATAACATATAATTCCTTAATGCACAAAACCACAAATATGTATGCTTAAATATTGACCATTTAATATAGCAGCAGGATACACTAACATAAAACACTTACATTAACTCTCCAATGCAGTTTGTGAAACAAGATCCTTATAAATATTAAAAACTGATAAACAATATGAAAAAAGAACTATTACATCTAAATTTTACTATTTTTATTAGATAGTTTTTATACTTTTTTCAATGAATAAACACTGAAAAAAATTTACTGTTCCAGGAGAAAATGAAACAGAATTTTATAAATACCTCTGTGAACCAATTAGCACAAACTCAGTATCTCTCAAATAAATACTAGCTATACAGGAAATTTAGTTAGTAGAAAATTGGAAAACATTTCCAGAGATCAATTATGATCAGAAAAATTGTAAAAAAAAAAAAAATCTTGAAAAACAGCAAACGGCACAGACTGTTTTCTTCAAGTGATCTGAAGCAGGAAAACATGTGCAATTGTGCTTTGAGATTTTAGTTTGTACATTTTTGATAATTTGTTTATTTTTATAAGGAACATAATCATGCAATTTTTCAATTAAAAGTTAAGAAATTCAGAGGCCGTAACATTGAGCATTCACTGTTCTTTTTGAAGGATCTTTATTGATTTAAATGTATCATACAGCTGTTATATATTGTATTTACATCAATGTACTCTGCATTGTTGATCATGAGAAATCTGGACCACTGTTTGGTATAAACATTTTTAACAGGAAAAAAATTATATATCACAAATGAAGATATTCTGCCCACATCCAGTTGCAAAATTGTGCTGCTTTCATAATTTCGTATCACTATTAATGATGTTTACTATCAAAAATATTATTTTGACAATATATATCCAGGCCACCTCAGCAAATAAAAAAAATAAAAAAAGCTAGTGTAACCATTTGACCAAACCTAATATAATTCTAAGCACTTTAAAAAATTTGACAGCAAAAGTCAGTGTGAAAAATCACAAAATACCAAATTCAGTTTTCATTCAAAAGGTGTTGATATTGTGCCCTGTTGTTTTAGTAACAACACAAAAAAATAAATATCCAAATTTATACTACAGTTAACAGTATAAAAGTATGCAACTTTCACTGAGGTAATGTTACAAGAAATCTTTCCGAAGAAAACATTGTGAAATCAGTTTACAGCATAACCAAAAATTTACTGCAATGTTTATGTTTGCAGTTTTTACTGAATTCACATCATATTTTGAGATAGCAGTGCTGAAATTCTGGAATATTCAATTTTGAATTATGGGAATATTAGTCTCTTCTTTACACAAACTCACATGCTCATATCATATCTGAGTAAAAAATATAGTTAATTTGGCATTTGTAATTAACCAGAACTTTAAACACACTTACTTTCTTGTCACTAAGAAATTATAATGTAACAAACTTACCTATTTACATTTTTCTCTCTGATATCGCTGAAAAAATAGCCCAAACAACTCTCATCTATCAAATTCATCGGTTTTTTACCTCGTGTACACAATAAAAACTATCTGTAAAATGAACAACAGCAGATCTTTAATTATTTTAGATACGTCGTACGTAGCCTCCAAAATTCAGTTTAATACTGCAGTAATAAAGCAGCATCTATAAAATAATATGCTATTGCAATTTAGCAAGAGTTATTTAAAAAAAATTTTTATGTGTGATAAAAACATGCAGAAAATCTAATAAGATTTTCTCCTTACATGAAAGTTCCAGTTAACGCGTGCTCTGTGAACGAACAATGCTTGACCCACAGGCTGTTGAACAAGAGTCGTCCACATGTTGTCTCAGGCAAAACCTCCCTCCGTGCTGATGACTCACACAGGGATGGGCTGGAGCTGAGTTCGTGCTTGACTGTAATCGGATTACCCAAACCTTCCACTCAGTAGCTCATCTGTTGGAAAATCGTTGGATTTACTTGAACATTCAATGATAACGTTGTGCCTACCAGATTGGGAATAGTATACGGTGTCATAGCATTGCGTCTACGTTAATTTGCAAGGGTGTGCTACCTGGGATAACATTCCCCAATTAATTTTGCAATTGGCCGAATACTTAATTAAATCATTAACATAATTTGCTCACACTTATTGAGCCAGTCTTCCTTTATAATTAATTAATTAATTTAGACCCCAAATTTTGTATCAATATATACATTGCATGCATAATTACTTCTTGCATCAGTTAGGCAATGCAGCTTGATCCCATATTTTGCTGGCTTCACTGGCATATAAGCACACCGCACAAAGAATTAGTCACCCCTAACAGAAATGACAGTAGGAAGTTACCAGTTGCACAGAGGGTGCCGTGATAGCATAGAAAACAAAATAAAATGAACTCACCCACCAGGTGATTCAAAGGAGGAAACAAACATATATGCACATATTTGTAACTGTTATTTTGTTTAGTTTCAATGCATCATTAAACAATTGAAGAGATAATTCTCAATATTTATCAGTCAATGCACGGATTTGTCACTATACATGTCGCAGATCACAAGGCAATGTCCAGTTGACGAGGATTCTTAGCAAGTTCGTCTAATACATCTTCCATAGTTGGGGTATGATTACTGTGAATGTTCAGAAGAGCTAGACTGTTCATTCTTGTACTGCCAGTGGAATTGCGTAGGTATGTCTTAAGACGGCGAAGGGTTGAGAATGATCTTTCATTTGTGCAAGTAGAAACTGGAAGGACAGCTAATATTTCCAGGTCTAAATATATTAGGCATAATAATATTTTGATTGCAAATAGCCAGAGCTTCTGTAGGAGTTTTCGGGGGCTAACTTTGTCGTGTCTTGCTCTCGTTATTCTTTTATACCACAATGTTAGCTCATAATTTAAGTTTTCCGGGCAACCACCCAAGTCGTTAGCATAAAATTGAGTGAGCGCTGCGAGTGCTTCAAGCTGCAAAGGTTGCAAAACTGAAGGATCGGTGGGTAGAATGCACTGGAATTCTTTTCAAATTTCTCGGTGTGTTAGGAAGCCTGAATCCAGCTGGGACAAGAAAAAATTGATAAATAGAATGAAAATGCTCACACGGAAGTATGTTTCTGGTGTTGCTGCTGATATGTTTATGCAATTTGTTTGTCTTCCAGCCCCCCGAAGGATTTTAATGGATGATCCTAATTACTCCAAGGCTTCCGAGGCAGAAATAAATATTTTAGAGAATTCGTCATTGGCATTTTCGTGCAAGGTTTTTATTTCACTACTGTCTTCCGCAAGGTTCACAGCTTCATGTAAGTCAATCGGCGACTTCTGCAGAAACCTACACAAATGCACAGTCAAAGAGAACACTTTGTGAATGCAAAAGAGCAAAATCACAAACTGGCAATTTGTTACTGTGCAGAGCAGAGAACTGGCTTGTGTTGATGAATTTTTATCTCTCCAGTCTTATATTTTTTGGAGCGTTTCAACAACTGAATCGTAAAGCTCTAATACTGCTGTTACAGAGTCATTTGTGTTTCAGTTTTTCTCGTTGCGAAGTAGGAGTATCCATCTCATTTATTGCGGTAGTGAGTACAGGTTATCTTTTCGGAGCGTTCAGGAATTCATACAAGGTTGCTATAGTTCCCATGCAATTTCTTATTGCTGTGACCTCACACGCAGTCAGGGGTGTTAGTGCCCCTACCATGTTTCGGAGCAATTCTTGGAGCGGGAAAATATGCAATTTGGAGCAGAAACGTTGGGTTTTGGAGCGAGAAAATTTGCATCTTGGAGCAGAACTCAGGTTTTGGAGCAGCTAAATGATAGTATTTTTAATTGTTTTAAGTCCATGCTGAGCTTTAAGTTATGTTTATATACTGAATTACCATTATTTTATGAACTATGAAAAAATGTTTTATTTCAGGTTTGTTGACATTTTACTGCTTCTCTTAAGACTGTTAATTAGCATTTCTGTCGTTCCTACAGTGAGATAAATGGGAAAACAATTATACTACCCATGATTTATTGAAAACTACATGACCTGCAATATTTTAAGCATAACACATTAATATCAGGGATTTTCTTCTGAATGCATTTGTTTCACTGTAACATGAATACGATGCTGCAGCGTCCAAGAACTGTTGCTATTGTTACTGAATGCTTGCGAATATACACTTACGAAGAATAAATAATATGTAATTACTGTTTGTTATTTGGCTGGTTTTTAGCAGCATATTTTTCGAGATTCATGGCATTCAGATGAAAATACATTATTTCTGAAACCAACCAACTGGCAAGCCATGCGTACGTGGTTTGCGTGTGCATCACAAACTCCTAAGGTTTTCTGAAGGAAAGCGTACCTTCGATATAAAAGGAAAACTAATGTAACATTTAATAATCAAATTGTAAAATCACCTTTCAGCAGCTGCGCCATGATACTCTTCACACAATGTTTTCCCCAGTAATTATCAAAGTCAAACTTTTGTTATTGCTGTGAACAATTACAACTGGAACCAAAACTATAAAATAACAGTGAGATTTAGTAAAGTTGGTAAGATAAAAGCTGCTTCTATCACTTAACGCTTGTGCAGTGACATTTTGGAACAGTATTGCCCCCACCTCTCCTTCTTTAGTAGTAGAATCAGTTTATGACTTTTCTGTTGTTGTTGTTGTTGTTGTCTGAAAGAGTCACTGCTCTTGCATATGTGAGGTCCTGCATGTATGGACATGGACATTAAGCAGACAACTGCGAGTTAGTAAGTGGTTCAAAGCACCTTCCATCTGGAAAAAGAAAAGTGTGAGGGTGAAGATGTTCCCCAAGGTAGGTCAAAATGAGAAAAAGAAAACCTCCAAAAATTCTGCTCCCTGAACATACGGGGCAAAATTCAGACTTTGTAAGAACTAAAAGATCAGTATCCCTGATAATTGATTACAAGTTAAGCGATATAAACAATCCTTTCATTTATCCATAGCGCTCATGAGTGATTTTAATTAACATACATGAGACTGATGAAGAAAAAAAACCAAAGCTGTACTTTTTAATTTGGTGAAAAATGAGACCGCGGTGAGAAAGTGTGAATGTTACGCAGCATGAACAAAACTAAATCGTCCACTGTAATTTATTTATGAAAATACTTAACTAGATCACACCACTGTATTCACAATTATAAAATTACCGAATTCAAAACAAAATAGGGTGGTTTTAAAAGACATAGCTCCAAAAAGTTTTTTTTCCTGTTTTTGTTCTTGTACTTGCTAGAACATCAGCTCTGGTTTCCTCTTGCGAGCAAACCCTACTTTCTTCTCAGCAAATTCCACAGCCATATTTGCTATTTGTTGACTCTGCCACTGCACAGCATCCACTGTTTACTTTTTTTCTGCTGATAGTTTTCCCTTACCATTTTTTTTTGTTATTTTTTTCTTTTTTCGTTTTTTTTTTTTTTTTCATTCCCTCAGATGACAATTTTGTCCATCATGCTTAAAGAACTTTCAGCTTGAGAACCATGAATTCTGATATCAGAGCTTTCACTATTTTAGATAAATGGTGTAATTTCAGAGAATGAATACTATTTTTTGAACACCATGCATCAATTCTTACAAATTTCTAAATTTTGTCACTTCCGTTTTTGGAAATTTTCCCACACCCTTATCAAGCTAAAATGCACACACATTTATGAGGGTGATGACATTTAACAACTACACAGGAGTGGGAACATCGTGGGTGGAAAAAATACAATTACGGAAGAAAAACAGTCCAACTTCCGTTTTCGGAAATTTATCCAACATTTTCAAGCTGAAATACAAATATTAATGGAATAAAATTATATCTAACAATACTGGGTAGAGGCAACATCAAGAGAAAAAAAATTATGATTACGAGAGAAATTTTACCTCCGTCTATTTTCTGTTTTCGAAGGATGAAATTCCATCCTCCGACGGAGAAAACGACCCCCCCCCCCAAAAAAAAACACTAACCAATCCTCCCAAAATTTCAGTTCAGTTGTGCATCGATCTCGTGGATGGTCCAAATGATAACAAAAAAAAAAAAAAAAAAAATCCTCGAATCAGCGTAAGAATCTCGTGGCCGAAGATTACGGGGAAATTTTCGGGCAGCCTAACTTCCGTTTTCGGAAATCGTTGCCTGCAATTTCAAGCTGAAATTATGCAATGAAATTATATTTAACAACAATACTGAACAGAAGCAACATCGCGAGAGAAAAAAATAATACAATTACGGGAAAAATCTGTACTCCGTTTAACTTCCATTTCCGAACGTTTAAAAAGACAAAAACAACGTCCCCAGATGGAATACGACTACCCCCTAATTAATACCCCAAAAATTTCTTCACTTTTGCATCGATCCCGAAAATGACAAAAGAAGAAAAAAGTGAGGAGACTCCGCTAATCCACGGAATAATCTCACGTTAGAATTAACCGCTGAATCGATTTCGAATGTCGTAAGATTAAGCTAAAATATCGATGATTGGTAAATTTTAATTTTTGGTGCAAAATTGGCACAAATTTCGTCAAAATCACGATTTTTTTTTTAGCAAGAACAATGTTTTGGCGCAGGTCTGGCAGCCCTGTGCAGTTGATACGGCCAAGTTGAGGCTGTGGGCAGAGCAGTGTACATAAAAGGCTGATGGAATCATTTCCCTCACATGGGCTTGCACACTATTTAGTTTCTCGCTCATTGATGCAGCTACATCATGGACTGGAATAAGTGTAAAAAAATTTCTTTCACAGCAAAATTTTCTCTGTCGATATAACGAACGCATAGCGATAATTGTTCTATACCTGCTATGTCAGTCGTTTAATCGGCGAGGATGGCAAAGCAAGTTGCATTATTTATCTTGCTGACAAGCTTGCGAAGTATCAAATCATTGCAGGCTTCAATTACTTCATTCTAGATTCAGGGACTGATGTACTGCACATTTCCATCGCTGGATTCCAACATGCGTTTCAGTACCGGGTAACATTTGCTTCGGAAACACAGCAGTGCTCTAAAGTTTCCGTCATTCTCGTCTGGTTTTTCGGTGTCAGTCACGGTAATTCTCCCCGAATCCCTGTGCCCTCCCAACGCAAGACCTTGCTCTCCACAAAACAGTACTGTTTCAATGATTGGTGCGATATTTTTTCTGTTTTCTAATTTTCTTCTCACTGCCACAGTGTCTAATTGCTCATTCACAGACCTTTTCTTTCCAAGCGTGATATCACTCAAAGTTCTGGCAATCTCTACCGATTGCTTGTGATAATGACCCTTTTCATGTTCAAAAAACAGCTCGATGGTATCTATCCAATTATGAAATTTAGCTTTACACAGCTGACCTAAGGGCTGCTTACCAGATCTGGCACTAGCCCTAGGTGCAAAAATTACACAAAATTTGCAAAAAGCGCTTCCCTGAAAGTCTGAATAGGCAAGCCATTTCCAGCGGTAAAGCCATTTACACTGGAATCGCAAATTTCTTTTCCCTTTTGCTGGAAATGCAAATCCTGGATTGGGTTCCCAGAAGTTGTTGAGTATATCCAGTTTTTTATCATTTGATATATCTTTTGCTGCAAGGAGTCCAATATCATATGGATGTACTTTAGTAAGACTTTGAGAGGCATTCGGGATCATTTCACATTCGTTGGATTTAGATGGTACACATGCCACTGCACCATTAATCAATGTCGGTATAAGTGTTAAATCAGTGGGGACTTCACTGACAGAACAAGAGGAATTGTCAACAAAAGCACCAGATTCACGCTGAGTGGGAGAAGAAGCTATAAGCAACTCAACGGGCTATAAGCAGGAGAAGAAGCACTTGGGATGGATGGCGTTATATCTGCACTACCCATGCGAGAGTCATTTACACGTGGCTTTTTGCCAAATAGATGTAAAATTGCATTATGCGTTCTTTTGGACATACCGGTTATCGAACAGTATACCGTAACTGAATTTAATGTAAAAATATATTTTGGATATCAAATCAACAACACTGTCTTACCGAGCACAGTTTGCGATCAACTGACGAAAATTTGAAGCTTAAAACACCAGCTCGCTAGGAATTAGGAAACAGGTTTTTCGCCATGCCGGTGACGACGTTGATAAGCGGAACCTGTCGGACAGAGGAAGGCCACCTGGCTGGGCGACAGACCCTGAAGTCCGAACTCCAACTCCAGCAGTGACGAAGGGCATGTTAGATACAAATATGATCATGCTAGCGTTCTTTCTCCATAATAATATGTAGGTATAAAGAGAATTCCAAACCCTGTTGAAGTCACAATAATGGCCAGCAAAAGCCGTACAACATACTGACCCTTGAGCAGAAAATCTAAATTATTGAACAGCATGACAAAAGCATTACAGTCAAAGAACTGTGTGAGGCTGTGAGCTCTTTAAATGTGGCACAACCCAAATTTACACGACACTGAAAAAGAAAAGTGAAATAAAAGAAGAATGGGCTCAAGGTGCAACTTATAAAAGAAAAAGAGGAATAGAAAATGAAGATATCGATGATATAGTATGGACAAGGTTTGTGGACACACACGAAAAATAAATCATTCATGCTGATTTTTTTCTACCACTTTTTACCAGCAGTTTTCAAAATTGCTACAAAAATCTTGAAGGCAGCTTAAATTCTAGCACTCTATTTTGGCTCAAGGGAGGGGTTTTAACCCCGTAACCCCCCCCCTCCCCTTCCCCTTGCATACGCCAATGCATTAGTACTGTTTCTTACAAAATGTTCTAAAAATAAGAAGAGAGAATGGCATTTTAAAAAGTGAAAAAACTATTTTCTTGGCTTCACTTTTTTTTCGATACAAATATTTGAGGCGATAAGAAGGAAGGAGGGGAGGGTCCTGAATCTTTTAGCGCCTAGGGCCCCAAAAGATCTAAAGACGCCGCTGGGTAACAAGCAATTCAAAAAGTCAGATGATTTTGTTAAAACCAAGGCCACTAAAACTTCAAAGAAAGCCTAGAATATTTTTATGTATCAGTGATTTCATATGCTTCATTAGATTGCACAATACCACATGCCAGATAACTTCAAAAGCAACATTTTGCAATGCGTAAGTGGCACTGTTTTTAGTGCATGGGACTGACGCATCAATGAAAATTTACTACCAATGGCAACTAAAACAAGGCATGCATGAAGATGGCTTAATTAATAAACATAAAAAAGTACAAATTATTAGGTCTACAGCATATGTGAATAAAACACACATTTATAACAGATGCAGCCCATGGGACAGCAAGGATTGCATCTGTTATCAATGATTCCACTTCAGGGTTAAAAACCAATCCAGCAGACCATGAAAATCAATGGATAGGGATGATCAAGCCCTGCTAAGGGTGGTTAAATCATCCCTTAGAAAACATGAGACTGGAGCTGTATATGTCATAAGCACTGTAAGTGTGTGCATAGTCCATAGTGAGTTGCACAGCCTTGATTTTTGTGGTAGAGTTGCAGCTCTGCAGCTCAGAAGCCCAACATAGCACCAAAGAATGTCAAACTTCATTTGGTGTGAGGGATGCTTTACCCATCGTGATGGAACAGTGAAACAATAAAAAGAGGTTGTACAGAGCAATGAGTTGTGCTACATAATGTTCAGGTCTGACAGTCAAGTTTGGGTCTGAAGAATGCACAGAGAAAATAAGAATGTATTGTTCTAACAATAAGGTTTGGAGGCAGAGATATGATGGTGTAGGCTGCTTTTTGTGGTTTGGACTGACAGTTGGTCATAATACTTAACACCCTCAACACCATCTTGAATTATCTAAATATTCGATGAATATCCAATATTCATACCATATAATTTCTGTTGTGTTACGTTACTATCCATCTAAAATTGGGCCTTGGCAGGTGGTAATCTTGCGAAAATGTTGGCACAAATGATCGTTATAAACATTGCAATAAGTATTATGAAACGCATCTTACCTTGCTTTGATGCCTCCAACCATGATGTATAGCTTCAATTTAAATCGTCATGATGCATTGTAGTGATGTAAACATGTTATACAATTGTTGACATAAAATATTCATTAAAAATTAGTTGACAAGTCAGAATCAGAAGAGCAAAATTATATAAAAATCTAAATTAGAATAGTTGAAATAAAACAATGGTACTGTAAAATCGAACTAGAAAGTGTTAAAACCAAAAAAAGCAGGAGGCAAAACAAAATGGTGTCTAGACCGTATCCTGTCACAACACGAAGTAATTCCTTTTCTTAGTCCCAGTTCTAATATAAAAGTTGAATTGAAATAGTTAAAATATAAACGTTGATAATGTACGAAGTAACCATGAAAAAGTTGAAAACCAAAGAATGCCGGAGGTAAATCAAATGGCGTTGAGACCACACCGTGTCACATTACGAAATTAGAGCAATAACCGCTTATCATTCCAAGACATATACTTAACAAAAAATAACAACATAAAAATTGATTATGAAGTTCACCGGAAGCCATCATATGTACCAGCAACCACGCCATACTCATCAACACCACCTATGGAAATATAAAACAGCTGCTTTTTATTATTGCATCAGACGTGTTTTTTTGTATCCATCCTACCCAGAAGCTGAACATAAAGAAATCAACTGGATTAAAAACATTGTTATCTCATTTGGATATAAAGCCCAACTTTTCAACAAGTTACAGAAAGAAACATTGAAAAAAATACATTCAACAACTCTAAAACCAAGCAGCACCAAAAAACCAACTTATATTGGAAAACATCCTTACCACACATCTATAACAAGAATCCTTAAGGAAGAATGTAATAAAACTAATTTAAAAATAGCAGCAACTATTACTACCATTGCTGCTATATTAACATATAATAATCCTGCCTCATCAATCCTAAACCATGCAGGAGTATACATATAAAATATCTATTTCACCATCTCGCGATGTGCCTGGATCTAGTAAGGTATACATAGGAAGTACTAAAAGAAACTTCAAAACTAGAATTAAAGAACATCTTCAAAATTGGTGTAAAAAAGAAATTGAAACATCTTGGGTACAGTTTTGTTGTGATAATAATATTGAACCTGATTGGATTAATGCAAGAATTCTCACCTCATATCGAAATCTACAACAATTACAAATATCTGAAGCTGTCTGGATAGAAAGATCTAAACATATACTAACTCCCATACTAACTAATACTAACTCTCCATATGATCTATCTTATGCCTGGAGACATTTACTTAAATGTGAACTGAATAAAAAAAACAAAATTAAGCAAAAATACAGAACAACATTGAAATCAAAAGACAGATCGCTAACCGATGTCAATGCTGCAGACACGCGCAGTGATGATGATGTGGAGGGGACAGAAAAGTTTGCAGCTTAGTGGAGCCACAGTGATAACAACATGTTACCAGGGAATGTATCACTATCACTGAGGAAAGTCACGAACTAAGGCAGCCAAAACGCGTATGGAATTGAGCCAAAGCAGATGAGTGATTTCGCGATGTGACAGGGTGTGATCTCGACGCCATTTGCTTTATCTGCGGCATTCTTCAGTTTTCGACTTTTTCATGGTTGCTTCATACATTATCAGCGTTTAACTATATAAATTAGACTTTTATAGTGAAACTGGGACTAAGCAAATGAATCATTTCATGTTGCAACAAGATATGGTCTCAATGCCATTTTGTTTTGATTCCTGCTTTCTTTGGCTTTAACACTTTCTAGTTCGATTTTACAGTACCATCGTTTTATTTCAACTATTCTAATTTAGATTTTTACATATTCTTGCTCTTCTGATTCTGAGTTGTCAACTAATTTTTAATTAATATTTTATGTCAACAATTGTATAACATGTTTACATTGCTACAATGCATCATGAAGATTTAAACTGAGGCTACACATCAAGGTTGGAGGCATAAAAGCAAGGTAAGAGGCATCAAAGCAAGGTAAGAGGCATTTCATAATACTTATTATAATAGTAATAAATATCAGTTTACCATTTTTAGGTTAGCTTCTGTTGAACATTTTCTTAAACATGAAGATTCTGGGTTTCCTGTATGTTCCAGCTGGGTGTGGTCCTTTTTTTTTTTTTTTTTTCCCTTTTTTTTTTCATTTCATTTATTAATCTTGCTGTTACATATTAAAATTAATAATTGTTGTAAATCACCATTGTTATAACTTTACATGTGCAAACAAGCAAATTAAGTGACACAAAGCAGTTTTGTAATAGCCCGTAGTTCACCATTACTTTAAAAATACCTTACACTCCCTTGAATTCTTTTACTAACACATAAATTCAAACTTAGGTAACCCAGGAAACCTATTAAACATAGATGCACTTCACAAAACTATAACACACAACCAAATTCACACATATCACAAACCTGGTACCAAAAAACACAGACTAATTGTAACAAAACTCTAAAAACCTATTTACACTATACACAACAAACTGGCTATTACTGCTATTCATATCATCCTATCACATTTGTACACCCCGCCTTAACTCAATGCTCACAACACGTGCTGGCTAATCCTTTTTACCACACCTCTGCTTTCTCCACACAAATCGCCTCAAGCACTTTCAGCCATCCCATGGCCATCCTCAGGAAGCATTAGCGATGTTATTCCGTCTGCTGCCGCAGAATGAGTGAGCGAAAAAGTCTGCAACTGGTCCGATCTCAACGTCAGTGCCAAACCCTCTACCGTGGCTCCATCTATTGCACAATCGGAAAAAACTTTCATTTTCTTCTTCTATTGCTTTGATTTTTGTGTTCTATTTTAATTAATTCTTTCCATTTTCACTTAGAATATTAGGATCATTAACATTACAAATTTTATCTCTATATTTCTCTATTAAAACAGACTATGCAATATGCAGGCGTCTTTCATTTTTACATGATTTTATAATTTTAATCTCATCAAATTTTGGGTATTTATGATTATTCAGGCAGTTTTGGATTAATGCTGTCTTTGACAGCATATATCTAAAACTGCTGTCTTTGACAGCATTAGGCCCAATTCACATAGACAGAATGAATTCGACGAACCTATAAAACCATCCAGCAGAGCTGTTTTTGGGTGGCTTTCACATGAGCGGTTTTATTTTTAGAGCGGAGAAAAAAATGTTCGACCAGTCAGTTCCTAGACTGTGTCTTTGTTCAAATGCAGTATTTGATGTAGAAACTCAATGCATAACATGTTTTAAACTCATGAAAAGATAATGTATTGAATATTACAAGTACCTATGTGAATGTACTGTATAATCTACAGTAAATGTAGCAAATGTATGACATAAATCATTTTTTTGGAGCCAATGTTCTATGAAACCGTTTACCGTGTTGAAAGATACATAAACGGAAATACTACGAAACATTTGTAAAGTGCATTAAAACACACACACTTTTACAGAGCATTTTGGAGAACACTTGAGGAAAACTATGGAAACACAGAATACCTTAACCTTTTATAAGACTTTTTTGAGAGCACTTTCACAAGGCTGTATGATCATTTCAAAATAATTAACTTTCCTTATATATGTGAAACTTTAAATGTCAGGCAATTATTGGGGTGAATTATTTATCAGGTGTGAATTTTTTTTTTATGTGGCTCCATGCAACATGTAACAACAGATTTCGAAAGAAATCTTAATTCACACATAAAATGATTAAATTTGTTGTTCAGGATGAGGATGTTTTTTTTTTTAAATTATTTACTACATTCTCTTAGTTTTATGAAAACTGAAATTCATGAGGCAACCTTATGGGTTGTCTTGTAGAAACAGTGGCCAGAAGATGGCGGTTGTACACCGCTGAAAGCACTCGCCGTAACAACGAACCCCTTGTGAGACATCTCCTGACCCGATGAGTATAACTCTTTCTATTAAAATCTTTTAATTAATAGTAAATTTCAAATGTTTGATTGTGCGAATGAATGAATGTGGAACTGAAAATATATAACCTAACTGTTTTATTTCTGCAAATTTTTTTATAACTAACCAAAGGTCCGTAACGAAGGGACCTCTCAAGCCAGGAGCACGTGCCTCACAGAGCAAACACTTTGCGAAATACTTAGACAATATCAGGTAAAATACCTTAGATATTATGTATATATTTCTCTTAGTTTGTTTAACTGTTGAAAGACACAACATGGCCATGGTTTTTTCGTTACTTGATTCTGCAATCATTCAGATATTTTTTCGTTTAACGCACACAGTTAACGTGTTTGTGAAATCTGACATCTTTCTTGAAAGACAACCCTCCATAACTCTGAAATTCCGACAGTCAGTATACCATTGGCGTTTCTACATTTATTTCTCAACATTACTATAACTTTTTCTACATTTACTATCGTACGTTTCTACATTTTACTTTCAGCACAGCTTTTAGCTTAAAATACTGTTTTGCATAGTTACCACATTTTGAAGTCATTCACTCCTATACTTAACATGGCAAAATGTAACAATTAACTTCTGCAGCACTGTAAACCATTGCAATGTTTGTAGCAATCATACGTACACTCTCAAAATATGGTGATTATGCGCGAACTATGAGAAAACAATTATACTAAACTTGAAATAAAAAAGGCAGAAAACGCTGCTATTTCCATGAACGAACAAGATTTCCAAACATTGTGAGTCTATGCATTTCCTGACCTAGAATAATTTTTTCCGTTGATAAATAAATGATTGGAGTAAATGTCAGGTGTAAGTGCAAGGTATATATATTATTTCTTTTATTACAGTGTGTGAGTGAATGCCCCTACTGAGGTGGAGGACCAGGACTTTAGCCCCATCCCCCCCCTCTGATAGGGATAGGGAGAGGTGGAGAGCCATACTCATATGTTATTATGTTATTGTTCAATATCTCTGCACATAGACAAGTATATTCGGAATTCGCTTACTGATGATGTTCCTTTCATATTTTCAGTGAAACTTTTTTTTTTTTTGATTGGAGGTTTAACGACCACCGTGAGCAACTCAATGGGCTATAAGTGGTCGCCCGTCCCTAATTTAGGGTCACTGGTTCCAGGGAAGGGATAGAGCCAGTGCCGTAAGACAAACACAACATCCATACCTCACCGGGATTCGAACCCAGACCCCTTTCGGACGAATGATCAGAGGCCATCGCTTAGACCACTGTGCCACCGGGGCGGCATATTCAGTGAAACTGTCGAAGTCGTTGTACAGGAATCTGCAGATATCATTCCAAGCTTTTTTTTTTTTTTTTTATGTTCCTATCCCTGTAATCTTCTGACAATGTATTCCAAACTTGTGGGCGCTTTTCCACTTCCAAAATTAATAATTCAATATCAACATTAATAGCAGACATGATCGACAGAGGTTATAGCGCAAACTATACTAAAAAATCAGTGTGTCTGTTGAAAACTAACAAAGCACACAAGCCCAAAGCGATTGACAATCAACCTCGCCTGGCAGCATTGCTTTTAGCCCCTCCACTCTGACAAGAGTGATTGTTTTATTGCCTAAGCAGGGAATCCGTCACCGATTGTGTGAATGTCTTGCCTTACATCTGTGTTTCTCCAAATTTGAACAGTATCACAGTTGTCTGGTTTGTAGCGAACCCCGTGAAAGCTCAGCGGCTGCCAGATCGGAATTTCTACCGATTCCGCTAGTCTGAAAGTCTCGCTGTAGCTCTATAGCCGGCTTCAAAAGAGGCGTTGGACAGCTGATTAATTTATTGCTTTTGCGAGAAAACCCCGGTTGTGTGAAACAGGCCTAATCCAAAACTGCCTGGATAATCATAAATACCCACAATTTGATGAGATTAAAATTATAAAATCATGTAAAAATGAAAGACGCCTGCATATTGCGTAGTCTGCTTTAATAGAGAATTATAGAGATAAAATTTGTAATGTTAATGATCCTAATATCCTAAGTGAAAATGGAAAGAATTAATTAAAATAGAACTCAAAAATCAAAGCAATAGAAGAAGAATACGAAAGTTTTCCCAGATTGTGCAATAGATGGAGCCACGGTAGAGGGTTTGGCGCTGACGTTGAGATCGGACCAGTTGCAGACTTTTTGCTCACTCGTTCTGCGGCAGCAGATGGAATAACATCGCTAATGCTTCCTGAGGATGGCTGAAAGTGCTTGAGGCGATCTGTGTGGAGAAAGCAGAGGTGTGGTAAAAAGGATTAGCCAGCACGTGTTGTGAGCATTGGTTAAGGCGGGGTGTACAAATGTGATAGGATGGCATAAATAGCAATAATAGCCAGTTTGTTGTATATAGTGTAAATAGATTTTTAGAGTTTTGTTACAATTAGTCTGTGTTTTTGGTACCAGGTTTGTGATGTGTGTGTGAATTTGGTTGTATGTTATAGTTTTATGAAGTGCATCTATGTGTAATAGGTTTCCTGAGTTGCCTAAGTTTGAATTTATGTGTTAGTAAAATAATTCAAGGGAGTGTAAGGTATTTTTAAAGTAATGGTGAACTACGGGCTATTACAAATCTGCTTCGTGTCATTTAATTTGCTCGTTTGCATGTGTGAAGTTACAACAATGGTGAAATGAAAGGACCACACTCAGCAGGAACCTAGAGGAAACCCAGAATCTTGATGTGCAAGAAAATGCTCAACAGAAGCTAACCTAAAAAGAGTAAGCTGATATTTATTACTATAGTATTTATGCACGTAATTTAGAGATAGTTTGGGCAGTAAACAGCCCAAGATACTATTATAGAATACTTATTATAATGTTTATAACGATAATTTGTGTCAACATTTTCACGAGATTACCACCTGCCGAGGCCCAATTTTAGTTCGATAGTAACATGACACAACAGAAATGATATGGTATGAATATTGGATATTCATCGAATATTTAGATAGTTCACAGCCATGTATCAGCTTACAAGTTACGTAGTTGACTTGGTCATTATTTTATGACCATCTTGAACACTGGCATCCCGGATAACTATCTTTTACCTATATTCTGGCATTTCTTTACAACTGGGCCTTTGAATTCCAGCATGACGATGCTCCATGCTATAAACCCAATGTCATAAGCACCTAGTTTCAAGAATTGGACAGCTCATATTTCAGACTCCTGATCTAAATTCTACAGAACACTTTTAAGACAAGTTGGAATGGTGGATTAGGTTAAGGCATATAAATTCCTCTTCCATTGTTATGATGATGACTGCGTTTAAAGATGAATGACACACAATGTAAGCTTCCTGCTATTTCCAAACACTTTCCACAAAGTATCAATGCCTCATTTGTGCCAAAAGTGATTGCACACATTACTAATTTCCTTAATAAAGTGCATTTCCTTCAAAACTACTGTTGTTTGATTGAACACTTTTCATGTCTGAATATGTTCATGGGACTTTTAATGAGATGACAAGCCAAATGGATAAATATAACTTTTGATATCTCATACATAAAACTATGTTGCACTCTGAGATTCCAACATTAGCTTCTCAAAGCAAGATCATTTGCCAAATCAAAGTTACTGAGGGTGTCAGATTTTACTTACTGTACAATCAAAAGCTTCCATTTACAGTTAGTTATCTTGGAGCACAACTTGAGCTTCACTGACATCTATCACATGTCTCACACAAGACCTTTTCTACTTCACAATCATCTTCCCTTCTTGCAGGCACCCTGAATATGAACTTCCCAGGATTTCTTCTACTTTTCTTTCCAGCCACATGGGCTGAATAAATTCACTTAGTTAGCATCTCATCACTCCCCCTTTCAACACCATTTCTTAAAAGAAATGAATGGCTTTAGATCACATTATTTTGAATTTCTGGGGTACGAGTCTCCTAGAAATATAGACTGAAAAACAAAGACAACATTTTTAAGAAACTGGTAGAGCCCTTTTATTTACCATGTTCATATAAAGCATATTTAATTTACCTTAATTTTAATTTCTCTGAATTGATCATGATAATGATAAGTGATATAGTTGGCACAATTTTTTGTGATAAAGGGTTTTAGTGGTTCAACTAATTATTTAATAAACATTCATGACAACTTCAAATTACTTTCCTCACAAATTATCAGGGTGAATGATGATGTAAGATTGAGTGACTTTCAGCTGGGTGATATCAATATGTGCCACATTCATGAGTCACAGCAATATGAAACTAATTACAAATACAAGTTTGAGTGCTGGTCATAACTAATGTAACATTCTACTGATGCTACATTCACTAAATTACTTTCAGCCATGGTGAAAATTCAATCAATAGCACATAGTTAATTCTTAGTACAAAGTACAAATGTGCTAATGGAAAAAATACTTGACAGAAATAATTAGCACTTCTGGTGTATTTTTCAGAGGCACAACTTTATTTGCTGTGTTTTAAATTCAATAGCATATTTTTCTTTTCTATTACATAAAGTTTATCATTCTTGATCACAAAAAGGATCAAACAGAGATAACGTTCTGAGAAAAGAGAAATTTGGGTCAACTGCCTAGTCATTCAGAAGTGTGATTCAGAAGATTGGAACACCTGGCTTCTTTCTTTCACTTTTCTTCTCACACGAAATACAATTCAATTCTCCTGACATTTCAAAAGGTACTTTTCCAGAAGGATATTTCTGAAAAAGTATGAAGGGTATAAAAACGTACTTGGTTTGGTGGAAAAAAACTTTGCTCTTTGCCTTCTTTACATCATGATGTGAAGTGTATTTCAATTTCATGAAAATAATACAGTACAAATGGTGAAATGGTTTCAAATTTTGAAATTTTTTGAATGATTCAAATGAGTATTGGAATCAAAGGTTGAAAGGAAAAAGTCTTTAATCCATGATCTGCTGTAGTTAAACAATGTGATGATAATATAAAATGTCAACATCATGAAATATATAGAAAAAGACAAGAAGTCCAGTTTGGGGCATCATTGCAAGGCTTACACAAGTGGTATATAATATTCTTTTTGTTTCTCTTTTCATTTCCTTTTTTCTCTTTTTTACCTTGAACAATACAATTTTTTATTGTTCACATACTTAATTGTAACACAAAGGTTAAATTGCACTGAGTAATCATTTCTAATAATACTACAGAGAAAGTAGGTAGTTTAAATTACTTGCATCTAATAACTGTTTCAAATTAAAAATTTAACTTGACATTCCAAACCAATCTGTTTAATACATGGCAATAACTTTCTGTCATGGAACCAAAGGTGCATATGAGAATTTTCAGTACAAGCAAATACTACTAGTAAGAGAAAAAATAACACAAGTATGGCTTCTAATACAATCACATATGATGCTCTGCTTCCTGCCGACATCATATGTGATTGTGGTAGAAGCCACACTGTGAATTGGTGACTACCTGCATGGATTGGCCTATTATAGTATTACCAAGAGGGTAAACATTTGACAATTTGCCAATAACAAGGTTGGTCATTATTCAATTACTGAAGACATTTATATA
Organism: Macrothele yani; assembly: GCA_039090855.1. Classification (NCBI taxonomy): domain Eukaryota; kingdom Metazoa; phylum Arthropoda; class Arachnida; order Araneae; family Macrothelidae; genus Macrothele; species Macrothele yani. Next base: position 84,260,285 of record CM077012.1, read on the forward strand.
ATGATGTCAGAGAAGAAGGTTTAAGAAATTTGATTTTTGAATGTAATATGTATTTCTAATTGCAAGACAAGGTCTAATAATTTCAAGCTGAATTTGAGGAATTACAGAGGACTACCAATTTCATTAGAAAATGAGCTTTCCATTTTGTTAAGTTAAGTCAAATTGAATTGTGTCAATTCAATGCACCTAATTTAATTAGATTCTCATAATAAGATAATCAAATTTAAACACTGTTATAAGTTGATTCTATAAAATAGAAAATATAACTTACCTTATGTTCATGTAGGAATAATTTCCCTTTTATGCACACTGTTTTCCTCTTTTGAGGGACACTGGCAACAAACAGAAGTATTAGCATTTGCAATACACATTTTTAAGCTATTAATTAATTATCAGTAAGCACCAAATTAAAAACTTAGAAAACATAAAATATTTAAAATTTTTTCAATTTCTTTTTAAGTGCTATCTCACTTCACATTAATCACGTGGTCACCATGAAATGAAAGATTATTTTCTCTCAGAACAAAGGACTTTTAAAATCTTTAAATATTTACACTAAATTAAAACTATTTCAAAATTTAAAAACACACTCAAAAATGAGAGTTCCTCAAAGGCTTTGGCATTGTTTTCTTTGCGAAACCATGAACTGGTTTTTGATGATACATACAACCATCATCAGATTTAAACAGTGTCCACAATACCCTTTGCTTCTCTACTGTTAGTGCATCACATTTTTCCAGAGACATAGTCTGTCAGTATTACTCATAGGCATGTGCATTAATGCTTGAATGTGGCACCATTTACTGAGATCAAGGATTCCGTCGAATTCTCTTAAACTACAAGAAATGGTCACGGATTATGGAATATATGATAACTGCAAAAGAAAAAAATCCTTTTTTATATTTTTGGAATCAAAAGAAGATAAATTTGTTTCACAGTTCATTTTCGTATTTTTTATCAAAAAAGGATAAAATTCATGACCATTTCTTGTGTCAGAGAATTTGAGGGAATCCTTGATCTCAATAGATGGGGCCTCATTCAGGCATCACATTCACGTAGTTGATGCATTAATGTGCATGCCTACGAGTAATGCTGACAGACCATGCCTCTGGGAAAATGTGAAACACTCTCAGTGGAGCAGCAAAGGGTGTCATAGATACTGTTTACATCTCATGACATATTGGGTTGGAAAGAAAGTAATGTCTCAAAATGCAAAGCAACAAAAAAATGCTAATTACCATATACACAAGTACAAATCAGTCCAAAATGTAGTCGCCATCGTTTGCCATGACCTGCTTCCATCGTCTGGCCAACTGCTAGATACTGTCCCTGTTGAATTGTGGCAGCTTGGATGCAAAGAAGTGAGTAAGTGTGATTCATCATCACAGTTGGTGAATGGCTGTCCATCCATGAAATTCTGCAACAACCAGAAAAGGTGGTAGTCACTTGGGGCAATGTCCAGGGAATCTTGTGACAGGTCAATCATGCTGTGTGAGGTCTTGCTCCATCCTGCAGCAGGAGGACGCTCTTGCAGTTCAGCAGTGTTGGTTGTTTCAACATGAGCAATGCATGCAGATCATCGAGCTGACAGCAGTACATGTCGGGGTGATAGTGCTGGTGTCCGGCAGCAGCTCAAAAACACGACACCTCACATATCCCATCAAACAGACAACAGGATCTTACATGGGTGTACGCCGGGTTTGGGGGTTGCAATGGGTTTCTGTTTTGGGTCCAACCACTGTTTCTGGGCACTAACATTGTCATACAGGACCCATTTCTCATCATCTGTCACAATGCGGTTCAAGAATGGTTCAACTTGGTCATGTGCAAGCAGTGAAATGCATGCATTCATGCGATTTGCTTTCTGCTCAACTGTGAGTTGATGGGGTACTCAAACTCCTCTCTTGTGCAACTTCCCGAATTGACGCAGGTGCATAATAATGCTCATGTGAGTAGTCCCCAGCTGTTCCAGCCAACTCCCACATGGTCACATGTGGGTTGGTCTCCACTAAAGTCTTCAGCATGCCCATATCCACTGTTGCGGGTCTTCCGGCTTTGGGACGGTCTGACAGGTCAAAATTTCCCTCTTGAAACTGTTTGAACCAATGACAGCACTGACAATATGATATGGCATTGGGGTACACACTGGTAATGTTCCTTACAGCACTTGCAGGAATGCTACTGTAACAAAACTCAGAGTATGCAATGGCAAAAGTGCTCTTTGTCCACTTCTATGCTGGCTGGAGCTTGCATTCTTCACTTTCTGATGGCTAACTGCCATTGACTTAAGCCACCTACCTGCTGATGTCATGTTGGTGCACTGTGCAATCTCAGTGGCCAATGTGTGCCATGGCCAGAGCTTCAACTTTGGGTACCTCGTCATTGGACATTACTTTCTTTCCAACCCAACACCACTGAAAATAGGTTCGTGGTTTCAAGAGGAAATAAGATGTTAAAGCCTTTGGAAAACTCATTTTTTGAGTGTGTTTTTTAAGTTTTAAAACAGTTTTAATTTAGTGTAAGTATTTAAAGATTTTGAAAGTCCTTTGTTCTGACAGAAAATAATTTTTCATTTCATGGTGACCATGTGGTTAGTGTGAAGCGAGATAGTAGCACTTAAAAAGAAATTGAAAGAACTGTAAATATTTTTTTTTGTTTCTTAAGTTTTCAATTAGGTATTTATTGATAATTTCTTAATAGTTCTAAATCTTTATATTGCATTACATTACATTCTATTAAGCTGCTCTCTGAGATTCAGAGGTAAGCTGCTCAAAGAAAGACCATCTGCCAAGTAAACGTTTAACTGATGGAACTAAAATTTGCTTACTGTTTGGGTATCTGCACACAGCTGGAGCTTCATTGACATCCATCACGTGTCTCACACAAGACCTTTTGCACTTCATATCCATTATTTTTTTCCTCATGCAGACATTACTGAATCTTGTTCTCCTATTATTTTCTGAGTCTTCTCCTACCTTTCTTTCCTGCCACTTGGGCAGAATAAATTCTCTAACTAAGTATCTCACCACTCATCCTTTCAACACGTCCAAAATACCAAAGAATATCTACCTTACTAACATTTTGCCTCACATTACACATCTTCAACACATCTTTGTTCCCCATATGATCAGAATGCGTTTTGCCACAAACCACCCGTAAGTAACGCATCTCCACAGCACACAAACAACTCCTATGTCTTTTCTGCAATTCCCAGGTTTCACTGCCATACATCAGAGTAGAAACAATTACACTTTCATATACAGCCATTTGGGAATTTCTTGAGAACCCACCATTCCTGCCAAATCCTCATAAAACAAGCTATGACTTTCAAAGAAGAATTCACTTGCCAACTAATTTTGCCATCTAACTTGTTCTCTCTCTGTCTAACATACTTCCTAAATATATAAACTCATTCACCTGGTCAATCTCAGTGCCATTTAGACTTATATTACATTCTGTACTAACAGTTCCTCGCTCAAAAACCATAACTTTGGTTTTTCCTTTATTTATACTCAGTTTGAATTTCATACAAATTTCGTACATCTGGACAACATACTCTGCAACTCACTTTTGCTCTCTGCCAACAGGACTGTGTCATCAACATACAGCAATCTGTACACAGGCATATTACAAAGACAAAAACCAGTATTATTCATTTTAGGATCATGCATGCATGCATCCATAAATATATTAAACAGCCAGGGTGACACTACCCAACCTTTTCTGACACCTGCACCAATAGAAAACCATTTTGATAAAACACCATTCACTCGTACACATGCTATACTGTCAGCATACATGGCTTTCACACTATTAAGTAGATTCCCAGTAATACCATATTTAATCAGTACCTTCCACAGAAGCATCCTATTTACTTAATCATAAGCTTTCTCTAAATCTATGAAGGCAGCAAACACTTTCTTGCCAAAAGACAGATACTTTTTAATCATTATGCGTAATGCAAAAATTTGGCTAGTGCAGCCTAACCAGGCATAAAACCACTCTGTACATCCCACACTTTCTCTGATGTAATACCTTGTACCTTGTGAATAATGATCTTTCCAAACAGTTTTCCTGGCACACACAGCAAACTGACACCACGATAGTTCTTGTATTCAGACTGATCACCTTTTCCCTTATACAAGGGAACAATGACAGCATCCCTCCAATCCTGACAGACCATTCCTAACTCCCAGCACAACTGGCAAATTTCAGTTAACCAGTCAATCACAGAATCCCCACTATGTTTCAACATTTCAGCAGTTATGCTGTCTATTCCTGAAGCCTCACCATTCTGAAGAGATTTTAAAGAATTATACACCTGAGATCTCACCAGTGCTTCCATCTCTCACTATGACATCATCTGCTTCTGCCTCAGAATCTCCTTTGCTTTCCTGATCTAATAAATCACAGAAGTATTCACCCCATCTTTCACTTAGCTCATTGGGCTCCCATATCATTTCTCTGACCATATTCTTCACACAACTTAGAATTTTATTTCTCCTCTCTTTCCTATGTCTTATGTACTCCCAGAATGTTTTTCTATCTTGCCAAAAAGCCAATTCATGTCTTTCCATCTTTTCCTTCCCCTCTTTTGCTTTACCCTGGCAAACCAGCTTTGCTGCCTCATGCTCCTTACAGTGATATTTATCCTCAGAAACTCTACCTTGCAACATCCCCAAATATGCATCCTTCTTTCTCTTTACTGATTCCTTAATCTCACTCTTTCAACAAGCATCACCTCTAATGTTGCCCACCTTTACAGTACCACAGACCTCTTCAGTGGCAGTGACAACACAGTTCTTAAAACATGTCTACTTCTTTTCTACATCCCTCTCACATGCCTTACACTCGTTCACTGAGTAAATCAAAATAATGCTGATGTTCTTCAGTCTTTCAACCTTTATTCTTTACATTACAGGCATCTTCCTATTCCTCCTCCTCCAACCAACATTCAGCTTCACCCGTGACACTAACAGGTAATGATCAGAGCCAACATCTGTACCTCTTATCACACAAGTATCAACAAGTAAGCGTTTCAGATGTTGATCATAAGCTACAAAATCTATTACACACTTTAGTCTCAGAGTACGATTTTCAAAAATGTATGTGTGGATGCACTTGTGGTTGAAAAATGTATTAGATACACACAAACCATTCTCAATGCAGAGTTCAAATAACCTTTCACCATTGCCATTCATACCAGGATCATTAAACTTACCCAGAATATTATCAGAAAACCCATTCTGAACACCTACTCTAGCATTGAAATCCCCTGCTATAATAACTTTCTCTTTAGCACCAAACTGGCTCAAAACAGCTTTTAGCTCATTCCAGAAATCTTCCTTCCTATCAAAAGGTTCCAAGTCACAAGCGGCATACACTACAATGATTACTATTCTCTGAAGTTTCACTTTCAAACGAATCCAAAGAATTCTCTCACTTATGCAGCTGTAGCGAATCAAGTTGTTTTTCTTCTTATCACTTAAAATCACACCTACACCAGCATGTCACCTCACATTATCCAACAATCCAGACCACACACTCAAGGTTCCATTCACTTCTATCCCAGTTTCCTTCTTTTCAGTTTCACTTACACACAGCACATCCAATCTATACCTATCCATTTCTTCAATCACCCCATTCATATTTCCATTTTTATTCCTCTAGTATTCCAAACATCAATCTTACACTCACTCAGCCAAGATATCTTTCTCATATGCAGTTTATCATTTCCAGATTGTTTCAGAGGCGGACCATCCTTCTCAAGTACGGTAGGTCCACCATATTCCACACTTGAGTCCTTTAAATTTTTTCTTTCGATAATAAAAATCATAAAAGTGTGGGTGATCAGCCCACAGCTAACAGTTTCAATCAGTGTGGGTGATCAGCCCACAGCTAACAGTTTCAATTGGTCATTCCAACTAAGGATTATGGAACAAAACCCAGTGAGTTGGGGTCTTTTCACCAATGTCACACAGAATTAGCTGGTGCCTCAGCAATATTTAAACTGAAGTTTAATTTTGTGTCAATGTCCGTGATTCATAGAGGTCCTTGTTGCTGTTCTGCATGCCATTGTTGCCAGGTAGAGTGCCTCGATGAGGCAAACGCATCTCTTACTAAGACCGTCTACTTTATATTGCAAATGCTAATATTTACGTTTGTTGTGACAGTCCCTCAAAAAAAGGGGGGGGGAGAAAAATAAGAACATGACATGCCTAAAAGTGAAATTATTATCTACATGAACAAACGGCAAGTTATATTTTCTATTTTATGGAATTAACTTAAACTATTTTAAAAAATTTCATTTTATATAATCAAAAACAACATTTTATTTGTGAATAATGTAATTATTTGTTAACCACAGTGTTATCACTTTGTTTACTGCTGTTCCTTTCAATTTGCATTCTACTTTAATTGCATTTCTGTCATGTAAATCTTTAATTTAGAACCTTGTGTATTTGCTGGACATACAACATCTACTTATCTATTAACTCTTTTATAGGTCCACAAAAACTAAAAGAAAACTTTAATAGATTTGCTTTACCCACTAATTCATGTTATATTCAAAATGAACTTTCATACACTGCAGAGGATGAAAACAACATTTCAACAACTGTATATACTCGTGTATAAGCCAACACACCTACTTCAACTAAAAATTTGTAAAAAACCTTGACCCACATAAGCCGACCTTAAGCTTCCAAGTTTTTTGGAAAATATACTTATTGAAATGAATTATGCAAATTTCTGAGGTTATTTTCTGCAAGAACCTTCAAAGTATGATTCACTATCGGAGTTCCAAATAACTCATGCACATTATTCATCCACTGCATTACTTATGCAGCATTTTTTGATATTTTATAACTATTTCTGATGAAATTGCATCCCACAATTCTTTCACCCAAGAAGTAACAAGGCCATGTTGGACTTCCACAGTGCGGATAGCTTCTTCCAACTGCGTCAGGCGAGAGCACAAGACATACATGGCGACGCTTGCTGTGATAACACAGGAGAGGAGAGATGCCCGATTGGTTGTAGCCCTCCCCCAATAGCTAAGTGATTTATCTGGTGTCTGACTCGCTGCGTGTCCAGTTCAAAAGACAGCATCCCGCGGTTCCACAGGGGAAATAATGAGGTATTCTTTCATGTTTGAAAGCAAAAAATTTCATGGTCACAATTTCAAAGGAGATTACATATTTCATTTATCATATTAGCTTTACCTATTCCTGTAAGAATTGTACTCTGGGTGAAAAAATATTTCATAAAATTTTATTTTATTTTTGGAAGTACTTCCGAAGAAGTGTTACGCAAGTCCTCCTGCTGCAGTTGTCTGCAATTTGTTTACTTTGAGATCACTCTCCATGTGCCACTATGAGATATAAATTGTGAAATGCAAAATGCAATGCAAAACAGGGTCAATTTTTTTAAGAACATAAATAAATAAATAAATAAATAAATAAATATATATAAGTAAAATACATAGGATGGAAAGCGAAAAATCTAATCCTAATTTTCTTCTTACTTTGGTGTGAAATCAACGTCTCCCTTTGCATCACATGCACAACACTGGCAGATCGGAGGAGTGCCATTTCTCCATGATGTCTTGAGAGCAGAATAACCATACCTACCAGTTATTATCCACAGCTATGCACCCCTCAAAGTAGGGGTCACAGCTGAGGATATAACTGATAGGTCAAAAAACTATTGCGTAGTGACACATGGAGAATCGCTGTCTAAAATGTAAACAAACCCACAGGCAAATTCTGTGGGATAATTCATGTAACACTTTGGAAATGCAGCCTATTTGCTTCATACCAGCATATAAGCCGAGCCCCAACATTGAAAGCAGGATTTCTTCCAAAACCTTTCAGCTTATATGTGAGTATATACAGTAAATCATTAATTATATAGCAAATCATGGTGTATACCTTCATGAAGACTTGCATGTTGTTGAGAACATTAAAAAATTCAAGACGTTGCAGATAACGACATGTGTGGATTAAGTAATTCTTCCAATTAGATAAATGAGCATCTGATTTTTGCAAAAGAAGCTGTAGTGAAGTAAGCTGGTCAGATTTTAAGGATGGCATAAATACTGCATCCACAAAGACATCAGGATGACATTTCTGAAAGAGAAAAAAAAAACTATCCTAGTAATTTTAATGACTTCATGGGTTCTGCTAATTTCTGTCAGTAATGAAAAACACTTAAAGGGAATTATAGAAAACAAATTTATGAAGGTACGTTTTACCTCTCAAATTTTTGATCTATACACTAGACCAGGCGTCGGCAACCTATGGCATGCATGCCAAGCGTGGCACATGGAACGATTTTCAGTGGCACACTCAGTTAATTGAAATACAGTATATGATCTCATAAAAAAAATTGAATTTTTAATTAAATAGAAGAATATAATTCTTCTAAAGCTATTCTCGTTTTTACATCCTTTCAAAACGAAAGTTGTTAGATATTGGAGGTAAGAACATGCGATCTGATGCAAACTAATTGAGTGAGTGTGGAGTAACAATGACTGACCCTGACAAAGTTCTATTTCTGACCTATCCTTCCCCTCTTTCCTGAGTACCTCCACCACCACCTCTATAGTTCTCTCAGTGTTGCATACTCATGCCAGTACAGTCTGTTGACTGTAGCACAAAAGTTGTTGTTATTAAGTAATACAGTGCCGTTAAAATGATTCAAAAAAGGAAAAAAATTGATACACGCTCATTTCAAGACTTTGGTCAAACAAATATGGATTCATACAACAAAAGGATTGTGCTGTTTCTGCTTTATGTTGTGAAAGTGTCGTGTGCCGTACGTCAAGTGTACAAAGACACTATCAAATAAAACATCAGTCCATGTTTAAAAACTCTGAGGAGAAAACTGAAGCCATAAAAAGTGCTGTGCTGTTTTGGCTACAAAAAACAAAGTAGTATTTTTAGTCAAGTAACTGGAACCAAAAATAAAGTTACCGAATGTAGTTACAAAATTGCTAAGTATGTGGCTTCAAAGGGCAAACCTTTCACAGATGGAGAATACATCAAGGAAACTTTCTTGGGCAGTGCTGAAATTTTGTTTAGAGATTTACCAAAAAAGAAACAACACTGTCTCAGATTCGAAAAATACCGGCTTCTGTGAGATCAATCGAGAGATGCATAACTTATATGGCTGAAAATGTAATGATAAAACAAACAACCGGGTTACAACAAGCTATTGTATTTAGTGTCGCGCTTGACAAAAGTGTTGATGTGAATGACGTGACGTGCCTAGCTATAGTTGCGCGATACTGTGACAACGACCGTATTTATGAAGAACTGTGCTGCTGATACCTCTTGATGGTACAACTAAGGGAGAGGACATTATAACTGCATTTGTAAGCTATTTCAAAAATCAGAACATTAACATGAATAAAATGTTTTGTGTTACTACTGATGCAGCCCTTGCAACAGTCGGAAAGAACAAAGGGTTTATTAAACTTCTTGAAGATTGCGTTGGACGTCAAGTGTTGAGCTTCCATTGCATTATACACCAAGAAAGTTTGTGTGCAAAGATTTCATCACTGTGCTTGAACTTTGTAATGGAAACTGCTGTCAAGATAGTTAACTTCATAGTTTCTCACCCTTCACTGACACACAGGCAATTCAAGTCTCTTCTACAAGAAATGGAGAGCGCATATGCGGATCTCCTGTTGGCTTAGTCGAGGTAATGTTTTGAGCAGATTTATATCATGTCTAGAAGCAATCAAGGAGTTTCTTGATGAAAAAGAACATTTTCCGGAATTGAATGATGAGGACTGGCTGTGCAAGCTGATGTTTCTGGGTGACATAATTACACATCTGAATGAATTAAACTTGCATTTACAAGGGCAGGGTCAAACAGTACTTGATCTTTTTGAGCACTGGAAAGGATTTGCGTCAAAATTAGACATATTTTGCCGTGATATTACCACTAACACATACAAGTACTTTCAAAACGTAAAGGCTCATTCAAATCGATTTACTGTCAACAGAGATGAGCTTTAGAAGTATGTTGAAGTGCTCAAAGGAGAGTTTGCTAAACGAGGTAAAGACTTCCAAATTCATGGGCCCATATTTTCTTACCTCATCAAGCTCGACTTAATTAATCTGACTACCATCCCATTTGACCAATCTCTTTTCGAGTGGATGGATGTTGACAATTTTGAAATGCAACACATCAAATTCAAGGCATCAGAGTTATGGGTGAAAAAATCTGTAGAATTGCAGAAAATTGTTGAAGGAAACTGCTTGGAAAGGTCAGCTGCCATTCTCAACTGCTGGAAATCCCTGCCTGAAGCATTCACCTGTTTGAAGAAAGTTGCATTTGATCTGCTTTCGGCTTTTGGGTCACAAATTTTCTCACACATAAAGATGTTTTAAGTCCACAGAGAAGTCGCCTACACCTGTGCACTCAGAAGCCTATGTGAAACTGAAAGTGACCAAATACACACCTGATATTGAACAATTAACCGAGGAGAAGCAAGGACAAGAGTCCCATTGATTGATTAATGACTTAGATCAATAATAATCAATGATTATATTAAGTATTAAAATTTTAATAATGTGTTTTATGTTCAAATTATTCAATTGTTTTGTTCTTCAAACTATTGGACTTTGTCTTAACAAAATATACATATGGCAATTTTATAATAAAATTTCAAAATAATGTGTTCAGAACTTAAATTTTGCAAAACATATTTGTATTAGTTCCTATTTATATTAAAGTATTGAATAATCTACAAAGAATAGTATAGTTATTTAATGTATTGGAAACATGTTAATACAAGATCAGATTAATTTGTTTCAATGGTTGTTGTATATAAAAAGTATGGTGGACTTAGGTTGGCATGCTGAGTGACTTTGCAATATTACTTCGGCACAACACTACTAAAAGGTTGCCGACCCCTGCACTAGACCATCATTAGGAGTTCTTGCATCCTATTACTTTCACAGGTAGATCTGTGGTACCTGTGGAAGTAGTAAGATGCAGGAACTCCTGATGATGGTCTAGTGTATAGATTGAAAATTTGAGAGGTATAATGTACCTTAATAAATTTATCCTCTATAATCCCTGTAAAACTTTTTGTCACTAGAAAAAAACTATTGCATTAGACAGAAATCTTGAAGAAAACAAAAATTTACATGATAAGCTGACTTAAAAGTTGCTTTCTCATGAACAAAAATCAGATATAAATTAAATGTTGCCTAAAGGAAAACTTATGATTTCCTTTTAGAATACCCTGTTTATAAAAATTAATTAAATTGATTATGGAATTAACTTTTTTATGGGTCTTATAGAACTTGAACAATATTCTAGAGGATAATGCTTATCTTGGCATTCCTTGCTAGCAATGAGAACATTTCACACATGTGTTTTCCGGTCTTTGTTGATGTTATTGTCCTAAAGTCCGTTGTATGAGATGAATAGCTTTACTTCACACACTTTTCGCTGGGTATACTCATTGGATCTTTGCTTTAGGATTCAAATACACCAATTTTTACCGTTCTTTATACTCGAAATTTTCGCCCAGTCTCTGGGCATCCTCAGGAGCGTGGCAACTTTTCCACCGATGTTCGTGGTTAACTTCGCGCTAATGGAGTCCGATACTCCTTGTTGCCATTCGTTGGATATACTTTCTTGGATAAATTTCGTTATCAAGCCCAGCTAGCGCCATCTATGTTTCATTAACATTTTTTTTATCCCGGTTTTCTTGTGGCATACCTCGAAAAAAAAATTATTCAAACTCTACCTGAAAAACCAATACTTTATGCTCGATATGTAGACGACATTATTATAATGTCAAAACTTAACAAAGCCGAGCTAAAAGATCTAGCACAGCGTTTTAGCGAAATTTGTAACACCAGAGAGCTAACAATAGAGTTTGAAGAGGATAATCGCCTATCCTTCCTGGACATTCAACTAAAGAAAAACAAAAATAGCTTTGAATACTCTGTGTTCAGGAAAGCAACTTACATACCTGTACTGATAGCATACTCATCGCACCACCCAGTGATACATAAAAAAAACAGCATAGTAAACTTGATACGGCGAGCGTACACACACACATCTAACAACAGGCTAAAAAATCAAGAGCTAGAGTTTATCTCGAAAATATCACAAGAGTATGGTTACCCGAGTAAGCTAATTATAAAATGGATACATGAGAGTAAAAAGCATATGACTCAGAGTAAAGGCCAAGAAGTGCACATTCAAAGGAAGATGAGGAATAAATAATTGAAATACATAGGTGCTTTCCCATACTTGGAAGGAGTTAGTAAAGAAATCAATAGGCAATGTGCTAAATATGACTTACAACTAGGAAGCTCAGTGAACACCTTGAAAAATATGACTGTTAACAAAAAAACAGAGGAAAAAATACTAGAAGAATCACGATTCTACGAAATTCCAATTGCACACATACCCCCAATATCGTACATTGGAAGTACAAAAAACAGATTAAAAAACAGACTTAAACAACCCATTTCTAACTGGCAAAAAAAAAAAAAAAAAAGAAGCCAAAACTGCTTTAGTGCAGTTCTGCATTGAAAACCAGACTTTCCCAAAATTCGATGAAATTAAAATGCTAAAAACGAATATAAAATCTGAAAGGCAAACGAGGAGAGAAGAAGCAATCTTAATCTATAAAAATAAAGCAAGGGTAAGTAACCAGAACGACCCTAGCACATTATCTAGCCTGTGGAAAGAACTAATAAGACAAGAAAAAGAACAACAAAAGGAAAACTGACAAAAAAGACAAGAAAACCGGGATAGGAAAAAAAAAATAAAAAATAAAAAAAATAAAAATGTTATATTAATGAAACATAGATGGCACTAGCAGGGCTTGATAATGAAATTTATCCAAGAAGGTATATCTGACGAATGGCAACAAGGAGTATCAGACTCCATTAGCGCGAAGTTAACCACGAACATCGGTGGAAAAGTCGCTACGCTCCTGAGGATATATTGGCAGAAAACAATTACCTCTCCCCATATGTTAAGAAATTATTTAGGCAAGTGCCAAAAAAGAAGCAGGAAATAAACAACTTCAAATTCACCAGCAAAATTACGTACCACAAGGGACTTTTCGAAAAACTGAAGAGGATCGGAGCGAAATCTAATATCAGGCTTGCTCCAGATCTAAATAACAAATGAAAGAAATTCCTGCCAGCTTTAAAGCAGAAGGAAGTGGACATCCAATTGCAAGGAGTAATATATTGCATCGACTGTAACTGCAGACTCAGCTATATAGAAGAAACAGGGAGAAGTATTAAAGTCCGAATGAAAGAACACCAAGCAGCTATTAGGAACATTAGTAACAAAACAGGGCTAGACAGACATATACAAGCTAGTGGACATTCCATAAATTGGGACTCAGTAAGAATAATCGCCCGCCAGTCAAACTTAGTAAAGAGGAAACTAGAAGAAGGGATCAAAATAGCAAGAAGAACTACCACAATTAACGATAATTGCGGTTGGACACTTCCAACTGAGTGGCAGCAACTACTCCAGTGATATAGTCCTGATGACGAACTAGGCTTTAGTTGGAAAATTTGACCAACTGTTTTGAATAATAACTTCTATAAGACCCATAAAAAAGTTAATTCCATAGTACAATATGAATAGAGGTGCCATAAATTCATTTACAACTAGGATTAAATTGATTGTAATTTTTTTAGATTGAGACAACCACAATCTTTGTTACATACATATACATGACTAAGCTGTTCTCTGAGATTCAGAGTTAAGCACCTCAAAGGAAGCCAATTTGCCAAATACGTTTAAAACTGATGATGTTACTTACTGTTGATGTATCAAAAGTCTCCACTAATGGTGATTTTAGCACACAACTTAAGCTTCACTAGCATCCATCAACTGCATCATATAAGATATTTTTGTACTTCATACTCATTATCTTATGCTCATGCAGACATTCCTGAATCTGGTCCTGCCATGATTTCCCTGGCCATCCTCTACTTTTCTTGCCTGCTTCATGGGCTGAATAATAAATTCTCTTATTTAGAATCTTGTCACTCATTCTTCCAACATGGCCAAACCACCTCAGAATATTTGTATCCACCTAACTAACAATACTTTGCTTCACATTACATATCTAGAACACATTTTCATTCCTCACATGATCAGAACGTGTCTTGCCACAACCCCCCATAAGTAACACATCTCTCTAGCACACAAACGACTCCTATGTCTCTTCTGCAGTACCCAGGTTTCACAGCGGTACATCAGAACAGGCAAAATTACACTTTCATATGTGGCCATTCGGGACTTTTTTGAGAACCCACCATTCTTGGGACATCCTCCTAAAGTAGCTACGACTTCCAAAGATGAATTCGTTCACCAACTAACTTCACCATCTAATCTGTTTTCTCTGTCAAACATGCATCCTAAGTACATAAACTTGTTCACCTGGACTAAATATGTACCATTTAGACTGATCTTGCATTTAGTACAAACACTTTGTTACTCAGAAACCACAACTTTAAATTTTCCCTTATTTATACTCAGTTTGAATTCCATACAAACTTCATACATCTGGAAAATCATACTCTGCAACTCACTTTTGCTCTCCACCAACAGTACTGTGTCACTAGCATACAACAATCTGCAAACACGGATATTATCAATATCAGTATTGCCTTATTTGGGATCAGTCATGCATGCATCCATAAACATATCGAATAGCCATGCTTACATAACACAACCTTCTCAGCCCCCTGCATCAGTAGAGAACTATTTTGCTAAAACATTATTCACTTATACAAACCAGTGGCGCACCGATGGGGGAGGGGGGTCAAACAGGTCTGGGTCCCCCCTAAAATACTAGCAATGACCCTAAGATATTGTGCTATTACAACATTAATACATACTTTATTCATGCATACTATATTGCATGCACAAGCAAGATATGTTATTTAAATTAAGAAAAAAAAATAGTTAAACCATGTGTATTCTTTCAGACCTTCTTGAGAGGAGTTCATCCTGGGAAAACATAAGCTTCAGCTAGGATCTGAGTGTTTGTTCTACATCTACGGGAAGGTGTGGGGTGAGCTAGTGACTTTCACGGTATCTCAGTTCACAGTTAAGCTGTTGCTTTAATCGATTGTGGGGTAGGCGGTAGGGGATGTGTAACACTGTTGATACATCTTCTCTAGGGCATCTGCTCGGTAAAAGATCCCGTGGCCTTGCTGAAGGCTGCGGTGACCTCTGAACCTTCACCCTTCAGACACTCCCATCCCAAAGGAATGTTGGCTGCACGCTGCTTGTCCAGTGACCTGGTAATCTGCTGGAATCCAGATTGGGGTACCTCTCAGCTCAGCAGTAGCTAGACAGTTTGGTTCTCTAGGCGCATTCTCTGAACATATCTTTCCTTTGACTATTTTTTTAGCAAACTACCTTCCTAGTGTTCTACAAATCACCATAAGGATATAGCAAGATTTTTCAAAAGAAAGCAAAACTTATTAGTGGAAGAAAAAGTGATGGTGAGCTTGGTGACATAGTCTCTCCTTCCGGTGCTCATTACCTCATGAATGACGGAGAACGCAAAAATAGAGGCACCAATATTTGCAATGAGGGCATAAGTTTCTGTGCTTTTAACCATGAATCCACTGCATTGGAAAAAACAGATTCAGACTCTCACAAAGATGCAAGTTTTTCTTCCCATAATCAGGTAAATGACTCTTTCCCTTTTGAAGAGAAAAATATGTGTTCCAATTCATCTTTCTCTGCCTCAGTATCTGAAAATGACAGATTTTTGGCACCTTCAGTTGAATCTTCAGGCAAATATAGTGACATAGCCGACTTTTTAACTTGTAAGCTTACTAATGTTGAAAAATGTGAAATCACTAATTCCTTGTGGTATCCCGTAAAAAAAAATCAGTTTCCTGTTAAAGTAATGAAAACGGGGAAAAAAGATATGTTTCTAAATGCATTGGTTTCAGCGGTGGAACTGGCTTGTATACTCGAAAAAACTGGAGGGTGACTTTTGCAAATTTTGTGTAATGTTCTCGTCAGAAGAAGTTGGAATGCGCTGTACTCAGAAAGTGGGTAAATTAGTTAAGGATGTGTTTAACAACTGGAAAGATGCAATCGAGGCTTTTAATGTCCATTCTAGTGCAGCCTATAACCAAAAAAGTGTTGACGTTTTTCAAAACTTGAAGAAAATTCAGTCAGGGAAACAAATGCCTGTTGACTTATTGGTTGACAATAGTAGGAAACAGCAGGTACTTCAGACTCAAGAAAAACTGGCCTCTGTTATAAAAACAGTGATATTTTGCGGTCAGCAGTGTATTGTGTTACGTAGTCATAGAGACTTTAAATTAGGATGCAGAACCAGACCATAACGAAGGAAATTTTAGAGCCTCCCTGAGACCGCATGTAGAATCAGTAGACAGACATTTAGAAGATCATCTGCATAATTGTGGAAAAACGCATTGTACATTAGTTGGAAAACACAAAATGATATAATTTCCGCATGCAATACAATTTTATTAAGGAATATCTTGGATAAAGTAAATGAGGCGCAATGTTTAAGTGTCCTCGCTGACAAAACAACAGATGTTGGAGGTGTAGGAACAATTTTCTTTGGCTGTTCGATTTCTGGAAGAAAATATTTTTAGAGAAGAATTTCTTCAGTTTATTCCTGTTGTAGATACTACTGGTAAGGGTCTTGCTCAAACAATAATAGAAAATCTAAAATCATTCAATATCAATTTAGAACATTTAAAGGGCCAGGGATATGATGGAGCAGAAGCAATGAGTGGCGAATTCCAGGGAGCACAAGCATACATAAGAAATGAATATCCTTCAGCCTTGTATGTTCACTGTAGTTCTCACTCTTTGAACTTGGTCATTTCTCATGCTGCAGCCTGCCAGAAATTAGAAACGGTGTGAGAATTATTTCAAAATTTTATGAATTTTCCAATACCCCCAAAAGACAGAACGTGTTGAAGAATAATATTCAACAACACTGCCCATCAAAAAAAAAAAAATTAATTAATCAAAATGTATGGTACCAGATGGATTGAGAGACAATTCTGTTAACTTGCTTGTGGAGCTAATTGATGCAATAATTCCTTCTTTAAGTGAACTTTCAGAATGGCCTGACAGAGAGGCAGGAGTTCAAGCATCTCTATTGGTTGAAATTGAAATGGTGTCAAAGCCAGATTTTTTAATATCATTGTATACATTGAACAAACTTTTTGATGAGACAAAAGGTTTGAGTGAATACTTGCTGACAATTGGCATAAATCAAAAGAAAGCCATAAAAAGCATGTAGACTTAGCACTGGAAGTCCTCAATGATATTTCTTGTGAATCTGAATCACATTTCAACATGATTTACACAGAAGATTCTGAGATATTAACTTCGCTACATAAAGAAATAAAAATACCAAGGATATCGCCAGGCAAATGATCAAACCATCATAATAATATACCCGCTAACAATCCAGAAGAGTACTACAGGCGTGCCATTTTTTTACCTTTCCTTTCAAACATGCAGAGTCAAATTAAAGAAAGACTATCAAAGCAAAATAATATCCTTAGTAATTTCTCATGCTTAATGAGTCCCGAAACCGGCAAAGATACGGCAGATTTTTAAAGTTTAACTCGATTTTACTCACCTTCTGAAATGCTTTTTTGTGATAGCAAAAACCAAATGCTAATGCAACTGAAACTATGGAAAAAAAAACCAAATTGCAAAGGAAAAGTTCAGTTTAGTTCTTGAGGCCTATGTCATATGTGATGAATCCTTTTACCCACACATAAAACAACTGTTAAAAATACTGGTAACCCTCCCCATAACAACTTGTACCAGCAAAAGGTCATTTTCCAGTTTAAGATGCCTGAAAACCTACCTTTGGAGTATCATGGAGAATGACAGACTTAATAGACTAGCATTACTAAATATTCATCGTCACAGAAAATTGCATGTTGATGAAGTATTGGATGAAATGAGGAAAAAGCCAAAGAGACTTGATTTTGTACTGTAAAAAGGCTCATTTGGTTATTTCACTTCTTTACACACTTGGCATGGATGGACGGACAGACAGAAGAACGGACGTGTTTACATGTGGTTAGAGTTACTTCAGGTTCCTAATGGCTATCCACAAAATTTCTTGTTTTTATATCAAACTGCTCCCTAGGTATTCATCGAAAACATAGGATAGATGGACGGACAGACAGGCACACACACAAAGTGCAAATGTAGTGCGACAGTTATGTGCAGTCCGTAAAAATCATCCACAAAATTTCAAATCTAACTCCAATGGTTAGCAAGATATTTATCAAAAATAGGCGGACATATAGACAGCCGGACAAAAAAGTGCTAACGCGGTGTTAGGTGTAAGAGTTACTTTCTGACCTTAAAGTCATCCTGTAAATTTCCAGTCTCCGACTGAGTAAGTTCAACGAAGTATTAGGTAAGTGTCCAATCCATAATATTTCTAGTGTCAGCATTTATCTATATGAGGTTGATACACACACACATACGTTTTTTTCTACAAGAAGATATTTTCTGGACCCCCCCCTTGTCAAAAACCTAGGTGCGCAACTGATACATACACTTTATGATGATTTACGGCTAGCACACATAGCTTTCACACTTTGAAGCAGATTACCAGTAATATCATAATTATTCAAGACTTTCCACAGAAGCTTCCTCTAAATCTACAAAGGCAGCAAAAGCTTTGCTACCAACAGCTAGATACTTTTCAATTACCATACATAATGAAAAAATCTGGTTGGTGCAGAGTTTATCAGGCATAACACCACTCTGCACATCCCACACCTTCTCTGATGTATGACCTTGTACAGTAACAATAATGACATTTACAAATACTTTCCTTGATGGCCTCAGCAGGCTAATAATTCTTGCATTCAGTCTGATCACCTTTTCCTTTATGCAAGGGGACAATGATAGCATCCCTCCAATACTGAGGGACAATTCCTAACTCCCAGCACAACTGGCAGATTTCAGTTAACCAGTCAATTACAGAATCACCACCACATTTTAACATCTCATAAGCTATGTACTCAACTCCCAAAGCTCTACCATTTTGAAGCGGTTTTACAGCTTTATGAACCTTGAGATACCTGCGGCACTTCCTGTCTCTCTCTCTCTCTCTCTCTCTCTCTCTCTCTCTCTCTCTGACATCTGACTTAAAATTACCTTTGCTTTTGTGTTATAATAACTCAGAGAAGTATTCAATCCATTTTCCACTTAAATCATTGGACTCCCAGATTGCTTTTCTCATCCTATTCTTTACATAACTTAGAACTTTTATTTCCCCTATTTTTTTTTTTTTTTTACATCTTGTGTACTTCCAGAATGTTTCCCTATCTTTCAAAAAAACAAAACAAAAAACGATTCATGCCTTTCCACCTTATTATTTGTATCTTTTGCCTTACTATGATGAATCAGCTTTGCTGCTTTATGCATTTTACAGCAATATTCGTCCTTGCAACCTCCCAAAATGTATATTCTTCTTTCTCATAACTGTTAGTTTAATCTCAGTGTTCTACCAAGCATAACATTTAATGCACAATCTTTGTTCTTGATACGATATAATTTTATGTAAAACACAAAAATCTTTATTTAAACTACCACAACACTAGAAATACCCCTAACACAAATTGTACATACCTTTGTACTTGTAACCACAAGTTACTTGGCTCACAACACAAACTTTCATGCTTATTGTATTGCAACAGATAACATCAGAGAGCAAGTTTCAAGTGAATCACTACTACTGTTGTGCAGCTAGTATAAAAATGTCATCAATAATAATTTCAGCAAGGAATTTGAATATGTGAGTAAGCACATAAAAGGAGATGTTAAGAAAATATTGAGCCCAGTGTAAATGATAATAGCAAGAGGTAAATTAAAACATCTAACACAAATAGATCAAGTGCATATCGAAATCAAATACACTTTTAGCCCCAATAGTACTAGTGATTATACATGAAAGAATCATACAGAAGGGTAGAAAAGTGTAATGGATTTTGTCCTTTACGATCAGAATCCAAAAAAATTAACTGTTGACATCCATTAAGAGAAAAAATCCATGATCTGATCAGCTTGTTATTTACTAAAATCCCATTGAAACTATGTGCGTAAATTAATATATGTGTGCTATGAGCATATTAATGTGTATAGCAGATAACCTGTACAGCTATCAAAAATTGATGAGTAACCTCAGGGTGTTACTATGAGCTTTCGTTAAAATTACTTCATTTGGGGGAGTGACTTTTAATCGTAACACACCCTGGACGCATACTTGTCAATCACAATAAAAAAGTTTACAGCTATCACACAAGTTGTTGCCCAGTTCTACAACTCCAAACTTTGGGCCCCATAGCACAGTTCCACCACACAGGGAGTAAAGATAAAGTAATAAAACAGAAGATAATTACTTACAGTTTTTGCCCACAATATCTAATACCCACAGTAGCCAAACACTGGCCAGCTATTATGCCTTTTAAGAGCAATGTACACTTTTCATAAGGTGCCAATTTAAAGCACATGTACACCTTCCAGATGAACTTAAAGTGCCAGTTTGCTTGCTTCTCCTTGGCATACACATCAACACTCACATTTAGCAGGGAGCATTTTGAATTGCCCCTCTCTCAGTTGGCCACCTTTCGACACAAATTGAAGAGACAAGGAGGTTAGTTAAGGTAAGGTGCTATGGTTCAAAACAATGGAGGTTTTCTGCTCTATCTTTTCCTTATTTTACCAAGATTATGGGTGTGAAGTTGCAGACTTTTGTCCAGCAAGTATGGCAGGCTCAACCTCTTGATGGGCAGTAAGTACAACATGGGTTCCCACTCCTTTACAATGTTGTGGTGGGATATCTTTTGCACTGCTCCTTTTTACAGTACTTTTCTTTGTGTCTTAATTCTAAACAAGCTTTTATTAAATGTCTTTGTCCTCCTCTTGCCTTGGCTTCTACACAGCGGGCTACAAATTTCAAAGCCATTATCCTCTGGTTTGACACCACTTTCAGGTGACCCATTTTGGTCTACAGTTATGGTACAGCTTATTTTATCTTTTTGTTTTCCACTTTTCTCAAGCACTGCTGGTTCTGAGATTTGTCAGCAAGGCTGAGGCTATCGTGAATTATGACACAGGGTGAAAACATCTCACTCTGCATTTTGCCATTCCACCAAAACTTTGGATCTTTAACCTCAATTACCATTACACACTGTCATATCAGCACCTTTTCCAAAGCTTGTGATTTGGGGTGCATTACAAATTTATCATCATCATCATCATTGTCAACCATTATCAATCCACTGCTGGACGAAGGTCTCCCCAAGTTTCCTCCACAACGGTCTGTCTTGTGCCAGTCTCCTCCATGTCACTCCCGCATATTTACGAATTTCATCCACCCATCTCCCATGTGGTCTTTTTCTGGGTCTTTTCCTGTCCCTTGGAATCCAATCTAAAATTTCGGCTGTCCATCTACGGTCTGTCCTTCTGGCAGTATGTCCAGCCCATTGCCATTTCAGGGATTTAACTCTGATCATGATGTCTTCCACTCTCGTCATTTTTCGGATCCACGAGTTCCTCTTCTTATCTCTCCTGGTTATACCAAGCATGCACCTCTCCATGCTTCTTTGAGTTGTCTGCAGCTTTTGTATGTCTCTTTTAGTTAAGGTCCACGTCTCTGCACCATACGTAAGCACTGGAAGGATGCATTGATCAAACACTTTTCTTTTAAGACATAATGGCATATTGCTCTTGAAAATTATGCTGTTTCTTCCAAAAGCTCTCCAGGCAAGTTTTGTACGCCGATTAATTTCTTCATCAATGTGACCCTCACTTGATATCTGCTGTCCAAGATAAACATACGTATCTGTTATCTCCAGTTTTTCTCCATCAATCGATAAATCTTCATTTCTTGTAAAAGCATTGAACATCACTTTTGTCTTCTGAAAGTTCATTTTTAATCCCACTTCTTTACTCTTGTCAGCAAGTTCCTGGATCATACTCTGCAGCTCTGATGGGGTAGTTGCAAAAATGACTACGTCATCAGCAAAACGAAGGTGGGTTAGATAATCTCCATTAATCTTTATCCCTTTGTTTTCCCAGTTCAGTGATTGAAAGACATTTTCCAATGTGGCATTAAAGAGCTTCGGAGATATGGTGTCACCTTGTCTCACTCCCTTTGCAATTTTTATGTGTGTTGTATTTTCAAACAGCCGAATCTTTGCACTTGCATTTTCATAGATGTTATTAATAATATTAATGTATGCATCTTCAATACCGCAGGATTTCAGAGCCTTGGTAACTGCTGATGGTTTCACCGAATCAAAGGCTTTTTCATAATCGATAAAAGCCATGCACAATGGAAGTTCATATTCCCTCGCTCTTTCAATCAGTTCTCTCAGTACGTGGATATGATCTATTGTGCTGTAGCCACTCCTGAATCCAGCTTGTTCTCTCGGTTGAGCCATGTCCAGTGTTACCTTCAAGCGGTGTGAAAGAACTTTAGTGAAGATTTTATAAACCACTGATAGGAGGCTGATAGGTCTGTAGTTCCTGAGATCCTCAATGTCACCTTTTTTATGTAGCAGGATCATTGCAGCATTGTTCCAATCCTCAGGAATCTTCCCTTCATTAAGGCATCGAGTGAAAATTTGGGCGAGTACTGTTTCAATTTCTCCACTTGCTTCTTGTATGATGTCTATAGTAATTCCATCTTCTCCTGGAGCTTTCCCTCGCTTCATGTTCTTGATTGCATGAGCAACTTCTGCTGGGAGGACTGGAAGAACTCTGGTACCTTTCATGATGTCTGGAGTACATGTATCATCCCTTTCATATAATTTGGAGTAGAAATCTTTCACTCTTGTCAAAATTTCTGCCTCTATTTCTTGTTATAGAACCATCTTCTTTTCTCAGAGCCATAATCTGTTTTCTTCCCTTACTGAGATGTCCCTTTGCTATCTTAAGGCTTTGGTTGTTTTCAATTGCTTTCCTCACTAGCTCACAGTTGAATTTCCTTACGTCTTCAGTGATACTTTTTCGTGCTGTCTTGCATAGCTCTATATATTCCACTTTGGAAGTCACATCTACTTTAGTTGTCCTCATCTCTCTTCTTTTTTGCATCAAAATTTTGGTTTTTCCTGATAATTTGTTCACATGCAACTTGTTCTTAGACCCAGCTAATTTTGTTGCTGTTTCCATTAGAGCTTTGGTTACTTTTCTGTTAACTTCCGAAATATCCACTTCTTCCGATGTTAGGCCTTCTAAAGCAGAGAATCTGTTCTTCAGTTCCAACTTGAAAGTATTATGGTGTTTTTTAAGGTTGGTTATGTCAATACATTTTGTTTGTCTTATGAGCTTGCCACGTTCCAGTTTAGTGTTGAGGTGCATCTTACATCTCACCAATCTATGGTCACTACCTGTGTTGAACTTGTTCAGCACACTGCAGTCTTCGATGACGAATTTTTTGTTACACATAATAAAATCAATTTCACTTGTCGTCCCAATTGGATGTCTCCATGTCCATTTCCTGTGTGGCTTTTTCTTGAAAAAGGAGTTCAAGATGAAAAATCCTTCTGCCTCTGCAAACTCAACGAGAGTATTTCCACGCTGGTTTCTGTTGCCGTGACCGAATTTACCTACTGAAGTTTCATTCTGTTGCCGTTGCCCTATTTTTGCATTGAAATCTCCCATAATTATCTTCAAGTGCTGCTTACCTTTATTATTTAGATGACGAATTTCCTCATAAAATTCTTCAATTTCTTCTTCAGGATGACTTGTTGTGGGTGCATAAGTTTGAATAATCTGAGCCTGGTATCTTCTCGAGAGTTGGATAACGAGTCGTGCAGCTCTGTCAGAGGAACTTTCAACTTCTACCACTTTATCCTTCAGTTTCTTGTTTATTATAAATCCAACACCACTAGTTCTGCCAGTATCTGTCCCACGATAATAGAAGAGATGTCCACTTTTCAGTTCAATGAGATCTTCTCCTTTTCTCCTTACCTCACTTAGCCCGACGATGTCCCACTTGATCCTTTGTAGTTCCTCTTCCAATTCAAGAAGCCTTGAATCAGAAGATAGGGAGCGTCCGTTGTAGGTAGCCAAGGTCAGCATCAAATGGCAGCCTAGTCTGGTCCTCCGGGGATTCTTAGCACCCTCTGCCTTCATGTCGCACTGGCCGCTGCCTTGGCCAGGTACATTCCAGCTGCCGGAGACTGAGGGCCAAGATTTAAGTTGTAGAGTCATTTTGGAGGTGTTTGGCCATAACACACCACGCTGGCCAAGCGGGTTGGTGAGTGTGGGATAGCATTTCCTCTGATCCCGATGGTATAGTTATACCGCTATTGGCGGTCGTCAGAGCCCCTTTAGTGGGAACAGGATGCACCACGAGAAGGCGGGGTTGACATTTGTCAAGGAGAGGCTGTCATGTTACGCGTCACCTGACCTTACAAATTTATAGTTTTGTTTTTAACAAAGAAAATTCCACCAGTGACTCATAAGCAATGGCTGACAACATCTTCACGAGTTCTATTTCTTCTGCTGTGCTTTCCTCCCAGCATTTCTTTAAAACCGTGTAAGTGGTCCAACAGCCTTTAAAACAAATAAGGTGATGAACCCTGCTCCTGTATCCCCCAGACAGTTATCTGTCACCTTTACTTTGACTGCCACTTACCAAAAACTTTTAATTACTTACAAAAATTCACTTAACTATTTACAAGTATTTACATAATCAAACGGTACATAACAATGTCTCAGCTTCCTGACTGTACATAATTAGTTAGCAAATCTTGCAAAAATATTTTTGAATGAAATATATTTTTCCCCTCCTGTTTTGTCTTCTTTATAATAGTGTCAAAGCACAATTTATGAACTGTAAAAAAACTGTGGTTAGTGGAACCCTAGGGTATGTTATTTCTTACTGTGCATTACATTAATTTTTTCCCTTTTATTATATCAAGAAATCCTATTAGAATTACCTGTTTGTAATCACATTCTTAAGTATTTCCTCAATTGATGTTACATTAGTATAACAAATAGGAATTAAGTAGCTGATTCTATGTTTAGTGATTGCTGGTTCAGTTCTTACATTTTTATTGACATTGATAATCTCACATATTTACATTTTCTGGTATAATTAAGTTTTAATAGTTTCCCTATTTCAGATTCATTGAGCTATGACTTAGCTTTGTCTGGACAAGTATTATGATTTGTATATTGTCTATTATGATGGTACTGGTGATGATGGAGTTCATGATTTGCAAGTTGCTTCCATGTACTTGAGAGGAATAGGGTGGAGGTTGAATTGTTCACAAGCTGTGAATGGTTTTAGAAAATGAGGAAGGCTTCTAAGATATCGAGTTTTAAGAATAAGTCAGTCTTGTCACTCAGTTTGATTTCTTAAAACAGAAATCTGGAATTCTATTTGAGGTAGGGTTGGGCTATGAATCACTTCTTTAGTTCACAGATTCATATGTATGCTTTCTGTTCTTTCAACTGGAAACACAAGGCTCTGTAGGTCTAGCCTATATACAGCATACCCCAATACATGCAATTTGGTAAATTCATTACAATTAAAATCATTAACTGAATTTTTGAGTCAAAAAATTCATTGTGTTGATAGGTTTGAAAATTACTTTTAAGCTGAAAGTATTAACAACTTTCTAAATTTTGAAACAAATATTAAGGACAAATGGAACATAAAATTTTTCTCATTGGGAGGGGGTATAGAAATCAGTTTGCAAATTGGCCTTGGTTTCCTAAAATTTTTGAGGTTGGTGCCAATGACTGAGAGGGTGTAACCTCTGTGTGTAGCAGTATTTTTTTTAGAAAATCAAATTCTTTCTTTAAACAGTCATTTTCTGAGCAAATTTGTTTTGCACAATATATGTTGATATAGAAGGCACACATTTTCTGTTACCTTCAATGGTTACATTTAGTTCACAGCTTCATATGTGTACTTTTTTTTTACTTCTTTAGTTCACAGCTTCTTATGTATCATTTCTGTTTTTTCAACTAGAAACACAAGACTGTAGGTCCGGCCTATAAACACATACATGGAGTTTGGTAAAACAGCAGGGCAGATGGAAAGGGTGGTGAGTTTGATGGACATGGGAAACTTAGTCATTACTTTCATACATACTCACTAATATATATGGCAGGAAAAAGAAGACAATGTAAACTTAGTAATGCAATTCTTGCTTGCTCTATCTGATACTGATTACAGATTCATTTTTTTGCTCTTGGTAAATTTGTTACAACTGTAATTAGAACCATTCCTCCACAAGAAACAAATTGTTACTCTTGAAGTATTAATGACACAGGAAATCTGTATCATATAAAGTGTGAGAGTATTTTTCACAATATCAGGACAAAAAAAATAATATTTCTGCAGCTCGGTGTTTATGGGTGCTCCTAAAATTCAATACATTTTAGGTCCAGTTTTATAGCAGAAATGAACAAAAAATTAGCCCCAAGGTTTCACATTAGTATCTTACCTTTTCCAGAATGTAATTCAAAGTGTCAGATAATAAGCCATGTCTCTGATAAAAAGAGACAATTGAAGTGTGAGTGCCATATGTAAGCAAGTAATATAAACACTCCTCTTTATTTTTATCATCAAAATTTGTTTTTTCATGTTTCACCTGAAATGAATAAAACACAAAGTATTTAGTTATGAACAGAAAAGTAATAATAGTACATTTGAAAATTGATAACATGAAGAAAATTGTTATAGTATTTGTCACTTTCATTTCATAGCAACTTATTCCAGCTCATGTAACATTATTCAAAGTTATGAAAAAACAAACAAAGTGGATATCACTAAGCTGTTGTCTTAAATTCAGCAGTTAGCTCCTCAAAGAAAGCTCATGCACCAGATTAAAGTTTAAAACTAATGAAGCCAGATCTTACTTACTGTTGATATATCAAACATCTCCATTTACGGCAAACTAAGCACACAACTCCAGCTTCACTGACATTTATCACATGTCTCACACAAGACCTTTTGCACTTCATACTCATTATCTTTTCCTCATGCAGACATTCCTGAATCTGGTCTTCCTATTACTTCCTGGGTCTTCTTCTATCTTTCTTTCTTGCCACTTGGGCAGAATAAATTCTCTTACTAAGTATCTCACCACTCATTCTTTCAACATCGCCAAAACACTTTAGTATATTTGTCTCCACCTTACTAACAACATTTGGATTCATATTGCACACCTACACATCTTCATTCCTCACATGATCAGACAGTGTCTTGCCACAAACCCCATAAGTAACACATCTCTCTAGCTCACAAATGACTCCTACGTCTCTTCTGCAGTACCCAGGTTTTACTGCTGTACAACACAGTAGGAACAATTACACTTTCATACACAGCCACTCAGGACTTTTGAGAACCAACCATTCTTGTGACATAACTTCTAAAGCAGCTCTTTCAAAGATGAATTCACTTGCCTACTAATTTCACCATCAGGTTTTACTGCTGTACAACACAGAAGGAACAATTACACTTTCATACAGAGCCACTCGAGACTTTTTTGAGAACTAACTATTCTTGTGACATAACTTCTAAAGCAAAATATGAATTTACCTGCCTACTAATTTCACCATCTAATTTATTTTCTCTGTCAGGCATGCTTCCTAAATAAACAAACTTATTTACCTGGTCTATCTCTCTGCCATTTAGACTGATCTCACATTCAGTTTTAACAGTTTCTCACTCAAAAACCATAGCTTTAGTTTTTCCCTTTGTTGAGAAGTAAATACCAAAACTCACTTTCATTTAATTAGGCTTTAATTAACAAAAAAATACAGCTGTCATGTTAACCATATATGTTTCACTTCTCACTCATTCGAACGGAAATCACATAACTAACATACTCACAGCAGATGTACACAACGAGGACTGCTGCCAACTTCTGATACGTTAATATTAAAATACAATACAATGATATCACATTCACCTCTCTCTAAAAATTAGTTACATAGTCAGACAGGTATACAGGATGGCGTCTGGAACGAGTAGGGCGCAGTGCTTCATCAGAGTCCTCAGTAGCAGTCAGTGATAATTCGTTAGCCTCAACTACATTAGTCCCATATTCAAGATTACTAGCAGGTGCTGAGTCAGTAGTTTGAAGGATTTCTTGTCTCTGACAATCATTCACCTCTCTTGGGTGTTCTCCTATAGGAGCAAGATGCTGAGTTGAAACAGTAGCACAATGGTCCTAATATTTTAAGAAACAGCTGGAGGAATTTAATTAAAATTGAGCAAAAAACGGAAAAGTTCAAAAAATGAGATCGCTGGCCAACAAGAGATGGCGCCACAACGCCCAAGAGGAAGCGATAGCCGGGAACAGATGCAGCCCACGAGAACCACCTAATCTGCCTACACGGTCCGTGCTGGTCGGAGCAAAATGTCCCCTAGATGACGGTAACGGAATGTTACCGAAAGTACTTGGGTAAAAAACGTATCGAAATGTAGAGGCAGCAAGGGGAAAAAAATTCATTTTGTGACGAGGCCAATTAAAAAGGAACAGCAACTGAATGAAAAACAACCCCCATGCCGCATCTACACAACGGAAATACGGAAACCAACACGTGCGGTAAGTGTTCAACATGGATTTAACAGTAAGTCCAATAATGCAAAAGTCGTTTCTCGTCCATCAGGGAATCTGACACAGGCATAATCTGGGTTAGATTCTATTAGCTTTACCTCTTCCACAAGAGGGTCATATTTACTAGAGCAAACATTCTTTTTCAACAGAACAGGACCAGATTTAGTTAACCAGGTTGGAATTGAACTCCCATTAGAAAATCTTCTAGTGTGGTTAAACATCCTCTCGTGAGGGGTTGAATTTCTTAACGTGCATAGAAGAGAGCGAACAGAGTGCAGCACATTGTCCAGTACCTTCTCCCCACCGCTCAGTTTTCATGTTATTAGACCTAAGGGCAAGTGTTATAGTCTTCCATATTATCCCATTGTACCTTTCAACTTGTCCGTTCCCTCTAGGATTGAAGGGAGTGGTTCGACTAGCAGCAACACTGTGTGAATTTAAAAATGACTTCAGTTCTTGAGACATAAATGATGCTCCTCTATCAGAATGTATATAAGCAGGTAGCCCAAATACAGAGAACAGGTTTTTAAAAGTCTTATCACAGTGGCTGTCGAAACATCAGTACATGGTAGAGCAAAAGGAAACCTTGAGTATTCGTCCACAATAGTGAGAAGATACTGATTTTGAGACTTCCCTGGTAAAGGACCTTTGAAATCTAAATTTAGTCTCTCAAAAGGAGATGTAGCTTTTATCAGTTTCCCTAGATGTTGGTTAAAATGTGTCTTTAGTTCTGCACAAACTGAGCATGAGTTACTGATCTTTTTTACATCTTCAATAGAATAAGGTAGGGGTTTTGCGCAAACCCGATGACTCCTTCGTGTTATTTCAGGGTGGCAAAGTGCCTTACATCACTAAGATTCGTGGTCGGGTTTATTGCAGCAGTTATTCTCGAGAGAGTATCAGCAGACGCATTCTCAATTACAGGTCTGTAGATTATATCAAACTTGAAACAAGCTAATTCTAGACGCCATCTCCTGATCTTTTCATTTTTTATTTTACTAGAATGACACTGGTCGAACATAAAAGAGACAGAACGTTGATCGGTAATTACTTCAAAATGCCTATCAATTAAGTAATGCCACCAATAACATAACAATTAAACAATGGCATAAGCTTCCTTTTCTATTGAACAGCATCACTTCAGACCTGCTGAGGGTTCTAGAGAGGAAAAAAACGAGTCTTCCTGCTTGGCTCAGAGAACTGACTATAGCAAAATTAGACACATCAGTTTCTACCCGAAAAGGTACTCCATCATCATCATGTATGCTGACGGGGAGGTCACAGGGGCCACTTGACCCCCCCCCGGTACAATTATTTTTCCCTTTATTTTATTTTATTTTATTTTATTTTATTTATTACTTTTTTTACACTCACTGAACTGGACCACAAGGAAAGATGGAGTTTAGGGCGTTTAATTTAATGTCCCAATTTTATTGGAAATTTGGAATTGGAAAATCATAATGTGAAAGCGGAAAACCTAGCAAACCGTAAGGTAGTAGGCCCAAACAAGTTCCGCTCAGGGTGGTGTGTGATGAACTTAAAAGGCTTGGCATGGCCCGGCTCGACACCGTTCATTATTTTGAAAACAGCTACCAATGTACATGATAATACATGACTATTACTAACATACACTTTCTTCAAGAGCAGCATCAATTAATAATAATAATAATAACAACAGTAGTAGTAGTGTTCTAGTGTAGTAAGTAATAGTATTAATCTTTTATTTTCATGAATTACTGTTTTCTACATATTAGCCAAACCTTAATTAATTACACTTGACCCCCTTGAAAAATTTCCTGCAGGCGCCCATGTCCGTCATCTATTGGGGCTAGTGCCGCTTTAGCCACATCATTTTTCAAAGCACAAAATACTGAAGTAGCTTGTTCAGATAGAGAAAAACATTATTTTTTGCACTAAAGGTCGAATCTTTTCAGAGAATCTAGGTATTCATTTACTGTAGTGTGAAAACATATCTAGAGCACGTCGTAAGCAAGCTTCATCTTCAGGTGTAGGTAGATCAAGAAGAGGTCCCAGTCGATTCGAGTCTGGCTTGATAGTTTTGTTAGAGATTGTGTACCCAAGTAAATTCACAGTCCTAAAAGGAAACTGACATTTTCCCTTGTTAAACGTGAGATTAATTTTCTCAACAGTAGCTAGGAACTTTGCCAGATTCCTGTCATGATCATTTTGATTTTTCCCACAAAAAGTAACGTCACCCAGGTATGGAAAAACATTTTCTAGGCTCTCGTCCTGGACAATTCTATCGATCACTCTTTAAAAACATGCCACTCCATTTGTAACTCTGAAGGAAACACGTAGGAATTGGTAGAGCTTTCCACAGGCTTTGAAGGCAGTATATGGCTTCTCAGACTCCAGGATGGGTACTTGGTAATATGCACTTTTCAGATCTATGACACTGTACACCTCATTTGCTGAAACTTTAGCAATTATCTCTTCTATTCTCGGTACAGGGTAAACATCCAACATTGTAAATTTATTCATGGTTTGTGAATAATCTACAACCATCCTAGCCTTGTGATTTTCTCCTCTAACCACAAATGCCTGGGCACGTCACAGATAATTACTAGGCTCAATCACACCTTCATGTAGGAGCTTTTCAATTTCTGTTGCCAGAAACTGACTATCACCTTTTGAGTGTATTCTAGACTTCGTAGCTATAGGCACACAGTTCGAAGTAAGGTTAGCAAACAGAGAGACTGGAGGCACATTTGCAACGGTCAAGCCACAAATCCTGAGTGGAGGCTGTAAACCTAGGAGGACAATTTCCACAGAGGTATGACACTGCAGTACGTCTAGTACAATTATGGCATCAGAGCAAAGATCTCTCATAATTAACATCACTATGTTTTTATAAGTGTGACCCTCAATTTCAATATTAACTCTACAATGGCCTATAACTTCGGTGAATAGTGAAGAGTTGGCCATTGCGACTTTGTCACTATAAGGTAGTACTTGTGTACAACATTTATTTACAAGGGTTTGATCAATAAAACTTAATGAACTTTCTGTGTCTATCAGAGCATTCACCTTGACTTCGTTGATTTTAATTGCTACTGTAAACTTCGAAAGGCAGGTAGGTGTAGCAGCCAAAACTGAGGCAGTTGAGCAAAGGTGACAAGAGTAAATCTAGTAGGTTTTGATCTACAAACTCTCTGAAAGTGTCCTTTCTTCCCACATGTTTGACACGCAACATTTCTGGCAGGGCAGGACGTTCTAGGATGGGGATTTCCTCCACAAAAATAGCACTTCTCTGTTACAGTCAAAGCAGCAGTTGTAGTAATGGATGTACCAGTATTTATCTCAACATAATCATTTATGTAAGCAGCAGCATCTATCAGTCCCGAGTAAGAAGCAGAGTGTTGTTCTGCCATTTCCAAAGCCCTAGCTTGATTGAAAGTTGGTTGGTTGTTTGATTTTTTATGGCGCAAAGGCCATGTTTGGCCAAAGAGCGCCAGACACAAGACAGACAAACAATCAGTATTAAAAACATGCTATGAAGCTTAAAATATGGCTGATCAAATAAAACTGAAGAATGAGAACGATGGAAGGGCTAAAAAAGATAATGAAACAAACAGTATTAAAAACATGATACAATGATTAAAATCTAGCTGATTCAGTAAAACTGAGAAATGAGGATGATGATAAGGCTAAAATCTAGATACGTTTAAAATAGTCAATTTCTTTAAAAAATGAAAACACGGCAACAGTATCACAGTGGTCATTGAGGAGCCGCTGCAGTGTAGCGGCGTCCTCGGTCAACAAATGAGAATGAAAATAGTGAAAACGTACACCACGAAAACGAACACAGCTACACAAAAGATGAATGACAGTGAGTCGGCAATTGCATGTCTCACACATCGGCGCAGTGTCACCACACAGCAAAAAGCGGTGAGTGAAACGACAATGCCCAATGCGGAGAAGCGCAAGCACCATTTCCTCCCTACGGTTCCGACGATATGAAGATTTCTAGACTTCAAGATTAGGTTTAATACGATGCAGTTTATTTTTCACCTGTTGGTCCCACAGACCCTGCCACGTTTGCTTGATATGTTCGCGAAAGATAAAGCGGAAATCCCGGCGATACAGTGGCAAGGGTGTGACGACCAAAGAGGAAGCAGATCTAGTAGCCGCATCAGCACACTCGTTACCTGAGATTCCAACATGTCCAGGAATCCAGCAAAACTGAACCTGAAAACCGGCCTCGAGCAAACGACGAAGCAACCGTCTCACATCCAAGAGAAAAGGATGGTCACGGTAATCCGCAGATGATAAGGACTGCAAGACACTTAAAAAATCCGTATAGACCATAGCACAATGATGAGAACTCGACTGAACATGGAGAAGGGCGAGATACACAGCATGCATCTCCGCCGAAAACACCGTGGCCTCAGCTGGGATCCGCGCTACTGAAACGTCATCAACACAGACAGCCGCGGATCCAACAACTCCATGCATCTTGGAG
Source organism: Macrothele yani (assembly GCA_039090855.1). Lineage (NCBI taxonomy): Eukaryota > Metazoa > Arthropoda > Arachnida > Araneae > Macrothelidae > Macrothele > Macrothele yani. The sequence continues at coordinate 84,293,408 of CM077012.1, forward strand.
CCATCAGTAAAAATAGGAGTGTAGTCAGAATTGAGGTCATGGTGCTCAGCGAAGAGCTGCTGGTACACTTACGCAGGGGTTGAGGATTTATTGAAAGATGTAAAGGTGGTATCAGCCATGACACCAAGTGGGTGCTATGGAGGATCCCCAAAGCCCCTGGTCTCTCCAACAAGTGACAAGTCTAGCCCTACATCACGGGCTACGCCCGCCATACGAAGACCGAAGGTTGAAATGCACGAGGGCCGGTTCCCGAATAAACAAACATGCTGGAGATGAAAAACTGCATCGTATAAAGGATGGTCTGGAAGAGATCTAAGTTTCAGGTAGAATTGAATAGACAGCTGCAGATAGCGTAATTCAAGCGATGGTTTGTTCGCGTCAGCGTAAAGGCTGGGAATCGGAGATGTTCGAAATGCTCCTGAACAAAGACGCAGTGCTTGATGGTGAATAGTGTCCAAAGGCCGGAGAACGGAAGAACGGAACGACGAGCAGAGCCATACACGATACAACCATAATCCAGTTTCGACCGTATTAAGGAATGATAAATGCGAATTAAAGACATCCTGTCTGCGCCCCACGAGACTCTCGAAAGGATCTTAAGAATAGATAGAGCCCGCAGACAGGAAATCTTGAGCCGCCAAATGTGCGCACGGAACGTAAGCGCCCGGTCGACGGTCAGTCCAAGGAACTTGGTCTCCGGCAAAACTGGTATGGCTGCACGGTCTAAATGCAGCTCTGGGTCAGGATGGAGGCCACGCCTCCGGCAGATATGGACACACGCTGTCTTGTCGGGAGAAAGAACGAAACCATTGCTATTCGCCGCTTTAAAGATCTGATTAATTGCAGACTGCAACTGCCTTTCAATAAAATGCATGCTTGATTTCGAGCAGAAAATGTGCAAGTCATCAACATAAACAGTAGCCGAAACCACAGGAGGAAGATTTGTGAAGAGACAATTAATGCGAAGGATAAACAATGTGACAGATAAAATGCAACCTTGAGGAACACCTTGTTCTTGATGGAACGGTGCAGAGAGCGTCATACCCAGGCGCACCTGGAACACCCGACTGCGAAGAAAATTAATGATGAAAGTCGGAAGATTTCCTTGCAATCCGCATGTGTGGAGGTCACGGATAATACCATGCCACCACGCTCAATCATAGGCTTTTTCAATATCAAAGAAAACAGACACCAGGTGCTGCCTACGCACGAACGCCTCGCGCACAGATGTCTCAAGGTGCAGGAGATGATCGTGAGGTGAACGATGACGGCGAAAGCCGCTTTGTGATGGTGAAAGTACTTGATGATATTCTAAAAAATGAATTAACCGGGAATTTACCATGCGCTCAAGAACTTTACACAGACAGCTAGTGAGAGCAATTGGACGATAACTAGAGGGAGACTTGGGATCCTTGCCAGGTTTGGGAAAAGGCAGAACAAAAGCTTTTCGCCAAGATTCCGGGAAACTGTGCTCCGACCAAATACGATTGTACAGGATTAAAAGATTCTCGAGAGACGACTGCGAGAGATGCCGGAGCATGTCTTAGTGGATGCCATCGGGACCGACAGATGTAGCGCCGGACCGATGCAGAGCCACCCTGAGTTCAACCATGCTGAAGGGGGAGTTATAACTTGTGTCATTAAAAGGCGCAAAGGAGATTCTCTGGTGTTCCGCAGTGGATTTAATCCTCAGAAAGGAGGAAGGATACAAAAGGTCACTCGACAAGGAGGCAAACGCCTCCCCCAAACAATCAGCAATCTCCCGACTTCAGCAGCATATGTGCAGCCGTTACTCTCAAGAATTGAGATCTGGTGAGAGCTCTAGTTACCCCGGATCTTACGAATCTTGTACCACACACTTTTCGAACTGGCACGTGAAGTGAGAGAGGAAACATACTGGATCCAAGACTCCCTCTGGCTACGTGGACGCACCAACCGAGCACAGGATTTTGCTCGTTTGAATGTAACGAGATTAGCATCGGTTGGGTAACGCCGAAACGTAGACCAGGCCTTATGTTGAGCTCTCCTAGCCGCTGCGCATTCAGGGGTCCACCAAGGCTTCGGACTTCTGGAGAGTGTTGTAGATGTTTTTGGTATAGAAAGATCAGCTGCCTGAAGAATACAATTTGTGACTTCAAGAACCGCTGCGTCGATTGACTCTTGGGTCACCATTGTAGAAGATATCAATGCTGACGGTGTGAAGACCTCCCATCTCGCTCGCTCCATCCTCCACCGAGGAGGGCGGGAGGCAGAATATGGCATGTTCGCATGATGCGAGAGCAAAATCGGAAAATGGTCGCTCCCGTGGAGGTCATAACACCGTCCACGACCAATCAGCAATAATCGATGGTGATCCCAAGGTCAAATCGATCGCACTGAAGGATCTTGTCGGCTCATGAAAGTACGTGTCAGCACTGGTGTTAAAAAGGCACAGAGAGGCCGAGGACAGAAGAGACTCTATGCGACGACCTGTCGTGCTAATGCTGACACTACCCCACAAATGATGATGGTCATTAAAGTCACCCAAAAGAAGAAAGGGTGAAGGCAGCTGATCAACCAATCTCTCCAGAACAGAGACGCTCACGTTCTCGTCTGGCGGCAGATAGACACTGCAAACAGTAAGAGGCCCAGGGACAGATATACGCACCGCCACGGCCTGCAAAGTTGTGGATATCACAACGGAAGACACCGGAACACTGTGAGGGACAAGAATAGCGACTCCCCCACAGGCGATGTCTCCCGATGCATTATCTGTCCGATACGCACTGTAGCCTCGAACTGAAAGCAGGTCTGATGGTTTAAGCTTCGTCTCCTGTAGACAAAGGCACACCGGAGAGTAAAATGAAAGCAGATGTTTCACTTCATCAAAACTTGTCCGAAAACCTCGACAGTTCCACTGAATGATTGAAGCCATGGTTGAAATGAAAATGAAAATGATCAAACGAAGTCCGGCTCCATCACCCCTGATGGGGGTTCCCCCAGATCTGGAGGCGTGTGACCAGGGTCCAAGATGGAAGCATGCTTTGTCCCAAGTATCTTAACGGGAGGCGCACGATGTTGAGTCGTTTGCTGAGGTTTTGGAGGAGAAGAAATGCTTTTCTTATCCTGAGCTTTGGTTTTTTTGTTAGAAGAAGTAGCCTGAGTTCCCTTGTTGGTGGTGGGATGAGTATGCTTCGGCGAAGTGGTGGGTGGCGCTTTCAGTCCCCTAGCTCAAGACTGGAGTGCCTCCAGTCCGGCTGCGATGATTTCGTTTACTTTGTATGGACATTTAGGGGGATCTGAATGTTGGTCTGAATGGCAACCATAGATTTGGCAACCACCACTGAAGCGTATGATCGCCAATCAGATGTAACAGGAACTACTCTTCTTCTGGCCTCAGGATAGGAAATATTTTCCACCGTTTTGAGCCTTTGGATTTCCTTCTCCTCCTTCCACTTGGGACAATCTTTGGCTGATGCTGCGTGTGAACCTTTACAGTTCACACAAAACTCAGCCTCGGCCACACATTCTGACAAAAGATGTTCTGTGGCACCACAGCGCCCACACCTAGGATTGCTCCTGCACGACTGCTGAGAATGGCTGTAAGACTGGCACCTAAAACATCTTAAAGAGTTAGGGATGTATGGGCGTACCTCTAAGTGAAGATACCCTGCCTTGATGGACGTAGGCAGGGAAGGACTGTCGAAAGTTAAAATTATGTTGCGGGATGGGACGGACTGCCCATTCCGCCTGAAGAGGATACGCGCACACCCGTAACGTGTGGACTCCTCAGTTCTTCAAGTAGTTCTTCCTCAGTACCCTCAACGAGGTCCTGAGAGGAGACATCACCTTCAGATGAATTTAGGTATCCATGAGGTGTTATTTTGACCGGAGTCTCAAACAGAGTGGTAGTGTTTAGAAGTGTAGAACTGTAGGCCACAGTGGGCATCTCTACAAGAAGATCTCCAGACTGCAGTTTCATTACGCTCTTAGGAGAGCTTGCTATAGATTGAAGCGCTTTGTTAATCCTAAATGGACTTTTAGCACTCAAAGGCTTTGAAGGGTCCAATGAGTGCACAAAAAAAAAACAACAACGAGCGTTACAAGAATCAGGCACATGCTTTTTGGCGGAAGGGGATGAGCCTTCCTCATTACCTCTTTTGCTTTTCGGTTCGTGGGAAACTTTATTTTCATCTATGGAATAAATTAATAATTCGTCCGCCGCCTTCCCAACCTACAATCGAGCCCAACGAGGGAGAGCCGGAGGTCCGCAAGCCCAAGTGGACGCAGGACACGGCTCTAGGGATAGCAAGCGGATATAGCAAGTTGATAGGGCAGACATGCGCTCGGCGTGCACCCAGGCTTTTCCATGCCTGGGGAACACCCCTTTGGCATGCCCACCTGTCCCCAGACTCACCCTGTCGTGCGAAACGACAAGCTGTTAGAGGTCTGGGCTCCACTCAGCCACAGACCTCATTGACTAGGAGTGGGTTAGTTCCTAGCCGCCCATTTAGGGTGAAGCAGGGGGCAAAGAGGAGTGTTGGCATCTGGAGACACTACAACCCGGCCCCCAGAAACCTCAGCCTCCCCTTTTCCACCTTACGGGTCACCGCACACGGCAAACGTGCAGGTAGGTCTAGCTAACCAGCTCGGAAAAACAAAAGGAACATAAAATGGAGAAGACAGGAAAGAAAAAGATAAACTCAAATCCAGAGCTGGTGCATAATCACAACCTCAGCAACCTACAACTGAGGCGGGAGCGTGTCACGTGAAAAAACAAAAAAACATTAAAAAAAATGTGAAAATTCACATGTAGTACTTGTCGGCTCGGGCCGTGGGGACGCCATCCCTCAGCAGCTGGATGAACAGCTGACCCTTCGGTAACATAATCGTACAAGACGAAAAAGTAAGATGTTCCATCACAAGGTCAGCTCGGGCCGTGGGGGCGCCGCTCCCCAAATAACTGGAAAACCAGTTATTCCCATGCGGGGCTTGATTGAAAGCATGTCTAGAGAGAGAAATGTGTTTTCTACAAGTAGTTGACGTATGCGAGTGCATTTCAATCCACTAATGAAGGCATCTCTAATGTATTCATTCTTATTTTGCTCAGCTGAGACACTTTTAAAGTTGCAATCTTTACTCATTTGTTTTAAGACCTGAAGATACCGATCTATAGACTCTTCGGCTATTTGATGTCGTCTTGCCAAACTATGTCGGGCATAGATTTCATCCTTAGGCCTAACATATAAAGATTCCAAAATAGCTATAGCATCAGTAAAAGTTCTAGATTCACTGATATACTGAAATACATTAGGAGGGCCATAATTAGTTAATAGTTGCATTTTACTATTTTCAGATACTCCATCATTGTAGCCTACAAAGTCTTCGAATGTTTGCTTCCAATGCACCCACTGCCTGTCAGAAGATGTGGCAGATGGTTCCACATCAAATCTCTCAGGTCGTAAATACTTGTCCATGATTATTTATTTTTTGTTAATTAAATTGTTGAGAAGTAAATACCAAAACTCACCATAATTTAATCAGGCTTTAATTAACAAAAAAATACAACTGTCGTATTAATCATATATGTTTCACTTCTTGCTCATTCGAACAAAAATTACACAACTAACATACTCACAGCGGATGTAAACAATGAGGACTGCTACCAACTTCTGATATGTTAATATTAAAATACAATACAATAATATCACACCCTTATTAAAACTCAGTTTGAATTTCATACAAACTATTCCTGGACAACATATTCTGTAACTCACTTTTGCTCTCTGCCAGCAGGATTGTGTCTCATCAGCGTACAGCATTCTTCAACATGGATAGTACTACGACATAAACCATCTTGTCTATTTTGGAATCGTGCATGCACACATCCATAAATATATTAAATAGCCATGGTGACATTACACAACCTTGTCTGACTACTGAACTAATAGGAAACCATTTTGATAAAACTCCATTCATTTGTATACATACTCTACTGCCAGAATACATACCTTTCACACGATTAAGCAGAATTCCATTTATACCATACTTCAGGGCTGCAACTCAGTACAAACAGTAAAAAAGTTGAAAAAGTAACCAAACTTATTAAAAAACTAACCTACTCTATTATGAAAAAGTAACCAAAAAGTGACACTTTTCATGCTTTTAAATGTCTAAAAACTAATTTAACTAGGGATATGACAAAATGAAGTGCAATGAGTCAACTGACCAATTTATTTGTTTATGCATATGATGGTCACAATATTATAGTAATAAAATAACAATATATATATATATATAGGGATGTAAGGTCAGGTGATGCGTAACATCACAGCCTCTCCTTGACAAATGTCAACCCCGCCTTCTCGTGGTACATCCTGTTCCCACTAAAGGGGCTCTGACGACCGCCAATAGCGGTATAACTATACCATCGGGATTAGAGGAAATTCTATCCCACACTCACCAACCCGCTTGGCCAGCGTGGTGAGTTATGGCCAAACCCCTCCAAAATGATTCCACAACTTAAATCTTGGCCCTCAGTCTCCGGCAGCTGGAATGTACCTGGCCAAGGCAGCGGCCAGTGCGACATGAAGGCAGAGGGTGCTAAGAATCCCCGGAGGACCGGACTAGGCTGCCATCTGATGCTGACCTTGGCTACGTACAACGGACGCTCCCTATCTTCTGATTCAAGGCTTCTTGAATTGGAAGAGGAACTACAAAGGATCAAGTGGGACATCGTGGGGCTAAGTGAGGTAAGGAGAAAAGGAGAAGATCTCATCGAACTGAAAAGTGGACATCTCTTCTACTATCGTGGGACAGATACTGGCAGAACTAGTGGTGTTGGATTTATAATAAACAAGAAACTGAAGGATAAAGTTGTAGAAGTTGAAAGTTCCTCTGACAGAGCTGCACGACTCGTTATCCAACTCTCGAGAAGATACCAGGCTCAGATTATTCAAACTTATGCACCCACCACAAGTCATCCTGAAGAAGAAATTGAAGAATTTTATGAGGAAATTTGTCATCTAAATAATAAAGGTAAGCAGCACTTGAAAATAATTATGGGAGATTTCAATGCAAAAATAGGGCAACGGCAACAGAATGAAACTTCAGTAGGTAAATTCGGTCACGGCAACAGAAACAAGCGTGGAAATACTCTTGTTGAGTTTGCAGAGGCAGAAGGGTTTTTCATCTTGAACTCCTTCTTCAAGAAAAAGCCACACAGGAAATGGACATGGAGACATCCAAATGGGACGACAAGTGAAATTGATTTTATTATGTGTAACAAAAAATTCGTCATAAAAGACTGCAGTGTGCTAAACAAGTTCCACACAGGTAGTGACCATAGATTGGTGAGATGTAAGATGCACCTCAACACCAAACTTGAACGTGGCAAGCTCATAAGACAAACAAAATGTATTGACATAACCAACCTTAAAAAACACCATAATACCTTCAAGTTGGAACTGAAGAACAGGTTCTCTGCTTTAGAAGGCCTAACATCGGAAGAAGTGGACATCTCTGAAGTTAACAGAAAAGTAACCAAAGCTCTAATGGAAACAGCAACAAAATTAGCTGGGTCTAAGAACAAGTTGCATGTAAACAAATTATCAGGAAAAACGAAAATGTTGATGCAAAAAAGAAGAGAGATGAGGACAACTAAAGAAGATGTGACTTCCAAAGTGGAATATATAGAGCTATGCAAGACAGTAAGAAAAAGTATCACTGAAGACGTAAGAAAATTCAACTGTGAACTAGTGAGGAAAGCAATTGAAAACAACCAAAGCCTAAAGATAGCAAAGGGACATCTCAGTAAGGGAAGAAAACAGATTATGGCACTGAGAAAAGAAGATGGTTCTGTAACAAGAAATAGAGGCGAAATTTTGACAAGAGTGAAAGATTTCTACTCCAAATTATATGAAAGGGATGATACACGCACTCCAGACATCATGAAAGATACCAGTACCAGAGTTCCTCCAGTCCTTCCAGCAGAAGTTGCACATGCAATCAAGAACATGAAGCGGGGAAAAGCTCCAGGAGAAGATGGAATTACTGTAGACATCATACAAGAAGCAAGTGGAGAAATTGAAACAGTACTCGCCCAAATTTTCACTCGATGCCTTAATGAAGGAAAGATTCCTGAGGATTGGAACACCGCTACAATGATCCTGCTACATAAGAAAGGTGACATTGAGGATCTCGGAAACTACAGACCTATCAGCCTACTATCAGTAGTTTATAAAATCTTCACTAAAGTTCTTTCACACCGCTTGAAGGTAACACTGGACATGGCTCAACCGAGAGAACAAGCAGGATTCAGGAGTGGCTACAGCACAATAGATCATATCCACGTACTGAGAGAACTAATTGAAAGAGCGAGGGAATATGAACTTCCATTGTGCATGGCTTTTATCGATTATGAAAAAGCCTTTGATTCGGTGAAACCATCAGCAGTTACAATGGCTCTGAAAACCTGCGGTATTGAAGATGCATACATTAATATTATTAATAACATCTATGAAAATGCAAGTGCAAAGATTCGGCTGTTTGAAAATACAACACACATAAAAATTGGAAAGGGAGTGAGACAAGGTGACACCATATCTCCGAAGCTCTTTAATGCCACATTGGAGGGTGTTTTTCAGTCGCTGAGCTGGGAAAACAAAGGGATAAAGATTAATGGAGATTATCTAACAAACCTTCGTTTTGCTGATGACATAGTCATTTTTGCAACTACCCATCAGAGCTGCAGAGTATGATCCAGGAACTTGCTGACAAGAGTAAAGAAGTGGGATTAAAAATGAACTTTCAGAAGACAAAAGTGATGTTCAATGCTTTTACAAGAAATGAAGATTTATTGATTGATGGAGAAAAGCTGGAGATAACAGACACGTACGTTTATCTTGGACAGCAGATATCAAGTGAGGGTCACATTGATGAAGAAATTAATCGGCGTACAAAACTTGCCTGGAGAGCTTTTGGAAGAAACAGCATAATTTTCAAGAGCAATATGCCATTATGTCTTAAAAGAAAAGTGTTTGATCAATGCATCCTTCCAGTGCTTACGTATGGTGCAGAGACGTGGACCTTAACTAAAAGAGATATACAAAGACTGCAGACAACTCAAAGAAGCATGGAGAGGTGCATGCTTCGTGTAACCAGGAGAGATAAGAAGAGGAACTCGTGGATCCGAAAAATGACAAGAGTGGAAGACATCATGATCAGAGTTAAATCCCTGAAATGGCAATGGGCTGGACATACTGCCAGAAGGACAGATCATCGATGGACAGCCGAAATTTTAGATTGGATTCCAAGGGACAGGAAAAGACCCAGAAGAAGACCACATGGGAGATGGGTGGATGGAATTCGAAAGTATGCAGGGGTGACATGGAGGAGACTGGCACAAGACAGACCGTTGTGGAGGAAACTTGGGGAGACCTTCGTCCAGCAGTGGATTGATAATGGTTGACAATGATGATGATGATGATGATGATATATATATATATATATATATATATTATTAATGGCCTACTCATCACCCCTTATAGCCATCTGATCCACCCACTTTATTTTTATTTTATTTTTTAAACTACTTTATACTTATATATGAATAGGAAAAGTAATTCATTATAAAAATAATGTGGCAAACATGTGACAAATGCAGTTTGTTTACTGAGAAAAATACACTAAAATAATTTATTTCTTATGGAAAAAGTTGGCAATAATTATGTAAATTATTTTGCATAAGTTCTGCTTTGTTATACTTTAGCTTTTCCTTAATAATAACACATGAATAGGAAAAAGTAATATAATTACAAAAATAATGGAATGAACGTCATTAGTGACAAATGTAGTTTATTATTTAATTAGCAAAAATATACTAATACTTATTTTTTCTGGAAAATGCTGGTAATAAGATGTGTCTTCGTCTTATCTAAATTATTCTACATAAGTTCTGCCTTTTTACAAATCAGCTTTCCCTCTTCTTTTACAACTTTTATTCCTTCAAGCATTGCTTAAGCAACTTTTGCTTCCCCAAGATAATTTCTGTACAAATGTAATCATTGCCACAAATGTGGCGATGATTATATTTGGATGGCCCATTTGTGCCAACAATTACATTTGTATTGCCTTCCATGTATTTGCGAAGAATTATTTCTTCTGGGAAATCCGTTTCCCATTTATGTATGATGATTTCTGTCCAAAACTTTCTTTAACTTCGACTGCACTTCTTCACAAAACTTTTCACTGGTTGTTCTTTTTTTCACTATGATCTTTTTTAATTCTCTTCAAATCTTCTTCTAGTTTGTCAATACCTTGTTTTCTCTTTTAAATTTCTAATTCACTTTCGTCTACCATCTTGGCATTCTTCTTTTCTTCTTCCTTCTTCAAGTTCAACTCCTACTCCATTTTTTAATTTTCTAGATGTGTCATGTGGGAAGAGTGGGTAGATCTTGACAAAAATCAGTACTTCCCTGGTGATTGGGACTAATTCTGGTTTGTTTCTGTAGTTTTTTTAAAGCATATTGAACATTAATTTGTGCATTTAACATATGCACTGACATGGATGCTTTGTCATCAGTCAAAATTCTACCCGATTGAGAGAAACCTCTCTCAACATCTCCACTCCCATGGGACAGAGTCAAACATATCTTTATTACTTCTGCAACATTTGGATACTTCAACATGCCACAAAGAAGTTTGAGATTAATGTATGGTTTTCAGTACTCATCAATTGGAGATTTTTCATTTGCTTCAACTTTTTATAACTGTAGCCTTTTCCACTCATCTTGGAGGATGTCAGTGGAAATATCTATGGAAAGAACCTTAGCAACCTTTACAACATCCATAATGCTGCGATTTGAATTTTTCTCCATAGGCTGCAGGAAATGCACATGTTTAAGAAAAGATGCAGAAGTAGATACAGATAGTGATGTTTTTTGTAGATGTTTATGACTGGCAATACAATGTTGCTATACACTTCTTAGAAACAGAATTACTTCTTTCTATGGCAAGTCTTTCATGTAAGCTTCCACTTTGCTGTTAGTTACTATGACTTTTAATGGAAGAAGGTTGCCTGACTAAAAGATTTGTTTCTGACCCCATGAAGTATTCAGTTTTCTTTAATACATCAGCCTTACAGACCTTACCAATAAGAGAGCAGCAGAGTTTTTTTCAGTTCATCATACAAATATGGATGAGCGGTTCTTGCTTCTGAAACCTTTTAGTGAATCCTGTAAATAAATCAGCACTTGAGAAGACAAAAGTCAGTTCAGCTTTGTATGTTTTTTTTTTCAGGAATGAGCTGATAACTTTGTACTTTCTAGTTGATATTAAGGCTGCACATTTTTTTGGGATAAAACTCAAGAAATATTTCTCTAGAGCAGGACTTTGTGTTTAAGCAGGCATTCACAAGCATCTTTCAATGTCAGCCACCTTGATGGCACACACTTCAATGATTTCTTCCTTGGCACATTCATTTCTTGCTGTACTTCAGGCTAATCTTCCCATTTACTTGGAAAACCATCAAAGAAATGGAAAACTGCAATAGCAATGTCTGAACATTCCTCTCCTAATTCATTAAGACCCTTCACAAAAGCATTATGAACCACATGTATGTTGCATGTGCCAATGTTAATGAGGTCACTACCTCTAACATGCAACACTTCTTCAACCCTTTAAGTGGACAATGTATCAGAAACAAACGATGCCACACATTTTTTGCACTCCCAAAGAAAAATGTTCACATAGTGGCTGGGCTTTAGGAAAGCTATGGCAAAACAATTCCTTTCATCCTCTCATCTCAACAGTACTGACCATAAACCTGTCTTCCAATCATCACCAGTGTTCACCATAACCCTGGTGATACATGCTCTCTTCTAGTCTGTTGTTCTATGCTGCTCCATGATCCAAGGCATGATGGGGAAGGGAAAGTATCTCTGACAGGAACATCATGCCACTGGGTTGAAACAAGTGACCCAAACATCTTCTGTCTCCTTTCTTAGGATCATAGCCATTATTACAGCCTTCATAGCATGTAATCAGTCTTAAAGAATTAGTGTCAATCATCCCCATAAATGACCACTTTGAATAAGAAAGCTAACAGGAAAATAGAATTTTCTGATGCGCAGGTTCACACCAGACTGTGTTCGGCCCACTAATTAGACAGCAAACATGTTCGTTTGACTGATTTCAGCCTATTTAGCTAACTCTGAGTTAACTCGTTCCAGCCGGTTAAAGGGTTAACTAGTCTCTGCACTTCTATATTGACGCTGGGTCCATCGCTTTCAAACAACGACATGTGATTTAAGGACAAATCTGATTTTTCTAAGGCCAGCAGTATATGATTTGATAGTTCTTCTGCAGTTGCATGGCCTAAGAAGAAAGATTCAAAGTGCATAGCCTGTATTTCCCTTATTTTTAGACCAATACCTTATCAGTATTTGAAGTTATTTTTTCATTTTCTGCATTTGTTGTCTCATTAAATTAAATACTGTAATACGCACCCTGAGCATCTTTCATCATTTGGTCATGAAAATAAGGACGTAATGCTTCAGTAATAAGACAACTTAGTTTAGTTTTCGACAAGGAAAACCCATCAGGTACACTCTGTGGAAACATGGACTGAAATATATCACTTATTCTATCACACGAAGCAGCAGAATAATTGCTAACAACAGTTTTCAGGGCCCATATTAATTCTGCTCTAGTTGCACTGTCTTTTGAACTGTATAAATGCACTGCACCTGTAGTACTGACTGGCTCTGATACAGATAAAGATGATCCAGATTGATGGTAATTATGTGCTGCAGCTGAAGAGGAGACATCTTTGTTGAAACATTATTTTTATGTTTCACAGACTGTGCATGCTGAGTCACAGACTGAAAAACTTTAGTCACTCTAAAGTTGCACTCACAAACAACACAATATCTTTCATCTTCAGAGTTTCCCTTTTTTAACCACTCAGACATTTTCACACCAAGACAGTCTGTTTTTGACAGCCATGAAGCCTGAAACTTGCACTTTCCCATATTTATTTCCTGCACTCAGAATCTGAAAAAAAAAAAAATAAAAATAAAAAATTAAAGCCTCAGTACAGAGTTCTAGATAAGAGAGAGAGAGAGAGAGAACAGAAAAACATTTATAGTTGAATTTAGCATGTAATTAACTTTTACATCTTTCTGTTTAATTGGGAAGTTTAAATCTTCAGATAAAATAAAATGTATATCCTTAAGGATAGATATATTTGTTTTATAGATAGAGATATTTGTTATTATAGGGCTTATTTAAATTTCACTGATTGAACTCATCATCAGAGTTCAATCAGTGAAATTTAAATAAGCCCTATAATTAATTCAATTAGAACAAAAATAATTACCTTAGGCACACAGGTGATTGTTCCAGGTGCACTACATAGTAGTTGATGTCTCTTGCTGTTTATTCCTGAAAAAGTAACTTAAAGTAACTTTGAATTAAAAAAGTAACCAAATAGTGACTTTAAAACAAAAAGTAACCAAGTGGCAGCCCTAAAATTTATTTAACACTTTCTACAGATATATTCTGTTTACTCAGTCATAAGCTTTCTCTAAATCTATGAAGTCAGCAAAAACTTTCTTAACAACAGACATACATTACAATGACCATACATAATGAAAAAAATTGTTTGGTGCAACCCTTACCAGGCATAAACCACTCTACATCCCACAATTTCTCTAATGTATATGACCTGGTACCTTAACAATAATGACTTTTCCGAACACTTTTCCTAATGCACTCAAAAGGCTAATAACTCTTGCATTCAGTCTGATCACCTTTTCCTTTATACAAGGGAACAACGATAGCATCCCTCCAATCCTGAGGGACAATGCCTAACTCACAGCACAACTGTCAAATTTCTGTTAACCAGTCAATTATAGTCACTAGCATATTTTAACATCTCACCAGTTATATTATTTGCATCTTCATAGGCAATAAGCACCAAAAAATGCACTATTCACGTGCAAGTCATTAATGACTTAACAATCAGAAAGGCCAAACACTTACCTAAAAGTTCTTGGCTTCATTCCTGTTATACACTTCGTGCATGTGAACAAGAACATTTTGTTATGCAGCTGGCCTTTTAAGGTTGAAACTTTCATCATATCTGCTCACAGGTTGTTGTTGTTGTTACTATAATTCCTCAGGTCATAAAACATTCATATTTTCATTCACAGGACCGTAAAAACCGCTGAATTCTGACTGCTGTTTGACATGTGTGATAGCTCGTCAACACTAGACGCATAATTACGTGAGTGTTGTCGACTTTCATTACGCCCCCTTTTTTTTATTGTATTTTTCTCCCTCCCTCACTCCTCTCTCGGCCACTTGCCCTTAAAATTCACAATTCCAAAAAACAGAACTCAATTTTAAAACACATACCCATACACCTAATAAATACTCACATACATCACACCCATATTCAATTCAATACCTATTTCACCTCATACAATCTACATACCTTGTACTAACACATTTACGTACAATATATACAACACATTCATACACTCATTAAAAACCACTATCTACATAATTACACTATTTACATTTTACGGCAGTCAGATCACTGTCAACTGTGATTTACGTAGCATTCCATTTGCCTCATACATCGTGAATGCCCTGTAGCAAACCCTAACCTCATTCGGCCAGTCACAAACAATCCCCAAGCGCTTTCTAGTTATGCTATTTACTCTCAAAGCCCTGCCATTTTGAAAAGATTTTAGAACTTTACAAGCCTCTTCCCTTGAAATTCCTGCTGTGCTTCATTCTCTGACTGTGGCATCATCTGATGCCCCAGAATCACCTTTGCTTTCATGTTCTAATAATTCACAGAAGTATTCACCCCATCTTCCACTCAACTCATTAGACTCCCATATAATTTCTCTGATTTTATTTTTCACACAGCTTAAAACTTTATTTCCCTTATTTTTCCTATTTCTTGTGTACATATTATGTATGTGCATTACCTTATTTCAGTTAGCACACACTAAGCGGTATTGGTAATGGTTTATGTTTACTTTCTGTGTATCCATCTATTCTGAGCTACTGCAAAGCACCAAAAGGTGCATTTTTTATTTTTTTATTATTACCAGGTAAGTCATAAGTTCATAGCATTTTGGGGCACAATGTTAATTCTGGTACTACATGTTGGCCACATATGGCTATGCAACAAAATACAGTCCATCAGAGTCTATGGTCCTTTGCCAATGTTCAGCCAAAAAGATACAATGTTGTTGTGCTACAACCTTGCATCTCTGGCTGAACATTGGCGAAGGACCAACATACCAGGCGGCTGGCTGGGATGCAAAAACTCAGTGATGCCATCTTTCACAGCCTCCAAGGAATGGAATTGCCTGCTGACCAAGAAGTGTGCCATGGAATAAAACAGGTGAAAATCTGAAAGGGCAAGATCCAGGCTATAGGCCGGGTGTGGTAGGATTCCGATGCCATCCAAAGCCTGAATTTTCTGGTAAACAATCCATGACCTATGACATGGGACATTGTCGAATTGCAGGAGGACCTTCTTCCGGTTCACTATTGCGGGTAGCGCTGGCGTAAAACATTGTGTATACATGTTGCAGCTGGTCGGCATACAGGTTCTCATCGACAGCCCGACCACATAGCACAAGCTCCCAGTGGACAGGACCCTTGAAATTCCACCATACACACAACATTGTCTTCACTTAATAATCTAAAGCAACTTATGGGAATTTTACTAGGAAATTTTTTCATTAATAGCAAATTTTCGGAGAAAACTCTTCTCCTTCTTCAGGCTGTCTTGTTGTTGTCACTTTTTACTTGTCACTATCACGGTTACGGTTAACCTTGACGGTTTAGGTTATTTTTCAACAAATCCTGCCAGATGTTAGGCAGGGAAAATCCTTTGTAGTCATTGATGATGGAATTTTGATTTTTCTCAATCTCTATTCCTTCTTTCAGTTTTCTTTTTTGGAAATTGCTTTGGAAACTGATTACTTTAAGGGAATTCCAATCCATGCTGTGCCCAGTTTCTCTAACATGCCTACCTAATCCAGTCTTGTTGGAGCAATTTTTTTTATAGCTGCTTTATGCTCAGCTATACGAGTTTCTAGTCTGCGACCTGTTTTACCTATGTAAGATAGTACACAACTACAATTTACTTCATAAACTACTCCTTGCATTTTTAAAATATCTTCTTCTCTTTGAACTATTTTAGGGAAAAATTTTTTAACTTTGTTCTCTAAACTTGGAGCTAGCCTAATATTGTATTTTTTACTAATTCTCTTTAAAGCCTCAAATAAACCTTTGTGATAAGAAATTTTTCTAGTGAATTTTACTTGTTGCTTTTGTGGGTTCTTCGTACCATTAAAATTCAGAAGCTTCTCAATTTCTTCTTTAGGATAGTTATTCTCTGCAAGTATGACTTTAAGCTCTTCTTTATGGGCTTCTTTTTTATCTGCAGTAGAAACTATTTTATTAATTTTTTCTAAAAACTGACTTGACGAAAATGACGAAAATTTGCTATTAATGAAAAAATTTCCTAGTAAAATTCCCATAAGTTGCTTTAGATTATTAATTCAATTAAACTAGGAAGCCATTTCTCAACATGAGCTTTATTCAAAGAATTGTCTTCACTTCAAAACGTCCTCCTTGAATCACTGCTTCAGCCTTATCCCCTGTCCACAGCCATTGGTTTCCAGTATCAGAATAACGTAGGAAGACCCACTTATCATTCGTTATGATTCTCCACCAAAAACCGGCCGTCATGTGAATTTAGCAATTCTGGACACAGAGTGACATGCTTCTCAGCTTGTTTTTTCCTTTGATTGGAGGTTTAACGACCGCCGCAAGCAATTCAATGGGCTATAAGCAGTCGCCCGTACCTAATTTAGGGTCACTGGTTCCAGGGAAGGGAGAGAGCCAGTGCCGTAAGACAAACACAACATCCATGCCTCACCGGGATTCGAACCCGGACCCCTTTCAGACGAATGATCAGAGGCCATCGCTTAGACCACTGCACCACCGGGGCGGCAGCTTGCTTTGGGCTCAACTAATGAGGAACCATTCACGGACATCTGGAATGAAAACCGAGATGGTGCAGATGACAAACGATGGTGGTTTGTGATGCATGAACCTCCTGTGCTAATCATTGGGTGCTGGTTCCTGGGTGCTGTTCAACAAAAAGATGCAGGGCTTCGATGTTGGTGGTGACTAGTCTCCCACATCTCAATTTGTCAATGAGCTCTGTGTCTCCAGACCAGAAGCGTTGGAACCATTTTCGTGCTGTTGCAGGGTGCGCTGTTCCATCACCTTCTACACTACAAATTTCCTTTGAAGCAGCTGTTGTGTTAAACTCTTTTTCCAATAATGGCGTAAGAGCACACAAACAAGTTTCTCCCCCGACATTCTCGTCTCGTATGAGTAGCACACACATGTTGTGTCCGGTGCATGTCTAGCTGTCTGAGCAGCGAAGCATGTCACCCAATCAGGTATAGGACGCATTCCACCTTACTGCACATGTCCCACCTGTTCAGCGGAGCTTCTCCATCTGTACTGCAAAACGCTACAAACTTATGACTAACCCTATTATTATTTGTGTGTGCATGCACGTAAAGTGTTACTCCATCTTCTCTTCAAGCAGCAAATGAACTCTGCTGGAGGTACATACACACATACATATCACTAAGCTGTTCTGTGAGATTCAGAGGTTAGCTCCAAAAAGAAATACAAAATACCAGATATTTTTACTTACTATTGTCATATCAAACTTCTCCATTCACAGTGATCCTGACATACAACTCGGGCTTCACTGATATCCATTACATGCCGTACACAAGATCTTTTATAGTTCATACTCATAATCTTTTTCTCATGCAGACACTCCTGAATCTGATCCACCCATGTCTTCCTTGGCCTTCCTCTGCCTTTCCTTCCTGCCACTTGGGCTGAAAAGATTTTCTTCGTAAGCATTTCATCACCCATTCTTTCAACATGGCCAAACCACCGAAGCATATTGGTCTCCACCTTGCTAACAACATTTTGCTTTACATCACACAACTGCAATACATCTTCATTCCTCACACAATCAGATCGTGTCTTGCCACAAACCCCACGTAAGTAACGTATTTCTTCAGCACACAAACGACTCCTATGTTTCTTCTGCAGTACCCAGGTTTCACTGCCATACATCAGAGTAGGAACAATTACTGTTTCATACACAGCCACGAGGGACTCTCTAGAGAACTCATCATTCCTGTGAAAAGCTCCCAGAGCAGTTATGACTTTCAATGAAGAATTCACTCGCCTACTAATTTCACCGTCCAATTTGTTCTCTCTGTCAAACATGCTTCCTAAATACACAAACTCACTCACCTGGTCAAGCACAGTGCTGTTTATACTTACATTATATTCAGTGCTACCAGTTCCTCTCTCAAACACCATAACTTTGGATTTTTCCTTATTTATACTTAGTTTGAATTTCATGCAAACTTCGTACATCTGAGACAACATACTTTGCAAATCACTTTTGCTCTCTGTCAACAGGACAGTGTCATTAGCATACAGCAATCTGCACACACGGATATCACCAAGACATAAACCATTATCATCTATTTTGGCATCACACATGCATGCATCCATAAATATATTAAACAGCCATGGTGACATTAAACAACCTTGTCTAACTCCTGCACCAATAGAAAACCATTTTGATAAAACACCATTCACTCATACACAAGCTCTACTACCAGCATACATGGCTTTTACACTATTAAGTAGATTCCCGGTAACATCATATTCATACAATACCTTCCACAAAAGTGTCCTATTTACTCGGTCGTAAGCTTTCTTTAAATCTATGAAGGCAGCAAAAACTTTCTTACCAACAGCCAGATACTTTTCAATCATTGCGCACAATGCAAAAATCTGGTTGTCAGAGGTTAAAAGCCATAAGTCACATCAGGGCTCAATGAAGGGGTTGCTGGATGCATTTTCCCCAACACAGTGACTCAAACAGAGCAAAATTGAAAAAGTAAAAATGACTGATCTTCAAATCCATACCAGGAAATGGATACAGAACTTAGTAGGTCTCATCTTTGGAAAGTGTGAGTCAGTTGGCTGGGTTGAACTGACCCTCAGTGGCTATCAGAAGTCAAATGGTTTTTATTCTTCAGTCTCCACAAAGCGGAAATAGTGGCTAATACAAGGTTTAATTTTTGTGATATTTGCCTTTCTTAAAGAAGGATAGATGTGCATGAACTCCATAAGTTATTGTAACCACGCATTTAAAAAACTTTTCATATTGTGCTAGCCTCAATCCAAAGGATACAATGTGAAATTATTGTTTTAAAATCATTGTATTAGATATCACATTACTCATACTTCACATCAAGGTACTGTTTTCTCATTTCCTTTACTCATTCTTAATTTTTATGGTCTAGAAGAAATCAATACAAAAGTAATATTACCAAAGAAAATTTTAGACTATTGCATTATTCTATGAAGACTGAATTTTATTGAATACCGTTTTTAAATAAGGCAGGTACCCTGAACTTCAGTTCATTTAACTTGTTGAGTACTTATTTTCACCTACAACACTTATCACAGAAACCCCTTGTGGTTGATGAAACACACACTTAAGTTTACCGAATTTTGGCAAAACAGGCCCTCCCAATATCCAGAGTGGCACGCAATATTCACTTCTTTAACACTTGGCAAATTACATTTATGATCAGTACCCATTTTTCAAAAAGAGAACAAAACTAGAGATGGGATCCTGTGATATTTTTACATACCTCAGAAAATTTAAGATACTCTTTTTAAAGATCAGTCCCTTTTATCTCAGTCTCAATAGCTTCATGTTTCTCCCCTGTTTTACCTTACTATAATGATTAAATACTGTACTACTGAATGTATACTGAACACACCAAATATTATTTCATTGTACAAAAACAAAATTCAGAGAAACATGAAAGTAACTGCTTGATTTTGAGGTTTTTCATGTGCATTTTTTGGTTAAACACGCCCAGAAAAGAACATTAATTAGTAAAGGATTAAAAACTCTTGATGAAATATCCTAATTATAAGAATTACACATACTGGTGAAGACAAACAAAATCAGGTTAGAGAAATAGGTCTCAATGTACAGCTACTAGTACACTGATTCAGGGTAGAAGTTTTTAGCCAGATGCAGAGAGAGATAAAAATTCTTATATTTCTTCAATCATTAAAAAGTGAACCCTGACATATCATGCTATGTTGAACATCTAAATCCCAAAGGTACAAAACTAGAAGGATGATTAATAAATAAATACAGACTATGTATGGGCTGAAGACTGATTCATGTAGTGGAAAGTCAGGCAGAGATTTGAGTTTGGGATAGTACTGAAGAGACAACTACTTATGAGAGGGTTGAGAATGAACAACTTATATATATGAAAAAAAAAAAGAAAGAAACCAAAATGGGCAAAAATACAACACAAAGCCACTCTCATGTAAGTTGGAAAACAGTATGTTACAACACTTCTGTGAAATCTTGGTCATATTTTTCACTTGCAAGATGTTGGAACCTTAACATCATGAGATATTTGATAGAAATAAACTTACCAATAGTATATTTCATATCTTGCTTTGAAAAACGTTTTTGTAGCAAGTAATGAAAAATTACAGCAAACCAGGATTAATTGTAACACCTTAAAGTTAACTACTGAAAGTACTTCATTTAAAAAAAAATCATCCATACAAGCAAGAAAGAGTTTATTTCACATAATTTATTATATTACAATCTATATTACAAGTCCTGATTTGCTGTAATTCTTTATTATGTGCTACAAATGTGTTTTTTCATGCAAGATATAATGGAATATACTTTGGGTAAGTTTATTTCTATCAAATATCTCATAAGGTTATGGAATATACCTAGTATGGTTTTTCTGGTTTTTCATTTTAGTACTTTTAGAGTGGATATTACCTAAAGTATTGATAAGCATGTTGAAACCTGTTAAAATGAAATTCAAGGAACGGAAAAGCTTTTCTGTTTTGAACAGGTTTCCATTTCATACAGGATCTTTTGTAGGGATGGGACATTCGAATCCTCAAATCTTGAAAAAGATTTCAGATTCGAAAACTTGAAGCTTCGCTCTTTTTTCGTCATTCAGATCTTAACCTAAAAAACTTGGCCTTTGGTGCTTGTTCTAGAGCGATATTTGTTCGAATTTTTGCCAGTATGACAAGTTCTGGCATTAGAAAACAATCGAAGAAGATCCTCTACAGTGTGTACGCAGGCAACTATTTGAAATAGCTCGTTACTTCCAAATTGGATGCAACAGTGAAGGAATTGTTCAGCCAAACACAGAAAGCAACCTCCGAAGCGACTGGTGTCTCCCATTGGACAATGCCTTAGCCACCATACCTCAAACATAGTGGGAAAAGTGACTTAGCCATATTTTATCTCTTTCCCTGCAGCCGTTACTGTGGTAACAAGTGTGAGAATGGAGGAGGGAGTCTGACCTTGAGCCGTGTCATGCACATGACTCAAGTTACTCTGTTTACAGCTCAGTGTTTCTAGTTCTACTCAACTCTTTGCAGCGTCTCACCTGCACACGCTATCAGTATATGCTCAGCATTATTCGGTCTGTATTTTTTGTCTCAATCTCAGCGTTTCTTACGCTTTATTGTTTTTACTCCTATGTAGTTTCTAGTTTCTATTGCTAACCACAGCATTTAAGCAAACTTAGGATCAATTTATCTAGTGCCTGTCGCACAACTATCGCATTTCCTATAACCTGCAACGGATGTCAACCCATGAGATGACATCATCTCAAGCATCTTCTAATATCTAGAACTATTTCCAAATTTCGGATAATGAAAATTATGCAAATTGCAGTCTGTGTTCTGCAAAAATATCTAGAGAAAAAGGGTCACATACTACTTCAGCAATGTGGAAACATTTGAAAACCGAACATTCATCCAAATTTCAAGAACTGAAAGACAGAAGTTCACCATCTCCATTACTGACTCTAGTTTCACCCTTAAGCTCTTTGACTGTCAGAGTTGACTCCCGATTGGAAGACAATAATGGCCCAGATGATCCAGCTGTCATTGGGATCTTGCATCAGTTAGTTCAACTCTTAGTCCAGATTCAGCAGCTTCTTCTTATAGAGAACAAAGCCCTTTCAAAGCACCCCCAATAAAACACAAAGCAGTATCTTCTAACCAACAGAATCTAAAAGCATTTATTGATAAACTGCAAAGTTTTAAGCCTGGAGACAAAAGAGCTAAAACGATTGCCAGATTAGTTGCCAAAATGATCTGCAAAGATAACCAACTATTGTCCACAGTAGAAGATAAAGGTTTTAAAAAGTTGATAAACCACCTTGAGCCAAGATATACATGGTTGAGTCACATTAGTGTGACCATCAGCTAATATGCAGAGTAACCGCTGTGTGCAGTGTGGACAGCAGCTAACGGGCTGAGAGTGACTCAATAAAGTGCTGGAAGTGACTCAATAAAGTGCTGGAAGTGACTCAATAAAGTGCTGGAAGGTGTTCACAGGTATGTGGAGCCATGCTGGCTGCAGTGCATCTGATAGCTGCTGGAGGGTGCGTGGTGAAGGATCCATATAACGAACAACATAATCGAGGTGGTCAAACAGATGCTTAATTGGGTTTCAGTCTGGGGAATTAGAAGGCCAGGGAAGTAATTTGAAGTCTCATCATGCTCTTCCAACCACTCTTGGACATTTCTAGCTGTGTGAAACATCGCATTGTTGTTTTGGAAGATCCCATCTATCCCAGGGAAGACAATCAGCATGTATGGATGTACGTGGTCTGCAAGGATGGATTCATAATGAATTCTGTCCATAGTGCCTTCCACAGGTATGAGTGGACCCAGGGAATGCCACAAAAACATTCCCCAGACCATAGTACTGCCCCCAACAGCTTGTGTTCTTTCAGCAATGGTTGAAGAGTGTTTGTTCTCCGATGTTTCTCACCTTATATGCTGACGTCTATCTGTTCAATGAAGCAGAAAACCTGACTCATCGGAGAAGGCAATCCCTTGCCAATCAGTGGAGGTCCAATTCGGATACTGCCATGCAAATGTAAGCCCTTTCTGCCGATGCATCTTCATTAGCATAGGTGCAGTGACCATCCGTCTGTATTGGAGCCCCATATACAGCAGGGTTTGCTCAACTGTCGTTTTAGATACACTTCTGGGAGCCCCCTGGTTCATTCAGCCAGTGAGTTGCTCCACTGTAGCGTGTTGATCGGCCCTCATGCACTTTCACAGCAGACGTTCACCTCTCACATCAATAGCACGTGGTGCTTCACAGTTTCCACATAGCTTATTTGCAATGGTGTTATTTCTCCAATCACGATGCACTTTAACCACAGCAGCACACTAACAGTTCACAAACTGCACTGTTTCAGAAATATTGCCACCCTTGGCCCGAAAGCCGATAATCACCCCATTTTGCAAATCTGATAAATCGCTCCTTTTATCCATGACAGCAATGAGTGATATGTTTTCAGAATTCCTACAGCACACCTTTTATACCCTCCAAGCCAACTCATGATACGTGCCTTCTTTCATTGGCTACGAGCTGTTAATATCAAAAGTAGGAGGTGGTCACAATAATGTGACTCGCTTGTGTATCATCCCAAGCAGGAAACACTTTGCCCAAAAGGTAATTCCAGAGATGTATGAAGAAGAAAAATAAAAGATAAGAGTTGAGAATCTTTCACATAAAACCGAGTTTATTGCAGTCACAACAGACATGTGGACATCAACATCTTCTGACGATTACCTCACTTTCACAGTTCACTTCATAGATGAAAACTTTAAGTATCATCACTTGTGCTTAAAATGTATTCCCTTTGCAGATGTTTTACATACAGCACCTGCAATAGAAACTTTCATTACCAACACTATGAAAGAATGGGATCTCTTAGAAAAAGTTGTGTGTTTCATGAGAAACAATGAGCCTAATATGGTTGCAGCTTTAGAACGCAGTACCTTTGACCCCTTGCCATGCCTTGTTCATACATTTCAATTAGTTCTTAAAGATGGTTTACTGAACAAGAGTGAAATTAAGGAAATAATGTCAACCTGCCGGAGTATTGTGGAACATTTCAAGCACTCTTCTAAAGCCATGAAAGTCTTATGAGCTTCTCAAGCTAAGCTAAGTCTTAAACCCCATCGTTTGATACAAGACGAACCGACTAGATGGAATTCTCAGCTTCATATGCTCATTTGTCTCATGGAATAAAAGCAAGCTGTTTTATTATCAGCTTCAGAAGTAAATTTTCAGGTAGTTCTTAGTGCTCGACAGTGGACAACTATAGAAGAAGTGATACAAATCCTAGATGTGTTTGATAGAACTACATTTGTGGCCAGTTCCAGTCAACTAACAATCTCAGAAATAATTCCTTCAGTGAATAACACCATTAGTATTCTACAAAACTTCCAAGCAACTTTAGGTTCCGTACAGGGTTTTCAAAATGACTTGCTTACATCTGTAAAAAGGAACTATCAGTCTGTTGGTTTATATGCTCTTGGAACTATACTGGATCCCCGATTCAAAGGAAGTGTATTTTTGAGCAAAGAAAACCTTGAGCAAGTTAAATCAACACTGGCCATTGAAATTTCTGATATTAGTATTTTGCAAACAGACGACAGTGATCTGCAGTCATCAGAACAAAGTCAAAGAGATACTACTCAAAAACCATTAACTCAACAACAAGGAGTTCATAGCATGTGGAGTTACTATTCTCAATTGATGACACCATCTACCAGCAGTGAGCAGAGTTACAGTTTGTCTCCTGAAGAAGGAATAAATGCCTACTTAGCAGAAACACTGCTTCCACCATCTGTGGACATCTTTAAATACTGGAAGAACAACAAAAGATATCAAAATTTGAGGAAACTTTCAAAAAGTTCTTACTCACACCACCATCGACAGTAATGTTAGAAAGACTATTCAGCACATCAAGTGTCATATCTGATAAAAAAAAAACAAAGTAGGCTAGACACAGAGTGAGTTCGAATACTAGTGTTTTCAAATAAAAATCTCCATTAAAGGTTTCTGATTTTTTTACATTGCCCTGAAAGTATTTAGTGTTTTTATTAACTCTTAAAACAAACACGTTTTTGATTTTTCTTAATTTTCTGGAAAGAATTTACTCAATTTAGTGTTCCATGTTTAGTGTTTATCTACATTAACTGTTGAAATAATCTTCCCCACCTCTACACTTGCTTTGATTTAAAAATGTTTTGGAACTTTTGTTATTAAAGAAAAATGTCAAAAATGTGAATTGTTACTCAAAAATTTCTTTGTCAAATTACGTTCAGAAAATGGAAATGAACCTAAAGACTCAAGAGTCATGTACTTTATTTAGTAAATGTAAATTATAAATTTCATTTGTATCTTCTTAATAAGTATGGGTATATTTTTTGAAAACTGCATTGTTTAATTTGTTTTTCATTAAACACAGATTTCAAATTTTGCTTCAGTTAAAAACTTTTAATTTTAAGAAGTCTTTTCTTTCCCTTTTTTTCTTATAATTATTTTTATATGAGAGATTCGAGAACCTTTTAGGATTCAGATTCGAGAAAATTTAGGATTTGTCCCACCTCTAATCTTTTGTATCATTACAGAAATAATTCAAAGATACTCCAGATGGCAATGTTCTAGTAAATGATCATTATTTGTTTACTTTAAATCTATATTTGTAGTATTCATCTTCAAAATTTGAACTTTCTATTGACAGAAATAAATGCAAAAAATAAATTTAGAAAGATTTCAATCTTGCTACAATTTAAGTTACCTTTCTTCAATATATCTTAAACACGAATAGTTTTAATTAATTTTCTGACAGAATAAATAGTACTAGTGACCACAAAAAAATATCAAACATGCTAATTTTCACAACAAAAATTCATTTCATTTTCACAATAAAAATCCAAGATCAGTTTTCGAAAGACAGAAATCCAAGATCATTTAGTAATTAATGACATCATGGCACCTCCAATTATTAATCTATAGTGAAAATTTTTAAATTACAGGTTTTTATAGACGTAATTTTTAATACATTTGGTGGGCAAATTTTTGAACTAGTACCTAGTTCATCATCAGGACTATGTCACTGGAGTAAATTAAGAAGAAGAAGGTAGTGTAAAACACGCTAAGTTACGTATAAAAAGTTTAAGGCAAATATATTTCAGCCATTACTATGGCCTTCATCAGTGCGACTACGTAATGGCTGAAACGCTAAGTTACATATAAAAGTTTAAGGCAAATATATTTCAGGCCATAGTAATGGCTGAAATATATTTGCCTTAAACTTTTTATACATAACTTAGCATGTTCTACACTACCTTTTTCTTCTTAATTTGTTTGTTAGTTACGTGCATTGCCTACCACTTACTTATGGTCACTGGAGTAGTTGCTGCCATTTGGTTGGGAGTGCTCAACAGCAATGATCGTTAAGTGTGGTTCTTCTTCTCACTATTTCTATTCCTTCTTCAAGTTTCCTCGTTACTACATGCGATTGGTGGGTGATAATTTTAATTGAATCTCATTTTATGGAGTGCCCACTCGCTTGTACATGTCTGTTTAACCCTGTGTTGTTTCCAGTGTTTCTAATAGATGCTTTATATTTCTCCATATGGACTTCTACACTTCTCCCCATTTCACCTAAATAGCTTAATCCACAGGTACAGTCTATGCTACAGACTACCCTTTCTTGTAACTGGATGACTTTTTCTTGTTGTTTTAAGAGCTGGAAGGAATTTTTTAACTTGCTAGTCAGATCTGGGGCAAGCCCGAGTTTATATTTTTCACTAATCTTTTTTTAATTTTTCAATAAGACTATTGTGGTAAGCATTGCTGGGAAAACTACTATTAAAAAGTATTTAGCTACAGCTACAATTTCAGAAAGGCAGTTTCACCACCAATAAAACTACTTTTCCTAAAATGTAATTTCACTACAACTAAATCTTTAAAAAGTAGCTTCGCTACAGTAGTTTTCTTGGAAATAGTTAAAAAAAAACTCTTCATCTTTGAACATAAACATACACATAAATACCTATGCAAATCAGAGTTTTTAGACCTAAATAACAAAAAATTCCTTGAAGATTCATAACTGTGACATGTGTGATTATATTTCCTAGTTATATTATGTAAACTTTAATGAGTACAAAAACAGTAAGGCAAAATTGTTATAGGAGTCCTTTTATCTTTTCAGGCTTTGCAAAAGTGATACATAACATCCTATTTTGCTATTATGAAAACGTGGTGAATTTGGAAATCATCATCAACCATGGGTACATTTTCTGTAGGTGTCTGTGACTATATTGTCTCATTGAAGTCTGTTCATTGCAGAGTGGCTCAGTTCTCGAAGAGTTCCACCGCACCAGTCTTTAATATCATCAACTCACACATGGCGAGGGCGTCCTCTTGCATTTCTTCCGTTCATTAAGCCAAACACAAATGTCTTTATCTTTTTGTCATTTTTCATTCTGCAGATATGTCCAATGAGTCTCAGTTTTCTCTTAATGATTTTTGGCACAGGGTCTCTTTTAGTTGTATTCTTCTGTACACTTCATTTCTTATCCTCTGGGTCCATCCGATTCACAAGATTTTATGATAGCACTTTCTTTCAAAAGCAAGTATCCTTCTCTCCGATTCCTTTGTCAATAATGTTCAAGTTTCGCATCCGTATAACATGCTGCTGAAGATGCATGTCTTGAGAATGCTTAACTTAGTTTTGAGGTTAGTAGCTCTGCTCTTCCAAATTTTATCCATGACTTTTAACAGTGTTATAGCTTTGCAATTCTAATTGAAATTTCTTTTTTGCTGTTTAAGTCATACAGCTTCCGAGATAAATGAATTTTTCCACATTTTCCAGTTCTTTGCCTTCCAGAATGATCTTTTTCTTGATCTTTTTTGCACCAAATACCATTGTTTTTGTCTTTTCTATGTTCATCTTTAGTTCATATCTTTTACCCTCTCTATTCCGTTCTTGTACCATTTGATCCAGTTTCATTTAATCTTCTGCAATCAGTACAACGTCATCTGCAAAATCTTTGTCCTCCAATAGAAATTTTCTTCTGCAATCAGTACAATGTCGTCTTGAATCTTTGTCCTCCAATAGAAATTCCCATGTCCTCACACCTGATTTTGTCCAACATTCTCTCCAGATGTAAGATGAAGATGCTTGGCAATATTGGATATCCTTGTCTTGTACCTCTGCTGGTGATAAACCAAGCTTCACATCTGTCTCCTATCCTGACAGCTGCCTGTGCATTCATTTTTATTTTTTTCAGAAGTCGAATTTCCAGGCATACATCCACACCATACAATTCCAGCACAGTGCAGGTGATGTTTTGTTCAACACTGTCAAAAGCTTTTTGGAAGTCCACAAAGTATGTGAATACTTTTTTGTTCTTTCTTTGTGCCTTTTCTGCAATGAGTCTTATGGCTAATATCTGCTGTATAGTACTCCTGTCTTTTTGAAAGCCTGCTTGTTTATCTGCCAGGTGTTCTTCATCTGTATTTTTAATCTTTCAGTTAACATAATCATCAAAATTTTACCCAGATGACTAAT
Organism: Macrothele yani; assembly: GCA_039090855.1. Classification (NCBI taxonomy): domain Eukaryota; kingdom Metazoa; phylum Arthropoda; class Arachnida; order Araneae; family Macrothelidae; genus Macrothele; species Macrothele yani. The sequence continues at coordinate 84,322,006 of CM077012.1, forward strand.
CACCGCAATAGTTCTATAGTTGTTGCATTCCAATGCATTTCCTTTTTTTATGGAGAACTATCAATATTTATGCCTTCTATTCTTCTGGGGTGCATCCATTCTTCTATATCTTGTTGCAGATTTTGTGTATTTCTACAAAAACCAAAGCCTCAGAGTGAAGATTCTGCACCTCTGTCAAAGTGTGACACTATTTTTGTTAGTTGTGTACACCTAACAATATAAAAACAATGTGATAAAAACATTAAAGGAAGACCAAAAGGCCTAGGGCCTAACAAGTAACTAACTTACAAACTTCTAAATATAGTATGTAGCATGATATTATCTTCAGCAATTATGAAAAGCATTTTGAATTTGAAAAAAAAAGGGGTAAACACTTCTTAGAAAGGCCTTATGGGCCACAGCAAGAGCCTGGTAAAGAAATGCCTTCCAGATGAGTAAAACTGTAAAATTTACTTTCCCAAAACTTCACTGTCCTAAAAGCTGATGTGCTTAACCATAGCAATGCCACGTGCGTGCTCCACCTGAAATATTTAGCCCTGATGAAGTATCTGCAATTAAAAAAAAACCCTCTTATTTCACTGAACACAGTGGATTTGAAAATTCTGCAAAGTGAAGACAATTTGTACCACCAACTAAAATTACAATTTTTATAAGGCCCTCTAATGCCGTTCTACATAACATCTTTTCCATCGGTACAAGAGCTACTTCTTTATTTCTCTGGAGATTTCAATTCAATTCTGATCTAATCAGTAACAATATTTGCTTATCACATCAGATTTACACAAAGCAATCATGTTTCTTGTGTAAGAGAAGTGGCCAACAAAATACAATTTCTATATGGCCCCTAAACTGTACATGCACAGTTTTTTCTGCCCACTTTTCCTAAACTCTGAATTACTACAAGATGTCAACCGTTATTTAAAATTTTAAAAATCTGCAATACTCCATTGTCCAATCGGAAGTGTCCGGTCTTCAATGGAGGAGCAGAGTAAAAATCAACTAATAACATTGCCTCAAACTTTTTTAAAATTTTATTTGGCAGGTTAAATAACCACTGAGAGCAACTAGATGGGCTATAAGCACTTACCCATTCCTGTTTTAGAGCCACTGGTTCTAGGGTTGGTTGGTTGGTTGTTTGATTTTTATGGCGCAAGGGCCATGTTTGGCCAAAGAGCGCCAGACATAAGACAGACAAACAGTATTAAAAATGTGGTAAAAAGCTTAAAACCTGACTGATCATGTAAAACTGAAAAATGAGAACGATGGAAGGGCTAAAAAAGATAATGAAACAAACAGTTTTAAAAACATGATACAATGATTAAAATCTGATTCAGTAAAACTGAGAAATGAGGATGATGATAGGGCTAAAATCTAGATACGTTTAAAATAGTCAATTTCTTTAAAAAATGAAAAAACAGCAACAGTATTGCAGTGGTCATTTAGGAGCCGCTGCAGTGTAGCGGCGTCCTCGTTCAACAAATGAGAATGAAAGAAATGAAAACGTACATCACGAAAACGAACACAGGTACACAGAAGATGAGTGACGGTGAGTCGGCAATTGCACGTCTCACACATCGGCGCAGTGTCGCCACACAGCAAAAAGCGGTGAGTGAAACGACAATGCCCGATGCGGAGACGCGCAAGCACCACTTCCTCCCTACGGTTCCGACGATATGAGGATTTCCAAATTTCAAGATTAGGTTTAATACGATGCAGTTTATTTTCCACCTCTTGGTCCCACAGACCTTGCCACGTTTGCTTGATATGATCGCGAACAAGAAAGCGGAAATCCTGGTGAAACAGTGGCAAGGGTGTGACGACCAAAGAGGAAGCAGATCTAGCAGCCGCATCAGCACACTCGTTACCCGAGATTTCAACATGCCCGGGAATCCAACAAAATTGTATCTGGACACCGGCCTCGAGCAAAGAACAAAGAAGCCTTCGTACGGTAAAAAGAAAAGGGTGGTCACAGCAGTCCAATGATGACAATGACTGTACAACACTCAAAGAATCAGTATACACCGCAGCCCGTTGATGAGAGCCCGACTGAACATGAAGTAGTGCAAGATACACAGCATGCATTTCCGCCGAAAACACCGTGTGACCTCAGCTGGGATCCGCGCGACAGAGACGTCATCAATACAAACCACCGCGGATCCAACGACTCCGTGCATCTTGGAGCCATTAGTGAAAATGGGAGTGTATTCAGAATTGAGGGCACAATGCTCAGCGAAGAGCTGCTGGTACACTGACGCAGGGGATGAGGATTTCTCGAAAGATGTACAGGTGGATCAACCATGACACCAAGTGGGTGCCATGGAGGATCCCCAAAGCCCCTGGTCTTTTCAACAAGAAACAAGTCGAGACCTACATCACGGGCTGCGGCAGCCATACAAAGACCGAATGTTGAAATGCACGAAGGCCGGTTCCCAAATAAACGAGCATGCTGGGGATGAAAAACTGCATCGTATAAAGGATGGTCTGGAAGAGATCTAAGTTTCAGGTAGAATTGAATAGACAGCTGCAGACGGCGTAATTCAAGCGATGGTTCGTTCGCGTCAGAGATTAGCATCGGTTGGATAACGCCGAAACATAGACCAGGCCTTATGTTGAGCTCTCCTAGCCGCTGCGCATTCAGGGTTCCACCAAGACTTCGGACTTCTGGAGAGTGTCGTAGATGTTTTGGGTATAGAAAGATCAGCTGCCTGAAGAATACAATTTGTGACTTCAAGAACAGCTGCGTCAATTGACTCTTGGGTCACCATTGCAGAAGATATTACTGTGGACGTTGTGAAGACCTCCCATCTCGCACGCTCCATCCTCCACCGAGGAGGGCGGGAGGCAGAAGATGGCATGTTCGCATGATGCGAGAGGACAATTGGAAAATGGTCGCTCCCGTGGAGGTCGTTACACACCGTCCACGACCAATCAGCAATAATCGATGGCGATCCCAAGGTCAAATCGATCGCACTGAAGGATCTTGTCGGCTTATGGAAGTACGTGTCAGCACTGGTGTTAAAAAGGCACAGAGAGGCCGAGGACAGAAGAGACTCTATGCGACGACCTGTCGTGCTGATGCTGACACTACCCCACAAATGATGATAAGTATTGAAGTCACCCAAAAGAAGAAAGGGTGAAGGCAGCTGATCAACCAAGTTCTCTAGAACAGAGACGCTCACGTTCTCGTCCGGCGGCAGACAGACACTGCAGACAGTAAGAGGCACAGGCACAGATATTCGAACCGCCACGGCCTGCAAAGTTGTTGATATTGCAGCGGAAGACACCGGAACACTGTGAGGGACAAAAATAGCGACTCCCCCACAGGCGATGTCTCCCAATGCATTATCCGTCCGATACGCACTGTAGCCTCGAACTGAAAGCAGGTCTGATGGTTTAAGCTTCGTCTCCTGTAAACAAAAGCACACCGGAAAGTACAAAGTAAGCAGATGCTTCACTTCATCAAAACTCATCCGAAAACCTCGACCGTTCCACTGAATGATTGAAGCCATGGTTATAAGTGAAATGAAAATGATCAAACGAAGTCAGGCTCCATCACCTCTGATGGGGGTTCCCCCAGATCTGGAGGCGTGTGACCAGGGGCCAAGATGGGGCATGCTTTGTCCCAAATGTCTTAACGGGAGGTGCACGATGTTGAGTCGTGTGCTCAGATTTCGGAGGAGAAGAAATGCTTTCTTATCCTGGGCTTTGGTCTTTTTTTGTTAGAAGAAGTGGCCTGAGTTCCCTTGCTGGTGGTGGGATGAGTCTGCTTCGGTGAAGTGGTGGGTGGCGCTTTCAGACCCCTAGCTCGAGACTGGAGTGCCTCCAGTCCAGCTGCGATGATATCGTCCAGCTTATAGGGACATTTAGTAGGGATCTGAATGTCGGTTTGAATGCCGATTGTAGATTTAGCAACCACCACTGATGCATATGAGCGCCGATCAGAAGAAGCAGGAACTACTCTCCTTCTGGCCTCAGGATAGGAAATTTTCTCCACCGTCTTTAGCCTTTGGATTTCTTTCTCCTCCTTCCACTTGGGACAATCTTTGGCTGATGCTGTGTGTGAACCCTTACAGTTCACACAAAACTCAGCCTCGGCCACACATTCTGATAAAAGATGCTCTGTGGCACCACAGCGTCCACACCTAGGATTGCTCCTGCAAGACTGCTGAGAATGGCCGTAAGACTGACACCTAAAACATCTCAGAGGGTTAGGGATGTACGGACGTATCTCAAAGTGCAGATACCCTGCCTTGATGGATGTAGGCAGGGAAGGACTGTCGAAAGTTAAAATGATGTTGCGGGATGGGACGGACTGCCCATTCCGCCTGAAAAGGATACGCCGCACACCCGTAACGTGTTGACTCCTCAGTTCTTCTAGTAGTTCTTCCTCAGTACCCTCAACGAGGTCCTGAGAGGAGACAACACCTTCAGATGAATTTAGGTATCCATGAGGTGTTATTTTGACCGGAGTCTCAAGCAGAGTGGTAGTGTTTAGAAGTGTAGAACTGTAGGCCACAGTGGACATCTCTACAAGAAGATCTTCAGACTGCAGTTTCATTACGCTCTTAGGAGAGCTTGCTATAGATTGAAGCGCTTTGTTAATCCAAAATGGACTTTTAGCACTCAAAGGCTTTGAAGGGTCCAATGAGTGCACAAAAAAGAAACGAGCATTAGAAGAATCAGGAACATGTTTTTTTGCGGAAGGGGATGGGCCTTCCTCCATACCTCTTTTGGTTGTTGGTTCGTGGGAAACAGAATTGAGAGCCATGAAAAAAATTAATACACTGCTGGACAATTGCTAAGGACGGATCATAAACGGCTATACAGCGCATAAAAAAGTAAGTGTGGTTGGATGCCAAGTGAAATAAAATAATGTCAGAATGCCAGGACATTACAAGAAAGACAATTTATTGTGTTGTGAAATCCAGAAGGCTTTGGAATGTGTTCAAGGGACAAACAGGCCATTTTGTGCAGAATATGTAAATGGGATGTAAGGTCAGGTGATGCGTAACATCACAGCCTCTCCTTGACAAATGTCAACCCCGCCTTCTCGTGGTACATCCTGTTCCCACTAAAGGGGCTCTGACGACCGCAAATAGCGGTATAACTATACCATCGGGATTAGAGGAAATGCTATCCCACACTCTCCAACTCGCTTGGCCAGCGTGGTGAGTTATGGCCAAACCCCTCCAAAATGACTCCACAACTTAAATCTTGGCCCTCAGTCTCCGGCAGCTGGAATGTACCTGGCCAAGGCAGCGGCCAGTGCGACATGAAGGCAGAGGGTGCTAAGAATCCCCGGAGGACCGGACTAGGCTGCCATCTGATGCTGACCTTGGCTACGTACAACGGACGCTCCCTATCGTCTGATTCAAGGCTTCTTGAATTAGAAGAGGAACTACAAAGGATCAAGTGGGACATCGTCGGGCTAAGTGAGAAAAGGAGAAGATCTCATTGAACTGAAAAGTGGACATCTCTTCTACTATCGTGGGACAGATACTGGCAGAACTAGTGGTGTTGGATTTATAATAAACAAGAAACTGAAGGATAAAGTTGTAGAAGTTGAAAGTTCCTCTGACAGAGCTGCACGACTCGTTATCCAACTCTCGAGAAGATACCAGGCTCAGATTATTCAAACTTATGCACCCACCACAAGTCATGCTGAAGAAGAAATTGAAGAATTTTATGAGGAAATTCGTGATCTAAATAATAAAGGTAAGCAGCACTTGAAGATAATTATGGGAGATTTCAATGCAAAAATAGGGCAATGGCAACAGAATGAAACTTCAGTAGGTAAATTCGGTCACGGCAACAGAAACCAGCGTGGAAATACTCTCGTAGAGTTTGCAGAGGCAGAAGGGTTTTTCATCTTGAACTCCTTTTTCAAGAAAAAGCCACACAGGAAATGGACATGGAGACATCCAAATGGGACGACAAGTGAAATTGATTTTATTATGTGTAACAAAAAATTCGTCATAGAAGACTGCAGTGTGTTAAACAAGTTCAACACAGGCAGTGACCACAGATTGGTAAGATGTAAGATGCACCTCAACACTAAACTCGAACGTAGCAAGCTCATAAGACAAACAAAATGTATTGACATAACCAACCTTAAAAAACACCATAATACCTTCAAATTGGAACTGAAAAACAGATTCTCTGCTTTAGAAGGCCTAAGATCGGAAGAAGTGGATATTTTTGAAGTTAACAGAAAAGTAACCAAAGCTCTTATGGAAACAGCAACAAAATTAGCTGGGTCTAAGAACAAATTGCATGTGAATAAATTATCAGGAAAAACCAAAATGTTGATGCAAAAAAGAAGAGTGATGAGGACAACTAAAGAAGATGTGACTTCCAAAGTGGAATATATAGAGCTATGCAAGACAGTACGAAAAAGTATCACTGAAGACGTAAGGAAATTCAACTGTGAACTAGTAAGGAAAGCAATTGAAAACAACCAAAGCCTAAAGATAGCAAAGGGACACTTCAGTAAGGGGAAAAAACAGATTATGGCACTGAGAAAAGAAGATGGTTATGTAACAAGAAATAGAGGCGAAATTTTGACAAGAGTGAAAGATTTCTACTCCAAATTATATGAAAGGGATGATACATGTACTCCAGACATCATGAAAGGTACCAGTACCAGAGTTCTTCCAGTCCTTCCAGCAGAAGTTGCACATGCAATCAAGAACATGAAGCGGGGAAAGCTCCAGGAGAAGATGGAATTACTGTAGACATCATACAAGAAGCAAGTGGAGAAATCGAAACAGTACTCGCCCAAATTTTCACTCGATGCCTTAATGAAGGGAAAATTCCTGAGGATTGGAACAACGCTACAATGATCTTGCTACATAAAAAAGGTGACATTGAGGATCTCAGGAACTACAGACCTATCAGCCTCCTATCAGTGGTTTATAAAATCTTCACTAAAGTTCTTTCACACCGCTTGAAGGTGACACTGGACATGGCTCAACCGAGAGAACAAGCTGGATTCAGGAGTGGCTACAGCACAATAGATCATATCCACGTACTGAGAGAACTAATTGAAAGAGCGAGGGAATATGAGCTTCCATTGTGCATGGCTTTTATCGATTATGAAAAAGCCTTTGATTCGGTGAAACCATCAGCAGTTACAATGGCTCTGAAATCCTGCGGTATTGAAGATGCATACATTAATATTATTAATAACATCAATGAAAATGCAAGTGCAAAGATTCGGCTGTTTGAAAATACAACACACATAAAAATTGGAAAAGGAGTGAGACAAGGTGACACCATATCTCCGAAGCTCTTTAATGCTACATTGGAAAATGTCTTTCAATCACTGAACTGGGAAAACAAAGGGATAAAGATTAATGGAGATTATCTAACCCACCTTCGTTTTGCTGTTGACATAGTCATTTTTGCAAATACCCCATCAGAGCTGCAGAGTATGATCCAGGAACTTGCTGACAAGAGTAAAGAAGTGGGATTAAAAATGAACTTTCAGAAGACAAAAGTGATGTACAATGCTTTTACAAGAAATGAAGATTTATCGATTGATGGAGAAAAGCTGGAGATAACAGGCACATACTTTTATCTTGGACAGCAGATATCAAGTGAGGGTCACATTGGTGAAGAAATTAATCGGCGTACAAAACTTGCCTGGAGAGCTTTTGGAAGAAACAGCATAATTTTCAAGAGCAATATGCCCTTATGTCTTAAAAGAAAAGTGTTTGATCAATGCATCCTTCCAGTGCTTACGTATGGTGCAGAGACGTGGACCTTAGCTAAAAGAGACATACAAAGGCTGCAGACAACTCAAATAAGCATGGAGAGGTGCATGCTTGGTGTAACCAGAAGAGATAAGAAGAGGAACACGTGGATCCAAAAAATGACAAGAGTGGAAGACATCATGATCAGAGTTAAATCCCTGAAATGGCAATGGGCTGGACATACTGCCAGAAGAACAGACCATCGATGGACAGCCAAAATTTTAGATTGGATTCCAAGGGACAGGAAAAGACCCAGAAGAAGACCACATGGAAGATGGGTGGATGAAATTCGAAAGTATGCGGGAGTGACATGGAGGAGACTGGCACCAGACAGACCGTTGTGGAGGAAACTTGGGGAGACCTTCGTCCAGCAGTGGATTGATAATGGTTGACGATGATGATGATGATGATGATGTAAATGTGAAAAAAATGCAATTACCGTCCGCAGACGTTCCGGCGCAAGATGTCAATACGGGATATGGCCACCATGGAGGGCGATGCAAGATTCCACACGTCGTGTCATGCTTTGCACAACATTATCAAGCAGCTGTTGGGGTAATTTATCTCATTCCTCTGTCAGTGCACGGATGAGGGTGTCCTTGTTTATTGGAGGGCATTGGCGACCAGCAAGACTCCTCCCCAAAGCATCCCACACATTTTCAATGGGATTCAGATCTGGAGAACGTGCTGGCCATACGAGGCGTTGAATATCCTCGTTCTCAAGACACTCCTGGACAGCGACTGTTCGATGACATGTTGCGTTGTCGTCCATGAAAATGAATCTATCACCGACAGCACCACGGAACATGCGAACATGAGGTAGCAGAACATCATTAATGTATCGTTGGCCAGTCATAGTCCCAGTTGGAAGCACATAGAGGGACGTACGGCCATTGATCATGATGCCAGCACATACCATAACACTACATGTTGGATATCGGTCCCTTTCCTGTATGTTTGCTGGACAATATGCAGTACCACTATCACGCCAGATAAGTTGTCGTCGACAATCAGACGATAGACTGTATCTACTCTCATCTGAGAAGAGGACAGCAGACCAGTCGTTATCAGTCCAATTGTGATGTTGATGGCACCATTGCAAACGGGCGGTACGGTGACGTCTGGACAATGGGATGCACACAACAGGATGGCGGGCGTATAGTATTCCTTCATGCAAACGTCTGGCGACAGTTTTTTGGGAGATCCACTTGCCAGTAGCAGCCATAAACTGATTTGCTACCTCACTAGCTGTGCTGCGGCGGTGTCTTTTTGTTGATAGCACTATGTACCGATCTTCTGCAGGTGTCGTACTGCGAACACAACCTCCCCCGTGACGTTTGCTACACTCTCCATTTGTTTGAAATGATTTCCAAAGGCTTGAAACAACACTGTGGCTGACGTCGAACTCCCTGGCAACATCTGTTATTTTTCGCCCTTCTTCAATCTTGCCAATAATACGGCCACGCGTAAAATCATCTAGGTGATGTCGGGAAGACACTCTGAAAATTGCAAGTTCGTCAATTGATTCTTTCCCTTTCAACTTGGCGTTTGAACAACAACGGTCAATACGCGTCAAATCCTTTATATCTCTTATCAGCGTTATGACGTCACAAACAAGTTCGCCAATCCAAAATTTGCATATGCACAACACGTCTTACTGTATCCCGCACTTATGCTAATTTCCACATTTTCCTGCCTTCCATTTTATGGTTGCTATTGTCATTCATCCTTAGCAATTGTCCGGCAGTGTAATTCGTCCGCCGACTTCCCCACCTACAATCGAGCCCAACGAGGGAGAGCCGAAGGTCCGCAAGCCCAAGTGGACGCAGGACACGGCTCTAGGGATAGCAAGTTGATAGGGCAGACATGCGCTCGGCGTGCACCCAGACTTTCCCATGCCTGGGGAACACCCCTTTGGCATGCCCACCCTATCCCCAGACTCACCCTGTCGTGCAAAACGACAAGCTGTTAGAGGTCTGGGCTCCACTCGGCCACAGACCTCATTGACTAGGAGTGAGTTAGTTCTCAGCCGCCCGTTTAGGGTGAAGCAGGGGGCAAAGAGGAGTGTTGGCAAGTGGCGACAACAACACCCAGGCCACCAGAAACCTCAGCCTCCAGCATCCCCTTTTCCACCTTACGGGTCACCGCACACGGCAAACGTGCAGGTAGGTCTAGCTAACCAGCTCGGAAAAACAAAGAAAGGAACAGGAAATGGAGAAGACAGGAAAAAAACGAGAAACTAAAATCCTGAGCTGGCGCATAATCACAACCTCAGCAACCTTCCACTGAGGCGGGTTCGTGCCAAGTGAAAAAACAAAAAACATAAAAAAATGTGAAAATCATCACATATAGTACATGTTGGCTCGGGCCGTGGGGACGCCATCCCCCGACAGCTGGATGAACAGCTGTCCCTTTGGTTATGTAATCGCTCAAAACGAAATGACAAAATGATCCGTCACAAGGTCAGCTCGGGTCGTGGGGCGCCGCTCCCCAAGTAACTGGAAAACCAGTTATCCCCGTGCGGGGACTGGTTCTAGGGAAGTGAAAGAGCCAGTGCTGTAAGATAAACACAACAACCATGCCTCACCGGGGTTTCAGCCTGGGCGCATCACGGAAAAATTATCAGAGGCCAGCATTTAAGACCAGTGCACCACCAGGGCCACTTTTATTTGCATGAAAACCTTTATTAAACAAAGGTTTAATAAACTTTTATTCATCATGAACACAAAAAGTAAATTCTTAAAATTTGTTTACTGGACAATTTACTTATAACACTAAGATTCAAGTACTATGAGTTAACAATTTATGTGTGATTGTGTGGCACACACATTTCTCATGGGCGCCGACAGAGGGGTCACAGGGGTCACCCCCTGTACAATTATCTTTCCCTTTATTTTATTTTATTTATTACTTTTTTTTGCACTCACAGAACTGGACCACAAGGAAAGATGGAGTTTGGGACATTTAATTTAATATCCCAATTTTATTGGAAATTTGGAACTGGAAAACGATAATGTGAAAGCGGAAAACCTAGCAAACCATAAGCTAGTACACCTAAACAAGTTCCGCTCAGCGTGGTGTGTGCTGAACTTAAAAGGCTTGGCATGGCCCTGCTCAAGACTGTTCATTATTTTGAAAACAGTTACCAATGTACATGATCATACATGACTATTACTAACACACATTTTCTTCAAGAGCAAGCATCAATTAATAATAATAGTAGCAGCAGTAGTTTTTTATCGTCTTCTCAGTAGTGGTAGTAGTGTTCTAGTGTAGTAAGTAAGTAGTAGTAATAGTATTAATCTTTCATTTTCACGAATTACTATTTTCTACATATTAGCCAAACCTTAATTAATTACACTTGGCCCCCCTTGAAAAATTTCCTGCAGCCGCCCATGACACTTCTTATTTACTCATTAAAAAAAGCGAGTGCTAAAAAATGGCAAAGTTTCTGAAAAACCCAAAGATAGAATTTCTGCAGTACATATGTAATGCTTCACAAGATTTCCTTTTGAAAACTGTACTAAATACCTGAAATAATCTTGATTTCTTGCACATTTTGATTCCTTTCTATGTCCAATTATGAATTACAAAATTTACATAAATCTTAGTGTGAAACATTGGTATATATGTAATTTTCAGCAATTTGATCAGTAAACCATGAACATTTATTTCCAAGAATTAAACTTCTCCAATGCTGCTCCCTTTCTCTAGCTGTATATACAGTCATATCAGAATAATATGACCACCTACTTAATAATGGGAATAACCACCTTTGGCCCAGATGACAGCAGCAAGACGGCGTGGCATGGTTGCAATGAGATGGGGCCCTGGAAGGTTGCCTGAGGCACATGTGCCCATTTGGACTGCAGCAGAGCATGGAGGTCCCAGAAACGACATGGTTGCGGGTCGGCATGTCGAACCTGTTGTTCCAAATAGTCCCACAAGTGCTCTACGGGATTGAGGTCGGGCAATTTCTCTGGACAAGGGAGAATGAAGACTTTGCTGTCATGTTCCTGTAACCAGTCATGCACCCCCTAAATGATGTGGCATGGCGCATTGTCCTGTTGGTAGACACAATCACCACCAGGGTAAATGTCCAACATGAAGGGATTTATGTGGTCAGCAAGGATGGACAGGCAGCCATTGGCATTCAGGGACCTATCCAGTGGTAACAGCGGTTCCAGGTCATACCAGCAAAACATCCCATAGACATGCACACTGCCACCTCCAGCCTGTACTTGACCGAAAAACGTGTCTGGGTTTTGGTTCTTGTGTGTCTGATGCCATATCCACCACTGCCCACCATTTCTGTGGAGCAGAAACCTTGATTCATTGGAGAAGGCAACCTTTTCCCACTCTTCCACTGTCCAATGACGGCAGTCCCATACGAACTGTAGGCGTCGTTGCCGATGGACCTGGGTTAACATGGGAGCCTTGACACAGCATTGACTCCGGAGACCCATGCGTAGCAGGGTTCGCTCTACTGTTGTCGAGGACACATACCTGGGTGACCCAGCATTCATTTGCGTGGTCAACTGCTGCACTGTTGTGCATCAATTGCACTTTACCAGTCGACGGAGGTGACATTCTACTCTGGGGTCGATGGCCTTTGGGGCTCCACAGTTATGATGTTGGGAGGTACTCGGTGTGCCAGCAGTCAATTCTTGGTACACCTTTACTACAGCACGTCACGAGCGGCCCACAAAGTCTGCTGTTTCCGAGATGCTTCCACCCTTGGTGAGGTAGCCAATGATCATTCCTTTTTGGACGTCCGTCAAATCACTACCTCTGCCCATTGTGCTCATGTCATGTACTACGGCTCATCTGTCCTGGCCAGCCACTTATATCTTCATGTGGTCGACCTTGTTGCATGCACTCAGTAATGCGCCTGGGTGGGGATACCTGTGATTCCAGGGGTGGTCATATTATTCTGATATGACTGTGTATATTAGGGTAGAGTGAAATTCCACATTTACGAAGTTTTCATCAGCTGGGTAGCCAAAAGTTGTGCAATTGTGTACAATTATACTGTGTTAGATTGTTTTGCAGTAACTTTATTTTTTCATGTGCCTCAAGGTACTTGAAATTATCCTGTATGGTGTACTGTGCAAATGTGCATATAGGACAATGTTATATGGCAGTCTTTTTTTTGTTTCAGGCGGTAATCTTAATTAAAATCATCTGGACAGAAAAAAATAAAATAAACGTGAGTTGCAGTAAGCCCAAAACAAGGTCTACCACATCCTGCCCTGTTTTCGAAACTACTTCCGAACTTCCTTCGAATGTGCTTCCAACAGATGCTGATGTTTTGAAATGCTATTTGCATACAAAACATAATATGAAACCAGATACTTCATCTCAGGAAGCACAGGTCATTGATATTGCAAGAGTTGTTGCAGCAAAATGTTGTAGCAATGTGGCAAAAGGCTTCTATTCCACATGCAATGCTTAAACGTGTGACTGAAAGAGTCATTGCTTTGCATGAAAAATACAGGAATTTGTTGAAACTATTCAAGGGCAGACAATATGATGTAAAGTATCAAGAAGAATTGAAAGAATTTTCAACCAAGGCAGAATCTCAGCTGTTTGATGTGACCTCTTGTAAGTGTACTGATTTCTCGATGTGTAAATGTACTAAGGAAGAGAAAGTTCCACTAGAGGAAAGATAATTTTTAATTGACCAAAAAACTTGCAGGAAATTGGAAATATTGATGTTGTAATGTCAAAGAAAAAATTGAAATGAGAAGAAAGAAAACAGCAAGTGAAAGAAAGAGAGCTTTCCTCTCTTTCTGTGAAAGAAACAGATCTTTCCTCTTCTTCGACTGACAGTGAATCTGACCTGAGGAAGATTATGCTACAGCTGGAACTAAAAAAGAAAGAAGAAAACGTTTGTTGAAAAACATCAAATGAGGCTTAAACTGACAAATTTTGCAAGTGAATGTGATCGCTGTGGTATTTCAGATCATGGTGCAGCTTCAAGAGTGTCTGCTGTTTTGCAAGACGTTGGTATGATACATGAATGGGAAACAAAAAAGGTAATTGATCGCAGTAAGGTTTGAAGAGAAAGACAAAGATTTAGAATTAAAATGGCAGAAACTGAAGCACAATAGAGGAAGGTAATAACTGGGCTCTATTTTGATGGAAGAAAAGGCAACACTATTGCGCAAATTAAACAAGAAAATAACTTCCAGTGAAGTACTACTACAGAAGAGAATTATACTTGGGTGCAAGGGCCACAATCAAAATACACTTTGGCCATATTGTGACTCCATCTGGTGAATCAAGAATTATTAAATCTAAAATTATTGAATTTTTTGAAAACAGAAATATATCTCTTGAGAGCATGATCGCAGTGGGATGTGATGGAACACATGTAAATACTGGCCCAATTGGTGGTGGTGTGCATCTTCTGGAAATAGACTTTGGCTGACCATTACAGTGGTTTATTTGTCTTCTCCATACTAATTAATGAGTTGCCTTTCAGACATCTTTTTAAAAGATTTGATGGAGGGACACAAGAACCAAAGGTATTCTCAGGGCCTATTGGCAAATCCATAAAAACTTCCGAAGAATTGCCTGTTGTTGAATTTGAACCGATTCAGTTTGAAGATTTACCAATTATCAACTCATCTGATCTTAGCACTGATCAGAAATATTTACATGATAATGCCCTAGCTGTATCCCAAGGTACTTGCTCTGAAAGATTTAGTTCTTCTAAAGCCTGGGCCTGTCTCTCCTTAAAGGTGGTTCACTACAGCTAGCAGAGTTCTGAGGTTGTATGTTGCAACAGAAAATCCTTCTTCTAATTTGAAGATACTTGCTACATTTGTGATAAGGGTCTATGTTCCAGTGTGGTTCAGCATCAAAATGAAACCATATTGCACTGAATGTCTGTGTCACTTTTGGAAAATTGTGTCATTGTCAAGATATTTTCCTCATGATTTAAAAGCAACAGTCAGAAGCATTCAGAAGAATGCTTTTTTTGCTCACCCTGAAAATTTATTGCTTGCCATTTTAACAGATGAAAGAAGCCACATTCAGCAGTTATCATACTGCAGAATAACTGCTGGCAGGGTAGTTAAAGAACAGAATTCAATGCAATTTCGAGTACCAAAACTGAATTTCGATGCACAAGACTACACAGAACTGATAAATTGGCAAGAAAATAGATTTAATCCCCCTTTTTGAGAAGTATACCTGATGATCAGATACTAACTGCACTAAAAGCAGATTAAAGTGAAGATATTGAGCGGCCTAAATTTCCTTGTCACTCAAAAGCAACAGTCAGATTTGTTAGGTTTGTCACAGGAGTTGTGTGTGGTGAAGAAACCATCACAGATTTATTTTAACACAGCTAAAATCACGATCTATAATGCAATCTATTAATACAAAATCAGAATTTGTTGTTTCTCCTTAAACTTGTTTCATTTTGATATAAATAGTTATTGTTCAAATAATTGTATCCCTGTATCACATGGGGATGTAAGGTCAGGTGATGCGTAACATCACAGCCTCTCCTTGACAAATGTCAACCCCGCCTTCTCGTGGTGCATCCTGTTCCCACTAAAGGGGCTCTGACGACCGCCAATAGCGGTATAACTATACCATCGGGATTAGAGGAAATGCTATCCCACACTCACCAACCCGCTTGGCCAGCGTGGTGAGTTATGACCAAACCCCTCCAAAATGACAAATGACTCCACAACTTAAATCTTGGCCCTCAGTCTCCGGCAGCTGGAATGTACCTGGCCAAGGCAGCGGCCAGTGCAACATGAAGGCAGAGGGTGCTAAGAATCCCCAGAGGACCGGACTAGGCTGCCATTTGATGCTGACCTTGGCTACGTATAATGGACGCTCCCTATCTTCTGATTCAAGGCTTCTTGAATTGGAAGAGGAACTACAAAGGATCAAGTGGGACATCGTCGGGCTAAGTGAGGTAAGGAGAAAAGGAGAAGATCTCATTGAACTGAAAAGTGGACATCTCTTCTACTATCTTGGGACAGATACTGGCCAAACTAGTGGTGTTGGATTTATAATAAACAAGAAACTGAAGGATAAAGTTGTAGAAGTTGAAAGTTCCTCTGACAGAGCTGCACGACTCGTTATCCAACTCTCGAGAAGATACCAGGCTCACATTATTCAAACTTATGCACCCACCACAAGTCATCCTAAAGAAGAAATTGAAGAATTTTATGAGGAAATTCTTCATCTAAATAATAAAGGTAAGCAGCACTTGAAGATAATTATGGGAGATTTCAATGCAAAAATAGGGCAACGGCAACAGAATGAAACTTCAGTAGGTAAATTCGGTCACGGCAACAGAAACCAGCTTGGAAATAATCTCGTTGAGTTTACAGAGGCAGAAGGGTTTTTCATCTTGAACTCCTTTTTCAAGAAAAAGCTGCACAGGAAATGGACATGGAGACATCCAAATGGGATGACAAGTGAAATTGATTTTATTATGTGTAACAAAAAAATTCGTCATAGAAGACTGCAGTGTGCTAAACAAGTTTAACACAGGTAGTGACCATAGATTGGCGAGATGTAAGATGCACCTCAACACTAAACTCGAACGTGGGAAGCTCATAAGACAAACAAAATGTATTGACATAACCAACCTTAAAAAACACCATAATACCTTCAAGTTGGAACTGAAGAACAGATTCTCTGCTTTAGAAGGTCTAACATCGGAAGAAGTGGATATTTCTGAAGTTAACAGAAAAGTAACCAAAGCTCTTATGGAAACAGCAACAAAATTAGCTGGGTCTAAGAACAAGTTGCATGTGAACAAATTATCAGGAAAAACCAAAATGTTGATGCAAAAAGAAGAGAGATGAGGACAACTAAAGAAGATCTGACTTCCAAAGTAGAATATACAGAGCTATGCAAGACAGTACGAAAAAGTATCACTAAAGACGTAAGGAAATTCAACTGTGAACTAGTGAGGAAAGCAACTGAAAACAACCAAAGCCTAAAGATAGCAAAGGGACATTTCAGTAAGGGAAGAAAACAGATTATGGCACTGAGAAAAGAAGATGGTTCTGTAACAAGAAATAGAGGCAAAATTTTGACAAGAGTGAAAGATTTCTACTCCAAGTTATATGAAAGGGATGATGCATGTACTCCAGACATCATGGAAGGTACCAGAGTTCTTCCAGTCCTCCCTGCAGAAGTTGCACATGCAATCAAGAACATGAAGCGGAGAAAAGCTCCAGGAGAAGATGGAATTACTGTAGACATCATACAAGAAGCAAGTGGAGAAATCGAAACAGTACTCGCCCAAATTTTCACTCGATGCCTTAATGAAGGGAAGATTCCTGAGGATTGGAACAACGCTATAATGATCCTGCTACATAAAAAAGGTGACATTGAGGATCTCGGGAACTACAGACCTATCAGCCTCCTATCAGTGGTTTATAAGATCTTCACTAAAGTTCTTTCACACCGCTTGAAGGTAACATTGGACATGGCTCAACCGAGTGAACAAGCTGAATTCAGGAGTGGCTACAGCACAATAGATCATATCCACTTACTGAGAGAACTAATTGAAAGAGTGAGGGAATATGAACTTCCATTGTGCATGGCTTTTATCGATTATGAAAAAGCCTTTGATTCGGTGAAACCATTAGCAGTTACAATGGCTCTGAAATCCTGTGGTATTGAAGATGCATACATTAATATTATTAATAACGTCTATGAAAATGCAAGTGCAAAGATTCAGCTGTTTGAAAATACAACATACATAAAAATTGGAAAGAGAGTGAGACAAGGTGACACCATATCTCCGAAGCTCTTTAACGCCATGTTGGAAAATGTCTTTCAATCACTGAACTGGGAAAACAATGGGATAAAGATTAATGGAGATTATCTAACCCACCTTCGTTTTGCTGTTGACATAGTCATTTTTGCAAATACCCCATCAGAGCTGCAGAGTATGATCCAGGAACTTGCTGACAAGAGTAAAGAAGTGGGATTGAAAATGAACTTTCAGAAGACAAAAGTGATGTTCAATGCTTTTACAAGAAATGAAGATTTATCGATTGATGGAGAAAAGCTGGAGATAACAGGCACATACGTTTATCTTGGACAGCAGATATCAAGTGAGGGTCACATTGATGAAGAAATTAATCGGCGTACAAAACTTGCCTGGAGAGCTTTTGGAAGAAACAGCATAATTTTAAAGAGCAATATGCCCTTATGTCTTAAAAGAAAAGTGTTTGATCAATGCATCCTTCCAGTGCTTACGTATGGTGCAGAGACATGGACCTTAACTAAAAGAGACATACAAAGGCTGCAGACAACTCAAATAAGCATGGAGAGGTGCATGCTTGGTGTAACCAGGAGAGAGAAGAAGAGGAACTCGTGGATCCGAAAAATGACAAGAGTGGAAGACATCATGATCAGAGTTAAATCCCTGAAATGTCAATGGGCTGGGCATACTGCCAGAAGGACAGCCCATCGATGGACAGCCGAAATTTTAGATTGGATTCCAAGGGACAGGAAAAGACCTAGAAGAAGACCACATGGGAGATGGGTGGATGAAATTCGAAAGTATGCGGGAGTGACATGGAGGAGACTGGCACAAGACAGACCGTTGTGGAGGAAACTTGGGGAGACCTTCGTCCAGCAGTGGATTGATAATGGTTGACAATGATGATGATGATCACATGTGTGTTATTATCAAAGTCCAATATACTTGGAACATTAGGGAAAAATTAATGAGCTTAAAATTTACCCTATTTTTTGTTATGAAAAATATACCGAAAACAATTTATTACCGAAAAATGTTCTTCAATCAAATAGTGTCCATGCTTTCTGATCAGAATACCAATAGTAGTTGAGGGTACAAACTAAACAGCCTTGGGACACATTGGAAACATAGACTCAGAATGATAAAAAAAAAAATGATGAATTATTACTAGCATGCTATGCATATTTAACACCCCCAGCCAATTTCAATTTCTGAATTTTATTTTTTGGGTTTATTTTCACACCACCTTAGCATATATATATATATACAAAGGCAGTTCCATAAAAACTGAGAGTAATTTTCTTTTGAGTTGGCAACAGTGCAAAGAGGGAAAATAACTCAGACAAGTGAATTAAGGAAGTATCTATTGCAACAGTTATTAGCCATAGCAGACAATTCTGGTTTTGTTATTGCCCAGTTGTTTAAAGTACGTCTGCATTTTGCCATACAGCTATGGATATGAGTGATTCAGAGTTAAGAAGTGAAATGCATTGTGTGATAAAAGTTTGCTATCATTTGGGTAAAACAGCTCCAGAAACAGTTGACTTAATGAAAAAAAGTTTACAAAGACAAATGTTTGGGTGGGTCAACGAATTTTAGATAGCACCATGATTTCAAAAAGGGCGTTTGTCAGCAGAACTCGCTGCTAGACCTGGTTGACCTGAAAGTTTTATTACGAAGCGTATTGTTAACACTGTTTGGGCAATCCTGCAAGAATATCGCTGAATGACGTGTGAAAACATAGCGGTGTCAACTAATATTTCAAAAATGTCGGTATTCCATATTCTACATGACAAATTACTGCTGCATCGTGTGTGGTCCAGAAGGGTACTTCATCACCTGAAGAGAGAAGAATTGTTAGCCAGAGTTCAGGTGTGTCATGAGTGGAAACAAATGACTGCAAAGGAAATCAAACTTTCTAAACACAGTAATAACTGCCGATGAAACGTGGGCCCACAATTTCGACCCCCTCATGTAGAGTGCAACAAGTGTCTGGAAACACACAGGATTGCCTCCTCTGAAAAACGTCCACAAAACCAGATCAGCAGGGAAGGTGATAATGATAATTTTCTTTGGCCATAAAGGTGTAATCTACCAGCACGCCGTTCCTCCACAAATTACTGTCAATGTGAGTATAACATTTCAGTCTTGAAGCATCTGCGACGACACATATTGATTAAATGACCAGAACTGGTGGGCAAGTGGACCCTACACCATGATAATGCCCACCCAAATCTGGCTGCTAATGTTCAACAGTTTCTTACGAAACGCAGTAATGCAATCATGCCACAACCTGCCTACAGTCCTGACCTCGCCCTATGCGATTTCTGGTTGTTTCCAACAACGAAGGAGAAGTTCTGTGACACAACATTCAACACAGATGCTGACATTCAAGCTGTAGAAGGGTCGCTAAAGCAGCATCCACAAAATGCCTTTATCACATGCTTTGAAAAGTGGACTGATCAATGGGACCTTTGCATATCATTCGAGGGAAGATACTTTGAGAAAGAATAACATATATTTTGCTTCAAGTACTTCTAATATTGGATTTCTTTAGTAAAAGTCCACTATTGAAGGTTAATTTTTTGACGTGCATTAATGCAATTGCATTTTGGACTTACCATTAATTTGGTGAAGATTCCAAGTTGAACACTTCCAAGCACGTGGATCCTGGTTTTTCCCGTATTTCCGTTATGTAGATGCGGCATGGGGGGTTTTTCATTCAGTTGCTGGTCTACTTCAGTTTTTTCACCTGTTGGTTTTTAATTGGCCTCGTTACTAAATGAATTTTTTCCTTTGCTGCTTCCACATATACTTCTATACGTTTTGTTACCCGAGTACTTTCGGTAACACTCCGTTACCGTCATCTAGGGGAAGTTTGCTCTGACCAGCACGGACCGTGTCAGTAGAGCTTTTGGGTGGTTCTCGCGGGCTGCATCTGTTAGCGCCTATCACTTCCTCTTGGGCGTTGTGGCGCCATCTCTTGTTGGTCACCGATCTCATTTTTCAAAGTTTTCCATTTTTTTGCTCAATTTTAATTAAATTCCTCCAAGTATTTCTTAAAATATTAAGGTCATTATGGTTGCAAACTTTTACTCTATTTTTTTCTATCATTACCGACTCTGCTACTCTGAGGTGTTTTTCAGATTTACAGCTTTTTATGATTTTTATATTTTCAAATTTAGGATATTTTTGGTTAGCCAGACAATATTGAATAAGTGCAGTTTTTTCTTCTTTTTTCTACCAATTTTTTACATGTTGTTTTAACTTGTGTTTGAGCTTATTTTTGGTACTTCCTGTATATGCCATTGGAGGATTTTCTGTAATAGGAATTGAGTAAATACCTGCTTTTTCTAACATTTTTATTTTTTCATTATTTTTGATTACTATATTTTTGATAGTATTTACTTTTCCTCCAATTTGAATGTTATGCTTTTTACAAATATTATTAATTTCATTAGTAGTACCTTTAATGTAAGGAAAACCATTCAGATATTTGATTTCTTTTTTATTTACTACAGCATTATTTTTTATTTTCTTTAGTACTTCTGTGTTCCATTTTTTTATTAAATGGTTTGGATAACCAAAACTACCTGCAATTTTTTTTATGAATTTAATTTCTTCATTAGTGAATTGAATATTTTCTGAGTGCGTATATGCTCTTTTAATTAAGGTTTTCAGACTATTGCATTTTTGTGGATAAGGATGTGCCGAATTGTACGGGATTAGAACAGGAACAAATGAGCTTTTCGATACACTCTGTATTGCAACTTAACTTGTACGTCCAAAAAGGCTATTGCATTATTTTTTTCCATTTCTACCGTGAGTTCTATTGTTGCGTATAAAGAGCTGTAACATTTGGTTAATTTTCTTAACTCTTCTTCGTTCAGTTTTGATAGAATGAAAATATCATCAACGTATCGACAGTACATTTCTGGTTTTTCTTCCATACGATGCAGGACATTTTCTTCAATCTCGTTCATCACAACCTCAGCATATAACGTTGATAATGGTGAGCCCATTGGGCCTCCTGAATTTTGCTTGTATATTTTATTCTTGTATGTAAATACGTTATTTTCATATAAATAGAATAAAACTTTTTTGAATTCTTGAGTTTGTGTGTCATTTAATATTTTAACATTATGCGACTTAATGACAATTTCAATAGCTTCTGTAAATCCAGTTCACCATCAAGAACACTTATGAATTTATTGAGAAAATTAAAATTGTAAAAACTGACCTAAAGGACTTACATATGGCAAGCATGGACATTAAAGCATTATATCCAAGCACTCCTGTTCCAGAAGCTATTGAAATTGTCATTAAGAAGTTGCATAATCTTAAAATATTAAATGACACACAAACTCAAGAATTCAAAAAAGTTTTATTCTATTTATATGAAAATAATGTATTTACATACAAGAACAAAATATACAAGCAAAATTCAGGAGGCCCAATGGGCCCACCATTATCAACGTTAGATGCTGAGGTTGTGATGAATGAGATTGAAGAAAATGTCCTGCATCGTATGGAAGAAAAACCAGAAATGTACTGTCGATACGTGGATGATATTTTCATTCTATCAAAACTAAACGAAGAAGAGTTAAGAAAATTAACCAAATGTTACAGCTCTTTATACCCAACAGTAGAACTCACGGTAGAAATGGAAAAAAATAATGCAATAGCCTTTTTGGACGTACAAGTTATGAAATCTACAAATAAGTTGCAATACAGAGTGTATCAAAAAAGCTCATTTGTTCCTGTTCTAATCCCGTACAATTCGGCTCATCCTTATCCACAAAAATGCAATAGTCTGAAAACCTTAATTAAAAGAGCATATACGCACTCAGAAAATATTCAGTTCACTTATGAAGAAATTAAATTCATAAAAAAATTGCAGGTAGTTTTGGTTATCCAAACCCATTTAATAAAAAAATGGAACACAGAAGTACTAAAGAAAATAAAAAATAATGCTGTAGTAAATAAAAAAGAAATCAAATATCTGAATGGTTTTTCTTACATAAAAGGTACTACTAATGAAATTAATAATATCTGTAAAAAGCATAAAATTCAAATTGGAGGAAAAGTAAATACTATCAAAAATATAGTAATAAAAAATAATGAAAAAATAAAAAAGTTAGAAAAAGCAGGTATTTACTCAATTCCTATTACAGAAAATCTTTCAATGGCATATATAGGAAGTACCAAAAATAAGCTCAAACACAGGTTAAAACAACATGTAAAAAATTGGCAGAAAAAAGAAGAAAAAACTGCACTTATTCAATATTGTCTGGCTAACCAAAAATATCCTAAATTTGAAAATATAAAAATCATAAAAAGCTGTAAATCTGAAAAACACCTCAGAATAGCAGAGTCGGTAATGATAGAAAAAAATAGAGCAAAAGTTTGCAACCATTATGACCCTAATATTTAAAGAAATACTTGGAGGAATTTAATTAAAATTGAGCAAAAAAATGGAAAACTTTGAAAAATGAGATCGGTGACCAAAAAGAGATGGCGCCACAACGCCCAAGAGGAAGCGATAGCCGCTAACAGATGCAGCCCGCAAGAACCACCCAAAAGCTCTACCGACATGGTCCGTGCTGGTCGGAGCAAATGTCCCCTAGATGATGGTAACGGAGTGTTACCGGAAGTACTCTGGTAAAAAAACGTATAGAAGTATATGTGGAAGCAGCAAAGGAAAAAATTCATTTAGTAACGAGGCCAATTAAAAACCAATGGGTGAAAAAACTGAAGTGGACCAGCAACTGAATGAACCTCCCCCCCCATGCTGCATCTACATAATGGAAATACGGGAAAAACCAGGATCCACGTGCTGGAAGTGTTCAACTTGGAATCTTCACCAAATTAACGGTAAGTCCAAAATGCAAATATATTTTGCTATACCTTTATTTTTTCATTTTGTGTGATTTTACTCTCAGTTTTTATGGAACGGCCGTTGTATGTATGTATAAATTGGTTGGAGAACTTTTGTTTGGAAGAAACAGAACAATTTTCAAAAGTAATATGCCATTATTTCTTAAAAGTGTTTAATCAGGACATCCTCCCAGTTTGTACACAGCAGACATATGGACCTTAACTAAAAAAGGCATCCAAAGGCTGCAGACAACTGAGAGAAGCAAGGAGAGATGCACGCTTGGTATAACCAGGAAAAATGAGAAGAGGAACTCGTGGATAAGGAAAATGACAAGAGTGGGAGACATCATGATCAGAGTAAAATCCCTGAAATGGCAATGGGATATTGCCAGCAGCATGGACTACCAAAATTCTAGACTGGATTCCAAGGGGAAGAAAAAAACCCAGAAAAAGACCACATGGGAGATGGGTGAATGGAATTCGAAGGCATGCCAGAGTGACATGGAAGAGACTGGCTCAAGACAGGTAGTTATGAAAAAAACTTGGTGACCTTCACCCAGCAGTGGATTGATAATGGGTGACAATGATGATTAACGATATATATATACAGGGCCTGATTTAGTTAAGTGGAGGCCCTGTGCACATCCTACGTCTGGGGCCCCCTCGATTAAAATTATCAGCTAACAGTTGAGAAGAATATTTGCTGGTAAATATTTTTTTGCAAGCAATTTTCTAGTAGTAAACCAATAAAATGCATCCCACATGCTAGTCATCTTTACAGCCAATGTGGATTGTAATAGACTAGCATTCACACCACTTGTACTTCCCCGCATCCGCAGAGCTTGTAGCTGTAACATTAATTACTCTCGAATTCTTTTTTTTTGTTTTATGGTATCGTTTACAAAACAAATAACTATCCTCCCAGAGATATAATTTAAAACCTCTAGTCTACCAATAATTTAATGGAAATGATGAACCGACGGTAGTTTAAGCTGTAAGAAGTAATCCTTCACAAAATGTTACAGCTGACAAGTGACAACACACATTGTGGGATAAATTATTGCAACAGTCCATGTAAATTATTACAAGTTTTTAAATAAAGTAGTGTCATTTGAACTTTTTCCTATTTTCATTTATGTGAAAGTAAACCCAACATAATTATGAATATTGATTCACGAATTTTGTTCTCACAAAACTAATATTAACAAACATATTTTTAGTAAATTCTACATGTTTTGCTGAAATGCTTTTCATGTATAATATACCATATTGCTGCGAATATAGGCTTCACCTGTGATATGAAATCTCAAGGGAAAACAAACCATACCTACATGTTATTTATTACAGGAGTGTGATTATAAGTCACACCCCATTTTTAAACAAACCATTAAAAATGTATGAATAAAAATAATTAAAAAATACTTAATTTTTAACTATTGAATTTGCAGCAGGACATTAAAAATGGCTTTTTCTACCTTTTGTGGCTGCAAATCATCAATTATATCATCAAAACTTATATCTGCTGTTACATCACTTTTAATGGACAGTATATGAAGAGCATCAATTGACTCATCTTTTAAACTTAATGCTTGTTCTTTTCAGAACTGCAAACGAGCGTCCATTTGAACATTTGGAAATTGGTATTGGTAAAAATATCTTGAGGCATGTGTCAACAATGGGAAAAATATGAACTAAGTTCAAGTCCCTTAACTTCCAAAGGCAAGTGAGGGGGATCTGTGCTCTCAGCGAATGAATTGTTTCATCAGGATTCGAAATTGAAGGAACTCTTCAGCAAAGTCTTCAAGTTCATTTGAAAACTGCTTTTGCAACAATTCAGCTGCTTCCATCACATCACTTAGGTCATTCTTGTAGACAAATCCAAATCTAGAGTCCAATTCCTCATATGACTTCTTTCTGGTTTGCAACTGTGAAACAAGATTGTCACACATTACCTAAAAAGTTTGAGTGATGAAGGAATCTCTATTATTAAAAACAACATCTGGAGTTGATGAATCATCTAGAAGTCGGTTCTTGGGTATTTTCTTCCTTCTTGAGGATTCATAATTCATTTCTCTCCCTAACAACTGGTTGTATTCTTTCTCGAACAGTTAGAAATTTTTTCTCACGAAATTCAAGATGAAGTCAATAATTGACTCATATAATGGTAAAACTAACGACAAATTGCCCATGGAAGATTGAAAGGGAAGTGCTCACTTTGTTGATTCATTGCAATATTGTCTCAGATAATCATTAACAAAGCAGTCTCTTTTTTCATTTTTCATTAATTTGGCATGAATGTAAAAATATATTTGGTTTTTAGAGGCTCCCCAAATTATGAGGCCCTGTGCACGTGCAGAAATCAAGCCGTGTGTGTGTGTGTGTGTGTGTGTGTTGTGTGTGTGTGTTGTGTGTGTGTGTGTGTGTTGTGTGTGTGTTGTGTGTGTTGTGTGTGTGTGTGTGTGTGTTGTGTGTGTGTGTGTGTGTGTGTGTGTCTTTCAATGAACCTTCCACGTCTGGATATCTAACATTTCTATTTCTGAAATTCTGGAACTGCATCCGCTGTGTGGCTAAGTACAAGTGTTCTGCATGTGTGTAGGAGGGAGGGGGATCAGAAAGAAAGGAAATATTGATCAGGATTGCCTGCTTTCTGGTGTTGGGGAATGAAAAAAAAACCAGCCCCTGAACTTAGATGTAGGTGGGCTCTATCAGGAGTGCAATTTTTTTTTTTTTTACTGCATGTCATAATTTGTTTAATCAACATTTCCTAAATTTGTGCTTTACTTTATCCTAACTTGCTGGGGATTAGATCAAAGTAAGTTGTGACAAGTTATTTCTCATTCCAGTTAGTCCGGGACTAAATGGACAAAAAATAATTTTTGATCCCTGACTTCGCTTCACAGATTTTTTTTTAAATAAAGGAAATCAGTTGTTTCACTGAACTTAAATAGGGGAAATGTCCGCTTGTTTTAGGCAGACTCAGGGGCTGTGCCACTGACCATGACAAAATTAACAAAACTTCTTTTTTTTTTTTTTTTTGAAAATTGTGGCATTTGAAAAAAAAAAAAATCAGGAAAAGATAAAGTACCTGAAAAATCATTGATACTAATGTCACCCCTCCCCCAACCGCCCCTCCTTTGAATCTGAAAACTAAAAACGGAGACATCGTAATAAATCAAAAGTTTTATTTACACCATTTAATGGATAAGTTGGATGTCATGAAAAGTTAAAAATTATAAGAATGGTGATTGCATTATACTCTCCGATAACAATGCACTTTTTGCTGGTCGTTCTTAAAAAGATGTCGCAAGAAATAAAACCTGGGGGGGGGCAAGGTACATCATTGTAACACACCTGTCCAAAGGCAAAGGAAGGAAACATTTTGGAGTACTGATGCAGTGCATTGAACAGCAATTTTGAAGCCAAAAGGATTTTACCTACAGGTTCGCACAGAATGCAGTGTATCATGTAGTTTCCCTGAGCTATTTTGTTTTTTAATTTGAAATGATTGTGGTAGACTGCCAAAGAAAATTGTTTCAGAATTCATTCTTAACTAGTCAATCATTAATCAAAGAAATTGAGAATTAATCAAAGAAAATGAGCTAATTTATAAAACAAATTCAAATGCAATCAATGGTTACAACTTCTGCGAGAATGACCATACAACAGGATTGAGGGTTCCTCTGATTACTTAGTGGATTCTCAGTTTTGTGACTGTGTGTGTGTGACTGTGTGTGTGTGTGACTGTGACTGTGTGTGTGTGTGACTGTGACTGTGACTGTGTGACTGTGACTGTGTGTGTGTGTGTGTTTGTGTGCACATGTTTGTTTCTTTCTTTGAGTGTCTGTTCCTGCCCCTCGTCCTTTATTGACCTTACGTTTTCCTCATTTATGTCTCCACCAGCACACCCTCATGACCTTTGACTTAACATTGTGAAGGTCATGCATCACAATGGTGAACTTTATTTCAAAAGTCACACTGCATTTGACAAAAAGAAACCCCTTGATGTCATGGTAAAACTTGTGCCTCATAGCCAAAAAGTTGTGAAAAATGTTACACAAAATTTCGTTGCAATTACTTGATTTCTGTAATGAGTTACAAATAAAACTACTTTTTACTTTTGCAATTAAGCTACACTACAAACTACAGTAAAAAGTAGCTCACTACTGCTGGTCCGCACAAAATGCAGTGTATCATGTAGTTTCCCTGAGCTGTTTTGTTTTTTAATTCGAAATAATTGTTGTAGGCTCTCAAAGGAAGTTCTGTTTCAGAATTCATTCTTAACTAGTTAATCATTAATAAAAGAAATTAGGAATTAATCAAAGAAAATGAGCTAATTTATAAAACTGAAATTCAAATGCAATCAATGGTTACACAACTTTTGGGAGAATGACCATACAACAGGATTGAGAGTTCCTCTGATTACTTAGTGGGTCCTGAGATTTATGACTGTGTGTGCGTGCATGCATGTTTGTTTGTTTGTTTCTTTGCGTGTCCGTTCCTGCCCCTATTCCTTTATTGACCTCAAGCTTTCCTCATTTATGTCTCCACCAGCACACCCTTGTGACCTTTGACCTAGCAATGCAGAGGTCATGCATCACAATGGAGAACTTTATGTCAATGGTCACACTGCATTTGACAAAAAATGCCCTGTTGTCATGGTAAAACTTGTGCCTTGTAGCCAAAAAGTTGCAAAAAATGTAAGAACAAAATTTCTTTGCAACTATTTGATTTTTGTAATGAGACTATGATTGGCACAACACATAACAATAATAACAAATAAAGGTAACTTGATCACGATAGTTATGTTACAAGAAAAGAACTTTTACAAGAAAGTTCGTAAGTTGGGAGCTTTGGACCTTATCTTAGGTCTTCATCACGCTAATGGAGGGCTAAGATTGTTGCCAGATTCTACATTTGAATTTTTCCTATTTTTGTTGCCAAAACTTAGAATTGATCTCCAGATCATCAGGATGTAGAGAGGAGATTCGGAATCTCACTATATCTAAGGAAGTAAACAACAAAATTGATTTCCTGGATGTCTCCATCTGCAGAAACTCTGATCTCTCCATCACTCGTTCCGTCTATCATAAACCTTCAGCGGCCACTAACATCATTCCCCACAAATCTTTCACTCTGCATCTCTACAAGCTCGCAGCATTGAAGTCTTACATCCACAGGGCTCATATCATTTGCAACAACCAACTTTTTCTTCAAGAAGAATTCTCCAAAATTTCTACAATAGCCCTCTCTCATGGTTTCCCTGCTCTTACAGCCAACTCCCTCTTAAAGAAATATGAAAATAATTCGAAAATTGAATGCCTCCTTCCTTAAAAGAAAGAAAACCTGAAATTCTCTGGTTCTGTTCCTCACCATCCTTCCTATGCTTATAAGTTACAGATTCTTTTTAGAAGTTTTGGTTACCATCTTGCCATTAAATCTACCCCAAACATCTTGAAACTTCTACAAAGGGATAGGGACAAAGTTGAAAGCCTGAACCTCCCAGGAGTTTACTGCATTCCTATCTCTTCTTCAACAGGTGATAACTTATACATTGGAAGCACATACAGACATACAGGAACATTAACCACGGAATTTTAGAACATAAAAAAGATGTTTTGAAAGCCAACCCTAATACAGCCTTGTCTATTTTGACAATGGATGACACATCTGCAGTTCCCCGCTGGAACGAAGCAAAACGAATTGCTTCTTTTGACAATCATTTTTCCCTCCGTTACCGTGAAAGTCTGGAAATTATTTTCAACCCAATGACTTGCAATTTTGAATCTCCTCTCTACATCCCGATGATATGGAAATCAATTCTAAGTTTTGGAAACAAAAATAAGAAAAATTCAAATGTAGAATCTGCCAATCTTACTCCTCCATTGGCGTGATGAAGACCTAAGATAAGGTCGAAAGTTCCAACTTACGAACTTTCTTGTAAAAGTTTTTTTCTTGTAACGTAACTAGCGCGTGATCAAGTTACCTTTATTTGTTTTGTAATGAGTTACAAATAAAACTACTTTTTACTTTTGTAATTATGCTACTCTACAAACCACAATAAAAAGTAGCTCACTACTGTAATGTTGCTACTAGTAGTGAACCACTTCCTAATACTGGTGGTAAGTGATTTTGCTTATGAGATTGATGTGATTTTCCTGCTGCTTCTTATTTGCCTTACTTTTAAAAATATTTTTTATGAATGGGGATGAAAAATTATTTTCTGACAAAATTCTTTCCAGTTCTTCTTTGTGGATGTCTTTTTGGGCTTGATAGAGACTAAGAAGTTGATTTTCTCAAAAAAATATCTCGCAGTATTAGATTTCATGTAGTCTGGGTGGTATGAATTGTAATCTAATATTTTGTCTGTGTTAGAAGTTTTTTTTGTAGATCTATGTTAAGTATTTCATTCTTTTGAGGTTAGGGTTAAATCGACAAATAGTTGAGGTTAGAGTTAAATCAACAAATAGTTGAGGTTATGACTATTTTGGAGTTCTAAGGTGAATTTCAGGGAATGTTCCAGTGAGTTAAATTGTGTTAAAATGTGAGAAGGTAGAGATTGATCTTTACCATCTGTTATGAATATGTCCTCCATGTATCAGACATATAGAACAAATATTGAGGGACTGCAAATATTTACGATAATTACACTAATGATATATCACACTTAACGATAACTGCAGTTGGGCACTCCTGACGGAATGGCAACAACTACTCCAGCAACATAGTCCTGACAATGAACTAGGTTCTAGTTTGAAAATTTGACCACCAAAAGTATTAAAAATTGCCTTTATAAAAACCCATAATTAAGAATTTTTCACTAAGATCACTTTTCAAAAAATCAAAATCCAAGATCACTTTGTTTAAAGAAAAGTCAAATTTTCACAAAATGTAGCATTTTTTAACGAGTGTTATTCATACATATACACTGAGTGATCACTGAATTATGACCACCTATCTAATATGTCATAGGTTCTCCTTTCGCCCTCAGTACAGCAGCTATCCAACATGGCATCAATTCAATAAGATGCCAGAAGCAGTTGGGAGGTATGACCAACTAAGTGTTTAATGTTGCCTTCAATGCAGGTATGAAGGTGATTGGTGCATCCAGACCACCTGATATGCCATTCCATAGTGTCCCATTCTATGGGATTGATATAATGGGAATTCGGGGACTGGAAGTCTGAACTGTGTTCCTCAAACCATTCCTGCACAACATTGGATCTGTGGCTCCACCGTTTTACACTGCACAACATTGGACAGACCCACCTCCACTGTCTTCCACTGTGGAGACCATACAGGATGGATTGAGTACCTCATGCTATTTGAGCCAAATATGTACACAACCGTCCATCGACTGGAGTAAAAAATGAGACTTGTCAGACCAGCACACTTTTTTTCCAGTCATCTGATGTCCAACTTGCATGATCTCTGCACCAGGTGAGTCTTTTGCACCAATGAACTGTGGTTAGGAGAGGATGTTGTCAGGGTCATCTGCTGTTATAGCCCCATGATGCATGGTCATTACAGATACTGTTCCAGGTTGACCGCTGTTGTATTGGGTAGTCTACTGTTGAAAAGTGTTGCGTCTCTTGGCCTGTATGAGTCTTCGGACCCAGAACTCACCTCTCACATCAACCTTTTGCTGTTTTATGCAGTTTTGCCTCTGGGTTGCTCTTTGACAATTTTCATGCAAATCTTGATACACTTTAACTACAGCAGCTTGTCACAAATAGGCTCCAGACAACTTAAAGAAGCATGGAGAGGTACGTGCTTGGTGTAACCAGGAAATATAAGAAGGGGAATTCACAGATCAGGAAAATGACAAGAGTGGATGACATCATGGACAATTAAAATATTAGACTGGATGCAAAAGGACAGGAAAAGACTTAGAATGACACGCGGGAGGAGATGGGTGGAAAAAATTTGAAAGCCTGCTGGAGTGAAATGGAGCAAACCATGGTTCATACGCTTTTTCAATAACATAATTCCAAGACTTTTGCAGGACTTTTGGATTTTTTTCCAGGACATACGATCCAAATGCTCTTACTTAAAATATAGTTGGTTGGTTGGTTGGTTGGTTGATTGATTTTTTATGGTGCAAGGGCAATGTTTGGCCAAAGAGCGCCCGACACAAGACAAACATACAGTATTAAAAACAAAACAAAAAAAAGTGGCATTAATCCCAAAATCTGGCTGACCAAGTAAAACCGAACCATGAGAATGATGGAAGGGCCAAAAAAGACAATGAAACAAACAGTATTAAAAACCAATGGTTAAAAACTGCTGATTAAGTAAAACTGAGGAATGAGAATGATGATAGGGCCATAATCCAGATACGTTTACAAAAGTCAATTTGTTTAAAAAACACGGCAGCAGTATCGCAGTGGTCATTAAGGAGCCGCTCAACAAATGAGAATGAGCGGCGTCTCCGAACAACAACAACAAAAAAAAATGAAAACACACATCACGGAAACGAACACAACTACACATAAGATGAGTCACAGGAGAGGGATGAACTGTCACTCTCCTCCCCCTTATGTTCCCCCATAATGTTGGTTGAGGGTGGGGACCTCGCTGAGTCTGGGACAGTTGCAATGTTGGTCAGTTGGACCGCGACAGTTGGATGGACACTGCACACCTTTGTGGATTTAGGGCCAGCTCTTCCACACGTGCAAGCTTTCTGCTGGGAACTGGAAGAGTCGGTCGTCTTCAAAAGAGCAGGCGCAGAGTCAGCTGGTCGAATAAGCTAGAGCTCGGAGAAATCCACCTGTGTCGCTTGTTCAGCTGTAGATCTTTTGGCAAGTCCGGCGAGAGCTACAGGGCGCGGGACAAAGGGCTGTATGGGTTGTGGCAGAGACTGAACTACTGCGGCAAAAGTACGCTGTCGGTTGTTGGGAATACCCAACTTGGCCTTGGCAGCAGGGTACGAGAGGCCTTCCAGGGTCTTGAGGCGCTGGATCGCCATCTCGTCCTTCCATTTCATACAGTTGCGGGAGTAAGCTGCATGGGCCTCACCACAGTTAACACAGCAGGCCGCAGAAGTGCAACCTTCCCTGTCATATTCACTGGAGCCACAATTTGCGCAACGAGCGGAACTGTTGCATGAACGTTGTGAATGCCCGTACCGCTGGCACCTGAAACAGCGCAGAGGATTGGGAATGTACAGGCGAGCTCCACAGACCAAGTAGCCAGCCTTGATTTCAGTCGGAACTTTCGGGGAGTTAAAAGTCAAGATTACATTTTTAGACTTAATCAAAGAACCATCGCACCGGAACATCATACGACGTGCAGCAATAACACCCTGATCTGCTAGTTCACTCACCAATTCCTCCTCACTGCATGCCAAGAGATCAAACTCCGAAATAACACCCCAAGAGGTGTTAAGAAACGGGTGAGGTGTCACTTTGACAGGAATGCCTTGAAGACTAGTGAGGTGCAGAAGAGTGTTACTCTGAGAAACACTGCAAGTTTGGACAAGCAGGTCCCCAGAGCGAAGCTTCCTCACAGACTTCAAGGAGCCAACCGCAGCGTCCAAAGCTTTAGAAATGAAAAAGGGAGATCTGGTGGACAGTCTCTCATTCGGATCGATGGATTCCACAACTAAGTGTGTAGCATGCGTATTCACAGCAATCGAGGGGAGACGATGCTTCAGAGCGACTGGTACAGCTGTCGAAGACGAGGTTCCACGTTCTTGGTCCTGGTTATGATCTAAAGACCGTTTAATGTTATGGGACTTGGTAGGTTGAGAAGACGAAGGGGAGTCGTCGTCAACTATCATTTTCTCAGGTGACTTGAGTTTGGAGTTTTTGTTTTTACCCATGGAAAAAAGGAGGAGGATTCATCTGCAGACTACTCCACCCACCACCAAGCCCTACAAGGGAGAACCCAACTTGGCCTTGCTTTGTGTTATCAAGTTTTGTGTTATCCCCGTGCGAGGTCTGCAAGCCAAGAAAATGACGCTGGACACAGTTCTGGAGCTTATACGCTGCAGATATAGTCCGTTGGCTGTGATCACATGCACTCGGCGGACACTTCGGCCTCCAGAGTTCCGTCATGCCAACGCCTTTGGCATGATCCCACAGTCCCCGGGCTTACCCTGCCGTGCTATACGACAATAAAGCCGCTAAAACCCTGTACACAACTTGGTACAAGACTTCTGACTAGAGGTGGGTTAGTCTCTAGCCTCCCGTTTACAGCGAAGCCGGGGTCGAAGAGGAGTGTTGGTACACAGGAGGCACTTCTCCGGTCTCCTGCGACCTCAGCCGCCAGACATCCCATTTACGCCTCACGGGCCTCCGCACGTGGCAAACATGCAGGTAGGTCTAGCACCCAAACCAGCTAAAAGGGAAAAAGTAATCAAAGGAAGACAAATCCCTGGAGTGGAACCTAAACGGAATCTCAGCAACCTACGAACTGAGCGGTTAATATAAACAGTTAGTAGTGGAGGGTAACAAAGCCACAAGACCGGGGTGTTAGTACATAGCGTGGTAGCGATTAGGTAGAGTGTACAACACGGGCAACTGGCCAGTGCAGAAAATAAATAAAAACGAAAAAGCGAGGCACAAGACCAGCTCGGGATCGTGGGGGCGCGACTCCCAAACAGCTGGATGAACAGCCCTGCAAACTCCAACAGCACCGAAAGAAAACAAAAAAACAAGCGGTGGTATGACACCAGATGTTGACCAGTCACAAGGTCAGCTCGGGCCGTGGGGGCGCCGCTACCCAAATAACTGGAAAACCAGTTATCCCCGTGCGGGGACTTAAAATATAGTGAAACCATAGGTCTGTTCAACGTGTAACCTACAATAAACAAACAACTTCTTGGGCAAACTTAATACAGAATGCAGAATGTGAAAAAGGTTGTCTGCTGCAGCTAATCAGAAACTTAGAATCACGGATGAATACTGAAATACCAAAACTGTCACTGAAAACGTGACCAGGTTTAATATTTACAAAACTTTTATGTACTATACTACACTGATTTTGAGAAACTTTTATGTTTCTACTTTGGCTATAGTTCAATTATTAAAGCAAATTACAGAATAAAAAACAACATAAAACTCAAAAAATGCATAGGTATGTGGCATTACTCTTAAAATGCTTTTATATACCACACAATCAATACATAAAATACTATTTATATTTAAATATTTTGAAATAACGCTAACATTGGGAATTTAAGGGTAAGGAAAGTTGAAATATTTGGAACTTTTTCAAAGGACCAAAGGGATTGTTATTTCTTAAACACATAATCATGGGGGCAAGTATTTGTGTTACATTTTATTTAGGGCAGGGATTTTCAACATAATATTGATGCTGTAGCTATGTTTTAAATTTGTACTCACCAGCAAACTAAGTATGTACAAAAATTTCCAACATGAAATGAAAGAGAATAAATGGGAAAACCTTAAATCCAAGGGCTGTGTACAACTGCATTCGTAAGTGATCAAGGCAATTTAACTGGGAATGATTAGAAAACTAATTATAGAAGGCGCAAAGTGATTAGTTTGCTCAGAAAATACTAAGAAACAACTAGATTTAAGTTTCTGATATTAGAAAGCAATCTAATTTTATGGCAAATTTTTATATATAAAGTATTCATTAGCAAATTTCAGTAAAGGTCAAAATAACCCACAAAAAATATATATGTATCAGCTACTTATAAAACATCAGCTACTTACAGTGGCTAAAAAGCATATTATGAAAATTAACAAATGGCACACAAAACATTTCATATAGCAGAAGGAAAGTATTAGAGACAAAAATATTTCCAAATCAAACAGTTAAAAGAAGAGATAGAGATGGAAACATGATATAACTGTATGCCTTTTAGCAGAAGAATTTTGCACAATGGAAAAGTTGAAAACAGGCTAAAAGTATTCCTCATAGCAAAAGCTATGCTAAGGAAAAAAACTTTTCAAATACGTCTCCAAGAAGCAGAGATAGCAAGAAAAATGTTTTGACCTTTACAACACAGAGGGGAAAAGTTGTACACATTATTTGAAGAGGATCTTCTTATTGTAGCAAACATCTTATTCACTCTCCATCTTTATTGTAGCGAATGGCATACAGTAAAAAAAGAAATTTCTCAATAAAGTTTTTAGAGGCAGAGATAGGCTGCAAACGGAAGTGCTTAAACACCAAATAGCAGCAGAATTGTGAACCACAAACCTCCTCAAATACAAACCTAAAGTGTTCCATAAGGTAAATGGTATCTGTTGTTAAAAGAGTTTTTTAAATCGGACATTTAGAAGGGCAGATATTGAGAAAAATGGATTAAATATTTGTGCCCCCTAGCGGCGAAATTGTGCATTACTTTGGGAAGAAAATACACACAAGGAGTTTTCATAGTTAGTAGTATCTGGTCAAAAGAGAATATCTTTCAATTGGATTATTAGTCCCGTAAATATTGCTGAAAACGGAAACATGAACTTACGCCCTCTAGTGGCGCATTTGTGCATTAAGAAATATTTGAAATTATGTGAGAAACATTTAGCACCGAAAATGTTCTCCAACAAATAAAGAATTTTTCAAATCGCACTCCTAGAAACAGAGATATGGACAAAAATAATATATACGTGTACACCCCCTGGTGGAAAAATTATGCACTATTTAATATTTAAGCAGGAGGTATTCTCAAAAAGTTTTTGGAGGTGAGCGATATCGGTCCACAGAAGAACTTTTCAATCGAGTTTTGAGCTCAGATTTTATTACAAATACATCAGAAGCAAAAATACACTTACGCCCCTGGCAGCCAAAAATGAGAAATTATATGCAAAACATTTCCCCTCAAGAGCTGTAGTGTTTCAAATCGGACTTCTTTAGAAGCGGAGATACTGGGAAAATCGTGATTTGCCGTTACGCCCCTAGCTGAAAATGTATGCATTATTTAAAAAAGGGACTAAATAAAATAGTATTCTTAAGGGACTAAATAAATAGTATTAAATAATTTTTTCAATTAGATATTTAGAAGCAAATGTATGAAGTAAAATGCATTTTAAATTCGATATGATCTTAATTTGCACCCTCTAGCGGCGAAGTTGTGCATCGGAAAAACCCCGGAACAAATGGGTCATCGTTCTCACATTTTAAGCTTCCCAATACAAAAAGAATTTTACAAACTGAGCTAATAATTTCAGAAATATGGTCTTCCCAGTCAGACAGACAAAGTGACAACATAAGCTCGACGCCAAAAGATGCTAATAATGCAGCTTCCGTCCTCCTAACAGACAAGAAAACCAACAGCCAGCATTTTGCAGGAGGTGGGGAGGAAAATTTGTCAGACATAAGTTATGTCAGTAGAAAGATCTTCAGTTGACGTTCCAACTCGTCCCAGAGGTGCTCGATAGGGTTAAGGTCCGGGCTCTGCGCAGGCCAGTCCATTTGATTAACCCCATTGTCACCATACCAAGCCATGGTGGACCTCGCAACATGACAGGTGGCATTGTCATCCTGAAAGTAACATGGGTCCACCCTGTAAAACTGCCACAAAGTAGGAAGCGCATCATCATCCAAAATGGTGCAGTAGGTCTCGGCGTTGAGTCTACCAGGAATTGCGACCAAGGGTCCTGTGCCATACCAGGAGAAACACCCCCATAGCAAAATTCCACCACCGCCGAACTTCACAGTTGGCACAATACATTCCGGCAGGAGGTGTTCTCCAGGCAGACGCCAAACCCAGACCCTGCCATCCAGACGGTAGAGGGTGAACCTTGATTCGTCGCTCCAAAGACCCTGTTTCCACTCTTCAACGGTCCACTGTCGATGTTCTGTGCACCACGTTAGCCGAGCAGCGCTATTGGACTTGGTGATCAAAGGCTTGTGGGTGGCAGCACGTCCATGATAACTGAGCAGATGGGCTTCCTTACGGATGGTATTCTTCGAAAGAACACTACCGGATGCCTGTTGAAACTCCTCGCGGATGTGGCCCATCGATTTGGTGTGGTTCTTCCGAATTTCTCTGGCCAGAACCCGTCGGTCTCTAACTCCCAGTTTTGTGGGTTTGCCGGGTCAGGGCACATTCCGACAGTCACCTCTCATCTTCCACTTGCCAATCACGTAGGCCACTGTTGATTTTGGGTACTTCAACTAGCTGGATATGTCATGTATGGATCGGCCATTTCTGTGATACCCCACGATTACACCTTTCTTGAAATCAGAGAGCTCTGAACTGCGTGGCATCTTGCATGCGAGTGGTTGCATTGTTGTTTCAAACACGATATTTAACGGCGGCGGCCGTGACGTGTGTCAGGACCACAGCTATCGTCGATTGCAGGGGTGTCCAATTACTTGTTGGTAGATAGTGTATGTATGCATATATATATATATAATATATAAATGCAAAACTCAAGAAGCAAATTTTGAAAAAAACCAGGACTAACAAATCAAAAGAATGAGAAGGAGCAGAACAACAAGAATTACCAATACCCAACCGTCCGAAGCAGGCAGGCTCCCAACGATGGAAATCAAACAATCAGAAGAATGCAGGGAAGCATATCAATGACTGATTCTCCGACGGCTTCGTCAAGAGCAAGCATAAAGAAAATCACTCATTAATCTACTGAGACCAGAGAATTGTGTGTTTCTGCTAATTTAGTTTGCTATAAGGACAGATTAAATTTAGGGGTAAAATTTCAAATTAAAATTGGATTTTTTAATAAAACCAGCCCAGCAAACTAAAAAAACATTGCCTGACCACACAACAACCAAGATAAGCACAATGAAAAATGAAAAGAAAATAAACAAGCATCCCAAAAAATATATCAAAACCAGGGAAAAATTAGTATTAGAATAGCGGGAAGATCCTAACCCCAAAAAACGGGGACAGAAATGATAGCTTAAAGCTGGTCCCGGTAAAATTGAAAACTTTGTCCTGTCACAGAAAAAGAAAAGCGGGATAAAATACAACAAAAGCAGAAAAAAAAATTCAAACAAAAAATGAAACTTTACATTTTGAAAAAAGCAAATTCAAACCAACAGTTTTAAGAAAAAAGGAAGCAAAAGGTGCTTAAGTAACATTGTACAGATGCCAAAAACAGAGAGTGAACCCAAATAACCGAGTTTCATGCCTCAGAAAAGCAAGGTAAATGCCCAGATCCACAACAAAAATATTTAAAAAAATAATAGTTTAAAACCAAAGTGCTAGGTTGCAAGTCACAGAGAAGCAAATTATATGCCCTAGACAC
Source organism: Macrothele yani (assembly GCA_039090855.1). NCBI lineage: Eukaryota > Metazoa > Arthropoda > Arachnida > Araneae > Macrothelidae > Macrothele > Macrothele yani. The sequence continues at coordinate 84,360,576 of CM077012.1, forward strand.
ACAAGAAAACATTTAATAGTTAGTTAAGTTTAGTGCACATCTACAATAAACAAAAATTCACTCCATTCCTAAACAAATAAAAACATAAAAAAATAAACAGCCTACAAATAAAATAAGAAATGAAATTACTTGTGATGCGGTGCTTTGCTGATACAAGTTATATTATTTACAAAAGATTGTTTTAATCATAATGCTCACAGGAAGGCTCAAAACCAATGAAAATTGAACTTGAAACAAAACTTTGCAAGAACAACAAAGGAACAAAAAACGCTGACCAAAGTTCCGCGGAAAAACTTTAAACGCTAGCAAAGCTAACAACCTACATGCAGAAAGTATAAAACAACTCAAAAATAAATTATACATAAAAAATAAAATAAGAATTATTTGAAGAAACAAACAGAAGACAGAAAAACGACGTACCAGGCGTGGGAAGTGCACATGTACTGCAGGGATCATAGCATACTTCTGGAAAATTTTAGGTAGGAATTTTAGGAATTTTTAGAAAAATTTTAGGAAAATTTTAGGAGTGTATTTCAATAAAAACTAGATGTATATTTGTATACATCTAGTAAAACAACTTTGTATACATTGTAAAGAGTTTGCTTCACACCCTTCAACCATATATACTGATAGACTGTGCATGACATCAAAATTTCTGGCTCCAACATAAAATCACATGACAACAGTCAAAAAGATGAGTTACACCTGCTGTGCTTATGGTTGCTCTGAGCGATATAGTAAAGAAAGTTCTATGATTATTCATGGGTAAGAAACGAATTAAATACCTAAGTCAATAAAGTTCAATTACTTAACCAGAAACTTGCAGCTATTGATATAAAAATATAGTAACTTAAGAAAAAAAAAATGGAATGCATGTTCCAAATTCTTCGCAAATGTTCATCACATTATAAATCACAAAATGTAAACAACCCGATCATGCATGTATATAGCTCATAAGTAAACTTACCTGAAGAGTTTTCATTATATATGAGGCGCATTCACATAATACACCGAAAACACTGAAGTTCTGCAGCGTAAATTAGTAATCATAACAGCATTTTTACACGAAATTTGATGATGACGTGCCCAATATGTTTGAGCCATGGCGGCTTTGATACAGCTATTGCCAATGTGCAGTCCATTAGTATATATGGTCGAAGTTAACACCCAAATTTTTTGCATAACGTCTAATGTCTAAAGTTTAAGTATGATTTACTTCTAATGTTCAGTTCTTATCTTTTCACGTGTTATTATCATATTCAAGTATATTTACCACATTCAAGTTTCACTTTGAACATTAATATGCTGTTGAACCAGAAGCAATCCACGATTTTCACAGTAAAGTTTTCAGGTTTCACATTAAATTATAATATCCTAAAAAGGTAATTGAAAACCAAGAACTATGTACAATTGTTCACTGAATTACTTTTTTCATATTATTGTTTTAACCTTTTCCTGATTAGCCTATCTTTTTCTGCTTCTACCACAACTAATTTACTTTCAGTTTTCTTTATTTCAGCTGAACCTTGTATGATCAAGTTAGAGGCAACTGCTATTTCAACAGTATTTTGTTTTTCTACAGCTTTTCTCATTCTTTCTGTTCCCTCTTGAATTATTGCTAGGGAGGCTTCTTTATCGTTTTTAAGTCTATTTATTTCTGCATCATTTTCTTTTATTTTGTCATCAAACTCAGCTTTTCTTTTTTTCTCTAGCTGCTTTTCCTTATTTTCCCTCTCTTTCTGCTTCCTTTCTTTTACCTTTTTTGATTCTTCTTCCTTCAGCTTATCAACATACTCTTTATAAAATTTATGTGAATCACAAACACTATTTAACAAATTTCTTGTTATGGGAACTTTACTTACACATCCATAGTGTTTAATGGCCCCTTTAACTATTCTTAATGATGTTATAGTTGAGTCTTTTAAGTTAGCCTTGTCCTTCCTTAACAGAGCAGTGTTAACCGAAAATCCCCTTTCTGCATCAGCATTACCATGAGGTAAAACTAAAATTGACTTTATGAGTTTAGCAAGATTTGAGTATTTTTCTTTTCCGCTAGAGTCTTTAATACTAAATATATTACGCCAGTAATGATCAATCCGCACTGGAATATGCCCTTCCTCTGAAAATTTCACTAGTTCATCTAGAGTTGGCTTATCGCAATTTAAAAGTTTCCACTCTTCTCTTACTCTATCAATTTGTTCCTCAGAAAGATGCAAAACACTTGAAATTCTGGTTATTTCCGAAAGTCCTTCAGTGACTGAAAGTTGAGTTGACTCTTTCTTTGGTTCTTTTACCTTTAAAACTTCTATGTCTCTTAGCTTTTGATTGCAGAATGGCAAATTTGACTTTAAATATTTTGTGGTTGCAATTAGTGATGATCTTACATCTAAGAGAAATAATTTCTGCCTGGTCTCCTGAACATTCCTGAGGAGATTTTTTGTCTTCATACCAACTTCTAACTCCCCTAGTTTTTTCCATGAATTTTTGTTTTCAAAATCTACATTCTTTAGGTCTTCTCCAAATTTCCCTGCTATAACATCATCTTGGATAAACTGAGCCATAACATTCCTCATTAAAGTATTTAAATCAGAATATAACTGGTGTATTTTTAGTTCTTCACTCTGATAACATAATGAAAACTTTTCAAAATTTTGGTGTGAAAATGAAATTAATGCTAAATAGCAAGGAGTAAGGTCATTTTTCAGGAAACAGTGAATTCTTTTATACCTTGCCGAATTGCGCAGTTGTTTTTCAAATATTTTTTGAGATGGCAAGAAGTTTAAAAAATATTCTGTAATATTTAGCCATTGATCCAAGAGCCTCTGGGCTACAGAACCAACGGTTAACCATCTGTTGCTGACATGACGCAAAAGAAATTTGGCAGTGACCAATGTTATATCCTCGACAGATTTATAATCCTCTCGTCTTGCAGCACTACTCTTTAAAAAGTAATGCATATCAGTAGCAAATTCGTCAAAATCTATATTTAAGCTTGTCAAAAAAATTTTAAATGCATTACTAACAACATGCAGGTTGCAAAAACCTAGTTCCAAAGATTTCTGGCCTGTTTCTTGTTTTACAACTTCATTGAATTTGCGTAAAAAGCACTTATTTACATTTGGGCTGTCCATGGATACACAAATAATTCTGTTCAACGAAATATTGAAGGATGATAACACATCAAGAATTTCTTTTAGCAAAATATCTGCTGTTGCATGACCCAGAAAAACGCTTGTTAGGTATCGGCAAGAAACTGAATTTATTTCTGAAGACCAGTACCTGAGATACACATCCAACTGCCGTTTCACTTGTGCATTTGTAGTTTCATCAAATGCTATAGTAACCTTTCCTGGGCTACTAGATGCAATGTCTTTTTTCAAATCCTCTTCAAAATATTTTGACAATCCATGTGATATCACATAAGCAACTTTTTTTCTTTAAGTTGCATTTTGGCTGCAATAGCAGAATCAGGAAACATTTCTTTGAAAAGTTCAACTGTTTCAGTGCATGAAACAAAAGACATATTGTCCTTAGTAACTTTCATGGCCCATAATGCTTCGGCTTTAGCCAACTGTAAATCATGACTCAGTACTTCACTAATATTTGTTTTGGGCTGAAGATCCCGTCCTCCAAAGGCTTTCAGGATGGACTTATTTTGAAATTTACTTTGAAATTTCTGCAAATGTTTTTTTCCTTTATGATGCGCTTTTACTTGTGAAAAGCCACTATTAGAAATGTTGAAAATTTCTGAACACAATATACACTTAGCAAAAAATATTGTTTCAGTTGCAGAACACCATTCTTTCAACTTCACTCCGTCCAATTCTTTGGCGAGCCACGCATCTTGAAATTTCGTTTTGGATTTAGGCATCTTAAACACTTGTATTACTAACCAGAAAATGTAAGGGAAGTACAAAAACACGTTCCAATATTGCAAAACCAGACAACTTCCCGAAATTTGGCTGCGAGGATGTCAGAAGATGGAAAAAAAAAAAAAAGCAGGTCACCACTAGAGAACTGAACCTGCACACAGCACAGAGAACACCATAAAAGACGTAAAACCAGAAACTATCATACGCATCTCACGCAAGTTCAGTCAAAGCGAGTCGGAGCCGAGATATATTGCGCATCGAAGGTCGCTGTCGCCGACGCATGATCGAAGGTCAATGATCACGTGCTCTACTGCCTGCCAAGATAATACTCAGCTACCATCCCATCGTCATTACCGGAGGTTACGGAAGGAGACCACATGTTTCCTCTTTGCTTCCACCCACCTGCGGTTTACAATAACAAAACATCAGCAGAAAGAGGAGGTTCCACAAGGCATGTACAAAAATAAAGTACGATCTTCTGCGTGCCACGGAGTTCGTCTGCAAAGCGCAAACCAGGGGTGAAAATGACCCCTCCCCTTTTCCCTTAGATCTCTTGTTACTCTCGAAAACTGTTCGAAGGCAAAAAAATGGAACGCCCGCCCCGAAGCAAGTGCATCTCGATGGCGTCATTTTCCCCTCCCTTCAGCAGCACAGCATATAGGCTGTGTTTCTACAATAACAGGTCTTTTTACCTTACCGTAATGGTAAATTTATTGGCGTTAATAACGGTTGTGTTTTTAATAAAAATAAGCTTACGAAAATTTTAGGATGAATAGCAAATTTTAGGTCTAATTTTAGGAATTTAAGGAGGGTCACAAAATATTAGGAATTTTAGGAATTTTAGGAGGAATGCGATCCCTGTGTACTGTCCTCTGGGGTGGAAAAAACTAACTGCAGGGGCATGTCCATCGCAACGCCATCTGACGTCCAACTTTAGAACCTTCCTGGGATGCATAACAGTGAAGTTTCTCAGAGTAAACCTCAAGTAACAGACTTAATGCTCTGAAAAAACCGTTACGAGTTTTCAGAGCGAACCTAAATACTAAAATGCCCTTCCTGGGAGTAGGGAATATGTATCTTTGATCCTAAGAGTTCAAAAAGTATTACATAACCTATTTAGCAGCATTCTTCCCAAACCTACGAAAATATGATACCTTTTTCTTCGTTTCATCCCTCTGACCACAAAGCGGCCGCACTCCGTTTTTTGATAAAACAGGCGTTCACACATTCCTCTACCCGAAAAGCAAGATCTGATGAACTGGATAGAGTGTTAACCTTAGCCTGCTCTTTTGGGTTCTCGGACCAATTTTTCCGGAGATTATTACTTAAACACCAGAGATTAAACCTTAGGACTTTGTCAATTACAACTACTCCAACCAAGTACATTGGCAAGATCGAATTTTACCCTCCTATTGTGTCTATTCTAAAGAAAGCATGCAATCGACACAATCTTTCATTCGGTGTAACCACTAGGAATATTTTTTCGTTAATTAGAAATGATAGAGATAAGGTATCACCATTGGTTAAACCTGGTGTTTATTGTATACCATTGATTCAACAGGTAAACAATGGTACCAACATGTTCTACATTGGATCAACACTTTGGACATCAAACATTCGTCTGGCTGAGCACAAATGTGCACTCTGATCAGGATCATCTAACACGGCCCTAACAGCAGCTGTCAATCAAGAGGGTTACGTACCTGATTGGAATAATACAAAAATCTTAAACTCAACTATTAACAAACGGACTGCCTTTTTCACTGAAAGCCTCTATATTATTAAATTTGGTGACTCCTGCTGTAACTCTGACCTCCTGGCCTATGTTCCGAGCCACTGGAGACTGCTGGTTGCCCCTTCCAGACAACCAGATGTTGAAGAACCTACGTAGTTCCTTTTTTGAACTGTAACTTTAACTTTGGTTATCTGGCATCTCCTTGAGATGAACTGGTGAAATGAATGATGGGTACTTGTACTTTATAATGATTGACTCTGCATTCCAACGACACTTAGCCTGATGATGGGGCCACGAGAGCCCCGGAAGTTTTTGCTTTTAAATTATTTTAATTTGCAAATAAATTTGGTTTTACTTTGCAAAATTTTAATGATTTTATTTATCGTACGCAGACAGCATTTGTGATACCTATTTCTTCCCAAACCTTTGAAATTTAAATATTACTATTTTTTCTTTGCTTTTATTTTTATAAATGTTTTTAGGAATAAAATTTTTCTTAAGAGTTTTTTGCTTTTTTTTTGTAAACTTAAAAAAAAAAAAAATACCTTTTTTTTGTTAATCAAAGGAGAGGGATAAAATAGCTTATTATGGGTTCCTTAAAGGAGAGTTGACCACATCATTGCCTAAACCTCTAAAATAGCTTTAATTTAGACAATTAATTCAGTCAACAAGATTTAAATTAAATTAAGCTTTCCATCCTAATTCTATGCTTGAGAACTATTTTTCTTAATGCAATTTTTAAGAAGTTTTTAGGTACTAGCTTTTCAAGAAACTGTTTGATTAAAACGATAACATGTTTTTCTAGTTAAGACTTTAAGCTACATATTCTAGAAAGCCTCAAGACTTGGGATATGAATACATTTTCTATTACTTTATTGGAAATATTGCTCCACCACATACCATATTTGACTATTTTAAATTTAAACTGATTTCTCTTATCATAAAGGCTTATGATCGGGTTGCCTGCATTAAGATTATAGCTAAAATCCAAAAATTCAAGAACTTGGTTATTATCATTGGTTTTATTTAGTTCAAGGCATTTAGGATAAATTTTTCTGTCTTCTGTTTGTTTCTTCTCATAATTCTTATTTTATTTTTTATGTATAATTTATTTTTGAGTTGTTAGCTTTGCTAGCGTTTAAAGTTTTTCCGCGGAACTTTGGTCAGCGTTTTTTGTCCCTTTGTTGTTCTTGCAAAGGTTTGTTTCAAGTTCAATTTTCGTAGGTTTTGAGCCTTCCTGTGGGCATTATGATTAGAACAATATTTTGTAAATAATTTAACTTGTACCAGCAAAGTACCGCATCACAAGTAATTTCATTTCTTATTTTATTAGTAGGCTGTTTACTTTTTTATGTTTTTATTTGTTTAGGAATGGAGTGAATTTTTGTTTATTGTAGATGTGCACTAAACTTAACTAACTATTAAATGTTTTCTTGTGTGTCTAGGGCATATAATTTGCTTCTCTGTGACTTGCAACCTAGCACTTTGGTTTTAAACTATTATTTTTTTAAATAAGTTTGCTGTGGGTCTTGGGCATTTACCTTGCTTTTCGGATTCATGAAACTCGGTTATTTGGGTTCACTCTCTGTTTTTGGCATCTGTACAATGTTACTTAAGCACCTTTTGCTTCCTTTTTTCTTAAAACTGTTGTTTTGAATTTGCTTTTTTCAAAATGTAAAGTTTTTCTTTTTGTTTGAATTTATTTTTTTCTGCTTTTATTGTATTTTATCCTGCTTTTCTTTTTTGTGTGACAGGACAAAGTTTTCAATTTTACCGTGATCAGCTTTAAGCTATCATTTCTGTCCCCGTTTTTTGAGGTTAGGATCTTCCCGCAATTGTAATACTAATTTTCCCCTGGTTTTGATATATTTTTTGGGATGCTCATTTCCCTTCCTTTTGTTTTTCATTGTGCTTATCTTGGTTGTTGTGTGGTCGGGCAATGTTTTTTAGTTTGCTGGGCTGGTTTTATTAAAAAATCCCATTTTAATTTGACAATTTTACTCCTAAATTTAATCTGTCCTTATAGCAAACTAAATTAGCAGAAACCCACAATTCTCTGGTCTCAGTAGATTAATGAGCGATTTTCTTTATGCTTGCCCTTGACGAAGCCATCGGAGAATCAGTCATTGATATGCTTCCTTGCGTTCTTTTATATTGAATGGGTAAAGGTTTCCAGATAACCATTCAATAAGATGTCAACACAGCCAGAATGGAGTTAACCATAACATCTGGACATAACCGAAGTAGGGTACAACTTATGATGAAATGGCTCTCGACCTAATCCTAACAACTGACCATATTGAAGTAAGATACAACTTTGGGCAAAGAAACTCTCAATAACTACTGACGTTGGACTGAACATGCACTTCCATGAGTAACATTTTTAGGACTTTTAACCGATTTATATTTTAATTGAATAAGTTAATGCACCACCACAGACTGTATCCACTTTACAGAATGTGTAAAACAGAATTTACAGATGTCAAAGCGTCTTCCTGAAGAATATTATTCAAGTATTTTGCTGTAGAAATTAGTTACATTTTGTTTTGTTTGCAATTTATGCATTACTGAACTTTATTCTTAATCACAATTTATTCATATGCCCATTTCCACCAGAAGAGAAAATAACTAAAATGTTTCACAAGAATCATGGTAACTAAGATTTGGTAAGTAGCAAAGGATAATTTTTTTCTTCAGTTTGATGGGAGCCAGATCTCTGTTGGAAATATACAACAACAACAAACAAACAAGCAAAACTATCCAATAATACATTTGGCACAACTCCTTTTGTTTTTTAATTGATTTTACCATTTTATTTCACATTTAGCTGCACAGTAATTGTATTTATCAACAGAGGTTAGCATAGAGTAAAGCAGTGATGCACTCCATCTATGTCACTGACCATGACTTCGGGGACAACTCAAATCTGCTGTATGAGCCAATAGTGCTGTCAGCAACACAGCTCCAGGTGAGGTTTTATTCCATGCAAACTAACTGACGTGGGAATAGGCTGAGACTCCCACATGAGTGGGTTTCAATAGGCTTCAGGGCTGCAATCACTTCAGCTCCTAGTGGATAGGGAACTGCACAGACAAATAAATTGTGTGTAATGAAAAAAAAAAACTGTCTGAGCTGAGTTCAGAAAACTTCAGTTAGGCATGAAAAAAAATAACTGCCTTATTATCATAATATAGCTGCAGTCCCATAGCACTGGCTGCCCCCTTATTAGACTCAGCAGCTAAATTTAATGAAATTAGCAGCAGTAGAGTCAATATGCCTACTGCTTATTGCCAGATACTCTTAGCTGGATCTATTGTTGCCTTATTGTTCAACAGCATTTGACTAGGTTTGAAATTAATTAGGTGGACTATTAGCCAAATGGATTTGAAACAATAAACAAAGAGGACCTGGGGCAGCCCTGTTTCATTCTGGCCTATACTATACTGAACTATTCATGATTTAGGGGTATGGGGGTTGCTTTATTGATTGATATAGCATGAAGAGACTGTAAAGAATAAGAAAACATACATTTCACAGGGAAAATTTAATTTAAAAATATGAAGTTGCTTTTTGCACAATTACCAAATTAAAAATGAGGAAGACAATCAGAAAAAGAAAATAAATAGTTGAACTTTGTCAGAAAAAATGCAAAAACAAGGCAAACCACATGACACTTTCATCTTTCATGCCTGTTATGACAGAAATGTAACAGTTGTTAATGGGACTCAAGATACAGACTATGGACAGAAAAAAAGGCTCTAGTGCATAGATGCAAGGTCCAGCCATGAACAGAATTCAGTATCTTCAATAGAATAAATAGCTATATACTATATGCACTACTGTTTCACACGTTATATACGTTCCATGCGTTGTGTGCATATTTGCAGCAAAATCATTTTGGCATTTATATATCATATATGACTAGTAATATTATTACAAGTTTCAATCATTATATCATCAAGGACTCACCTTGTATCGGCATTCCAAATTAGTAAGCTTCATCCTGTATCTTGAAATAAAATATGTGTCTAGCGTGTCACCAGGTAGAATCATCGTATTGAAAATAGGCCCAATTGAAATTTGCGACCAGGGTTTAAACTCAAATAAAACACGACTATGGATATCATACAAAGAGAGTGTGAAAGAATTATATACAATGCAATTAAAAAACCTTTTACCACCAACAGGTGTCGTCAACCTTTAAAAGAAGAAATGGACATAATCAATGACAATCCAAACAGACCTTAAATATAATTTCGTCAATTATTGAACAATGCCAGACAATCTCTGCAACACGCACACGACTCCACATAAACCACCGGACATGTTTCGGCACGACTGACTTTCGGCCATTATCAACGGTATGCATCCTGGATCAATGTTCAAAGTTGTTATATATCTAGGTCACCTTGGCATCACCTCCGCTACAGTTTACAGTTGCTCCACATCGACTTCTTCCGTCATCGTTACATATACGTGTATTCACGTGTGAGTCACATCCACGCCATCTATTGGGTTAATTCCGGAATTGCTGTCGCTGTTCTTATTTCGTAAGTATATGTTATTTCTTTTATTTTCCTTTTTGTTGTTATATTTCGTATTATTTTCTTGTTGTATTAGATATTTCCACGGATACGGGATATCTTTCGGAGTAGACGTATTGCAATTGCAGCTTTGGGTTTTCTCAATTGTTATAGCTTCCGACCACAAAATTTGATTATGTTTATTGTGGGAAGTTAAGATTTTACTATTTTCCCAATCGGGTATTAACTCATTTATCATACAATGTTGTATAAGTGATGTTTTTTCTTCCTTTTTAATCCAATTACTATAGTGCTCATTCAACCTCGTTTTAAACCTTTTTTTAGTACTACCAATGTAATATTTGTCTTGCTTATTTTCCTTTGGATCTATTGTAGGAATCATGTACACACCTGCCTTATTTAGTGGATTTTTATTGTAACCACTATTTGTCAGTAATTTAGAATTATCAGTAACTATTTCAGCAATTTCAATATTGTAATCCCGGCATTCTTTTCTTATAATACCGCTTAGTGGAAGCAAATATGGGATACTTCTGTAAAATAACGTATTTCTTTTTGTTAATCCATTGTTGTGCTTCAGTATACCAGCTCTTCTTATTTTGTGATATAATGAATCTATCAAGCCAACAGGATATCCAAAACATTTAGCAGTGTCTTTAATCCATTTTATTTCCTCTATAAGTGCAATTTTAGTTGAAGAATGTGTTATAGCTCTATTTATGAATGATCTGAACACTGCAATTTTACACCTCCATGGGTGACAGGATTCTTTGGGAATTATAGCAGGAATGTAAGTAGGTTTTCGATATATACTGAATTCAATTTTATTTTGATGCTTAAATAAAGAAATGTCAAGAAAGTTACGTTTGTTGTCAATTTCTTTTTCATACATTACTTGAATAGTTGTGTACATACTACTGAAGTTGTTTATGATCTCCATATCATTTTTCGAGTGCGGCCAGAAGATCAATACATCATCAACATATCGTAAATATAGTATAGGTAAGTTACTACTAGATCTGTTGTTGAATATTTTCTTTTCTATGTCTTGCATAATAACCTCGGCAAGCAAACCAGATATTGGTGATCCCATTGGTGCGCCATACAATTGTTTATAAATTGTATCATTGTAAGTGAAGTAATTATTTTCTGTTATGAGCTTGAGTGCACATACAATGCTTTCAATTTTCGAAAATTCGATCTTTTCTTCTTCTAATCTTTCTTCAATTAGTTTAATAGCATCCGTTGTGGGAGTGTTTGGGTATAATGAGATGACATCCATACTATACATCAAATATTCGGCACCGTCAATAGCTTTAATCTTGTTGATTACTTCGGTTGAATTCTTCACTGTATATTTATGATTGCAATAATATATTTTCAAGTGGTTATGAAGACTTTTTTCTAATCTGATTGTTGGGGCTTTATTTTTGTTAACAATGGGTCTAACCCACAAGTGTGATAGGCCAATTAGACCCATTGTTAACAAAAATAAATCCCCAACAATCAGATTAGAAAAAAGTCTTTATAACCACTTGAAAATATATTATTGCAATCATAAATATACAGTGAAGAATTCAACCGAAGTAATCGACAAGATTAAAGCTATTGACGGTGCCGAATATTTGATGTATAGTATGGATGTCATCTCATTATACCCAAACACTCCCACAACGGATGCTATTAAACTAATTGAAGAAAGATTAGAAGAAGAAAAGATCGAATTTTCGAAAATTGAAAGCATTGTATGTGCACTCAAGCTCATAACAGAAAATAATTACTTCACTTACAATGATACAATTTATAAACAATTGTATGGCGCACCAATGGGATCACCAATATCTGGTTTGCTTGCCGAGGTTATTATGCAAGACATAGAAAAGAAAATATTCAACAACAGATCTAGTAGTAACTTACCTATACTATATTTACGATATGTTGATGATGTTTTGATCTTCTGGCCGCACTCGGAAAATGATATGGAGATCATAAACAACTTCAATAGTATGTACACAACTATTCAAGTAACGTATGAAAAAGAAATTGACAACAAACTTAACTTTCTTGACATTTCTTTATTTAAGCATCAAAATAAAATTGAATTCAGTATATATCAAAAACCTACTTACATTCCTGCTATAATTCCCAAAGAATCCTGTCACATATGGAGGTGTAAAATTGCAGCGTTCAGATCATTCATAAATAGAGCTATAACACATTCATCAACTAAAATTGCACTTATAGAGGAAATAAAATGGATTAAAGACACTGCTAAATGTTTTGGATATCCTGTTGGCTTGATAGATTCATTATATCACAAAATAAGAAGAGCTGGTATACTGAAGCACAACAATGGATTAACAAAAAGAAATACGTTATTTTACGGAAGTATCCCATATTTGCCTCCACTAAGCGGTATTATAAGAAAAGAATGCCGGGATTACAATATTGAAATTGCTGAAATAGTTACTGATAATTCTAAATTACTGACAAATAGTGGTTACAATAAAAATCCACTAAATAAGGCAGGTGTGTACATGATTCCTACAATAGATCCAAAGGAAAATAAGCAAGACAAATATTACATTGGTAGTACTAAAAAAGGTTTAAAACGAGGTTGAATGAGCACTATAGTAATTGGATTAAAAAGGAAGAAAAACATCACTTATACAACATTGTATGATAAATGAGTTAATACCCGATTGGGAAAATAGTAAAATCTTAACTTTCCACAATAAACATAATCAAATTTTGTGGTCGGAAGCTATAACAATTGAGAAAACCCAAAGCTGCAATTGCAATACGTCTACTCCGAAAGATATCCCGTATCCGTGGAAATATCTAATACAACAAGAAAATAATACGAAATATAACAACAAAAAGGAAAATAAAAGAAATAACATATACTTACAAAATAAGAACAGCGACAGCAATTCCGGAATTAACCCAATAGATGGCGTGGATGTGACTCACACGTGAATACACGTATATGTAACGATGACGGAAGAAGTCGATGTGGAGCAACTGTAAACTGTAGCGGAGGTGATGCCGAGGTGACCTAGATATATAACAACTTTGAACATTGATCCAGGATGCATACCGTTGATAATGGCCGAAAGTCAGTCGTGCCGAAACATGTCCGGTGGTTTATGTGGAGTCGTGTGCGTGTTGCAGAGATTGTCTGTCATTGTTCAATAATTGACGAAATTATATTTAAGGTCTGTTTGGATTGTCATTGATTATGTCCATTTCTTCTTTTAAAGATTGACGACACCTGTTGGTGGTAAAAGGTTTTTTAATTGCATTGCATATAATTCTTTCACACTCTCTTTGTATGATATCCATAGTCGTGTTTTATTTGAGTTTAAACCCTGGTCGCAAATCTCAATTGGGCCTATTTTCAATACGATGATTCTACCTGGTGACACGTTAGACACATATTTTATTTCAAGATACAGGATGAAGCTTACTAATTTGGAATACCGGTACAAGGTGAGTCCTTGATGATATAATAATTGAAACTTGTAATAATATTCCTAGTCATATATGATATATAAATGCCAAGATGATTTTGCTGCAAATATGCACACAACGCATGGAACGTATATAACGTGTGAAACAGTAGTGTGTATAGTATATAGCTATTATTCTATTATATAATACCACATATTTTTCTTTTTGGTTATTTTTACTAACCAAAATCAATTATTTCAGTATCTTCAGTCCAGAATTGCTAGATGATCCATACATAACATAGTCACAGTCCAACTTTGACCAAACAAGTGAGTGGCATATACAGAGCATTAAGCATCTGTCAGCTTCCCAAAACATACCTGAGAATACCTTCAGAATATTCAACCCCTAGGCACTTCACTTTCAGGGAATGAACATGAAGTCTTAAAGATGTGTACATGGTCACCTATGATAGCAATAGATACTGCTCTTAGCATCAGATGGAGATTTGAATACAGGCCACACTTTCCAGAAAAGTGTACAAAACACTTTTATGTGTGGGAAAGACACACTGGAGGTTTTTTGAATGTAACGTCGTGCAGAAGTGCTCCACATCGACTCAAATCATACCATAAGATCCCCAAGATGTAAGAATATGGGATAAGTGAGCAAAACTGTCCAAACAAGGAATCCAAAGGATACAAAGGCACTTTATTGAAAAAGTAGCTTCGAGCACAACTGGACAGAAGACAGAAACGTCCATGTGACAGGCGGCTGCCAAGAAAAATCCAGTCTTTAGCAGGGATATTATCACCCCTGACTGCGTTGCAGGATTTACAACGTCTGTCCATGCTGAATTTCCAATTTCAAAATAAAATACAGTGATTTAAGAACAGCATTACAATTACTTATCTCAGATGCGTTTTTTTTTCCAAACCATGGAACAAAGAACCTACATTGAAACTTTTTGCCGAGCCTATGGGTGAAAGAAAAGCCAAGTATAAGAAAATCATAAATTTTTTAACACTTCCATAGCCCGCAAATACCTTTAAATTTAATAAAAACCTGCAATTTGAGATAAATTAAGATAAAATACGGTATGAACTTTAAAATACACTAAAAAAATAATCGAAATTTTTTTTAATGGACATTTTGAAAAAAATGCAACGACTAAGGGGTTAGCAGATATTGGCAAGCTGCAAGGATCTCATTCCTTTGACAAAGGAATTGATATTTAGATGCAACTTTTTTGTTGTTGTTGTTTGTTTTTATTTTGGTCTGGGGGTTTAACAACCACTGCGAGCAACTCAATGGGCAGTCACTCATCCCAAATTTAGGGCCACCACTGGTGTGTGTGTGTGTGTGTGTGTCTGTGTGAGAGAGAGAGAGAGAGAGAGAGAGAGAGAGAAAATCAGTGCTGCAAGACAAACACAATATCCATGCTTCACTGGGATTTGAAATCGGACCCATCTCAGGTAAATGGTCACAAGCCAGAGCTTAGAGCACTGCACCACCAGAGCAGCCAGCATATTTTCAATGTAACTATGGAAAGACCACTAGCTGTTTTTTGATGGACCACAGTTAAGCCAACTAGCTGACTTAACATTAAAAGCTGCTTGACCATTAGTAGACCATTTATACTAAAAATTAGTAATTAATGAGAAGTCACTTACCACAAGGGACTGTTTGAAAAACTGAAAAAAATCAGCACTAAATATAAGATTAGGTTAGCTCCAGGTTTGAATAACAAAATTAAAAAATACTTACCATCCCTAAAACAAAAAGAAGAAATTATTGAATCGAAAACAAATGCCGTCGCCTGCACGATACACTTTAATGATAAAAAACTATGTACAATTAAAATAAATGTGTTTAAGAACTTTCAACGCCACAACGGCGTCATCATCAGAAACAGTGCAGCAGTGAGCACTGTGTTTATCCCCCTTCCTTGGAGAACACTTTTGGGCCAGGTTACGCCCACCAACTATGCTTGTACCCATTGAACTTGACTTGGACTTTGCCGATTATTGCACATGCGCATTAACTGCTATGTGGCTTGCAAAGTATATAGGCTACTCACTTCTGTGCTCACTGCTGCACTGTTTCTGATGATGACGCCGTTGTGGCGTTGAAAGTTCTTAAACACATTTATTTTAATTGTACGTAGTTTTTTTATCATTAAAGTGTATCGTGCAGGAGACAGCATTTGTTTTTGATTCAATAGCTTTTGGTGCACGAGTTAATTTCTTCAAGAAGAAAATACTTTACTCCAGGAAGGAGTCATTTATAAAATAGTTTGTTCTTGTGGATTACCATATATAGGAGAAACAGGAAGAAGGTTAACCACCAGAATTAAAGAACACAAAGCAGCAATAAGGAACAGCTCAAATAAAACAGGATTAGACAGGCACATACAACAAACTGGCCACAAAATGGACTGGGACTCCTTAAAAGTGATCAAACATCAATCCCATGCAATTATCCAGAAATTAGAGGAATCCCTGGAAATTTACAAGACACAAGGTGGCAACATCAATGACCATGCTGGATGGAAAATCCATCAGGCCTGGTCACCAGACCTGTGGAAGTAGAAGGAAGCAAGAACTCCTGACGAAGATCTAGTGTTTAGATCGAAAATTTGATAGGTAATGTACCTTAATAAATTTATCCTCGATAATTCCAGTTAAATATTTATAATACTAAAAATTAGGTTTGAGTTGAATCCCAAAAGATCAATGAGGTAGGTGCTATAAAATAAAAAAAAAATTAATTACTTGATGAATTAACTGAGGAAACAGGGAACAATTTTAGAGAAGGGGAAGTCTCTTTTCAACTGCACAAGATTCTCATCACTAAGAAAGTATATAAAATACAGTGATTCGAGGCCGCTGTGGTGTAGCGGAAGCATATCAAGCGCGTAACTGGAAGACCCTGGGTTCCACTCCCGGTGGGGGCCAATGAGAATTATTTCGTGACTCACTTATAAACGTGGAAAGATCGAAAATCTTTGTTTGATGTACATGGTCCACGTTAAATGTCTTTATTAATTATTCATTCGCCTTCTAATTATTTCTTTAGTTGCTGCTTACCATCTTTGGTGAATCCCCAACATTGTGCGGGGCTCCAAGAAGCAACCTGCCAAATTGGCTTGGCAGTTAGCGTGTGAGAGTCTGGAGGAATTCGAGGCCGCTGTGGTGTAGCAGAAGCATATCCGGCGCGTAACTGCAAGACCCTGGGTTCGACTCCTGGTGGCGGCCAATGAGAATTTTTCCGTGACTCACTTATAAATGTGGAAAGAGCAAAAATCTTTGTTTGATGTCTTTATTAACTAAGAAAGTTGGTGCAAAAAGAACAAAACTGCAAGCAAGTAAAGGTAATTCCTCCTTATTTAACACTGTAAACAACTAAAAGTAATCCCTCATTATTTAACCATATCATCTTTCGTTTTAACCATATCATCTTGTCGCCAAGATCAACAGGTACTCCAGAATGCTGAAATTAAACGACTTAATACTGAGATACACCTCAAATGAGGCTTAATTGATTTTCTCTCACGAAAATCATATCAGGCTTATAGTTATATTGCTAAGAGCTCGTACACAGTTTTCGACGGTACTCTGGTGATTGCGCATGCAGTGGTGACTTCTGAGTCGTCGACCATTATTGATTGACACATAAAAAAACTGTGTAATTTGGTTCATTTTACACTTTGTCAGCAACATTCTACCTCCTCTCACAGGAATTCTTCCAAAAATATGAACTTTGGATAACCTTTTATTACTTTGAGTTCTACATGGTTATCACTGTTACAGATACAAGCTTTATCACATGCAGCCAAATTTTGTTATCCTCTTCCTCATGAACCTAATCTATTACGATTACTTCTACAAGCCGAACAAATTGTTCGGGCAAATCCTGTTGAAGAATGGGATTTAACTAGAGTCCTCCTAACCTGTTCTTCACAGAACTCTCTCACGCACTCCAACCATTCTAGAAGTGCATGTCTACCTGCAAATAACAAACCCTCATTACAGTTCGAGCAAGAGAAGTTAAAGTAACTGGTTTGGAACAGTGATTTTTTGATCATTATGGCTGACAAGACTCAAACCATGGTGCTTCTTCATTGCTCGGAATATGTGACTAAAATGACCGAGGCTATTGAAAAGATCCCTCACAAAGTTCGCTCTTTTGACCCCACTTCGGCAACTATTAGGGACTTAAGTAAATTGAAAGCCCAAGGATTCCTACCTACCGAAATATCAGATCATATGAAACCTCCACCCGGACCTAGGGTACTACAGTTATTCGGTAAGTTAAATTTGCATAAAATCGACCACCCACTTAGACCTTTGACTTCTTCAGCTCCCTCTCCCTCTCATCTGCATGAAAAATCTCTTGCCACCTTCTTATCCCCACTTTGTCTCGCTTCAGAATATTCTGTTTCTAGCTCCTTGTAGGTTGTCGACTGCCTTAATTCCTTCAATTCGCAGGGTAAACCATTTATTTTAGTATCGTTCAATGTAGAATCCCTCTACCCTAGTGTCCCTGCCAATATTTCCCATAATCTTATTGAAATTGTAAACTTCATCAGCACTGTAATCTAAACCTGGTTTAAATCGAAGCTGTACTTAATGCTTTAAAATTAGTTGCTCGACATTCATATTTCTGCTTTAATAACACTTTCTACCAGCAAACAGGTGGTACTGCAATGGGTTCGTCGTTATCGGCAATATTGGCAGAATTTGTCCTTCAGGAATTGGAAGAGAGGGTATTAGGCATATGCCCATTAAAATCTCTCTTGTACTTACATTATGTGGATGACATCTTGATCATCTGGCCACATCCACATAATGACCTTATTCATTTTTTGAAACTCATGAATGCCCATTTCCCTTCAATTAATCTTACTATGGAACTTGAGCAGAATGCCACTCTACCTTTCCTTGACTTAAATCTTAAATGTAATTCACAAACTAATAATATCAGCTTTTCAGTATTCCGTAAACCTACCTGCCAACCTATTATTATTCCGCATGACTCTGCTAACCCTAAAACATCAAAACTTTCTGCGCTCGAATTCCTGGTATGGAGGGCATACAGACACTCATCAAATAGATGGCTAAGGAGGCTAGAAATAAAAAATATCATAAACATAGCTGGCAACTTTGGTTATACTGCTCATTTACCTTAATCCGAAAGTTTCAGCAGTCAACAAGTACTACTCTTGAACGAGAAATATGCCCTAAGAAATATGTAGGGCCGTTGGACTTTCACCTGCACTATACTAATACACTGGTGTGCCAAAATTAAGGACGAGACGGTTTTTCGAATGTAACGTCGTGCAGAAGTGCTCCACATTGACTCAAATCCTACCATAAGATCCCCAAGAGGTAAGAATATGGGACAAGTGAGCAAAACCGTCCAAACAAGGAATCCAAAGGATACAAAGGCACTTTATTGAAAAAGTAGCTTCGAGCACAACTGGACAGAAGACAGAAACGTCCATGTGACAGGCGGCTGCCAAGAAAAATCCAGTCTTAAGTAGCGAATATGATCACCCCTGACTGCGTTGCAGGATTTACAATGCCTATCCATGCCGAGGATGAGGTTGTCATGGAGCTGTTGAGGCATCGCGGCCCATTCCTCTTGTAGCGCCAATCGCAGCTGCGGAATCATTGCTGGCGGCTGGTGACATGCTGCCAAGCGTCTGCCGAGAAGGTCCCACACGTGTTCAACTGGATTTAGGTCCAGGGACCTTGCAGGCAAATCCATGCGTTGAATATCTTCACTCTCTAACAGCTCTGCGGCAGCCACTGTACGATGAGGTGTAGCGTTGTCGTCCATGAAGAGGAACTCAGGACCTACAGCACCTCTAAACAGACGTGAAGTGTTGCCATTTTCCAGCTTCTGAAAAAGAGACTGGCCATCTCATTTTCGGAAAGGAAAATAGGGTCCCATCACGCATCTTGATTCCTTTCGGGACAAGATGAAAAAGGAAACAGGAAAGAATGATGCGCAGTTCTTTTGGTTTTTTTGCTATCAACCCCTCGAAAATTTTAGTAAGGAACTTGAATCGATTTTCTATATCTTCTGTAGTTTTCAGTTCATTTTACCTGGAAAGTCAAGAAAAAGTTATGAAATTCTTTAATTTCCATTCAATCTTCAAATCCTTTTTTTTTTTTCCTATTCTTTCCTTACCTCTTCTTTGAGTGCTAGAATATTTTTGCCGTGTGTGTATGTTGAGTGAAGTGCGGGAATGACATGTACGTGTATGCTCTTGGGATCGAACGCATTTTGGATGTGCCGAGATTAAAGCTTTAGAGGTGATTGTTTTAAATGTTGTCAATCCTAGTGAGGAGTAATATTTGTTCATTGGTTTCATTCGGGGAAGAATTGTTCCGATAAAGGTTTCAGTGTTGCGGTTCTGGAAAAAAAAATCGTTTTTGTCTTTGCAATTGTTATCAATCTTGTTTCGTGGTAGTGTTTTATGCATACCTTTGTATATTTTTCTTTTTCCTTTTTGTACACCGCTCAAAGTGAGCCCAGCGTATGAGATAAGGATAGGAGATTTTCATTTGTAAATATGAGAACATAAAATTAAAGCTAAAAGTGGTAATCGTGAAATAAACTTTTTCAGCAGTAAAGCAACTTCAAAAAAAAAAAAAAAAAAAAAAAAGGCACATGATTTTATAATTTTTTTTCTCTGTTCCGATCCATTTCTACTTGAAATGCTGGTTTTGTAAGATGATATTTTCATCTATCTTCCTGTGTATATCGTCATCATTATCATTGTCAACCATTATCAATCCACTGCTGGACGAAGGTCTCCCCAAGTTTCCTCCACAACGGTCTGTCTTGTGCCAGTCTCCTCCATGTCACCCCTGCATACTTTCGAATTTCATCCACCCATCTCCCATGTGGTCTTCTTCTGGGTCTTTTCCTGTCCCTTGGAATCCAATCTAAAATTTCGGCTGTCCATCGATGATCTGTCCTTCTGGCAGTATGTCCAGCCCATTGCCATTTCAGGGATTTAACTCTGATCATGATGTCTTCCACTCTTGTCATTTTTCGGATCCACGAGTTCCTCTTCTTATCTCTCCTGGTTACACCAAGCATGCACCTCTCCATGCTTCTTTGAGTTGTCTGCAGTCTTTGTATATCTCTTTTAGTTAAGGTCCACGTCTCTGCACCATACGTAAGCACTGGAAGGATGCATTGATCAAACACTTTTCTTTTAAGACATAATGGCATATTGCTTTTGAAAATTATGCTGTTTCTTTTAAAAGCTCTCCAGGCAAGTTTTGTACGCCGATTAATTTCTTCATCAATGTGACCCTTACTTGATATCTGCTGTCCAAGATAGACGTACATGTCTGTTATCTCCAGCTTTTCTCCATCAATCGATAAATCTTCATTTCTTGTAAAAGCATTGAACATCACTTTTGTCTTCTGAAAGTTCATTTTTAATCCCACTTCTTTACTCTTGTCAGCAAGTTCCTGGATCATACTCTGCAGCTCTGATGGGGTAGTTGCAAAAATGACTACGTCATCAGCAAAACGAAGGTGGGTTAGATAATCTCCATTAATCTTTATCCCCTTGTTTTCCCAGCTCAGCGACTGAAAAACACCCTCCAATGTGGCATTAAAGAGCTTCGGAGATATGGTGTCACCTTGACTCACTCCCTTTCCAATTTTTACGTGTGTTGTATTTTCAAACAGCCGAATCTTTGCACTTGCATTTTCATAGATGTTATTAATAATATTAATGTATGCATCTTCAATACCGCAGGTTTTCAGAGCCATTGTAACTGCTGATGGTTTCACCGAATCAAAGGCTTTTTCATAATCGATAAAAGCCATGCACAATGGAAGTTCATATTCCGTCGCTCTTTCAATTAGTTCTCTCAGTACGTGGATATGATCTATTGTGCTGTAGCCACTCCTGAATCCAGCTTGTTCTCTCGGTTGAGCCATGTCCAGTGTTACCTTCAAGCGGTGTGAAAGAACTTTAGTGAAGATTTTATAAACTACTGATAGGAGGCTGATAGGTCTGTAGTGTGTATATATATATCTAAAAATCTGTAAAGTTTATAAGACAAGCCAGGCTGAAGATTCTTTTGTTAAGTAACTCACCATTTTATTTTTTTTACTTCCTTCACTGGAGAAAATATTTCCGTTGGGAAAGCTCTGGTTCCCAAGAATTCTAAATTTAAAGAAAATCAAATAGCGGATGTTCCCTTTTGAGAAGAAAGGTCACGCCAACGTATTTTGCTGACCTTGTAGGTTCCGAGAAAAAAAGGAGTAGGGAGGAGGATCACGCGCAAGTTACATGATCCCCTGTTACTCTTCATCCAATCAAAAAGCCTCAGGGCCGTGGGTCAGCAATTGAACACGTGATTCCCCAGGCAGCGTTGAAGTTGGGTCACTAGGTCACTCACTCTCTCGTGAAACTTGTTGCTAAACAGACACACACACAAAAAAACTTCTCTGCTGCTCTGTGCGATCTGAGCTGGAAGCCAGCCCCCTTCAACCGCGGAGACAAGAAAAAAAAAGAAGGCCCAGGTCTGCCGTTTTGTGTCCCGGAAAAAGCTGACTGCACTTCCACCGATGATTACTCTTATGGAGCTCTCCAGAATATTTATCTCTAAAAGGAAGGAATTCCCTTCCTTCCTGGCAAGGACTGGCTTCTCGGCACACATCAACCGGTGCCCCAAAGAAATGGTGGCCATCCACCTCAGGCGCAGCTCACCCCGATGAAAAAGCCGCCGATATAAAAAAAATATTCTTCCCCTCCTCCTCGACGACTTCAAAACAGACTGTTTCCTTTTTTTTTTTCCCTTCAGTCCACTGCAGCCACTCTTGGAAGGTGAGAAAGCCTTCAAAACAGACTGTTTCCTTTTTTCCCTTCAGTCCACTGCAGCCACTCTTGGGAGGTGAGAAAGCCTTCAAAACTACCAAGAAGACAAGGTAACTCCTTTCTTTTTTTTTTGTTTGCTTCGGCAAACGTGTGAGAAGCTGTTTACAAGAAAATGTTCAAATTCAATCCAGCTGAGGTAGTTAGTTAGCCTAGAAGTTGTGAGAGGATTTTTTTTTTTTTTTGCCTTAACTGAACGTAATTTTGTGTTTTATCATTCGGCACTCGAAATTTTTTACTATAAAGTAAACAAGGAAAGAGAACAAGTCTGTAGCGAGAAGTTTACGGGGAGAGTCAAAGGAGGAAGTAAAAAATTTTTTTTTGATCAGCTATGTTAGGTATCAGTCATATAATACATTTTTTTAAAGCTTTAATTGACCATTTTGAACCACAATATTTTGTATCTTTTGGGTTGTGTAGAAAAAGGGGAATCCACAAATTCAAATTTTGGGAGTTAAAGAAAAAAGGAGAGGGGGAAGCCCTGAAACTCCTTCCTTTCTCCTCTTTTTTCCTAAATAATTGTGCAAGCCAGCTAGGCTAAAGTCATATGCAGTGTGTAAAATAAATGATGTATATCTAAGTGTTGAACCGTAATGTACATATAAAAGTAAATTTTTTGCACAAATTAACCAAAGAGTGGGTAGTGATAGGATAGTGCTACTATGTATTAATGAAATGTACCATGTGCTTTGAATCTCTGTACCTTTGGAAATGGTTAGTTCAGCCGAATGGGTACCTAGAAATTTTTTTACTGGCTTGGCCTTATATTCTAATTTTGCCAAAGATGTTGAAGTAGCAAAATAAGTGTTCTTGATATCCTGATTTTTTTCTTGCTAGAGTAGAAAACAAATTGTTCTGCTAAATTGTGATTTCCATGACGCCTAAGAAATTTTGTTGATATGATTTTGGCAGCTTGTGCATTTGTGTAATGTTTACATACCAGTGTAAACATTACACAAATGCACAAAGTCATAGTGCTTTGAGAAAAAACAAAAATATTAATGTTTGAAACAAAATATATGTTGTACATAATTGGTGCCATAAGTTGTATTCGAGGCAGTCTAAAATTATGAAACCTTATGTCATTTACCAGCAAAGGGCTGATATTTTGCTATTTCAATTTGTGAATAAAGGTGAACCCAATGGGGTTCTTCAAAAAATGAAAAATTTGAGTGGCAGTAAATTTGTTGAGTAAAAAGGGTTATTTCTTAACAGTTTTCTTCAGAACTTGTATCCACCTCAGCCTAGCCTGAGGGTGGAAACGAACTAGGTTCTTATTGTGGCATAATTGCTGTGTCCTTCAATCACTGCCATAACGAGTACAAGGCCACTTTAATTTTTGGTGATACAAATTTCTTACACATGTGACAATAACACCTTTTAACACTTTCAGGTTGTAAATTCTACAATCACAAACAACACACACAATAAATAAACTTTGTTAAAGAAATTTTCCTTTTTTTTTTGTATCTATCCATATACTATTCTTATTGTGTTACCAATTTCATCTACTCATCTCCCAAATTTGAAATTAGCCCACAATTGATTAACACCTGTTATGTTCACAATTTAGAGTGCTAGAAAAACACCTACAAACTATGTGGAGCCTCCGTGCCGAGAAAATCTATGATTAATATTTGTTTACAAGTCTGTGATTGATTAATTGGTGAAAATCAAACAATACAGACAAACGTGAGGCAGGAGAACTTTGGTACAATAGCGGACACCAGTGGCTGAACCTCCTTGGAAGATGTGGAGGTCAGTATGGCTACCAAGCATGATACCGCCCCAAACGAGAACTCTGCCACCTCCAAACTGGTCCCTTACGATGATGTTGGAGATGTGATTGCATGTTCCCTGCTCTCTCCAGATGTGTATACGTCCAGAATCGCTCGTCAGACTAAATCGGCTCTCATCCGTAAAGATAACTCGACCCCATTGCTGACGTGTCCCATTCTTGTGTTCCTGGCACCACAGAAACCGCCGTCTCTGAAGAGCAGGCGTTAATGGCACACACCGTACTGGTCGTCGTACAAATAGACCACCTTTGTGTAGCCTCCTGGCCACGGTAAAACATGATAATGGACGTCCAGTTGTCTGTTGCATGTGCCTTACGATTTCTCCCGCTGTCTGCCGTCTGTCTCTTCTCGCCTGTAGGACAATATACCGGTCGTCCGCCGCTGTGGTTGCTCCTGGACGACCACTGCTAAACTCTCGGACAGCTGTTCCTGTCATTTGAAATGCTCTCCAAGCTCGTGAAACGATGCTGTGAGCGATCCTGAACTCCTCGGCCACACTAGTCACACTTCGACCTTCCTCCAACTTCCCAATGACGCAACCTCGGGTAAAGTCATCCAGATGTCGTCTACTGGATTGCCTGTTAGCCATATCACATGGTGGCAGCAACTCGACGTCGTTCAAACCGATGTACACAGTGTAATAGCTTCCACCAAATTGCTGAGTGTACATCACCCGTGTGCTTTATACCCTTCCGACACTCTCCCCCCCCCACGTCAAGCTGCATATATGCGCAGCATGCTCTACCGTACTGGACCCTAGTCTATCTCCTGAGTGGTCTTTCGATCCGTTGTGCCTGCTCGTTCCGCTGTTATGCTAATTTCTCCTTTTCGTTCTTAATTTTTGCACACCAGTGTATATTGATAAAAGCATGTAAAAAACATGGATTAAGCTTTGGGACAAAAACATACAATATATTCTCTCAAATTAGGAAGGATCGCGATCAAGTGCATCGTGATCAAAAACATGGAGTACATGCTGTTCCTTTAAGATCTCCAACTCCAGACCAAAACGATAAACTTTATATAGGCTCTACAACGCATACTGTTCATATAAGAAGGACTGAACATATGTACGATGTGCAAAAAAAATCACAATCTACAGCATTATCACATCTTGTGACTGACGGAATTCATCAACCCGAATAGACAAATACAAATCTGTTCGCGACACCTAAAAATAAGACTATGACTTTGATGGTTGAGGCAATGTATATTTATATATTACATCTTGTGTGTTGTAATGATGAAATATCATATGAACTTCCTCAATCTTGGTTACATTTGCTTAACAAATTTGTATTACAGACCTATGTTACTAATCCTATGACACCAATTAATTTATCTTTACCACTACCACCCCCCACAACTTAGAGTTCAGCACTAAGGTGATGGAGTCCACCTCAACACATTGGGTATGCGCAGGGGTAATGGCTGTCGTCATTTTGAAATAAGTTATATTGGAGGTTTACTAAACACTGCATGTGTTCATTTCCGAATTTTAATGTCATCTATTTTAAAGTTTTTAACCTGTCATTTTTAAACATAGGGATTAAAGTGTAAATGTAAGCTTGGAGTCACGACTGTTTGAGTGTTTGACAAGTTTGTTGGATCGTTCATAAGACAGAGGATCTTTTACGTTGTTTTTTTTAACAAAACTGGCTATGCACAAGGCAGTATCAGACCTACCCTCTTTTATGGCAGTAAGAGTTGAATGAGGAGAAGGTTAGAAGTGGCTGCGTTAAGCATGGTAAGAAGAATGTCAGGGAAAAAACTGATGGATTAACAATGCAGATATCAAGTATGCATTGGGTATTTCTGTAAATGACAAAGTTAATGAAAGCTACTAGGTGGATTGAAAGAAGATGAAAGATTACCCGAATGGCTGTTTTATTTTGAGTTAAAATGACTGCCCTAGAACATGAGCTAAAGGGGTACAATTCAATAGCAGTTATAGATGCAACAGTATGTTAGTTGAAGAAAATCTTGTGATGGGCAGGGGAGGGCAGATGACAAAGTGGCATAGAAGTTTGCAGCAAAAAACAAACAAACAAAAATATCATTATTTTTAACTTACTATTCTCCTTCCCTCTCTTTGTGTTTCAAACCAATTCAACCTGAACACTATCTGTCTGTGAAAATCTCATGCTGATGATCACTAAAGCATACATGTGGATGCATGACATTTTAGTGATAGTAAACACACATTCATAGGACAAATATACCACAGCCAAATGTTGGTAAAATTTATAACTGACAATGGCCAATGAAAAATGAGACAACCACAGGCAAACCAGACAATATAATGGAGTATGGATTAAATCAGAACAAAAATGTTAGCTGGCCTTAGCTCACATATAACTTATCATTTTCTTTTGAACAAAAGTTTCAGTCAAGAAGGGTCAGATAATTCTGAAGAGTTCCCATCAAATACCTGTTAACAACTCATTGTTATATTTCCAGTCAACTTGTGTGAACGATCACATAATATACGTTTGTATATTCAAACAACATACTAATAATAGGTATCACATCAAAATACAGCCAACAATGCTTTACAACACACATGTATGTATCAAACTATGGCATGTGGTAAACAATCACATAATATATGCATAATCATACAGTATACTAATAGTAGGTATCACACAACAAGATAGAAATACATAGAGTGCTCCTGTGATTGGTTCTCCGCTGAGGCAGCTGAAGCCAACGAGAGGAGAGCCCGCCATCTTTGGTTAGTTAGTTAGTTAATTGATTTTAGTGGCGCAAGGGCCAGGTTTGGCCAAAGAGCGCCAGACACAGAACTATCAGCTAAAGATTTTTAAAAGCGTGGAGAATGATTAAGAGCAGACGGGCTTAGTAAAAGTTAGAAAAGAGGATGATGAAAGATGTGAAGACTAGTTAGTTAATTAGGTTTATATATAACTTTATTAGTTTACTATTATATTTATTATATAACTTTTTTTTTTTTTTTTTTTTTTTTTTTTTTTAAATAAGTTTTAAAAAGTTAATCTGTTTTAAAAAGGAAAATACTGCGAAAGTGTCGCAGTGGTCGCCCAAAAGTTTTTGAAGCGTAGCTGCGTCCTCGTCCAGCAGATGAGATTGAAAATAGTGAAACCGATTATTACAAAACCGAACACAACTACATAAAACATGAGAGATGGTGAGTAAACAGTCGCACGCCTCACACATTGGGGCAGCGTCGCCACACAGCAAATAGCTATGCGTGAAGCGACAATGCCCAATGCGGAGACGCGCAAGAACAACTTCTTCCCTACGGTTCCAGCGACACGATGATTTCCAGACTCCAAGGATGGGTTTAACACGGTGCAGTTTATTCTCCACCTGTTGGTCCCACAGACCCCGCCACGTTCGTCTGATATGATCGTGAACAAGAAAGCGAAAATCACGGTGGAACAGTGGCAACGGTGTGACAACCAAAGAGGAGGCAGATCTAGCAGCAGCATCAGCAGACTCGTTCCCTGGGATCCCAACATGCCCAGGAATCCAGCAGAACCGAATCTGGACATCAGCCTCGAACAAAGAACGAAGAAGTCTCCGTACGGTAAAAAGAAGGGGGTGGCCAGTGAAATCCAAAGATGACAATGATTGCACAACACTCAACGAATCAGTGTACACAATAGCACGCTGATGAGAGCTCGACTGCACGTGAACAACTGCAAGATACACAGCATGCATCTCCGCCGAAAACACCGTGGCCTCAGGAGGAATGCGGGCAACAGAAACTTCGTCAACGCAGACGGCGGCGGATCCAACAACACCAGCCACCTTAGATCCATCGGTGAAAACAGGAATAAAGTCTGCATTGACGTAACGGTGTTCAGCGAAGAGCTGCTGGTACACTGACGCAGGGGTTGAGGACTTGTCAAAAGATGTAAAGCTGGTATCAACCATGACACCAAGAGGATGCCATGGGGGATCATCAAAGCCCCTGGTCTCTCCAACGAGTGACAAGTCGAGCCCTGCATCACGAGCTACGGCCGCCATACGAAGACCGAAGGTTCGAATGCACGAGGGACGGATCTCGAACAAACGAGCATGCTGGGGATGAAAAACTGCATCGTATAAAGGATGGTCTGTGAGTGATTTAAGTTTCAGGTAAAACTGAAGAGACAGCTGCAGACGGCGTAAATGAAGCGACGGTTCGTTCGCGTCGGCATAAAGGCTGGGAATGGGTGACGTACGAAAGGCTCCCGTACAAAGACGCAGCGCTTGATGGTGGATGGTATCCAACGGCCGGAGAACGGTAGGACGCGCAGAGCCATACACCATACAGCCATAATCCAGCTTAGACCGAATGAGAGAATGGTAAATACGGAACAAAGAAGTCCTGTCTGCACCCCAGGAGACTGAGGCAAGGATCTTAAGGATTGACAAGGCTCTCAGACAGGAAGTCCTTAGCCGTCGAACGTGCGAGCGAAAGGTGAGAGCACGGTCAACGGTCAAACCAAGGAACTTGGTTTCCGGCAAAACTGGAATGGCTGCATGGTCCAAATAGAGCTCTGGATCAGGATGGAGGCCACGCCTCCGGCAGAAATGGACACAGGCTGTCTTGTCGGGAGAAAGAACAAACCCATTATTGTTAGCCGCTTTAACAATCTGGGTAATTGCAGACTGCAGCTGCCTTTCAACGAAATGCATGCTGGATGACGAACAGAAGATGTGAAGGTCGTCAACATAAATGGTAGCCGAAACCGTAGGAGGAAGATTTTTGAGTAAACAATTAATGCGGAGGATGAACAGAGTCACCGAAAGAATGCTGCCTTGAGGAACGCCTTGTTCTTGATGGAAAAAGGCGGACAGCGTTGTACCCAGGCGCACCTGGAACACACGGTTACGAAGAAAGTTGGCAATGAAGGTTGGCAGGTTTCCCCGCAACCCACTCTCGTGGAGGTCACGGAGGATACCGTGACGCCACGCTCTATCGTAAGCTTTTTCGATGTCAAAAAATACAGACACCAGGTGCTGCCTACGTACGAACGCCTCAGGAACAGACGTCTCAAGGAGCAGGAGATGGTCAGGAGCTGAACGATGACGACGGAAGCCGCTTTGTGATGGAGACAGTATTCGATGTTCTTCAAGAAAATAAATTAGCCGGGAATTAACCATTCGTTCAAGGATTTTGCACAGACAGCTAGTGAGGGCAATTGGCCGATAACTAGAGGGAGACTTGGGGTCTTTGCCAGGCTTGGGAAAAGGTAAAACAAAAGCTCTTCGCCAAGAGTCCGGGAAACTGTGCTCCAACCAAATGCGGTTGAAAAGCACTAACAGATTCTCGAGAGACGACTGCGAGAGATGACGAATCATGTCATAGTGGATGTCGTCGGGACCTACAGATGTTGCGCCGGACCGATGCAGAGCCACCCGTAATTCAACCATGCTGAAGGGGAGTTATACTGAGTGTTATAAAAAGGCGCAAAGGAGAATTTCTGGCGTTCCGCGGTTGTTTTAATCCTCTGAAAGGGCGGGAGATACGCCTGAGAACTAGAAATTGAGGCAAACGCTTCGCCCAAGCAATCCACAATCTCCCCAACTTCAGCATACGTGCAGCCGTTATTCTCAAGAATTGAAATTTGGCGGGAACTATAGTTTCCCCGGATCTTACGAATTTTTTCCCAAACAGTTTTTGAACTGGCACGTGAATTGATAGATGAAACGTACTTCATCCAAGACTCCCTCTTGCTTCGTCGACGCACCAACCGAGCGTAAGATTTTGCTCTTTTAAATTTAACAAGATTAGCATCGGTCGGATAACGCCGAAAAGTACACCAGGCCTTATGTTGAACTCTCCTGGCCGCTGCGCAATCAGGGTTCCACCAAGGCTTCGGACGTCTTGGGAGCGTCGTTGATGTTTTTGGGATAGAGAGATCTGCTGCCTGAATGATACACGTTGTGACATCAGTAACAGCTGCGTCAATTGAACCCCGGGTCACCATGGCAAAAGATATCATTGCGGACGGTGTGAAGACCTCCCACTTGGCACGATCCATCCTCCAACGAGGAGGGCGGGAGGCAGAAGATGGTACGCTCACATTATACCTAAGTACAATTGGGAAGTGGTCGCTTCCATGGAGGTCGTCACACACCGTCCACGACCAGGCGGCCATAACCGATGGTTGACCCAAAGATAAATCGATTGCACTGAAACTCCGTGTAGGCTCGTGGAAGTAAGTGTCAGCACCGGTGTTAAACAGGCACAAAGAGGTCGAGGAAAGAAGAGATTCGATCCTACGGCCTCGTGTGTCTGTTCTGACACTACCCCACAATAGATTATGAGCATTGAAGTCACCCAGAACAAGAGCAGGTGACGGCAGCTGCCCAACTAAGCTCTCAAGAACGGACACGCTCACGTCCTCATCCGGCGGCAGATAGATGCTGCAAACGGTTAGAGGCACAGGCATGGAGATACGCACCGCAACGGCTTGTAAAGATGTTGAGACCGCAACGGGAGAAACTGGAACATTGTGGGGGACAAGGATGGCAACTCCCCCGCAAGCAATATCTCCTGAAACATTATCTTTCCGAAATGCACTGTAGCCTCGAACTGAAAGGAGGTCTGATGGTTTAAGTTTTGTCTCCTGGAGGCAAAGGCACACCGGAGAGTATGACGAAAGCAGATGTTTCACGTCGTCATGTCTTGTTCGAAAGCCTCGACAGTTCCACTGAATGATTTGATCCATGGTTTGAATTGTGGTGAATGAGAAAAAGAAAAAACGAAAAACAAAACCCGAGAAAAACTGGGACAACTAAAGTTGTCCGATTCCATCATTTCGTCTGCAATGTCCATTTGCGCTTGGGACTGTTTTGTCCGACGCCCTGTAGTCTCTGGTGGTAAAATGGGGCGGTATTTTGGTTCCTGTGTCGCAGATGATCTTGCCCGATCCTGGTTCTTATGATGGGAGTTTGGAGATTTCTTCTCCTTTTCTTTTTCTTTTCTCTTTCCTCCTGGGGTTGTTGAAGTTCCGGTGGTGCTGGTGTTAGTTGCAGCAGGTTTAGGCACAGTGGTTGTTGGAGTTTTCGCGTCCCTAGCTCGGGATTGTAGTGCTGCCAGACCAGCAGCTATGATGTCGTCTAGCTTGTAGGGACAATTCACTGGGATTTGGCTATCAGTCTGGGTACCGACTGTAGTCCTTGCAACAACCGCTGATGCATAGGATCGCCGATTTGATTGGTTTGGGGCGACCTTTCTTCTGGCCTCTGGGTAGGAGATTCCCTCAACGGTCTTAATGCGTTGGATCTCTTTTCCTCTTTCCACTTTGGACAGTCTCTCGATGATGCTGCATGAGATCCTTTGCAGTTGAAGCACAGCTCGGCTTCGGCATGGCAATCTTGCAAAGTATGGTCTGTTGCAGTACAACGCCCACACCGGGCAGTGCTCCTGCAAGACTGCTGGGAGTGACCATATGCTTGGCATTTGAAGCATCGTAGAGGACTTGGTATGAAGAGGCGCTCTTCAAGGTGTAGATACCCTGCCTTGATTGATGTTGGCAGGGATGGGGTGTTAAAGGTCAGTATTACGTTTCGAGATGGGACAGATTGGCCATTTCGCCGAAATAGGATGCGCCGGACTCCACTCACTTGCTGGTCTTTCAGTTCCTCCAGAAGTTCTTGGTCACTGCACTCCAGAAGGTCTTGAGAAGAGATAACACCTCGTGAGGAATTGAGGTAGCCGTGAGGGGTAACTTTTACTGGACAATCTAAAAAGAGGTGGTGTTTAAAAGCACTGTAGCATATCTGGGACTCGACATCTCGACAAGAAGATCTCCAGATTGGAGCTTCTTAACGCTCTTAGGAGAGCTGGCAATTGATTGCAATGCTTTATTTATCCAGAAGGGGCTTCTGGTGTTTAATGGGTTTGAAGCGTCCAAGGAGTGGATGCAAAAGAACCGAACATTGGCAGAATCAGGTGTAGGTTTCTTGTTGGGAGGGGGTGACCCTTCCTCAATGGGCCGCTTTGTTTGAAGTTCTTGGGAAATTTTTTTGTTATCCATAAATAGAATTGAAAAGTTCGTCCGCCGATTTCCCCGCCCACAACCGAGCCCAACAAGGGAGAGCCGGAGGTCCGCAAGCCCAATTGGACGCAGGACACGACTCTAGGGTTAAGCAACGGATATAGCATGTTGATAGGTCAGACATGCGCTCAGCGAGTACCGAGACTTTCCCAGGTCTCGGTAACACCCCTTTGGCATGCCCGCACTATCCCCAAACTCACCCTGTTGTACGAAACAACAAGCCGATTGACTAGGAGTGGGTTAGTTCCTAGCCGCCCGTTTAGGGTGAAGCAGGGGGCAAAGAGGAGTGTTGGCGACTGGCGACAACAACAACCTGGCCACCAGAAACCTCAGCCTCCAGCATCCCCTTTTCCACCTTACGGGTCACCGCACACGGCAAACGTGCAGGTAGGTCTAGCAAACCAGCCCGGAAAAACAAGAGAGGAACAGAAAATGGAGAAGCAAGTCGAGTAGAAAATGGAGTAGAAAAGAAGAACAGGTAGTGGAGAAGAAAGTAAAAAACAGGAAAGGGAGAGAAAGCCAGAGGAAAGGAAAGGGCTGGCGCATAATCACAACCTCAGCAACCAACAACTGAGGCGGGTGCTGTCAAGGTGGTGGCAACACAAAGTTCTAATGGGATGAATCAAACATAACAAGTCGGCTAGGGCCGTGGGGTCGCTACTCCCCATCAGCTGGATGAACAGCTGTCCCTGCGGTAACGTGAAAGCACAAAAACAAAAAAGCAAAAAACCGTCACAAGGTCAGCTCGGGCCGTGGGGGCGCCGCTCCCCAAATAACTGAAAAACCAGTTATCCCCGTGCGGGGCCCGCCATCTTTGATCAGGTACAACTTCTACATGTCTCAAGGAGTCACCTCAGTTCTTTCAGCTGTTCGGCGATCATGTTATGTTTCATTACAAATTTAAGGCTACAGTTTTGTGAATATTCACAATTATCAGCACTTTTTGGATAATTATACCAACAATAAAATGCCATTTACTGGCTTTTAATTGTAAGAATAAAAGGAACAAAGATTGTGGAACTACATTTCCCAAGTAAGCATTTTTAAATAAGGTTGAGCTGTGTTAATCGAACACAGAAAATAAGACATCTAATCCATGTAGCTGGTGATTAAACCAGCAGATAAACCATTTCAATATCTGTGTTATCTTAAGACTTTTATTCCTTATATTTTGTAAACAGTAATACTCAATGTGAACACTGAATCATGTTTACTATGGGAAGCTGAGGTTAACTGTGGGTTACCAACTTTGAAGCTTTCTGGGAACAATTTTTACTTATGTAAGTTTTTTTTTTTTTTTTTTTACATATACTGAGGATGTCTTGCAAATGGCATTTGCATATATATTCTAGAATCTGTACAGTGTACATGCAACTTGTCTTCCAAGAAAACAAATATTTCAAAATCTCAGGAACCAGCAATTTCTTTTTATGTGACAAAGATCATGTACCCATGGCTAAGCCCATTAGATAGCAAATACTGGTAAAGCAGTCAATTTATAGTTACTTAAATTGCAGAAGTAATAATTGTGATTGGTAATATAAATTTATTGCTTGCTGACACCTGTCAGGAAACAATCTAGTATTTTATCCGAAAGCACAGGGTCACCCAGCTTGTGTTCTAGGCATTTGTCTCTGATTAGTGATTAATCTGTAGTATTACTGCAACAAAGTGAAAGTGGGGAGCTTGAAAATTTCTTGACAGAATACTCTTTATTTGTGAATGTGTTAGTACAATGTGTGTGGTCTTTTGGGTAGCAAAAATACAGGCAATACTGATTTAAAACTGAAAATAGGGAGTACAATGGTACCTCAAAAATGCAAACAACATAAAATATTTATAAAAACTGGCACGAAAGATTATGAACTGACAACTGAAAAAAAAAAGTATGGAATAATACAAAATAAAGGGACTAGCAACATTTTGTAAAAACTACTTGCATTTGATTTTTGTGTGATAAACAGTGTTTTTTTTTTTTTTTTTTTTTTTAAGAATGTGACCTCTGATTCATGACGAATGAACAGTCAGTATGTCAATGCATAAATTGCCAGTTATTCCTTTTGCATCAACCATCTGAGAGGTTAGTATTGAACAAATATCACTCACGTAAATCAGTCTTTTCTTTGAATTGAACAAGTTGTGCCTGTATTTCTCTAAAATACAAATTAGACACACTTGTATTTCCAGCAAGGCTGCTGAAGGAACCCACAAAATAACAACACAAAACATAAACATTTGCTCACCAAACTTTTTGCACACCATGAATGTAAATCAGTGGTTGTTAATTTTTCACTTCATATTAATAAGAGGCTGTGCCCTTAAAATTAAAAAAAAAAAAAAAAACTATGTGTAGTGCATCTTAACAATTGCCAAATGTGAAAACTACCAAATTTGAGCTTTGGAACAACACAAAACTAGACTTCTTAAAAAAAGGTAAAATATGAAAGTGCAAATAAAAAATATTAAATACTTAATACTAAAACAAAAAAAAAAGACAATTTTTTGTCCCATAAAATATTAAAGTCCATAATCTGAATTTATTGTTCACTGAGCATAGGGCTTGAAAAAATCTAAAATAATACATGCCCAGAGAATATTTACCTGCCCAGGTATTAAAAGCAGGATGTGTAGAAAGATTTTTCTTTTGATACCAAAAATTACCAAAAATTAGAAGTCTTTTTAGGTTGAAAAAGTACATAAAACTATTTTTAGCTTCTCAGTACTGGTGTTGCGAACTGTAAATAGCATTTGGAGCATCATATTGCCCCAATGTCTGTCTATACCTAGGTCACAGGGTGTTACAGAAGTGATATCATCATCATCGTCAACCATTACTAATCCACTGCTGGACGAAGGTCTACCCAAGTTTCCTCCACAACGGTCTGTCTTGTGCTAGTCTCCTCCATGTCACTCCCACATACTTTCGAATTTCATTCACCCAACTCCCATGTGGTCTTCTTCTGAGTCTTTTCCTGTCCCTTGGAATCCAATCTAAAATTTCGGTTGTCCATCGATGGTCTGTCCTTCTGGCAGTATGTCCAGCATATTGCCATTTCAGGGATTTAACTCTGATCATGATGTCTTCCACTCTGGTCACTTTTCGGATCCACGAGTTCCTCTTCTTATCTCTCCTGGTTACACCAAGCATGCACCTCTCCATGCTTATTTGAGTTGTCTGCAGCTTTTGTATGTCTCTTTCAGTTAAGGTCCACGTCTCTGCACAATACATAAGCAATGGAAGGATGCATTGATCAAACACTTTTCGTTTAAGACATAATTGCATATTGCTCTTGAAAATTATGCTGTTTCTTCCAAAAGCTCTCCAGGCAATACATAAACACTGGAAGGATGCATTGATCAAACACTTTTCGTTTAAGACATAATTGCATATTGCTCTTGAAAATTATGCTGTTTCTTCCAAAAGCTCTCCAGGCAAGTTTTGTACGCCGATTAATTTCTTCATCAATGTGATCCTCACTTGATATTTGCTGTCCAAGATAAACGTACGTGTCTGTTATCTCCAGCTTTTCTCCATCAATCGATAAATCTTCATTTCTTGTAAAAGCATTGAACATCACTTTTGTCTTCTGAAAGTTCATTTTTAATCCCACTTCTTTACTCTTATCAGCAAGTTCCTGGATCATACTCTGCAGCTCTGATGGGGTAGTTGCAAAAATGACTACGTCATCAGCAAAACGAAGGTGGGTTAGATAATCTCCATTAATCTTTATCCCTTTGTTTTCCCAGCTCAGCGACTGAGAAACACCCTCCAATGTGGCATTAAAGAGCTTCGGAGATATGGTGTCACCTTGTCTCACTCCCTTTCCAATTTTTATGTGTGTTGTATTTTCAAACAGCGGAATCTTTGCACTTGCATTTTTATAGATGTTATTAATAATATTAATGTATGCATCTTCAATACCGCAGGATTTTAGAGCCATTGTAACTGCTGATGGTTTCACCGAATCAAAGGCTTTTTCATAATCGATAAAACCCATGCACAATGGAAGTTCATATTCCTCGCTCTTTCAATTAGTTCTCTCAGTACGTGGATATGATCTATTGTGCTGTAGCCACTCCTGAATCCAGCTTGTTCTCTCGGTTGAGCCATGTCCAGTGTTACCTTCAAGTGGTGTGAAAGAACTTTAGTGAAGATTTTATAAACCACTGATAGGAGGCATATAGGTCTGTAGTTCCTGAGATCCCCAATGTCACCTTTTTTATGTAGCAGGATCATTGTAGCGTTGTTCCAATCCTCAGGAATCTTCCCTTCATTAAGGCATCACGTGAAAATTTGGGCGAGTACTGTTTCGATTTCTCCACTTGCTTCTTGTATGATGTCTACAGTAATTCCATCTCCTCCTGGAGCTTTCCCCGCTTCATGTTCTTGATTGCATGTGCAACTTCTGCTGGGAGGACTGGAAGAACTGTGGTACTGGTTCTGGAGTTTCATGATGTCGGGAGTACATGTATCATCCCTTTCATATAATTTCGAGTAGAAATCTTTCAATCTTGTCAAAATTTCGCCTCTAATTCTTGTTACAGAACCATCAATTCTTGTTACAGAACCATCTTCTTTTCTCAGTGCCATAATCTGTTTTCTTCCCTTACTGAGATGTCCCTTTGCGATCTTTAGGCTTTGGTTGTTTTCAATTGCTTTCCTTACTAGTTCACAGTTGAATGTCCTTACGTCTTCAGTGATACTTTTTCGTACTGTCTTGCATAGCTCTATATATTCCACTTTGGAAGTCACATCTTCTTCAGTTGTCCTCATCTCTCTTCTTTTTTGCATCAACATTTCGGGTTTTCCTGATAATTTGTTCACATGCAACTTGTTCTTAGACCCAGCTAATTTTGTTGCTGTTTCCATAAGAGCTTTGGCTACTTTTCTGTTAACTTCAGAAATATCCATTTCTTCCGATGTTAGACCTTCTAAAGCAGAGAATCTGTTCTTCAGTTCCAACTTGAAGGTATTATGGTGTTTTTTAAGGTTGGTTATGTCAATACATTTTGTTTGTCTTATGAGCTTGCCACGTTTGAGTTTAGTGTTGAGGTGCATCTTACATCTCACCAATCTATGGTCACTACCTGTGTTGAACTTGTTTAACACACTGCAGTCTTCTATAACGAATTTTTTGTTACACATAATAAAATCAATTTCACTTGTCGTCCCATTTGGATGTCTCCATGTCCATTTCCTGTGTGGCTTTTTCTTGAAAAAGGAGTTCAAGATGAAAAACCCTTCTGCCTCGGCAAACTCTACGAGAGTTTTTCCACGCTGGTTTCTGTTGCCGTGACCGAATTAACCTACTGAAGTTTCATTCTGTTGCTGTTGCCCTATTTTTGCATTGAAATCTCCCATAATTATCTTCAAGTGCTGCTTACCTTTATTATTTAGATGACGAATTTCTTCATAAAATTCTTCAATTTCTTCTTCAGGATGACTTGTGGTGGGTGCATAAGTTTGAATAATCTGAGCCTGGTATCTTCTCGAGAGTTGGAGAACGAGCAGTGCAGCTCTGTCAGAGGAACTTTCAACTTCTGCAACTTTACCCTTCAGTTTCTTGGTTATTATAAATCCAACACCACTAGTTCTGCCAGTATCTGTCCCACGATAGTAGAAGAGATGTCCACTTTTCAGTAGGATCTTCTCCTTTTCTCCTTACCTCACTTAGCCCGACGATGTCCCACTTGATCCTTTGTAGTTCCTCATCCAATTCAAGAAGCCTTGAATCAGAAAATAGGGAGCGTCCGTTATACGTAGCCAAGGTCAGCATCAGATGGCAGCCTAGTCCGGTCCTCCGGGGATTCTTAGCACCCTCTGCCTTCGTGTCACACTGACAGCTACCTTGGCCAGGTACATTACAGCTGCCGGAGACTGAGGGCCAAGATTTAAGTTGTGGAATCATTGGGGGAAGGGGCATAACTAACCACGCTGGGCAAGCGGGTTGGTGAGTGTGGGATAGCATTTCCTCTAATCCCGATGGTATAATTATAGTGCTATTGGCGGTCATTTATTTATAAATATATATATGTAAGGTCAGGTGAAGAATAACATCACAGCCTCTCCTTGACAAATGTCAACCCCGCCTTCTCTTGGTACATCCTGTTCCCACTAAAGGAGCTCTGACGACCGCCACTATCGGTATAACTATACCATCGGGATTAGAGGAAATGCTATCCCACACTCACCAACCCGCTTGGCCAGCGTGGTGCGTTATGGCCAAACCCCTCCAAAATGACTCCACAACTTAAATCTTGGCCCTCAGTCTCCGGCAGCAGGAATGTACCTGGCCAAGGCAGCGGCCAGTGCGACATGAAGGCAGAGGGTGCTAAGAATTCTCGGAGGACCGGACTAGGCTGCCATCTGATGCTGACCTTGGCTATGTATAATGGACGCTCCCTATCTTCTGATTCAAGGCTTCTTGAATTGGAAGAGGAACTACAAAGGATCAAGTGGGACATCGTCGGGCTAAGTGAGGTAAGGAGAAAAGGAGT
This sequence comes from Macrothele yani, assembly GCA_039090855.1. NCBI lineage: Eukaryota > Metazoa > Arthropoda > Arachnida > Araneae > Macrothelidae > Macrothele > Macrothele yani. The sequence continues at coordinate 84,399,424 of CM077012.1, forward strand.
AGATCTCATTGAACTGAAAAGTGGGCATCTCTTCCACTATTGTGGGACAGATATTGGCAGAACTAGTGGTGTTGGATTTATAATAAACAAGAAACTGAAGGATAAAGTTGTAGAAGTTGAAAGTTCCTCTGACAGAGCTGCACGACTCGCTATCCAACTCTCGAGAACATACCAGGCCCAGATTATTCAAACTTATGCACCCACCACAAGTCATGCTGAAGAAGAAATTGAAGAATTTTATGAGGAAATTCGTGATCTAAATAATAAAGGTAAGCAGCACTTAAAGATAATTATGGGAGATTTCAATGCAAAAATAGGGCAACAAGAACAGAAACCAGCGTGGAAATACTCTCGTAGAGTTTGCAGAGGGAGAAGGGATTTTTATCTTGAACACCTTTTTCAAGAAAAAGCCACACAGGAAATGGACATGGAGACATCCAAATGAGATGACAAGTGAAATTGATTTTATTATGTGTAACAAAAAATTCGTCATAGAAGACTGCAGTGTGCTAAACAAGTTCAACACAGGTAGTGACCATAGATTGGCGAGATGTAAGATGCACCTCAACACTAAACTCAAACGTAGCAAGCTCATAAGACAAACAAAATGTATTGACATAACCAACCTTAAAAAACACCATAATACCTTCAAATTGGAAGTGATGAACAGATTCTCTGCTTTAGAAGCCTAACATCGGAAGAAGTGGATATTTCTGAAGTTAACAGAAAAGTAACCAAAGCTCTTATGGAAACAGCAACAAAATTAGCTGGGTCTAAGAACAAATTGCATGTGAACAAATTATCAGGAAAAACCAAAATGTTGATGCAAAAAAGAAGAGAGATGAGGACAACTAAAGAAGATGTGACTTGCAAAGTGGAATATATAGAGCTATGCAAGACAGTACGAAAAAGTATCACTGAAGACGTAAGGAAATTCAACTGTGAACTAGTAAGGAAAGCAATTGAAAACAACCAAAGCCTAAAGATAGCAAATGGAAATCTCAGTTAGGGAAGAAAACAGATTATGGCACTGAGAAAAGAAGATGGTTCTGTAACAAGAAATAGAGGCGAAATTTTGACAAGAGTGAAAAATTTCTACTCCAAATTATATGAAAGGGATGATACATGTACTGCAGACATCATGAAAGGTACCAGTACCAGAGTTCTTCCAGTCCTGCCAGCAGAAGTTGCACATGCAATCAAGAACATGAAGCCGAGAAAAGCTCCAGAAGAAGATGGAATTACTGTAGACATCATACAAGAAGCAAGTGGAGAAATCGAAACAGTACTCGCCTAAATTTTCACTCGATGCCTTAATGAAGGGAAAATTCCTGAGGATTGGAACAACGCTAGAATGATCCTGCTACATAAAAAAGGTGACATTGAGGATCTCAGGAACTACAGACCTATCAGCCTCCTATCAGTGGTTTATAAAATCTTCACTAAAGTTCTTTCACACCGCTTGAAGGTGACACTGGACATGTCTCAACCGAGAGAACAAGCTGGATTCAGGAGTGGCTACAGCACAATAGATCCTATCCACGTACTGAGAGAACTAATTGAAAGAGCAAGGGAATATGAACTTCCATTGTGCATGGCTTTTATCAATTATGAAAAAGCCTTTGATTCGGTGAAACCTTTGCATTTTCATAGATGTTATTATTAATAACATCTATGAAAATGCAAAGATTTGGCTGTTTGAAAATACAATACACATAAAAATTAGAAAATGAGTGAGACAAGGTGACACCATATCTCCGAAGCTCTTTAATGCCACATTGGAAAATGTCTTTCAATCACTGAACTGGGAAAACAAAGGAATAAAGATTAATGGAGATTATCTAACACACCTTCGTTTTGCTGATGACATAGTCATTTTTGCAACTACCCCATCAGAGCTACAGAGTATGATCCAGGAACTTGCTGACAAGAGTGAAGAAGTGGGATTAAAAATGAACTTTCAGAAGACAAAAGTGATGTTCAATGCTTTTACAAGAAATGAAAATTTATCGATTGATGGAGAAAAGCTGGAGATAACAGACATGTACGTTTATCTTGGACAGCAGATATCAAGTGAGGGTCACATTGGTGAAGAAATTAATAGGCGTACAAAACTTGCCTGGAGAGCTTTTGGAAGAAACAGCATAATTTTCAAGAGCAATATGCCATTATGTCTTAAAAGAAAAGTGTTTGATCAATGCATCTTTCCAGTGCTTACGTAGGGTGCAGAGACGTGGACCTTAGCTAAAAGAGACATACAAAGGCTGCAGACAACTCAAAGCAGCATGGAGAGGTGCATGCTTGGTGTAAACAGGAGAGATAAGGAGAGGAACACGTGGATCCGAAAAATGACAAGAGTGGAAGACATCATGATCAGAGTTAAATCCCTGAAATGGCAATGGACTGGACATACTGCCAGAAGAACAGACCATCGATGGACAACAGCCAAAATTTTAGATTGGATTCCAAGGGACAGGTAAAGTCCCAGAAGAAGACCAGATGGAAGATGGGTGTATGAAATTCGAAAGTATGCAAGGGTGACATGGAGGAGACTGGCACAAGACAGACCGTTGTGGAGGAAACTTGGGGAGACCTTCGTCCAGCAGTGGATTGATTATGGTTGACAATGATGATGATATATTTATATATATAGAGAGAGAGACATACAAAGGCTGCAGACAACTCAAAGTAGCATGGAGAGGTGCATACTTGGTGTAACCAGGAGAGATAAGAAGAGGAACTCGTGGATCCGAAAAATGACAGGAGTGGAAGACATCATGATCAGAGTTAAATCCCTGAAATGGCAATGGGCTGGACATACTGCCAGAAGAACAGACCATCGATGGACAGCCGAAATTTTAGATTGGATTCCAAGGGACAAGAAAAGACCCAGAAGAAGACCACATGGGAGATGGGTGGATGAAATTCGAAAGTATGCAGGGGTGACATGGAGGAGACTGGCACAAGACAGACCGTTGTGGAGCAAACTTGGGGAGACCTTCGTCCAGCAGTGGATTGATAATGGTTGACAATGATGATGATGATGATATAGAGAGAGAGAGAGCAAGAGAGAGACAGAGAGAGAGAGAGAGAGAGTGGGTGACATCATAACAAGGTATATATATATATCATCATTATCATTGTCAACCATTATCAATCCACTACTGGATGAAGGTCTCTCCAAGTTTCTTCCGCAATTGTATGTCTTGAGCCTATCTCCTCCATGTTACTCCGACATGCTTTCGAATTTCATCTGTCCATCTCCCATGGGGTCTTCTGGTTTTTTTTCGGTAACACCTAAGCTATGATTTAACTCCGGGGCTCCAGGTGTCTTTCCCTGAAGAGTGATTAGGGGTTCCTGAGTTGTTTTATTCTATGTCATTTGTGTTTAGAATCATGAAAGTGGGTTGCTTGTGGTTAATTCTCTGTGTATATTTCTACTACGTCTAATTCCTGCAGCAGGGCGAAGTGTTGACGTGGAAATTACTACATGAGTGTGCTTTACTTCTTTTTACTGATATATATATATATATAACATCAACCATTATCCATTCACTGCTGGATGAAGGCCTCCCCAAGTTTCTTCCACAATTGTCTGTCTTGAGCCTGTCTCCTCCGTGTCACTCCTGCACGATTTTGAATTTCATCCAATCATCTCCCATGGGGTCTTCTTCTGGGTCTTATATATATATATATATATATATATGATCATCATATATATATATATATATATATATATATATATGATCAGAGTTAAATCCCTGAAATGGCAATGGGCTGGACATACTGCCAGAAGGACAGATCATCGATGGACAGCCGAAATTTTAGATTGGATTCCAAGGGACAGGAAAAGACCCAGAAGAAGACCACATGGGAGATGGGTGGATGAAATTCGAAAGTATGCAGGGGTGACATGGAGGAGACTGGCACAAGACAGACCGTTGTGGAGGAAACTTGGGGAGACCTTCGTCCAGCAGTGGATTGATAATGGTTGACAATGATGATGATGATGATGATATATATATATATTCTATTTAGAAGAGACCTAAGCAAAAAAATATATATTTTTTTGACTCACCCCAAGTACAACATAGAAAAGGTTATGTATCTACCGGTGTGAGTAAAAGGAGAAAAAATAAAAAAATAAATAAAACAACTGAATATAGAAAGTGTCGAGAATACTGAGCCTTGGCTTTATCAAGGACCAGCAAAAACTCTGCATTTTCTCACTTCCACAAAGACCTAGTTGGAAATGGGTTTCTGCAAGGCCATAGATGCAAGTAACATGCCCACCAAAAAATGTTTTAAAAAATATATATATGTCATGACCTCCGCATAGTTGTATGACCTAGCACTAGTTAACAATTTCGCTTGCATCCATAACCCTCCTGGCCCGACCCATGCTCTTCATCTGTTACTATTAAACAGAGAGAAGAAGATCAAAGAGAACTCAAGCCGTGAGAGTGACATAATAATTAGAAATAATTTTCAGCTATAACGAAATGCCAAGTTCGCCTGAGAGAGAATTTAAACCCGAAAAGCAATGCAACAGAAATCCAAACCTCTACATTGCAATCAAAAAAGGAAAAATTAATTTTTTAAAAAATCAGATTTTTGAAAGAAAACTTGATCCTAAAGCCCCCTACTCTACAACTTCTGACAACACAAAAACGAGAATAAATTAAAGACAATAATTAACTAAAGAAGAGCTTTGTGAAAGTTATATAACATAAACAATTAGTTGCAATATGTACAAAGTATTTCAGCAGTGCTTTAAGTGCATAATTAAGTAGTTATTAAGAACTTAACTACTTTGAAAATACAGCGCAAAGAAAAGGAACTGTTCTTAGCCATCTGTTGTGCCTAAGTTTCCTAAAAGGCAGAAGTGTTAGGATGCTTGGGGAAGAGGTCAGCCATGTTTTTTTCTTGTGTGGAGAAAGTTTAGTTGCATAAGAGGTAAGCTCTCTTCCTTGTCTTTGGGTTTTAGGTTTTATAAGTTCAATGTTTGAACTTCTTGTACCTTTTTTTTTTTTTTCTTTTCTGTTGTTTTTTGCTTTTCAGCTTTTAGGCACTGGCTTGTCTGTTAACATTTTTGCGGGTTTTAACTCTTTCTTTTCTTGGTAACTTTGCGCGTCTTTTAGGAAACTTAGGCACAACAGATGGCTAAGCACAGTTCCTTTTCTTTGCGCTGTATTTTCAAAGTAGTTAAGTTCTTAATAACTACTTAATTATGCACTTAAAGCACTGCTGAAATACTTTGTACATATTGCAACTAATTGTTTATGTTATATAACTTTCACAAAGCTCTTCTTTAGTTAATTATTGTCTTTAATTTATTCTCGTTTTTGTGTTGTCAGAAGTTGTAGAGTAGGGGGTTTTAGGATCAAGTTTTCTTTCAAAAATCTGATTTTTTAAAAATTAATTTTTCCTTTTTCGATTGCAATGTAGAGGTTTGGATTTCTGTTGCATTGCTTTTCGGGTTTAAATTCTCTCTCAGGCGAACTTGGCATTTCGTTATAGCTGAAAATTATTTCTAATTATTATGTCACTCTCACGGCTTGAGTTTTCTTTGATCTTCTTCTCTCTGTTTAATAGTAACAGATGAAGAGCATGGGTCGGGCCAGGAGGGTTATGGATGCAAGCGAAATTGTTAACTAGTGCTAGGTCATACAACTATGCGGAGGTCATGACATATATATATTTTTTAAAACATTTTTTGGTGGGCATGTTACTTGCATCTATGGCCTTGCAGAAACCCATTTCCAACTAGGTCTTTGTGGAAGTGAGAAAATGCAGAGTTTTTGCTGGTCCTTGATAAAGCCAAGGCTCAGTATTCTCGACACTTTTTACATTCAGTTGTTTTATTTATTTTTTTATTTTTCTCCTTTTACTCACACCAGTAGATACATAACCTTTTCTATGTTGTACTTGGGGTGAGTCAAAAATATATATTTTTTTGCTTAGGTCTCTTCTAAATAGAATGTGAATTCTGAATTTTCATAACTGCTGCGCTGCGCGTTGTGATCTTCAGGTTATTTTGCAACTTTCATTTTAAATTCTAAAGTTTTTTCCTTAGTTTTCAGTTTTGCTCTTCAGTATATATATATATAGATAGATAGATAGAGAGAGAGAGAGAGAGAGAGAGAGAGAGAGAATTATATTGTGTGAAGTATTTAGTGTATGTGCTGGGAGATACCTTTATTATGGCAAAGTTACCACAATTGCCTTGCCTACCCACGAATAAGGCTTACAGATCTGTGTTGTCTAATATTAAGGCTAACAAACAGATTAGAAACATGTCCAGTGCTAAGGACTTTTAATTTTTATTAAATAAAAACCAGTTAAGTAGCAGTTTTCTTCTGATTATATAAAAGAAGGGCAGTTGATAAAAGTATTTTAATATTGCTGCCTCTTGGCTGTGTAAACTCATAGTTTGCTTTCCGTTTTTCTTCGAACTCCTTTTTTTTTTTTTTCCCCATTTAAAGCTCTCATAAAATATTTGGCGTCTATGTATTTGGTGTGATAAGCTGTGGGATGATTCAGCATTCTCATTGTGATGACCGACAAATATCTAAGATTTTTACCGAAATTGCGGATTGACTGTAGTTTTTCTTTCACTCTATTACCGGTGACCTTCATTTCATTAAAAATCTGTTCCAAAAAATTTGTGAAATGTCAAAAAATTATGGCATGAGATTTTATTTAACGAGAGCAAGCTGCATCCATTAAAATATCATTTTCTTTTTAAAACACTATTACCGCCAACTAACAATAAAAAGTGTTATTTGATACGTTAAAGTTTTAGCCTCACCCCCTAGGTGTTTATAACAAAATTTCTGAGTTATATCCTCATTTAACATCAACCCATATATTATAAAAACACCCTTTCGTAACACAGAGCGGAAATTGTTCTGTGCCTCATCAAACATGGCTGCCACTTGTTTCCGGTGGCTTCACCCGCTCGCCGGCGTAATCACTCTACGTACTTCTATCTCGTTGGTATCACATCAAAATACAGTCAACAATGCTTTACAACAAACATGTATGTATCTAACTACTGCATGTTAAATGCATACAAATTCATATGAAAGTTTGTAAATAAAAAAAGAAAATATGTGCAACATACTGGTGACACTCCTTTTCTAATAGACTGTAGAGATTCCAAAGCATTATACACAGTAGCATCCTAAAAATTTTAATTTGTCATAATAAATGCTAGTTGTGTACTACATATCAGAATACTTGAAAATCTCAAACAAAAATTTACATAAGAAATATAACTACTAGATGGCTGCCAATGAATTCTTGAGCATAATTAGCATTTCTTTTCACAGAAATCTTCACAGAAATCTCACACTTAGTATGCCAAAGATATTTTGAGATATCTTCTGAAGCATAAAATCAGCAATTTTCCAACAAAAAAAAAAAAAATGGAATTTAACATACATAGGTGGAAAATTTCGCAATAGAAACCTCAAAAGTGCACAAAAACTCATGATGGTGGTTTTTGCATCAACTGAGGGCAAAAAGAGCTTTTAAAATAAGACTAAGAACAGATGGCCATTATTGATAAGGTATGAGGTCTTACACCAGAGAAAGTGTGGGATGTACAGAGTGGTTTTATGCTTAGTAAGAGCTGCACTAACCAAATTTTTGCATTATGTACGATGAGCGGAAAGTCATTGGTAAGCAACTTTTTGTTCACTTCAAAGATTTAGAGAAAGCTTATGACCAAGTAAATAGGATACTTCTATGGAAGGTATTGAATAAATATTGCATTACTGGGAATCTACTTAATAGTGTGAAAGCCATGTATGATGGCAGTAGAGCATATGTATGAGTGAAAGGTATTTTATCGAAATGGTTTTCTATTAGTGCAGGGGTCAGACAAGGTTGTGCAATGTCGCCATGGCTGTTTAATATATTTTTATGGATGCATGCATGCATGATACCAAAATGGACAATACTGGTTTTTGTCACGGTAATATTCATGTGTGCAGATTGCTGTATGCTGATGGCACAGTCCTGTTTGGCAGAGAGCAAAAATGAGTTGCAGAGTATGTTGTCCTGGATGTATGAAGTCTGTATGGATTTGAACTGAGTATAAATACGGGAAAAACTAAAGTTGCGGTTTTTGGGTGAGAAACTGTCAGTGCTGATTGCAAGATAAATCTAAAATGCACCGAGATTGATCAGGTGTATGGGTTTGTATATTTAGGAAGCATGTTTGACAGAAAGGACAAATTAGATGGTGAAATTAGCATGCAAGTGAATTCTTTGAAAGTCATAGCTGCTTTAGGAGGATTTCACAGGAATGATGGGTTCTCAAGAAAGTACTGAATGGCTGTATATGAAAGTGTACTTGCTCGTACTCTGATGTATGGCAGTGAAACCTAGATACTGCAGAAGAGACAGGAGTCATTTGTGTCATGCATTACTCGGGAGAGGGTGATCATGTCAGGACTGAAGATGCATTGCAGATATGTAATGTGAGGTAAAATGTTCTTAATAAAGTGGAGACAAATATGTTAAAAGAATGAATGATGAGGTGCTTACTATGATAATTTTTTTCAGCCCAAGTAAAAGGGAAGAAAGGTGCTTAGCATACACACAATGGCCAAAGAAATAATTGGAGGACCAGATTCAGGAATGTCTGCAAGAGAAAAAGATTATCAGTATGAAGTGCAAAAGGTCTTGTGTGAGATGTGTGATGGAAGTCAGTGAAGCTCGAGCTGTGTGCCAAGATCACTGTAAATGGAGACATTTGATACATCAATAGTAAGTAAAATCTAGTTTCATCAGTTACATATAAATCTGCAAGATGGACTTTCTTTGAGGAGTTAACCTCTGAATCTCAGAGAACAGCTTAATGATATGTATGTATGCACGTGTGTATGCTAAGCACAGATATAGTGCCAAATGTAAATATATTGTTTATTTCACCTAGTGAGAAAATAATGCATCTGCAAAATCACATATGATTATATAGTATGTGGAGTGTGATCACAGCTCAAGCCATTTAGTGATAAAGGAATTTTTTCAACCGTGTCTGTAGAACTTGAAATATATCATGGAACCTCTTTACTTTACTTAGAAAGAACATTTAACATCAGTTAAAGCTGAAAAGTGCATATTTTTATTGCAATTGCAGCTATCTGAGGTAAAATGAACTTTTTCTAATTGACTTTAAGAAGCAGATTCATAGGGTCATTGTTTGAGCTATCAAATGCAAAATTTTTTTTTCTTAATCTGACTTTTAGGAGAGTACATAGTGTGCCAAATATAAATATTTTTCATATCATCTAATGAAAAACCTGTGCATCATAGAAACACAATAGTACATAAATCACCATATACATGGTAAGTAATATCTTGTGCAGGAAAGAACAGCCAGAATCCAACTTACATATGCTGAGATATAACTATGGATGGATGGATAAATGAACAAATTGTTATTACAAGCAACTACAAAAAAAGTGCTGCAAAACAAGATATAAAAACACCTTTTGAAATTTTAAAATGTTACACCTTTTGAAATTTTAAAATGTTACACCTTTTGAAATTTTAAAATGTTATTTTGTATTTGAAATGTTTAGTCTATTCAGATACACTGATGAAAGGAAAAGAAGTCATAAGATGAATCACAGCATTAACTTTTACACTTTACTGCAGGTAAGATTTCATACACACATACACTGAAGAGCAATTGAATTAGAGATACCTGTCTGGTAACGTGCAGCACCACCTTTCATCCTGATGATGGCAGCGATTTGTCTCGGCAAGACACCGGAAGCGTTGGGAAGCCATACGGATCCACAACCCCTGAACAAGTTTCCACAGTTCACGAAGATTTGATGGAGGGGGGTCAAAGCCTCGAACATCTCTCTCGATGGCATCCCAGATGTGCTCGATGGGATTGAGGTCAGGTGACCTAGCTGGCCAAGGAAGCGAGGTCACGTCGGTGGAGTGTTCATCCAACCATTTGGATACAATTCGGGAGCGATGGCACGGTGCATTGTCTTGTTGCAGGATGAGGTCCCCAGTGGGATGTTGAAGACGCACAAACGGGCAAATGGTCGTCTAGGATATCCCGGTAACGTTGACCTGTGAGGGACAATGTCACACGTACCAGGGGTCCCATTTCAGTCCACGTAAACAGTCCCCAGACGAGAATGCACCCCCACCCGATTGAAGAGTACCCTGCTGGCAAGAAGGATCCATCGCTTCATGTGGTTTGCGCCGTACTCGTATCCTGCCATCCGCATGTACCAACGTGAATCTCAACTCATCAGTCCAGGCAACATTTTCCCCACATGTCTAGGGTCCAGTGGCGATGTTCCTGCACCCATGCTAATCTTTGCACCCTGTGATGTGCGGTCAGCAGCGGTACCCTCGTGGGACGATGGCTTCTGTACCCCATAGCAAGGAGATGGTTCTGGATGGCGTGGCTGTTTACCCGTTTTTGTGCACCAGCGTTAAATTGCCGAGTGATTTCTTGCACTGTGGCCCGCCTATCTGCTGTTACAATGCGAGCTAGCCGATGATGACTCCACTCATCCACACGCTGTTGTGCACTGCAGTTGGCCCTTGCAGGGATGGTTTTACCGGATTTGATGTACTCACGGTGCACCCATGACACAGTGGCTCGTGAAAATCCCAGTGCCTGCTCGACTTCCGAGATGGAGTGACCCTTTCGTCTGGCCCTGACAATTTGCCCACAATCAAATTGCCCTTAGATCCTTCGTCTTACCCATACTGCATCCGACTCTTACTGATTCCCATCACATCACTCCTTATATTTTCGGATCGCTGCATGCGTCATGTCGTTTCCGTTTACAGGGTCGCCCACAGCGCCACATTTGCATAACGCCAGCTGTCTCTAATTCAATTGCTCTTCAGTGTATATGATGGAGCATGTAGCATAAAGAGCATCCCTTCTTAGCACATACTGTATTTTCAAAAGAAAGTATACTTAAATTATATAAATTTATCTGACTGTCTATCTGCCTCTCTGTACTTAGTAAGATATATCTTGATATCATATTGAAAGAGAGGTAGATAAAATTTGAAAATTCTGTTTAAGCACACAGAGAAAAGGATGTTAAACAACTGTTCCCTTTATGCTTTACCAACTAGGTGGTATACTTGTATACTTTTATTTTTCATATCTTAGTTGTCAGAAGATGGAATAGAAAATTCTTCATGAATCATTTTCAACATTGTCCATATATTTTTCATTTTTCAGTTGTTCTCAGTGTACAATTTTTTGTAACATGCATCATTACTTGCCAAAACACTTCCACTTTTAAAAGATAAACCCCCCAAAAATTATTTTTAAATTGTACACAAAAAGCTACAACTTAAAATCCCCTCCCCCTCTGATGTAATAATGTATTAGTAGAGCTAAAAAAACCACAATAGTGAAATGCTGTGATACACAACAGAGTTTTCTTAACAAAACAAAACATGCTTGCTGGTAGTATCACTCTTGAATCCCTTCCCCTTGGCACTAAATTTCTGTTTATCAGTTTTCATGCATTTCTACCTTGCTGGTTTTATTCAAAACATAACAGCTTCCTCAAAATCAGACAATTTGGAAGTTCATTACTAAAATGCAATTTTGTACTATGAACCCTTCGTTTTCACCTTTGAATAAGGAATGAAAGAGCAGATTTAGTAGAAAGATGTGCAAAACATTTTCACCAATAGCATGTGGAACTGGTACAATATATGGAATCTGTGGAAGAAATATTCTTCACTAAATACATGGAACAATGACACAATTTTGAACTTATCAATTAGAAATGTGTGTATTGCCAGTTTTACTGATCTACACTTGACATCCATCACACCAGAAAACTTGAAAATTACATCAGGATGATATAATGCAATGCTATTCAACCTTTTTTGCTTGCGAACCCCACAACACAAATTATCTAAACTTTGTACCCCCAATACTTTTTAATTTATGAATTGCCAAATGGAATAATACTAAAATACATATTCATTGCCAAACAACATTGTTTAATATTATAAATATATATGAACTGGGAAACGGCAATGCTTATTATGAATCATACCAAAAATACGGCAATATTAATCTTATTATGAAATATCCATTTAGTGAGAAGGCTGGGCTCATTTTTTTGAAGCTAGAAATTCAATTCAGGGATGAATTTTAGTGAGTGCATGGATGAGGGATGGCTCTGGATCAAAGCAATTCCTCTCCTTAGTTCTGATTGATATTAGTGCAGAAAAGCCTTGTTCACACAAGTAAGTTGATGGAAATGGAAGAAGCTTTGAAATAGCAAGGTCACTTAACTCCATGAACACTTTTCCAGCTGCTGTCCAAAAATCTTAGATTGACATGTTCTCAAATGTTGCTTCTAGTGTGCTATCAGCAGACATTTCAATCAAGTCCTCTTTTAATTTGATAGAAAAGATAAGATGAAGTACATGCAATAGCATTAAAGAAATATGCAACCCTATCATGTGTTTTTGTCCTCATTCTCAATCTGTGAAAAGTATTTCAAGAATGCTTCATTCAGCTGGACCAAGTGGGATTTAATTATTCCCACCATGGTAACACTAACAGCGACTCCATTTTGTTTAGTAAATTCATAAAGAGTTAGAAAAATTGCAATATTTCCATCACTAATACAATTTAACCAAAACAAAACTTTGTTATAAAACTCCTTGATCTTGCTGTATATCTGAAAATATTTGGACCAAACCCTTGGAGCTGTAGGTTGAATTCATTCAGTTTGCTGAAAATGTCCACCAAGTAACTTAACTGGCAAAGCCAGTCTTCATTTTCAAAATATGAAAACACATTACTTCTTCTCTCAATTCAAACAGGCGGGTTAAAACTCGTCCACATGACAACCAGCACACCTCTGTGTGTAACAATAATTGTGTATGTGCAGATCCCATCTCCTCACACATTTTCTTAAAAAGACAGGGATTTATCGCTCGGGACTTGATCAAATTGACTATTTTTACAGCACTGTTCAATGTTTCATGCAACTCAGGAGTTATGTTTTTTGTAGCCAAACTTTGCTTATGTATAATGCAGTGTTGCACATTGATGTCGGGGTTAACTGCGCGAATTCGCGCAACAAGACCACTCTTTTGGTCTGTCATTTAAGCGGCTCCATCCGTGGATATACTGAGACACCATTTCCACTGTAAACCTAATTTAAGCCTTATAAATCTATCAAGAGTTTGAAAAATATCTTCTCCCTTCGTACGCTATTGTAGTTCTTTATATCCGAGTATATCATCAGTGATGAAGCCTTTCTGAACATCAAAATAAAAAACGTACAAAATCAGCTGGGCATCATTAGAAATGTCCGTTGCCTCATCAATTTTTTTTTTCAATTCAATTCAATTCATTTATTTTGCTGAGCTAAAAAACCAGTGTTACAAAAATATCAATTGAAACAATGCACAGCAAGGAAGCAGGGGAAAAAGGCCTGACAGTGTCCCATGCTCCCTAGGCTAGTTTTACACTGAGGTCAGTAGTTGTAGTTACAAACAAAGCAGTGTTTCATAGTAACAAAAAAAGTTAATGATATATGAGAATATTTATGAATAAACAGGTAATGATATATGAGAAGATATATGAATAAACAGGTAATGATATATGAGAAGATATATGAATAAACAGGTAATGATATATGAATAAACATTACATATAAATCCACTGAAAATGCACTTTATATCGCAATATACAAGTCATAGTATTAGTCATAGTTCCACTCCACTGTAATCATTAAGTTGAGTAGCTTCAATTCATTATGAAGTTTTTTAACTTTTTTAAAAAGGTTAAAATTATTTAAAGAAGTCAGTTCCGTTGGTAATGAGTTCCAGTAGTGTGGGCCAATGTAATTTATACTTTGCTTCATGGTCTCAGTCTTCGGATGAATAGGCCGAATATGTGATTTAGTGCGTGTGTCACGTGAGTGTATCTGAGGTATAATTTGTATGATGTCAGTGTGTAAATTATTCTTAATGCGTCTGAACATAATTTTCCTGTTATTGAAGTAATATAGTTGGTTAATCGTAAGAATGTTGTATTTGTTTGGGAAAACTCTTGTGCTATTATATAGTGTTAGTTGTGTATTTCTATCAAATTTTAGGTCAATTAATCTTATATATTTGTTTAGAAGAATTTGAAGTTTTTTGAAATTATATTTAGTCGTCTGTCCCCATGATAAAATAGCATAATTAATATGAGTCTGAAACATGGTATAGTATAAATGAATTAGTGTTTTATAGGAAAGGTTTGTGAATACTGAGCTGATAACTTCAATGTTTTTAGAAATTCTGAGAAGAAGAGTCCACATGTTGGTTCCATCTAACGTCCCTATGATAGCAAATTGGATAACAAATCAATTTAGATAGCAATCGTTAACAAAGTTAAATTTTTTCCACAGTTTGTTCAACAATATCACGTGCCATTTCATGAATTCGGTGTCTTACAGTCGTATCAGAATTCAGAATTATTTTTTTTGCATTTGCAGATTTAGTATATAACATTTTATTAGCTATAATTAAAACATCAAGTATAATAAGAGACTACTGCTGTATATGATTTCTAATTTTTGGCTGTTAGCAATGCCAGTTCGTATGATGTCTCCAAAGCCACCCTTGATAAATGTGCAAAATTGTGAATTACGTGTAGAGTTTTGCTTACACTCATAACTTTCCATTCAAAAAAGTCAACGAGCCTATCTTTAAACTTCCCATGATTGGTAATTAAGTGATGTCATAGAACAGATGGTTTCATAATGTTATTTGATAAAGTTTGGTTACAAATTACACACATTAGAAATGAATCCATATTTAATGTAAGATTTGTCACAGTAGCGACAATTCACCCTACTGTCCACTATCACAGCTTTGGGGATTTTAGGTTTAGTCGGTTGTGTGGAACTCACATCAGCACTATTTGTATCGGCACCACAAATCGGCACAAAAACTGACACACTGCAGGATTTCTGTGATTTAACATTATCACCCTTACAAATGCTATCCTCAGAATCGCGCTTCTTTTTTACAATGAACTTATCCATGGCAAACGAAAATATTACTAAATGTACTTACAGTAAAAGAAAGAAATTTCAGAGATGGTTGCAGCTCTAATCTCACTCCTCAAGGAGAAACTGGTGAGAAAACACATGGAGCGAGAACAGTGAATGCACGAAAGGTTACGTGTGAGCTTTGATTGTTTTCAGAGACAGTATTTGGTCGCTGGCTTCTCAACCAGTAAGATGGGTGTTTTTGACCCTTTCTGTCTTCGCCTTGCTTTCAGTTTCCCTTACAGTGGCTGTAAGTGAGACTCCTGTGTGTCTGTCTATGATTCTTTCTGGTGCTTCCTGAATAACGCTATTTGTAAAAAGCAAAGCATTTGACACCCAGTCAATGATGACTCATGAATATCAATACACAAGCCCAGTTCCTACACTTCATGCATCCAGCCATTGATAGCTTATATATGACCATTTTTTTGCATCTAAAACATTTTTTTTCTAGTATCGGAAATAATTAAAAAAAAAGCCAAATTATAAATGAAATAAAAAAATATTAACAAGTAAATTAAATTCCAATTAGTAGTTCTAATTCTGACTATTATATAGCTCTAATCATTCTACTATTCTCTTTTACGTGCGATATTTCAAAGTAACTTGTTCAAAATTCTAGCGGATAATGCTTACCTTGGCATTCCTTTCTAGCGATGGGAACATTTCACGCACGTGTTTTCCGGTCTTTGTTGATGTTATTGTCCTAAAGTCCATTGTATGCGATGACTGGCTTTACTTCTCACACTTTTCGCTGGGTATACTCATTGGATCTTTGCCTTAGGATTCCAAACACATCAATTTTTACCGTTCTTTATACTCGAAATTTTCCCCCATCCTCTGGGCATCCTCAGGAGCGTGGCAACTTTACCACCGATGTTCGTGGTTAACTTCGCGCTAATGGTTCCCATACTTGGAAGGAGTGAGTAATGAAATCAATAGGCACTGTGCTAAATATGACTTACAACTAGGAAGCTCAGTGCACACCGTGAAAAGTATGACTGTCAAAAAAAAAAAAAAAAACAGAGGAAAAAATGCTAGAAGAATCAGGAACCTACGAAATTCCAATAGCACACATACCCCCAATATCGTACATTGGAAGTACGAAAAACAGATTAAAAAAAAAGACTTAAACAACACATATCTAATTGGCAAAAAAAAAAAAAGAAGCCAAAACTGCGTCAGTGCAATTCTGCATGGAAAACTGGACTTTCCCAAAATTCGATGAAATTAAAATGCTAAAAAAGAATAAAAAATTGGAAAGGCAAATGAGGAGGGAAGAAGCAATATTAATCTATAAAAATAAAGCAAGGGTATGTAACCAGAACGACCTTAGCACATTATCGGGCCTGTGGAAAGAGCTAATAAGACAAGAAAAACAACAACAAAAGAAAATCCGGCAAAAAAGACAAGAAAACCAGGATAGGAGAAAAAAATAAAATAAAAAAAGTTGTTTTAATGAAACATAGATGGCGCCAGCCAGGCTTGATAACAAAATATATCCAGGAAAGTATATCTGATGAATGGCTACAAGGAGTATCGGAGGTAAAGTCGCCACGCTCCTGAGGATGCCCAGAGGATGGGGGAAAATTTCGAGTATAAAGAACGGTAAAAATTGATGTGTTTGGAATCCTAAGGCAAAGATCCAATGAGTATACCCAGCGAAAAGTGTGAGAAGTAAAGCCAGTCATCGCATACAATGGACTTTAGGACAATAACATCAACAAAGACCGGAAAACACGTGCGTGAAATGTTCCCATCGCTAGAAAGGAATGCCAAGGTAAGCATTATCCGCTAGAATTTTGAACAAGTTACTAAGTAAATTAAATATTTTTTGCATACTCCTTGGGATGGCTTCATGTACTCCCGTCCCCTGGGGATACGCGTACCACAGGTTAAATAGCACTGATATAATGGACAGCATGCTCGAACAGAAATTGGAAGATGCAGGTTCATTACCTGCTCCAGGGTGACATATTTTCAAGTTTTCTGATGGGATGGGTATTACATGTAGAATAGTAAAACTGGAAATTCAGGCATTTCTGATTGCTAGGTTAATAATCCTGTGGTCACAATATGTCTGCATTTCAGTTCCACTTCAGAAGTTGGTATATGGTACTTTCATCCACACCCAGGATGTTTGCTATGCCAAGAACTTCTACTTCTTGGTAGTCCTAAACAATAGAAGGCAATGTAATTTTTACACACACACACACACACACACACACACACACACACACACACACACACACACACATCACTAAGCTGTTCTCTGAGATTCAGAGGTTAGCTCCACACTCCTGAATCTGACCCTCCCATGACTTCATTGACCTTTCTCTGCCTTTCCTTCCTGCCACTTGGGCTAAAAAAATTTTCTTAGTAAGCATCTCATCACTCATTCTTTCAACATGGCCAAATCACCAAAGCATATAAGACTCCACCTTGCTAACAATATTTTGCTTCACCTTGCACAACTGCAACACATCTTCATTCCTCACACAATCAGATCGTGTCTTGCCACAACCCCCCCCCTCCCCATAAGTAACGTATTTCTCCAGCACACAAACAACAACTATGTTTCTTCTGTAGTACCAAGGTTTCACTGCCATACATCAGAGTAGGAACAATTACATTTTCATACACAGCTATGCGGGACTCTCTATAGAACCCATCATTCCTGTGAAAACCTCCCAAAGCAGCCATGACTTTCAATGAAGAATTCACTCGCCTACTAATTTCACCATCTAATATGTTCTCTCTGTCAAACATCCTTTCTAAATACACAAACTCATTCGTCTGGCCAATTACTGTGCCATTTAGACTTACCTTGCATTCAGTACTTACAGTTCCTCACTAAAAAACCATAACTTTGGGTTTTCCCTTATTTATACTCAGTTTGAAGTTCATGCAAACTTCATACATCCAGGACAACATACTCTGCAACTCACTTTTGCTTTCTTCCAACAGGACAGGTTCATCAGCATACAGCAATCTGCACACACGAGCATCACCAAGACATAAACCAGTATTATCTATTTTGGTATCACACATGCACACATCCATAAATATATTAAACAGCCATGGTGACATTACACAACCTTGCCTGACTCATGTACTAATAGAAAACCATTTCAATAAAATACCTTTCACTCATACATGGCTTTCACACTATTAAGTAGATTTCCAGTAATGCCATATTCATTCAATACCTTCCACAAAAGTGTCCTATTTACTCGACCATAAGCTTTCTCTAAATCTATGAAGGCAGCAAAAACTTTCTTACCAACAGCCAGATACTTTTCAATCATCATGCGTAATGCAAAAATCTGGTTAGTGCAGCCTTTGCCAGGCATAAAACCACTGAATATCCCACACTTTCTCTGATGTAAGACCCCGTACGTTTTTAATAACGACCTTACCAAACACTTTCCCTGGCACACTCAGTAGGCTAATACCACGATAGTTCTTGCAGTCAGTCTGATCACCTTTTCCCTTATACAAAGGAACAATGATAGCATTCTTCCAATCCTGAGGGACCATTCTTAACTCCCAGCACAACTGGCAAATTTCAGTTAACCAGCCAATTACAGAGTCACCACCATATTTCAACATCTTGGCACTTATGCCATCAACTCTCAGAGCCTTACCATTCTGAAAAGATTTTAGAGCTTTACACACCTCTTTTCTTGAGATCCCTCCTGTGCTTCCATACTTCACTATGACATCATCTGCATCAGAATCACCTTTGCTTTCTTGATCTAATAACTCACAGAAGTATTCAACCCATCTTTCACTTAACTCATTGGGCTCCCATATCATTTCCCCAATCTCATTCTTCACACAACTTACAACTGTGTTTCCCCTATTTTTCCTGTCTCATGTACTTCCAGAAAGTCTTCCTAACTTTCCAAAAAGCCAATTCATGCCCTTCCACCTTCTCCTTCCTATCTTTAGCCTTACTCTGGCACACCAGCTCAGCTGCTTCACGCATCTAACAGCGATATTCATCCATAGAAACTCTACCTTGCAACATCCCCAAATAGGCTTCCTTCTTTCTCTTTAATGCCTCTTCAATCTCACTATTCCACCAAGCATCACCACTATTGTTACCCGCTATTGTGGTGCCACAGACCTCTTCAGCAGCAGTGACAACACAGTTCTTAAAACATTACCACTTCTTTTCTACATCTCTCTCACATGATTTCAGCTCCTTCAGTCATTCTCTGAGTAAGTCAGAATAACGCTGATGATCTTCAGGGAGCCTTTCAACCTTTATTCCTTTCATCCTGGGCCTCTTCCTATTTCTTTTCCTCCAACAAACATTCAGTTTCACTCGTGACACTACCAAGTAATAATCAGAACCAACATCCACACCTCTCATCACATGAGTGTCAACAACTAAGTGTTTCAGATGCTGATCTTAGACAACAAAATCTATCACACTCTTTTGACCAAGAGTACGATGTTCCCAAGTATATGTGTAGATAGACTTGTGGTTGAAAAACGTATTAGATACACACAAACCATTCTCAATGGAGTTCAATTAAACTTTCACCATTATCATTCACACAAGGATCATTAAACTTACCCAGAACATTGTCAGAAATTACATTCTGCACACCTACTCTAGCATTGAAATCCCCTGCTAACATAAGCGCCGATTAGAAAAATTATTGGGGGTTCCAGATATTTTTAATCGAATTACCCATGCATTTTTCAAAGGATTTAAGTCTAATTTAAATTTCATTCAGTCGGATTATCTGGCACAATATGATGCCTGAAATGCTAAAATGAAGCAAATTATGGTTAATTACAGAAAAATATTATTTTCTAGATAATTATTTATTTTCTTTTGTGGGTGCGACATTATTATATGCATACATACATATCACTAAGCTGTTGTCTGAGATTCAGAGGTTAGCTCCAAAAAGAAATACAAACTTCCAGATATTTTTACTTATTGTTGTCGTATCAAACTTCGCCATTTACAGCGATCTTGACATACAACTCGTGCTTCACTGACATCAATTATACGCCGTACACAAGATCTTTATACTTCGTACTCATAATCTTTTTCTCATGCAGACACTCCTGAATCTGATCCACCCATGTCTTCCTTGGCCTTCCTCTGCCTTTCCTTCCTGCCACTTGGGCTGAAAAGAATTTCTTAGTAAGCATTTCATCACTCATTCTTCCAACATGGCCAAACCACCGAAGCATATTGGTCTCCACCTTGCTAACAACATTTTGCTTCACATCACACAACTGCAATACATCTTCATTCCTCACACAATCATATCGTGTCTTGCCACAAACCCCACGTAAGTAACGCATTTCTCCAGCACACAAACAACTCCTATGTTTCTTCTGCAGTACCCAGGTTTCACTGCTATACATCAGAGTAGGAACAATTACTGTTTCATACACAGCCATGCGGGACTCTTTAGAGAACCCACCATTCCTGTGAAAACCTCCCAGAGCAGCTATGACTTTCAAAGAAGAATTCACTCGCCTACTGATTTCACCATTCAACTTGTTCTCTCTGTCAAACATGCTTCATAAATACACAAACTCACTCACCTGGTCAATCACAGTGCCAACATTTCAACATCTTGGCACTTATGCCATCAACTCCTGGAGCCTTACCATTCTGAAAAGATTTTATTATATGCAATACACAGATAATGTGTGAATTTCCAACTCAATTGTCTTTATAAAAGTAACAAAAACGTAAAATTTATTTTTAGGTGTTTTTACCAATTTTAAAAATACCAGCAAATTTTTTCTTCAAATGATTTCTAAGTTTAAATAAGAGGTTAGAAGGGAGAGGACATGACATCAGCCGCACACTCTGTGTTTTCCATGAGCTCCAGCTGTGTATGCCCAGTATGCCCAACTTAGGCTGCTTCTGTACTTCTCTATGGGGAAATAGTCAACTTTTAAGAGGTTTTAGAGGTACTTGTGCAGCATGTATAGTCAGGAAAAAATGAGACAAATATACATGCACATAACTAAAAACTTGCAAAAAAATTACAGAAATACTTTTTAGTATTTTCTAAAAAAGAATCAAACAAAATTATGCTTCATAGAGCGGAAGTGCATATTGCGCATCAGCCAACCATGGCCTTGTTAAAGCTGTGGGAGCCTCGTTGACCTTCAGGGACTGCTGCAGAGAGTAAGAGACAGCCGCTATCCACCTTTGCTTCAGCACAGGTCTTCAGGAACTGACGTGACGTCATGTCACTGAACCCTCCCCATCCGGAGGACACAAGAAACCAGATGATCAGATTTGGCTTCACCATCGGTGGCTGATGCCATCTCCTCTCTCTTCTAACCTCCTTGGTCCCTGACTGTCCAAGGATATGGTGGGTCAACTGACTGTACAACATATTTCCGCTTTTATCACTATGACCTCGAATAGGTTCTCGTGTCCGTATGCAGAGCTAGACTTTTGTATTTTGTGGGAGCCCAGACAAACCAAAGAATTTTCTTTTATAAAGGAGGAAGTTTTAAATGCTCATAAACAACGGTACTTGAGGTATTGTCAAATTTGACGAGCGCGAACAAACACTAACTCTTTTTTGAAGCACAATAAACAGTCTGAGGGGTAAATTTCTATGCACACATTCTATATATATATATATATATATATATACATACATAGGTAGTGGGATGTAAGGTCAGGTGATGCGTAACATCACAGCCTCTCCTTGACAAATGTCAACCCCGCCTTCTCGTGGTGCATCCTGTTCCCACTAAAGGGGCTCTGACGACCGCCAATAGCGGTATAACTATACCATCGGGATTAGAGGAAATTCTATCCCACACTCACCAACCCGCTTGGCCAGCGTGGTGAGTTATGGCCAAACCCCTCCAAAATGACTCCACAACTTAAATCTTGGCCCTCAGTCTCCGGCAGCTGGAATGTAACTGGCCGAGGCAGCGGCCAGTGTGACATGAAGGCAGAGGGTGCTAAGAATCCCCGGAGGACCGGACTAGGCTGCCATCTGATGCTGACCTTGGCAACGTACAATGGACGCTCCCTATCTTCTGATTCAAGGCTTCTTGAATTGGAAGAGGAACTACAAAGGATCAAGTGGGACATCGTGGGGCTAAGTGAGGTAAGGAGAAAAGGAGAAGATCTCATCGAACTGAAAAGTGGACATCTCTTCTACTATCGTGGGACAGATACTGGCAGAACTAGTGGTGTTGGATTTATAATAAACAAGAAACTGAAGGATAAAGTGGTAGAAGTTTAAAGTTCCTCTGACAGAGCTGCACGACTTGTTATCCAACTCTCGAGAAGATACCAGGCTCAGATTATTCAAACTTATGCACCCACCACAAGTCATCCTGAAGAAGAAATTGAAGAATTTTATGAGGAAATTTGTCATCTAAATAATAAAGGTAAGCAGCACTTGAAAATAATTATGGGAGATTTCAATGCAAAAATAGGGCAACGGCAACAGAATGAAACTTCAGTAGGTAAATTCGGTCACGGCAACAGAAACCAGCGTGGAAATACTCTTGTTGAGTTTGCAGAGGCAGAAGGGTTTTTCATCTTGAACTCCTTCTTCAAGAAAAAGCCACACAGGAAATGGACATGGAGACATCCAAATGGGACGACAAGTGAAATTGATTTTATTATGTATAACAAAAAATTCGTCATAGAAGACTGCAGTGTGCTAAACAAGTTCAACACAGGTAGTGACCATAGATTGGTGAGATGTAAGATGCACCTCAACACTAAACTTGAACGTGGCAAGCTCATAAGACAAACAAAATCTATTGACATAACCAACCTTAAAAAACACCATAATACCTTCAAGTTGGAACTGAAGAACAGGTTCTCTGCTTTAGAAGGCCTAACATCGGAAGAAGTGGACATCTCTGAAGTTAACAGAAAAGTAACCAAAGCTCTTATGGAAACAGCAACAAAATTAGCTGGGTCTAAGAACAAGTTGCATGTAAATAAATTATCAGGAAAAACGAAAATGTTGATGCAAAAAAGAAGAGAGATGAGGACAACTAAAGAAGATGTGACTTCCAAAGTGGAATATATAGAGCTATGCAAGACAGTACGAAAAAGTATCACTGAAGACGTAAGAAAATTCAACTGTGAACTAGTGAGGAAAGCAATTGAAAACAACCAAAGCCTAAAGATAGCAAAGGGACATCTCAGTAAGGGAAGAAAACAGATTATGGCACTGAGGAAAGAAGATGGTTCTGTAACAAGAAATAGAGGCGAAATTTTGACAAGAGTGAAAGATTTCTACTCCAAATTATATGAAAGGGATGATACATGCACTCCAGACATCATGAAAGATACCAGTACCAGAGTTCCTCCAGTCCTTCCAGCAGAAGTTGCACATGCAATCAAGAACATGAAGCGGGGAAAAGCTCCAGGAGAAGATGGAATTACTGTAGACATCATACAAGAAGCAAGTGGAGAAATCGAAACAGTACTCGCCCAAATTTTCACTCGATGCCTTAATGAAGGAAAGATTCCTGAGGATTGGAACACCGCTACAATGATCCTGCTACATAAGAAAGGTGACATTGAGGATCTCGGAAACTACAGACCTATCAGCCTCCTATCAGTGGTTTATAAAATCTTCACTAAAGTTCTTTCAGACCGCTTGAAGGTAACACTGGACATGGTTCAACCGAGAGAACAAGCTGGATTCAGGAGTGGCTACAGCACAATAGATCATATCCATGTGCTGAGAGAACTAATTGAAAGAGCGAGGGAATATGAACTTCCATTGTGCATGGCTTTTATCGATTATGAAAAAGCCTTTGATTCGGTGAAACCATCAGCAGTTACAATGGCTCTGAAAACCTGCGGTATTGAAGATGCATACATTAATATTATTAATAACATCTATGAAAATGCAAGTGCAAAGATTAGGCTGTTTGAAAATACAACACACATAAAAATTGGAAAGGGAGTGAGACAAGGTGACACCATATCTCCGAAGCTCTTTAATGCCACATTGGAGGGTGTTTTTCAGTCACTGAGCTGGGAAAACAAGGGGATAAAGATTAATGGAGATTATCTAACCCACCTTCGTTTTGCTGATGACGTAGTCATTTTTGCAACTAGCCCATCAGAGTTGCAGAGTATGATCCAGGAACTTGCTGACAAGAGTAAAGAAGTGGGTTTAAAAATGAACTTTCAGAAGACAAAAGTGATGTTCAATGCTTTTGCAAGAAATGAAGATTTATCGATTGATGGAGAAAAGCTGGAGATAACAGACGCGTACGTTTATCTTGGACAGCAGATATCAAGTGAGGGTCACATTGATGAAGAAATTAATCGGCGTACAAAACTTGCCTGGAGAGCTTTTGGAAGAAACAGCATAATTTTCAAGAGCAATATGCCATTATGTCTTAAAAGAAAAGTGTTTGATCAATGCATCCTTCCAGTGCTTACGTATGGTGCAGAGACGTGGACCTTAACTAAAAGAGACATACAAAGGCTGCAGACAACTCAAAGTAGCATGGAGAGGTGCATACTTGGTGTAACCAGGAGAGATAAGAAGAGGAACTCGTGGATCCGAAAAATGACAAGAGTGGAAGACATCATGATCAGAGTTAAATCCCTGAAATGGCAATGGGCTGGACATACTGCCAGAAGGACAGATCATTGATGGACAGCCGAAATTTTAGATTGGATTCCAAGGGACAGGAAAAGACCCAGAAGAAGACCACATGGGAGATGGGTGGATGAAATTCGAAAGTATGCAGGGGTGACATGGAGGAGACTGGCACAAGACAGACCGTTGTGGAGGAAACTTGGGGAGACCTTCGGCCAGCAGTGGATTGATAATGGTTGATGATGATGATGATGATGATGACATAGGTAGTAAATGGGGAATGAATAATAAAAAATCTTGAAGAATTGATAACGAAAAACAAAATTTATGCATATATGCGTACGTGTATTTTCCCCATGAAATACACGCAAAAATATGAGGGGTTCAAGGAACCCACAATAAAATCATTGGGAGTTCAAAAGGTGTCTCGAACCCACGAAGTCGGTGCCTATGCCTGCTAATATAACTTTCTCTTTAGCACCAAACTGGCTCAAAACAGTTTTTAGCTCATTCCAGAAATCTTCCTTCCTATCAGAAGGTTCCAAGTTACAAGGAGCATACACTACCACAATTACTATTCTTTGAAATTTCACTTTCAAATGAATCCAAAGAATTCTCTCACTTATGCAGTTATAGTGAATCAAGTTGTTCTTCATCTTTTCACTTAAAATCACACCTACACCAGCCTGTCCTCTCACATTATCCAATACTCCAGACCACACACTCACTTTTCCATTCACTTCTTCTATCCCAATTTTCTTTAGAAAATTTTAATTTTTTACTCCTACTCAATAATGCACACAAGAGTAAAAACTATTTACTCTAACACAGGAGTAATTTATGATGGTTGCTACCATGTAATGATTATAATTTTAGAAATTTGAAATAAGTAACTTCCTAAAGATGGCAAATTTTCAGGAAGAAATCATGATCCTTGAAAATGCACACAATTTATTACTAATGGTGTAGAGTTAGACCAGGCAAGTGAGTTGTGTATTTAGGAAGCATGTTTGACAGAGAAAACAGGGCAAGTTGTGAAATTAGTACAAGAGTGAATTGAGGTTTGAAAGTCATTGCTGTTTTAAAAAGATTTTCATAGGAGTGACAGATTAACAAAACACAACAGGATTACTGTGTATGAAAGTGTAAATCTACTTACCACAATGCATAGTAGTGAAACTTAGATACTACAGAAAAGGTGCAGGAGTCATTGGTGTGATACTACAGAAAAGGTGCAGGAGTCATCACTTATGCAAGGTTTGTGGCAAAGCTTGTTCTGATCATGTACCCTATGAAGATCTTTCATAGATGTTTAATGTGCAACAAACTGTTAGTAGGAGTAATCTTCTGAGAGTGACTAGGCATGCTGAAAGAATGAATGATGGAGTGCTAACTAGAAGAACTGAGTTAGCACTTCAAGTGAATGAAAAGAAAATTAAAGGAAGTAAGGTATGGGAAGAACAGATTCAGGAATGAACAAAAAAAAGTTAACTAGTGTGTGGCATAATTTATAGGGCTTATGCACATTTACAGAAAATAAATTCAATGAATTTTTCAGGAGTTCATAAAAAATTTCTAGCAGCATAGATTTTTGCTAGAATTGTTGTGCTTTGTTTTATACAGTATTTTGCAAATTGAGGGGAAATTTACTATGCATCAGTGGTGTCCGGTGAAGAACCTAAGAAAAGAGAGAAAAGATGTTTGAGTAACTTGCTTCTACTCAGTGACACGAACTCCGTGTCAGGGGGAATAGCCCTTTCCAATCATTCCTTGGATCATGGAGTAGAGAATAAAGCACTATAAAGGAAGCAGACAGACTTATAAGACTAAGTAAGGACCATAAAGGAGCACTTACTTCCTGCAACAGATATATAGTCGATTCTGCTGAGATGAGAGGGTGAAATGAACAGTTTTGCTGTAGCCTTCACATATAACCTGGCCACTATGTTAACAGTTCTGATTGAAGAGGGCAGAAAATGTTGGGCACCATTTGGTTCAGATACATCGGTCACTTAAAGGGTTAAGAAGGTACGACATGGTTTTGAATGAAAGTTTCTAATTCAGGGCCAGTATCTGTAGTTAAACTGGCTGCAAGATTGAACAACATAACAAGTGGCAAGTAGCCCTTTCATGCTGCAAGCTGAACATTACAGGTGGTACATAGATAGCTTCATTATGTATAATAGTTATTTTTAGGAATTACGTCACATTGTATGATGAACAAAGTTAACTGAACTCCAAAACTGCTAGATGCTGTGCAGAAAAGACTAGTTTGTCAAACTGAAAACTATGCACTCACTAATTATTCTTAGTCTTTTGCACATAAGTGAACAGAAGCAGTTACCGTATATACTCGAGTCTAAGTCAACTTCGCGTATAAATCGACCCCCCCACTTTCAGAGGAAAAAATCGTAAGAAATCGGAAACTCGCGTATAAGTCGATCCCGGAATGAGAAAAAAAAAATTTCAATGAATTTATTCAAAAACATTTGAAAACGAAAAAAAATTATGTATATAATACTAAATTTAATTTGAATACCCAAAAACTTCATCGGACCCCTTCAAAATCCGATTCCGAGTCAGACTCGCCAAACAGTTCAAAAAAGTTATTCTCCATCATCGGCACGTCATCATAAACATCAGTATTCCCATCTATGTCTGTGGCATCAGAATCACTGTCATCATCACTCATAAAAATCTCATCATCCTCTGTGCCATCAAGTTTGTTACTAATGCAACATTTCTTGAATGATTTCACGACCATTTCGGCAGGTATAGCATCCCAAGCATCCTTGACCCATCGCGCAATCAAAACGATATCCGGCTTCTTTAGTTTTCCGCCCTTGGTTTCAGTCGGCAAATCGGAACTTATCCAATCTGCCCAATACCTCTGCACATTGTCCTTGAAGGGCTTATTAAGGCAGACATCTAGTGGTTGAAGAACAGATGTCAACCCACCTGGGATGACAGCAAGAGTTGTTTTTTAATTTTTTGCAGTTTCTTTCACTTCTGCACAACGGTGTGCAACAAACATATCCCACACCAAAAGAGAAGGTCTCCTCAAAAGTGCACCTGGCCTTTTGTTCCACACATTCTTTAACCAGTCAATTGTTCCGGATTCGTTCATCCATCCCTTTTCATGGGCACGAACGAGCACACCAGACGGAAAGACAACACTTTTCGGCAGAGTTTTGCGTTTGAAAATAATTACTGGAGGTAGCTTACTGCCGTCGGCCAAACAGGAAAGAACAACCGTGAAACTGGATTTTTCGTGGCCAGTCGTTTTGATCAAGATATTTTTTTTTCGCCCTTTTGGTTCACCGTCTTATTTCCAGGAAGGTCGAAGCACATGGCGGTTTCATCCATGTTCCCTATTTGGGAAAGTTCAAAAGCAGTCTCTTTTCTTTTTTGAATTACCGTAATTTTCGGACTAAGAGCCGCAGGTGAGAATTTTTGCAATCTTGGAAGCAAAAGTTGCCATAAGGGCCGCACCTGTGAAGTCGTGGTGCTGCTCAGAAAGCTAAATTATCTTCCTTATTTTCATGAATTAACTCACGCCCAACGTGATTATATGTATACTTCAAAGGCTAATTCTACAACTCAGTGTCGATCTGCTTTATACACTTATTTTTTCATACTGGCAAACATTTTTATTTATACATTTTTTATTAATCATGCTAATGATGTTATTTGTTTGCCTTTATTAAATGCTCAGAACCATTTATATAATCAATATAAATCACAGTTAATCTTAAGACTCCCGTTAGAATATCGCATTGCTCGTAAAACCGCACAATTGTCTAAATTCCATTCAATGTGGATGTCTGCTACAGGATGGTTCTCTGTTCACCGCAATAGAATCCGTCTTAGAAGTAATTAACTTATAAATTATCGCTTGTTATGCTTTCGATTAATGTTTCCTTTAATAATATGTTTCTTCTATGTTATGCTTTTTTCTCATGTAGAGACGTTTCCTTTTACCAGCTGCTTCGCACGTGTTCGCTGATCTGCCGCCAACACTTCGAAACGGCGGTGCGCTTTCTCTTTTTCAAGTGGTTTGACCTACTTTCATTTACTGTGCACTGAGCCGTTACCGCTGGGCGCGCTATCCACAGAAGCCTCGGACGTCACGCTACTCGTCTGTGTGCTTATGTCCCCGTTCCATCCCCCATACAAAGGGCGTTTGAGTCAGGCATTCCTGTTCTCCCCCACTTTCCCTCCTAAACCAACATCAGGACAGCAGAGTTATTGTCTAACGTATGAGTAGAAAGGGGGGGCATGATCACAGTCGAGTTCGTGAACAAAAAAAGACGTGGTTTGAAAAAAATTTCTAAGCGTCTGCATAATAAAAAAAAAAAAAGGGAGGGAAGAAAGTCTTATCAAAAACAAATTCGGCATGAGCCGCTTCGGCATAAGGGCCGCACACCCGAAAAATTTCACTTTTAGTAACGTAAGAGCCGCGGCTCTTAGCCCAAAAATTACGGTACATACTTTTGAAATTCCATTATCTTTGCTTCGAGTTCACGAGGTAACTTTTGTGCAATTTTGGTGCGCTGGCGTAGACACAACCCATAGCGGTTCATGAACCTTGTGCACCAACCTGGTGAGGCACGAAAAGTGTTATTTGCGGCTGCAAACTTTTCATCTTTTGCGAGCTTCATTGCTCGCAAACGTATACCAGTTCGCGTTACAATGTAACCATTTTGTCTGCAGCCCACAATCCAATCATTCAAGACACTTTCCAGCTCTGGGAAAGATGTCATTCCACAGCGCAGCGCCTTTTGGGATTTTCACCAAGTCCGGTTTTTTTTTACGCCAATCTTGAATCAGTTTTTCGTTAATGCCAAATTGACGTGAAGCAGCACAGTTGTTAGTATTTTCTGCAAAAGAAACCACTTTCAACTTGAATCCTGCGTTATAGGACTTCCGTTTCTTTACACAATCCGTGTCACCCATAATTGGAGAAGCGAGACACGTGCGATTAAGAACAAGAAAAACATGTGCGATTAAGAACAAGCAACACCTAACACTGGCTGTTGCATGGCTCCATTACGTCAAAGTCAGCGCAATCAACTGGTAGTCGGAAGGGCGGAGCTTTCTATGCGCAGCTGTGACTGCGCTGTGGATACGCAAAGCCAGGAGAGAGGAGACTTTTCAAAGCGCGGAGAAATTCGGTGGGTCGCGATTTCGTAATTCTACCACATCAGTGTTCTTTCTTTCTTTCTTTCTTTCTTTCGGAGGGTTGCGATTTCGAAATTAATACTGCATCGGCATTTTTATTTCTTTTGGGATGGATTGCTTTTTGCCCCACGGGAAGAACTTTTGGACTTACGGTTTTTTTAGACCCCGCGTATAAGTCGACCCCATTACTTTGAAGCTCTCAGTTTGTCCCAAATTTCTCGACTTATACGCGAGTATATACGGTACTTTTTTATTGTCTTCTGTAATTTACATAAAAACAACATGTGCAGTTCATATTTAGAGCATTGTTACTGCACATATGTGTAGCAAAAATGCTGTACATATGAACTACATATAAATACACAATATTTTAATATTTAATAAAATATCGATATGACAATTTTAAAACTTATCACATTTAGGATAAAGTTCCAACATGAGAAGAAAAACTTTTCCTTACTTTACTTATGACTCACCTAATACTCTGAGCAAGTCTAAAGTAAAGGCTTTTCTTTTACATGCGACAACTTGAACCTAAATGTGATAAGTTTTGAGTAAGGTATTCTTACTTTTTAAAACCCTTATACCTAAGTAAAATCAGTGGATTTGAGGGTATCAGTAACATGACGAAACTGTGTTTTGTGAGAAAAAATATTGCAGTAATTACCTCTTCACCAGAACAATATTTTGACTCTTCTAGGCATGTGATTATCTTATGCAAAAAAGGATCCTCCTGCTTCTGTTTGCTTCTGTCTTTAGGAATCTAAACACACAAAACATTTAATTTTCCATCAAAATTCAGCATGCTAATGAATAAGTTTTTGGGATTTACAAATTTATGAAGAAATTTACAATGCTGAAAAAAAAATCCCTACTTCTATAGCAATAAAAATCAGTAACAAGGAAATACATATTTCATCTACTGAAAGTCCATATTAGACAGCAGCACCTGTCACAATAGCAGAATTTGGCAAATTAAACACTGAGAAGCTTGAAACAGATATATTTGGCATGCACCACACACACATCTTTATGATTAAATTAACGTAAAAACGTTACCACGACTGTACTTAACGTTATTTTAGGTTTAGTATATAGTGCTTTCTGGCTTGACCCTTTGTTTAATGAAAATTGCATTATAAAAACGTATTATATGATTCGTGAAGAATGAAATAGTAAGGGCTACTCACCATGTTTCAAACGTGTTATTTATACAGGAATGGCTTCTTAACTCCTGTGCTGCTACTCCGCCCGTCGTCGTAATACCATAAAATTATTTGCAAAAACTTTTGCGTCGTCACATTCAACACGCAAAAGTACGACCAGCTGTAATCCCATAAATCCAAGAATGTCAAACGTACAGAACATCATGAATGATAAAGAGGTCAAATCTCAAAGTCAAACACACAGAACATCACGAATGATAAAGAGGACAAATCTCAAAGTAAAATGTACAGAACATCACGAACGATGAAACAGCCAAAAAACCAAAGTCAAACATACAAACATCACGAACGACAAAAGGACATAACAACACAAACCACGATAGTATATAGATGAAATGAAGCAAAATGCAAAGAATAAGGTCAACGCCTTCAAGCTATACAACCATACCGGTTTCAGCATATACCCAATGCCATCCTCAGTGGTACCAGCTACTGCTAGTCATGTTCGCACGAATGCACCTACAACCATACTGAACTCACGTAAGACACACAGGGCCACACCCTTCGGCAGCAACAATACAAAGCATCAGGGTATTAAATGTCAAAGGCGCCACCTATCGCTCGAGAACGATGTCTTTGTTCTTTTGGGCAATCAACTTTATCATTTTGTTCTTTCATTATACGAAGGGTCAAGCCAGAAAGCACTGTATATTAAACCTAAAATAACGTGAAGTACAGTAGTGGTAACGTTTTTACGTTAATTTAATCGTACTTTGTGCCACGTAGGGAATACATGCAATACAGGGTAGTTAATACGCTTATTTTGATGTTTTTTAAATATAACACACATCTTTATGTCTGGTATTTAAAAAAGTACATATTTAGTATATTATTTATCCTTACAATTTATGTTTATGCCACAATGTGGATGTGATGAAAATTACTTAATGTAATACTAACAGACACAATGGCTACAATTTATCACACAGATCTAATACATTTATGTTATTTACTTATTTTACATTTTTAATATGATAAATGAAAAATTAGCTCACACAGTGAAGCTATGGTTTTAGCTTTTACAATAATTTAATCCTTCTTAAAACTTTATAATCTCTTTAGAATCATGCCATCAAATTACTGCTAGTTGTCAGAGATAAAATATGCCAAGATTTCCAAGGAGTTAGTTTACTCAATATGAATCTCACTTCCCTCAAGTGAAAACTTATATACTGACATTACTTACCATTGCACTGAATTTTCAGCAACACTTTAAAAGCATCTTTTCAGAAGTGGGTTTCTGTGCAGGTGTCAAGTTGAAGTTGTAAAGATCAAGGCAGTATCTGGACTTTTGTTCTTGGCAAAACAAAATTTGAATTGAGAACAGAAATCCAATGTAAAGGCAAAGTTGTGTTACCAGTAATGAAGTCCTGTGTAATGCAATGCACTTGGACTCACACAAATGAAATACAAAAGCACTCAACAAAGTGGCAACATGAGTTTAACAAAACAAATTTATTCATAACCATATATGTTCCTTGTGATCATACAGAACAATTTAGCAATTGAATTGTTCGACTTTAGAGGAAATACATGAATATATCTGCAGTATATATACTTGTTTTTCCAAAATTCTCTACATATGTGCAGTCCCCTCATAGTTGTGGAAACATTTTGATAAGGTGTGATGTGCCATGGTGGCAGGCCCGACCATAAGGGGGACAACCCCAACAAATGTTGGGGGGCCCGTAACTTTGATTGTGTTATTGGTTTTCTAAGTTAGAAATTCCCACAGCCTGCCTCACAGCCTGTGGTCGTACATACTGCCGACTCGGTCAGTGTCTGACAACAGTATTCATTATAAGCCATTTAAAAAATTTTTTTTTCATTTTTTTCTATGAATTTTTCAAAATTGGACTATTTACCTCTTTTCATGCACCAATGGCAGTTATATATATGGCTTTTATTTTTTAATCGGATTGGTATTATGCTTTCATTGCTTTTGCGGAGACATCCTAGGGCCTGTAGCTGTGATGTGACATAATTTGAAAAAAATCGAGTGATTTCCCAAATTTTTATTATTTTTCAAAAGTTTGTTTACTTCAGTAGCACTGAAGCATGAGAGGTGTTCAGCACCTGTCAAGTGAGTGAATCATATCACGCTTCCTAGATCGCTTCACGGCGCTGAACACCCCTCACGCTTCCGCACTACCAAAGTAATTGGTGAATATGTCCGATTTGCATCAATATTTTAATCTGTTATTTCAAAGTATTCTTCATGTGTAAATAGACCAATAGTGTTGTTTACTGTTTATTTTGTTCTGAGAGTCAGTGTTCATATTGTTAGAGGTTAGAGGCAATGTCTGGTTATGCACATAAGTCAGGTGCACAAAACGGTCAGAAAAAAGGAAATGTGATGAAAAATTCAAGAAAGAACTTAAGAAAAAAAAATAGGTAACTACTTTTTCTCTAAAGATAGTTTAGCATCTTGTGAAAGTGAGTCATCAACATCCACGTCTTCTACAGAAAAGCAACCCAAAGCCGCTGATGTAGCTTGTTATCTACCCGAGGCAGAAGATGTAAGCAAGCAAAAATTTGATGAGTGTAAGGACTGGAATCCAAGCGATGTTGGGCAGTGGCCATATCCATTAAATAACAGAGATACAGACAGAATTGTTAGGAAAGGCACTCCAAAATTTTACCTTCGAACAGTTTGTAGACAAGCAAAATAAAAAAATTACTAAGCATCACTTGTATGCCAAATCCTCAAACAGCAAATTTGAAGTGAAGAGAGACCAGTTACTGTGGAGTGACAGCAAGAAAAAACTATTATGTTGGCCATGTCTACTATTTCATAATGAATAAAAAAACCCTGTTATTTCCAGGTTAGCTAAAATATATGAAGGCTTTGACTACACAAAAACAACATGGAAAGAGTTCTACTCCATCCTGCCTGATCATGAAAACAGTTTGTTGCATAAGAATAATTATTTATCATGGATATTTTATGAACAAAGCCCAGCAGGTAGTGGTGTGGATTCTATGTTCCACAAGCTGTTTTTGAAAGAAAGGAATTTCTTACGTGAGCTCTTGCAAAGACTTTTAGATATTACTATCTTTCTAGCCTCAAGAAATTTAACTTTTAGGGGAAGCAGCTCCATGCTAGGAGAGCCAGATAATGGGAACTTCTTGGGCCTAGTTGAATTATTGGCAAAGTATGACCCGTTTTTAAGAGAATACACAGTTTACATGAAAAGGTGTCCAGTCAAACATGAAAAAATAGTCATTCTTTATCTTGGAGAGCACAGAATGAGTTCCTTTCTTGGTGTGGTGAAAAGATATTAAAGGGAATCCTAAAAAAAGGCAGGAAGCTCTGTACTTCTCATTCATTTGTGATGCTACTCCAGATGTATCAAGGATAGAACAAAATATTCTGATTTTGAGATATGTTTTGTTTAGTGAAGAAGAGAATGAATGGCAAATTCATGAGAGGTTTCTGGAGTCTTTTGATTTCCAGAAGAAGACAGGTGATGCAATTACTAATGCTATTATAGATGTATTTAAAAAGCATAGAATTGATTTACAGCACTGACCATGTGCTTTCATAATGGATCAAATATGGCAGGTCAAATCAAAGGTGTCCAAGCAAAAATTAGAGAGAAGAATCCAGTGGCAACATTTTCACCTTGTGCAGCTCATAGTCTGAACTTAGTAGGCTTATATGCTACAAAAAGTAATGCAGTAATACACACATTCTTCAACTGCGTGAACCTGCTCTACAATTTCTACAGTGCAAGCCTACAGAGATGGCAAATGTTATTAAAACACACTGATGGGAGGTCTCTTCAGGGTCTTTCTGAAACGAGATGGAATGCAAGAATTGAAGCATAGCAGAAAAGCTACCACAGGCAATAAAAGTGTTACAAAATACAAAAAAGAATATAATTTATCCAGTATGAGAGGGCAGAAATAGACGGGCTAATAAATTATTTCTCCAAGTATGAAACATTAATAATTTTGAATGTTTGGAGGGATACGTTAGACTATATTAATGAAAGAAGTTTGATTCTGCAGTCAAAAGATATATCCCTCGACACTGAAATGAAAAATATTAAAGCACTAAAGGTTACCATAGACAAGAATGTAAGAAATCTTTGGAATGACTACTTAACAAAAGCTAAAAAAAACAGCTTCTAACAATGGAATTGAGGCAAATGTTGTGAAAAAGAGGGGAAGAAAAAGGAAAATTTTATTTGATGAATCTGACAATGACAGTGGAGCATCTGGAATGGAAACAGGTTCAGAAGAAACTCAAGAAGAAAGATTTCAAAAATGGGTTTTTGATAAAATGATAGACAAGACTGAATTTCAGCTGGATTTTTGATATGAAGAAATCAGAAATATTTATACAACGTTTGAAGTCATTCCAAAAATAAACAACTTTTGATGACACTGATGCAATAAAGAGATTAATTACAAATTATCCTAATGATCTAAGTGATAATCTTGTGAAGGAAATACAGATGTTCAAATCAGTGTGTGCAGCTACTTTCCCACATGTGACTAATACACCTGAAAATAAAGGGCTTCCATTATGTCTTCTCAATGAAATCTACAAACTTAAGTTACAAACAGTATTTCCTGAACTTTGAATTGCACTCAGAATATTCATCACCCTACCAGTGACTGTTGCTTCAGGTGAGAGGCTTTAGTAAATTATCATTGATCAAGAATCATCTGAGATCAACTTTGGGCCAAGAGAAGCTTAATCATTTTGCAATGTTATCATGTTAGCTTAATCATTTAGCAATGTTAACTTAATCATTTAGCAATGGTCACATGTGATAGAGCATGAACTTACATCTAAAATGTGTTTTCTTGAGGTGATTGATAACTTCATCCGCTGCAAAAATAGAAGATTCAGTGTTCCAACTACAGTTCTTCAGAAATGTTCAGCTGATGATTTGGACCAGTTTATGTAAATCAAGATGACTGGGTATGTCCCAAGTTTTTTCATTTAATGTTATATTGGGGTTTTTTCTGTATGTATAATATACTCATATGTTTGTGTGTGTAATATATTATTTTAAGTAATATTCATCAGTGTTTATTTACTGCTTGCCTGCAAAATTTAGTACAGTATTGCAGAATCAATATACATTGGTAAATGAAAAAGCTCTGTGGCATAACAAAGTTGTTCTTTTAAGACATAATGGCCTATCAGAAAATTTGTCTGGGAACCCATGAAATCTATGGGTGGGCCTGCATGGTGGTTGTAAGTTGAACTGAACTCATGATATGTGCAATGCTATATTAAAATACAACTCCAACTTTAACACTCTGAGGTCATTACAGCATTCATTAAAAGGTTAAAATATTTACAAGAATTTAGGAGCGTAATCTATGAAAACATTTATAAAGCTGACAACTCTGAGTCAAAATGTTGAAGCTTTTCATTGCCATAGCAGAATCTTCAGAACTGTACTACCATGCATGATGCAGTCACTGCAAAACACATGTATGGTGAAATCACAAGATGGGATGCGTGGCTTGCCCACCGTGAAGCAGACAGATGTTACCCATCATCCACCTCATTGTCACAGGTCATCATCATTGTCAACAGTTATCAATCCACTGCTGGATAAAGGTCTCCCCAAGTTTCTTCCACAATTGCCTGTCTTGAGCCTGTCTCTTCCATGTCACTCCGGCATGCTTTCGAATTTCATCCATCTCCCATGGGGACTTCTTCTGGGTCTTTTTCTGTCCCTTAGGATCCAGTCTAAAATTTTGGTTGTTCATTGGTGGTCCGTTTTTCTGGCAACATGTCTAACCCATTGCAATTTCAGGGATTTTACTCTGATCATGATATCTTCCACTCTTGTCATTTTCCTTATCCACGAGTTCCTCTTCTCATCTTTCCTGGTTACACCAAGTATGCATCTCTCCATGCTTCTTTCAGTTGTCTGCAGCCCTTAATATGTCTTTTTTTAGTTAAGGTCCATGTCTCTGCTCCATATGTAAGAACTGGAAGGATTCACTGATTAATACTTTTCTTTTAAGACATAATGGCATATTGCTCTTGAAAATTGTACCATTTCTTCCAAAAGCTCTACAGCCAAGTTTTATACACTGATTAATATCTTCATCAATGTGACCCTTGCTTGATATACTGTATGTTATCCAAGGTAAATGTAGGTATTGGTTACCTCTAGCTTTTCCCCATCAATCACAAAATCTTCATTTCTTGAAAAAGTACTGTACATCAGTTTTGTCTTCTGAAAGTTCATTTTTAATTCCACTTCTTTACTCTTGTCAGAAAGTTCCTGGATCATACTCTGCAACTCTGAAGAGGTTTGGGTTGTCGGAAAAGACATGACATATTTTAGCCATGTTTTGCAAAGGTCATTTATTGATAGAAAGAACAAAGATCAATCAATGATATAATGCCTGTTTTGTTCGATAACCTTTTGCCATCTTTCAGTGAGCTGCAGAATGCCTCTTTCATAGAAGGACCTGTCTTTTGTGGCGACAAACTGTACAAGGTGCTGATTTACAGCCTTATCTGAATTGAACGTTATACAACGCAAGGACTGTTGAAGAGAGCGAAACAAGTGGAAGTCTGATAGTGCAAGGTCAGGCGAGTATGCTGGGTGTGGCAACACATCCCACCCAAGCTCCAATAATTTTTGGCTGGTGATCAAACTTGTGTGTGGTCTCGCGTTGTCATGATGGAACACAACACTTTTACGATGAACGAGCTCTGGACGTTTCTGGATGATGGATTCGTTCAAACTGTCCAATTGCCGACAGTACACATTCAAATTGATTGTTTGGTTCCGTGGTAGGAGCTCAAAAAACACAACATCTTTAAAATCTCACCACACTGAGACCAGAACCTTCCGCTGATGAATGTCTGCTTTGGATGTCGTTTGAGGCGAAGCAGCACGTCGGAATCAAGACCGTTTGCGCAGCACATTGTTGTACACAATCCACTTTTCATCCCCAATTATCAGTCGCTTCAAAAAAGGACCATTTTCCTCACATTTAATGAGGATATCGCAGATGTTTATACGCGGCGTCAATTGAGCTTCTTTGAGTTCATGAAGAACCCACACATCGAGCTTGCTTACGTATCCCAGCTTCTTCAGGTGGTTGTGAACGCTTGAATGATGGATGTGCAATGTGTCTGCAAAATCTCGTGTTGTGTAATGTGGGTTTGACTTGATCAATGCCTTGATTTGGTAGTCTTCAACCTTGGTGGGCCTCCCGGACCGAAGAGCATCGTTGAGGTCAAAATCACCATCACGGAATTATGCAAACCACCGCTGGCTCTGACATTCTTGTAGAGCATTATCACCGTACACTTTACTTAACTTTTCACACGCTTGACGCACGTTCTTCCCTTTATGGAAGTAAAATGGTAAAATATGGCGAAAATGCACAGTTTGATCTCCCATCTTCAACTTGATGTCAAATCTCTGCAAATCAACCAAATCGCTCACTATTCCTTTTAGACTGCAGCTAGAACTGGCACTTGTCGAATGCTATAGCGATAACAGAGCTGTGCATGCCTCTAGTACTTCCAAAACCGCCCAACCGCCATCGGGTGCCAAAATACGTCATGACTTTTCCGACAACCCAATAGTTGCAAAAATGACTATGCCATCAGCAAAACAAAGGAGAGTTAAATAATCTCCATTAATCTTTATCCCCTTGTTTTCGCAGTTCTATGACTGAAAGACACTTTGCAATGTGGCATTGAAGAATTCATTTAATCCCAAATGCGATATAGCATATGGGGAAATATTACATGGCTATTGATATTAAAGTACAACTGCTATCAAGAGCAGTAACAATACTGTTCTTCATGTATAATATTGTACATGTATGCAGGATAAAGCAGTTAGGTCCAAATAATGACATAGAATATATGTAGAATGAACGTTAATGGTAAAAAAAAAAAACTCACCTTACTCACAGCAATTTAGGCCTATTACATATGTAGGTATATTCTGCCACAGTGGTAAAGTACTTGCATAATAGAATGGACGACAACATATTTAAACTAAATCTTAATCAGTCTACTTGCTTGAACAGAAGATTCACAGATTGAATAAAATAATACTTGTTAAAATTCTATACCTATGTATAGATATTTGCTAGGAATGACGATTAAAACATGAAAAATTAAAAACCAAATGAATAAAAAGGATAAAAGAAGGACCTAAACACAATTCACTACCGCAACACACTTTCAAACATGTTTCGGCAAGAACTTTGCCTTCTTCAGTGGAAACATAGAGGTGTACGTGGGCACCAAGTCCTCGTTGATTTTTGAAAGACTGATATAAAATCTTGTGTCATACTGCCTTCAACCTTCATCGTCGCAGACAATGGATGATTGCACATCATTATGCAAGCCGTTAGAGGCGACATTTATGGTATTATGTTCTTCGTGATCAACCTTTGCAGCTCTGAGTTCTCGACCTTTGAACCTGTGTTTATTGGTTTTTTGAGATTGACTGTTTTCATATCCGATCCAATATCACCAAGTGTGAGGTAATTCAAGTGGCAAATTAGTGTTGCAGCATTTATTTTTTAATTTCTCAATGACTGGGGCCTCCGATGTTATAATTTGCCTACGAGTCCTGTGAGATGTTAGTAGTTTAATATTTTTCCAATCAGGCTGTGATTGATTTTCTATACAGTGTTGTATTAAAGCTGTTTTGGGTTTTTTCTTTTGTGAATCATGATTATGTTCTTTCAATCTCGTAATCAGACATCTTTTTGTACTTTCTACATAAATTGAATCCTGTTGATTATCGTCTGTCTTGGTTGGAATGACATATACTCCTGATCGATCTAGGATGGATTTTTTGTTATTACCTGATGTTAGTAATGAGCCATTATCAATAATGGTTTCTGCAAGATGTATTTCATTCGAAATGCATTCTTTCTTTAGTATGTTACTCAATGTTGGTAAGTGTGGGAAAGAGACTTAAGATTTATATATTTTCTTTTGTTTCGTCTGGTTTTGATTATTGTTAATATTGTTGTATATTGAATTAATCAAACCTTTACTGTATCCAAAATGTTCTGCAGTATTTTTAATCCACTGTATTTCTGTAAGTTCGAACCCTGCTGTGGAGGAATGCATTATTGCTCTGTTAGTGTAATAATAGAAAGCAGCCGCCTTATATCTCTATGCGTGTGTGGAATCTGATCGGATTAATGCAGGTACAAAACATGGTTTTCGATAAACAGCGTAATCAATGGAATCATGCTTTCTGAATAAATTTAGGTCTAAATAATGGAGACTTATTATTTTCTTCCTCGAGAGTTGTCTTAATGGTTGGGTAAGTATTATTAAAGGTCTGTATAAACATATCTAGTTTGTCCTTCATATGATGCCAAAAAATCAAGATGTCGTCAACATAACATAAATATAAAATTGGCAAATCAAGGTTTGGGTTCTGGAATAACATCTGCTCAATATTCTGTATGACAACTTCTGCCAGAAGACAGGAGAGTGGTGATCCCATGGGTGCACCAAATATTTGTATATAATACCATCATTTGAGAAATAATTACTGTTGGTTATGAGGATGTGTCCAAGGTGGACCAGAAAGATCTCAAGAGTTTTATCTGATTTTAATATATCATCTAGTTTTAACTTGTGTAGTATATTAATAAAGCTACTGTGCTTCATGGTTCATGAGTTAATCTAGACTATGGTCCTCTCTTTTTTTGATATCATGCATCAAGGATGACTACCTTGGATTTTGCTTATACTTATAGGCAAGTGTAGTTTCTATTACTCCGCTTGCTTCTAGTATAATGTCCATCGTAATTCCATCTTCTCCTGGAGCTTTTCCCTGTTTCATGTTCTTAATTGCATGAGCAATTTCTGCCAGGAGAAATATTTTGGTACTGGTAACTTTCTTAACGACTGGAATAGGTGTATCATCTCTTTCAAATAGTTTTTTCTAGAAATCTTTCACTCTTGTCAAAATTTCACCTCTATTTCTTTGAATAAAGCTCATGTTGAGAAATGGTTTCCTAGTTTCTCAATTCAATTACTAATCTAAAACAACTATTATGGGAATTTTACTAGGAAATTTTTTCATTTAATTGCAAATTTTCGGAGAAAACTCTTCTCCTTCTTCAGGCTGCCTTTTTGTTGTCACTTATTCCTGTCACTGTCGCGGTTACGGTTAATCTTGACGGTTACGGTTAACCTTGACGGTTAAGGCTATTTTTCAACAAATCCTGCCAGATGTTAGGCAGGGAAAATCCTTTGCAGTCATTGATGATGGAATTTTGATTTTTCTCAATTTCTATTCCTTCTTTCAGTTTTCTTTCTTTTTTTTTCTTTTTTTTTTGAAAATTGCCTTGAAAACTGATGACTTTAAGGGAATTCCAATCCATGATGTGACTAGTTTCTCTAACATGCCTATCTAATCCAGTCTTGTCTATTTCTTGTTACAGAACCATCTTCTTTCTCAGTGCTATAATCTGTTTTCTTCTCTTACTTTGATGATTTTCAATTGCTTTTCTCACTAGTTCACAATTGAATTTCCTTATGTCTTCAGTGATATTTTTCGGAATTGTCTTGCGTAGTTCTATATATTCTACTTTGGAAGTTAATTTTTTTTTTTTATTTGTCCTCAGCTCTCCTCTCT
Organism: Macrothele yani; assembly: GCA_039090855.1. NCBI lineage: Eukaryota > Metazoa > Arthropoda > Arachnida > Araneae > Macrothelidae > Macrothele > Macrothele yani. Next base: position 84,441,135 of record CM077012.1, read on the forward strand.
TCTGCATCAGCATTTTTGTTTTACCTGATATTTTCTTCATATGCAACTTGTTCTTAGTACCACCCATTTTTGATGCTGTTCCCATTAGAGCTTTGGTTAGATTAAGTTAGTTCTAACACACTTTGGTGTTGAACTTCATAATGTGGTTATAAGATTTTATTGCATATATCTTTCAACTACATAGTTGTGATATTTTGTAATGTTTCACACATTGTATGAATATCAAAGTGTTCATTGGAAACTCATTCAGCTTCATCTGACATTGAACCATCACTGTTGAATGCTATTGAATATAAACAAAAATCAAGGTAAAGTATTATATAAATAGAAATAGTTACATCTTCATTTAGATTTCAATGCAAAAATAGGGCAACACATCTAAATTAGGGCAACACATCACATCTAAAAGAAATTAAAAAAATGGATAACTGAAACCACTAAAAATTTTGGATACTGAAAAAAGTTAATTGAAGCAATACTTAAAAATTCTAAAAGATCTTTGAATAACACTGACATAAAACCTAAGACAGGGAGAAGATTTGGAGGTAAATTCCCAGTCATACCTCCACATAAAAATATTTTAAAAAAGGAATGTGCGAAAGAAAACTTATTACTAGTAGAGACTGTCATAGATAATGAGACCATTTTTGACAACAGGCAATGAAAAAATATCAATTTTAGAAAAAGCGGGTGTATACTTCATTCCAACAAGAAAAATTTCAAGTACAGAGAGAATTGATAAAACGAATAAAATATACATAGGAAGTACCAAAAAAGATTTAAAACTGGATTGGGAGAACACATATCCAACTGGAATAAAAAATAAAATAAAACATCATTGATTCAACATTGTATTGATACTGAGACGATCCCAGATTGGACAGAAGCCAAATTAACTACAGTACTGGCTAAAATTGTGGAAACCTTTTGGAAAAAGTGTTTTTGAGGTTTGATGGCTCGTAACACCACTTTTTTTTTTTTTTTTGGAGTAATACCATAAAAATATATCAATGGAAAGATAATTTCATCAAGAATGTAATGCCACAAAGTTTGTTCAATTATCTGTATTCTATGAAAAGTTATAGCCAAATAAACAGAAAAAGGAAGCACAACTTGCTTAGGTTGACATGAAGTAGCTTTCCTTCATTTGAATGTAGCCACTGAGCATGAGTGTTTAGAGAGCCAATCAGGTCACGGTAGGATTCAGCTATTGATGTCATGTATTGGAGCTGAGAGGAGGACATTTGTCAGTGTGTTATGTGATTGCTATCAAGTTTTTTTTTGTGTGTGTGTGTGTGTGTGTGTTCTTTCATTTAGTGAGCTTGTAAAACGTAATAAAATTAAAGAAATGGCACAAAGAGTTGACTGGCCACCCAGAAAGTGATGTAAAATAGTACTATTAAGCAAACAAGGCTTCAGTTATGAAGAAATTAGAAGAAAAATTGGTGGTAACTTAACCAAAGGTGGCATTTCTAAATTTTTAAAGAGGTATAAGGAGACTGGTAAGGCAGGAAAAGGTGCACAACAGCAAGTGATTATAGGAGAATTAAGAGACTAGGTGACAGAAGAAAATCATGGGGTGTATGCACGATGAAATGGCACAATATAATGTGAAGTTGAGTGCAAGGAATGTTTGGTGCAGACTGCAGGAATGTAGTCTAAAAGCTAGAATTCCACGAAAAAAGCCATTTTTATATCTCAAACAAAGGTTGAAAAGATTAAACTAGGCTTATTGGAAAAGATTAAATTGGAGTGATGAGACGAAAAAAAGTTCCGAGACTAGGTACCCATGTTAAACTGGACAGTGGAACGATAGAACAGTGTTATTTGGAGTGACGAGACCAAAATCTCTCTGTTTGGTAGTGATGGCATAAATTATGCAAGGAGAAGATTTGCATCCTGAGTGCATTACATGTACCGTGAAACACCCAGTTAGTGTTATGATCTGGGGTTGTATGTCATCAAAAGGTGTGGGCAGAATTTGCGTGATTATTATTATTATTATTTTTTTTGGATTGGAGGTTTAACGACCACTGTGAGCAACTCAATGGGCTATAAGCAGTCGCCCGTCCCTAATTTAGGGTCACTGGTTCCAGGGAAGGGAGAGAGCCAGTGCTGTAAGACAAACACAACATCCATGCCTGACCGGGATTCGAACCCGGACCCCTTATGGACGAATGATCAGAGGCCAGCGCCTTAGACCACTGCGCCACCGGGGCGGCTTTGCGTGATTAATGAGAATATAAATGGCCAAAAATACATTAATGAAATACTTGAGCCCAAACCGAAGCCGTGATCTTTTCCAAGATAATGAAGCATTTATATTTCAACAGGATTCAGCCCCATGTCACATTGCTGCTGTGTGCGAAAAGTGGTTTCAAGATAATCATATTCCACTGCTGGAATGGCCTGGGAATAGCCCAGACCTTAACCTCATCGAAAATCTATGGAGACGACTAAAGAAACTTGTTAGTCAGAAGCAACCCAGCTAGTAGAAGCAATAATTCAATCTTGGTTTCACATCATAACAGCTGCAGAACTAAAAAACTTGGTTCACTCCATGGGAAGGTGTTGTAAGGCCGTAATTAACGCTAAAAGGTTACCCAACTAAGTATTAACTGACATGGTGAGAATTTTTGTATATCTCATTTTTTCTGTGTTTCACCTTTCTTCTTTATAACTGCTGTTCTAATACACAATCCTTCATAAAACTTATTGCATTACATTCTTGGTGAAATTATCTTTCCATTGATATATAATTTTATGGTATTTCTCAAAAAAAAAAAAAAAAAAAAAAAGGGTTGTTATGAGCCATCAAACCTCAAAAATACAGTATTTCCATAAGGTTTCCATAATTTTGGCCACTACTGTACATTGCATAAAACGAAAGCCCAAATTTTAACATCAGAGACAGTACTGATTGAAAAAACAAGAGATATGAACTGTAATTACAACAACCAAGTTGATCTACCATACGCATGGAGATGCCTCATTGAGCAGGGGGAAAAAAATTGACGTTTTAAAATCAAGACAGATACAGAGTCGACTAATATATGGAGGATGGCGACACCGGACAATTTAAAATCAGGAACAAGTTTAGATGAGTCCAATCAAAAACTAACACATACATGATGTAAAGAATGTGCAATAAAACCAAAATAAGAATTCGCAAAGGTCCTGCCAACGTGGAACTGTTGAGTTATGTTGTAGATTGCGCGATATTTGGCCGCTCAACAACATGCATGATGAAGAAAACGTTAAACCCACAGATGAAGACTACAAGAATGATAGTTGAAACTAGTATGGGAATATGTATTGCGATCAAAAAGTTCCGAGACTAGGTACGTAGCAAGCCAACAGATGGCAGTACGCGGATATGCTAGCAGCCGTCAAGGGTAGTGACCTTCATGAGTCATTGTGCCGAGTGGCATCGTTTTGTGAACATCGGGAGCTGTGCTACACGATATTTGGTGACCATGTGCAGAACACAGCTGCAATTTCGGTATGGACTGAAAACTAGAGCAGCGAGCGAACATCAAATCTGCGTCAAACTCAGAAAATCGGGAACAGACACACATGAAATGTTGTGGCAGGCAATGAAGCAATGAGTTGTGCGAGATGTTTTGAGTAGCTCTTGCGCTTCAAGAGCGGTACTGGAAGATGACGAGAGGTCAGGGAGACCGTTCACGAGCAAAATCCCCCAAAATCCCAAAATGTGAACAAAATTAGGAAACTGGTGCATGAGGATCATCGGAGAATCATTCAAGACACTGCTACCATTGTCAATGTGTCATACGGAACAGTGCAAGAAATTCCGATGTCGGTTTTGAACATGCACCGCATTGCTGCAAAGTTTGTGCCAAAGATTCTGAATCCTGAACAAAAGGAACTCTGTGTCGAATTCTGTCAAGATCTTCGTCACGAGGTGGTGAATGAACCAATGTTCCTGTGGTGGGTCATCACTGGGGACGAGACTTGGGTCTACGGTTACGACCCGGAGACCAAACAACAGTCGTTGCAGTGGAAGAGCCCGGCATCTCCACGTTCGAAGAAGGCCCAACATGTCCGGAGTGCAACCAAAAGCATGCTCATCATGTTCTTCAACATTCGTGGGGTTCTGCACCGTGAATTCATCCCCCAGGGCCCGATCGTCGCCGCCCTTTTTTACTGAGATGTTATGCGGCGTCTTAGGGATGACATTCACCGCAAACGACTCTAAATGTGGCGCAGGAGCAATTTTCTACTCCATCATGACAATACAGCAGCTCACAGAGCGTTAGCAACACTCCAGTTTTGCAGCCGCAACAGCATGACTACCCTTTCTCACCCGCCTTCCTCGCCGGATTTGGCACCCTCCAACTTCTTCCTGTTCCCGAAGCTGAAGCTCAAGGGTTGCCATTTTAAAAATGGGGAACGAGATCCAGCGCGAATCGCAGACAGTGTTTGACACGATTCGTGAACAGGACTTCCAGGGAACGTTCCGACAGTGGCAAAAATGCTGGCAGTGATGTGTTGCTGCCCAAGGAGACTACTTTGAGGGAGATCATAGCCAGACTTAAGTAACATAAGTACTTTGTTGTATATCAGCCTAGTATTGGAACTTTTTGATTGGACCTCATATTCAGTGCAGCGGGAGACAAAGTCTATGCTACAGTCAAGACTGAATATCTTATCAAATCGATTTTCCTTCAACTTGAAGGTTTGATCTTTCATTATTTTTATTTTTTTATTGGATTCTTTTATTAATTTGATTCATGATTCATTAAGAAGAAAACTAATTACCCACCTATATCAACTACCCATTTGGAATACCTTCATGAAGTGACTGCTGGAAGTTTTAACAGACGACTTCAAGGCAAATTTTATGCTTGTGACATGTGGAACACCTCGAGGAACACAAGAAAATAGTGCAATATACAGGCATTTACTGGTGAAAATAAAGATGTGAGTAACTATTTTCCTTTATATAATACTTCACCTAGATTTTTTAATATTCAATAGCATTCAACAGTGATGGTTCAATGTCAGACGAAGCTGAATGAGTTTCCCCGCAAACACTTTGATATTCATACAACGTGTGAAACAGTACAAAATATCACAACTATATAGTTGAAAGATACATACAATAAAAGCCTTGGTTAGTTTCCTGTTAATTTCAGAGATGTCCACTTCTTCAGTTCTTCAGATGTCAGACATTCTAGAGCAGAGAATTGGTTCCTCAGTTCCAACTTGAAGGTATTATGATGATTTTTAAGGTTGGCCATGTTAGTACATTTTATTTGATTTACGAGCTTACCATGTTCCAGTTTAGTGTTGAGGTGCATCCTACATCTTACTATTCTAAGGTCTCTACCTGCATTGAACTTGTTTAGAACACTGCGTCTTTGATGACAAATTTCTTGTAACACATGATAAAATCAATTTCACTTGTCGTCCCACTGCGATGTCTCCATGTGCATTTACTATGACATGGAGACATCCCAATGGGATGACATGGCTTTTCATAATACTTTTTTTCATTTTTGGCTTTCCTTTGAAGAAGGAGTTCATGATGAAAAACCTTTCTGCCTCTGCAAACTCTAAAAGAGTATTTCCACACTGGTTTCTGTTGCTATGACCAAATTTACCCACCGAAGTTTCATACCGATGCTGTTGCACTATTTTTGCATTGAAATCTCCCGTAACTATCTTCAAGCGCTGTTTGCCCCCGTTATTTAGATGTCAAGTTTCCTCATAAAATTCTTCAATTTCTTCCTCAGGATGACGTGTAGTGGGTTCATAAGATTGAGCTTAAATAATCTGAGTCTGTCTTTTTTTGAAAGTTGGATAATGAGTCATGCAGCTTTGTTCAAGGAACTTTCAACTTCTAGAACTTTATCCTTCAGTTACACGTTTATTATAAATTCAACACCACTAGTTTTGCCAGTATCTGTCCCATGACAGCAGAAGAGATGTAATGCCTTGGCCAGGTATATTCCAGATGCTGGAGACTGAGGGCCAAGTTTTCAGTTTTGAAATCATCTGGGGGTGGGGGTGGCCATAACTCACCATGCTGGCCAAGCGGGTTGGTGACTGTGGGATAGAATCTCCTCTAATCCCTGTGGTATAGTTATAATGCTATGTGGCAGTCATCAGAGCCTCTTTATAAGGAACAGGATGCACCACAAGAAGGCAGGGTTGCCATTTGTCAAGGAGAGGCTGTGATATGTCAGGCATCACCTGACCTTGCATCCCTGTCACAGGTGTGTGTGTGTATAAATTTGTCATCTAAATAATAAAGGTAAGCAGCACTTGAAAATAATTATGGGAGATTTCGATGCAAAAATAGGGCAACAGCAACAGAATGAAACTTCAGTAGGTAAATTCGGTCACGGCAACAGAAACCAGCGTGGAAATACTCTCGTTGAATTTGCAGAGGCAGAAGGGTTTTTCATCTTGAACTCCTTCTTCAAGAAAAAGCCACACAGGAAATGGACATGGAGACATCCAAATGGGATGACAAGTGAAATTGATTTTATTATGTGTAACAAAAAATTCGTCATAGAAGACTGCAGTGTGCTAAACAAGTTCAACACAGGTAGTGACCATAGATTGGTGAGATGTAAGATGCACCTCAACACTAAACTGGAACGTGGCAAGCTCATAAGACAAACAAAATCTATTGACATAACCAACCTTAAAAAACACCATAATACCTTCAAGTTGGAACTGAAGAACAGGTTCTCTGCTTTAGAAGGCCTAACATCGGGAAGAAGTGGATATTTCTGAAGTTAACAGAAAAGTAACCACGCTCTTATGGAAACAGCAACAAAATTAGCTGGGTCTAAGAACAAGTTGCATGTGAACAAATTATCAGGAAAAACCAAAATGTTGATGCAAAAAAGAAGAGAGATGAGGACAACTAAAGAAGATGTGACTTCCAAAGTGGTATATTAGAGCTATGCAAGACAGTAAGAAAAAGTATCACTGAAGATGTAAGAAAATTCAACTGTGAACTAGTGAGGAAAGCAATTGAAAACAACCAAAGCCTAAAGATAGCAAAGGGATATCTCAGTAAGGGAAGAAAACAGATTATGGCACTGAGAAAAGAAGATGGTTCTGTAACAAGAAATAGAGGCAAACTTTTGACAAGAGTGAAAGATTTCTACTCCAAATTATATGAAAGGGATGATACATGCACTCCAGACATCATGAAAGGTACCAGTACCAGAGTTCCTCCAGTCCTTCCAGCAGAAGTTGCACATGCAATCAAGAACATGAAGCGAGGGAAAGCTCCAGGAGAAGATGGAATTACAGTAGACATCATACAAGAAGCAAGTGGAGAAATCGAAACAGTACTCGCCCAAATTTTCACTCGATGCCTTAATGAAGGAAAGATTCCTGAGGATTGGAACACCGCTACAATGATCCTGCTACATAAAAAAGGTGACATTGAGGATCTCAGGAACTACAGACCTATCAGCCTCCTATCAGTGGTTTATAAAATCTTCACTAAAGTTCTTTCACACCACTTGAAGGTAACACTGGACATGGCTCAACCGAGAGAACAAGCTGGATTCAGGAGTGGCTACAGCACAATAGATCATATCCACGTACTGAGAGAACTAATTGAAAGAGCGAGGGAATATGAACTTCCATTGTGCATGGCTTTTATCGATTATGAAAAAGCCTTTGATTCGGTGAAACCATCAGCAGTTACAATGGCTCTGAAATCCTGCAGTATTGAAGATGCATACATTAATATTATTAAAAACATCTATGAAAATGCAAGTGCAAAGATTCGGCTGTTTCAAAATACAACACACATAAAAATTTGAAAGGGAGTGAGACAAGGTGACACCATATCTCCGAAGCTCTTTAATGCCACATTGGAGGGTGTCTTTCAGTCGCTGAGCTGGGAAAACAAGAGGATAAAGATTAATGGAGATTATCTAACCCACCTTCGTTTTGTTGATGATGTAGTCATTTTTGCAACTACCCCATCAGAGCTGCAGAGTATGATCCAGGAACTTGCTGATAAGAGTAAAGAAGTGGGATTAAAAATGAACTTTCAGAAGACAAAAGTGATGTTCAATGCTTTTACAAGAAATGAAGACTTATCGATTGATGGAGAAAAGCTGGAGATAACAGACACGTACGTTTATCTTGGACAGCAGATATCAAGTGAGGGTCACATTGATGAAGAAATTAATCGGCGTACAAAACTTGCCTGGAGAGCTTTTAGAAGAAACAGCATAATTTTCAAGAGCAATATGCCATTATGTCTTAAAAGAAAAGTGTTTGATCAATGCATCCTTCCAGTGCTTACGTATGGTGCAGAGACGTGGACCTTAACTGAAAGAGATATACAAAGGCTGCAGACAACTCAAAGCAGCATGGAGAGGAGCATGCTTGGTGTAACCAGGAGAGATAAGAAGAGGAACTCCTGGATCCAAAAAATAACAAGAGTGGAAGACATCATGATCAGAGTTAAATCCCTGAAATGGCAATGGGCTGGACATACTGCCAGAAGGACAGATCATCGATGGACAGCCGAAATTTTAGATTGGATTCCAAGGGACAGGAAAAGACCCAGAAGAAGACCACATGGGAGATGGGTGGATGAAATTCGAAAGTATGCAGGGGTGACATGGAGGAGACTGGCACAAGACAGACCGTTGTGGAGGAAACTTGGGGAGACCTTCGTCCAGCAGTGGATTGATAATGGTTGACGATGATGACACACACACACACACACACAGGCTGTTCCGTAAAAAACTGAGAGTAATTTTTTTTGAGTTTGCAACAGTGCAAAGGGGAAAAATAACCATGCAAACAACTCACTGAATTAAAGAAGTATCTGTAGCAACAGTTATTGGCCGTGGCAGATGATTCTGGTTTTGTCATTGCGCAGTTGTTTAAGGTACATCTGTATTTTGCCTTACAGCTATGGAAGTGAGAGATTCAAACTGAAATGTGTTGTACAATAAAATCTTGCTATCATTTGGGTAAAACAGCTCCAGAAACAGCTGATTTAATCAAAACAGCTTACAAAGATAAATGTTTGGGGTAAGTCAACGATTTTTAGATGGCATGATTTCAAAAACGGGTGTTTGTCGGCAGGACTTGCTTCTAGACCTGGTTGACTTGAAAGTGTTGTTACGGAGTGTACTGTTAACGCTGTTTTGGCAATCCTGCAAGAAGATCGATGAATGACATGTGAAGACATAGCAGTGTCAACTAATATTTCAAAAATGTGAGCATTCCACATTCTACACAACAATTTACTGCAGCATTGTGTGCATTCCAGATGGGTGCCTCATCACCTAATGACAGAACAATTTTTAGCCAGAGTTCGGGTGTGTCATGAGTGGAAACAAATGACTGCAAAGGATCTAAACTTTCTAAACACAGTAATAACTGCCAATGAAACATGGGTCCACTATTTTGACCCTCTCACAAAGCACTCAACAAGTGTCTGGAAACACACAAGCCCATCTCCTCCAAAAAAAGTCCACAAAACCAAATCAGCTGGGAAGGTGATGTTGATGATTTTCTTTGGTTATAAAGTTGTAATCTACCAGCATGCCATTCCTCCACAAATTACTGTCAATGCTGAGTATAACATTTCAGTCTTGAAGCATCTGCGACGACACATATCGATTAAGCGACCGGAACTGGTGGGCAAGTGGACCCTACACCATGATAATGCCCGCCCACATGTGGCTGCTTGTGTTTAACAGTTTCCTATGAAATGCAGAATTGAAATCATGCCACAGCCTGCCTTCAGTCCTAACCTTGTCCAATATGATTTCTGGTTGTTTCCATCAATGAAGGAGAAGCTCCATGGCGCAACATTCAACACAGATGCTGACATTATTCAAGCTGTACAGGGGTCGTCAAAGTATTGTATCATTATATCATATTATATCACTAAGCTGTTCTCTGAGATTCAGAGGTTAGTTCAAAAAGAAATACAAACTACCAGATAATTTTTACTTACTGTTGCCATATCAAACTTCTCCATTTACAGCGATCTTGACATACAACTCGGGCTTCACTGACATTTATCACACGCCGTACACATGATTTTCTATACTTCATACTCATAATTTTTTTTTCATGCAGACACTCCTGAATCTGATCCTCCCATGACTTCCTTGGCCTTCTTCTGCCTTTCCTTCCTGCCACTTGGGCTAAAAAAAATTTCTTAATAAGCATCTCATCACTCATTCTTTCAACATGGCCAAATCACCAAAGCATATTAATCTCCACCTTGCTAACAATATTTTGCTTCACCTTGCACAACTGCAACAAATCTTCATTTCTCACACAATCAGAATGCAGGGCTGCCAGCCTATCACACCCAAGAAATTAGTTGCTTTAGTAGCCACTAATGGTAAAAATAGTAGCCTAAATAGTAGCCTTAACATCTTATGTTAATGACTAAAATAGTTGCCCAAAAAAGTGTATGAGTTTTAGAATGCCAGTGCTCCACACCAAAAAAAAAAAAAAAAAAAAAAAAATGTTAATTTTTTCTATTTATTTCAAACCACAGTGACAAAATTAGCACATGTTCACATTTTGGTGGTGGTGTGTGTGTGTGTGGGGGGGGGGGGATATTATATATATATATATACATACACATCCATACACTACAAAAAGGGCATCTAAAGTTTCAATATAATGCTACTCAAGACACTCAGAACTATAAAGGTTATGGAAATTACACTCCCCTTCCCCAAATAAAATTATTTAATTATATATCAAAAACTACCCTGATACAAACTTTGGAATTACAAAACACTTCCTTATTTGTCATCGTTCTGGAGGTCAGATGTTCTCATCTGTATCAAGCCAGTAAGGAGAGCTTTCTTCTGCATTTGTGGTTGGTAAAGAAATATAAGATTTTCCACGTGGGCTTCATACACTGTGTTGAAAAAAATTGTTGTGAATTTCTTTTTGAAAGGCCATAGTTGTGGTCATACAGTGTTATGATGATCACTTGTTTTGTTCTGTACACATAATAATCATAGTTATCTGATATGAGGTATATCAAGAATCTCATTCGAATAGATGAACATTTGGAAATATTTCAAACTTGCCTTTTGCACAGCTATTGACAATAAATATCAAACACTGTGAATATGTTTAGTATGGAACAAAAACATGAAGCCTAGAACTATAAAAAAATGAAAACTTGCAGTTTATTATTATCAGGAATGGAATGGGTATAGTGTAATATCCCTCTTCAATAATGGAAACTTTTTAACTCATAAGTAATAATAATAATGGTGCTTAATATGATTTTGAATTACGTTGTAAAATAGTACATTTTATTTTGATTCCCATATTTGAAAGGTGAACGTGAAAAACCTGTCTGAAATGTCTTCATTTCATTAGGGCATGGACAACTGTCTTACTATTCAAGCTGAAGTCTGTGTAGGTCAGGAATAATTTATATGAAGTATTGCACTGATATAGACCTGCCTTGATAATGTTACAGTCATTCTTCACAGTGTCCTTGATGATTTTGAGACAAATATAAAGAAATTACTTTATCCTGTAAAATTATCCCAACTCATAATTACAGAAATAAGAAAACAAAAAACTTAACTTTCTTCTAATTTGGGTTACTTTTATAACAGCAGACAGTTAAAATCCCTAGATATTAACCATGATCAATTTTCAAAGCTCTAACAACAGTAAAACTAAGATTATCCTTACACCCACTGATGACAATAATAAAACCAAAGCTCAGATTTTTTGAAATGATTATAACTCTTTTGAAAATTATTGTCATGGAACATCAAAAACTTTTATATGATGCCCCTCCAATATGTATAAACAAACTGTTTTTTATCATTTAGCAATTTCAATTTTGGGGGGAGGGGAGGAGCAGTCCTCTTTAAAGTTTACATTATTCTTATACCATGGTAGCAATTTGGAAGAGTTATATGCAGTAAATTATTTCAAAAAATTGAGTGTGAATTTATACCACTACCATCAGTGCATATAAGGGTAAGCTTAACAAAAAGCTTCCTCATTAACCTTAGTTTTATTCCTTTTTTGAGGTTATCTGCATAAATGCATCAATTATGGAGGATTTTATTTTACCCTATTCATTTTTAATGCTTCAAGTTCATGTTGTCTTTCCTTTTGTCGGAGTTTCTCTGATCCTTCTAGAATGCCATGTGAAACTCGTAATGCAGGTATGGTTTTTTTTTTTTAATGCTTGCTTTAGTCTCTCACTAGCTTCTTTAAGCACAGCGTTTGATGATTCTTGTACTTCTCTTTTTTCTTGAACAAGAATTTTTATCTTGTTTTCTAAAGTTTGCTTTCTGCTCTTCAAATCCTTTATTTAGCAATTCCTGTTTCAATCTCTTAGCACTTTCTTTCTCTGCTTTCAGTTGCTGTTCCTTTAATCTCTGCTCCTCTTCCAAGTGGTTGCTACATATATGACCTATGAGCATTAAGTGCTAATTTTATTAGTTCTTTGGTTATTAGTACCTTTACAACTTGGTGGAGAAGTTTGATACGACAACAATAAGTAAAAATATCTGGAAGTTTGTATTTCTTTTTGGAGCTAACCTCTGAATCTCAGAGAACAGCTTAGTGATATGTGTGTTGTATGCAACTTGGTTGTAATACATTTTTAATGCATCCCGAATTGTTAGTCTCTCATTCAACACCTTCTCAGACATAGATGCCTTCTCATCTGAAAGAACTTTTCGTGATACAGAAGAGCCTCTCTCTACATTGAAGTTGCCATGTGATAAAGCAAGGCATGCTTTCACAACTTTAGCCAAAGATGGATATTTCCAGTCTCCAAATGTCTTTTGATACAATATGTCTCTCCAAAAATGATCAATCCTAATTCTGCTGTTTGGAATAAATTCTTATGCATACAAGTACATCTATACCCAGACTCACGTGACTAGAGGAACGACCTACTCAAATGATAAAAAGTACAGTCTCGTTATTTTTAACATATACACAGAAATGCCTCACCAGGTGTTTTTTCGATTACCACTTAATTTTTTCATTATGAACAATTCGTAATTTATGTTAAACAGTTTGTAGATAATGTAAAGTGAGTTTAAATATCTGTTGGTGAAAACATGCATTTTCCGTGTTATTTGGAAAATAAAGCTGTAAAAACAATCGCACAAATTTATTTCAATGAACATATTGTTCATGAAATTTTAGGTACAAAATTTTCGGCTTAAAATTGATACATTTAACCGCAAATAAACTTCAGTAGGCACAGAAAACAACAGTCTTTAATAAGGCGAAGACAAGATACGTGCTAGCTCCTGGCACTGCCGTACGGCAATCTCTCCTGTATTCCAAACAATATTAAAACTGATGTTATACAAGCACATCGATATAGGCAACACAAATTACGTTTTTTTAAAAATAGTAGCCTTACAGTTAAAATAGTTTACGTTTTTCTGAAAATAGTTGCTTTTGGCTGTTTTTTGTAAGAAATAGTAGCCATAGTCATCTGTCATCAAAAATAGTAGCAATAGTCGCCTACTTAGTAGCCACTGGCAGCCCTGAGAACATGACTTGCCACAAACCTCCCGTATGTAACGCACTTCTCCAGCACACAACTGACTCCTATGTTTCTTCTGTAGTATCCAGGTTTCACTGCCATACATCAGAGTAGGAACAATTACACTTTCATACACAGCCATGCGGTACTCTCTTGAGAACCCATCATTTCTGTGAAAACCTCCCAGAGTAGACATGACTTTCAATGAAGAATTCACTTGCCTACTAATTTCACCATCCAATTTGTTCTCTCTGTCAAACATGCTTCCTAAATACACAAACTCACTCACTTGGTCAATCACAGTGTCATGTAGACTTATGTTACATTCTGTACTAACAGTTCCTCGCTCAAAAACCATAACTTTGGTTTTTCCCTTATTTATACTCAGTTTGAATTTCATGCAAACTTCATACATCCGAGACAACAGACTCTGCAACTCAATTTTGCTCTCTGCCAACAGGACAGTGTCATCAGCATACAGCAATATGCACACACGGATATCACCAAGACATAAACCAGTATTATCTACTTTGGCATCATGCATCCATAAATATATTAAACAGCCATGGTGACATTACACAACCTTGCCCGACTCCTGCACCAATAGAAAACCATTTTGATAAAACACCATTCACTCGTACACAAACTCTACTGCCAGCATACATGGCTTTTACACTGTTAAGTAGATTCCCAGTAACACCATATTCATTCAATACCTTCCACAAAAGTGTCCTATTTACTTGGTCGTAAGATTTCTCTATATCTATGAAGGTAGCAAAAACTTTCTTACCAACAGCCAGATACTTTTCAATCATCATGCGTAAGGCAAAAATTTGTTTGGTGCGGCCTTTACCAGGCATAAAACCTCTCTGAACATCCCACACTTTCCCTGATGTAAGACCCCGTATTTTTTTCAATAATGACCTTACCAAACACATTCCCTGGCACACTTAGTAGGCTAATATCACGATAGTTCTTGCAGTCAGTCTGGTCACCTTTTCCTTTATACAGGAGAACAATGATAGCATCCTTCCAATCCCGAGGGACCATTCCCAACTCCCAGCACAACTGGCAAATTTCAGTTAACCAGTCACTTACAGAATCACCACCACATTTCAACATCTCAGCAGTTATGCCATCAACTCCTGGAGCCTTACCATTCTGAAGAGATTTTAGAGCTTTACACACTTCTTCTCTTGAGATCCCTTTGTGCTTCCATTTTTCACTGTGCCATCATCTGTCTCAGAATCATCTTTGCTTTCTTGATCTAATAACTCACAGAAATATTCACCCCATCTTTCACTTAACTCATTGGGCTCCCATATCATTTCCCTAACCCTATTCTTCACACAACTTACTCCTTCAGTCATTCTCTGAGTAAGTCAGAATAACGCTGATGATCTTCAGGGAGCTTTTCAACCTTTATTCCTTTCATCCTGGGCCTCTTCCTACTTCTTTTCCTCCAACCAACATTCAGTTTCACTCGTGAAACTACCAAGTAACGATCAGAACGCACCTCTCATCATACAAGTGTCAACAACTAAGTGTTTCAGATGCTGATCATAGGCAGCAAAATCTATAACACTCTTTTGACCAAGAGTACGATTTTCCCAAGTATATGTGTGGATATACACTGGAGTGCAAAAATTAAGGACGAAAAGGAGAAATCAGCATAACAGCAGAACGAGCAGGCAGAACAGACCGAAAGACCACTCAGGAGATAAGACTAGGGTCTGGTATGGTAGCGCATATATGCAGCATGACATAGGGCGGAGGGTGTCGGAAGGGTATAAAGCACACGGACAGTGTACACTCAGCAATTCGGTGAAAGCTATTGCACGATGTACATTGGTTTGAACGACGTTGCGTTGCTGCTGCCGTATGATATGGCTAACAGGCAATCCAGTAAACGACATCTGGATGACTTTACCCGAGGCCACGTCATTGGGAAGTTGGAAGAAGGTCGAAGTATGACTAGTGTGGCCGAGGAGTTCGGGATCACTCACAGCATCGTTTCACGAGCTTGGAGAGCATTTCAAGCGACAGGAACAGCTGTCCGAGACTTTAGCAGTGGTCGTTCATGAGCAACCATGGCGGCGGACGACCGGTACATTGTCCTACAGGCGAGAAGAGACAAATGGCAGACAGTGGGAGAAATTGCAAGGCACCTGCAACAGACAACTGGACGTCCGTTATAGCATTTTACCATGTCCAGGAGGCTGCACAAAAGTGGTCTATTTGCACGACGACCAGTATGGTGTGTGCAATTAACGCCAGCTCATCGGAGACAGTGGTTTCTGTGGTGCCAGGAACACAAGAACTGGACACATCAGCAATGGGGTCGAGTTCTCTTTACGGATGAGAGTCGGTTTAGTCTGACGAGCGATTCTGGATGTATACACATCTGGAGAGAGCAGGGAACATGCAATCACATCTCCAACATCATCGAAAGGGACCGGTTTGGAGGTGGCGGAGTTCTTGTTTGGGGTGGTATCATGCCTGGTAGCCGTACTGACCTCCATATCTTCTAAGGAGGTTCAGTCACTGGTGTCCGCTATTGTACCGAGGTTCTCCTGCCTCACGTGCATCTGTTTAGAGGTGTGGTGGGTCCTGAGTTCCTCTTCATATACGACAACGCTATACCTCATCGTACAGTGGCTGTCGCAGAGCTGTTGGAGAGTGAAGATATTCAATGCATGGATTGGCCTGAAGGTCCCCGGACCTAAATCCAATCGAACACATGTGGGACCTTCTCGGGAGATGCTTGGCAGCACGCCACCAGCCGCCAGCAACGATTCCGCTGCTGCGATTGGTGCTACAAGAGGAATGGGCAGCGATGCCTCAACAGCTCCTTGACAACCTCGTCCTCAGCATGGACAGACGTTGTAAATTCTGCAATGCAGTCAGGGGTGATAATATCCCCTACTAAAGACTGGATTTTCTTGGCAGCTGCCTGTCACATGGACGTTTCTGTCTTCTGTCCAGTTGTGCTCGAAGCTACCTTTTCAATAAAGTGACTTTGTATCCTTTGGATTCCTTGCTTGGACGGTTTTGCTCACTTGTCCCATATTCTTACATCTTGGGGATCTTATGGCATGATTTGAGTTGATGTGGAGCACATCTGCGTGACGCTACATTAAAAAAACCGTCTTGTCCCTAATTTTTTCACGCCAGTGTACTTGTGGTTGAAAAATGTATTAGATACATACAAACCAGTCTCAATGCAGAGTTCAATTAATCTTTCACCATTATTCTTCACACAAGAATCATTAAACTTACCCAGAACATTGTCAGAAATTGCATTCTGCATGTCTACTCTAACATTGATATCCCTTGCTATTATAACTTTTTCTTTAGCACCAAACTGGCTAAAAACAGCTTTTAGCTCATTCTAAAAATCTTTCTTCCTATCAGAGGGTTCAGAGTCACAAGGAGCATACACTACAACAATTACTATTCTCTGAAGTTTCACTTTCAAACGAGTCCAAAGAATTCTCTCACTTATGCAACTATAGCGAATCAAGTTGTTCTTCATCTTTTCACTTAAAACCACACCTACACCAGCTTGTCCTCTGACATTATCCAATACTCCAGAAAAAACACCCACCGTTCCATTCACTTCTTCTATCCCAATTTCCTTTCTTTTTGGTTGCACTTATACACAGCACATCCAATCTATATTTATTCATCTCTTGAATCACTGCATTCATCTTGCCATTTATACCTCTAGTATTCCATTCACAAGTCTTACACTCACTCAGCCGATATCTCTTTCTGATTTTCTTTCTTCCAGTTCCAGGTCGATACCGTGGTGGACCATTCTTCTTAAGTGTGGTAGGTCCATCATATCCACACTCAAGTCCATTTTTGCATTTCTTTTTGTTTTTTTAATCAGGTAAATACACCAGTGCGGGGGATTAGCCCAGAGCTGACGGTTCCAGTTTGTCATTCAACCTAAGGATTCTGGAACAAAACCCAGTGAGTAGGGGTATTTTTGCCAATGTCACACAGAACTAGCTGGCACCTCACCAAAATTCATAGAGGCCCTAGCTGCTGTTGTGTGTGCATAGCTTCCACAAAATGCCTTCGCCCCGTTTTGAAAAGTGGACTAAACGATGGGACCTTTGCATATCATCTGAGGGAAGATACTTTGAGAAAAAATAATATATATTTTGCTGCACCTATATTTCTTCATTTTCTGTGATTTTACTCTCAGTTTTTATGGAATGGCCGTTGTACATAAATATATTTATTTTATATATTTTTTATGGAATATATATTTTTATGGAACGGCCATTTATACACATATATATCTTCTGTTTTTTCTTCCAATTATTTAATTTCCTGTTTTGATCTATGTCCTCTATATCCATTTTAATAAGAGTTTTCCAAGGTTCTGGTAGTTCAAGATTTTTATTTTTCATGAAGGGTGAGCCACACATACCATCTTATGATTTCATCATACATGTGTTATGCTGTGGCGGCTGCATGCACAACATTACAGATCTGAAGATGCTGCAGTGGCAGTGAAAAGCTTCAACATTTTAATCCAGAGTGGTGATCAACCTTTTAAATGTTTTTATAGATTACGTTCTTAAATTCTTGTAAATATTTTAACCTTTTAATGAATGCTAAAATGAGGTTTGATTTAATGGGTGATATGGTGAAATTTCGTGCATGGGCCCCAGGTACAATGTTTTACCTATCATAATATATATATATATATATATATAGAGAGGGATGTAAGGTCAGGTGATGCGTAACATCTCAGCCTCTCCTTGACAAATGTCAACCCCGCCTTCTCGTGGTGCATCCTGTTCCTACTAAAGGGGCTCTGACGACCGCCAATAGCGGTATAACTATACCATCGGGATTAGAGGAAATTCTATCCCACACTCACCAACCCGCTTGGCCAGCGTGGTGAGTTATGGCCAAACCCCTCCAAAATGACTCCACAACTTAAATCTTGGCCCTCAGTCTCCGGCAGCTGGAATGTACCTGGCCAAGGCAGCGGCCAGTGCGACATGAAGGCAGAGGGTGCTAAGAATCCCCGGAGGACCGGACTAGGCTGCCATCTGATGCTGACCTTGGCAACATACAATGGACGCTCCCTATCTTCTGATTCAAGGCTTCTTGAATTGGAAGAAGAACTACAAAGGATCAAGTGGGACATCGTGGGGCTAAGTGAGGTAAGGAGAAAAGGAGAAGATCTCATCGAACTGAAAAGTGGACATCTCTTCTACTATCGTGGGACAGATACTGGCAGAACTAGTGGTGTTGGATTTATAATAAACAAGAAACTGAAGGATAAAGTTGTAGAAGTTGAAAGTTCCTCTGACAGAGCTGCACGGCTTGTTATCCAACTCTCGAAAAGATACCAGGCTCAGATTATTCAAACTTATGCACCCACCACAAGTCATCCTGAAGAAGAAATTGAAGAATTTTATGAGGAAATTTGTCATCTAAATAATAAAGGTAAGCAGCACTTGAAAATAATTATGGGAGATTTCAATGCAAAAATAGGGCAACAGCAACAGAATGAAACTTCAGTAGGTAAATTCGGTCACGGCAACAGAAACCAGCGTGGAAATACTCTCGTTGAGTTTGCAGAGGCAGAAGGGTTTTTCATCTTGAACTCCTTCTTCAAGAAAAAGCCACACAGGAAATGGACATGGAGACATCCAAATGGGACGACAAGTGAAATTGATTTTATTATGTGTAACAAAAAATTCGTCATAGAAGACTGCAGTGTGCTAAACAAGTTCAACACAGGTAGTGACCATAGATTGGTGAGATGTAAGATGCACCTCAACACTAAACTTGAACGTGGCAAGCTCATAAGACAAACAAAATCTATTGACATAACCAACCTTAAAAAACACCATAATACCTTCAAGTTGGAACTGAAGAACAGGTTCTCTGCTTTAGAAGGCCTAACATCGGAAGAAGTGGACATCTCTGAAGTTAACAGAAAAGTAACCAAAGCTCTTATGGAAACAGCAACAAAATTAGCTGGGTCTAAGAACAAGTTTCATGTAAATAAATTATCAGGAAAAACGAAAATGTTGATGCAAAAAAGAAGAGAGATGAGGACAACTAAAGAAGTGACTTCCAAAGTGGAATATATAGAGTTATGCAAGACAGTACGAAAAAGTATCACTGAAGACGTAAGAAAATTCAACTGTGAACTAGGGAGGAAAGCAATTGAAAACAACCAAAGCCTAAAGATAGCAAAGGGACATCTCAGTAAGGGAAGAAAACAGATTATGGCACTGAGAAAAGAAGATGGTTCTGTAACAAGAAATAGAGGCGAAATTTTGACAAGAGTGAAAGACTTCTACTCCAAATTATATGAAAGGGATGATACATGCACTCCAGACATCATGAAAGATACCAATACCAGAGTTCCTCCAGTCCTTCCAGCAGAAGTTGCACATGCAATCAAGAACATGAAGCGGGGAAAAGCTCCAGGAGAAGATGGAATTACTGTAGACATCATACAAGAAGCAAGTGGAGAAATCGAAACAGTACTCGCCCAAATTTTCACTCGATGCCTTAATGAAGGAAAGATTCCTGAGGATTGGAACACCGCTACAATGATCCTGCTACATAAGAAAGGTGACATTGAGGATCTCGGAAACTACAGACCTATCAGCCTCCTATCAGTAGTTTATAAAATCTTCACTAAAGTTCTTTCACACCGCTTGAAGGTAACACTGGACATGGCTCAACCGAGAGAACAAGCTGGATTCAGGAGTGGCTACAGCACAATAGATCATATCCATGTGCTGAGAGAACTAATTGAAAGAGCGAGGGAATATGAACTTCCGTTGTGCATGGCTTTTATCGATTATGAAAAAGCCTTTGATTCGGTGAAACCATCAGCAGTTACAATGGCTCTGAAAACCTGCGGTATTGAAGATGCATACATTAATATTATTAATAACATCTATGAAAATGCAAGTGCAAAGATTAGGCTGTTTGAAAATACAACACACATAAAAATTGGAAAGGGAGTGAGACAAGGTGACACCATATCTCCGAAGCTCTTTAATGCCACATTGGAGGGTGTTTTTCAGTCACTGAACTGGGAAAACAAGGGGATAAAGATTAATGGAGATTATCTAACCCACCTTCGTTTTGCTGATGACGTAGTCATTTTTGCAACTAGCCCATCAGAGCTGCAGAGTATGATCCAGGAACTTGCTGACAAGAGTAAAGAAGTGGGATTAAAAATGAACTTTCAGAAGACAAAAGGGATGTTCAATGCTTTTACAAGAAATGAAGATTTATCGATTGATGGAGAAAAGCTGGAGATAGCAGACACGTACGTTTATCTTGGACAGCAGATATCAAGTGAGGGTCACATTGATGAAGAAATTAATCGGCGTACAAAACTTGCCTGGAGAGCTTTTGGAAGAAACAGCATAATTTTCAAGAGCAATATGCCATTATGTCTTAAAAGAAAAGTGTTTGATCAATGCATCCTTCCAGTGCTTACGTATGGTGCAGAGACGTGGACCTTAACTAAAAGAGACATACAAAGGCTGCAGACAACTCAAAGAAGCATGGAGAGGTGCATACTTGGTGTAACCAGGAGAGATAAGAAGAGGAACTCGTGGATCCGAAAAATGACAAGAGTGGAAGACATCATGATCAGAGTTAAATCCCTGAAATGGCAATGGGCTGGACATACTGCCAGAAGGACAGATCATCGATGGACAGCCGAAATTTTAGATTGGATTCCAAGGGACAAGAAAAGACCCAGAAGAAGACCACATGGGAGATGGGTGGATGAAATTCGAAAGTATGTGGGAGTGACATGGAGGAGACTGGCACAAGACAGACCGTTGTGGAGGAAACTTGGGGAGACCTTCGTCCAGCAGTGGATTGATAATGGTTGACAATGATGATGATGATGATATATAGAGAGAGAGAGAGAGAGAGAAAGAGAGCTGCAGAGTATGAGCCAGAACTTGCAGACAAGAGTAAAGAAGTGGGATTAAAAATGAACTTTCAGAAGACAAAAGTGATGTACAATGCTTTTACAAGAAATGAAGATTTATCAATTGATGGAGAAAAGTGGAAGATAACAGATGCGTACGTTTATCTTGGACAGCAGATATCAAGTGAGGGTCACATTGATGAAGAAATTAATCGGCATATAAAACTTGCCTGGAGAGCTTTTGGAAGAAACAGCATAATTTTCAAGAGCAATATGCCATTATGTCTTAAAAGAAAAGTGTTTGATCAATGCATCCTTCCAGTGCTTACGTATGGTGCAGAGACGTGGACCTTAACTGAAAGAGACATACAAAGGCTGCAGACAACTCAAAGGAGCATGGAGAGGTGCATGCTTGGTGTAATCAGGAGAGATAAGAAGAGGAACTCGTGGATCCGAAATATGACAAGAGTGGAAGACATCATGATCAGAGTAAAATCCATGAAATGGCAATGAGCTGGACATACTGCCAGAAGGACAGGCCATGGATGGACAGCTGAAATTTTAGACTGGATTCCAAGGGACAGGAAAAGACCCAGAAGATGACCACATGGGAGATAGGTGGATGAAATTCGAAAGTATGCGGGAGTAACATTGAGGAGACCGGCACAAGACAGACTGATGTGGAAACGGTTTGGAGAGACCTTCGTCCAGCAGTGGATTGATAATGGTTGACAATGATGATGATGATGATATATTTTAAATTAATGTTGAGTTGTGGAATCAACTTTTTACGGGTCTTATAGAGGTTATTATTTAAAAACGTTGGTGGTAAAATTTCTGAACTGAAGCCTAGTTCCTGATCAGGACTACTCCAGTGACGTAGTCCTGATGACGAACTAGGCTTTAGTTCGAAAATTTTACCACCAACGTTTTTGAATAATAACCTCTATAAGACCCATAAAAGTTAACTCCACAGTACAATATGAATAGAGGTGCCATAAATTCATTTACAACTAGGATTAATGTTGAGTGTTAAAGTTGCAGTTGAATTTGAATAGCATTGTTAATTACAAAAAATGCAATTCATGAGACAACCTTATAGGTTGTCTTATGCTATGTGCTTTTGATTAAACTATACATAATATCTAAGGTATTTTACCTGATATTGTTAAAGTATTTCTCACGTTGTTTGCTCTGTGAGGCACGTGCTCCCTGCCCCAAGAGGTGCCTTACGTTACGGACCTTTGATTAGTTATAACATTTTTTTTGCAGAAATAAAACAGTTAGGTTATATATTTTCAGTTCCACATTCATTCACTTGCACAATCAAATGTTTAAAATTTACTATTAATTAAAAGATTTTAGTAGAAAGAGTTATACTCATCGGGTCAGGAGACGTCTCACAAGGGGTTCGTTGTTACAGCGAGCGCTTTCTGCGGTACTTTACCGAAAATGGCGGTAAAGTACCACAGAAAGCACTCGCCATAACAAATCACCTAACACACACAGGCAGCAAACCTTCCCATCGATTCCCAACAAGCAACTCCAAAACTACACACACGCGAGGAACCCTCGTGTAGAAATAGTGGCCCGAAGATGGCGGTAAAGTACCGCAGAAAGCGCTCACCGTAACAACGAACCCCTTGTGAGACGTCTCCTGACCCGATGAGTATAACTCTTTCTACTAAAATCTTTTAATTAATAGTAAATTTTAAACGTTTGATTGTGCAAGTGAAGGAATGTGGAACTGAAAATATATAACCTAACTGTTTTATTTCTGCAAATTTTTTTTATAACTAACCAAAGGTCCGTAACGTAAGTGACCTCTCGGGGCCGGGAGCAGATGCCTCACAGAGCAAACAACGTGAGAAATACTTTGACAATATCAGGTAAAATACCTTAGATATTATGTATAGCATTGTACATATCATGAGTTCAGCTGAACATACAATCATCGTGGCAACTCACACCTTACCAAAATGTTTCCAGGACTATGAGGGGGACTGCACATATGTAGAGACATTTTTTATTTTTTTATACACTGCAGATATATTCATGTATCTCTTCTAAAATCTAACAAATCACTTGTATTAATAAGGCAAAAATATATCACTTGGTTTTTGTCTTATGACATACCATGTGATAAAATAATTTTCAGGTGTGTGCATTGTGCTATATAGAAAATTGCAAGAGCCCTAGGATTTCTAAATGTTGATTATGGTAAGTAATTTCAGTGTGATTTGGATTTGTCTCCAAGGGGTATTCTGCTGGGCAATAATAGTGCAAAAAGAAGCTACAGGGACCTCTATGAATCTGAGAAGCTGACACAAAATTAATTTTCATTACAAACATTGTTGAGGAACCATCTAGTTTTGTGCAACACAGGCCAAAAGATGCTAACTCACTGGGGTTTGTTCTAGAGACCTTAGGTGCAATGACTAACTGGAACAGTCAGTTGTGAGTTGACCACCCCCACACTGATGTACTTTTTATGATTTTCAGGACTCAAAGTAAAAATTTAAATGAATCAAGGCAAGACATGGTGGGCCTATCATACTTAAGAAGAATGATCCACCATGGAAAAGACTTGGAAATAATAAATGGCATATGAGAAAGATATCTCGGTTGAGTGAGTGTAGGATTGATGTATGGAATACTAGAGGAATAAATGGAAAGTTGAATCAGGTTATTGAAGAAATGAATAAGTACAGATTGGATGTGTTGTGTGTAAGTGACATTTCAAAAAATGGGACAGAAGAAGTGAATGGAATAATGAATGTGTGGTCTGGAAGGTTAGACAATGTTAAAGGACAAGCTGGTGCAGGTGTGATTTTAAGTGAGGAGATGAACAACAACTTGATTCACTATAGCTGCATAAGTGAGAGAATACTTCAAATTCATTTGAAAGTGAAACTTCAGAGAATAGCAATTGTGGTAATGTATGCTCCTTATAATTCTGAACATTCTGATAAGAAGGATCCTTTTCAGGATGAATGAAGAATTGTTTTGAGTCAGTTAGGTACTAAGGAGAAATCTATTCTAGTGGGAGATTTGAATGCTAAAGCGGGTATTCAGAATGAAGTATCTAACAATGTTCTGGCTAAATTAAGTGATCCTAGTGTGCACAGTAATGGTGAAAGATTAACTGAAGTTTGGACTGAGAATGGGTCGTGTGAATATAAAAAATTTTTAAATCACAAGTTTATTCACACGTAAATATGGGAGAATCATACTTTGGGTTCGAAAAGAGTAACACATATTCGTTATCAGTGTTTGAAACATTTAGTTGTTGATATTTGTATGATGAGAGGTGCCACTGTTGGTTCTGAGCATTACCTGTTAATGTCACAAATGAAGCTGATTATTGTTTGGAGAAAGAGAAATCGGAAGACACCTGTGATGAAAAGAATAAAGCCTGAAAGGTTTACTAAAGAACATCAGCATTACTCCAGTTTGTTTAGTGAGAAAATGAATGAGTTGAATGTGTTTGAAAGTGCGGTGTAAAAGAAAAGGACGTGTCTTAAGAATTGTGTTATCACTGCCACTGAAGAGGTTTATGGTATTGCAACAATGGATAACATTTTTAAAGGTGATGTTTGATGGAATAGTGAGTTTGCAGAAGCTATAAAGAAGGAAGTGTTGATATGTTGCTGTTTCTACGCGTGATATTGGGGGTTAGGGCACGATCCCTGTTCTCACTATGTGAAACATCACACATCCAAGCATTCTTGTCTCCAAGAATGATTTCTTCTTTTTTCCTTAATTTTTGAATTTTTTTTAGCAGGCGAGCAATCCAAGTGAAAGGAACTAAGCAATTTTTTTTTATTTTCATTTTCATAAAGCAAGGGGAATTTTTTTTTTTGGTGGTGTGTACAGGCTTTCTTTAAGTGGTTATGTGTAATTTCTGGCGAGGATATTTTCAGAGTTTTTGTTGTATTTTATTTTGTGTTGGTTTCCTTCCTCTGTGAAGAATATTTCAGGGGACGAATGCTAATGTACACTCAAGTGCATTTTTTTTCTTTCAATTTTATAACCATTCAGGCTACTTTTGTGTGTGTGTACTGTATATGTGCCTTTGAAACTTAGAACTCCGGAGATAATCAGAAGTGCATTAATGGCTTAAAAATATTATTAACCTATATGTGGAGTTAGAGCTTAAGTGCCATGAATTATTAGCTTCAATTTAGAAATTATTCCTTTTTTTTTATATATTGTAATGAGTAACATTAGTGGTAATTTGTAATCATGTATATTTATTTAAAATTTATATTATAACTAGTATTCAGTAGTGTGTTCATAGTGAGTAATAATAGCATTTCTCAGAATAAATTTATGTGGCATTCAGGTGTGTTAACAAGATACAATTTTGGTAAGTAGTTTTATTTTATGTCAGTTGGAATGATAACTTTGACATACGGAATTCTTTTTGTTTTTGCTTCCCGAATTCTGAAATTTCTTCTTCAGTGAATTGTGTTGTTAATGAAGTAGAATTATTGTATTTATGAGTTTTCAAGAAATATAAATTTGTGTATTTACTATCAATTTTATGTGAAAATTAGGATTTCCTGAATTTGCATCATTTCGTTTTTTTTTCTCTTCAATAAATTTTCCCAAGCAACTTGAAGACGGGTAGGCGCCAGATTAGGAGATAAAAATCTAGCTTTGGCTTCATAACCCATTTGATCCAAAAATTTCGGTAGGAAGGTCACCTCTCTCGGCAGGTGTTTTGCCCTGAGTGAGAATGGCGGACATTCCAAAATTTTACCAATTCATGGTGACAAGTATGTTCTCTGCTTAGACGCCATGATGACGAAGCTGTTTTTTGTCACCCCCCTCAACCTTCGCCTGTGCTTTTTGGATTCAGAAGTGAGTGGACTTTTCATCCAACCACATTGCGACATCAGAGTTTGGATGCTTGACGCATGTGCAGAAAAGTTTTTCAGGAGGATCAGAGGCCATCAAAGTTTGATCACTTGTTCTCTGTTTTCTCAACTCGTACAGGTCACTTGCAACTTGACCTGTCGCTGAGGGTCATGCTCTCTGCAAATGCTCGATGCTGAGACCTTAGTCTTCCCTTGTTTGCATCCCCATTTTAATGTGACAGAGGGTGAAAATAATATTCAGCATGTTGCATCTGCCTTGCCTCTGGGATGACAATCACCTCTGCTAATTGCTGGCCACTCCATCTCACGCATTCGGAGGCCATCTTGGAACGAGTTTTACAGTTTGTGTCGATCATGCTGTCGGAAACAAAAGGAAAAAAAACTGCTTCAAGAGGAAATAGCCATCTTGACCAAGAAGGGTCCACTTCCCAGATGTTGAAGGAAGGAAAAAGTAACTTCATGCCTGGAAAGACCTGCTCCCTCTCCCGGATATGAAGTGCTGAAAGAGGGGGGGAAGAACAAGGCCAGCAACCCCCTGACCTCTTCTGAAAATAAACCCTGCCCTAAAAGAAAAAAAAAACAAAGGTAATCCAGTATCCATACTTCATTTTATTGTTATGGCCAACCAACTCCACTACATCTGAAATTCAGAGGAACATTGCTGCCTTACTTGCAAAACAGCAGGGCTAACGCTCAAAATTTATCCTGATGTGTAATTTTTTTTTTATTAGTGAAGTATTGTGCAACATGCTTTTAACTTCCTTGAAAAAGTGCAAACGCTTGGAAACGCTAATGTGTCTACTTCCTACGCCAATAAATTGGATCACTAGTACAGTGTTACTATTTACTACTAAAATAAGCTGTCTTCCGATCATGATGTGATAAATAATATGATTCAAAAGTGGCAATAGCTCCTTGATACATAGGTCGAACTTAAGGTGTGTTTGTTAGGAACCAAAAAAATTACATAAGGGTGTGGTCCGTTGAATATGTGGGGTGACTGGGACCATTTCATAGAGTTTGAAAGTTTAGTTATTGACTTACCAGCCTCATATTTATTATGTCTACTTTTTCTTGTTATTTTATGGAGTTCTGTGACATTTTAACATTTTTTCACTTTCAGCACCGCTTTTTCTTTTATGGGAAGACATTTTTACAATAATGTCCTTAGTAAATCAATAAAAAAGCAATACCAATGAGAATTTTCCCTTCTCCAACCAAGGAAGCCAGAAACAAGCATACTGTAAAGGAAGATTTCTAGACTTCAAAGTATGCAGCTACCAATTGGTGGAAATTTTCAGTGTGGTGTTGATAAGTTATGTCAGGAATGGGTAAAAATGTTGTACATACGTTATAGCAAACATGCATTAAGTAGACATATGTAAAGCTCGGTATTACTGTGCACTAGGGTGGAGCGAAAAACACTTTTTTTTTTTTTTTAATTTGAAACATCACCATATGCAATAGTTGCGATTTTATTACTGAAATGGATCCCCGAAATATGGATGACATTATTCGATATCTTAGGCTTCCCCAAGAACCTCGAAGTTTACAAATTATAGGGAAAAATGCTTTAAAAACTCCCGTTTTCTCCATTTTGTAAATATAAAAAAACACTGTCACCATGTCATTTAATATCACCTTTGAGTGTATATACATGAGTAAAAATTCGTGAGTTAATTTCTTGGGCTTCCCCAAAGAGCCCAAAGTTTGTCATATTTCTCTGAAAATGCATGAGTTATGTGAATAAGATACACACCAGCCTTGCCTAGTAGCACAACTTGAGAAGTGAGTTTATTTCCCTTGGAAATCAAACTTTTTTTCAAAACTTGGAATCAGCTTCCTAACTATAATTTTTGCTCTGATGAATCCATCTCTTGCAAGGCGGCGGCACACATGAGCAGAAGAATCTGTTACACTCTTAACCATTCTCTCTACAGCCTGAGAATGGCAAGGTATTTTTGTAAATTCGTGGTAAGAACTTGGATATTTATACGACTGTAGTAATTCCAGAAATTTATCGTCTTTCCATTTCTGTGTGATGGGAGGCTCAGTCACAATATACTCTTGCAAGTCGATTAGGTCGATGTAATCATTGCTCTGGAAATTCAGTTTAGGAATCCAAAACTTGCTAATGACATTTGTTTGTTCAGAAGATTTCCTGGCCTTCATGATGCGTCGAACAGCAAGCTCACGGACATACCTTCTGTCGTGAAACAACATTACAGCGAGCAAGTTTTCTGTATGGGCAAAATACGCATTCTCTTGGACACTTTTTTTACAATATCCTTTAAATTATCTGTAAGATACTGAAACCGAGATGTAAATAGCTGCAAATTTCTGGGACCATCTTTACAGGTACCGTTATATTTGATCGTGAACCACGATGGTGCATATACTTTCATTATGAAGTAGGCTAATGAGATAAGTTGTGGTGTTGGATCACTAGTTCTAACATACAAACGTACAAACGCAGAATGCGATTTGCAAGGATCAGCCAACGGGAATGTGCAAGTGTTTCAGGATCCCGATTTGCCAGATCTTGTGAGCAATCACCTGCAAAGACTAGTCACATTATAAATTTCCCACAAATAAAGTAGTTGATCCGAGCTAAGATCTCCAAAGTTAATGTCGGACTGAAACGAAAATTCAATTTTCTGGAAATTAACGATATTGTCTGACTTACCATCCTTGTCACATTTACGCCAAAAATCGGATTGTCACCTTCAAAACTTGTATTATATGGCGTAATCCCGTATTTCTTTCATGGATTGCACATGTCTTCAAGCGCTTTCCAATAAATCCACTAAATCCTCTTGGAACTGATGTTTTCCCGTCAAGTGCTTCAGTGAGAAGGCGTAAAAAGCCAGTTCATTAAAATGAATTTGACATATAATCCAGTGCACGGGAGAATTGAGACTCTTCAAGGCGCCTAATTATACCTGCATTTGTGGCGGTATTAGTCACTTCCAATAAAGACTAACTCCGACAAATCAAAGGCCTTCTGGTTCAATAAGCTGAAGATACCGTCAGAAATTTCCTTTGCACTCTTGCTCTTCGATGCAAAATGTCCCAAATAGACCAAACCAGGTTCTTCAAGTGTAAGCTCCTCCCATTCTTTTTGCTTGTGCCACTTGACATCATCTGTTTGTGTATTCATAACAGTTTCATCCCTTCTTCCGTCCAAAAATAGAGCTACAATCTTATGACAAGTTTACCTCATCTTGAATTGTTTGACGGTTCAGTTTCGTTTCTCGTCGTACTTTATGCCGGTCAATAACAGGTGCATTACATTCTTTCGGCTGAAGCTATTCACTTACATCATGAAGCAACGTCAACGCAAGATCAGCTGCCACTCGATCGCTGATGCCTTGCCTATCGCACTTTCTAGAAAACGCAGACAGTGTCATTTGACGCCTAGGTTTTGAAGAGCGACGTGGAGTGAAATCATAATCTTTCTCCGAGGCCAACAAATGACTAGGACCCGGCTCATCTGTTTTTGCTGCAGAATTAGTATTTGTATCCTCTTCTGAAGCATCATCCTCGACTCACAGGGCCATTTCATTGATGCAGTTTTCTGTAATTTCCTACGAACATGCTCTTCTCTATCACTCTTTCGAGCTGATCTTTTATTCAGTACACTGGTGGTTTTTGCGTCAAGCCCAACAACTATCATTCTTCTGTTTGTTCTTTGGTCCATTAGAAAGTCTCGCTCTTTCATGCGCACCTTTTTTGCAGAGCTGCATTTGCAGGTTCTAAAACACTTGCACTTGCGCGAGCATATGTCAAAGATACGTTGAGATTCTGCACAAAATTGTTCAACCTTGTTCCGTTAGGTTTCATACATTCTTGCAACGTGTTTTTTCAGCTTTTGGATTTCAGTGTTGTATGCTGTAATACGCTTTACAACTGATTTGGGGAGTGATGTCGGAAGAAATGCTTTCTTCCATATACTCAGCACTTTGTCCACGACAATAGACAAGTCTTGCTATTTTTGCTGCAGCAGGCTCATAATTTGCACTTTCCTGCCTCACAAGGGAATAATGGCGCATTACATCTTCATACGCATGTAGCACATTTTTATGCATCTTCTTACAACTCCCGAGGATAGGGCAATCAGCTTTATTTCTTGTTTCAGCCATCATAAGTAGTTGAACGACAAAACGAAAATGCCGTTACTTCCAATCAACGTCACTAGGAGCGAAATAAACTGTTGCATCATTATGACGCACCGCTCGCGAACACTCTCTTCCAAAAGGATCTATGCGACTGTGGTGAGATGACTCAGAGAGTTCGCAAAACAGCTGCGCTGTGAGGGAGAGGGTGGGGTGAGGTGAAGAAAGTAACAAAAACAAAGGAGAGCGCAATGTCGCATGCTATGCTTCTGAAAATCAACACGAGGTTTCTAGAAAGTACGAGAGTGGTAATTGGTAATGTTAAGCCCAAATAGGTAACAGTAAGGCTGCTGTTGAACAACATGATAAGTTGCTATGCTTTTTATCATGCCATTTTTGGCAAAAAAATTAAATAATTTAAGAGATCTGGGTAAGCATAAGAAATTAACTCATGTCTGCTAAATTTTTACCCGTGTTTATACACTCAAAGGGGATATTAAATAACATGGTGACACAGTATTTTTTTATATTTACAAAACGAGAAAGCGGGAGTTTTTTAAGCATTTTCCCCTATAATTTGTAAACTTCGAGGTTCTTGGGGAAGCCTAAGATATCGAATAGTGTCATCTATATTTCGGGGGGTCATTTTAGTAATAAAATCGCAACTATTGCACATGGTGAAGTTTCAAATAAAAAAAAAAGTGTTTTTAGCTCCACCCTACTGTGCACATATAAAACTGAAAAAGTTATCTAAATCAAATACTTCCTCATTGGATAACATTTAGCCCCCAGGGCACTAATAAAGAGCTTTAACAATCCAAATGCAATGTATGACATAGCTTTAACTCCGTAGTTTGTGTGTGCGTGTATATGCTGCCTTAATTTCTGTTTACATTGCATTAGCTTCTTTAGCCTGTTCCAATAACTTTTTCTTAGAGTGGAAGTGCACTGACTGACATTTGGAAAATTATACAGATGTAATTTTAAATGCCCATACATCTCTTTATGCTGTTTTGCTATAATACAAACAAAAAAGAAAACAAGAAAGATGACTTGTACAAAAAACTAGCAGATAATGCTTACCTTGGCATTCCTTTCTAGCGACGGGTGATGAAAGTACAGAATACCCAGTGTTTGTGAATCAATCATCGAGAGCGCTAACTTTTAGTGAAAAGGCAGTGCTACAACGTGGGAAAAAATACGCATTTCCACCTAAAACCCCAAGAACAGAAGAGTACATTCCTATCTTAGAAGATATTGTGCAGCGAGTGCATCCAGAACATGCTACCGATCTAAGGTTTAAGCTATTCAGAATCATGCTTAAAGAGTATAACACTAAGCACAAAAAAAAAAACTGTAAGATTAATAAATTAAAGTATGACAGAAAACAACTAGTAAATCTTTGCAAAGACCCCACGATCAAATTCTGCGAAGCGGACAAAACAGGGCAAATTGTTATTATGGACACTTTGGAATATAATGATAAAATGCGGACGGCCATCTCAGAGCTACAGTGCGATAGCATCAACAAAGATCCCACCGACAAACAACTTACCTTCCTGGCTAATATAAGGAACCACAGCACGTTACCAACAGAAATAAAAAATGCAAACCCTCCAATGGGAGCAGGGATGCCAAAAATATTCTCGAAAATTAAAACCCATAAAGAAAACACACCTTTAAGACTGATTCTATCGAAAAAAACCTCACCACTCATCAACCTAGAAAAAAAGATATACAACTATCTATCCCCAATATTCATGAGGAATCAATATACATTAAAGAATAGCTATGAGTTTATAGAAAAAATCAAATTAATTAATCAAGACCTAGAGCAAATGGATGTTAAGGTGTTATACCCGAACACTCCTGTCGAGCTAGCCATCGAATTGATTATGCAACAACTAAGCATCAACAAAGAACTAAACTTGTCACAACTGAAAGAGCTAAAGAATACCTTATATTTCATCAAGGAAAACAACATCTTCCATTTTGAAGGAAATATATTTAAACAAACGCAAGGTGGCCCTATGGGATCCCCATTATCGGCATTATATGCAGAAGTGATTATGGCATACCTCGAAAAAGAAATTATTCAAAATTTACCTGAAAAACCAATACTTTATGCTCGATATGTAGACGACATTATTATAATGTCTAAACTTAACAAAGCTGAGCTACAAGATCTAGCACAGCAGTTTAGCAAAATCTGTAACACCATAGAGCTAACTATTGAGTTTGAAGAGAATAATTGCCTATCCTTCCTGGACATTCAACTAAAGAAAAACAAAAATAGTTTTGAATACTCTGTGTTCAGAAAAGCAACTTACATACCTGTACTGATACCATACTCGTCGCACCATCCAGTGATACATAAAAAAAACAGCATAGTAAACTTGATACGGCGAGCGTACACACACACACACATCTAACAACAGGCTAAAAAATCAAGAGCTAGAGTTTATCCCGAAAATATCACAAGAGTATGGGTACCCGAGCAAGCTAATTAATAAATGGATACATGAGAGTAAAAAGCATATGACTCAGAGTAAAGAAGGCCAAGAAGTGCACAACCAAAGGAAGATGAGAAATAAAAAATTGAAATACATTGGAGCTTTCCCATACCTGGAAGGAGTGAGTAAAGAAATCAATAGGCACTGTGCTAAATATGACTTACAACTAGGAAGCTCAGTGCACACCGTGAAAAGTATGACTGTCAACAAAAAAACAGAGGAAAAAATGCTAGAAGAATCAGGAACCTACGAAATTCCAATAGCACACATACCCCCAATATCGTACATTGGAAGTACGAAAAACAGATTAAAAAAAAAAAAAGACTTAAACAACACATATCTAACTGGCAAAAAAAGAAGCCAAAACTGCTTTAGTGCAATTCTGCTTGGAAAACCGGACATTCCCAAAGTTCGATGAAACTAAAATGCTAAAAAAGAATAAAAAATCGGAAAGGCAAATGAGGAGGGAAGAAGCAATATTAATCTACAAAAATAAAGCAAGGGTATGTAACCAGAACGATCCTAGCACATTATCGGGCCTGTGGAAAGAACTAATAAGACAAGAAAAACAACAACAAAAGAAAAACAGGCAAAAAAAGACAAGAAAACCAGGATAGGAGAAGAAAATTAAAAAAAAAATACGGGGAA
Organism: Macrothele yani; assembly: GCA_039090855.1. Lineage (NCBI taxonomy): Eukaryota > Metazoa > Arthropoda > Arachnida > Araneae > Macrothelidae > Macrothele > Macrothele yani. The sequence goes on from CM077012.1 coordinate 84,474,776, forward strand.
AAAAAAAGTGTTCTTAACGAAACATAGATGGCGCCAGCCGGGCTTGATAACGAAATATATCCAGGAAAGTTTTTCTGACGAATGGCAACAAGGAGTATCGGACTCTATTAGCGCGAAGTTAACCACAAACATCGGTGGTAAAGTCGCCACGCTCCTGAAGATGCCCAGAGCATGGGCGAAAATTTCGAGTATAAAGAACGGTAAAAATTGATGTTTGAATCCTAAGGCAAAGATCCAATGAGTATACCCAGCGAAAAGTGTGAGAAGTAAAGCCAGTCATCGCATACAATGGACTTTAGGACAATAACATCAACAAAGGACCGGAAAACACGTGCGTGAAATGTTCCCGTCGCTAGAAAGGAATGCCAAGGTAAGCATTATCTGCTAGTTTTTTGTACAAGTTACTTTGAAATATCGCACATAAAAGAGAATAGTACAATAATTAGAGCTATATAATAGTCAGAATTAGAACTACTAAGTTGAAAAGAAAGATGACATCGAATATTCGGTTGTAATGAGCACGTTCCTTTAAATCTTTTCTGATATGAATTAAATTTATTATAATTATTCAAAGTCAGTGCAACCAATTAGAAAAATATCAACCGGATTTCTTCAATTGACAAAACATCCAGAAATAGAAATAGCTACGTACTTCCACCAGCGGCTAAAAAGTATGTAACGGAAATTAAACTGTGCACAAAAAGTTTCTCACAGCAGAAGGAAGTTATCGAAGACAAACAGATTTTCAAATCAAACAGTTAAAAGAGAGAAATAAAGAAAGGAACATGATGTAACTCTACGCCTGCCAGCGAAAGAATTTTGTATAATGGGAGAGTCGAAAAATATGCATGGAAAAAGCTATGCTAAGGAAAAAGAACTTTTCAAATACGTCTCCCAGAACAAGAGACAGTGTAAAAAAGGTATTGACTTTTACACACCCTAGCGGGAAATCTGTGCATTGTTTAAAGAGGATCATGTACCACATCTCTATTGTGGAGAATGGCAAACAGTAAAAAAAAAAAAAATGCTCAATAGAATTTTTAAAAGCAAAGCTACAGCTGCAAGCAGAAGTACACAAACACCATCTAGCAGCAGAACTGTGAACTACAAAACTCCTCAAATAATAACTTAAAGTGTTCCACAAGGTAAATGGCATTTGGTGTTGAAATAATTTCTTAAATCGTACATTTAGAAGCAGAGATATTAAGAAAAACAGATTAAACATAGGCGCCACCTAGCAGCAAAATTGGGCATTATTTTGGGAAGAAAATACACACAGAGTTTCACAGTTAGTAGTACCTGACCTAAAAAGAATCTTTTATACTGGGTTTTTAGTCCCACAGATATTGCTGTAAATGGAAATGTGAGCTTACGCCCTCTAGTGGCAGACTTGTGCGTTAAGAAAAATTTGAAGTTATATAAGAAACATTTCGCAACTAAAACGCTCCCCAAAAAAAGAAAGGATTTTTCAAATCAGACTCTTAGAAGCAGGGGTATTAACAAAAATAAGATACACATCTGCGCCCCCTGGGAAAACTATGCGCTATTTTAAGTGGGAAGTTTTTCTCAAAACATTTTCAGAGGTGAGCTGTATCAGTTTACGAAAGAATTTTTTCAGTCGACCTTTTCAGAAACTCGGATTTTGCTGCAAATGCATCGGAAGCAGAAATAAAGCTTACGCCCCCTGGTGGCCAAACCATACTTTATCAAATTTTGAAATTAAATGCAAAGCATTTCTCATCATGAGCAGTATCTGAGGCAGAAAGAATTTTTCAAATCGTAATTTTAGAAGCAGATATATCAGGGGATAATAAACAGATATATCAGGGGATATAATAAACAAGAAACTGAAGGATAAAGTTGTAGAAGTTGAAAGTTCCTCTGACAGAGCTGCACGACTTGTTATCCAACTCTCGAAAAGATACCAGGCTCAGATTATTCAAACTTATGCACCCACCACAAGTCATCCTGAAGAAGAAATTGAAGAATTTTATGAGGAAATTCGTCATCTAAATAATAAAGGCAAGCAGCACTTGAAAATAATTATGGGAGATTTCAATGCAAAAATAGGGCAACGGCAACAGAATGAAACTTCAGTAGGTAAATTCGGTCACAGCAACAGAAACCAGCGTGGAAATACTCTCGTTGAGTTTGCAGAGGCAGAAGGGTTTTTCATCTTGAACTCCTTCTTCAAGAAAAAGCCACACAGGAAATGGACATGGAGACATCCAAATGGGATGACAAGTGAAATTGATTTTATTATGTGTAACAAAAAATTCGTCATAGAAGACTGCAGTGTGCTAAACAAGTTCAACACAGGTAGTGACCATAGATTGGTGAGATGTAAGATGCACCTCAATGCTAAACTTGAACGTGGCAAGCTCATAAGACAAACAAAATCTATTGACATAACCAACCTTAAAAAACACCATAATACCTTCAAGTTGGAACTGAAGAACAGGTTCTCTGCTTTAGAAGGCCTAACATCGGAAGAAGTGGACATCTCTGAAGTTAACAGAAAAGTAACCAAAGCTCTTATGGAAACAGCAACAAAATTAGCTGGGTCTAAGAACAAGTTGCATGTAAACAAATTATCAGGAAAAACGAAAATGTTGATGCAAAAAAGAAGAGAGATGAGGACAACTAAAGAAGATGTGACTTCCAAAGTGGAATATATAGAGCTATGCAAGACAGTAAGAAAAAGTATCACTGAAGACGTAAGAAAATTCAACTGTGAACTAGTGAGGAAAGCAATTGAAAACAACCAAAGCCTAAAGATAGCAAAGGGACATCTCAGTAAGGGAAGAAAACAGATTATGGCACTGAGAAAAGAAGATGGTTCTGTAACAAGAAATAGAGGCAAACTTTTGACAAGAGTGAAAGATTTCTACTCCAAATTATATGAAAGGGATGATACATGCACTCCAGACATCATGAAAGATACCAGTACCAGAGTTCCTCCAGTCCTTCCAGCAGAAGTTGCACATGAAATCAAGAACATGAAGCGGGGAAAAGCTCCAGGAGAAGATGGAATTACTGTAGACATCATACAAGAAGCAAGTGGAGAAATCGAAACAGTACTCGCCCAAATTTTCACTCGATGCCTTAATGAAGGAAAGATTCCTGAGGATTGGAACACCGCTACAATGATCCTGCTACATAAAAAAGGTGACATTGAGGATCTCAGGAACTACAGACCTATCAGCCTCCTATCAGTGGTTTATAAAATCTTCACTAAAGTTCTTTCACACCACTTGAAGGTAACACTGGACATGGCTCAACCGAGAGAACAAGCTGGATTCAGGAGTGGCTACAGCACAATAGATCATATCCACGTACTGAGAGAACTAATTGAAAGAGCGAGGGAATATGAACTTCTATTGTGCATGGCTTTTATCGATTATGAAAAAGCCTTTGATTCGGTGAAACCATCAGCAGTTACAATGGCTCTAAAAACCTGCGGTATTGAAGATGCATACATTAATATTATTAATAACATCTATGAAAATGCAAGTGCAAAGATTCGGCTGTTTGAAAATACAACACACATAAAAATTGGAAAGGGAGTGAGACAAGGTGACACCATATCTCCGAAGCTCTTTAATGCCACATTGGAGGGTGTTTCTCAGTCGCTGAGCTGGGAAAACAAAGGGATAAAGATTAATGGAGATTATCTAACCCACCTTCGTTTTGCTGATGACGTAGTCATTTTTGCAACTACCCCATCAGAGCTGCAGAGTATGATCCAGGAACTTGCTGATAAGAGTAAAGAAGTGGGATTAAAAATGAACTTTCAGAAGACAAAAGTGATGTTCAATGCTTTTACAAGAAATGAAGATTTATCGATTGATGGAGAAAAGCTGGAGATAACAGACACGTACGTTTATCTTGGACAGCAGATATCAAGTGAGGGTCACATTGATGAAGAAATTAATCGGCGTACAAAACTTGCCTGGAGAGCTTTTGGAAGAAACAGCATAATTTTCAAGAGCAATATGCCATTATGTCTTAAAAGAAAAGTGTTTGATCAATGCATCCTTCCCGTGCTTACGTATGGTGCAGAGACGTGGACCTTAACTAAAAGAGACATACAAAGGCTGCAGACAACTCAAAGCAGCATGGAGAGGTGCAGGCTTGGTGTAACCAGGAAAGATAAGAAGAGGAACTCGTGGATCCGAAAAATGACAAGAGTGGAAGACATCATGATCAGAGTTAAATCCCTGAAATTGCAATGGGTTAGACATGTTGCCAGAAAAACGGACCACCAAGCAACAACCAAAATTTTAGACTGGATCCTAAGGGACAGGAAAAGACCCAGAAGAAGACCACATGGGAGATGGGTGGATGAAATTCGAAAGTATGCAGGGGTGACATGGAGGAGACTGGCACAAGACAGACCGTTGTGGAGGAAACTTGGGGAGACCTTCGTCCAGCAGTGGATTGATAATGGTTGATGATGATGATGATGATGATATCAGGGGAACCTTTACGCCCCCTAGTGGAAAATCTATGCATTACTTGAAAAACTTGAAACTATATAAGAGACATTTTGCACCAGAAACGCTCTGTAACAAAGAAAGAATTTTTCAAATTATACTCTTAGAAAGCAGAGATATCGACAAAAATTAGATACACATCTACGCCCCCTGGTGGGAAAACTATGCACTATTTTAAGCAATAGTTTTCCAGCCAGGGGGCGTAGATGTATATCTTTAAAATATTAAAAATAAAATATTTTTTGACGTAGATGTATATGTATCTCAAAATGTTTTCTGAGGTGAGCGGCATCAGTCCATGAAAGGATTTTTTCAGTCTACTCTTTCAGAAGCTCAGGTTTTGTTGCAAATACATCAGAAACAGAAATAAACACTTACGTCCCCTGGTGGAGAAACTGTTCCTTACCAAAAATTTGTTATATGCAAAACATTTCCCACGAGAAGCTGTTTCTGATGCAAGAAGAATTTTTCAAATCGGATTTTTAGAAGAGATGGAAGGGGGCGCAATTTACCTTTGCGCCCCCTAACGGAAGATCTATGCATTACTTGAAAAAGAAACTGTGCTGAAAATAGCCTTCGTTATAAATGGCATCAAAAGGAAGAAAGAATTTTTTCAATCGGTTTTTAGAAGCAAATATATGCAGTAAAATGCATTTTAAATTCAATATCATCTGCATTTACGACCTTTAGCGGCAAAGTTGTGCATCCGAAAAACTCGGAATGCCAGGTTCATCATTCTCACATTTCAGTCTTGCCAATACAAAAAGAATTTTTTAAATCGGACTAATGGTTGCAGAGATATGATGTCCACGGACGGACACACAAACCGATAACATAAGTGCGATCTTTTTTACAAAAGACGTGCTAAATACCTACCAACTACTTCCTAGACTGCGATAAATTCCCGTGATCCTGGAGATTGCAGTCACAGCATAGAAACATGCAGCAGCCTTTATCATGACTTGGATATGGATGGGCTTAACAGTGACTTTTCGGTAACGTTCCAAAAAAGTAACCGTGGCAAGTAACGGTGAGAAAGTCACTGTTTGTGACAAGAACGAACACCTGTACCTGTATGCTCAAATTAGTCACATGGCGAAATCATAATCCACAGGAATGTTTCATTAATCGGTACTCGGTACTTCGCTTCGCAGTTCTCATTCTGAGTTCTCAAGAGGATTCGTGTTCGTGCTATTTCCGAGATTTCCACTGGCAGACTAATTGGCACTTGTATTCTTAGTTACTTTTCATAGGCATTTTTAGTTAGTTTTCATTGGTATTTTAGTTACTTTTCATAAGTAAGTAACGGAGGAACATTAAATATGAAATCTTTTAACTCCCGAAGAGCAGCTAGTAGTCAAGCTCGTATATGAAAAAATTTCAAGTGGAAGATAAATAAATTATTATTTATAATTCATTTATTCGGTCTGTAGACATACCTAAACACAAAAAGGATCTTTATTCGGGTATATTTTTTTTGCCAATAATTGCATTTTTCTGAAATTTTGTGCTCGAGCCCTAAAATAAAAATCTTGGTGCTCTAGAACTTCATTGAACGGTGGTTTGGGTGAAAAATAGCATATATAAATGTCACTTAAAATAAAAAAAAAACCTAACACCATCAGATAAATAGATTTAAAAGTGAGATTACTCACTGAAAAGCTGAGAAATATCTATATTTAATATCAGTGATTTTGGAGCGGTTAATAAAAGTAGCTTGATTTAAAAGTGCGATTACTGAGTGAAAAAGCTTGGAAATATCTATATTTCATATCCAGTGATTTTGGAGCGGTTAACGAAAGTAACATATCCAGGGATTTCATACAAACCCCATGTTACTTGATGCATGGGTTTAATACAAACCCCATGCATCAAGTAACTTGATTTGGGAATGCTTGATTTGCAACGTACTTGTCATTCCCCAAAAGTAGCGTGAATTTGGAACAATTCAGAAACCAAAGTGTTCTCGTGATTTTGGAATGGTGATTTTTGCTGCTGATCACAAACCGTGACAATGACATTTTAGTAACGTTACAAAGTAACCATGACGCCATTTTGTACCCACCTGTACACTTGGAACGATTTACAGTTTTGGAATCGCACTGATCAAAATCTGTTCGAACATCATTCCTGTTGGCAAACAGCGGTAGATGCGAATTCGCCAATTTGTGGCATCGCCGACAAGTGGCGGCCCGATAAGAACCAGTTTGAACATCGTGTTTGCTTTGTGATGAATTCCCATCAACCATGAAGAAGCTTCGATGTTCGCGACACCATCATGTGGTTTCATCAACATCGTACTTCGCGATACATTGCATCACGATATCGCGAAGGATGACACATCATAGTACCGTTAGCTAAAAAACTGGAGCCTTGATGTAAAACTTAAACAGTTTTTCGTGATATACCGGTACATCGCCCAGCCCTAATGACCTGCGATGAATTTTTCTGCAAAGCAAACAAGCAGGTTATTGGTAGCTTACATTTGACAAAAAGACCATACTGTCAGCCTACAGTTGAAAGAACCGCGGTTGGCGGAGTGCCAAGAGGAGTCTATGAATGCTGAAGGAGAGAACGATATTACGGTGTGTCCCTTCAAAACTTGTCTGAAGGAAGGAAATGACGTCATTGCCATTGACAAAAACTTTTTAGCTCAAAGGTGACCTGGTAGACACCCTGAATTGTAAATAGAAATTTTTAATTTTGTACATTAGGTTTTTATTGATGATTTAAATCTAGTAACAATTAGCAATTTAAATGAGCAAGCAAAATATTACCAATCAGTGTCTCCCATCCAAAAAGAGTGGAAAACATGAAGAATGTTGAAAAAGGAATAATGACATTATGTTCCATGACAGATTAATGAAATATCAACTATTCATGATTTGTTTCATATAAAAAGCAACCTAAATTAAGAAGTTACACATCGAAAACAAACCTGTAAACTTTTTTAAATTTCTCTCTGGCTGCTGTCCAGCATCCTGCACGCAGGTAATACAAACCCCATGCTTTATATACACTGCCCTTTTCTAAACCACACTTTGTAGACACTTCTTGAGCTAGGGACATTCTCTCTTCTTCCACAAGCTTGTCACACAACTTCCTGTATTAGAAAAAGTGTAAAACATGTAATCTATCGTATGAACCTTATGTAAACATTTAAATATATTGTATTTGATTTCATATCATATATCATTGATCACTGGACTAAAAAATTAGGGTAATAGTGTATTTTCTAGCATTATTTTTTGAACGACATCTTCACTGGCAAAACAATGTGAGCATAATAACGTTACTAAGAACATTTGGAATATCCAATCAAAATAGATTAATGACCTCACAAATTTGTGCAATATCCAAATTATTCATCCATATAAGAACTTTGGTTTCTATTGAATCACTTCATTCTTGAATCTATGTAAACCCAGATGGTTAGGCACTTTGTCAGTACTGAAAATGACAAGACATCATTGTTTAGATGGCTCTGTGAGATGGTGGGCTGTTGGATGACTTAAAGCTGGGCAGTCTTAGGCAAGGTGGCTCTGTGGCTCAATGTGCGAAGATAGGCAATTTTGATGTTATGAAAGCAGTTCCAAGAAATTAAAATCTTTATAAGAAGAGCTGGCAAAGGTTGCCCAAGAGCTATATCAGCTCAAACTGACAGTTATCTGGCTCTAACAGCAAAATGCAACATGATGATGACCACACAGCAACTGTATCTTGAGGTAATTGTTGCCACAGGTGAAAGAATTACCAGCAAGACTGCACAACAACAGCAAAATGCCACTAGAATCTATGCCAAGAGGCCCTTGGTACATGTCTCACTTATCAACAATCATGACAGGCTAGTCAGAACCAGAGCTTCCAACACATGACTTGGAGCACTACATTCCTATTTTCTGCAACATCAGTCTAGACACTTCTTAATCGATGGTATAATGATTAAAGTAGTCTCTTTATTTCATGTCTTTTATTAATAAGCCATAACTATTCAGAAATGCATAGACCACATCCTTGAACCTACATATGATTTTTAGAGGACACATAGGGGCATGTTGGCCCACCTTCTTGTATTCTTTTTGTTTGGATTTTACACACACACACACACACACACACACCCATTAACCTGTTCTCTGAGATTCAGTGGTTAGCTCCTCAAAGAAAGAAAATCTTCCAGATAAACATGTAACTGATGGAACTAGATTTTACTTACTGTTGGTGTATCAAACGTCTCCATTTACAGCGATCTCAGCACACAGATCAAGCTTCACCGACATCCATCACAGGTTGCACACAAGACCTTTTGTACTTGATACTCAATCTTTTTCTCAAGCAGACATTTCTGAATCTGGTCCTCCCATGATTTCCTTGGCCTTTCTCTACTTCACTTTCCTGCCACTTGGGCTGAAAAAAATCTCTTAGTAAGCATCTCATCACCCATTCTTTCAACATGGCCAAACGACCTAAGAATATTAGTCTCCACCTTACTAATAACATTTTGCCTCACATTACACATCTGAAACACATCTTCGTTCATCACATGATCAGAATATGTCTTTCCACAAACTCCTCATAAGCAATGCATCTCTCCAGCACACAAACAACTTCTGTTTCTTCTGCAGTACCCAGGTTTCACTGCCATAAATCAGAGTAGGCACAATTAGACTTTCATATACATCCATTTGGGACATCCTTGAGAACCCATCATTCCTGTGAAATCCTCCTAAAGCAGCAATGACTTTCAAAGAAGAATTCACTCGTCTACTAATTTCAATATCTAATTTGTTCTTTCTGTCAAACATGCTTCCTAAACATACAAACTCATTCATTAGGTCGATCTCTGTACCCAGGGCTGAATTTCCCACAGGCCAACAAATTTAATACATGCCTAGGGCAGCAAATTTTTCGGTGGACAATAATTTTTTTCTTTGAAAAAAAAAGTACCTTTTAAATTTATCATGCTAAAAATGTTTTACATTTTTTTAAAATATGAAGTGTTTTTTAACATAAATATTGAAGCAAAGACATCAATTTCATTGTCTTAGCAGGAGTTTGTTGGCATTGTTGTGCGGATTTGGTGGGAGAGCGAGAAATATCGTCCCTCCCTCTTTCTAGCATTTTCACGAAGAAATCAGCTGTTTGTAGATGATATCATATCTATTTATAACCTAGCATTAATGAAAAGGAGATAGGTAGAGCCACCCATCTGAAGAGTTTATGTGTTCTGTTTACCGGAACAGCTGTCGGTACCTGTGGAAAGAGTAGTTTCTCGATCGGTGTATCAAAACAGAAGTTTCCATGAGCTTATTACTGCTTTGCTTGACGTTGAAATTGGTAAGCACTTGCCAGCTTTCTGAGTTGTAAAAATGAGCGACGGACGTCAACGTTTGAGTGGTAGTCAATACAAGAAAATTAGAGAAGAGAACAGATGCAAGGATGAAATTGTCAGTACCAAAAGCAGTAAAATAGATTTTTTTTTTCAAATGCAGAGATTGTCAAGTGTTCCACCTTCAACCAATCTTCCTATACCATGTTCATTAGCATCAAGTTGTGAATCAAAATCTTGTCAGTTTTTATCTGAAAATGTGCTTCGAAAAGTTCAAGACACTGATCAAAATGCAGGTATTGAGCCAAGAGATACCAGCAAGGCTGCACTGAGTGAAACTTCAGTTCCTCAAAATCTTGGGCTTGCCACAAATGATCCTGTACAATGGCTAGTAAATGACACTACTAGAGACACTGTAGCCATACATGGGTTTCACCAGAATGAAAAAGGTGATCTTAAGAAATCCAGTCGTCAGTATGGCGATCAGTTATCTCACAGAAGCATTATTTTATAGAAAATTACTATATGGTGTGGGGGGGGGGAGGAGAGGAGAGAGAGAGACTGGGTATTGAATGATGAATTCTGAAAGCACAGGTTCAGTTTATTGTGGAATCTGTAAGTTATTTCACATTGAAACCAATTCAGTCTCAGAGCTTGTACACAACAGTTTTAATGATTGGAAAAATGCCATAGTTTGATTGAACAAACATGAAGATTCCATGTCTCACAAGAGTTGCTTGATTTCTCTGAAGGAAAGGAGCAGCAGGGTGGAAAGACCATGCCCTGACTAAACAGCTGGAGGATGGAGGTGATTATATGCGGAAAGTACTTCACAGCGACTTCGTGGTCATAAAAACATTAGCTACTCAGGTCCTACCTTTCAAAGGAGATGACAAAAGGTTTGGTTCAAATAACAATGGAAATTTCATGATGTTGCAGGAAGTTATTACTGACTTCAACCCTTTCTTGGCAAAACATATTGCTGAAAAGGAAAATCCAGGATGTGGCAACACATCTTATTTATCATCTACGACATATGAGGAGTTCTTGGGGATTATTGAGATGAAAGTTCATGCAAATAATGTAACTGAAATGAAATCTGCAAAGTGTTTTTCTATAGTGGTGGATTTCAATCTGGACATAACACACATTGATCAGCTGTCACTTGTTATGCGCTATATCGGAGAGCGTGGTTCACCCATGGCAAGAAAGATTCTTAATTTTTATTAACAAACATTGGTCACAAAGCAGAAGAGCTATTCACTGTGATCATGAATTACATCAACGATTGCAACATTGACATAAGTAACTGCCGTGACCAGCCTTATGACAATGCCTCCAATATATCAGGCCAGTATTCAGGTATTCAGGCCAGAATCAAGAAAGTAAATCAACTTGCTACTTATGCACCATGTTTAGCCCATTTTCTCAACATAGTGGGTCAATGTGCTACTGAATGCTGCACAGAAGCTACACATTTTTTCAACCTTCTGCAGAACCTGTACACATTTTTTTCATCATCTACATATTGTCAGGGATTACTTAGTGAAAGCCGGCAGTTATCAGTTAACATAAAAAATCCAAATGTGCCTTCTTTAAAGAATGTTAACAAGACCCATTGGTCAGCCCGAGATGAGGTTTGTAAGGCATTGTTGCTGTCCTGGCTACAAATTCTCGATGCTCCCCAGTCCCTTGAAATCATTGTAAAGCAGAAGTCTTCTACCAGGCTCGAGGCAAAAAGGTTGTGACTACAGCTGGACAGACTCGAGACTGCACTCATTGTTATGTTTTGGTTCATTCTCGATCGTTTGAACTATACCAACAAGAAACTCCCGGGTGTGAAAGTAGATATGACCAAAGTCATTGAGTTGTATGATTCAGTAATACAGTCTAAAGATCAGAGGTATTTTCGCGCTACAAATCGAAGAGACTGTAAGGGCTGTCAAAGCACGATCAAATTAAACTTGTTACAAAGCGCACACACCACACTTTGAAATTATCGTCAAAAAACATATAGTCTAAAAAGTCTTTATTTACAATTTAAAAATATGGTTGTTTAAAAGCTTTAGCAAGCACTTTCGCGACCACTATGGTCGCATCTTCAGGCCGCTGAGTGAAATCATATTAGAGCAGCACATGGTTCAAATAGTAACAGACATGAGCACAGAGAATACATATTATGTATATGAGAAAAACACAAATCACCGCCATTCACCACAAACTGTTTAGTCATCAAAATTATTTTGGTGGTTTCTCCCATGAGTATTGTAAAACGAAATTTCTCCAAGCACTAGGGATGTAGACAGGAATGTCTTCATTGCAGCACTTAGGTCCTAATTCAATAATATATATGCTCTCAGTAAGGAGCATAGAGCTTTTGTGTAGAAGCTGTTGATACCAAGTTCATATTTTCCCAGTCAGGTCTTAAGTCCCTTTCAATGACAGTCTTAGACAATAGCTCCTTTACGGATGGCATATTTGTGTTCAGCCCACCGAATTCTCAAGCTTCGAAAGGTCGAACCCACATAGCAGAGATCCGCAGATTGTCCATTAATGTCTATCAGGGGGACACCATATACACCAAAGCGGGAAACAGTTGGTATTATATCTATTTCATGTCTAATAATAGAAAAGAGGCTTTGAGTTTTGACACCAAACCCTACAGAGTATTTTTTTACAGATGTTTTTTAACAAGGTAACAACTGATTTTTGGTAGGGCATACTTCCCACATATTTAGTTGTGGGTATACTTCTAGTTAGGGTTGCTGAAGTCTTCCGTTTATATTGCTGTATAAGTTGTATGCTGCCCGTGGGGTATCCATGTGCATTTGCAATCTTATTAACTTTCCCCAATTCCTGATTTTGGTATACAGAATTCGAAGAGTGAGTAAAAGCTCTATTTACAAGGAATCTAAGTACCGAGTATTTGTAAGAGGTTGGTTTCCAATAGACAGAAAAGTCAAAATATTCATGATCTGAGGAATGCGAGACCAAAAAGTCAAGATAGGGTAGTGACCCAGATTTTTCTACCTCTATAGTAAATCTTATAATGGGAATGATTGAAGATAAGTTTGAAGCCATATCATGCAGTTTGGAGACAGAGTTAGGCCAGATAAGAAAAACATCATCAACATACCATATGTATAATGACAGTTGAACAGTACAGGATTTGAGGTATTTATTTTCTTTTAAGTCCTGAAGCAGGATCTCAGCAAGAACAGGTGACAAAGGGGAACCGATTGGTGCCCCCTCATTTTGTTTATAGATGGTTTGTTGAAAACGAAAAAAGCATCGGACCCCAACAAGTTTCAAAGCTTGTAGGGTTGGTTACAAGTTTCAAACCCTACAAATGTTGAGGTGACACTTAGAATGTTTATTTGCATACCAATAAGAAACTGTTCAGCACAGCGGTCATTTTCGTGTCTAAGGAGAATAAAAAACTACAGTTGTCAGTAAGAGAAAAAAAATTGTCTGTGCTTGCTCTGTTATACACTGAATCAGATATTTTGATGAAAATGAACTGTGATGAAATCATCAACGATTTTGCTCACAGCAAGTCTAGGCTCAAGTGTTTGTATTTGTAATAAAACTAACTGGCATGCAGTAAATTTTTTTTTCTCTTGTATATGTAACAACATTTATTGTACTACTTTATATATTGTATTACTTTGTATTCTGTGTATAATGTATTGCTCCATTTTTATTAATCTTGTAAAATTTTGTTATTTCTTAATTATCTGCATTTTGAACAATCGTTGACACTTAAGATTTTTTTCTGTAGTATAGTATGAATACCTATCCTTTTTTACTGGGAGCTTGGTATTACAGCATGTATCAGAGGAACAGAAAGGAGCATTTACTTGATCATAATGACAAGTACATCCAAGCAGTGATGCGGGGGTGGCATTCAGAAAATTGCCTAGGGCGGAATATTTGTAAGTCCGGCCCTGTCTGTAACATTTAGACTTATGTTGCATTCAGTTCTAACAGTTTCTTGCTCAAAAACCATAATTTTGTTTTTTTCCATATTTATACCCAGTTTGAATTCCATACAAACTTCATACATCCAGGACAACAAACTCTGCAACTCATTTTTGCTTTCTGCCAACATGACTATGATATCAGCGTACAGCAATCTGCACACAAAGATATTACCAAGGCACAAATCAGTATTATCCATTTTGGCATTATGCATGCATGCATCCATCCACAAATATATCAGACAGCTATGGTCACATTACTCAACCTTGTCTAACTCCTGCACCAGCAGAAAACCTTTGATAAAACACCATTCACTCGTACACATGCTCTACTGCCAGCATACATGGCTTTCACACTATTAAGTAGTTTTCCAGTAATACATATTTATTCAGTACCTTCCACAGAAGTATCCTATTTACTCTGTCATAAACTTTCTCTAAATCTATGAAGGCAGCAAAAACTTTACCAACAGACAGATACATCTCAATCTTCATACATTAAGCAAAAATTTGGTTATTGCAGCACTTACCAGGCATAAAAACACTCTGCACATCCCTCACTTCCTCTGAAGTACGACCTCGTACCTTATGAATAATGACCTTACTAAACACTTTCCCTGGCACACTCAGTAAGCTAATACCGTGATAGTTCTTGCAGTCAATCTGATCACCTTTTCCCTTATACAAGGGAACAATGATAGCATACCTACAATCCTGGGGACCACTCCTAACTCCCAGCACAATGGGCAAATTTCAGTTAACAGGCAATTTCAGTTAACAGGCACCATATTTTAACATCTCAGTAGTTATGTTTTCAACTCCTGAAGCCCTACCATTCTGAAGACAGTTTAGTGTTTTACACACCTCTTCTCTCAAGATCCCACCTGTGCTTCCATCTCTCACTAGGACATCATCTGCTTCTGTGTCAGTATCACCTTTACTTTCAAGATCTAATTGACTCACAGAAGTATGCACCCTACCTTTTACTTAGCTCATTGGACTCCCATATCATTTCCCCGATCCTATTCTTCACACAACTTAGAATTTTATTTTCTCTATTTTACTATCTCTTATGTACTTCCAGAAAGTTTTTCTATCTTTCCAAAAAACCAAACCAAAAAACAATTCATGCCTTTCCACATTTTCCTTTCTGTCTTTTTCCTTATTCTAGGGAACCAGCTTTGCTGCCTCATGCTTCTTTCAGTGATTTTCATGCTCTTAAACTATACCTAGCAAATTCCCCAAACATGCTTTCTTCTTTCTCTTTACTGCTTCTTTAATCTCAATGTTCCACCAAGCATCACCTTTACAGTTACCCACCATTGCTGCAGTACCACAGACCTCTTTAGCAGCAGTGACAACACAGTTCTTAAAATAAGTTCACTTCTTTTCTACTTCCCTTTCACATGATTTCAACTCATTCAGTCATTCTCTGAGTAAATCAAGAGTAATGTCGATGTTCCTCAGAGAACCTTTCAAACCGTTATTCTTTTCACTACACAGGCATCTTCCTATTCCTCCTTCTACAACCAACATTCAGTTTCACTCTTGATACTAACAGGTGATGAACAGAGCCAACATTGTCATCTTTCATCACATGAGTATCAACAACTATATCTTTCAGGTTGTAAACAACAAAATCTATTACAATCTTTAGTTTCAGAGTACGATTTTCCCAAGTGTATGTATGGATGTACTTGTAGTTGAAAAATGTATTAGATACACACAATCCATTTTCAATGCAGAGTTCAATTAACCTTTCACCATTATCATTCATACCAGTTAACCTTTCACCATTATCATTCATACAAGTTAACCTTTCACCATTATCATTCATACCAGGATCATTAAACTTACCCAGAAATACTATTATCAGAAAACCCATTCTGAACACCTAATCTAGCATTGGAATCCCCTGCTATAATAATTTTCTCTTTAGCATGAAACTGGCTCAAAACAGCTTTTAGCTCATTCCAGAAATCTTCCTTCCTATCAGAAGGTTCTGAGTCACAAGGGGCATACACTACAACAATTACTCTTCTCTGAAGTTTCACTTTCACATGAGTCTAAAGAATTCTCTCACTCATGCAGTTATATTGAATCAAGAAGTTCATCTTTTCACTTCAAATCACACCTACACCAGCCTGTCCTCTCACATTATCCAGCACGCCAGACCACACACTTAACATTCCATTCACTTCTATCCCAATTTCTTTGTTTTTAGTTTCACTTACACACAGCACATTCAATCTTAACTTATTCATTTCTTCAATCACCTTGTTTATCTTTCCATTTATACATCTAGTATTCCATACACCAAGTTTACACTCACTCAGAAGAGATCTCCTTATATGGCATTAATCAATTCCAGATAGTTTCCGTGGCGGACCATCCTTCTCAAGTGTGGTAAGTCCACTTTATTCCACACTTGAGTCCTTTAAATTCTTTCCTAGGGTCTTGAAAATCAGGAAAATATATCAGTGTGTGTGAACACAGCTGATGGTTCTAGCTGGTCATTCCACCTAAGGATTCTGGAACAAAACCCCAGTGAGTCCGAGTCCTTTGGCCAATTGGCCAATGTCACGCATAAAGAGCTGGTACCTCAGTAATATTTAAAGTGAAGCTTAGATTATTTCCCAAGGTTCATGGAGGCCCTTGTTGCTGTCATATGTGACATTGTTGCCCCCCCCCCGAGGAAGCAAACCCATCTCTCACTAAGATCGCCCACCCTGGATTTTTTTTTTTTTGGAGCGAAGATATCATTATTTTGGTAGTTATGAATAATAATTGTTAATTTCATTTGAGCTCTATTTCTGTATGAAAAGTTACTTTTTACAAAAACAAACAAACAAAAAGAAGCAGTTTCCTTCTATCTATGCAGGGCATTTACTCTGAACTGACAGAAAAATGTCTGTACTTACTATATATACTCATGCATAAGCTGATCTTGCATGTTAACCAACTATCTATTTCAACAGCTAAACATTTGCAAAAAAACTTGACCCATATATAAGCTAACTTCAAATTTTAAGATTTTGGAAAATATTTTATTGAAATGAATTATGCAAATTTCTGAGATTATCATTTGTAAACATTTTCAAAATAAATTCACTATCAGAGTTTCTAAATAATTCCTGTAATATTCATGGCATTACTTATTGCATTTTTTTCAAGACCTTATTAATCATTTCTGGTGAAATAGTGTCCCATAATTATTTCACCAAAGAAGTAACAAGGCCAATGTCAGCCTATTTTTTAAAGTTCTGGTGAAATAGTGTCCCACAATTCTTTCACCAAAAAAAGTAACAAGGCCAATCAATGTCAGCCTTTTTTTTAAAGTTACCACTTTTTGTGAAGCAGCATGTGTTTGCTCTTCCATATCGCTAACTGCATTGATGGCTTCTGCTAGCTGTGTCAGCATGAGAGCCAAAGACCATGCACATCCATGCTTGCTGTGAAAATTCAGGAGAGGATGGGTTGGGTGTGGGTCCCCAACAGCTAAATAATTTATCCTGTGGTTGCCTCACTGCATGTACAGTTTGAAAGACAGTGTTCCACAGTTGCACAGGGGAAATAATGTGGTATTCCTTCATGTTTGGAAGCAAGAAATTTCACGGTCTCAATTTGAAACAGTATTAGGTTTTGCAATTATCACATTAGTGGCACTTATTCCCATAGGAATCCTACTCTGGGTACTTCATAATTTTTTTAATTTTTGGAAGTACTCTTGAAGAAGTGTTTCGTGAATTCTCCCGCTGCTGTTGTCAGCCATTTGCTTACTTTAAGACAGCACCTCTGCATGTGCCACAACACAATATAAATAGTAAATCCAAAAGAAGATCAGATTTTTTTAAGAATACACATATTTCATTGAGCACAAGCGAAATACCTAGGATAAAAAATGATAAGTCTCTGTAATCGTAATTTTCTTTTTCAGTGAGAAATCAATGTCTCCTTTTGAATCACATGGAGAAATGGAGTGCCATTTTCCCACAATGTCTTGGCAGCAGAATAACCATATGTACCAGTTATTATGCATAGCTGTGCCCCCTCCCAAGAGTGGGGGTACGACTGAGGGTTTAACTGACAGAAGGTAAAAACTATTTAGGAGAGCTGCGGCGTAAAACAGAAACAAACGCCGGCCAATTTCTCAGGCGAATTCACGTAACACTTCAAAAGTCCAGCCCTATTTTATACTGGCTCACATATAAACTGCCCCTCTACTTTGAAAGCAGGATCTCTTACAAACACTTTGTATACAGAGTGCATACAGTATGTTAGAAAAGTTCAGCACACTGCTATAAATTAAAGCTAACTACAGTTAGATGTAGGTCCTTGGAAGACCAGGATCATTGGTGTGCTCTACTCATCTTTTGAAATCTTGAAGGAGACACTAGTACCCATTGTGATGGATCATCATCCCCACCCCTTTATCCACAGAGCACAAAGTGATTCTCCTGCAGAGATATTCTGAAATTTGTGTTACCACATGCATCTTTAAAGAAACAATGATTTATCAGTTTTGCTTCATGGGTCAAAATAATGGGTAAACTTAAAAAACACGTCTACTCAAGGAGGGATACCAATACCAATGTACATTAGGTGATTAATGATGAAATAAATATAAAAATTAATATCACAGGAAAATTGCTATGTGGTATGTGCACATTTCAACTTTCAGAATGATTTTTATGATGATTTAGTTAGACATGGGTTCATCAAGAGACTCGTGATTCTTTTTGAGTCAAACCGAAAATGTTCAAAGGAAAATAATTATCTGGTACAACACCCCACTTTGAGCATGATTTAATGCTGCATTCAATAATGAAAGGATTTTTAAAATTCTTTCACAGTTAAATTGTTGTTAAAATTTATTCACAACTGAATTTGTTTTACAATGCCTATTTGAACAGTTCTTTTTCATCCAGGACTGAACAAAAAACTTTCAGGACAGAAGTTGTTCCTACATAGGTACACATTTTTTTACATTGAACCTCAAGCCTAAAATTTCTGGCTTGGCATGGTCATCCCAATCCACCTTCGATAAAATACATCCTTGAAGACCTCATATGTAGTGGAAAAATATTTAAAACTGAGGATAGCGAACGAACGGCCTAGCCAGCAAAAAACCCAAGCTTACTTTTTATTAGACCTGTATGGGATACCCTTGGGGGTCAAATTGCCAGCTGGAAGTAACCTCTTTAGTTGCTCAATGAGCTAAAGGCAGCTCTAGTGGTAGAATGAAAATTATTGTGTCAAATCCTTCTAAATATCACTAAAACAAATGGTGCACTTTTGTCAAGCATGTTCATCCATTCAAGATGACAATAAGTCTTACAGATGTCTTCTGTGTATTTTTTAAGCCCTTGCATTAACTTATAATATGCACTGGTTTTTTTCATTTTGAGATGTTCATTATACCAGTCTGATGGTTGTTTCTGCAAATTCATTTCATTGTTACACTATAATACTTTGCTGAACACTTTTGCAGTTTTGTTATATCATAAACTGGGAAAAGTTGTACAACATTTTCTTCATGTTACTTCATTTTGTCAAGCAATGTATATATAAATTTGAGAATCTGCAGCAATGTGAACAGTACCTAACGCTAACGATGAGACTTTTGAACCTGTACCATCTATCCGCAGACTTCACAGGGATTGAAGTAGTTCCTTTAGCACGTTTGCTTATGCGAATGCTACAATGATACACCCCCGCACCCCCGGTCACGAGAAACCACAGATTCGGACCTGTGTATGGGTGGCGCAAACTTGGGGGCCATACTTGATGGACCATGCTATTGAGCACCTTCAGGAGACTGGTTCGCCGTGAACAATCTTCTTTTCTTTTCTTTTTTGGGCACAAGGCCTTTAATCCAAAAGCAATACAGTACAAGACATGGGTTCAAATCACAATCACATTGAAAAAGAATCACACTGAGGGTAAGACACAAATACAAAGGTATTCACTATTTGCGTTGTGGTTTTTATGGGAACACAGTCCCTTCTTTCTTCGCCAGGAACGCAGTCCCTCCAGCAGATGTTATGAGCCATACTCCACTCGGTTCCTTTGGTTTTCTATCTCTCTTTTCAGGCTCAGACAGTCTGGGTCTAAATTTCAGTGTTTGGTGTGCAGTCATAGCTAAAACAATCATTAGCCCTGCTGCAGTTTGGGCATTTGGCATCGTTAAAACATTTCTAGTGTTTGTGCCTGGCTTGGATGCACTGGGAACGAACTCTCAAATATGGCAGGGCACTTAGCACGATACTGCCCAAACCCGTAGCATTCGAAGCAATGGGTTTCTCGGAAGAATTCACGCACACAGTGATTTCTTCAGGCATAGTTAACTTTGCACTTTTTCAGGATTGATTTGAAGTCCACTGGGGTCATTTCAATCACCTAGTGGACTTTTTGTCTTTTCCCTTCACCGAGAAAAGAACCCTGCATTTTTCTAGTTTCTTGAGATGGTTTTGTTGTGGAAAGTCCTTTTGGACCCAGTCTTTCTCTTCAGTACTATCAACTTCATATAGGATCACTCTGGCAGTTTACAAGATGGTTTTTTCACCTCGTAGTCTTCCACTAACTCCGGACATTCTTCCATCGCCTCTACAATCCTTTCCACACCATCTGCTTTTATATATTTCTATGGCAATGCCCCTGTTACTCACTTTTTTTAACTGCTTTGACTCCAATTCCAAGTGCCCCTGGATTCAGTCGGAAGGTGAAATTCCTCCTTTACATCTGCAGAGGATTTCTCAGGGTATTTCAGGTACACCAACACGGTGTGCCTGGTTTAGAATTTGTTCTGTACCACTGGTCTGAGCTTTTTCCGGACAGCTCGGGCATAGATCTGCTTGTCCTGATGGCTTCACTGCGTCACTCTACTCTGTTTCCTCTAGTCTACCCTTCAAGTAGTTTATTTTCAACGGCTGTGCTATGTAGGCCTGTTGGATTCGATCAAGGATCGGTCGAAGCAGGTCTCTGGCACTACGAGACATCTTAGTATTCGGGTTAACCATGATCTCATCGATTTCCATGAACAACCCATTGAGTACCTCTACATCAGTACTCTCACCATTCTCTGTATCACTCTAACCTATTGCTGGGCCCAGGTGATTCGAGCAAGATGGAATTTGCTCATTGGGTGACCTCGCACTTGGCCCACTCAGGGCGACGTTGACGTGGCAGGGTTGGATAAATCTGGGAGCCTTCTCGAGCTCTAAAAAGAGCTTTTTTCCGTCCAAAATTCTTCAGACTTGATTTCACAGGCACAAGTCGTGCAAGAACCCTACTACACTACTTGTGCTTTCTGGTCGCTATTAAAGCTTGTGCTTTCTGGTTCTGTTACTCACTCACCTGTTGCTCCCAATTACCCCAGCTGGATAAACCTATCCCCCGGTTGAACAGTACTTAAATACAACAATTTCAGGTAAACAACCATATATTAGAACCATGTACCTGTGTTGTAAACTTCATACACAAAAAAATGTATGATTAGCAATGCAACTTACTCAGTCCAACAAAATAGCACATAATTATATTAAACTTTTTATGTGTATAGTTTTCTTACATAAAGATGAAAAATTACAAATATTGTTTGCATTTAATTCATAAATAGAAGAATTCATTCATCACTCTATGCACATTGCAGTTGGAGCACAACACATGATTTCACAGGTCGTCCCTGTCACAATCAGAGTGAAAACAAATGTCTTTAGACAGTAGTCTAAAACATACTCACAGTAAGACAATATCGGAAGTAAAAGCACTCACAGGTGATATTTCCCATACACTAAATGAACTTCACACAGAGGCACAAATCAAATGGGTGGTTGGTTGAAGAGAGTTATTCAGCTCAAATTACTCAGTGATGAGGTTATCAGACATACTGAAACAAATCACAATTATGTAAGGTTTAACTTATTGTAGCACACTGTGACTGTGTCATATTAGGCTGAAATGTGCAGGGATTCAACATGGTTAAAGGCTAATGCTGGAATTTATAAAAGGATTAAAAACTTCAAAATAAACTTTCCATGGCAGAACAACATTGAATTGGTTGTCAAATGCAGGTAACTAGGGGACACCATTAATTCACTAAAAGAAAACTCCAAAGAAAAGGTAAACACAGCCTAGGTCAAATGCAGCTGCAATGCATTTTGGTGCTAGCATGCACCATAATCATATTCAGGCTAACACTCTACAGGCATTGTTCTTCTATATAATACTGCAGTGGAGTGTTATAATCACTAGGTAGGTCTGTTATCTGTGTGTCATGTCATGTGTCACAGCATAACAATATGTCACTTCGGAATCTCAGCTCCTTATGTTGTGTACTAGTTACATGATTGGTATTGACATTATCATCATATATTGCTATGTGTTCATGTCTTTTGCTTCTTATTTCCAGTCGATCTGTTTTGTTCATCTTCTACTGGTAATTTCCAGGCTAAGGGGAGATCGATAGGGTTATTTTTATTACAATTAAATTCTCCAGTCTTCTCTATAATCAAAGTTGCAGCATATCACAAATTCTTCCCAGATATCAATGTTTTCAAAGTCTGATTCAGCTTGATTATTACTGCAAAACTCTATAAGTGAAGTCCTTTTTTAATTTCCATGCCAATTATTAATATGTTGGCATAGTATATATCTTAGCTTATATTTTCTACTGCCTATGTAGAATCAATACTTTTGGTTATCAGAACTATTTCTAAATTGAATGGCGATCTCATAAACTCTGCAGTTATCAAGCAATCTGTTTTGCTTTCTATTCTTTAGGATAATATCTTTGTAGGTGACTACTGATACACCAAAATTTTTATTCTCACACATACATTCCTTTTTTAAGGTAGCATTAATACGTGGAATGAACTGGAATCTCCCACAATATGTGATATCTCTCTTGATCTTAGGTTTTGGGTGTTTAAATTCATAAATAAACTTTTTAACAGTTGAAGCCTTTTATCCAAAGTTCTTAGCAATATTAAATATCCAATTAAATTCGAATTTTAATGTTTGTTGCTACTGCAATGTGTATGTGCTCTTCTCATAAAAAATGGAAAAGCTGCGATTTTCTGTGGCCAAGGGTGAAATGATATAGATTATATGATGGTTATATATGGCCAAAGGTGAAATGATATAGGTTATATCAGGTTTATATGATGGTATATGGTATACCTCGGCATTAGAGGAAATGCTATCATACACTCACCAACCCGCTTGGCCAGCATGGTAAGTTATGGCCAAACCCCTCCAAAATGACTCCACAACTTAAATCTTGGCCCTCAGTCTCCGGCAGCTGGAATGTACCTGGCCAAGGCAGAGGGTGCTAAGAATCACCGGAGGACCAGACTAGGCTGCCATTTGATGCTGACCTTGGCTACTTACAATGGGTGCTCCCTATCTTCTGATTCAAGACTTCTTGAATTGGAAGAGGAACTACATAGGTTCAAGTGGGACATCGTCGGGCTAAGTGAAGTAAGGAGAAAATCTCATTGAACTGAAAAATGGACATCTCTTCTACTATAGTGGGACAGACACTGGCAGAAATAGCGGTGTTGGATTTATTATAAACAAGAAACTGAAGGATAAAGTTGTAGAAGTTGAAAGTTTCTCTGACAGAGCTGCACGACTCGTTATCGAACTCCCGAGAGATACCAGGCTCAGATTATTCAAACTTATGCACCCACCACAAGTCATCCTGAAGAAGAAATTGAAGAATTTTATGAGAAAATTCGTCATCTAAATAATAAAGGCAAGCAGCATTTGAAGATAATTATGGGAGATTTCAATGCAAAAATAGGGCAACAGCAACAGAATGAAACTTCAGCGGGTAAATTCGGTCACGGCAGTAGAAACCAGCGTGGAAATACTCTCGTAGAGTTTGCAGAGGCAGAAGGGTTTTTCATCATGAACTCCTTTTTCAAGAAAAAGCCACACAGGAAATGGACATGGAAGCATCCCAATGGATGGACAAGTGAAATTGATTTTATTATGTGTAACAAGAAATTTGTCATGGAAGACTGCAGTGTGCTGAACAAATTCAACATAGGTAGTGACCATAGAATGCTAAGATGTAAGATGCACCTCAATGCTAAACTCGAGCATGGCAAGCTCATAAAACAAAGTGTATTAACATGACCAACCTTAAAAAGCATCATAATACCTTCAAATAGGAACTGAGGAACAGATTCTCTGCTTTGGAAGGTCTAACATCAGAAGAAGTGGACATCTCTGAAGTTAACAGAAAAGTAACCAAAGCTCTTATGGAAACAGCAACAAGATTAGCTGGGTCTACGAACAAGTTGCATTTGGACAAATTATCAGGAAAAACCAAAATGTTGATGCAAAAAATAAGAGAGATGAAGACAACTAAAGAAGATGTGACTTCCAAAGTGGAATATATAGAGCTATGCAAGACAGTATGAAAAAGTATAACTGAACACGTAAGGAAATTCAACTGTGAACTAGTGAGGAAAGCAATTGAATACAGCCAAAGCCTAAAGATAGCAAAGGTACATCTCAGTAAGGGAAGAAAACAGATTATGGCACTGAGAAAAGAAGATGGTTCTGTAACAAGAAATAGAGGCAAACTTTTGACAAGAGTGAAAGATTTTTACTCCAAATTATATGATAGGGATGATACATGCACTCCAGACATCATGAAAGGTACCAGAGTTCTTCCAGTCCTCCCATCAGAAGTTGCACATGCAATCAAGAACATGAAGTGGGGAAAAGCTCCAGGAGAAGATGGAATTACTGTAGACATCATACAAGAAGCAAGTGAAGAAATTGAAACAGTACTCGCCCAAATTTTCACTCGATGCCTTAATGAAGGGAAGATTCCTGAGGATTGGAACAATGCTACAATGATCCTGCTACATAAAAAAGGTGACATTGAGGATCTCAGGAACTACAGACCTATCAGCCTCCTATCAGTGGTTTATAAAAACTTCACTAAAGTTCTTTCACACCGCTTGAAGGTAACACTGGACATGGCTCAACCGAGAGAGCAAGCTGGATTCAGGAGTGGCTACAACACTATAGATCATATCCACGTACTGAGAGAACTAATTGAAAGAGTGAGGGAATATGAACTTCTATTTTGCATGGCTTTTATCGTTTATGAAAAGGCCTTTGATTCAGTGAAACCATCAGCAGTTACAATGGCTTTGAAATCCTGCATTGTTGAAAATGCATACATTAATATTATTAATAACATCTATGAAAATGCAAGTGCAAAGATTTGGCTGTTTGAGAATACAGCGCACATAAAAATTGGAAAGGGAGTGAGACAAGGTGACACCATATCTCCCAAGCTCTTTAATGTCACATTGGAAAATGCCTTTCAATCACTGAACTGGGAAAACAAGGGGATAAAGATTAATGGAGATTATCTAACTCACCTTCATTTTGCTGATGACATAGTCATTTTTGCAAGTACTCTATCTGAGCTGCAGAGTATGATCCAGGAACTTGCTGACAAGAGTAAAGAAGTGGGATTAAAAATGAACTTTCAGAAGACAAAAGTGATGTATGCTTTTACAAGAAATGGAGATTTATCGATTGATGGAGAAAAGCTGGAGATAACAGACACGTACGTTTATCTTGGACAGCAGATATCAAGTGAGGGTCACATTGATGAAGAAATTAATCGGCGTATAAAACTTGCCTGGAGAGCTTTTGGAAGAAACAGCATAATTTTAAAGAGCAATATGCCATTATGTCTTAAAAGAAAAGTGTTTGATCAATGCATCCTTCCAGTGCTTACGTATGGTGCAGAGACGTGGACCTTAACAAAAAAAAAAAAAAAAAAGATATATAAAGGCTGCAGACAACTCAAAGTAGCATGGAGAGGTGCATGCTTGGTGTAACCAGGAGAGATAAGAAGAGGAACTCATGGATCCAAAAAATGACAAGAGTGGAAGACATCATGATCAGAGTAAAATACCTGAAATGGCAATGGGCTGGACATACTGCCAGAAGGACAGACCATCGATGGACAGTGGAAATTTTAGATTGGATTCCAAGGGACAGAAAAAGACCCAGAAGAAGACCACACGGAAGATGGGTGGATGAAATTCTAAAGTATGCGGGAGTAACATGGAAGAGACTGGCACAAGACAGACCGTTGTGGAAGAGGCTTGGAGAGACCTTCATCTAGCAGTGGATTGATAATGGTTGACAATGATGATGATGATATGGTATACCCAAAATTCAAGTCTATCATGTCTTATTTTTACCATCACATCCAGAAAGGGCAGCCCCTGATCTTTCTCTAATTCTGAAGTAAGTTGGATAGATACTGGCAAAAGCATTCTGCATTTCACCAATAAATCTATGGTCTAAATAATTACATATAAGAAAGGTGTTGTCCACATAGCAACAATAAAACAAGGTGTGTGTATGGAATTGTGGTAACACTTCCCCTTCAATATCCTGCATTCTGATCTCAGCAAACAAAAAGAAGAGGAACAATCCCATGGAAGCACCAAATTTTCATCTGTAGATTTTATTATCAAATTGAAAGTAGTCCCTGCTGCAGACATATTTGAGAATTTTAATAATTTCTTCAATCTAAACTGGCTGTAAAAAATTACTGCTGGGCAATTTGCTTTCAATGATATCAACAACTCTTGGAACGGATATTTTGAATGATACCACATCCATGCTGGCGAGGATGATGTCCTAACTATGGATTTCAAGATTTTTAAGTTTTTCAATGAATTCTAGGTTATTGGTGATGTAAAGGCACTCTTCGTGAATAATGGAGCAAACAGTTTGAATAAATTCCTTTCTAGGTGAATCAAAGGGAAATTGTTCTTTGGAACAATAAGTTGAAGGTGTTTGTTAGCTTGGAGTGTTTTCAATTTCTCAAAAATTCTAGGAATATTTGCTTCCACAGGTATAAAAGAATTACATATTTCATTAGGAAGTATAATATGGTTGCAAATCACAGTTAGTTTTTGTGTGAGTTTGTCAGATGGGTCGTTGGACACTATTTCCACAGAGAGTTTGGAAATAGCATGTTGCATTTTTAGTTTTTATTGATTACGGTCTATAATAACAAGTTGCTCAGTTTTGTCTGCCTCAGTCGTATTGAGGGCTGGGTTATTTTTAAGATACATCAATTCTTGTCCTTCATATCTAAATAGCTTGTGAGAGTTTTTATTAGTCGTTTTGTTCTAGTTCCAGTTGAAGAAATTTTCATTTAATAATCCTTCCCTGTGAGGTCCTTTGGATTTTTACAGACGTTTTTGGCCTCTTGATTTTAGTCAAGGCCTGTTCTGTACATTGAGAACAGGCGTTAACTAAAATCAAGAGGCCAAAAACGTCTGTAAAAATCCAAAGGAACTCACAGGGAAGGAAGATTAAATGAAAATTTCTTCAACTGGAACTAGAACCAAATAAATATATTAATAAACAATACTGCTCCAATACAACAGATCAACTAGGTACAACCATAGATGGAGAACTAAAAAAATATATCTGGATAAAGCCTTGAGTAAGTAATTTAATACCTGACCAGAATCATGGTTTTCAAATTGTAATTTTTTAATAGTTCAGTAGAGTTTAAACTGCACTGAGTTCTGCTGTTGGGAATTAAAGTTACCGATGATACCCTCAAGAAATGGAATATAATTCTCGGTATTTTTCAACTGAAAAGGTGGGGAAAATTTAATGAATGTACATAATTGCAGTATTTTGCAGTTGAGTTAGCTCAACAGAAAACTTAGTTAGACAACAGACAAATGTTAGCTCAACAGTCAATCTGGTGGAGATTCTATTGAAGTTCATGATTGGTGTGGATCAATATTCTGTATAAGCCAGTCTAACTTCTGAAAAAATAATTTAGACAAAATTTCCTGTTTACAAGTGACCACTTGAAATATTTTTCTTAGTTCTCCATCTATGGCTGTACCTAGTTGATCTGCTGTATTGGAGCAGTATTGTTTAGTGAGTCTTTAGTTATTAAGACAATCTCTGTTTAACATGTAGATGAAACTTTTAACTTTAATTTGTACTCTCAATCTTTTTTGTTTGCACCCCTAAAAATATCATGATCTTTCTTATCTATAAGGTAATTCATAATCTTAAGTGAGTTAGGAATCACATTACAAGCATGGCAGTTAAGCAGGAACTGTAATTTAAGTTCCTCATGGCAAAGTCTGACTCATTGTCTCCTGAATTCATGCAGGAAATTAATATTATATATCGGGGTGGGGGGTGGGGGTGTTGTGATAAAGTATATTGTGACTTGTAAGAAAATAGGAAATACCTTAAAACTGAAGAGTTATAATACCTAATAAGCAGGGGTAGGAGCAATAAAAAAAAAAATCAGGACACAATTTTTCTTAAATTTCAGGACAATTTCAGGACATATTTTGGCGGACCTGGCAGGTAAATTAAATCAAATATTGGTGCAAATGCAGAAATATTATTCTTTTCCTAAAAAGCTATCTAAATTATTGCCCAGTTGTTAGCAGGAATTTTTTCACTTTTACGGCTAACAGCCCCCTAAAGTTTCAGTGGTTAGGTTAGGCCTAAATTCTATCGGACTTTTATGGGCAATGCTAAAAATTCTTTCGACAGTTGCATTACTGTGTGACACAAAAAGAATAGCATGTATCAGGTGTGGTAAAACTTCATACTTTTTAGCACTAATTGCACCGGACATTTTAAAAATGTTTGACCATGCGGTATCAGTTGTAGGAATATTCGAAACATCTTCCAATTCATCAATTTGATATAAGGCAAACTCCAACTTGTCCAGATTACTGTCACTAACAGCAGCAGCTGGGAAAATATTTGCCAAGTACATTGCTGAAGAAAAGGAAGCTTCTTCTATCCTAATTCCTATATATGCAACTTCTGCGTGCAGCAGAAATTCACTTTTCAGTCAGAATTTCTTCAATATATTCATATGTAACACTAACAAGAACATAGGTTAGTCAGAACAACGTGGGGAAAAAAATATGATTACAGGAGAAATCTTCGCTTCGACTGTCTTCCGTTTTGGGAAACTCTTTCCTCCATTTTTAAGCTGAAATGTAAGTATTTATGGAATAAACGGATATTTAAGAAAAATACTGGGCAAGAGGAACATCGCGAGAAAATATTATAATTACAGGAGAAATTTTCACTTCAACTAACTTCCGTTTCTGGCAGATGGAATTTTGTTGTTGGACCATATGGGTTTTCAGCCACACATAAAAATATACAGTATGATGGGTATTCTCAAATATCGTATTAATGGAATGCAGAATTTATGTGGGAAATGGAGATTGAAATACTGTCAATAATATAGCAGGACTTTTTTATTGCCTAAAGTAATATACATATTATGACTATATATTTATCATCACATGGCTGTACCGTACTTTTTTAACCATAAATTTACTTCTTGGCCTTACACATTGGTCTAACCGGAATTTTCATTGAATGTTCACTAAGCTTTAAATGTTACATCAGTAAGCAGTTGGTTTGCTAAAGATTGATTATTTTATTATGTGTGCATTTTCCATTATAGTGATCAGTATTCACCTTGGTACCAACACATTTCAAAGATTCTCAGATTACATCATTCATTGAACTTTCCAAATAGTTGTATTAATCCCAAGAAATATCCATTACTTGCCATAAACAGCTTAACAGATGACTTCCCAAAGGTCAATTTGTGCTCTGGTAAAAAAATAAAATTATTGACATAAAACCTCTCCAATGACAAATGTATTGGTTTCTCTTCTAAAGGTTTTTCAAAAAATGACATTTATTTTTATCTAAAGGGAATTTCATATCCTTCGTTTCACGTGGTTCGGAAATTGCAGCATTATCTATAAATGTTGAATTCAAATATTTTGGCAATAGTACCGGATCAGCTGTATCATACAGGGAGGATGGCAAGGTAACACAATAGGCAGACTGTGTATTAGCATTCTGATTATTTAGTACAGAAGCTAAATCATCTTCAATTTCTATTATTACATTTGCACTTTTAAGGTATTAAACCCCTGCAAAGTGCGCATAGTTTACGTGCAATTCATAAATGAAATACTATTAGAAAGCACCAATCACTTACCCTAAAGATCATGGTAATTTCCATCGACAACACACTTCCAGCACGTCAATTATCGTAATGTTGTTGGCCTTCAAAGGTTTACAGACATCTTGCTTACGATTCCTTCTTCCGGGGATGAAACATCGTATTTACTTTTTTTTTTTTTGAAGTCATATGAGATGTAACTATAAGCTTGTCAATTCCATAAAAATCACACAAGCATACTTCTCATTCATACAATTCAATTAAAAAGTATGTACATATTTACACAACCTTACATTCCTAGGTGGTTAAACCTTTGTCAACTGTGAGTACCAAACTGCTCCTTCTGTTTCAAAACCCCTGCCACTCCCAATGCAAGTGTCACACTCATTCAGCCACTCATTCAGGCTGAAATTCCCCACATAATAAATTTACATAAAGTGTGAAATATGTCAAGATGACTCACAAACTGTATCCACTCTCAAGGAGCCACCCAGCAATTTCTTGACTCGACTACCTATGTCCCATGGGACTTTGCTGTGAATCAGAGCAAAGCTGTATTAGATTAATCCTAGGGTTTTGGATGTGGAGAGGAAAGGAGATATTGGGTTAAGCATTTCAGGTTTTGGTGTTGAGCGGGTACTTATGAGATTGGGAGACAAATAGCCTCCAATCTCTGAATATGGCTGAAGGTGGCTTGGTGTGCCCATCTGGCAAGCGGTGGGTGTTTGGCGATTCAGAGCGGCTCAGCTTGCCTGGAATCCCACGGAATGCTCTAACCACTAAGACCTAAGACACTTACGGACCTCTCATGGCAGTGGGTCCAATACCCCAGGGCCGGTGGCTTATTGTGCCCATCCGTTGCTGTGCAGGTTTTCAGAGTGGCTCAGCCTGCCTGGAATCGATCTCACGGTAATGTGCTCGGAGGGGAGTACTCTACCCACTAGGCCACTCACAGCACCCCTCTTTCGTGAGAAGATGGTGGTGCTTTATATATGTTGTCAGGGGCCCTAGATTTCCATAGGAAGTGCCGCGGCAATGCCAAGCCACAAGCTAGATAGCGTTCTACTGGATGAAGCTTATACACGGAACATGGGTGAAGAGATTTCTGGAAGGGTGGAAGAAGTGTGCAAAAATGTGCGTTGATCCCAAGGTCAATGCCAAAAACAAAGCTCCTGTATTTTTTTTAATTGTAACAATACAATACTGTTATGATTCGGATTGTTCCAGTGACAGCCAGAACCAGGGCCGGCTTAAGCCAGTGAGCAAAACATCAGGGATCCTTGTTCAGATTGACAATGCAACTCTTATAAATGTTTAAATGTTAAGTAGTTTATGTGGGAAAAATATTTCTGTTGCTCCAATTGTCCAACTTTGTTGTACAGCTGAGAAAACCAGGGAGTGGTTCATAAAACCCAAAGTGGTACTGACCAATTTATCCTGCCCCCCCCTCTTTGGCCACAGGTTATTTTTCTTGTGGCCTCTGCAATGCATCTTCCTTCCCTTTCCCTATCTTTTTTTACTGAGGAAACAAAAAACAATACTTACACATTTTGTTTGAAGCAAATCTAAGAGGTGTCAAAATTTTGTACATGCATAAAGAAAGTAAGTGCTGTCTTTTAAGACTCTGATTTTATTGATCAGTTCCTTTTTTATAAACAGAGTGTTTTTTCCAGATGTGTTAATGTGAATAAACCATCATTTACCAAATGACAATTTATGTCACAGCATACTTGAAAGAGACTAAAAACACCTTATCTCAAATTATTTGGGGTAGAAGGGGGTGGTGTGTGCGTGTGTGTGTGTGTGTGTGTGGGGGGGGGGGGGGGCAAATGAGTATGTGCATATGGAATTCGGAAACACTACATAAATTTTTCAAGCAAAAAGTTAACAAAAGGACACCTAAGAGGCACTTTGCACCAAGAAAAAACATGCATTGAGCTGGTGCTGGATAGAATTATCATTGCTCATCAACTTGAATTGAAATTCTACCAGGGAATTTTCCCTTTTTTTTTTATGTACAGTGTATATATACTATAACATTTCACAAAAAAAAAAAAGTTCAGCTCACCACTCGCACTGCCCTAATGCCAGAAGCTTTATGTGATGGTGATTTGTTTCAAGATGTCTGATAACCTCGTCACAGAGTAATTTGGGCTTAATAACTATCTTCAACCAACCACACGTTTGATCTGTGCTCCGGTGTGAAGTTCATCTAATGAACGGAGAATATCATGTACAAATGATTTTACTTCTGATATTTTCTTACTGTGAATATGTTTTTGGACTACTGTTTAAAGACATTTATTTTTACTCCAACTGTGACAGGGAAGACCTGAAAACTCATATGTTGTACTCCAAGTTTAACATGCATTCTTCTTCTATTTATGAATTAAATGCAAACAATATTTAAATACTTTAGCATGTTATGAAGTGTTTATCACAATTTGAGCTTTTTAGATATCATAACTCTTCAATTTTAAGGTATTTTCTGTGTTCCTGCAAGTCACGATATACTATCTGTCATGACTTCCCTCTCCCCTACCATATATAATATTAATTTCCTGCACGGATTCAGGAGGCAACAAGTCAGACTTTGCCATGAGGAACTTAAATTACAGTTCTCGCTTAACTGCTGCATACCTGGCCAACTAAATTTAATGAATATGCAGAAGAATGCTTTGAAAAATTCAGAAGATTTTTTTACGTCAATTTGTCACACGATAAAGTGATTTAGAACTCATACTGCTTAAACAAAAAAGGAATACAGGACACTTACCTTTACTTTTTTATGTGTTTTTATTGAAGGGAACTTTTATTTATAGCAATTTAACAGTTAGCTAAACTTTTTACAGTGGCCTTTTTGGCTTTTTTTAAGAATTCTTTGGAGTACTCTTTTTGAAAACAAAGTAAATTTTTTTTGCATTTAATTAACAGAAGACTTTCAAGCGATTCACCTGACATTAATGATCGAAACATTGTGCGATTTTTTTAACCAAAGAAAAATGCTTTTGCATTATTAATTAAATGGCAAATACACCCTATAATTATTATTTCACTTTGGTGTTCTTTCAAATGACGAGCCACACCATTTTTCTCTCCTATCATTACTGGAGGAGCATTGTCTACTCCAAAAGCAATGCAATTTTTGAAAGGTATCTTGTGCTTATATCAGAGCTTTCACTATTTTAGATAAATGGTGTAATTTTCAGAGAATGAATACTTTTTTTTTTAACACCATGCATCAATTCTTACAAATTTCCAAACTTCGTCACTTCCGTTTTTGGAAATTTCCCCCACCCTTATCAAGCTAAAATGCACACACATTTATGAGGGTGATGACATTTAACACAACTACATAGGAGTGGGGATCACATCGCGGGGGGGGATACAATTAGTGAAGAAATCTTCGCTTCGTCTGACTTCCGTTTTCGGAAATTTATCCAACATTTTCAAGCTGAAATACAAATTTTTATGGAATAAAATGATATCTAACACTACTGGGTAGAGGAAACATCGTGAGAAAAAAATTACGATTACGAGAAAAATCTTACCTCCGTCTACTTTCCGTTTTCGAAGGATGAAATTCCGTCCCCCGACGGAGAAAACGACCCCCCCAACAATCCTTCCAAAATTTCAGTTCAGTTGTGCCTCGATCTCGCGAATGGTCCAAATGAGGGGAAAAAAGATGGAATTCCTCGAATCTGCATAAGAATTTCGTGGGAAGATTATGGGGAAATTTTCGGGCGGCCTAACTTCCGTTTTCGGAAATCATTGCCCACAATTTCAAGCTCAAATTATGCAATGAAATTATATTTAACAACAATACTGAACAGAAGCAACATCGCGAGAGAAAAAAATATGATTACAGGAAAAATCTGCACTCCGATTAGCTTTCGTTTCCGAACGTTTAAAAAGACAAAACAACGTTCCCAGACGGAATACGACCCCCCCTTACGAAAATCGTTTTATAGAGCCGTATAGAGCCTTATAGAATTATATTAAATGTTTATAGACTAGCTGTGGTGGTGGGCTTATAGACACACATTTTCTATAGAATTCGATAGTGTTTTCTATAGAATCGGATGGCCATTGATTCTATAAGGTTCGTTTCTATAGAATCCCATGTCATCACCATATCTTTGGTTATTTAACATGATGGATACAAAATCTGTAAAAGGCCATTAAATATTTATTTCAAGTCTGCAATTATAGCATTCTATTTGCAAATTCGTATTTTTACGCTTTTTGTAAATTAATTTCATGAGCATTATAATTAAAAAATTATGCACACGGAATATTTATGCGCATATTATATTTTTATAAATCTACATATTTATAAAAATAATGTCACACAGAATATAAAAATTATAATGCTCATGAAATTAATATACAAAAAGCGTAAAAATACGAATTTGCAAAAAGAATGCTATAATTGCGCATGCAAAGTTAATACATTATTCTTTGACAAATATATATCCGGCCACGCGAATAAAAATATGCAACGGCCCATTGCACATATTTTTATCAAAGTCGTGAAATGTTCATATTAACTATTCATAGAACTTTTTCGTGAGAATTCATATATGGTCGAATCATAGCATTCCATTTATCATTCGCAAGCTTTTTCCTAACAATTTCATGAGTAATTATTACATATTATAATTCTATGGGCAATTTTATTATATGCGAGCTCATACGACTGCACAAGCAGGATCGCCTGTACTGGACGAAAGCACTTCTGTCGGCAGGTACAATTCACATCACCGGCAAACATTTTCCGATCAGTCCTCTTTCCACGCATGCCCGAAGCAAGGTGAGCTGCAGCCAAAGAATGGTGTCTTTTATTCTTTGGCGGAGCCATCGAATCGAAGTAAATTTACGCGTTTGATAAATCATGTCAGACAAACTGGATTATATTACTTTCAAAGCTATTAATCGAAAGTTTATAAAAGGTAAGTTCTTTTCCTGTTTTAATTCATAGGCTTCGAATACAATTCATGCATTCGTTTCGTAACACGTGGAGAATTTTAACACGTTTAGATTGAATCTTAACACGTGAACACATTCATGTATTTGTCTGTTAACAGGTTTATATATCATCAACTGCATTTTAAACTAGGAGGAGTAAATAATTTGTTACATTTTCGATTATAAACATAGCTATTTTTATTGTTTTATTTTATACTTATTTAAGGTTACGCAGCTATAACTATGGAAAAGTGTTTGATATTCCATACCCATCGCTAACCGACCGACGAATCCTTGCCATTGGGTTGTTTGTTTTTGTGAAGTGTTTTACTGTTTGTGTATCAGTTTATATTTGAGTGTTGGAGTTTTTTTTATCTTCATAGTCTTTTCTATCTTTTCTATATGGTATTTATCACCCCATTTACCATTTGTTAAGCTTCAGGATCATTTCTATTTCTTCATTAAGCGATTACATTATTTACCTTCTGTATTATTCACACATCAGGCTTTTCTCCTCCCTGCTCCCCTCCAGGAGGTTTTTTTGGGGGTGTCGATATTTTTTTATGATGAAAAATGTAATGTGTGATCTCTTTCACCTATTACAGATACTTAAATAGGTCTCCTTAGATCTGATGTTTTTCAGGAGACATAGAGCATTCTGCCTCCTCTTTCACTTGGTCTCAATTATTTCAACTTTTCACTCAATAAATGTACTTTTGTAACTATTTCGCTGACGGTGTTGGGGTTTTTTATTTTATGCTACACTGATATATGATATTTACCATCCAGATCACTGTCTGTCAGAACTGATGTCACAATGATTTGAACGTTTGCACTCCATTTATGTTGATGACGCCAACCCAAATACTCAGCGAAACTATAGTTGATTTTAATATAAATATTTATTGTGAATAAATGACCTTAAAACAAAATATTTAATTGTGAATTCCCATTTTCCACTCCTTGGAGGCTATTGTTGTCGGAGCTCACACACCATGTGCTGTGTTGTCATGATGCTAATTCTCCAGTACTCACAAATTTGCATATCACCATGTTTCCCCTTTGAAACCATAATAATCCCTAACTTTTGTGACCACTGTATATATATATATATATATTCTCTTATGATTTAGAATACATGCATTGTGTTCAAAGCCTATGAAAATAACGAAATGAATACATGAAGTGTGTATTTGTTTTGTTAATAACTTTTTGTGATCACCCATGAATTGAAACAGGAAAAGAATTTATACCTTTTAGAAATTTCAGTTAATGTTATGTACAAAAATAAACAGACAGAAGAACACAGCACAGTGTCGGAGCCAAACAAACTGGATCAGAATGCTCTTTTTATAGCTAATTTGCATACAAATTCCTCAAAAAGGTGCTTCACCATACATATTTTATACCTACAATAAAATAAAGTACTTATAATTATTTATAGCCTACGTATTGCAATGCATTTGGACACTAAAGGAGAAACTTAAGAATTGTAATTCCTAAGCACAAGAATTAAACTACTAAGACAATCATGACCAAAAATTAAGTTTAAATTCATAAAATAGTGAAAAATATGATATACTGCACCCTCAATGTTTAAAGACCAAATACACAAGTGTTGGAAAAATACAGAAAAAATTATAGATAAATATAAACAGAGATATAATATGCACAGCTGCAGGTGGAACACAGATAGCCTTTAGCCACATTTAAAAGAAAAATTAAAAACAAGGCTCTGAAAGCACTACTTGATTTATCTCCCAGCATTTCAAATCACTTTTTCTAATCTATCAGCAAAGTTTCAAACGTGTCTGAAAAACTGTTATTAACGACAAAGCAATTGACCCCGTTGTATGTTTCACTACTTCGTTTTATGTTTCAATACTTTGTTAGTGATATCAAAATACCTACCTTATGTTACCACCGTTTTTTGTCATACCAGTTAAACCTGAGCAACTGAATTCCCAAGAAAATTGCAACAGCCACGATGAAGTCACTAAAATAGACACATTGACTCAAAACATTTTACAAAGTCCTATATCTTGTGAACAATAAAAAATATATAATGGTTAGAGATTGTGTTGCAGTAATCACTGTGATAGAAATGCTTTCTTTTTTTATAACATTACTCCCATAACAAAGACAACCCCTTATCATGTTATCATATCATGTGGTAGTAAAATAAACTTTTAAGAACAGGACAAGTTTTGTGAAGGGGCAATCATGTTATGAAAATGATTTTTTATGGCATTCTAAATAAGATAACCCTTTAATATTTCATTAAAAATAAGGGAAAATAAAATAACTTTTAAAGGAACTCAACAAATGTTTTCATAAAAAGCAAAATTCATCACCGCCAAGCAGAACATTCACTGCGACGCAAATCCGAGCTGCCGTTGCACCTGAGGTGACTGTGCGAACAATACGCAACCGTCTACTGGATGGAAGACTACGTGCATGTGTGCCTCTGGCATGTGTACCTCCGACTCCAGCCCACAGCCAGGAACGGCTGCAGTGGTGTCGCTAACGTCTGCACTGGAGAACGCAATGGCGATCTGTCGTGTTCAGCGATGAAAGCAGATTCTGCTTGGGAGCCTCCAATGGCCGTATGCGTGTCCGCAGACGCACAGGGGAGCGTCTCCACCCTTCTTGCATCCACCAGCGACACACAGGGCCTACACCTGGTCTCCTGGTGCGGGGAGCGATCAGCTATCATTCCCGCACACAACTAGTGTTTGTACCGGGTACGTTAAACAGCACCTTCTACATCAACATCATTCAGCCCGTTGTTGTGCCATTTGTAAGGTCAGTCCATCGTGGTGTTTTCCAGCAAGATAATGCACGCCCACACACGGCACGTGCAACGCAACATGCACTTTAGGGTGTGAGACAACTTCCATGGCCTGCACGTTCACCGGCTTTGTTCCCCATTGAGCATGTGTGGGATTTTATGGGACAACGACTTATCCGGTCTCCACGGCCAGCCACGACCAATCCCCGATTTACGCGTCCAGGTTGAGAATGCTTGGAACTCAATACCCCAAACTTACATCCAACATCTGTACGACAGACTCCACGCCAGAATTGCACAGTGTGACACAGTTCATGGCGGTTCAACCTCGTACTAACCATGTTACATGGAAATATTATTTTTCAGTTTACCAGTAACAAATACAGCTGTATTTTGCCATAATGTTTTGATCACGTTATTCTCTGTATTCTGTTTTTATGCTGTATAAATTTCGTTGGTATCAGACGTCTCCTTCTTGGTGTTCTTTTTTCACTTTCCCCCAGTGTAATTTGCACTTTGAACGGATTTACTTTATTCTTTGCTCAACAGTGAACAATTCACTTTATATTTTGTGATAGAACATATGTTAATTAATGTGATTATCAGTTGTAAAAAAAACAGCAATATATTGGATGGGCAGGTGATTCCTTTCAATATTTTTTTATACACTAGTGTTTGTGAAAATTGCAACACCAAGAAGGAGGAACCATGCGATTCGAATGAACTTTATACCAAACATTACTGCTAT
Organism: Macrothele yani; assembly: GCA_039090855.1. Lineage (NCBI taxonomy): Eukaryota > Metazoa > Arthropoda > Arachnida > Araneae > Macrothelidae > Macrothele > Macrothele yani. The sequence goes on from CM077012.1 coordinate 84,513,130, forward strand.
GACTGTACATAAGTGATTTAATTTTTGGAACAATACAACAATTTTTACCTGCAAAAATCAGTATCTTGTGAAGCCTCTGCGAGCTGCAATAAGAGCTTCGAGACGGATTGCCATTGAATCAAAAAGGCGTTGGATGGTGTCTTGGGTAAATGCTTGCCAGGCAGCGTGTATACGTGGCCACAGATAACTGGTACTGACTGCTGGAGGACTTTGATGGGCCAGTTGCCAAGTGACCATACCCAGACATGTTCAATAGGTGACATGTCTGGTGAACGGTGCAGGCCACGGAAGAAGCGGTATCTGCTGTGCTGCGAAGAGGGCTTGAACATTCCTGGAAACATGAGGTCAAGCATTGTCGTGCTGGAATATAGCGCCTGGAGTGCCACGAAGTAAGGGTATGAATTCTGCCTGTACAACTTCCCTGATGCAGTGGTTGCTGGTGATATTGCCCTCAAGTCATAGCAGCCAAAATTGCAAATGTTACCCAATGGCAACCCACACCATCACACTTGACGTTCGGCCTGTATGACGCTCAACAATGCATGCTGGAAGAAGGCGCTCACCACAATACCGTCTAATGCGTATGAGACCATAATGGTAGTCCAAGTTGAATCGGGACTCATCCAAAAATACGACACGTTGTCAATTGGCACGCCATTGTCTGCATTGAAAACCCCATTGCAGCTTGAGGCATCCATGGTTCAGTGTCAAAGGAATCTGCCGCAAAGGGATGCGTGCAACCAGACCTCTGTGCAACAACAGATGCATCAAACTGTGGAGGCAGACAGTGCCACACCTGTTTCAATGCTCCACTGTTGTGCTAACACTTGCGAATATGCGAAACGGTTTGCCACTGCCATGCGGACGAGGTGTCGGCCATCCACAGTGTCATCAAATTTCTCGGTCCACTGCTGGATTGTCGATGTACCTGGTTCTCCTCGGTCCACTGCCGCCACACGCACATAACTATCGTGGTGTTATGTCTTGTCCGAGCCACAATGCCACAGTACGAAAATGCACCTTCACGCAGACCAATCATTCGTCCCTGTTCAAACTCTGTCGTATGGTGATAGTGCGCCCTTCGTCGTTGCCAAAGCATTATTGAATCCTGGAGACACTTTCACAACTCGCTGTCTGTAATGCACTACTGGTGTGTAACCTAAACAGCCCTCTCTTTATATCCCTCACTCGACTGTTCAGGCAGCACTGCTGGGTCAAGACATGCGCAATGGCTTTGCATTTCTAATCATTTGCCTGTTCTACCCTGCTCTGCATATCCTGTAAGTTTCATGTGATTACCATCATTCCTTCATGGTGTTGCAATTTTCACAAACAGTACTTTAGTTTATCAGCATGATTGCATTTGACGATTTTTATACTGCACTAGCAAAATAAGTATGCTCTAGAAATGATTACATATACAAACTACAAAAGGTTTATATAATGGAAGACTAATAATGAAGAATGAATGTAATGTTTGAAAAAAGTACAGTAACCCTTTGCATTTTTAACTCTCCACTGCCTGCATTTTCTTACAATCATATTAACAAATTCAATTTCCAACGATGTTTCGACAAATTTGACTGTTTTAGTTAGATTTAAATGAATTTTTACTTGTAAACTATCATACACACACATTTAACCAAACCTTTAATTTGTTAGCACATGTGTTTTACAGTCTAACACTGGTTAGATACCTATTTCAAACATCAATGCAATCAAAAATGGAAGCACCGAGCAACATAGCAATAAAAAATACAATTCTGCAGATTTAAGATAAAAACAAAAAAGAAAAATAGTGAGCTCTTCGCGATTTAGTCTCCCCCCCCCCAAACAAGGGAATCTCAAATCAGAAAAGAAAATTAAAAGAAAAACAAACAAACAAACAAAAAATGCTGAAAAAAAAGACCATCAGATTTGCCCACTATTCCTGCATTTTTCAACAGAAATTTTGTTTTTTGAGCTTATATTAAAAATGATGCCAATTCACACGAAGACAGCAATTTCACAACTTTGCTGACCACCCCAGGTCACGTGGTAAGCAACGTTTTGGTGGTTTATTTTTGAAGGACCAGTTTGGAATAGGAGATGATGGGTTTGATTCTAGTTGCTGACTACCCTTGTCCACTGGTTTTCCAGTGTTTTCCTTCGACATCCTTGTATGAATAGGGGGGGGGATAGTTCCCGTTGAAGTCAGCCCTAGACACACCCAGACCCTCCTCACCCAACACACTACCATGTGCAATAACCGTGCCCGGTTGGGTTTCAACACAAACATCAGAACTGTCACTAAGTATTTTATATAAGATTGCGTCCGCCAAATTTTTATTGGGGAGGGGAGGGGAGGGGGGGGTGTCAATTCAAATTTCTGCACTTCCGCAAAAAATAAAACAGATAGTGAAAAAAAAAATCGAAAAAAATTCCACTAGTTTGCATAAAAGTTGAAAGAATATGAGGGTTGTGCTGAAAGTAATGCAAAAATGGACATAACTTTTTTTGTTAACTGAGTGGACATAACTTTTTTATTAACGTTCAAATTGCGCATGTTGGTAGAGTAATTCAACATAGTCTCCATAACAAGCGTTGCATTTGCATCATCATTGAACCCAACTCTCGAATCCTCTTTGAAAAAATTCAGGTGTGGACTGTTGTACCCACTTCTTCACAGCCTCTTTCATCTCATCTGTGCCATCAAATTGTTGTCCCCGGAGACTGTTCTTCTTTGGACCGAACAGGTGGAACTTGGACAATGCCACAGCGTGGCTGTACAGTGGATGGGGAACCACTGACCAGCCTAATTTGCTGATCACCTGATTTGTTCCCAAATATATATGTGGTCTCGCATTGTCATTGTGAATGTGGATCCTTTTCAGATTCTTGTTCATTCTCTTCCTTCTTATGGCTTCTCCAAGCTTCTTGAGTGTCTCAATGTACCGCTTGCTGGTCATGATACAGCCACGTTCCAGAAAATCAAGAATGACACCCCTGTCATCCCAAAAAACAGTCACCATGACTTTTCTGAGCTGATCGCTGGCTCTTGAACTTCTTAGGCCTAGGTGAATAGGTGTGACACCATTCCATGGATTGATTCTTTATTCCAATATTCCGGATTGTAAAGATACACCCATGTTTCATTCCCTGTCACCAGATCGGAAAAAAACATGTCTTCATTGGCTTTAAACGCTTCCAGCAAATCAGAGCAGACTTCCACCCTTCTCTCCTTCAAATCGGGTGTCAACTGCCGAGGTACACACTTTGCACACACTTTCCAATACCCTAAGTCTTCCACTATCTTCTGTATGGCATTGTGACCAGAGTCCAGTTGTGCAACAAGCTCACGGACTGTGATTAATTTCTCTGCATGAATCAATTCATCCACTCACTGACTATTCATGTCACTGTTCACAAAAGTATTCATGTCACTGTTTTGGTACAAAAGTAATGCAAAAGTGGGCATAACTACCTCGTAATTAAAAATGTTAACTGCAAGTAAAAATATGAATGGCACTGAGAAAAAATTAAGACTTCTTCAAGATCTTAATTTTTTGGCAGCATCGTTATATGCTTTTGACTGTCCATCTTTCAGCTATAATTCAAGCCGATGCTGAACCTCACAAAAAACACAGCGCACGCACACACGTCATTTACGATATTAAAAAAACTGGCTACTGACGGTTTTGAATTTCGGAATGATTTTCTAAACGAAAGTCATACCAATGCAGAATGACACTGGAAACAAACTACCGTTTGCAACCGCCCTATACCTGCCAACTTCCAAAGATCAAAATACAAAAGATTTTAGAAAATTTTCCCTAAAATTCAGAAATTTTTAAAGTTTAAGATTAAAAAAAAATGTGAAAAGGTTCTTTCTTGATGTGTATACTGAAGTGAACCATACACAGTGTTAAAGTTGTAACATACCAGGAGATGTGACGTACCTGCCAGAAGGACGCACACGACATAAAGGCTGATAGGAATCAGAATAAAACGTCCGCGTAGCTCATTTGGTAGAGTGACTTATTCCGGAATGAGGGGATCCGGGTTCGAGCCCCTGCGCGGATAAAAATGACAGAGAAATTTACTTCGTTATAATGGCGCCCGAGCTATCCGGATGACCCGACCGTTCAAAATCTCGCATTGGTGTGATGTTCTTTCCACACCGCGAGATAGGAAAAATAAGAAAATCCCTTCTCCAGCACTTCGAAAAAAAAAAAAAAAAAAAAAAAAAAAGAATAAGGGGGAGATGATGTAACGTACTAGGAGATGTGACGTACCTGCCAGAAGGACGCACACGACATAAAGGCAGATAGGAATCAGAATAAAACATCCGCGTAGCTCAATTGGTAGAGTGACTTATTCCGGAATGAGGGGATCCGGGTTCGAATCCTGGCGTGGACAGAAATGACGGAGAAATTTACTTCATTATAAAGTTTACTATGGTATACTATGCCATTAGCTTTAAAAACATACGTTTTTTTTTTGTTTTGTTTTTTGTGATATAGAGATCATTTATTCTAAACAGAAGTCTAAGAAGAATAACAAAACAAGGCGATATAAAATAAAGGGTGTATCTGAAATAATTTCACTCTTCAAATATCATTTATTTTTCAAATAAATTTTAGCAATTTACTTTGAAAATCAAATGTGTAGAGCGTAAATTACTTTTATGCTTCTTAATGAATAACAAGAAAGATGACACCGAATTTTTGGATGTAGTAAGCATGTCTTTTGAATGAATTCTGATGCAAATTAAATTTATCAAAACTATTAAAAATCGATGCAACCGGTTTGGAAAACAATCAATCGGTCCCAACAATCAATAAAACATCCAGAAATAGAAACATCTACTTAGTTCTACCAGTGGCTAAAAAATATTTGTTACGGAAATTAACAAATGGTGAACAAAAAGTTTCCCATAACACAAGGAAGGTACCAGAGATGAAGAGAATTTCAAATCAAACAGTTAAAAGGAGAAATATAGAAGGAAACATTATAAAAGTCTATGTCTACTCGCGGAAAAATTTTGCATAACAGAAAAGTTTAAAATTATTCTTCATGGAAAAGGTTATGCTAAGGGAAAATAACTTGTCAAATACGTTTCCCAGGAGCAGACATAGTAAAAAAAAAAAAGGTTTCGACCTTTACGCAGCTAGGGGAAATCTTTGTGTTATTTAAAGAGGATAATGCTCTACATCTCTGTTGTAGTTAATGGTATACAGTAAAGAAGAAATTTCTCAATAGCATATTTAGAAGCGGCGATACAGCTGCAAACTGAAGTACATAAACACCACCAACAGACAGAAATGTGAACTACAAAATTACACATATACTAGTCTAAAGTGTTCTACAAGGTAATGTTCTACAAGGTAATAGCATCCGGTGTTGAAAGAATTTTTTAAATCAGACATGTAAAAGCAGTGATATTGAGAAAAACAGATTAAGCATTTGTGCCCCTAGTGGCAAAATTGTGCATTAGTTTGGAATGAAACACACACACATAGATAGTTAGTAGTATCTGACCGAAGAAAGAATTTTTAAAATCGGGTTTTTAAGTCCCGCAGTTATTGCTGTAAACGGAAATGTGAGCTTATGCCCTATGGTGGCAGCCTTGTGCACTAAGAAAATTTTAAAATTATATGAGAAACATTTCGGCGTGGAAACGCCCTCCAACAAAGAAATAATTTTTCTAATCGGAGTCTTAAAAGCAGAAATATTGAAAAAAATAATATATGCGTTTACTCATACTGGCGGAAAAACCATGCATTATTTTAAGAAGTATTCTTAAAAGGTTGTTCGATGCGAGCGGTATCAGTCCACGAAATAATTTTTTCAATCGAGTTTTCAGGAGCTCAGATTTTGCTGCAAATAACATCAGGTGCAGAAATTAACACTTACGCCCCCTGGTGGCCAAACCATTCTTTATCAAATATTAGAAATTATATGCAAAGGATTTCCCATCAGGAGATGTATTCAGTGTAGAAAGAATTTTTCAAATCAGAGTTTTAGAAGCAGAGATATCGGGGAAATACAATTTACCTTTACACCCCCTAGAGGAAAGTCTATGTATTACTGGAAAATTTTGAAATTATATGAGAAACATTTTACACCAGAAACGTTTTCTAACAAAAAATGATTTTTTCAAATCCAACTCTTAAAAGAAGAGATATCGACAAAAATCAGATATACATCTACGCCCCTGGTGGAGAAACCATGCATTATTTTATGAAGAAAATACTCTCAAATGTTTATCAACATGAGCGGTATCGGTCCATGAAAGAATTTTTTTCAATCAAGCTTTTAGAAGCTCAGATTTTTCTGCAAATACCTACGAAGCGGAAATTAACTCCTACGCCCCCTGGTGGAGAAACCATGCATTATTTTATGAAGAACATACTCTCAAATGTTTGCCAACATGAGCGGTATTGGTCCACGAAAGAATTTTTTTCAATCGAGCTTTTAGAAGCTCAGATTTTTCTGCAAATACCTACGAAGCGGAAATTAACTCCTATGCCCCCTGGTGGACAAACAATATTTTATAAAAAAATCAGAAATTACAATCAAAACATTTCCCACTAGGAGCTTTATCTGGTGCAGGAAGAATTTTTCAAATCAGAGTTTTAGAAGCAGAGGTATCAGGGAAAGCATGATTTACCTTTACTCTCCCTAGCAAACAGTTAATGAATTACTTGAAAATTCTGAAATTATATGGAAATCATGTCGTGCAGGAAACTATCCAACAAAGGAGATTTTTTTCAAATCGGACTATTAGAAGTAGAGATATTTACAAAAATAAGATATGCATTTAGGACCCCCTGGCGAAAAAACCATGCCTTATTTTAAGAAGAAAATATTCTAAAAAGGGATTTATCAACGTGAGTAGTATCGGTCCACGAAAGAATTTTTGCAATCGATATTTTAGGAGCCCTGATTAGGCTGCAAACATATCAGAAGCAGAAATTAACACTTTAGTCCCCCTGGTGGCCAAACCATTTTATACCAAAAATTAGAAAATACATGCATCAGGAGCTATATACGCTGCAGAAAGAATTTTTCAAATCGGAATTTTAGAAGCAGAGATATCGGGAGAAACGCAATTTACTTTTACACCCCCAAGGGGATCTATGCATAACTTAAAGAAGTGACCATACCTAAAATAGCTTTCGACATAAATAGAATCAAAAGGAAAAATAATTTTTTCAATCGGCCGTTTGGAAGCAAATATATGGAATTGAATGTATTTTGAATTTGGCATTTCTGCATTTTCACCCTCTGGAGGCAAAATTGTGATTGAAAAAAGAAAACAAAATAAAGGATCATTTGCACATTTCAAGCTTCCCAATGCAAAAAGAATTTTTGAAATCAGGCAATTGGTTGCAGATATATGGTGCCCACAAATGGACGGACAAACTGAAAACATAAGCATGATATTTTTTACAAAAGACGTGCTAATAAAGGCACACACAAAATGCTTAGCTACCACTCAAAACTAGAGCATGAAAATACTGCCGGCTTTCGCCCTTCCTTGGCTTCCAGCAACAGCACCTCCTCGCTTTAGTTTTCCCCATGGCAGGACTATATAAAACAAGAAAGATGACACCGAATTTTTGGGTGTAATTAGCACGTCTTTTTATTCCATTGTGATGCAAATTAAATTTATCAAAGCTATTCAAAGTCAATTTAAACCGATATGGAAAACAATGGTATCTGACGGAAGAAAGAAGTTTTTCAATCAGGTTTTTAATCCCTCAGATATTGCTGCTAACGGAATCGTGAGCTTACGCCTTCTGGTTGCAGACTTGTATGTTAAGAAAAATATTAATTTAGATGAGAAACATTTCACACCGGAAACGCTTTCCAACACACAAAGATTTTTGCAAATCGGACTCTTAGAAAACGCGATATCGTTAAAAATAAGATGTGACTTTATGCCCCCTGGTGGGAAAACCATGCATTATTTTAGGGAGAAAGAATTCACAAAAGTTTTTTTCATATGAGCGGTATGAGTCCAAGAAAAAATAAATAAATTTTTAGTCGAGTTTCCAGGAGCCCAGATTTTGCTGCAAATACAACAGAAGCAGAACTTAACACTTATGCCGCCTGGTGGCCAAACCATTCTTTACCAAACATTAGAAATTATATGAAAAATACTTTCCATCAGGTGTTGTATGCGATACAGAAATAATTTTTCAAAATGGAGTTTTAGAAGCAGAAATAACGCAAAAAACACAATTTACCTTCTAGCCCCCTGGCTGAAAGTCTATGATTTACTTGAAAATTTGAATTTATATGAAAAACATTTCGCATCGGAAGCACTATCTGATAAAGAAGACATTTTTCAAATCGGACTCCTAGAAGTAGAGATATTGACAAAAATAAGACATACATCTACGCCCTGGCGTAGAAACCATGCATTATTTTAAGAAGAAAATGTTCCTAAAAGGTTTGTCAACATGAGTAGTATTGGTCCACAAACGACTTTTTTTTTCAATTGAGATTTTCGAAGCTCATATTTTGATGGAAACACATCAGAAGCGGAAGAAGACTTTCGCCCGCTGGTGGCCAAAATCATTTTTTACAAAAATTAGAAATTATGAGCAAAGGATTTCCCATCAGGAGCTGTATCAGCTGCAGAAAGAAATTTTCAAATCTGAGATTCAGAAGCAGAGATATAGGGGAAACACAATTTACCTTTACGCTCCCTAGCAAAAAGTCTATGAATTACTTGAAAATTCTGAAATTATATGAAAAACATGTCACACCGGAAACTATTTAATAAAGAAAGAATTTTTCAAATTGGACTATTAGAAGCTGAAATATTGACAAAAATAAGATATACGTCATGCCCCCTGGTGGAGGAACCATGCAATATTTTAAGAAGAAAATACTCCGAAAAGGTTTATCGACTTAAGTGGCATCGGTCCACGAAAGAATTTTTTCAATCGAGATTTTAGAAGCTCAGATTTTATAGCAAATACATCAGAAGCAAAAATTATCACTTATGCTCCCTGGTGGACAAAGTATTCTTTACCAAAAATTAGAAATTATATGCAAAAGATTTTTCATCAGGAGCTATATCCGCTAAAGAAAATGTTTTTCAAATCGGAGTTGTAGAAGAAGAGATATCATGGAAAACGTAATTTACTTTTACGCCCTAGCGGAAAATCTATGCGTAATTTGAACAAGTTAGTAAAATCATGCAATGCAATGATTATGATATGCTTTCCAACATACCAGAAATTATTACTCAAGTTATGTGGATAATGGCTGTGGAATAAATCTCGCTCCTGTGTCCTGACCTTTGACCCCATTTCGATGATATTCAACAGAACCGGTTCACTATACCTCCGGAACAACATGATAAAGCTTTGTTGCAATAGAAGCAGTTTTACGCAAGTTATGAGAATAATGGCTGTGGAATAAATCTGGCTTTTGTGCAATGACCTTTGACCCCATTTCGTTGATATTCAACAGAACCGGTTCACTATACCTCCTGAACAACATGATAAAGTTTTGTCGCAATCCAAGCATTTTAGGTAAGTTATGTTGCCCAAGGGCAATGGAATGGATCCCACGTGTCCTGACCTTTGACCCCATTTCGCCCATTTTCAATAGGGTTCGTCCCCAGTGGCTCCCTACAAAATACTGAAATTTCATCGAAATCTAACCATTTTTATGCAAGTTATGACGCATAAGGGCAATGGAATATATCCCGCTCGTATGCCCTGCCTGACCTTTGACCCCATTTCGCCTATTTTCAATAGGGTTCGTGCCCAGGTGGTTCTTTACCACATACTAAAATTTCATCGAAATCAAACAGTATTTACGCATGTTATGACGCATAAAGGCAATGGAATGGATCCCGCTTTTATGTCCTGACCTTTGACCCTATTTCGCCCATTTTCAATAGGGTTCGTGCCCAGGTGGTTCCTTACCACATACTAAAATTTCATCGAAATCGAACCATTTTTACGCAAGTTATGACACATAAAGGCAATGGAATGGATCCAGCTCCTATGTCCAGACCTTTGACCTTATTTCACCCATTTTCAATAGGGTTTGTCCCCAGGTGGTTCCCTATCACATACTAGAATTTCATCGAAATCAAACCATTTTTACGCAAGTTATGATGCATAAAGGCAATGGAATGGATCCAGCTTTTATGTCCTGACCTTTGACCCAATTTCACCCAATTTCACCCATTTTCAATAAGGATCGTCCCCAGGCGGTTCCCTACCACATACTAAAATTTCATCGAAATCGAACAATTTTTACGCAAGTTATGACGCATAAGAGCAATGGAATGGATCCCGCTCCTATGTCCTGACCTTTGACCCTGCTTCGCCCATTTTCAATAGGGTTCGTCCCCAGGTGGTCCCCTACCACATACTAAAATTTCGTCAAAATCAAACCATTTTCACGTGAGTTATCGTGCGGACGGACGGACAAAGCTGGAGCATATACGCTTCTTCAACCTACGGTTGGAAAGCCTAAAAAAGCAACTATTTCTAAAATAGTCTTCGACATAAATGGAATCGAAAAATAAAATAATTTTTTCAATTGGATGTTTAGAAGCAAATATGTGGAATAAAATGTATTTTTGAGTTCGACATCATCTGCATTTACGTCCTCTAGTGGTGAAATTGTACATTGTAAAAAACAAACAAAAAACAACGAAATGAAGGATCATCATTCGTATATTTCAAGCTTCCCAATGCAAAAAGAATTTTCCAAATCGGACTAATAGTTGCAGAGATATCGTGTCTACAGATGTACGGACAAACCGATAATATAAGCATGATCTTTTTTTACAAAAGATGTGCTAAAAAAATTAAGAAAACTATTTTCCGAATTCTTCACGTAACTGGCTGAAATTTGTACATATACTATAATTGGCTAGGAGATGGTGACCTTAAAAATTTCAAGTGAATTGGCAAAAATGTTTTTGAATTAGCCGTAAAATGCCGATTACGAATTATGATAAAGAGCAAATTAAAAAATTATGGTCCGTTTAAAAAGTTTTTAATTGATTTACGCGAAATTTGGAGGGCTTATTCCTATTATCGATTTATGGCGTTGGTCAAAATTTTAGAGATTTTCATGAAAATTCCACGGAGATAAACTTTCGTCATTTTTATTCCACTTGAAAAATCCTTGAGAGAACCACCTAGCTGCTGTGGGCGGGGTTACGGGGAGAAATGCGGTGTGTGCGTCACTGCCTCTTGCCCGCTCTTGCTTCGTTAGCTCTTGCTTTTGAGGTGAGTGGTGAAGTCGCGTTTACAACTAAGAAAAATAGAGCAAAAAACGTTAAAAAGAAGTATTGAAGCAAAATATAAAAATGTTGCTTATTATAAAAAAGTAAAAGTAGAAAATGAAAAGAAAATTTCTGGAATCTTAAGGGATACAGTAAAAGCAGAATTGGATGACTGGCTAAAAATTGGAGTAAGAAACAAAAATAAGAAATTTGTTAAAAAGCTGAACCTTAAAGAAGAGAAATTTTTGAAGAAAAACTATTCCAGTAAAAACAAAAAAACTGCAGTTCTTAGTCATGTAAAGGACAACACTGCTACTGGAGTTAGCCAAGAATTATTACAAGTGATAAATAAAGGAAGTAATTTCAATCTATCAAAAGAAAAAATAAATCCAGAAAAATTGATAATTGAATTGGAAAGCATCTGCAGCACTTTAGAAAAAGAGGACCAAATTAAAGCAGACCTCCTCAGAACAGATTACTACAATAGCCTTACAAAATTCCAGAAGCAAGTAAGGAAACCTAAAAAAATTTTTGATAATAGTCAATTAAAAGCTCTTAAAGATTTCAGAAAAAATGAAAGTGTAGTTGCTGTGAAAACAGACAAAAGTAAGTTGATTACTATTATGGATAAGAAAGATTATCTAAAAAAGATGGAAGAAGAACTAAAGAAACCTATGTATGAAGAAGTAAAAGAAAACCCACTACCAGATTTGATTAAAAAGTCTCTAAGCTTATTTCACTTCAAAAAAAGAAAAACCAGCTTCCAGAAAACTATAAACAATTCTCAAAATTACAGTTCAGATTACCTCAAATATATGGAATAGTCAAACTGCATAAAGAACACCAACCAATTAGACCAATAATAGACTCAAAAAACTCTATTCTTTCTAATCTAAACTATTTTTTAAAGTCACACCTTCAGAATCTTTTAAAAGAGCCACCTAACTTGATTAAAAACTCAATGCAGCTAAAAGAAAAACTAGAACTTCTTCCTAAATTAGATTCTCCTATTATGGGTAGTTTAGATATAGTGTCTATGTATACTCACATTAATATAGATCAACTTATAGACTTTATAGCGGAAGACTTAGCAGACCTAATAGTTTTTCACAACAAGGAAAAAAACATATTAGTTGGAATTTTTGAAATGCTTACTTTCTCTTTGCAGAACAACTACTTTCAATTTGGAAAAACTTTTTCATTCAAAAATCGGGGCTAGCAATGGGCTCCCCACTCTCCCCACTCTTAGCTAACTATTATGTGGGAAAACTAGAAGAAAAGATACTAGTACAACCCACATACTTCTGCTTATATAGCAGATACATGGATGACATCTTATTTATAATAGATAGCTCAGAAATTATTCCAGAAAGAATTCTAGACTCATTCAATGAATTAGATGATTCCCTTAAGTTCACTATTGAACTTCAAAAAGAAAGAAGAATAAACTTCTTAGATATTACTATCTATTATGAAGATGAAAAATTCCTCACTAGTTGGTATAAAAAACCAATGAATACTAAAAGACTACTGGATTTCAATTCGTATCACCCAGTTTCTATTAAGAAGAATGTAGCAAGTCAGTTTTTAGAAAAAATTAATAAAATAGTTTCTACAGCAGATAAAAAAGAAGCCCAAAAAGAAGAGCTTAAAGTCATACTTGCAGAGAATAACTATCCTAAAGAAGAAATTGAGAAGCTTCTGAATTTTAATGGTACGAAGAACCCACAAAAGCAACAAGTAAAATTCACTAGAAAAATTTCTTATCACAAAGGTTTATTTGAGGCTTTAAAGAGAATTAGTAAAAAATACAATATTAGGCTAGCTCCAAGTTTAGAGAACAAAGTTAAAAATTTTTTCCCTAAAATAGTTCAAAGAGAAGAAGATATTTTAAAAATGCAAGGAGTAGTTTATGAAGTAAATTGTAGTTGTGTACTATCTTACATAGGTGAAACAGGTCGCAGACTAGAAACTCGTATAGCTGAGCATAAAGCAGCTATAAAAAATTGCTCCAACAAGACTGGATTAGATAGGCATGTTAGAGAAACTGGGCACAGCATGGATTGGAATTCCCTTAAAGTAATCAGTTTCCAAAGCAATTTCCAAAAAAGAAAACTGAAAGAAGGAATAGAGATTGAGAAAAATCAAAATTCCATCATCAATGACTGCAAAGGATTTTCCCTGCCTAACATCTGGCAGGATTTGTTGAAAAATAACCTAAACCATCATGGTTAACCGTAACCGTCAAGGTAAACCGTAACCGTGATAGTGACAAAGAAAAAGTGACAACAACAAGACAGCCTGAAGAAGGAGAAGAGTTTTCTCCAAAAATTTGCTATTAAAGAAAAAATTTCCTAGTAAAATCCCATAAGTTACTTTAGATTATTAATTCAATTAAACTAGGAAGCCATTTCTCAACATGAGCTTTATTTAAAGAATTTATTTTTGTTTCAGCATTTCTTCTTTCATCTGACAAAAAATCCTCTAGATATAAAATACAACAACGCAAAACTATAGCTAAATTGAAAATAAAAAATACTGGCACACTTAAGAAAAAGGTGAGAATAGTGACAAAATTGTAAAAAAGGTAACAAAAAGTGACAAATTTAAAAAAAGGTGACAAATAGTGAGAAAAGTGACTTGTGCCGAGGTCTGAATATTGTACATAGGGAGTACCAAAAACCAATTAAAACATCGCCTGCAACAACACATAAAAAATTGGCAAAAAAAAAAAAAAAAAAAAAAAAAAAGAAGCAAAAACAGCACTGATACAGTATTGCTTAGATAATCAAAGATACCCAAAATTTGAAGACATCAAAATAATTAAATCATGTAACAATGAAAGACATTTGCGTATTACAGAATCTGTGCTGATTGAAAAAAAAATAGGGATCGAGTATGTAATCATAATGATCTAAATATACTTAACAAAAAATGGAAAGAACTAATAAAAATAGAACAAAAAAAAATACTGCAGAATAAAATAAAATATTAACTATAGTTCCTAACAGATGGAGCCACGGTGGCAAAGTTTTCAATATGACGTAAGAGATGGGCTGACGCTGATAATCGCTTCTCTCACTCACTCGCACTGTGATAGCAGGGTTGATACCACCTAACCTACTGAAGACAGCCCTGGCCGGGTAGAAAGCTGCTAGAGGCAATCTATGTCTGGAACGGCAGAGGTGTGGTGCATGAATGAGATAGTGAGATGAGTTTGTGTAAATAGAGGGCAATGAGGTGAGTTTGTGTAAATAGAGGGCAATGAGGTGAGTTTGTGTAAATAGAGGGCAATGAGACGAGTTTGTGTAAATAATTGTATTTTAGGTTTAATTTTTTTGTTAGATGTTTTGGTGTTTGTAAATAAGAAGTTAATTTATGTTAGTGAATGTTCACACAAGTAGGTTTACTGAATAGTAAGTTTTTATAAGTCAATTAAACTATCGGTTAGGGTTATATAAACGTCAGTGAAATAATAGGTTTTTAAGTAAAATAGAGGTTTCTTAGACCAAGTATCATTGCCGCAGTACGGATTAAAGAATTACTCATTCTGTTAAATAAAGAACAAGCTTAAAGAATTACTCATTCTGTCAAATAAAGAACAAGCTTAAAGAATTACTCATTCTGCCAAATAAAGAACAAGCTGAAGACAACATAAAAACCGCCACATCAGAAGCCCAAACCAACTGTAGAACTCAAAATGGGAAAAAACGAGCAGAGAAATGTTGATTTTTCAAATGAGAACAGACCTTCTAGTAAAGATAAATTTCTTATTACTCTCATTAAAGTAATTGTAGGCACGTAAACTTTTGAATGGTTATAGTAATACTGTGACTTTTCAAACAATGAATTATTTGTTTTAATTTCTTAGCTATTAATCCCAGAAACAAAACACGATAACACTGTACCATTCCTTCATTTGTTAAAAAAAGTAATTTAGAAGTACATAAAAAGCCAACTTCTGTCCATATTCTAATTTCTCTTGACTCATTTCATCCATTAAACTCAATAGTATTAATTAACAGGTTCAAAGCAAGTATATTCAGGCAACATATTTATTCAAATAAATCAGAATTATGCACTGAAATTCTTTTGGATACTGGTCTTCCATGTAACAACTCCTCAGAAAACTTGAAATCAACCTGGAGCAGGAATTTTCAAGTTTTCTGAGGAGTTACACGGAAGTCCAGTAGCCACAGGCAATTTCAGTGCATAATTCTGATTTATTTGAATAAATGAGCTGCCTGAATATACTTGCTTTGAATATGTTCTCATGTATGTCTCAGGAAACATTTCTTCCTCAAAAATTCCTTAAGGCTGTCTTTGAATGAATGTGAGAGAAATTCTATCCTATATCTGCAACGTAAATTATTTTGTACACATTTTCTCAAAGACTATTACTTTGTAGTGTTTGAAATTTTGAGAACAAATAAAAACGACCTATAGCTAATATGTGCAGCAGTTATTATTCCGAAAAAATGTTAGTACTTTTTTCAAAATTCAATTTATCTGACTCGAAAGTATTCCAATTTGGGCGCTAGATGGCGCGATAAGTTAGTTTAGAGGTGTTTCTGTCTGGAAGAAACAAAATCTCTCACTTCTGTCTGATTTTTGGAATTATCTAAGCCAAATAAAAATAATTAAATGGGCCAAAAGTGAGACTGGAGTCTTCTTGTCATTTATAAATCCTACTGTACGTTCATTTTTTGAAGAGAAAATGTGTACATTAGCAGAGAACGCCTGAATTTGAGCTACAGAAACTCCGCCTACCTACTAAGCTCCGCCCCCAAATAACGTCACTGGTTAAAACATAACAGCGTGTATTTTGTCTTCTCATTTTGGAGCCAATGAGAGACCGCTTCCATTCTGAATATGGCAAGGTCTGCAGTGATTCGCTGACGCCAACTTCTGGGTTAGTCCCTCAAGACAAAAGCGACGCACAAGGAGCGAGTTTTTGCGCCATCTATCGCAGACGATGAACCCTAACCAGTGGCGTATATTTGAGGCTAGCTATGAAGCCCAGAGAATGCACAAATAAAACTTAATTAAATATACACAAATAAAAGTCAATTATCAACAGTATTAAAATATGTCGATGCTTTCGCTGTGAAAAAAAAAAACGTGTGCGGATTCTCTTCTTTGACTCAGTCCGGTGAGCAAAAACCAGCGGCATAATGCAAGCAGCTCTTTCATAGTCTTCACAGTTCTCTTGCGAAAACCTTCCGTACCATCGCCTGCTAGCATTTCCATGACAACATGAATCAGCTGGTAGAGGGGAATGGGCCATTGCTTTGGGAAACGGTTCACTCAGAATAAAGGAGACTTAGACTATCTCAGGCACTCACATACTCCTGCCCATAAGAGAGTTTCGCAAGAGTTGTTTCAGTTTTTGTGAAATGCTAATGAATTAAAATCAGAGATATTAAATCTTAAATTCGCGGCTTTGTTGGATTTGAACTGTTTTGATAAATTTTGTGAAAGCTTCCCTGAACATCTACTGTAAGAACTTAAAGAACTCTATGCTTCAAATTTTAATACAGCTCAACTAAAAAATGAACTGAAGGTGTTTAATTCCCTCGATGAATACAAAAAGAAATCAGTAAGAGACATTACTTGTTACATAAAGTTGAATAAATTGGACAATGTTTAGTGAGGTGTACAAATTAGCAGACCTCATATTAAGCTTTCTATCAACAACTGCCAGAAGAAGTTTTCCTGCATTAAAAAGAATCAAGATATATCTTAGAGCCACACAAGGACATGCACATTTGAAAAACTTGGCTGTTTTGTCAGTAGAGAAAAACATTCTTTTTAAATATGAAAAAGTACTCGGAAGAAACATTTTATGAAAACGTAACACTCAAGTTCACACAAAAGGAAAGAAGAATGGAGTTCATGTACAAATAAAGTATTCAGAAGAAGAATGGAGCTCATATACAAATAAGTGTTCAAATCCTAATCCTCATAATTATTTAGTATCATGTTAGCAATGGCATGTACCTAAAATTTAGAAAAAAGTTACTTCTATTACTTAACAATTAAAAATTAAACTTTGAAATTAAAAAAAACAGTACTGGGGGCAGGGGGGAGAGAGAAGTGAGATAGCCCAGGTCTTGGACCCAAGATATGCCACTGACCCTAACACTCATTAAGACAGCCTTAACAGGTTGTTGAAAATCACAAAGGAGATATTGAACTTTCTGAGTGTTTTATTCTTAATCTCAGTAGTGTAATTGTAATGTACTACAGAGGTGAAAACATGTGTGAAGATGATAAATCTGCAGCAAGATATTCTGTCCGTGTAGCTCAGTTGGGAGAGCAACTTACTCCGGAGTGAGGGGACATGGATTCGATGGCTGTCATGGACAAACTTGTGTTTTCACACAATTTAGGCTGACCTTTTTAAATGAGAATAAATGATTGAAAAAATAATTTCTTGAAGGAACTGAATATCAAAAATACATTAAATCTAATTCTCAGAAGAATCTCATGCCAGTTTCAAAATCAGAAAAATTAAATGGTGATACTGGCAATTTTCTGTAATTTCATTGTCATGTCCGTACTTTCATAATTCCAACCAAAAATTCCTAATATTACAGAAAATTCATACTAGTTGACATCTATAACTTGGAGTCCAAGGGACCATGTGGTACAGCTATTTATGAAACCTTTTTCTTTTCTTTTTTGCTTTGTGGTCTAATGAAGATGATGCAAATAAGTGATTTAATGACCACTATGGGTAAGAGCTATAAACATGAAAGACAAAGTTTTTTCGTGCAGGTGAAACAATTCGGAGGGTAAGTAAGCTGTCGATGCATGATAATCAACAAGCCATGAGAATTCAATTGCCGATAAAAGATGAACTTTATATACAATTAAAAACACTAGCTACAATAGGTTAAAATGACACATGCAAGATCTTTCTGGTTTGCCTCAAGCCCATCATCAGGTAAAACACAGACAGCACCGTGCTGACATACCAATAAATAAAAGGGGACAAACTCTCAGGATGCATCAGTTGTTACGTAATATGTAAAAGTTCGGAAGGCACAATATACATAAACATATAAAACGAGCGAAACACACAGTCACATACGGTAAAAGGTTTGTTTAGCAGTAGCTTTCGGTCATCCTACGACCTTGATTACCCGCGATCGACTGGATGGGCTGGTTGCCAGAACTACAATTTGAAGTTGGGGTGTTGGAACTGTTGCAGTTCAGGCAAACAGCCCATCCAGTCGATCGCGGGTGATCAAGGTTGTAGGATGACCGAAAGCTACCGCTAAATGAACCTTTTACCGTACGTGACCGTGTGTTTCGCTCGTTTTATATGTTTATGTGTTATTGTCGCATGATGCCTGAGTTTTAAACCAAGTCACAATATACATATGTGCATAAGACACTATTCATTGACAGTTACAGGTTTAGCTTTAGCAGGGTCATATACATTTTTGACATAAGACCTCCATAACTGTGGTAGTATATATGAAGAGTCGTCATTACAGCAAATAGTTGACAAACTGCAAATGCATAAACTTTCAGTAAATAAAACTGTAAATTTATTCGAAGCAGGAGCAAAAATATCAGTCTCTTCCCAACGGGGTGTGTGTTGGCCCCCATCAACCCGCTCGGCGAGGGCAGTAGTGGTAGCACCAGACCTGATGTCGTATTGGTGTTCCGCAACACGGACACCAACAGAACGAAGTGTCAAGCCAATATAAACTTTGTCGCTGGTTGATGAATAAATATACCATGAAGCATGGTGTGTATAGCATACCCCTGAAGTCAAACAATTCATCAACCAGCGACAAAGTTTATATTGGCTAGACACTTCGTTCTGTTGCTACCACTACTGCCCTCGCCAAGCTGGTGGCCAACACACACCCCATTGGGAAGAGACTGAGATTCTTGCTCCTGATAATAATAAATTTACAGTTTTATTTACTGAAAGTTTATACATTTGCAGTTTGTCGACCATTTGCTGTGATGACGACTCTTTATATATACTACCACAGTTATGGAGGTCTTATGTCAAAAATGTATATAACCCTGCTAAAGCTAAACCTGTAACCGCCAAAGAATAGTGTCTTATGCACATATGGATATTGTGCCTTCCGAACTTTACATATTACGTAACAACTGATGCATCCTGGGAGTTCATCCCCTTGAATTTATTGGTATGTCAGCGTGGTGCTGTCTGTGTTTTACCTGATGATGGGCTTGAGGCAAACCAGAAAGATCTTGCATGTGTCATTTTAACCTATTGTAGCTAGTGTTTTAAATTGTCTATAAAGTTCATCTTTTATCTGCAATTGAATTCTCATGGCTTGTTGATTATCGTGCATCGACAGCTTACTTAACCTCTGATTTGAGCTATAAACAGTTGCCCATCCCTAATTTAGAGTTATTTGTTACAGGGAAGGGAGAGAGCCAGCATTGTAAAACACACACTTTACCATGCTGCATTCAGGTCTTGAACCAAAATGTAGCTTGGACCACTAGCTAGAAACCTAAGCATTTGACCACTCGACCACAGGGGTTGCTATTTAGAGAAGCTGCCTCGGCAGCTTTCATATTAAAAAAATATAATTATTTGTGGACTTACATTTTTTCAAGAGTAAAATATAGCAAAACTTTTAACAAAAAATTTGAGCATCTAATACTTATTTTCATACTGCTGTTACAGGTATAAAATTACATGTAGCAAAACATAATAAAAGTTCAGTGCACCCACAAATGAATACATACCGTACTGTTTCAATGTTTGTTAGTTCTCGAGGTATTAAGTGCCTGCAGTTATCATCAACAAGAAGTTGAATAATGTCTAAACACTGGAAGTAAGTGTCAATTTCTGCCACACCATCAATGTTTTGAATATCATGATACTTCATTTTTGCATTTAGTAGCAAAGCTTTCACCATGCTGAAAAGAAAAATAATAACAAATAAAAATAAAATAAAAATTAGATACACATTATTTAATGGAACTGCAGTTTTCCCAAATAAAAATACTTTCTCTTTAAACATCAATCCACAGAAACATTATGAATTAATGATACTTTTAAATGCACACAATGATGCATAAATTTACATTCAACACATATAGGAGCAATAACTAACATACACTATATTGACAAAAGTCACCAGACACCCGTTCAAAAGCAAATGAACGGATCCACTGCGTTGTTCAGATGTGCGGTACAGCTGCAAACGGTATAAAAACAAGCCTGCAGCTGACCTCGATCATATCGCACTGTGAGGTTGAGGGAAAATGTTGTGGTGGGAGAGAACTGAATTTGAGAAAGGAAAGATTGTTGGGTGTTATATTAGTGAGTTGTCCACAAGAGAAACTGAGAGACATTTAAAACATACCCAAGTCAACTGTTTTGGATGTACTCTAAATAAGTGGAAGGCACATGGCCTGCTTGAAGCAGCAAAACGTAATGGCAGACCAAAGAAAATCAGTGATAGAGGACGTCGAAGCCTCAGGAGAGGCGTTACAGCTAATCGACGGAGTACTGTACAAAACCTCAGTGCACAGCTGAGTAAAAATGTTGGAACTTCAGTATGTACATGTACCATTTGCAGAGAACTTCATTCCATGGGTTACTGTGGTCGTGTGGCTGCTCATAAGCCTTTCATCTCCACTTGGAATGCTACTTGTCATTTAGCGTGGTGTAAAGAACATTTATCGTGGACCGTAGATCAATGGAAACGGGTCCTATGGACTGATGAATCCAGATACACGATCTATCAGCCTGATGGCCATGTGCAGGTATGGCCACAGCTGGGGGAACACTATTTACCACAGTGTACTGTTCCTACGGTCAAGTTTGGTGCTGGCAGTGTACTCTTGTGGGGGTGTTCTTCGTGGTATGGATGCTGCCCATTGGTTATCGTGGACAAACCTGTTAACCAGCATGTCTACCTCAATATTCTGAACAATTATGCCCTACCAACTCTGTGGCAATACTATGGAACTGAGCCTTGTTGGTAGCAGCAGGATAATGCACTGAGCCATAAAGCAAGGAATGTTACCATGTGGTTTGATGATAATTCCGTACCGTGTGTGGACTGGCCAGCACAGAGTTTTGATCTTAATTCCACAAAGCACCTACAGGATGAATTAGAGCACCACATAAGCAGTTTGAAACCAAGGCCTACTACTAAGCAACAGTTAGCGGCAGCATTATGTACTGAATGGAAGCGCATATCTATCGCTGTGTTCCAAAACCTTGTTGAAAGCATGTCTTGAAGAGTCAGTGCATGCATTAAGGCCACAGATGGACTGACACCGTACTAATGTATGTCAATAACGCCATGTTGTGTTTTTCTTCAAGGTGTCCTGTGACTTTTGTCAATATAGTGTACTTATAAAAGAAAAGGGGTGGGAGAACATAATACCAAATTTATAATCTAATAATACAAATATTTCTCCCAGTATATAAACTGTAGTTCCCACACAATCAATGTTAACGTTAAATATATATCATCATCGTCATCAACCATTATCAATCCACTGCTGGATGAAGGTCTCCCCATATTTCTTCCACAATTGTCAGTATTGGGCCTGTCTCCTCCACGTCACTCCAGCATACTTTCGAATTTCATCCTTCCTTCTCCCATGGGGTCTTCTTCACGGTCTTCTCCTGTCCCTCGGAAATCCAGTCTAAAATTTCGGTTGTCCATCGGTGGTCCGTTCTTCTGGCAACATGTCCAGCCCATTGCCATTTCAGTGATTTTACTCCTGTCATTTTCCTTATCCACAAGTTCCACTTGTCATCTTTCCTGGTTACACCAAGCATACATCTCTCCATGCTTCTTTGAGTTGTCTGCAGTCTTTGTAAGTCTTTTTTAGTTAAGGTCCATGTCTTGGCTCCATACGTAAGCACTGGCAGGATGCATTGATTAAACACTTTTCTTTTGAGACATACTGGCATACTGCTCTTAAAATTTGTACTGTTTCTTCCAAAAGCTCTCCATCCAAGTTTTATATGCCGATTAATTTCTTCATCAATGTGACCCTCACTCAATATCTGCTGCCCAAGATAAATGTAGGAATCGGCTGTCTCAAGCTTTTCTCCATCAATCGATAAATCTTCGTTTCTTGTAAAAGCATTGTACATCACTTTTGTCTTCTGAAAGTTCATTTTTAATCCCACTTCTTTACTCTTGTAAGCAAGTTCTTGGATCATACTCTGCAGCTCTGAAGGGGTAGTTGCAAAGATGACTACGTCATCAGCAAAACGAAGGTGAGTTAAGTAATTTCCATTAATCTTTATCCCTCTGCTTTTTATCTCCCAAGCGTTAAAGACCTTGGGAGGTATGGTGTCACCTTGTCTCACTCCCTTTCGAATTCTTATTTGTGCTGTATCCTCAAATATACAAACCTTTGCACTTGCATTTTCATAGATGTTATTAATAATGTAAATGTATGCATCTTCAATACCGCAGGATTTCAAAGCTGTTGTTACTGCTGATGGTTTCACAGAATCGAAGGCCTTTTCATAGTCAATAAAAGCCATGCATAATGGGAGTTCTTATTCTCTTGTTCTTTCAATTAGTTCTCTCAGTACATAGATATGATCTATAGTGCTGTAGCCACTCCTGAATCTAGCTTGTTCTCTTGGTTGGGTCATGTCTAGTGTTACCTTCAAGTGATGTGAAAGAACCTTAGTGAAGATTCTATAAACCACTGAAAGGAGGCTGATGGGCCTGTAGTTCCTGAGATCTTCAATGTCACCTCAGAAATCTTCCCAATTATCAGGAATCTTTCCTTCATTAAGACATCTGGTGAAAACTTGGGCGAGTGTAGTTTCAATTTCTCCACTTACTTCTTGTATAATGTCCACAGTAATTCCATCTTTTCCTGGAGCTCTTCCGCATTTCATGTTCTTAATTGCATATGTAACTTCTGCAGGGAGGATTGGAGGGACTTTGGCACTGGTACCTGTCATAATGTCTGGACTAGATGTATCATCCCTTTCATATAGTTTTGAATAGAAATCTTTCACCCTTGTCAAAATTTTGCTTATATTTCTTGTTACAGTACCATCTTCTTTTCTCAGAGCCATAATCTGTTTTCTTCCTTTACTGAGATGTCCTTTTGTTCTCTTCAGGCTCTGGTTGTTTTCAATTGCTTTCCTCACAACTTCACAATTAAATTTCCTTGTCTTCAGTGATACCTTTTTGCACTGTCTTGCATAGCTCTATATATTCTACATTGGAAGTTATGTCTTTATTTGTCCTCATCTCCCTTCTCTTTTGCATCATCATTATTGTTTTTCCTGAAATTTTCTTCATATGTAACTTGTTCTTAGTACCACCTATTTTTGTTTCTGTTTTCAAAAGAGCCTTGGTGAGTTCTCGTTAACTTCAGAAATATCCACTTCTTCCGATGTTAGGCCTTCTAAAGCAGAGAATCTGTTCCTCAGTTCCAACTTGAAGGTATTATGGTGTTTTTTAAGGTTTATATACACTATCTACCAACAAGTAATTGGACACCTGTGATAGCAAAGGAAAACAAAGTTTATTCACCTTTAATAGTTGGTGGAGCTTTTACGAGCGACAATTACAGCTGCGACCCTCCGGGGCATACTCTCAACCAGGCGTTGTACGACAGCTAGTGGTATTTTCTTCCACTCGGCTTGGAGAAGACAGGTCAGTTCCTTCACCGATTTCGGACGGTGGGGGCACCCCTTAAGTCGACACTCCAACTCGTCTCAGAGGTGCTCGATAGGGTTAAGGTCCGGGCTCTGCGCAGGCCAGTCCATTCGATTAACCCCACTGTCCCCATACCAAGCCATAGTGGACCTCGCAACACGACAGGTGGCATTGTCATCCTAAAAGTAACATGGGTCCACCCCGTAAAACTGCCACAACGTAGGAAGCGCATGGTCATCCAAAATGGTGCAGTAGGTCTCGGCATTGAGTCTACCAGGAATTGCGACCAAGGGTCCCATGCCATACCAAGAGAAACACCCCCATAGCATAATTCCACCGCCGCCGAACTTCACAGTTGGCACAATACATTCCGGCAGGAGGCGTTCTCCAAGCAGACGCCAAACAGAAGCCCTGCCATCCGAACGGTACAGGGTGAACCTCGATTCGTCGTTCCAGAGAACCTGTTTTCACTGTTCAACTGTCCACTGTCGACGTTCTTTGCACCACGTTAGCCGAGCAGCGCTATTGGACTTGGTGATCAAAGGCTTGTGGGCGGCAGCACGTATATGATAACTGAGCAGATGGGCTTCCTTACGGATGGTATTCATCGAAAGAACACTCCCGGATGCCCGTTGAAACTCCTCGTGGATGTGGCCCATCGATTTGGTGTGGTTCTTCCGAATTTCTCTGGCCAGCACCCGTCGGCCTCCATCTCCCAGTTTTGTGGGTCTGCCGGGTCGGGGCACATTCCGACAGTCACCTTTCATCTTCCATTTGCCAATCATGTAGGCCACTGTCAATTTTGGGTACTTCAACTCGCTGGATATGTCACGTATGGATCGGCCATTTCTGTGATACCCGACGATTACACCTTTCTCGAAATCAGAGAGCTCCGAACTGCGTGGCATCTGGCATGCAACTGGTTGCATTGTTGTTTCCCACACGATATTTAACGGCGGTGGCCGTGACGTGTATCAGGACCGCAGATATCTTCTATTGCAGGGGTGTCCAATTACTTGTTGGTAGATAGTGTATATATATATACATTTTTGCCATCAGCAGCTAAATGTTCTTTTCCTATTTTTTTTTAAATAAACAACTATTACTTTTAACAGGATTGCCAATTCACTTATTAGATCAATTTGTCCAAAACATTTATTTATAGCACTATTATTGTTGTACAATATGCCTGTGGTATGATCACATCATCATATAATCCACTGTTGGACGAAGGTCTCCCCAAGTTTCTTCCACAACTTTGTCTTGAGCCAGTGTCCTCCATGTCACCCTGCCATGCTTTTGAATTTCCTCCAGCCATCTCCCACATAGTTTCCTCTGGTCTAGTACTTCAGTTGTCCAACAGTGGTCAGTTTTTCTAGCAATATGTCTAGCCCATTGTTGTTTCAGTGATTTTACCTCAATCATGATGTCATCAACTCCAGTCATACTTGGGCTGCTTTTCCTATCCTTCCTGGTTACACTAAGCACGAACCTCTCCATGCTTCTTTCAGTAGTTTGCAACCACTACATTTCTTTTTAGTTAAGGCCCATGTCTCTGATCCATAAGTAACAACTGGAAGGATACATTGATTAAACACTTTTCTTTGAAGACATAATGGTAAACTGCTCTTGAAAGTTGTACTGTTTCTTCCAAAAGCTCTCCAACCAAGTTTTATACGCCTATTAATTTCTTCTTCGACATGGCCCTTGCTTGATATCTATTGTCCAAAATAAATGTAGGCATTGGTTACTTCTAGAATTGTTCCATCAATAACCAAATCTTCAGTTCTTGCACAGACATTGCATATCAATTTTGTTTTCTGCAAGTTAATTTTGATGCCCACGTCTTTACACTTGTCAGCAAGTTTCTGGACCATACTCCATAGATCTGAGAGGGCACTTGCAAAAATGACTATGTCATCAGCAAAACGAAAGTTGGTTAAATAACTTCCATTAAATTTTCATCCACTTGTCTTCCCAACTCAGTGACTTAAAAACATTCTGCAATGTGGCCCTGAAGAGCTTGGGAGATATGGTGTCAACTTCTCTCTCCACTTTTCCAATTTTTATAAGTGCTGTATCCTTGAACAGTCAAATATTTGCCCTTGAATTTTCATAGATGTTATTAATGATTTAATACATGCATCTTCAATACTGCAGGATTTCAAAGACATTACAACTTCTGATGGTTTCACAGAATCAAAAGAATTTTCATAATTAATAAAAAAAAGCCATAGATAATGGAATTTCATACTCATTCAGTCTTTCAGTTAGTTATCTCAGTACATGGGTAAGATCTATAGTATTGTAACCACTCCTGGATTCAGCTTGTTCTCTTGGTGAAGTGTATCTTGTTCTCCAGTGTTTCCTTCACGCAATGCAACAGTACCTTACTGAAGATTTTATAAAAAACTGATAAGAGGCCGATTGGTATGCAGTTCTGAGATCCTCAATGTCCTCTTTTTTATGTAGCAGGATCATTGTAGTATTGCTCCACTCATCAGAAATATTTCTTTCATTGAGATATGTAGGAAAAGCTTGGGGAATGTCATTACTATTTCTCCACTAGCTTCTTAAATAATGTCTGTGGTATTCCATCTTCTCCTTGAGCTCTTCCTCATTTCATGTTCTTAATTGCATGTGCAACTTCTTCCAGGAAGACTGGAATAACCTTGGAGTTGGTACCTTTTTCTTTTTTTATGACTGTAATACAGATATATCATCCCTCTTCATATAGTTTAGAGTAGAATTCTTTCAAAATTTCACCTCTATTCCTTGATACAGTAGCGCGCGTGTGTGTGTGTGTGTGTGTGTCAAAATCTGTTTTCTTCCATTACTAAGATGTCTATTTGCTTTCTTTCAGGCTTTGGTTGTTTTCAAATACTTTTTTTTTTTCCCACTAGTTCACATATTGGGTGAAAATTAAACTCTGCATTTTCTATGAGAAAGAAGATGGTTAACATTCTGTGACAGAAAGTTTCTACACAACAAAATGATAATAAATGAAGCACAATTTCTGGTGTTGCATTTTGCTTAGAACTTCCAGGTCTTTCACAAAGAAGGACCTTTATGCATTAATCACAGATTTACTTTGATTAAAAAGCCTTGAAATAAAAATAAACCCAAAAAATGATATTAATATAATGCACTGAAGTTAATTCAAAAACTGGAATAAGTGAAGAAAAAAAAATACTGTGGAGACATACTGAAAATAGTAACTCATGGGAAGTACAAAAATATTAGCAAAAATTTAAAATAGAAGAAAAGTTTTACAAAAACATCAAGATGACAGAGAATAAACCTAGAACCATTAAAAACAGAGAAAGATACTAATGGCACACACACACACACACACACACACACAAAAAAAACAGTACAAAAGACAGAAAAATCCTTAAAAACATCAAAAGCAGTGATGAAACACTAATACATACAGACAAACCATCAGATAAATGTTTAACTGATTATTTACTTACAGTTGCTGTATAAAACATCTCCATTTACAATGGATACACAGTTGATGTGGATTAGGAATACCAAATGGAAACCATCACTCTTTCCACGTCTATAAGTGAGTCATGGAAAAATTCTCATCGGCCGCCACCAGGAATCGAACCCCAGGGTCTTCCAAGTTACATACCAGACATGTTTCCACTGCACCACAGCGGCCTCGAAATTCTCCAGACTGACATACGACAAACTGCCAAAATCCCCGGGCAGGTTGCTTCTTTGGAGCCCCGCACAATGCTGGGGATTCACCAAAGACTAACAGTAGCATCTGAATGATGATGTTTTTTCCGTGACTCACTTATAAATGTGGAAAGAACGATGGCTTCAATTTGATGTTCCTAATCCACGTCAACTGTACATTTATTATTCATTCGCCTTTTAGTTATTTGTTCAGTTGCTGCTGTTCATGTTTGGTGAATCCCCAGCATTGTGCGGGCGCTTCAGAGAAGCAACCTGCCAGGTGGTTTGGCAGTTTGTCATATGTCAGTCTGGAGAATTTTGAGGCCGGTGTGGTGCAGTGGAAACATGTCCGGCGTGTAACTGGAAGACCCTGGGTTCGATTCCCGGTGGCGGCCAATGAGAATTTTTCCATGACTCACTTATAAACGTGGAAAAAGCGATGGCTTCTATTTGATGTCCATTTACAATGATCTCGGAAAACAGCTCAAGCTTCATCGACATCCATCGCACTTCTCACACAAGATCTTTTCTACTTCATATTTGGAAGCTCTTTCTCACACAGACATTCCTGAATTTGGTCTTCCCATGATTTCCTTGGCCTTCCTCTACCTTTCTTTAATGCCACTCGGGCTGAAAAATTTCTCTTAGTCAGCACCTCATCCCCAAGTAGCACAAAACTGTTTGTAAAACGTTTTAAAACCAGTTCGGAATGACGTTGAAAAAACGTCACAATATTACGTTTAAAAAACGCTAATATGTCTCGTTGATTCAATGGCTTTTCAACCGTTGTTGTAACGTTGTATCACCGTTTTTAAGATGTTTAAATGACGTTATTTAAACATCATATTACTTCCTTTATTACGTTGAGAAACGGTTTTAACAACCGTTTAGCAACGTTTAATTTTCGATTTTACAACATACTTTTCCTTTCTGTATTACGTTTAGTAAACGTTACCGAAACGGTTAATCAACGTCTAAATCTCCTCTATTAAACATTGCTGTCCTTTGTGTATTACATCATTTAAACGTCGTAAAAAACGTTACGACAACGTTTTATCGAAGGTTCTGTTCCGGTTTTAAGACTTTTTTGGCTTTACGTACGCCAGCGCAAAACGTTAGAACGACATTTTATCAACGTTTCGTAAACGTTTATCTTTCGTTCCTCAAATTTGCTTTGCATATTAAGTTGAAAACAAACGTTTAAACGAAGTTTCCATAACGTAGAAAAACCGTTTTAGCAACGTTTGTGCTCCGTAAGAGGGATGTACGGTAATGCTTATCTTAAAGCTGCTATGATAATCTGTTGTATACAGTCTTGTTACCTAGTCTACAAAAATTTGAGGGTAAATAAATGAAGTTCTTAGCTAACCTAAAAAATCATTTTCATCATATAAAAAATAATTTTCATCATATGAAGACCCCTTCACAAAACTAACAAACTGTTAATCAAAGTCTAAATCTCCTCTATTAAACGTTGCTGTCCTTTGTGTATTACGTCATTTAAACGTTGTAAAAACGTTACGACAACGTTTTATCGAAGGTTCTGTTCCGGTTTTAAGACTTTTTTGGCTTTACGTACGCTGGCGCAAAACATTAGAACGATGTTTTATCAACGTTTCGTAAACGTTTATCTTTCGTTCCTCAAATTTGCTTTGCATATTACGTTGGAAACAAACATTTAAACGACGTTTCCGCAACGTAGAAAAAATGTTTAGGCAACATTTGTGCTATGGAAGAGGGACGTACGGTAATGCTTATCTTAAAGCTGCCATGATAATCTGTTGTATACAGTCTTGTTACCTAGTCTACAAAAATTTGAGGGTAAATAAATGAAGTTCTAAAAAATCTAAAAAATAATTTTCATCATATAAAAAATCATTTTCATCGTATGAAGGCCCCTTCACAAAACTTTTCCTGTTCCTAAAAGTTATTTTACTACCACTTATTTTTGATGAAGCATTATAAGGGATGACTTTGTTAGGAAAGTAATGCTATAAAAAAGAAAGCATTTCTATCACAGTTACTAGTGCAACACAATCTCTCACCATTATACAGGGTGTCCGAGAATTATTGGACACATTACAAAATTATGCACACAAAAAAACTATGAGCATTGTCTGTTTTTCTATGTCACGTATTACTAACATGGTTTCTATATTTTTGTTTAGCAGAATTGTTATTCCCAGAATCCGGTAGATGATGCTAGGTGTGGCCTGATGAGGAATGTATGAGAAATGAGCAATCAGTAGTCATGTCATCCGTACAGCAGTAGGCAATGTGTGTGTTATGGTTTGCGGAATTAAAGTCTGTCATTAAAGTTAAAAGACGCTACCGTTTAGAGTATGGTTGTAATCCTCCGTCAATTAATTCAACTAAGTGGTGAATGAAACAGTTTAAAGAAACTGGCAATGTGGAACATCGTGGAGGAGCCGGTAGGCCTAGGGTCAGAGGTGAGATGGTTGGCCAAGTTATGAAAGTTTCCGACGAAGCCCCAGGAAATCCGTTCGTAAAGCAAGCAGAGAACTGTGCATTCCAAAATAGACAGTTCACAATATCTTGCACAAGAAATTAGTTTCATGCTTATAAAATTCAAATAGTGCAAAAGATGCATGTAAATAATCACACTCTGTGATGCGATTTCGCTGTGGATATGCTGAATCGAGTGGAAAACGATGAAAACTTTCTCAGTACTGTAATTTTTTGTGATGAATCCACATTTCATGTATCAGGTATTGTTTCACTTCGTAAACTATGTTTTGTTTGGATATGGGGCAGTGAACTGCCTCATGCTGCTATTTAACTGGAACGTGATTCTCCAAAAGTTAATGTGTGGTGCGCCCTATAAAAAAAGAGAAGTGATTGGCCCTTTCTTCTGCGAAAAAACCATAAATGGTGACATTTACTTGGATATGCTAGAAAATTTCCCTATACCCCAGATCAAAAGATGTGACGTTATTTTCCAACAAGACGCATTGGTCAATGTGTGTACATAAGTGCCTAAATGAGCATTTCCCCCAACAGATGGATTGGGCGTGGTGGTCCCATTCTGTGGCTCCTCGCTCCCCAGATCTAACTCCACTGGATTATTTCATGTAGGGTTGAAGGATCGTGATTTGCAGGAACTGAAGCAGCGTATCACAGCTGCTATTAATTCCATAACTCCTCAGACGCTTGCCAATACATGGCATGAAATCAAGTATCGCTTGGACGTAGTACGAGCAACCAAGGGATCTCACATCGAAATTCATTAACTTGTGTAGTTACATTGTAAGTTAGTACAGTCAGTTTCCTTCTATCTGTTTAATGTTTTGTTTTATATAATTTTGTAATGCGTCCAATAATTCTTGGACACCCTGTATATTTATTGTTCACAAGGTATACGACTTCGTAAAACTATGCTTTGACTCAAATCCATTCCACTGGCTTCGTCGTGGCTGTTGCAATTTTGTTGGGAATTTAGTTGCTCATATTTAACTCTTACGACTAAAAACTCCTGTAACATAAAGTAGACATTTTAATACCACTAACATCTAAGTTATTGCAACATAAAACTGAGTCAGTTGTGTTGTCATTTATGGCAGTTTTTCAGACACATCTGAAATTTTGCTGATAGATTATTAGAAATGTGAGGTGAAATAAAGCTGGGAAAATCAAGTAGTACTTTCACAGCTTTGTTTTAAAATTTTCTTTTATGTGAGTCATTCCATCTCAATTCAGGCAGACAGTACCAAAATGTGTCAGGTGACCATTTTAGATTTGTTCCAAAAAATTACAGTAGTTACAACTATCACTAAAAAGTTCCAAAACTGTTTCGTAAAACCCGGACTCAAACTTTGTGTGTAAATTTAAGGCCACCTGCCATAAACCCTTTAATGAAATCAAAGTGAAAAGGTTTTTAAAATCGTAGGTATCAACAGATGAGACAGTTGAGTTCAACACCTCTAAAACTCTGTCATTGTTCCCGATAATCCAGTTAGAATCTAGTTTGCGAAGCACTGCAGACAAGTACCTCTGAAGCAACCCACCTGCTTTATTATTGTAAGAATTGTGTCCACTGGTTATGAAACGAAAAGAAACAGGTTTCCTACGGAACTTCGGAATAGCATAAACGAAAGGAAAATTTAAGTTAGATACTGTAAGCTTAATCCTTTTATGCAGAGCAATGATTTTTTTAACAACATCCTTATGGTTTTGAGACGCCGGAGTGTATGTATCCGTAGTGTTCATCTCCTGTAATAGGAGACTCTGGTAAAACTGTTTACAGATAATGACAAAATTATTAGTAGTTTTGTCCACTGGGGAAACAGTGAATAAATCTTGAAGTTCACGAATTTGTGAAGTAATCAAGGAAAGGTTATGTGGTTGATGGGTGCAAACCTTAGAGCTTTTCAATTTACCAAGCTCATGACGAATGTCACAAAGCACACAATACAGCCCCTCGTTGAAGGATTCGAGAGGCAGACCGAACTCATAAAAAAGTTTGAGTGCACATTGCAAAAAATTACTACGCAAAATGGAGACACACTTCTTATATTGAAATGAGGTGCCAACCTGAATTTGGTGCCCAAAGACATAAGAGAACGTAGCTCTCAAAAAGGCACGATATCGAGGTCACCAGTAATAATATGACCATGGTGAGGATCGACAAATTTACTAAATCTGTCGGAATGACAGTGATAACTGTCATCTTCTTTATCGTTTAAAGCTTTGAGATTTGCTACGGTTTGTCTGTAATTGAAAATTCGGCGACCAAGCGGTTTTTCATATCAATAACAGGTCACCAATTTCACCTCATTTCCAAAGGGGAAAAGATCCAAACGTCTATGTAGAATTGATCTTTATGATAAAAGAAATACTTTTGATTTCGATATCATTTACTACACTCATTGGTCCTCCAATATTTCTAAAGAACTATATCATAATCTACTTCTTTCTCAATTTCACAGAACAGCAAAAATATGCTCCACACAGTTCTTGCTTGTAAAAAATTTTAAAACACTTCTATCTAAACTGCGTTCTAACAACTTTCCTAGTAATTTTTTAAAGTATTATTTAAAACACTTAATTCTGAATTTTAATTCGGTTTCAAATTGCACATTGACACATTTTACTAATCTAAGACCTTACAATATTAAGTAAATTAGGCAATATAAAGTACCACTTGATGGGTCCCTAGTGGTTGAAGATTTCTATTTACATACATAGTTTTGTGTCTCATCATTTTACATATTTTTTGGCTTGCTAGGATGTTATCTAACCGTGACCACTTTAACGTTAGCATATATATTTGGGCTCTTGTGGGTCGTTGGTCCAGTTCAGTTTGATCTTCATTCATGGCGTTGACCAGTTTGGTCTGCCAATAAGCCTTTTTTATAATTTTTCCAGTGTTTATATTCTTGTTTTTTTAATTTCAGTGACTGTTTTTGCGTTTGTTCTGGTGGATTAGGGAGCATGACCAACCGACATTTTTGGTTCTCCTTGTTGTTTGTTGGTACTAGAAAGGCCACTGCCGCAGGTTGATGCTCTCCTGATGACGGCAACCTGTTTGTTTAGTTTTTCAGGTTTTCAATTTTAAACTTCCATTTTGAGTTTAATTCAGTATTCTTTTTGGAATTTAATTTTTTACAATTCTCTCTCTCTCTCTATCTATCTATATATATATCATACCTGCCAACTGTTACAATTTTATTGTATTTAGTACGATAAATCATGCTGCAGTACGCTAATACGAGTTTGCAGCCAAAAATACATTTTTTTTAAATAGTCATGTTTTCCCCCATTTTTTCCCTTTTCAGACAGAAGCCTTGTAGCAAAATCGTGACGGCGGGCGAAGTACGTTGCAGATTTATTTTGGACCTGCAGACAAAAATGACATCCCCAGAACCCTATTAAACCATCTTGCAGACTCCCTATCATAGATGCAAGTTTTTCGCCTTTCAAAATTTCCAAAAATTGAAGTTAGGCGTAGTGAGGATTTGTTCCGTAATCGAAAAATTTTTTTCTCGTGAAGGACGATGTGTGCCGCAGAATTATTTGGTACTCATTCCCGTAGCAGAATCACGTCAATGGCCGACGTACATCACAGACTTATTTTGTACTCATCCTCGTAGAAGAATCGTGGCTATGGCCGACGTACATCGCAGATTTATTTTGTACTCATCCCCGTAAAAGAATCGTGGTGACGTACATCGCAGGTTTATTCTGTACTCATCCCCGTAGCAGAATCGCGGTGACGTACATCGCAGGTTTATTCTGTACTCATTCCCGTAGCAGAATCGCGGTGACGTACATCGCAGGTTTATTCTGTACTCATTCCCGTAGCAGAATCGCGCCAACTGGCGACGTACACCGTAGGTTTATTTTGTACTGATCCCCGTAGCAGAATAGCGACGCCGGCCAACGTACATCGCAGATTCATTTTCTACTAATCCTCGTAGCAGAATCGCGGCGACGACCGATGCACATCACAGATTTATTTTGGTCCTGCAGACAAAAATGATATCCACAGAACCCGAATTAAACCATCTTGCAGACCTTCTAAGATGCAAGCTCTCCACCTCTCAAAATTTCCGAAAATGGAAGTCAGGCAGAGTGAGGATTTCCTCCCGTAATCATAGTTTTTTTTTTCTAATAATTAACAACAGAAAAATGTTTGCTCATTAGATTTAATTAGTTTCTTAATAAAATTTTGATGTAGGGAAAAAATCCCTACATTCTCATCATCAAGAATTTATGTAGCTGAAATAGGCTTAAAAAATTATCAGTATGCGTCATGTTACGATTTTTCTATCTGAGTGTTATGTTTTTTGATTCTGAGAGGTTGGCAGGTCTGATATATATAAAAACACCATAATACCTTCAAGTTGGAACTGAAGAACAGGTTCTCTGCTTTAGAAGGCCTAACATCGGAAGAAGTGGACATCTCTGAAGTTAACAGAAAAGTAACCAAAGCTCTTATGGAAACAGCAACAAAATAAGCTGGGTCTAAGAACAAGTTGCATGTAAATAAATTATCAGGAAAAACGAAAATGTTGATGCAAAAAAGAAGAGAGATGAGGACAACTAAAGAAGATGTGACTTCCAAAGTGGAATATATAGAGCTATGCAAGACAGTACGAAAAAGTATCACTGAAGACGTAAGAAAATTCAACTGTGAACTAGTGAGGAAAGCAATTGAAAACAACCAAAGCCTAAAGATAGCAAAGGGACATCTCAGTAAGGGAAGAAAACAGATTATGGCACTGAGAAAAGAAGATGGTTCTGTAACAAGAAATAGAGGCGAAATTTTGACAAGAGTGAAAGATTTCTACTCCAAATTATATGAAAGGGATGATACATGCACTCCAGACATCATGAAAGATACCAGTACCAGAGTTCCTCCAGTCCTTCCAGCAGAAGTTGCACATGCAATCAAGAACATGAAGCGGGGAAAAGCTCCAGGAGAAGATCGAATTACTGTAGACATCATACAAGAAGCAAGTGGAGAAATCGAAACAGTACTCGCCCAAATTTTCACTCGATGCCTTAATGAAGGAAAGATTCCTGAGGATTGGAACACCGCTACAATGATCCTGCTACATAAGAAAGGTGACATTGAGGATCTCGGAAACTACAGACCTATCAGCCTCCTATCAGTAGTTTATAAAATCTTCACTAAAGTTCTTTCACACCGCTTGAAGGTAACACTGGACATGGCTCAACCGAGAGAACAAGCTGGATTCAGGAGTGGCTACAGCACAATAGATCATATCCATGTGCTGAGAGAACTAATTGAAAGAGCGAGGGAATATGAACTTCCACTGTGCATGGCTTTTATCGATTATGAAAAAGCCTTTGATTCGGTGAAACCATCAGCAGTTACAATGGCTCTGAAAACCTGCGGTATTGAAGATGCATACATTAATATTATTAATAACATCTATGAAAATGCAAGTGCAAAGATTAGGCTGTTTGAAAATACAACACACATAAAAATTGGAAAGGGAGTGAGACAAGGTGACACCATATCTCCAAAGCTCTTTAATGCCACATTGGAGGGTGTTTTTCAGTCACTGAGCTGGGAAAACAAGGGGATAAAGATTAATGGAGATTATCTAACCCACCTTCGTTTTGCTGATGACGTAGTCATTTTTGCAACTAGCCCATCAGAGCTGCAGAGTATGATCCAGGAACTTGCTGACAAGAGTAAATAAGTGGGATTAAAAATGAACTTTCAGAAGACAAAAGTGATGTTCAATGCTTTTACAAGAAATGAAGATTTATCGATTAATGGAGAAAAGCTGGAGATAACAGACACGTACATTTATCTTGGACAGCAGATATCAAGTGAGGGTCACATTGATGAAGAAATTAATCGGCGCACAAAACTTGCCTGGAGAGCTTTTGGAAGAAACAGCATAATTTTCAAGAGCAATATGCCATTATGTCTTAAAAGAAAAGTGTTTGATCAATGCATCCTTCCAGTGCTTACGTATGGTGCAGAGACGTGGACCTTAACTAAAAGAGACATACAAAGGCTGCAGACAACTCAAAGAAGCATGGAGAGGTGCATACTTGGTGTAACCAGGAGAGATAAGAAGAGGAACTCGTGGATCCGAAAAATGACAAGAGTGGAAGACATCATGATCAGAGTCAAATCCCTGAAATGGCAATGGGCTGGACATACTGCCAGAAGGACAGATCATCGATGGACAGCCGAAATTTTAGATTGGATTCCAAGGGACAGGAAAAGACCCAGAAGAAGACCACATGGGAGATGGGTGGATGAAATTCGAAAGTATGCAGGGGTGACATGGAGGAGACTGGCACAAGACAGACTGTTGTGGAGGAAACTTGGGGAGACCTTCGTCCAGCAGTGGATTGATAATGGTTGACAATGATGATGATGATATATATAAAATGGCTACTACATTTAGATAAAGTTGTGGATTACACAACTGTTTTTCAACTTTTACTATGAATTTTGTCTACGGATTATACGCCACCGACTTTTTTTCTCTCACGCTGAATTTTACCATCTGCGGATTATATGCCAAAAAATATGGTTGTTGATGACCTTTTTAGCCATTCCTATGTATTTTTTCTTTGGGCAACCACCTGATGAAGAAAGAGCAATAGAATAAACCCTGTTCTGGTCCTCAGATTTTAATAGGTCTTTACTCCTTCTCAGTTGTGCAGTGCAGCTGAAGGGCCTTGCCTAATGATGATATTAATATTTCCTTTTTAAAGCTTCTTCTTGTATCCAGTTGAAGATACTTGGTACATAGCAAAGGAAAACTGCATATCTAGTATGTTTATTTATAATTTTGGAAGCAAAGGGGTGGGAATGGCAGGTGAGTTTAGCAATAATATCACTGTTCTAACCAGTATATTTAGATATTTCTTTTAATTTTAGAAGATCATGATGTTTGAGCACAGTTATTTGCATAGTTTACATATAAACAGCACAATGCTTCCTTGTAAGTCCAATGTGAGCAAGATTTTACTGCAATCATATTTGGAATTATTTTCAGCTATTTGAATATCCAGGTATGCCAAGGTTTGGTTATCATCCTTTTCCATAGTAAATTTCAGATTTTTGCATAACTTGTTTTTTAGTCTTTCATTTAAGTCAAAAATACACAGGTCATCATAAGGAAAGAAAGCAAGGACATTTTTTTAAATATTAGGTCGAATGGTAATGATACAAGAGACTGTCACACTGAATACAGATGTTTAACCATTGGAGTGTTTACCTAATAACAAGGCTGTGATCCACTTCTGCAAAGGTTTTCCCATCAGGTGAAGGTTTTATTTTGCTTACCAAATGATCACACAGTGTTAGCATAAACTTAGCACACATTCCAGTATTTAAGTGCAGTTTCAGAATGGACAAACACAAGGAGATACTGGGAGCCTAAGAAAATGGAGACACAAGTAAATAAAACAACATCAACCCTGCAAGTATATTCAGATAATTAATAACAAGATACAGTAAACCAATATTCACTGAAGTGAAAGTAAAAAGAATGTTAAATTATTATTAGAATTACTATAAAGCATGTACACAAGATATATGTAGTCAATGAGCTACCATGCAACACTAAATTAAAAATTAAATGCAATGACACTGAAACAATCACAAGTAATTTTATCTAAAATGTTAACAAAGTTCTGCATTAAAATGCATATACAATATGTTATCTCAGACATGCAACTTAATTAAGAATGCACAACAATACAAAACTGCACAATTACTGTATAAGCTAACTTGCAGAAAACTGTGGCATTCATTTCTTAGGTAGACTATTCATAAACCTGTTGAACCATTTCAGCATGTTTGGACCATGCCCATACATACTGCGTGGTATTAAAGTTTGAGGAAGTGGGGATTGCTAACAATGAGTTAAAACATCTTCATGTTCTATGACAAATCTGTGATCCTGCCTGATGGCTGAAGCTCATTTTCAGCTCCATCTGTATACAGGTATGTAAATCTACAACAGAATGGCCGACACTGTAACCTATACAAAGTTCGACTTATGAATCAGCTAAGTATGTTACAACTTAACAGCTACAAGCCTTTTAAGATTTACCATGTTGATTTACTACTGACTGAACAGGGCTGCTTTAAACAGGGAATACTTATTTTCCCTCTACTGTGGTTTGCAATTTCTCTAAAACTGAAAAACAGTTGATCTGAAGTTTTCTTTCTGTTACAAGTCCCCAGTGCATTAAAAGCAGACTAACCTGAATGTACTTAAAAGGAATTTTAGGTTTAGTGCATTTGGGTGCCTCCAAACAGCAGGTAAATGAAAAAATACTGAAGCAAGATTACCCTTAAGAGGCTCATATTAGCTCCACAGCAAAGACATAACATTTCTATATTTACATTAGGAGCAATTACACAGATGCATTCAAAACAATTTAAACCATCAGAACCTTTGTTATACATAATAACTGAAGATAAAATTCAGTTGGCACTTTTTAGTGCAGAAAAAATATTGTGACAAG
Source organism: Macrothele yani (assembly GCA_039090855.1). Taxonomy (NCBI): domain Eukaryota; kingdom Metazoa; phylum Arthropoda; class Arachnida; order Araneae; family Macrothelidae; genus Macrothele; species Macrothele yani. The sequence continues at coordinate 84,551,725 of CM077012.1, forward strand.
TTTGTTACTGCTGTTTTTGACTCGACGACGTAAAATCAAATACATGTAAAACATTTTCTAGGCAAATTTAGCATGCTTAAAGGATTTGAAGTTTGTAAGCATAAGAATGTATGAATACACATACACATCCCCTACATTCTTTGTAGAAATACAACTATTTTCAGCACATTTACGTCAATTCGTAATACAAAAGTCGTGTACCTCAGGTTTTTTTTTTTATATTATAAATATATATACTTTAGAGGGATCGATTATTTAATAATTTATTATACTGTAATTAAATAATATTTGTTTATGGAAATAATGTTACAATTGATAAATTTTAACTTACCTTAAAACCACGTGGTCAGAGTATACTTACATCGTTAGTTGTTAGACAGATGCTCAAACATTTTTTACACTTATATAACTTTCTTTTTAAATTATGTTTTTACTAATTATAAACCTAAATATGGGTATATGAGGTACAGAAATTCAATCACAAATATGACTTCTTATTATCACGGAGCAGGCGATCTTAGTTAGAGATGGGTTTGCCTCCTCGGGGTGCTCCGTGGGAACAATGGCACACATAACAGCAACAAGGGCCTCTGTGAATCTTGGAGAGGTGCCAGCTAGTGCTGTGTGACATTATGAAAAAGGACCCAACTCACTGGGTTTTGTTCCAGAATCCTTAGGTCTTTTTTTTTTTTGTTACATGTTCTTAGAAGAGAAGAAAAGAAAAAAAAACAAGTGGGAAAAATAATTGACAGTACATAAATGATGAACATAGACTGTAACAACAGGGAAGACAAGGGAAAATGCCAAAATAGCCTGACATCGCTCTATACCCTCTGTAGAAGAAACAAATGAAACAACAGATAGACACATCAAGTCAGACAATCAGAAGACATTTTGCCAATATTTTCCTTTTTTTTAATTATTGAAGAAGATAAAGTTTGAATTTTTTTAAATAAATTAAAATTGTTTAAGTTAGTCAGGTTGCTAGGTAAAGAATTCCAGTATAGAGGGCCTCTGTAATTTAGAGTAGGTTTAATTGATTCTGTTTTTGGAAAAATAGGTTGTAATTGTAGTTTAATGTAGGGGTGATGTTGGTTACTTTTAAAGCATCTGGAAAAATTCCTGAATGAAGTATGGAATTGTAAATTGTTAGTAATGGCTCAACAATGACGTCTGCAACATACTTAATAACCCTGGAGTGAAAATCATCATAACCTGGTCCTGAGTTGATGTTAATTTGTTTAAATATATGTAAGAGTTCAGTTCTTGTAATTTTCTGCATGTAAAATGTATTAGATCTGTATGTACCAGATAAATACTGAGTAAAGTGGGTGATAGACATATTCAAATTCTGTTTGATAACTTGTGGGATAGATATAAAATAATCATTTAAAATGGTGGCCATTCCATCTTTGTCTGGAATTTTTTGGTCGTCTGAGTTTGTTAAATGTTCAGGCATTATTGGATTATTATTTTTTCTGTGTAACACATTTAGGTGTTTCCACATTAATTTTGGTACATTAAGAGAGAAAATTTGTAAATAGTAATTACGTTTGAGTATTCATATATCAAAATTTAATTTATTTCTATAAGTTTTGAAGTTATTAAAATCTATTACTGATTTGCTTTTCAGAAATTTGGTATACAACTTTTTTTTTATTTACATGATTCAGAAGCTGATTCATTATCTAGGGCTTACGACATTTCTTTCTCGCTCTATTACTCCTGCAGGAAATTAAGAAAGTTTGATCATATAATTCCTTTAATAATTTGGAAAATGCATTGCATACAGTATTTGGGTTATTGAGTGAGAGTATTTCGTTCCAGTTAATGGTATACAATATATTACAGAATATTTCTAAATTAATGTTGTTAATTTGTCTTGTTCTATACTATACAGTATTTCTTTTTGTTGGAAAATTATGGTAATAGAATGTAAAAATAGGTAGGTGGTCACTAATGTTATAGTGTATAACACCAGAGGTTATCATACCAGGAGATGCATTAGTAAAGTGATAGGCCAAGGGTGGTTTCCGACTGCATAGTGATCCTAGTTGGGGTTAGTATAGTGTTGGTAAATCCAGACATATTTAAAGTTTGATTTAATTGTTTAGATGCTGGATTGACACAAGAAATATTGATATTTAAATCTCCAAGTAAAAATGTTTTCTTATTATAGTTAAGTTTGCATAATTAAAAACTTCATTTAGGGTGGAAAAAAATTCGTTGATATTAGATTTAGGCGGACGATAGCAGACAATAATAATATAATATTGATTTTCAATCGTTAAAATTTCTACATTATAGTTAAGTAAAGTGAGATAATTGTTTACAGAGAAATTATGGCATTGTTCGTGTACATAAACAGCAATACCACCTCCCTTGGAATATGATCTATTAAGAAAAAATGTATTATAATGGTTTAGATGTATATAATAGTCAGGCATAGAAAACCAAGTTTCAGTTACACATATTATATCAAATTTAGAGTTAATTGTTTGAATTAATGAGTCCACTTAAGTTATTTTATTGTAAAGTGACCTAGCATTAATATGTAAAAGCTTTAATGAATCACCTGGGTTAGTAGATAAGATGTGGTTAATTTGTTGAAGTGAATAAGAATTTGGTTGCATTGAGATAAAGAAAAAAAAAGTCAGATTATGTATATATATATATACATAATCTGACTGATGCGTAACATCACAGCCTCTCCTTGACAAATGTCAACCCCGCCTTCTCGTGGTACATCCTGTTCCCACTAAAGGGGCTCTGACGACCGCCAATAGCGGTATAACTATACCATCGGGATTAGAGGAAATGCTATCCCACACTCACCAACCCGTTTGGCCAGCGTGGTGAGTTATGGCCAAACCCCTCCAAAATGACTCCACAACTTAAATCTTGGCCCTCAGTCTCCGGCAGCTGGAATGTACCTGGCCAAGGCAGCGGCCAGTGCGCCATGAAGGCAGAGGGTGCTAAGAATCCCCGGAGGACCGGACTAGGCTGCCATCTGATGCTGACCTTGGCTACGTACAACGGACGCTCCCTATCTTCTGATTCAAGGCTTCTTGAATTGGAAGAGGAACTACAAAGGATCAAGTGGGACATCGTCGGGCTAAGTGAGGTAAGGAGAAAAGGAGAAGATCTCATTGAACTGAAAAGTGGACATCTCTTCTACTATCGTGGGACAGATACTGGCAGAACTAGTGGTGTTGGATTTATAATAAACAAGAAACTGAAGGATAAAGTTGTAGAAGTTGAAAGTTCCTCTGACAGAGCTGCACGACTCGTTATCCAACTCTCGAGAAGATACCAGGCTCAGATTATTCAAACTTATGCACCCACCACAAGTCATGCTGAAGAAGAAATTGAAGAATTTTATGAGGAAATTCGTGATCTAAATAATAAAGGTAAGCAGCACCTGAAGATAATTATGGGAGATTTCAATGCAAAAATAGGGCAACGGCAACAAGATGAAACTTCAGTAGGTAAATTCGGTCACGGCAACAGAAACCAGCGTGGAAATACTCTCGTAGAGTTTGCAGAGGCAGAAGGGTTTTTCATCTTGAACTCCTTTTTCAAGAAAAAGCCACACAGGAAATGGACATGGAGACATCCAAATGGGACGACAAGTGAAATTGATTTTATTATGTGTAACAAAAAATTCGTCATAGAAGACTGCAGTGTGCTAAAAAAGTTCAACACAGGCAGTGACCATAGATTGGCGAGATGTAAGATGCACCTCAACACTAAACTCGAACGTAGCAAGCTCATAAGACAAACAAAATGTATTGACATAACCAACCTTAAAAAACACCATAACACCTTCAAATTGGAACTGAAGAACAAATTCTCTGCTTTAGAAGGCCTAACATCGGAAGAAGTGGATATTTCTGAAGTTAACAGAAAAGTAACCAAAGCTCTTATGGAAACAGCAACAAAATTAGCTGGGTCTAAGAACAAATTGCATGTGAACAAATTATCAGGAAAAACCAAAATTTAGATGCAAAAAAGAAGAGAGATGAGGACAACTAAAGAAGATGTGACTTCCAAAGTGGAATATATAGAGCTATGCAAGACAGTACGAAAAAGTATCACTGAAGACGTAAGGAAATTCAACTGTGAACTAGTAAGGAAAGCAATTGAAAACAACCAAAGCCTAAAGATAGCAAAGGGACATCTCAGTAAGGGAAGAAAACAGATTATGGCACTGAGAAAAGAAGATGGTTCTGTAACAAGAAATAGAGGCGAAATTTTGACAAGAGTGAAAGATTTCTACTCCAAATTATATGAAAGGGATGATACATGTACTCCAGGCATCATGAAAGGTACCAGAGTTCTTCCAGTCCTTCCAGCAGAAGTTGCACATGCAATCAAGAACATGAAGCGGGGAAAAGCTCCAGGAGAAGATGGAATTACTGTAGACATCATACAAGAAGCAAGTGGAGAAATCGAAACAGTACTCGCCCAAATTTTCACTCAATGCCTTAATGTAGGGAAAATTCCTGAGGATTGGAACATCGCTACAATGATCTTGCTACATAAAAAAGGTGACATTGAGGATCTCAGGAACTACAGACCTATCAGCCTCCTATCAGTGGTTTATAAAATCTTCACTAAAGTTCTTTCACACCGCTTGAAGGTAACACTGGACATGGCTCAACCGAGAGAACAAGCTGGATTCAGGAGTGGCTACAGCACAATAGATCATATCCACGTACTGAGAGAACTAATTGAAAGAGCGAGGGAATATGAACTTCCATTGTGCATGGCTTTTATCGATTATGAAAAAGCCTTTGATTCGGTAAAACCATCAGCAGTTGCAATGGCTCTTAAATCCTGCGGTATTGAAGATGCATACATTAATATTATTAATAACATCTATGAAAATGCAAGTGCAAAGATTCTGCTATTTGGTAATACAACACACATAAAAATTGGAAAAGGAGTGAGACAAGGTGACACCATATCTCCGAAGCTCTTTAATGCTACATTGGAAAATGTCTTTCAATCACTGAACTGGGAAAACAAAGGGATAAAGATTAATGGAGATTATCTAACCCACCTTCGTTTTGCTGATGACATAGTCATTTTTGCAACTACCCCATCGGAGCTACAGAGTATGATGCAGGAACTTGCTGACAAAAGTAAAGAAGTGGGATTAAAAATGAACTTTCAGAAGACAAAAGTGATGTTCAATGCTTTTACAAGAAATGAAGATTTATCGATTGATGGAGAAAAGCTGGAGATAACAGACACGTACGTTTATCTTGGACAGCAGATATCAAGTGAGGGTCACATTAGTGAAGAAATTAATCGGCATACAAAACTTGCCTGGAGAGCTTTTGGAAGAAACAGCATAATTTTCAAGAGCAATATGCCATTATGTCTTAAAAGAAAAGTGTTTGATCAATGCATCCTTCCAGTGCTTACGTATGGTGCAGAGACGTGGACCTTAGCTAAAAGAGACATACAAAGGCTGCAGACAACTCAAATAAGCATGGAGAGGTGCATGCTTGGTGTAACCAGGAGAGATAAGAAGAGGAACACGTGGATCCAAAAAATGACAAGAGTGGAAGACATCATGATCAGAGTTAAATCCCTGAAATGGCAATGGGCTGGACATACTGCCAGAAGAACAGACCATCGATGGACAGCCAAAATTTTAGATTGGATTCCAAGGGACAGGAAAAGACCCAGAAGAAGACCACATGGAAGATGGGTGGATGAAATTCGAAAGTATGCGGGAGTGACATGGAGGAGACTGGCACAAGACAGACCGTTGTGGAGGAAACTTGGGGAGACCTTCGTCCAGCAGTGGATTGATAATGGTTGACAATGATGATGATGATAATAATATATATATATATCTTCTGTTGCAAGTCAGTTTCCCCTCTTTGTTACCCCTCTCTAGTATTAAATCACATGCTACCCCCACTGTCCATTTTAATTAAGTACAAGTTTTTTTTTCTTTGCCAGATTGTTGTTTCATATGTTATACAGAACAAGTAACTTATATTGTGATAAATGCAATATTACTAAACTATAATGAGTCAAGCAGTATGTTAAGCCTTGAAACCATATTCTATCAAGTCTTCTACCATAATAACTTTTTTTTTTTTAACTTCATGTTCATTTCGCTTGATAAACACATTCCCATTACTCACCCAGGCAAATTGAATTTATCCTTGCTGAAAAAAGCTTCCTTGCTTGCCAAAATAACTGCTTATAGGAAAGAATAAGGTTTTTATTAAGGTATATTTTAGTACCAGGTAGATCAGAATCCAGATCTGAGTTGAGCACTGTAGATTTTTTCTTTGCCAACCAATTATCTCTTGTGGATTTGGATTTAAACTGTACAATCACAGTGGAATTCTGAGGATTATACGAGTGACCAACTGGAACAGTCAGCTGTGGGCTAATCCCCAACACTGATGTTCTTACCTGATTAAAAAGACACAAAGAAATATTAAAAATAACTCAAGTGTGGGATATGGTGGACCTACCACACTTGAGGAGGATGGTCCACCACGGAATCGACCTGGACTTTCTAAACGGCATATGAGAAAGAGATCTCGTCTGAGTGATTGTAAGATTGGTGTATGGAATACTAGAGGTATAAATGGCAAGATCAGTGAGGTGGTTGAGGAGTTGAATAAGTATAGACTGGATGTTCTGTGTGTAAGTGAAACCAAACAGAAGGAAATTGGCGTAGAAGAAGTGAATGGAATGGTGAGTGTGTGGTCGGAGGTATTGGATAATGTCAGAGGACAGGCTGGTGTAAGTGTGATTTTAAGTGAAAAGATGAAGAACAACTTGATTCACTATAGCTACATAAGTGAGAGAATTCTTTGGATTCGTTTGAAAGTGAAATTTCAGAGAAAGTAATTGTTGTAGTGTATGCTCCTTGTGACTCGGAACCTTCTGATTCCTAAGGAAGATTTCTGGAATGAGCTAAAAGATGTTTTGAGCCAGTTTGATGCGAAAGAGAAAGTTATAATAGCAGCGGATTTCAATGCTAGAGTAGGTGTGCAGAATGCAATTTCTGACAATGTTCTGGGTAAGTTTAATGATCCTTGTGTGAATGATAATGGTGAAAGATTAATTGAACTCTGCATGGAGAATGGTTTGTGTGTATCTAATACATTTTTCAACCACAAGTATATCCACACATATACTTGGAAAAATCGTACTCTTGGTAAAAAAAGTGATAGATTTTGTTGTCTACGATCAGCGTCTGAAACAGTTAGTTGTTGACACCCGTGTGATAAGAGGTGTGGATGTAGGTTCTGATCATTACTTGGTAGTGTCATAAGTGAAACTTAATGTTGGTTGGAGGAAAAGGAATAGGAAGAGGCCCAGGATGGAAAGAATAAAGGTTGAAAGGCTCCCTGAATATCATCAGCATTATTCTGACTTACTCAAAAAACGACTGAAGGAGCTGAAGTCTTGTGAAAGAAATGTAGGAAAGAAGTGGGAATGTTTTAAGAACTGTGTTGTCACTGCTGCTAAAGAGGTCTGTGGCACCACAATAGTGGGTAACAATAGAGGTGCTGCTTGGTGGAACAGTGAGATTGAAGAGGCAGTAAAGAGAAAAAAGGAAGCCTTTTGGGGATGCTGCAAGGTAGAGTTTCTGTGGATGAATATCGCTGTAAGAAGCGTGAAGCCGCTAAGCTGGTTTGCGAGAGTAAGGCAAAAGATACGAAGGAGAAGGTGGAAAGGTGTGAATTGGCTTTTTGGAAAGATAGGAAGACTTTCTGGAAATACATGAGAATCAAGAAAAGTAGGGGAAACAAAGTTGTAAGTTGTGTAAAGGATAGGGTCACGGAAATGATATGGGAGCCCAATGAGGTAAGTGAAAGATGGGGTGAATACTTCTGTGAGTTATTAGATCAGGAAAGCAAAGGTGATTCAGAGGCAGAAGCAGATGATGTCACAGTGAGGGATAGAAGCACAGGAGGGATCTCAAGAGAAGAAGTGTGTAAAGCTCTAAAATCTCTTCAGAATGGTAAGGCTCCAGGAGTTGATGGCATAAGTGCCGAGATGTTGAAATATGGTGGTGACTCTGTAATTGACTGGTTAACTGAAATTTGCTAGTTGTGCTGGGAGTTAGGAATGGTACCTCGGGATTCGAAGGATGCTATCATTGTTCTCTTGTATAAGGGAAAAGGTTATCAGACTGACTGCAAGAACTATTGTGGTATTAGTCTACTGAATGTGCTAGGGAAAATGTTTGGTAAGGTTATTATTGAAAAAGTACGGGTCTTACATCAGAGAAAGTGTGGATGTTCAAAGTGGTTTTATGCCTGGTAAAGGCTGCATTAACCAAATTTTTGTATTACACATACTGATTGAAAAGTATCTGGCTGTTGGTAAAAAAGTTTTTGCTACCTTCGTAGATTTAGAGAAAGCTTATGACCAAGTAAATAGGACACTTTTGTGGAAGGTATTGAATGAATATGATGTTACTGGGAATCTACTTAACAGTGTAAAAGCCATGTATGCTGGCAGTAGAGCTTGTGTACGAATAAATGGCGTTTTATCAAAATGGTTTTCTGTTGGTCCAGGAGTCAGACAAGGTTGTGTAATGTCACCATGGCTGTTTAATATATTTATGGATGCATGCATGTGCAATGCCAAAATAGCTAATACTGGTTTATGGCTTGGTGATATCAGTGTGTGCAGATTGCTGTATGCTGATGACACTGTCCTGTTGGCAGAGAGCAAAAGTGAGTTGCAGAGTATGTTGTCTCAGATGGATGAAGTGTGCATGAAATTCAAACTGAGTATAAATAAGGGAGAAACCAAAGCTATGGTTTTTGAGAGAGGAACTGGTAGTACTGAATGTAATATATGTCTAAATGGCACTGTGATTGACCAGGTGAGTGAGTTTGTGTATTTAGGAAGCATGTTTGATAGAGAGAACAAATTGGATGGTGAAATTAGTAGGCAAGTGAATTCTTCATTGAAAGTCATGGCTGCTTTGGGAGTGTTTCACAGGAATGATGGGTTCTCAAGAGAGTCCCGCATAGCTGTGTATGAAAGTGTAATTGTTCCTACTCTGATGTTTGGCAGTGAAACCTGGGTACTGCAAAAGAAACATAGAAGTCGTTTGTGTACTGCAGAAATGCGTTACTTATGGGAAGTTTGTGACAAGACATGTTCTGATTGTGTGAGGAATGAAGATGTGTTGCAGTTGTGTAATGTGAAGCAAAATGTTGTTAGCAAGGTGGAGACTAAAATGCTTCGGTGGTTTGGCTATGCTGAAAGAATGAGTGATAAGATGCTTACTAAGAAAATCTTTTTAGCCCAAGTGGCAGGAAGGAAAGGTAGAGGAAGACCAAGGAAGTCATGGGAGGAACAGATTCAGGAGTGTCTGCATGAGAAAATGATTATGAGTATGAAGTATAGAAGATTTTGTATACAGCGTGTGATGGATGTCAGTGAAGCCCGAGTTGTATGTCAAAATCGCTGTAAATGGAGAAATTTGATACGGCAAGAGTAAGTAAAAATTATCTGGTAGTTTGTATTTCTTTGTGGAGCTAACCTCTGAATACCACAGAACAGCTTAGTAATATGTATCTATGCATGTATGTATGTATTATCATGAAACCCGAGTTTTCAATGTGCCATGTGGCATTGTTGTCAACGTTGTTTTTATGTGTTCTCACAAATACCAAGGAATTGCTAATGGCGAGTGTTTGTCCTCACCTCCAGTTTAGCAGTGATATCAATACACAGGTACCCATGTGCTGTTGTTGGCTCATCTAAAAATAGAGATTCTCTCTTCAAGCATCTTCTATTGGCTCAATAATGATTGGAAATTGATTTAACTTTAAATTTAATGGATTATAACTAGTTTTTCTTTATTTGTATTAATTTACCTTCATCTTTTTTAAATAAAAAAAAAAATTTCTTTACCTTTATCTTTCTTTATACACTGAGTGGCCACTTTATTATGACCACCTGACAGTTTTAAGCAAATGAGCTATGGCTGCACGCTGTTGCCACCAGAGGGCGAGGCTAGTATAAAAAGGGACAGCTTAGTGCTTGCGACAGTAGTGGAAGTGATTTTTTGGTGACGAGATGGGTAAAAAATGCGATTTGACGGACTTTCAATGTGAGATGATTGTAGGAGCTCGGAGCCATGGAGCGAGTATCACGGAAACCGCCACATTCGTGAAATGTTCCAGAGCAGCTTTTGTTAAAGTGTTTAAAGACTGGACTGTCAGCCAAACAACTGGGTCTCTACGTGCAACGTGTGGTCGTCATTGACTAGTGACTGCTCGGGTGAAACAGAGAGTGTCCAGACTGGTAACAGACAACAGAACGGCAACAGTGCAGCAAATTACAGACCATCTTAATTAAGGATCCCCTAAAATGATCTCTGCACGCACTGTTCGCCGTACACTGCATCGGATGGGATATGGCAGCCGAAGGCCTGTTTGAACACCTTTGCTATCTGAGAATTTGGGAAACAGCACGAAAGCATGGACCCCAAATGCATTGCTACAACCCTTCAAGCTGGTGGAGGCAACGTTATGGTTTGGGGAATGTTTTCCTGGCATGCTTTGGGCCCTTTAATTCGTGTTAATCAACGTCTGACTGGCATATCATATCTAAACATCGTTGCGAACAAAGTGCGTCCTGTCATGTGGATGGTTTATCCCAATGGCTACTTTCAACAAGATAATGCGTCCTTCCATAGTGCTCGTATTGTACAGGATTGGTTTCAGGAACATGCCGGTGAGTTTACTTTGCTTAGGTGGCCCCCACAATCTCCAGATCTCAACCCTATTGGGAATTTGTGGAATGAAGTTGAACGAGCCATCAGACAGCTGGATCCACTACCCTGCAATCTCACACTCCTGGAAAGTGCTATTCATCAAGCATGGTCTCAGATTTTACAAACCACCTATCAACATCTCGTGGAGTCCATGCCACGAAGAATCGACACAGTATTAAAGGCAAAAGGTGGCCCAACGAAGTACTGAGGGGGTGGTCATAATAAAGTAGCCACTGAGTGTATAAAAAAGAATCTTGGTTTTTTATAAAAAAAAAAAGACGAAGGTAAATTAATAATACAAATAAAGAAAAACTAGTAATAATTCATTAAATTTAAATCAATTTTCCAATCGTTATCCATCCTAACAGAAGGTGCTCGTAGAGAGAATCTCAATTTTTAGATTAGCAACAGCAGCACATGTGCACCTGCGCATCGATATCACTGCTAAATTTGGAGGTGAGGACAAACACTCACCATTAGCAATTCCTTGGTATGTGTGACAACACATAAAAACAACATTGACAACAATGAAACATGGCACATCGAAAACTCGGGTTCCATATAATAAGTCATATTTGTGAGATTGAATTTCTGTACCTTATATACCCATATTTAGGTTTATAATTAGTAAAAACTTAATTTACAAGAGAAAATTATATAAGTGAAAAAATTTGGGACATCTGTATAACAACTAATGATGTAAGTATACTGTAAGCACATGGTTTTAAAGTAAGTTAAAGTTTATCAATTGTAACATTATTTCCTTCCATAAACAAATATTATTTAATTACAGTATAATAAATTATTAAATAATTGATCCCTCTAAAGTATATATATTTATAATATAAAAACAACAACAAAAAACGTAATGATGCATCTTTTTCTGTATGTCTTACAGTGTTACATTGATCATCAAATTTGTTTTTCTCATTCAAAAGAGCTATTTTTAAACCTGCGTGCACATCAATGTTAATTTATACTAACATTGATTAAAAAAATAAGGTGGGAGGTCCTCCGGTCTGGACGGCAGAAAACTCACATATTTTCTCGTGCTGCTGAGCAAAGTTGATAAATCAGGATCTGTCAGAATTTAATATGGCGTCAATGGATGTGAAGGCGTTGTACCCGAGTACACCAGTAGATCGTGCTATCGAGTTGATTATGGAACAATCAAATAACAATAACTGTTTAAATAGGACTCGAATTACAGAATTAAAGAATACATTGTGTTTCATCAAGGATAACAACATTTTCCAATTTGAAGAATGAATCTATAAACAAAATCAAGGAGGCCAAATGGGGGTCACCATTATCAGCATTGTATGCTGAAGTGATAATGGCATACATAGAAGGAAAAGTAATTAAAACATTACCTGAGAAACCCCTGCTATATGCTAGATATGTCAATGACATTATTATAACAACAAAACTGAGTTACAAGATCTGGCAAAACGGTTCTCGAAAATTTGTAACTCCATAGAATTGACCATTGAATTTGAAGAAAATAGAAGACTGTCAGTTTTAGACGTACTGATTATGAAGAATAAAAGAAATTTTGACTACAGTTTTTAGGAACGATACCTATATTCCAGTACTTATCCCATATTCTTCACACCATCCTGTCATACATAAAAAAATAGTATAATAAACTTGATTAGAAGATCATATACGCATACATCAAATAACAAGCTAAAGAATCAAAAACTGGCGTATATAATGAAAATTGCACTTGATTACAGTTACCCAGGTAAGCTAGTAAAAAAACGGATGTACGAGATTAAAAGACATATGGCTAGAGGAAATAACGGCGAGGAAGATAACAAACCTTGAGGTTAAAGAAAAGAGAAGAAAAGATTAAAATATATTGGAGCACATTAATAAACAATGTGCAAAATATGGATTACAATTAGGGAGCTCAGTGAACTTAATGAAGAGTATGATTATTAACAACAAAACAGGGAACATAATCTTAGAGGAATCAAGAACCCATCAAATTCCTATTGCTCACATCCCTTCAATATCGTACCATAGGAAGTACGAAGAAAAAAAAAAAAAAAAGAAAAGAAAAAAAAAGAAGCCAAAACAGCCTTTGTACAATTCTGTATGGACAACCAAACTTACCCAAAATCTGAAGAGATAAAAATGTTAAAAAGAAATAAAAGATCAGAGAGACACGAGAATGGAGGAGTATCAATAACTACCATTTACAGTAGCAAAATACTGTTCATCACGTGTTTAACTAACAATATTAAGCAGAAGTCAATAGGTTCCTGGTAATATTAACTAAAAGCAAACTACAAACAACATATTCAAAAGGACTTACCCCAACTTTGAAAAGTAGGCCTACATCCATTGTCGTCCGGCTTACTCTGCTAGTGAATGTATATCAGCAGTCGAAAAGACAAATATCACAACAAACAGTAAAAACTTCCTCTGCTAGTGAACGTATGTCAGCAGTCGAAAGGACGTATCACAATGAATGGTAAAAACGACAAATTGAGTAAAACATGAATGAAATGGCACTAAACCGAATACGAAATTGTGAAATTCAAATGAAATGAGTACATTTAAATCGATTGAAAAGTAAAACCAACAAAGTCAAAAGCTGAAAATGACAAAACCACGGAATCTATTTACACTCTACCCATGCTACAGCATCCATACATGTTTCGGCCAATATTAAGCCTTCATCAGTGGAAGAGTTCCCAAGTGCATGGTCCTTCGTAATCGACTAGATGTAATATAATATGCCAGAATGAAAAGACAGTATGTTAACTTCGTCGCATAAGCTATGAACACCAATACCCTATCGCGCATTTCTTGTATAGCGCCATCTGTGGGGATTTCGCAGACGTATTCGTCCTGCTGATCAACTAAGCCAAGCAAGCAGAGTTTAGTTAACTTCCGCTTAATATTACATTGATTTTTAGAATGTAACGGGTATCTCCATGCACATGGAATATCGATAGGTGAATTATTGTTACAACATTTCCCTTTATATTTTTCAATAATTAGAGCCTCAGAAGTGAGGATTTGTTTATGAGATCGAAGTGATGTTAGAATTTTGACATTTTCCCAATCGGGTACAGCATTGTGTTCGATGCAATACTGAATGAGTGCTGTTTTAGGTCTTTTCTTTTCCCAATCGCACACATGTTCTTTTAATAGAGTAATAAGGCCTCTCTTAGTACTACCTATGTACATAGAATTTTTGTGATTGGGGTTAGTTATTATCGGGATACAATATACGCCCGATTTATCAAAAATTGACTTGTTGTCATTGTAAGTCAACAAGGCACCATTATCGACGATAGTTTCAGCCAGAAATATTTGATGCTCTGCACATTCTCTCTTTAACAAATTGGTTCAGATTTGCATATATATTACTAACAGCAATTATTTTTCATATGATGAGATAATTATAAACTAACATTTGGAGCTCCCGCGGGATCCCCACTTGTTGTAAGACTACTTCTGCCAACAAGCAGAAGTAGTCTTACAGCATATTGAAAAAACAATCTTCCAACAACCTAACCTGGACTCACCTTGTTTATACCTATGCTACGTAGATGATGTTCTTCACTTCTGGCAAACATTCTAGAGATAAACTTGATGAATTCATAAATGCATTTAACAGCCTTTATCCTACTATTAGGACCACATTAGAAGAAGAAATTGGTAACAAACTAAATTTTTTGGATTTAAGTTTATTCCGCCATTATGATTCTATTGAATATAGTGTTTTTAGAAAGCCAACTTATGTTCCAGCATTGATCCCATGTGATTCTTGGCATCCCTGGAAGTACAAAACAGCTGCTTTTTCTTACCATATCAAAAGAGCAATTACACATTCCTCTTCCTCACAATCTGAACAGGCTGAGTTGCAGTGGATCAGGAATACTGCAGAAGCATTTGGTTATAGTGGTAGACTGATTACTTCCATTTATAACAATATCAAAAATAACATTCAGATTTTGCATAATAAAAAAAGTGAATATAAAGCTTACTTATCAATTCCTTTTTTGCCACTTATTACCAATTTGTTAAAGAGAGAATGTGCAGAGCATCAAATATTTCTGGCTGAAACTATCATTGATAATGGTGCCTTGTTGACTTACAATGACAACTTCGATAAATCGGGCGTATATTGTATCCCGATAATAACTAACCCCAATCACAAAGATTCTATGTACATAGGCAGTACTAAGAGACGCCTTATTACTCGATTAAAAGAACATGTATACGATTGGGAAAAGAAAAGACCTAAAACAGCACTCATTCAGTATTGCATCGAACACAATGCTGTACCCGATTAGGAAAATGTCAAAATTCTAACATCACTTCGATCTCATAAACAAATCCTCACTTCTGAGGCTCTAATTATTGACAAATATAAAGGGAAATGTTGTAACAATAATTCACCTATCGATATTCCACACGCATGGAGATACCCGTTACATTCTAAAAATCAACGTAATATTAAGCGGAAGTTAAATAAATTCTGCTTGCTTGGCTTAGTTGATCAGCAGGATGAACACATTGGCAAAATCCCCACAGATGGCGCTATAGGGTATAGGTGTTCATAGCTTATGCGACGAAGTTAACATACTGTCTTTTCATTCTGGCATATTATATTACATTTAGTCGATTACGGAGGACGATGCACTTGTGAACTCTTCTACTGATGAAGGCTTAATATTGGCCAAAACATGTATGGTTGCTGTAGCATGGGTAGAGTGTAAATAGGTTTCGTGATTTTGTCATTTTCAGCTTTTGACTTTGTTGGTTTTACTTTTCAATCGATTTTAATGTACTCATTTCATTTGAATTTCCCAATTTCGTACTCGGTTTAGTGCCGTTTCATTCATATTTTACTCAATTTGTTGTTTTTACCGTTCATTGTGATACGTCCTTTCGACTGCTGACATACGTTCACTAGCAGAGGAAGTTTTTACTGTTTGTTGTGATATTTGTCTTTTCGACTGCTGATATACATTCACTAGCAGAGGAAGCCGGACGACAATGGATGTAGGCCTACTTTTCAAAGTTGGGGTAAGTCCTTTTGAATATGTTGTTTGTAGTTTGCTTTTAGTTAATATTACCAGGAACCTATTTGACTTCTGCTTAATATTGTTAGTTAAACACGTGATGAACAGTATTTTGCTACTGCAAATGGTAGTTACTGATACATTTCCATAGCCACGTAGTATCCGCACGTGCAATCATGCACTTGTGATTTTTTAGTTGAGAATGGAGGAGTCAATCTTAATCTATAAAAATAAGACGAGGCCATGTAACCATAATGACCCTAATATATTATCCAGTCACTGAAAAGATCTAATCAGGCAAGAAACAGAACACCAAAAATACTGGCAAAAAAGAAGAGGGAGTAGCACAAGAAAAAGAAAAGAAGTATATAAAGAAAGCATCAGCAACAGGTAACAATATAAAAAAATAATAATAAATCAATAAACAAAATGAAACATAAATAGCACCAACATGGTTTCAAGAAGCGCATATAAGATTGTGTGTCTGACGAATGGCAACATCGGAGTATCACACTCCATGGGTGGTAAAATAGCCACGAACATCAGTGGGGACATCGCCATGCTTCTGAAGATGCTCAAAGGCTGGGCGAAAAATTTAGAGCATCAATAACGGTTGGTTATTAGTTGGTGTTTTTGAAGTCCAAAGGTCAAGATCTACAGATTCCACCCAAATGGAAGAGTGTATAATGAGTGAGTGTGGCCTTATCGACACTGCTGGCCACCCAAAATGCAACACCGAGAAGGACACGAGGTAGCAAAGCCAGATTTACTGGACACATAACAACAGATACAAAGATGAAACGATTGAGCTTACAGGCCCGTGCGACTTGCGGGACACGCAGACATAAATAGTTCGTGTGGCCCTCATGGCTGGCAATAATGGCCGCTACACGCCTCGGCATCGAATGAAAGAGGCTTTGGATGTGGGCTTGGGGTATGTCGGTCCAGGCTGCTTCCACACGTTGCCACAGTTCATCAGGCTTAGCCGCGGGTGGTGCCTGCCGGGCCACTCAGTTGCTGATCAGCGACCAGACGTGTTCGATGCGTGACATATTGGGAGAACAGGCGGGCCACGGCAGCAGTGACACCTGGTGGGCCGTGAAGAATTGTTGCACGATGCGTGCCACGTGTGGGCGTGCATTGTCCTGTTGAAACGTGGCCACTGGCAGGTCCTGCAGGTAAGGGAGGACCTACAGGCTCCAAAACATCAGAGATTTACTGGTGACTGTTGATTGTATCGGCGATGCGTACCAGAGGGGTGCGGGTGTCATATCCAATTGTGCCCCAAACCATAACACCAGGCGACGGACCGGTATTCCGATACATAATGCAGGCGTCATACAGTCTCTCGCCGCCACACGCGGATCCGACCATTGTGGTGTTGCAGGCAGAAGCGGGATTCGTCGGAGAGACAATGTCGTGGTATTCCATAGTCCAGGTGCGGCGTTCAACAGCTCACTGCCGCCGCACTCGCCGGTGGTGTAACTTCAATGGTAATTGGAGCAATGGCCGCCGTGCGACGAGTCCCTGCTCCTGCAGAGGACGTCGAACGGTACGTGCTGACACAGATTTTTGCACAACACACCCTAATTCCTGCACTAAAGTTCGTGATGTGGCGGTGTGAGCCCTCAATGCCCGCCGCACACCATACTGGTTCTCTCGTTCAGTGGTGTGCAGCGGCTGTGCCAATCGCTCACGTCGGTCCGTCCGTCCCTCCTGCACCCACCGAATCTACACTCGCCTCACTGTGCCTGGATGTCGTCCCACACGGGCGCCGATGTCTCGGTACGATAAACCGCTGTCGCAATAAGCCACTATTCGTCCTCGGTCGAACTCCGAAACGTGCTGGAATGACTGCCGTATTCTGCGACGAGGCATCAGGAAGCTTCCCATGCACAGGTCCGGCAGCACAACACACTTCCACTGCTTAAACCCCGCCTTCTGTGCACCCTTCTTGTAGTGCTTCTCGGTGGTGTGTCGGGCGCTCATAATTTGCATATGCCCTGCAATGCTAATCATTTGCATGTCCTCTAGAGGGTGGCGCATGCTGCGAATTTCAGGCCAATCGGATGCTTCCTTCTTGGTGTTGCATTCTGGGTGGCCAGCAGTGTACTACGGACTAAAGGACAAGGACCTAACAACGTATATGAAATGTAAATCATCTCTAGAAGCGGAATGCATAGGTAAGCAATAAGTTTCTAGAATATTCCTATTATTATCGAAATATAGCACGTAAAAGGAAATAGTAGTAATATCAGGACTAGTGATAGATCTCGATATGAACTGCTAATGTGAGTTGTTATGAACACTTTATAATTTCAATCCACAAAAAACATTGAATTTCTTTTATATTCACTGGAGACATGCAGAAGGGTTCAGTTTATGTTGTAATCACATACATTTTTACAGTTCTTAATTCATTAGTGAGAATGAGTGTCTTTTTCTCTGATGTTCCCAAAAGGGAACATTGGCAGGTGGTATGAATCATTTTTCATCAAAAAGTTCAAATTACTTTTCTAAACCTTTCAGCAGCTACACACAATGTCATGTTTATGTTTGAGAGTGTCTGTGATTGATGCACAGTTCCTTTTAGCTCTTGCCCCAAAGCCCTTGTAACTGAACTTTGACACTTAGTATTAGGTAACTCAACAAAATCTGTGATGATGGGCAGGATGGTTATGTAAGCACCAGTACTGGCAGTGCCATTGTTACAGTTACATCAAATTACTCTTCACGTGAATCCATCAGAATAGTCAAACTATTTTCAAGGGCCAAGAAAAACAAGATTGATGTCCTATAACATTACCTTATTCAGAGATATAGTAAAGATATGGAAAGTGTTGATCTCAATTGTCTTCTTGGTAGCTATTGTAGAAAACTATGCAGCAGAAAGTGATGGTGGAACTGGTTCACTAATGCACCAAGCATGTCCTTGGTGGCAAGTAGGACCTTGTATTGTAAACTCCATAAAATATGAGCTTTCACATTTGGACTTCAGAGGAAATAAAAAAGTCACTATGAATCTTCACCAAAAAGAATGCCTGTCAACTTACCCAGCACCCCCAGGTCCCACTCCACATACTTCTTGAACATTTCATACCCACTATCTGGTACCCTCTTTACAAGGGTGCTTTGTAATTTGAAATAAAATTACCAGAAACAAATGTTTCGAGTGCAAAAAAAAAAAAAAAAGACTAAATCAACATTGTGTCCCCAGCTTACCATGGGCACTTAACTATGGTATAGTAAAGAACAAAATAAGTAAAATTCATTATTTCAAATACACTATGTGAACAAAAGTATTTGGACACCTCCATATATGCAAATAAATGTGCATTTTCAGTACCAGATGCACACACACACGCACAGGGTGTGTTGGGAGCTGTACGTAAACAGGAGTGTTAGCACATCTGTCAGACTGCCCTGAAAGCAACTATGCTGCGCTGAGCTGAACTGATGGACTTTGAAAGGAGGCAGGGAGGTTGGTTGCCTTCTGAGTAAGAAATCATTGTATAGCATTTTCTCTCTCCTGGGATTCCCCAAATCCACTGTCATTGATGTTGTTCATCAATGGAAAGCAGATGGTGCTACTACACTGAAGCCGTGTGATCATGCCATGAGAAACTTACCACAGAATGTGAAGGCATGCACATCCTTGGCCACAGGCCAACCCAATGATGTTGAATAAGCCACATGGAACATCTATTTGCACCAGAACAAACCATCGGGATCGGATGACGAAGTTTACCATGCTAGGTCAGCTACACACAAGATCTAAATCACTCCAAGTAATGCCAGACTGTGACTGCAGTGGTGTCTCACTCACCATTCATGGACAAGAGAAAAGTGAAAGAAGGTCATATGGATAAATGACACACTACTCACTTTTTTGTTTGGGTAGTACTTAAGTGTGGTATTTGCCCAGAGAATGCTGTCAGGTGGACTGCATTGGCGTTACACTCAAGTTTGGAGGAGGCTCTGTGATCTGTGATTTCGATTAAGACTAACGTTGGATTAACCGCGTACATAGGAAGTTCATTCCGGAAAATTCTCATAAGATTCAGGAACACAAATCTCATGTGAAATTTGGAAAACCTTCATCTTCCATTGTCTCTTCTTACCATGGCTGACACTTCTGCTATTCCACTTTGGTCCGATACTAAACAGTTGGCTCCCTTCCAAAATCGTATGCTCTGAGGTTTAGAGAAAGTTTGGAAATTTTATTTTCCAAAAATTGCAACTCTGAGCTCCCCATTTTCATTCCTTACATCTGGAAATCCCTCATTGCATCACGTCACCACCCGGAGTTACCATTACAAAACTTACCTTTCAAATATGGCAACATAAACCAATCATAGTCGCACTGATGAAGGCCATAGTAATGGCTGAAATATATTTGCCTTAAACTTTTTTATATATGACTTAGCGTGTTCTACACTACCTTCTTCTTAATTAGGTATAATAAGATTTTTAAACTGCACAAAAAGTTTGAAACTCGCAGTTGACATAGTGCAGCATTTAAAAGGTTAAAATAAATCTCATTTAGCACACACACACACACACACACACACACAGAGACAAAAGAACAATACATCTCACAACATGGCAAGGGAACTGCAATGTTTTGAGAAGCATTGATCACTCCGGACTTTGGGTAATATCTTGAGTCACATTATATAGTACTTCTATAGCCCTTCCCATTTTGCAGATGTTCCGCTAGTCTATACTATGCAAATTATTGATAAAATTTTACGTTGTTCTTTCAAGAAGCAACACTTTCCTGATTTGACTTTGAGACACGTTTTGTTTTGTTGTTTAACAACCTCCATGAGCAACTCTGAAGTTATAAGAAGTCTGCCGTCCCTAATAAACTAGGGAAAAAAGTGCCATCCCTAGTAAACTACTACGGCACTGGTTGAAGCGAATAGGGTAGGCCTGCACTGTGAAGCGGACACATCATCCGTGCCTCATCCAGAACTCGAGCCTGGGACCATTTCGGATATCGAGTCAGAAACCAGCGCCTCTGACCACTTGGCCACTAGCTCAGTACTTGTGATTAATGCAGTGTCGATTTCCATGTACTCCCAAGAGACATATTGTTGAAAGACACAAGTAACTCCCCAAGAAACACTACAACATGTCTTTTGGGAGTAAGTGGAAGTCATTGCATTAATGACAACGGGCTGAACATCAGTGATTGCACCACTGAAGAAGATGGCGAAAGAAGCTGTTGAAATTATTTTGGTCAATATATGTGATGTGAGCTATGCTTATTTGGTTTTAAGGCTTTAAACTGCTTTAAGGATTTTAATTCTATTTCTATTTGTCAAATTCACTGTTTCTCTCATTGCTTTCTGCAGGTCACCTGAAGTTGAAGCTTGTATTCACGAGCCTCGATGTTGAAATCGGCTATACATTATTTAACTTATAATGGTTTTAAGTTCAATTTTAGTACTTTTTATATAATTACTGCCTAGTGCTGTTCATACTTCCTTCAGTCAATTGCTGCATCAGAATTATAATTGAAGCAGTGTCTGAGCAGTCAAGGATTATTGAACTGCATGCTAAAAAGGACGACTTAGCCCTAAATCATACAACAGAAGGAATGTATATTGAGTATCTTCAATTATTTGAAAAATTCTTAGCAGTTCGCTTTTGCCACGTTATATTCTGGACGTCGGAAAGTTGAATTTTTTTTTTTTTTTTTGTATTTGAGACATGATATTACTGTAAAAAGAAAAGAATAAAAAGGCTCTACTCACAATGTTTTTTTCTTGGTGGTCCTCTTCAAATTTTGACGTTAAAATATCTTGGTTCATGCCTAAAAGGTGATTATGATTTACAAAACGAAGTCTTGGCTAAAAGTAGGAATGTAGTTCTGCCCATGGCTAATATCTCTCCAAACTACAATGTTTCAGTAAGTTTGTTTATATGTTGATAATACCAACAAACTTTTTGGTTTTATTTTGATACCTTTCATACTTTTATATGTTGATAAGCATAACCCACGTTGATAGCACTGCACTAAATAATGTGTGAAACAGTATTGCAGACAGTAGTACACCTGTTGATACTTCATATAGATTAGCCACGTAGATTATTTGGTTAAATTATTACATTAATCTAAATATTACTATTAAGCTGGAATGTATTTTTTAGCACTTTTTAATGATCTTGAGATTTAAAAGTTGCTACTTAGTTTTTCAGCTTCTTTGTGCATTATGCCTGCATGCATTAAAAAAAAAAGGACAAGAAATCTAGTTTAAGAGAGAGCTTAAAGTAACTTTTCAATATGAGGATGAAAACTGTGATGGTACGGATAAGGAGAGAGAAACACATGAAACAGAGTTAACAAATTACGATCACTAAATACGTAGTAACATTCCATACTTGTTTTTCACATATTGGTAGACAATAATTGCAATACATAGCATACTACATTAATGGAAATTGATTCTGAGGTCTGCCAATGTTCCCCATTATTTAAACATTTACCAGAAAAATTAATGGAAAAAACAAACAAAATAAATCCAATTACTACCACGCTGACACAGGGATGTGATTAGGGGCATCAAATTTTTCAACCAGTGTTATGGTAAAACTCTGTTTTATTTTAGGGCAACACAGTTTGCTGTGATGCATTGTGTTTCATATGATCTTGTGAGTATTTCCTGTGCTTCAATATGCTGCACAATCTTTAAATAAACAATTAAAATGAGTAAAAATAATAAAAAAGACAAGATCACAACTGAAAGATTAACTTGTTTATTTAAACACTAGCTCTACTCGAAAATAATCAATAACGTTTTTTCTAACTCCACTCTTAGCCTTGCTGTCATCATCTCCTGTTATCTTCAGGTATTTCACATTAACTAAAACATAGTATCTCCTCTCCCTTGCAAGAATAGACACCAAGACATATAACCCCAACTTCTTTGTTTCTAATATTGTCATTCCTTGATCATTTCCTCTTATGGCAGGTGTAGAAAATATTTCTTTAAGTCTCTGAAGCAGTCCAAAAATCGTAACAGATACTGCATGAGTTGCAGATATTGTTAATTAATATTTCAAAAATGGTATTAAACATCCATTGCAAAATTTATAGGCATTTAATATATTGGTAAGCTTAAAGAGAAAAAAATTATACTAGTTTTCCTTGTCGTCGAATGGCTGAGCATGCCAATATTTGGCACTTTCTATTGAGACAATGCTAATTAAGTTTAGTAATATTTAACAGTTATATTATTTGAAATGCCTTTAAGCATAACATTAATGCTCTTTCCTTCCTTCAAACATCATATCAAATGATCGTGGCCTGGTAAGTTTAATCTGACTGATGCATGCAATGGTATCATCTGCCGCTCGTCCAGAGACCTATATTGACTCCAGCTGCCATTTGGCTGCACGCTGTGTTTCACAGTGGTAAAATACGAGCTGTGCACTGTATTTAAAAATTCTTTCACAACTTGCGCAATTGGATGTAACTAACTTACTCACAGCTGATGTAAACAATTAGTACTGTTGCCAACTTCAATTAATGTTAAAATACAATACAATAATATCACATTAACTATGAGAATTTATTCAGCCTAAATAAAACAAAAGAAAGGTAGAGGAAGCCAAAGGATATCATGGGAAGACCAGATTCAGGAAGGCTTGTATAAGAACAAGACAAATGAGAATGAAGCACAAAATGTCTTGTGTTAGGTGTGTGATAGATATCAGTGATGCTTGAGTTATGTGTTAAGATGACTGCATAAATGGAGACGTTTGATACAATAAACAAAATTTTGCATAATCAGTTTTAAGCTTCTTTTTGGCAGATGAGCTTTCTTTGAGGACAAAACTGCTGAATCTTAGAGAACAGCATAGTGATATGTATTATGTATGGTCCAAATTTTAATAATTTGTAATAAACAGCTGAATGAATGTGCTGAAAATAATACTCATCACACAGAACACTTCAGGTTGCATGAATACTATATGTGACAACTGTTTGAAGCTGAATACATACAGGGAGTGTAGCCATCTTTCAAAAAAAGTAAGAACAAAAGTAGGAATTCCACACAAAAAAAAAAAAAGTAGGTAAAAAGTAGGAATTTTCAAAATGTACCGCAAAGAGCAAATTAATGCATACTAGTGCAAACCAACTATCAGAAAGTATATTTCTCACTATGTAGTATGCTATGCATAAATATTAGCCAATTAATTCCCTTTGAGAAATGTCCACTCTAGAATTTTTGAAGAGTAAAAATATTTGAAATACTCCTTTTCTGAAGTATCTCCCTCTGAAAAGTAATATCAATGATTCATCAATAATAAGCAGCTGCACTTTTATTAAAAAGTTTAGCAGTCTCAATCTGTTGCAGTTATGCTATGTAAAACAAATATCTTAACATGCTATCATCAATATCCAAAAATGTAACATATTGTCGCTGATATTTGAAAACAGAAACATACATATATATTAACACTTAATAAGATTTTAATAAACAACCACCTCTTACTCCGAAAAGGACTCTGCAAGATGGCGGGCATGATGCATACGTTCTAACCTGATCACACACGTTCTTTTAGGAAAAATATTTTAGTACCCAAGTGCTACAAATAATAATAACAATAATAATAATAACAATAATAATAACAATAATAATAATAATAATAATAATAATAACAAGCTAATGAATGTGCTGTAAGCCATTTGCCTGTGAATTGGGAGTTTCTCACCAATTTTGGCATTTTCTAGAGGTCTGGCAAGGATAATATTGAATGATAGTTCACAATTAACTGACAACATTGGGCCATCCAAATAGTGATTTATCCTCTAAATTGAAGTTTCCAGAATGGAATATAGTAGACAGTTTGACATGTATGAACTGTAACAGTGTTTTCTACAAACACTTCATATAAAATATACATAATATCTAAGGTATTTTACCTGATATTGTCAAAGTATTTCACACGTTGTTTGCTCTGTGAGGCACGTGCTCCTGGCCCGAGAGGTCCCTTCTTATGGACCTTTGGTTAGTTATAAATTTTTTTTTGCAGAAATAAAACAGTTAGGTTATATTTGCATTTATGAACTTACCGTTATGTTGGTGAAGTTCGATTAACACTTACCGCACATGGTTCTTGGCTATTTTTGGTATTTCCGTTATGTAGATGCGGCATGGGGTTTTTTTCATTTCGTTTCGGGTCCTCTTCAGTTGTTTTTTCGTTGGTTTTAATTGGCCTCGTTACTAAATGAGTTCTTTCCTTTGCTGCTTCCACATATACATATACGTTTTCTACCCGAGTACTTTCGGTAACATCCCGTTACCGACATCTAGGGAACGTTTGCTCCGACCCGCACGTACCGTGTCAGTAGAGCATTTCGGTGGTTCTCGCGGGCTGCATCTGTTATCAGCTATCGCTTCCTCTTGGGCGTTGTGGCGCCATCTCTTGTTGGTCACCTATCTCATTTTTTGAAATTTCCTGTTTTTTTACTCAATTTTAATTAAATTCCTCCAACTGTTACTTAAAATATTAGGGTTTTTATGGTTGCAAACTTTTGCTCCATTTTTTCTATCATTACCGACTCTGCTACTCTGAGGTGTTTTTCGGATTTACAGCTTTTTATGATTTTTATATTTTCAAATTTAGGACATTTTTGGTTAGCCAGACACTTAAGCACTTATTCAATATTGTCTGGCTAACCAAAAATGTCCTAAATTTGAAAATATAAAAATCATAAAAAGCTGTAAATCCGAAAAACACCTCAGAGTAGCAGAGTCGGTAATGATAGAAAAAAATGGAGCAAAAGTTTGCAACCATAAAAACCCTAATATTTTAAGTAACAGTTGGAGGAATTTAATTAAAATTAAGTAAAAAAACAGAAAATTTCAAAAAATGAGATAGGTGACCAACAAGAGATGGCGCCACAACGCCCAAGAGGAAGCGATAGCTGATAACAGATGCAGCCCGCGAGAACCACCGAAATGCTCTACTGACACGGTCCGTGCTGGTCGGAGCAAACGTCCCCTAGATGACGGTAATGGGATGTTACCGAAAGTACTCGGGTAGAAAACGTATATGTATATGAGGAAGCAGCAAAGGAAAAAACTCATTTAGTAACGAGGCCAATTAAAACCAACGAAAAAAACAACTGAAGACGACCCGAAACGGAATGAAAAACCCCATGCCGCATCTACATAACGGAAATACCAAAAATAGCCAAGAACCATGTGCGGTAAGTGTTAATCGAACTTCACCAACATAACGGTAAGCTCATAAATGCAAATGCATTAATGCACGTCAAAAAAATTAACCTCCAATATCGGAAGTAATTGAAAAGTTAGGTTATATATTTTCAGTTCCACATTTATTCTTTCGCACAATCAAATGTTTGAAATTTACTATTAATTTAAAAGATTTTAGTAGAAAGAGTTATACTCATCGGGTCAGGAGACATCTCACAAGGGATTCATTGTTACAGCGAGCGCTTTTCGCGGTGCACAACCGCCATCTTCTGGCCACTGTTTCTACACGAGGGTTCCTCGCGTGTATGTGGTTTTTGGAGTTGCATGTCGAGAATCGATGGTAAGGTTTCCTGCCTGTATGTGTTAGGTGATTTGTTTCTAATGTGTCGCCATCTATTGGATGAGTTGGTAGGTATCAGTCGTAAGTACAATTCTTTTGTGTAGATATTTTTGGGCTATTATTGTTTGTTCGTAGAAACAGGTGTATTTTTTTTTAATTTATTTATTTATTGGTGTGATTTTTTGTAATGTTCTTTTTTTTGTCTTTTTTTATGAATTTTTTCTTTTTTTATAAGTGATTTCTAGGCTGTGTCTAGTGTGGTGGGGTCTTGTAAGTTGCATATTTTATCTTTTTTTCTTCAATTATAATGCTTTCAGAAATCTTCAATTCTTTTTCGTTTGTGTGGGTGGTTAGTAATTTAATATTTTCAGAATCAGGGTAGTGTTTATGTTTAACACAGTGTTGGACAAGGGCAGTTTTTTCTTCTTTTTTGTTCCAGTTTTTTATATCTTGTGTAGTCTTTTCATTAATCTATCTTTTGTGCTGCCAATGTATGAAATGTGGTCTTCAGAGCTCTGTGAAACAATAGGAATTTCATATACGCCCGTTGATTATAGTATATTATTGTTACTTTTTTCTTTATAATTAAGTCACCAATATTCTGAACTGAATGTCCAAAAATAATGTATTTCTTCATTAATCTTAAAAATTTTCCACTTAGTCCTCTAATAAAAGGGAAGGAATCTGAAAATTTGTATTTCTTTTTTGGGATGTTTTGTCTAGACTCATTTAATTTCTTCTTGTATTCAAAGATAAACTTTTTAACAGTTTTTGTGTCATATCCAAATTGTTTGGTTGTGTTAATAATCCATTGGATTTCTTCTGCTCTGTATTTTCTATTTGAGGAATGTGTGAAGGCTCTTTAAACCCAATTCCTAATACCATTTACTTTATGAGTTTTTGGGTGTTCAGATTGATGTAGGATCATTATAATTGCATAGGTTGGTTTTCAAAAAACTCTGTATTTCAAAATGTAAGTCTTTTTTTATTATTTCTATATCTAAGAAGGAAATGTTTTCATTTTGCTCAAATTCTAAAGTTAATTCAATCTCTGGGTAACAAGTGGTAAATTTATTCTTCAATATTTCAAGTTCTTCTTGTTTTAATTTAGATAATATAAAAATGTCGTCGACTTATCTACAATAAATGATGGGTGGGATAGGTAGTTTTTTAATAATTTTGTTTTCTATATCATTCATGATTATTTCTGAAAATAAAGAAGATAATGGGGATCCCATTGGGGCTCCTACTTCATGCCTGTAGATTTTTTTGTCAAACTCAAAGTAATTGTTGTTAGAAATATAGGATAAAATGTTAAATAACTCTTGTAATTGTGTATTATTCAAGTGAGATTTATTTTTTAACTCTTTAATGATAATGTCTATGGCTTTTGGTACAGGGGTACTTGGGAATAATGGTTTAACGTCTAAACTTGCCATAAACATGCCAGATAGTGGAATATTAATAGATTTTATTTTCTCAATGAACTCTAAACTGTTTTTTAAACAGTATTCATTATTCATGAAAAAGGGGACCAAAAATTTGTATAATTTCCTTTCTAGATTTATTAGTGGGGACTTTGATTTTGGAACAATAACTCTAAATGGTCTATTGGGTTTGTGGGTTTTTATTTTCCCAAAAATACTTGGAACTACTGTACCTACTGGTGGATAGACTCTGGTAATTTCTTAAGGTAGTGAACTATGATTTCCAAATAAAGGTAACTTGATCACGCTAGTTACGTTAACTGAAAACTTTTACAAAAAGTTCGTAAGTTGGAAGCTTTCGACCTTATCTTAGGTCTTCATCACGCCAATGGAGGACTAAGATTGTTGCCAGATTCTACATTTGAATTTTTCCTATTTTTGTTGCCAAAACTTAGAATTGATCTCCAGATCAACGGAATGTAGAGAGGAGATTCGGAGTTGCAAGTCATTGAGTTGAAAATAATTTCTATGCTTTCACGGTAACGGAGGGCAAAACGATTGTCAAAAGAAGCAATTCGTTTTGCTTCGTTCCAGTGGGGAACTGCAGATGTGTCTTTCATTGTCAAAATAGACAAGGCAGTATTAGGATTGGCTTTCGAAACATCTTTTCTATGTTCTAAAATTCTATGGCTAATGCTCCTGTATGTGCTTCCAATGTATAAGTTATCCCCAGTAGAAGAAGAGATAGGAATGCAGTAAACTCCTGGGAGGTTCAGGCTTTCAACTTTGTCCCTATCCCTTTGTAGAAGTTTCAAGATGTTTGGGGTAGATTTAATGGCAAGATGGTAACCAAAACCTCTAAAAAGAATCTGTAACTTATAAGCATAGGAAGGATGGTAAGGAACAGAACCACAGAATTTCAGGTCTTCTTTCTTGTGAGGAAGGAGGCATTCGATTTTCGAATGGTTTTCATATTTCTTTATGAGGGAGTTGACTGTAACAGCAGGGAAACCATGAGAGAGGGCTATTGTAGAAATTTTGGAGAGTTCTTCTTGAAGAAAGAGTTGGTTGTTGCAAATGATATGAGCCCTGTGGATGTAGGACTTCAATGCTGCAAGCTTGTAGAGATGCAGGGTGCAAGATTTGTAGGGAATGATGTTAGTGGCTGCAGAAGGTTTTCGATAGACGGAACGAGTAATGGAGAGATCAGCATTTCTGCAGATAGATACATCCAGGAAATCAATTTTGTGATTTACCTCCTTAGACATAGTGAGCTTAATGGAAGGAAATTTTTCCGTAATGGAGTTGATCAGTATCTGTAGTTCAAACTCGGAATGTGGCCAGCTAATGAAAATGTCGTCTACATATCTTAACCATAGGGAAGGTTGAAAAGGGTGTAGAGAAATGATGGAAACTTCAATATGTTGCATGTAGATTTCAGCAAGCAGAGGGGAAAGAGGTGAGCCCATGGGGAGACCAGATTGTTGCCTATACACAATTTTGTTGAAAACAAAACAACTGTGTTGATGAATAGTGTGGAAACAATCATAAAGATCTTTGATAAGAGGACCGGGGGTTCAAAATGAAGAATCAATTTCTTCATGAGGAGCATGTAGGAATCAAAATATGGTACAGAGGGAAACAAAGATTCTACATCAAGAGTATACAGATTATCACAAGGAGAAAAGGAATTAGGAAGGTTGTGGATGAAGTTTGAAGTAGAGACAACTGTATGAGGATGGTTGGCTGCCAGGGATTTGCATTTGAGGACCAATCTCTTTTCAAGGTTTACTGCTGGAGAAAATGAAGACCTAAGATAAGGTCGAAAGTTTCCAACTTACGAACTTTTTGTAAAAGTTTTCAGTTAACGTAACTAGCGTGATCAAGTTACCTTTATTTGTTAATATTGTTACGTGTTTTGCCCATAATCGTCATCGTCAAACTATGATTTCATATTTTTGCTAAAATGTTTATCTGAGAGTCCATGGGGTCTTTTTAAATTATCTGACATTTTAATTCCTCAATAGCTGTGTTCATTTTAACAATATATTCACTTTTATCTATTATTATTAACTGATTTGATTTGTCTGCTTCACAAATTACGATAGTAGGGTCTTTTTTAAGTCTAGTAGTTGTTGTCTTTCATATGTCATCTTTCCAAGTTTGATTTCTGTTTTAGACTGCAGATTATATTCATCCAATATATTTCTATACAACTTAAATTTTAAAGTTGGTTTGTGTGCATATGGGACACTTTGAATGATGGTCTCAATTTTTGGAATACACTTTTCAGTTAGGAGAATGGTCTGCGGGTATGCAAATTTTTTATCCTTCTGTAATGCAGCCTGTTGTACTTCGGCGTGTTCGAGGTTAGAGTAATTTTGAAATGTGGGTAGAGAATTTTCTTTGATTATTTTCTTTGTAAGGATATTTTTATCGATTAGTCTATTTAATTTATCAGAGTGCCTTTTTCTAATGGTTTGGGCTTCATTTTCTAATATTGTAAAAGTCTGTTTTAAAATTTGGTCGTGACAGTATTGGTCCATTTTTTATTTAAATTTTCATATTTATTATTTTGTATCAGATTCCATAATTTATAACAAGTGTTGTGTTTTTTATATACTGTCTTTCTTTTGGATACGATTTCTGTTCTTAATCGTTTAATTTCACATTGTTTCATAATATTTGCATCCTTGTTATTCAATGTGTAATTTTTGAGTTGTAGGTATTTTGGTATCAAGTTTAAATCACGGCAGTTTATCAAAAATTCCAATTGAATGCTGTTTTTTTGAAGGTCACTTCTTTTTTTGAAATTCTCTAATTCTCTCAACTCTTTAGGTTTTAACAGGTTTCAGCAATTCCTGATGGTTTTTCTTCTTCTCGTTCCCGGCGTTCCGTTGCTTACTATGTAAAGAATTACGAAAATTGCAATTCATGAGGCACCCTTATGGGTTGTCTTATGTTATAAACATGCTTTTGTTTAAAATATACATAATATCTAAGGTATTTTACCTGATACAAAATAATAAATATGAAAATTTAAATAAAAAATGGACCAATACTGTCATCGACCAAATTTTAAAACAGACTTTTACAATATTAGAAAACAAAGCCCAAATCATCAGAAAAAGGCACTCTGATAAATTAAACATGCTAATCGATAAAAATATCCCTACCAAGAAAATAATCAATGAAAATTCTGTACCCACATTTCAAAATTACTCTAACCTCGAACTCTCCGAAGTACAACAGGCTGCATTACAGAAGGGTCAACTGAAAAGTGTATTCCAAAAATTGGGACCATCATTCAAAGTGTCCCATATACACACAAACCAACTTTAAGATTTAAGTTGTATAGAAATATATTGGATGAATATAATCTGCAGTCTAAAACAGAAATCAAACTTGGAAAGATGACATATGAAAGACAACAACTACTAGACTTAAAAAAAGACCCTACTATCGTAATTTGTGAAGCAGACAAATCAAATCAGCTAATAATACTAGATAAAAGTGAATATATTGTTAAAATGAACACAGCTATTGAGGAATTAAAATGTCAGATAATTAAAAAAGACCCCGTGGACTCTCAGATAAACTTTTTAGAAAAAATAAGAAATCATAGTTCACTACCTTCAGAAATTACCAGAGTCTATCCACCAGTAGGTACAGTAGTTCCAAGTATTTTTGGGAAAATAAAAACCCACAAACCCAATAGACCATTTAGAGTTATTGTTCCAAAATCAAAGTCCCCACTAATAAATCTAGAAAGGAAATTATACAAATTTTTGGTCCCCTTTTTCATGAATAATGAATACTGTTTAAAAAACAGTTTAGAGTTCATTGAGAAAATAAAATCTATTAATATTCCACTATCTGGCATGTTTATGGCAAGTTTAGACGTTAAACCATTATTCCCAAGTACCCCTGTACCAAAAGCCATAGACATTATCATTAAGAGTTAAAAAATAAATCTCACTTGAATAATACACAATTACAAGAGTTATTGAACATTTTATCCTATATTTCTAACAACAATTACTGTGAGTTTGACAAAAAAAAATCTACAGGAAAGAAGTAGGAGCCCCAATGGGATCCCCATTATCTTCTTTATTTTCAGAAATAATCATGAGTGATATAGAAAACAAAATTATTAAAAAACTACCAAACCCACCCATCATTTATTGTACATACGTCGACAACATTTTTATATTACCTAAATTAAAACAAGAACTTGAAATATTGAAGAATAAATTTACCACTTGTTACCCAGAGATTGAATTAACTTTAGAATTTGAACAAAATGAAAAAATTTCCTTCTTAGATATAGAAATAATAAAAAAAGACTTAATTTTTGAATACAGAGTTTTTTGAAAACCAACCTATGTACCTATAATGATCCCATATCAATCTGAACACCCAAAAAACTCATAAAGTAAATGGTATTAGGAATTGGGTAAAAAGAGCCTTCACACATTCCTCAAATAGAAAATACAGAGAAGAAGAAATCCAATGGATTATTAACACAACCAAACAATTTGGATATGACACAAAAACTGTTAAAAAGTTTATCTTTGAATACAAGAAGAAATTAAAAGAGTCTAAACAAAACATCCCAAAAAAGAAATACAAATTTTCAGGTTCCTTCCCTTTTATTAGAGGACTAAGTGGAAAATTTTTAAGATTAATGAAGAAACACAACATTATTTTTGGACATTCAGTTCAGAATATTGGTGACTTAATTATAAAGAAAAAAAGTAATAATATACTACAATCAGCAGGCGTATATGAAATTCCTATTGTTTCACAGAGCTCTGAAGACCACATTTCATACATTGGCAGCACAAAAAATAGATTAATGAAAAGACTACACAAGATATAAAAAACTGGAACAAAAAAGAAGAAAAAACTGCACTTATCCAACACTGTGTTAAACATAAACACTACCCTGATTTTGAAAATATTTAATTACTAACCACCCACACAAACGAAAAAGAATTAAGGATTTCTGAAAGCATTATAATTGAAGAAAAAAAGATAAAATATGCAACTTACAAGACCCCACCACACTAGACACAGCCTGGAAATCACTTATAAAAAAAGAAAAATTCATAAAAAAGACAAAAAAAAGAACATTACAAAAAATCACACCAATAAATAAATAAATTAAAAAAAATACACCTGTTTCTACGAACAAACAATAATAGCCCAAAAATATCTACACAAAAGAATTGTACTTACGACTGATACCTACCAACTCATCCAATAGATGGCGACACATTAGAAACAAATCACCTAACACATACAGGCAGCAAAACTTCCCATCGATTCTCGACATGCAACTCCAAAAACCACATACACGCGAGGAACCCTCGTGTAGAAACAGTGGCCATCTCCTGACCCAATGAGTATAACTCTTTCTCCTAAAATCTTTTAATTAATAGTAAATTTCAAACGTTTGATTGTGCGAATGAATGAATGTGGAACTGAAAATATATAACCTAACTGTTTTACTTCTGAAATATTTTTTTATTACTAACCAAAGGTCCGTAAGAAGGGACCTCTCGGGCCAAGAGCACGTGCCTCACAGAGCACAACGTGCAAAATACTTTGACAATATCAGGTAAAATACCTTGCTTTTCTTTAAAATATACATAATGATATTATGTATATTTTAAAGAAAAGCACGTTTATAACATAAAACAACCCATAAGGTGGCCTCATGAATTTCAATTTTCACACTTCATATAAGTTTTGACTTGTGATCGTTGCATTGTTTCCTTTCTGGAGCTCCTGAAGGACACTGTCTCAAATGCACTTTATCCACAGACATTGAATACACAGGTCCACTTTACACTGAATAGTTAAACTGAATGCCTAACCAACATAAGCCACAACCTTATCTTGGACTGATTTGGAAAATGTGCACAAGCTTGGTTTGCATGCTGTAAACACACATTAGTGTCCATCAGAAAAACAACATAACTTTTGTTTAGACCCAATATGATCCTTAATTTTTGAAAATTTACTTATGTTTTTTAGTTACTGATTCAAGTTCAGTCTCAATATCTTTTAGCTTCTGCTGAGTTTCGTCCATAAGCTCCAAATTTTCTCTTAATTTCTTTGTACCAGCTGCAATAATTGAATTTGCAATAGATGTCTCTTTCATATTCTTAGCAATTATTGCCTTCTTGAGCCTTTCAGTTCCTTCATGAAGCAATTTTTGCCCAAGCTGGACTTAAGCTGACCTTCTTTTACAGTTAAAATTTTAATTTCCAACTCCAAATCTATCTATCTTTCTTTTCAACTGCACATTTTTTTCTTTAATTTCAATTTCTTCTGCCTCCTTTTGCTACCTGGCTTGCTCCACACATTTTTTCTGATATTCTAAATCAGCCTAATAAGATGCATGAGCTTCTCTAACAAATTTCAACATTAGCTGAGTGATTGGAATATTAGAAATGCAATTCCCACTTCTTCTGATTTTGTCCTTCACAATTCTTACACCCACAATGGGTTTTTCATTTAACTGACATCGATCTTTGGTTAGTAAAGCATTATTCGTGGAAAAGCCACGCTCTACATCAGCATTCCCATGGAAAAGGGTAAGGCAAGTTGTAACAAGTTTGACTAAATTTCCATACTTTGGTTTCCTGGTATCAGTATCTACGATCTGAAAAATTTTGCCCCAGTATATGTCAGCTTGCTGGTATTTCACATTTTGTATTGGCACACCACTGATAATCTCTTCAGATTTGATAAAATAATCATCGATCTTCTCTAATTTGTACTTTCTCCATTGTTGCACACTGGCATCAGTTTCACTGTTAGTCAGTTTCAAAGGTTTTAAAGTTACACACAGCCTACTAATGGCATGCTCTGTGTCTGCACTGTCCTTCATTGATGGATTCAGAACTCGAAGATCTTTTAGAATCTGACAGTCAAGTGGCAATGTTTTTTTTTGTAGATATTCTGCCATTTTGGAAAAACACTGACGGAAATTGTGCAGCACTTTTTGAACTTGATTTTCTGAAAGAGTATGCAACATCCATCTTCCCGAAGGGTAGTACATTTTCTCATTTTGTGACATCTATGTGCTGTAACTCTGCACCCTCCTTGTTTGCAATAACATCATCTTTCACAAATTTTCTTAAAATACCGAATAATAGATAACTGGCTTTGCTGTACAATACACGAACTAATGGCCCTTCTGTTTGGAAAAGAGCAAGAAATTCAACATAGATTGGCATCAGAGATAAAATAAACCTGAGATACACCAACGTTGTTGAATCCTGGAGACAACTTCGAATTCTCCTACATCGGGGGAATTTAGAACATCCTTAGACCCTTTCTTTTCAATCAATTTGAAGTACTCTTTCAGTACATCAAACTGCTTCACAATTCTGTGGATCACAGGTTCTAATGTCAACCAGCGTGAGTTAACATGATGAAGAAGGAAATGCTGTTCAACATCCAAAAGTTGCTGAATAGATTTGAAATCCTCTTGCCGATCTGCACTTGTTTTAAGAAAGAAAATATGTCACTTGCAAATTCATCTACATTT
Source organism: Macrothele yani (assembly GCA_039090855.1). Classification (NCBI taxonomy): domain Eukaryota; kingdom Metazoa; phylum Arthropoda; class Arachnida; order Araneae; family Macrothelidae; genus Macrothele; species Macrothele yani. The sequence continues at coordinate 84,587,128 of CM077012.1, forward strand.
AGATCTAACACAAACAAACCTTGAGAAAAGGCATTATGAGCAGTATGTAATGGACAAGTGCCAATACTAACAAGTTCTTCAGCACCATGCAGCTTCAACTCTTCATTCACTTTCCTTTGCAGTGCTTTGTTCACATTTGGCCCATCCATTGAGAGCATAAATAACTTATCTAAAGGCAGTTTTTTGTTTCGTAGTACTGTCAACAGGCAATGCTTAATATTTTCTGCATCTGCATGGCATACAAATTCACTTGATAAATATGCAGTTTTGACCCTGTTTTCTAAGGCCCAAAATTTAACAAAGACATCAAATTGTGTTTTTACCTGAATGGCTGTTGTTTCATCAAAGGCAATGCTGTACATACCTTTATTATTAGTACATTTTCTTATTTCACTTGTTAACTCTTGATCAAAGTATTTGGCAAGACCATGGGAAATTATGTAGAAAACTTTCCTTTCACTAAGTCATTTTCCCAGCAATAGGATCATTGGGAAACATCATCTGGAAGACATCTGTGCAAGAAGCAAATGAAAAGTTTGATCTTGCTACTTTTAAACACCAAATGGCTTCAGCCTTGGTAATCTGTTGGTCCAGGCTGAACTTCAAACACAAACTAGATGCAGCACCTGCCTGATTATGTGTGTCCAGTAACAAACGTGTTCCTTTAACTGCATTTCTCTTCTGAATATGTTTCTGTTTCGATGAATGACTTATTATCTGATGCCTTCCACAACAAGCAACATGCTTAATATTCATTATTCCCTTGTGTGCATCAGGATACAAATTTATCTTTGTTGAAATCATCAGTGTTCAACCAGGATGTCTGAAACTTTGTCTTTCCACGTGGCATTTCACTAAAAGAGGAAGAAACATAATCAACTTTCAGTAATACCACAAAACATATAAAATAATATCATTTTTTAAACATGTAAAGAACATAAGAAAATTATTGCACAGCAATAGTAAATTCAGTAACATTTAAAATATATCTGGATTCTGGATTACACTGCAAAACTTCCGGCAAATGAATGAACGCGCTGAGGGTTTATTTAGGGTAATTTCACATTCGACAGTGAAATGCTTTTCAACATGCCAGAAGAAAGCCACAGAAAACACCTTGCTTTTGAGGTGGGGAAGTTTTAGCAGATAGAAGGACAAGTTGTAAATAATGGCTGAAGGTAGACATGACGTATTTTGGCACCTGATGGTAGTTGAGCGGTTTTGGAAGCACTAGAGGCATGCACAGCTCTGTTATCGGTATAGCAATCGACAGGTTCTAGCTGCAGTCTAAAAGGAATAGTGTGCGATTTGGTTGATTTGCGGAGATTTGACACCAAGTAGAAGATGGAAGACTAAACGGTGCATTTTCGCCATATTTTACTGTTTTACTTCCATAAAGGGAAGAACACGCGTCAAGCATGTGAAAAGTTGCGTAAAGTGTACGGTGATAATGCTCTACAAGAACGTCAGTGCCAGCGGTGGTTCGCAAAATTCCGTGCTGGTGATTTTGACCCCAACGATGCTCCTCGGTCCGGGAGGCCAACTGAGGTTGACGACGACCAAATGAAGGAATTGATCGAGTCAAACCCACGTTACACGACACGACACGAGATATTGTAGACACATTGCACATCCATCATTCAAGCATCCACGACCACCTGAAGAAGCTGGGATACGTAAGCAAGCTCGATGTGTGGATTTCTCATGAACTCAAAGAAGCTCAATTGACGGCACATACAAACATCTGCGATATGCTCATTAAACAGGAGGAAAACGATCCTTTTTTGAAGCGCCTGATAACTGGTAATGAAAAGTGGATTGTGTACAACAATGTGCTGCGCAAACGGTCTTGGTCCCGAAGTGCTGTTTCACCTCAAACAACATCCAAAGCAGACCTTCATCAGCGGAAGGTTCTGGTCTCAGTGTGGTGGGATTTTAAAGGTGTCGTGTTTTTCGAGCTCCTACCACAGAACCAAACAATCAATTCGAATGTGTACTGTCGGCAATTGGACAGTTTGAACGAATCCATCATCCAGAAACGACCAGAGCTCGTTCATCGTAAAGGTGTTGTGTTCCATCACGACAACGCGAAACCACACACAAATTTGATCACCCGCCAAAAATTATTGGAGCTTGGGTGGGATGTGTGGCCACACCCAGCATACTCGCCTGGCCTTGCGCCGTCATACTTCCACTTGTTTCGCTCTCTTCAACAGTCTTTGCGTGGTATAACGTTCAATTCAGATGAGGCTGTAAATCAGCACCTTGTACAGTTTTTCGCCATGAAGACAGGTCCTTCTATGAACGAGGCATTCTGTAGCTCACTGAAAAATGGCAAAAGGTTATTGAACAAAATGGGCATTATATCATTGATTGATCTTTGTTCTTTCTATCAATAAATGACCTTTGCAAAACATAGCTAAAATATGTCATGACTTTTCCGACAACCCAATACTTCATTAAGCATACATGCACCAATAATGTAATATAAAATTTAATTGAAATCAGACTTGTTTTACCGAAGTAATTGGGTAAAAGTATGTTAACAAAAAGCCAGAGCAAAAAATGCTTCAACCTACAGTTGGAGCAGTGGTATACTGATAGGCTCTGCAACTCCCAAATCGTGGGAGGGGCCTCTGGCCTCAGCTGAAAAAAAAACATGAATTCTTTGGAGAAACTTTATATGAAACTGAAAAGAATAGCCCCAGAATTTTGCCAGCATCTTTAAAAAAAAATACTAAAAAGAAAAGCACTTGTTTTCTAGATTTTATTTTCAATGAATAAGCAAAATCTTCAGCAATCATTTTTGCAGTTTTTGAGTTGATATTAAAAAACAAAATCAAAGAAACCCTAATTTACTCTTACGCTCCTAGAGAAAAATCTATGTGTAACCTGAAAAAAGTTACTATACCTAAAATAGTCTTCGACATAAATTGAATCAAATGGTAAAACCATTTTTTCAATCGGATGTTTAGAAGCAAATATATGGAATAAAATGTATTTTGAATTCGATATCATCTGCATTTACATCCTCTAGCGCCGAAATTGTGCATTGTAAAAAAAAACGAGATAAAGGATGCACATTTCAAGCTTCCAAAATTGGGGAGTCAAGGGCTCGTCAGACCTTTTTGGCCTTTTCCCTCTGCATCCCAGTTGCTGCAGAATATATTGACTGTCAAGATGTGAAACATAATTAATTTAATATAATGATTACGCATGAACTATTGAACAACTAAATTGCATTAATAAAAAAAGAATTTTTCAAATTGGCCTAATAGTTGTAGAGATATGGTGTCCACAGACAGATGGAAGGATGGACAGGCGGACAAACTGGTAACATACCGTATATACTCGTGTATAGGTCGACTTTTTTTAATGAAATATTTAGGCCGAAATTAGGGGTCGAACTATACACGGAAAATATTTCCGATAGGTTGAAAACCAAAATTTTGATGCCTTATGGAAATGCGCATACTTAGCCCTTTGCGCCATCAGTTCATTTGCAGTTGTATATTCAGTCATTTTCCGGGTGTTACTGGCACAGGAGAAAATTATTGCTAAGAATTTTCTTGATTTTATATGTACGAGTTTTTTTTTATTCACTAACAGAAAAACTCATTTCGCAAGGATGTTTCAAAGTCCGTTTTAGATCTGTCGATATGGCCTTGACTGCTTTGCTGGTAAATCACCCAGAGGAAAGAGGTGAATGCATCAGTCAGTAGTTTCAGTTGCACCATGCCATGACCTACGACTGTGCTCAATTCTCAACGGGGGGGGGGTGAAGAGGGAAAAGAACAGACTATTGCAAAAGAAGACCATTGATGAGAGAGAGAGAGAGAGAGAGAGAGAGAGAGAGAGAGAGAGAACGAAAGTGTTTAAACATGCCGATCACTCAGAATAACATTGCCACTGATAGTAAAAAAAGTGCATTAGTTTAACAACCTACTTATGTTTTTTGTTAAATTGAGGGCGCCCCAGCTCTAAAAATTAAACAAACAGTAACCTTTTCTGAAGACTAAGAGCAAACAAAAAGGATTGCATTTTTACTGAATGGTGCAATGTTTGGTTTTGTCACTAAAGCCGACTGTTTGTCACAAACACGGTGGAGATGGGGGATGAAATTCGCGAGTAGATAAATGACCTCTCTGTCAATAACACAATCGTCCAGCTCAGCAGTCGACCGACAGCTGCTACGTTGCATGGGTCACTAGTGGGAGAAAATTTTATAAAGCAAATTTTCTTCAATTTTTTAAATACTTGCGTGCAAATTTTACAGTGTCCACAATACATCAAAATAAAGATTCGTTTTAAATTTTGAAGAAATCCATTGGAAACTTCAAAAGTTACACATTTATTTTTTACAGCATGCATATTTTTTATGGGATAAAAAACTATCAGGTTGACATCAAGACCTATTTACGCTTTCCAAATATGTTTCAGGAAGTTTTGTGTTTTTTAAATAACATGTGCGCTACGATGTTTGGTAAATGCATCATGATTTGTTTTTGCTGCGCGAGAAAATGCTTTACTCTCCATGAATGAAGTAACCGCAGAAAACTCGCTGGCAAACTGTGAGAGAAGGGGGGGGGGACTATGTGCAAAAGGGGATTCATGTATTGTTAAAGTGCGTAACCTTCCACTGAAAACTCTCTAACCAGGGCGGTGAGCCCAACGTCTTCCCAGAATTGTGCCTCAATTCCACCCATATTTTGCGGAAACTGCCGCAAGTAACATTGCGAGAGCCAGCTACAACAATAAATAGTAGGTTCACATTTCCGCATGCGGGCGCATCCTCGGACAGAAAATAATTTTTTTTTTTTTGAAATTTATACACAAGATAGGGATGGTATACAAAAACTGCAGATATTCACATAAAAATCGGGGGGCCACTTAAAGACACGGGATATACAAAAACTGCAAATATTCAGATCAAAGTCGGGGGGTTGACCTATACACGAGTATATACGGTAAGCACGATCTTTTTAAAAAAGAAATGCTAGGAAGCTTGAAATGAATGCAAAAACTTATGGGACCAGGGATATTTAACAACGCAGGAGAGCGGGAACATTGCACGCTTGGGTGGTACAGGAGAAATTTTTGCTCTGTCCGACTTCCGGTTTTGAAAATTTTCCTCCTATTTTCATGCTGAAATGCAAATATTTATGCAGTAAAATGTTATTTAACAATTATACTGGGCAGAGGCAACATCACAAGAAGAAAGAAATTACCATTACAGAGCAAATCTGAACTCCGTCGACCTTCCGTTTTCGAAAGTTTCGTGAAATTGAATTCCGTCCCCCAACGAACACCTTGTACCTGTCACCACCAACTCCCCAAAAATTTCTGTTCACTTGTGCATCAATCTCGCAAATGACCAAAATAATAATGAAAAAGGCGGAATTCTTCGAATTCGCGAAAGAAGATCACTAGGAAGTTTTCGCGGCATCTAACTTCAGTTTTCGCAAATTGTTGCCTACAGTTTCAAGATGAAATACTAACATTTATGCAATAAAAAGATATTTAACAAGACAAGATGTTGCTTTGTTTCCTTGTTTAACAAGGAAACAAAGGCAACATCGGGAGAATAAAATTATGATTATAGCAAAAACTTTTACTCTGTTTAATTACCGTTTTCAGAAGTTTTGAAACACGAAATACCTTCACCAGACAGAAAACGACCCCATCCCTCTGAATCTCTTTAGTTTTACACTGATTTAAAATTACATTTAACAAGAATACTGGACACAAAAACATCGGGAGAAAAAATATATGATTACGGCAAAAATTTTTACCCTGTTTAACTATCATTTTCCAAAGTTTTGAAACACGAAATACTGTCCGTAGATGGTAGGTATTCCGTGTTATTTCGTAATAGCAAAAAAAAAAAAAAAAATAAAAATATATATATATATATATATATACATAAATAAATAAATAATAAAATAAACAAAATGAAAATTCATAGAATCCGTAGTTTTGACAGTGAATTGCGTAGTTCCGTAGTCGAACAGCTAAATCTGTAGAAACTACAGGCATTCCGTAGTAGTTGGAAGGTATAGGTACATTTTGTTTATAAAACATCTTACTCACCATAGGCACACATTTTACAAGTAGGGGAGGGGAATTCTTTCTCAAAGAGAGAAAGATTTGGTCTGTTCCGTTTTAAGAACAAAGCAAATGAAATCTTTCAGTTACCTATCAACATCTACGATAAAATATCAATGTTTCCGACAGTACTTACAGAATATATACCAATTTCATGAAATGACAACTTTCACACACAAAAACTTCAATCACTCTCATTTTATAACACAATCAATAAAATCCAAATTGTTTATAAAGAAAAGTATTTACCTTCTTTAATTCCATAAACTTCAGATTACAAACAGTTCGTCATCGATCAATCCAAAATGCATGAACCTACAGGTTGAGAAAACAAAGCATAAAACTTTCCAGAACACACACCACAAGCTAATGTTTTAGTTTCGACTGAGACTCCTCCTCTCTCAACAAACTGTCAGTGATTGGCTTCAGCAGTTCAGCTCCCGGAGTTCACCCGATGGCTCCGATTTCGCCCAGCAGAAACACATTGCATTGTCGACGTACGCGCAACCTGATAGCGCGGCGGCCAGAGCAATCACACACAAAAAATTTCAACGAACCAAGACAGAAAAACAGGCCAAAAAAAAAAAAAAAACAACAACAAAAACATTGTCTTTTGCTTTGCGAAAAAGTAGTAACGCTGCGATCCCTGTACATACATACATACATACATACATACATACATACATACATCATCATCATCATCATCATTTCAACCATTATCAATCCACTGCTGGACGAAGGTCTCCCCAAGTTTCCTCCACAACGGTCTGTCTTGTGCCAGTCTCCTCCATGTCACTCCCGCATATTTACGAATTTCATCCACCCATCTCCTATGTGGTCTTTTTCTGGGTCTTTTCCTGTCCCTTGGAATCCAATCTAAAATTTCGGCTGTCCATCTATGGTCTGTCCTTCTGGCAGTATGTCCAGCCCATTGCCATTTCAGGGATTTAACTCTGATCATGATGTCTTCCACTCTCGTCATTTTTCGGATCCACGAGTTTCTCTTCTTATCTCTCCTGGTTATACCAAGCATGCACCTCTCCATGCTTCTTTGAGTTGTTTGCAGCCTTTGTATGTCTCTTTTAGTTAAGGTCCACGTCTCTGCACCATACGTAAGCACTGGAAGGATGCATTGATCAAACACTTTTCTTTTAAGACATAATGGCATATTGCTCTTGAAAATTATGCTGTTTCTTCCAAAAGCTCTCCAGGCAAGTTTTGTACGCCTATTAATTTCTTCATCAATGTGACCCTCACTTGATATCTGCTGTCCAAGATAAACATACGTATCTGTTATCTCCAGTTTTTCTCCATCAATCGATAAATCTTCATTTCTTGTAAAAGCATTGAACATCACTTTTGTCTTCTGAAAGTTCATTTTTAATCCCACTTCTTTACTCTTGTCAGCAAGTTCCTGGATCATACTCTGCAGCTCTGATGGGGTAGTTGCAAAAATGACTACGTCATCAGCAAAACGAAGGTGGGTTAGATAATCTCCATTAATCTTTATCCCTTTGTTTTCCCAGTTCAGTGATTGAAAGACATTTTCCAATGTGGCATTAAAGAGCTTCGGAGATATGGTGTCACCTTGTCTCACTCCCTTTCCAATTTTTATGTGTGTTGTATTTTCAAACAGCCGAATCTTTGCACTTGCATTTTCATAGATGTTATTAATAATATTAATGTATGCATCTTCAATACCGCAGGATTTCAGAGCCGTGGTAACTGCTGATGGTTTCACCGAATCAAAGGCTTTTTCATAATCGATAAAAGCTATGCACAATGGAAGTTCATATTCCCTCGCTCTTTCAATTAGTTCTCTCAGTACGTGGATATGATCTATTGTGCTGTAGCCACTCCTGAATCCAGCTTGTTCTCTCGGTTGAGCCATGTCCAGTGTTACCTTCAAGCGGTGTGAAAGAACTTTAGTGAAGATTTTATAAACCACTGATAGGAGGCTGATAGGTCTGTAGTTCCTGAGATCCTCAATGTCACCTTTTTTATGTAGCAGGATCATTGTAGCATTGTTCCAATCCTCAGGAATTTTCCCTTCATTAAGGCATCGAGTGAAAATTTGGGCGAGTACTGTTTCAATTTCTCCACTTGCTTCTTGTATGATGTCTATAGTAATTCCATCTTCTCCTGGAGCTTTCCCCCGCTTCATGTTCTTGATTGCATGAGCAACTTCTGCTGGGAGTACTGGAAGAACTCTGGTACCTTTCATGATGTCTGGAGTACATGTATCATCCCTTTCATATAATTTCGAGTAGAAATCTTTCACTCTTGTCAAAATTTCGCCTCTATTTCTTGTTATAGAACCATCTTCTTTTCTCAGAGCCATAATCTGTTTTCTTCCCTTACTGAGATGTCCCTTTGCTATCTTAAGGCTTTGGTTGTTTTCAATTGCTTTCCTCACTAGCTCACAGTTGAATTTCCTTACGTCTTCAGTGATACTTTTTCGTGCTGTCTTGCATAGCTCTATATATTCCACTTTGGAAGTCACATCTTCTTTAGTTGTCCTCATCTCTCTTCTTTTTTGCATCAACATTTTGGTTTTTCCTGATAATTTGTTCACATGCAACTTGTTCTTAGACCCAGCTAATTTTGTTGCTGTTTCCATAAGAGCTTTGGTTACTTTTCTGTTAACTTCCGAAATATCCACTTCTTCCGATGTTAGGCCTTCTAAAGCAAAGAATCTGTTCTTCAGTTCCAACTTGAAAGTATTATGGTGTTTTTTAAGGTTGGTTATGTCAATACATTTTGTTTGTCTTATGAGCTTGCCACGTTCCAGTTTAGTGTTGAGGTGCATCTTACATCTCACCAATCTATGGTCACTACCTGTGTTGAACTTGTTTAGCACACTGCAGTCTTCGACGACGAATTTTTTGTTACACATAATAAAATCAATTTCACTTGTCGTCCCAATTGGATGTCTCCATGTCCATTTCCTGTGTGGCTTTTTCTTGAAAAAGGAGTTCAAGATGAAAAACCCTTCTGCCTCTGCAAACTCAACGAGAGTATTTCCACGCTGGTTTCTGTTGCCGTGACCGAATTTACCTACTGAAGTTTCATTCTGTTGTCGGTGCCCTATTTTTGCATTGAAATCTCCCATAATTATCTTACATACCACTAAGCTGTTCTCTGAGAGTCAGAGGTTAGCTCCAAAAAGAAATGCAAATTACCAGATATTTTTACTTACTGTTGTTGCATCAAACTTCTCCATTTACAGCAATCTTGACATACAACTCTGGCTTCACTGATATCCATTACACGTCATACACAAGATTTTTATACTTCATACTCATAAACTTTTTCTCATGCAGACACTCCTGAATTTGATCCACCCATGTCTTCCTTGGTCTTCCTCTGCCTTTCCTTCCTGCCACTTGGGCTAAAAAGATTTTCTTAGTAAGCCTCTCATCACTCATTCTTTCAACATGGCCAAACCACCGAAGCATATTGGTCTCCACCTTGCTAACAACATTTTGCTTCACATCACACAACTGCAACACATCTTCATTCCTCACACAATCAGACCGTGTCTTGCCACACACAAACGACAATCAGACCGTTCTCCCGCACACAAACGACTCCTATGTTTCTTCTGCAGTACCCAGGTTTCACTGCCATACATCAGAGTAGGAATGATTACACTTTCATACACAGCCATGCGGGACTCTCTTGAGAACCCATCATTTCTGTGAAAACCTCCCAGAGCAGCTATGGCTTTCAACGAAGAATTCACTCGCCTACTAATTTCACCATCCAATTTGTTCTCTCTGTCAAACATGCTTCCTAAATACACAAACCCACTTACCTGGTCAATCACAGTGCCGTTTATACTTACATTACATTACATTCAGTGCTACCAGTTCCTCTCTCAAACACCATAACTTTGGTTTTTCCCTTATTTATACTCAGTTTGAATTTCATGCAAACTTCGTACATCCGGGACAACATACTCTGCAAATCACTTTTGCTCTCTGCCAACAGGACAGTGTCATCAGCATACAGCAATCTGCACACACGGATATCACCAAAACATAAACAACTATAATCTATTTTGGCACCACGCATGCACACGTCCATAAGTACATTAAACAGCCATGGTGACATTACACAACATTGCCTGACTCCTGCACCAATAGAAAACCATTTTGATAAAACACCATTCACTCATACACAAGCTCTACTACCAGTACACATGGATTTTACACTATTAAGTAGATTCTCAGTAACACCATATTCATTCAATACCTTCCACAAAAGTGCCCTATTTACTCGGTCATAAGCTTTCTCTAAATCTATGAAGCCAGCAAAAGCTTTCTTACCAACAGCCAGATACTTTTCAATCATTGTGCATAATGCAAAAATCTGGTTAGTGCAGCCTTTACCAGGCCTAAAACCACTCTGAACATCCACACTTTCTCTGATGTAAGGCCCTGTACTTTTTCAATAACAACCTTACCAAACATTTTTCTTGGCCCACTTAGTAGGCTAATACCATGATAGTTCTTGCATTCAGTCTGATCACCCTTTCCCTTATACAAGGGAACAATAATAGCATCCTTCCAATCCCGAGGGACCATTCCTAACTTCCAACACAACTGGCAAATTTCAGTTAACCAGTAAATTACAGGGTCACCACCATATTTCAACATTTCAGCAGTTATGCCATCAACTCCCGGAGTGTTACCATTCTGAAGAGATTTTAGAGCTTTACACACTTCTTCTCTTGAGATCCCTCCTGTGCTTCTATCCCTCACTGCGACATCATCTGCATCTGTCTTGCTTTCCTGACCTAATAACTCACAGAAATATTCACCCCATCTTTCACTTAAATCATTGGGCTCCCATATCATTTCCCTGATCTCATTCTTCACAAAACTTTGTTTTTCCTATTTTTCCTGAGTCTCATGTACTTCCAGAAGTTTTCCTATCTTTCCAAAAAGCCAGTTCATGCCTTTTCACCTTCTCCTTCCTATCTTTTGCCTTACTCTGGCGAACCAGCTTAGCAGCTTCACGCTTCTTTGAGTGATATTCATTAACAGAAACTCTACCTTGAAACATCACCAAATAGGCTTCCTTCTTTCTCTTTACTGCCTTTTCAATCTCACTCTGTTCCACCAAGCATCACTCCTATTGCTACCCACTATTGTGGTGCCACAGACCTCTTTAGCAGCAGTGACAACACACTCCTTAAAACATTCCCACTTCTTTTCTACATCCCTCTCACCAGACTTCAGCTCCTTCAGTCGTTCTCTGAGTAAGTCAGAATAATGCTGATGGTCTTCAAGCAGCCTATCAACCTTTATTCTTTCTATCCTGGGTCTCTTGCTATTCCTTTTCCTCCAACCAACATTAAGTTTCACTCGTGACACTACCAAGTAATGATCAGAACCAACATCCGCACTCATCACACGAGTGTCAACAACTAAATGTTTCAGACGCTGATCGTAGGCAACAAAATCTATCACTCTTTTGACCAAGAGTATGATTTTCCCAAGTATATGTGTGGATATACTTGTGGTTCAAAAATGTATTAGATACACACAAACCATTCTCAATGTAGAGTTCAATTAATCTTTCACCATTATCATTCACACAAGGATCATTAAACTTACCCAGAACATTGTCAGAAATTGCATTCTGCACACCTACTCTAGCATTGAAATCCCAACTTTTTCTTTAGCACTAAACTGGCTCAAAACAGCTTTTAGCTCATTCCAGAAATCTTCCTCCTTATCAGAAGGTTCAGAGTCACAAGGAGCATACACTACAACAATTATGATTTTCTGAAGTTTCACTTTCAAACGAATCCAGAGAATTCTCTCACTTATGCAATTATAGTAAATCAAGTTGTTCATCTTTTCACTTAAAATCACACCTACACCAGCCTGTCCTCTCATATTATCCAATACTACAGATCACACACTCACTGTGCCATTCACTTCTTCTACCCCAATTTCCTTCTTCTTGGTTTCAGTTACACACAGCACATCCAGTCTATGCTTATTCATCTCCTCAATCACCTCATTCATCTTGCCATTTATACCTCTAGTATTCCATACACCAATCTTACATTCACTCAGCTGATATCTCTTTTTCATACGCCATTTAGAAAGTCCAGGTTGATTCCTTGGTGGACTGTCCTTCTCAAGTGTGGTAGGTCCACCATATCCCACACTTGAGTCCAAATATTGATTTCTTTTTGTCTTTTTAATCAGGTAAGTACATCAGTGTGAGAGATTAGCCCACAGCTGAGGGTTCCAGTTGGTCATTCAACCTAAGGATTCTGGAACAAAACCCAATGAGTTGGGGTCTTTTCACCAATGTCACACAGAACTAGTTGGCACCTCTCCAAGATTCACAGAGGCCCTAGTTGCCGTTGTGTGTGCCATTGTTACCACGGAGCGCCCCGAGGAGGCAAACCCATCACTCACTACGATCGAAGCTGAATGCTGAGATGAATTAATGGAAAACTATTAAAAACTACAAATATGTCAGTGTGCATTACATTTTCAATGTTCAAATTAGATAAAACCACCAGATATATTAATCAGAATTATTTTTAATTTACCTCTTCATATAGAAATTCATTTCTAACGGAAATATTTTGCTCTTCTTCAGATGATAACTGCCATCGAAGATATTTTTGCTTCAAGTGTTGCACTGGGTCAAATGGAACGTTTGCTGGTTGAAACAGACTATTTTGAAAGCCAGATGGGCGCCTTGCTACAAATATTAAACATTTAAAAGAAATTTATCACAGTTTAACAATATAATTGTCACAGTCAACATTCCTGTAGTTAAATCAAAGATGCATTATCATATTTCACCACATGTATATATTTCTATGAACAGAGCAATATGAGAATGAAAGTAAATGCAAATAAATGCATTTCCTAATGATTCTTCACCACCTTCAGTTTTACAATCCATGGTATTGGTACACAAATGGTTTTGGAAATGTTTAATAAATTAAATAGTTAGTCCACAGTAACTTTTGTGCTTCACAATAATTTCTAAACCATCTGTTTCAGTTTCACATCATTCAAAAACTCCACAGCTATACCATTTGGTTTCCTTGGAAACATTTGTGACACACAGCTAATAAAGTATTGACAGCAAAGTCTATAGGTAGTCAAACTAGAAGAAACTCACACACTTCATGAACTTCAGGGAAGCTGTCTGGACTCACTTGGACATATCTCCTGGTATTCTACCTGACCTTTTCATCATGTAGAGTGAAAACTCTTTATTAAGTACAAAGTAACTAAAGTGGAGTGCTTGTAAACAGGTATGGTACAAAATGTTGACAGTTAAAATGTAGATAAGTTCAAAATGACAACACAGTCATAATGTTCACAGTCAAAATGTTGACTGTCATAATATCAACAGTTACAATGTCTGAAGTCCTTATATTCTTTTTTTTTTTTTTTTTTTTTTTGCAAACATTTGTTTTTCACTTCAATTTTATCTTATTCAAGTTTTTAAGTGTGTTTCATGGGGTTCAGACAAGTGGACACATAGGAACAGGCCACAAAGTGTTCGGATGTCATATTAAAATTACATTTTCAACTCAACATGCTCACTTCCATGTAGGGTGGCCATAAAAGCGTTAGTGAGCAATATAAAAATTGAATTTTTCATTTCTTCATGCTCACTTTCATGTAAGCTGGCTGTAAAATTATTAGGGGGCCATATAAAATTGCATTTTTGATTGCAACATGCCCATTTCCATGTGACCTGGCCACAAAACCATTAAAGGGCCTATATAAAAATGACATTTTTGACTTGTTCGTGCTCACTTCTACGTTGGCGGCTGACCATAAAACCATAAAGGAATCATATAAAAATTGCTCCTTTTATTTCTTCGTGCCCACTTCTATAAATGATTAACATTCAGTGCCTAAAAAAGCGCAACAATATTAATTTGACTTGTTAAGCACATCTTTTATATATGATTTTTTTCTTTTTCAAATTTTATGTTCTTCTCCAACAGAAATAGTTCTAGCAAAGTCAGCACAATCTCCACACTTCCTTTCAGTATAATCCCAATACCTCCCCCCTCCCTTTCCTGCACTCTATTCTGGGTAAATAATACCCTTTCCATTTCAGCAAATTACTTCTATTTTGGGATTTCACTATATGGCATACATCAGATGACATAGTATCTTTAAAAAAAATGCAAATTCTGTTTTCAAATTATTTTGAATGAGCTATTTCCACTGTTAATGAGATATTTCCACTGCAGTGGTGGGTAACAGAGATGATGTTTGGTGAAACAATGAGATTAAAGAAGTGGTTAAGGAAAAGAAGGAAGCATATTTGGGGATGTTGCAAGGTAGAGCTTCTGAGGATGAATATTGCTGTAAGAAGTCTTAGGCAGCCAAGCTGGTTTGCCAGAGTAAGGCAAAAGATAGGAAGGAAAAGGTGGAAAGGCATGAATCGGATTTTTGGAAAGATAGGAAATCTTTCTGGAAGTACATAAGGCATAAGAAACATAGCAGAAATAAAATTCTAAGTTGTGTAAAGAATAGCATTTGAGAAATGATATGGGAGCCCAATGAGTTATGTGAAAGATGGGGTGTATACTTATGTGAGCTATTAGAGCATGAAAGCAAAGGCAGAAGCTGATAATGTCACAGTGAGATTGAATAATAGTTAACACAATATGTACAACTGTTTCACACATTATATATGTTCTATGTGTTGAGTGCACATTTGCAGCAATAACATCTTTGCATTCACTCTTCATATATGACTATGAAATATTATTATATGTTTAAGTTATTATGTCATCTAGCACTCACCTTGTGGAGGTGTTTCATAATAGGATTCTTCATCTAGTATCTTGAAATTGAAGTAAGCATATAACGTGTCTTGGACACGTAGACTATTCTTACTGCAGGGGGGGCATGTTGAAATTGCGACTAGAGTTTCCGTTCAAATAAAATACGACTATGGATACAATACAAAGAATGCGTGAAAGAATTATATACAATGCAATTAAAATCTTTTACCATCACCCAGTGTTGTCATTCTTTAAACGAAGGAATGGACACAAACAAGGACTATACAAATAGACATCAAATAAATTATCATCAATCTCTGAACAATGCCAGACAACCACTGCAATACGTACACGACGCCACACAAACCACCGGACATGTTTCGGCGCGACTGACTTTCAGCCATTATCAATGGTATGCATCCTGGATCGATGTACAAAGTTGTTATATATCTAGGGCACCTTGGTCATACCCTCGTCATAGTTGATCCACGTTGACGTCTTCCGTCATCATTACATGGACGTGTATTCACGTGTAAGTCATATCCACGCCATCTATCGGGTTAATTTCAGAATTGCTGCAGCTGTTCCTATTTTTTATGTATATGCTATTTCTTTTGCATTTCTTTTTGCTTTTATACTTCGTTTTCTTTTCTTGTTGTATTAAATACTTCCACGGATACGGGATATCTTTCGGAGTAGATGTAAATTGCAATTAGAGCCTTGGGTTTTTTCAATTGCTATAGCTTCAGACCACAAAATTTGATTATGTTTATTGTGGGATGTTAAAATTTTACTATTTTCTCAATCGGGTATTAACTCATTTACCATACAATGATAAGTGAGGTTTTTTCTTCTTTTTTAATCCAATTACTATAGTGCTCATAATCTGGTTTTAAACCTTCTTTTAGTACTGCCGATGTAGCATTTGTCTTGTTTATTTTCCAGCGAGTCTATTGTAGGAATCAAGTATACACCTGCTTTATTTAATGGATTTTTATTGTGATCATTATTTGTTAGTAATTTAGAATTATCTGTAACTATTTCAGCAATTTCTATATTGCTATCCTGGCATTCTTTTCTTATAATATTGCTCAGTGGAAGTAAATAAGGAATACTTCCATAGAATAGCGTATTGCTTTTAGTTGTACTATTGTTGTGTTTAAATATATCTGCTCTTCTAATGTTGTGATATAATGAATCAATCATACTTCCAGGATATCCAAAAAATTTAGCAGTGTTTTAATCCATTTTATTTCTTCAATTAGTGCTTTTTTAGTTGATGAATGTGTTATAGCTCTATTTATGAATGATCTGATGGCTGAAATCTTATACTTCCATGGGTGACTGAATTCACTGGGAATTACAGCAAAAATGTAAGTGGGTTTCCGGAATACACTGAATTCGATTTTATTTTGATGTTTAAATAAAGAAATGTCATGAAAGTTGAGTTTGTTGTCTATTTCTTTTTCATATGCTACTTGAATAGTTGCATATATACTATTGAAGTTGTTTATGAAAAGCTTCATATCATTTTCAGAGTGCGGCCAGAAGATCAATATATCATCGACATATCGTAGGTATAGTATAGGTAGGTTACTAGATCTGCTGGTGAATATTTTCTTTTCTATATCCTGCATAATGATGACCTCGGCAAGCAAACCAGATATTGGTGATCCCATTGGTGCGCCGTATATTTGTTTATAAATGGTATCACTGAAAGTGAAGTAATTATTCTCGGTTATTAGCTTGAGTGCGCATATGATGTCACAGTGAGAGATGGAAGTACAGGAGGGATTTGAAGAGAAGAGGTGTGCAAAGAAATCTCTTCAGAACGGTAAGGCTCCGGGAGTTGATGGCATAACTGTTGAGATGATAAAATATGGTGGTGACTCTGTAACTGACTGGTTAACTGAAATTTGCCAGTTGTGCTGAGAGTTAGGAATGGTCCCTTAAAATTGGAGAGATGCTATCATTGTTCCCTAGCATAAGGGAAAGGGTGATCAGACTGAATGCAAGAACTTTTGTTGTATCAGTTTGCTGAGTGTGCCAGGGAAAGTATGGGATGTGTAGAGTGGCTTTACGCCTGATAAGGGCTACACTAGCTAAATTTTCGCATTATGTTTGATGATTGAAAAGTATCTGGCTGTTGGTAAGAAAGTTTTTGCTTCCTACGTAGATTTAGAGAAAGCTTACGACTGAGTAAATAGGATACTTTTGTGGAAGGTATTCAATGAATATGGGGTTACTGGGAATCTACTTAATATTGTAAAACCACGTATGCTGGCAGTAGAGCCTGTGTACGAGTGAATGGTGTTTTATCAAAATGGTTTTCTATTGGTGCAGGAGTCAGGCAAGGTTGTGTAATGTCACCATGGCTGTTTAATACACTGCTGGCCACCCAAAATGCAACTCCAAGAAGGACACGAATAGCAAAGCCAGATTTACTGGACACATAACAACAGATACAAAGATGAAACGATTGTGTTTACAGGCCTGTGCTACTTGCGGAACACGCAGACATCAATAGTTCGTGTGACCCCCATGGCTGGCAATAACGGCCGCTACACGCCACGGCATCGAACAAAAACAGCTTTGGATGTGGGCTTGGGGTATGTCGGTCCAGGCTGCTTCCACACGTTGCCACAGTTCATCAGGCGTAGCCGCGGCGGTGCTTGCAGGGCCACCCGGTTTCCGATCAGCGACCAGACGTGTTCGATGGGTGACATATCGAGAGAACAGGCGGGCCATGGCAGCAGTGACAAATGGTGGGCCATAAAGAATTGTTGCACGATGCGTGCCACGTGCGGGCGCGCATTGTCCTGTTGAGACGTGGCCGCTGGCAGGTCCTGCAGGTAAGGTAGGACTACTGGCTCCAAAATGTCGCAGATGTAGCGGTGGCTGTTGAGTGTACCGGCGATGCGTACCAGAGGGGTGCGGGTGTCATATCGAATTGCTCAGTAAACCATAAGGCTAGGCGACGGACCGGTATGGTGATGCATAATGCAGGCGTCATGCAGTCTCTTGCTGCTGTGCCGCCACACGCAGATTCGACCATCGTTGTGTTGCAGGCAGAAGCGGGATTCGTCGGAGAAGACATTGACGTGCCATTCCATAGTCCAGGTGCGGCGTTCAACGGCCCACTGCTGCCTCACTCGCCGGTGGTGTAACGTCAATGGTAATCGGTGCAATGGGCGCCGTACGACAAGTCCCCGCTCCTGCAGATGTCGTCGAACGGTATGTGCTGACACAGGTTGTTGTGCAACACGCCCTAATTCATGCGCTAACGTTCGTGATGTGGCGGTGCGAGCCGTCAATGTCAGCTGCACAACATGCCGGTCCTCATGTTCGGTGGTGTGCCGCGCATGAGGCAATCGCTCATGTCTGTCCGTCCGTCCCTCCTGAACCCACCGAATCCATACTCGCCACACTGTGGCTGGATGTCGTCCCATACGGGTGCCGATGTTTCGGTACGATAAAACTCTGTCGCTATAAGCCACTATTTGTCCTCTGTCGAACTCCGAAACGTGCTGGATGGAATGACTGCCGTATTCAGTGACGAGGCATCAGAAAGCTTCCCACACACAGGTCCGGCAGCACAACACACTTCCACTACTTACACCCCTCCTTCTGTGCACCCTTCTTATCTTCTTATAGTGTTTCTCTGTGGCATGTCGGGCGCACATGATTTGCATTTGCCCTGCGAAGCTAATCGTTTGCATGTCCTCTCGCGGGCGACGCATGCTGCGAATTTCAGGCCAATCGGTTGCTTCTTCCTTGGTGTTGCATTTTGGGTGGCCAGCAGTGTATATTTATGGATGCGTGATGCCAAAGTAGATAATACTAGTTTTTGTGTTGGTAATGTCCAAGTGTGTAGATTGCTATATGCTAATGACACAGTCCTGTTGGCAGAGAGTAAAAATGAGTTGCAGAGTATGCTGGGCCAGATGTACAAAGTTTGTATGAATTTCATACTGAGTATAAACAAGGGAAAAACCAAAGTTATGGCTTTTGAGGAAGGCACTGTTAGTACTGTATGCAGGATAAATCTAAATGGCACTGTTATTGATCAGGTAAAGGAGTTTGTATAATTGGGAAACATGTCTGACAGAGAGAGCAAATTAGGTGGCAAAGTTAGTTGGCGAGTGAACTCTTCGTTGAAAGTCATAGCTGCTTTAGGAGGATTTCACAGGAATGATGGGTTATCAAGAAAGTCCCAAATGGCTGTATATGAAAGTTTAATTGTTAAAACTCTGATGTATGGCAGTGAAACCTGGGTTCTGCAGAAAAGACAGGAGTTGTTTGTGTGCTGGGGAGATGCATTACTTACGGGGGTTTGTGGTAAGACACACTCTGATCATGTGAGGAATGAAGATTTGTTGCAGATGTGTAATGTGAGGCAAAATGTTGTTAGTAAGGTGGAGACTAATATTCTTAGGTGGTTTGGCAATGTTGAAAGAATGAGAGATGAGATCCTTACGAGCAGAATTTATTCAGCCCAAGTGACAGGAAAGAAAGGTAGAGGAAGGCGAAGGAAATCATAGGAGGACCAGATTCAGAAATGTCCGAATGAGAAAAAGATAAGGAGTATGGGTCTTGTGTGCGGCATGTGATGGATGTTAATGAAGCTCGAGCTGTGTGCCAAGATCGCTGTAAATGGAGACGTCTGATACAGCAACAGTGAGTTCTTTCTGTGAGGAGCTAACCTCTGAATATCAGAGAACAGCTTTGCAATATCTATATATGTATGTATTTCCACTGTTATCACTTGCCAACATACAACAATGTTTTCCACAAGCAAGTTCTTTGTTCGCCAGTTAGCTCCAAACTGATGAGCAACCATTCAATGAAAAACATGAGACACTCAGAATACAAGTGACCACATGAGGCCTGTTTCTCAAGAGCAGCTTTACATACCTGCAGCCACAGGAAGCAGTTGAGCTTAGGGATCGGCACTTTATCTTTCTTTTTTTTTTTTCAAAATGCACAGATACATGCACTTTACAGGATCTCTGAATGTTGAGTTCTTCGATGGTCTCTTTTTCTCCCTGTCTTTAGCATGTCTTTTGTAAAAAAAAGATCGTGCTTATGTTATCACTTTCTCTGTCCATCTGTGGACACCATATCTCTGCAACCATTAGTCTGATTTGAAAAAATTATTTTTGCATTGGAAACCTTGAAATGTAAAAATGATGATGCTTGCATTCTGGGTTTTTTCAGATGCACAACTTTGCCTCTAGAGGGCATATAAATGCAGATTATATCGAATTCAAAATACATTTTATTCCATATATTTACTTCTAAATATCCGATTGAAAAAATTCTTCCTTCCTTTCAATCCATTTTATAATGAAGACTATTTTAGGCACAATTTCTTTTTCAAGTAAAGCATAGATTTGCCGCTAGGGGCGTAAAGGTAAATTGTGTTTTCCTTAATATCTCTGCTTCTAAAAATTTGATTTGAAAAGTTTTTCTTGCATCAAATACAGCTCCCGATGGGAAATGTTTTGCATATAATTTCTAATTTTTGATAAAGAATGGTTTTGCTACCAGGAGGCATAAAAGTGTTTATTTCTGCTTCTGACGTATTTGCAGCAAATTCTGAGCTTCTGAAAACCCAAATGAAAAAATTCTTTCGTGGACCCATAGCACTTACCTTGGAAAACCTTTACAGAATATATAATTTCTTCTTAAAATAATACACAGTTTTTCTGCCAGAGGGCGTAGATATATATCGACATCACTGCTTCTAAGAATCTGATCTGGAAAAGAGTGTTTTCAGTGTGAAATATTTCTCACATAATTTCAAATTTTTTTTAATGCACAAGCCTGTCATCAGAGGAGGTAAGATAAAGTTTACCTTCACAGCAATATCTGCAGGATTAAAACCCGATAAAAAAAATTATTTTTCGGTCAGATACTACTAACTATGAAAACTCCTTATATTTTCTTCCCAAAATATTGCACACTTTCGCCATTACATGGCACAAAAGCTTAACCTGTTTTTTTTGTTTTTTTCATATCTTGGCTTCTACACGTGCGATTAAAAAAATTATTTTAACCCCAGATGCAATTTACCTTGTGGGACACTTTAGGTTTGCATTTGAGGAGTTTTATAGTACACAGTTCTACTGCTAGGTGGTGCTTGTGTGCTTTTGTTTGCAGCTGTATCTCTGCTTCTAAAAACCCTATTGAGAAATTTCTTTACGAACAGTGGTGTAGCAAGCATAGGTGGAGATAGCTATGGAACACTTTCATGATCTTGCCGTATGACAGTTTTTATCCAGGCAAAAGGTGGGTTTACCTGTTACTAGGTAGGTATCCCATGATTTCTGTTCACTCAGTGTACACAGGGTGTTTTTTAAAATAAGTATTCTTAGTCTTGGGTCACTAGAAAAGCAAGAAATGGAGATATTGTGGCAAAACTTGGTAGGTAGCTTCCTGAGGGCATAAATAAATAACCTAGCAGAAAAAAGAAATTTAAAATTGTGCCACTAGGGGAACAATGATGGTGCAGATACAAGAAGAGAACACATGTGTATGTGAATTAATTGGTTTTTGACAGCACAAATGCTTCATGACAAAACCTAGTTAATATGCTGGCAATCACAAGCGATGGACTATGATGCACAACAGAAACATCACTTCTCAAATCCACGAAATTGCAAGTCGTTCACATGGGAAGTTTTGTAAGCAAATGGTAAATTGAACATTTGTAAATGAACACATACTTTCTCGAAGGTCTCAACAGTCCTGTCCAGATCTGAAAATGAATATCAGACATAAAGTGACCAACATTGACTACATAATGCTGAGAGCAGGTGTGCCACATGCCATTCTTTGTTTGCAGCATGACGACTTGTGATGGCAAGCACATTGAAAAGATTTTGTCCTGAATCATTTGTGCTGTCAACAAGCAGTAAATTCAAGCATATGGCTGTTCTCTTCTTGGGCCTGCAACACCATTGTTTCTGTAGCAGTGAAATTTTGAACTAACCTCTACTACAAAATCATTTACCCATACCCTCAATAAGCTACCTACCAAGTTTTGTTGCAATAGCCCCATTTCTTGCTTTTCTGGACACCCGAGAATACAGAATAGAAATACCTATTTTTCAACCACTCAGTATATTTATTTACAATTTAGCTTTTGCCTTTTCTTTATGGATCAAATTCCCCTTTCCTTTGTTCTGGATCTGCCTTTGGTGTGTGAGAGGGAGGGAGAAAATGGGGATTCTTGATAAACTCAGTTTATTAACTTTACATAAATGCCATTAATTTTTAGATAACTTTGATTGTTACCTAAAGATGACAAAAAACCTAATTAACATTAGAAGTGATTAAGATCTGAAAAACATGACCTGTGAAAATTTTTAAATTAAAAATTTTTGATAAGAAAATTCAAGTTAAAACTAAATGTGATTCCTTTAAATTTGAGAATTCAATTTTGCTTAGGCTGATTTTATGGTGGTAATTTAGTTTGGTTACCCACCTGTTGACATATCACTTAGAGTTTATCAAAATTAAAATTTCATTGGTAATATCAGTGTTATATACTGTATACTTTCAATAACTGATTTAGTTTTGAATTTCTTTTCACTTGAATGAAAGTGTCAACTGGTTCATTGGACGCGATGTTAATTTTTTTTATATCCCAGGTTCAAAAATTTCATTTATTTTCTTATAGCTGTCTCCCTGATGAACACACTTCACTCTTTTTAATCACTGAGTGTTGCATATTTGGTAAACACTAAATAAAAGGTACTTGACTGAATTAAATTAAGTATTCAAAGGTATGCATGTTGTGAGAAACCAAATTTTGAGTGTGGTGCATCAGAACTACATTTTTTTTTTGAAACACACTGAATTTTTTTTAATAAAGCTCATGTTTAAAAGTGGCTTCCTAGTTTCGTAATTCAATTACTAAATCAAACTTTTGACACAGAAATTTTCTACTAGGAAATACTTTATTTTAATTACAAATTTTTGGAGAAAACCCTTCTTCAGGCAGTTGAAAACTAAAAGAAGGAATAGAAATTGAGAAAAATCAGAATCCCATCATCATTGACTGCAGAAGTTTGTCCCTGCCTAACATCTGGCAGGATTTGGTGAAAAATAAATGTAACCGCAATAGTAACAGGGAAAAGTAACAACAAAACACTGTCTGAAGAAGAAGAGTTTTCTCTGAAAATTTTCATTTAAAATAAAGTATTTCTTAGTAGAAAATTCCTATATTAGAAGGTTGATTAAAACATTGAATTTGATATGTCAAAACTAGAGAAACTTTCAACTAATTGCTACAGTACACTTTATATGCTATTTGCTATTGTATTCACAATAAAGTTGTTACTTTATTGTCTTTAAATTTGGTGTGTTCATTGTGCTGAGTGCATTTGTTGATTCATTCATTGTATTAGCACATCCCCTCACTCATGTAGTTGTGGGGAGTTTTCACACAGAACCTCATTTTTTGGGAAGTGATCTTATTTTTTGATTGCCACGTAGCAATCAATAACTAGGAACCAAAACTCTAAAGCCACTGAGTATGATAAACACACCTCACACAACAATTTTCTTAAGAGTCAAGATTAACATGATAACAGATCATCTGCAAATGAAAACATAATCAAGACTGAAGAAACTTGAATGAAACTAAAGAAACATGTGACACAGTGACTCATGCACACATGATTGTGTGAAAGTACAGCCACTTAAAAATAACTTATAATATCTATACAATTCTGATTTGTGTGAAGCATTTTTGATGTTTGTTTAGATGTGTGAAGCTTTAGGATTATCACTCAAAATGAAATAATTGTTCATTTAATACAAAAACTGAGCAAAGTGTTCAAAAACCATGAGAATGCAATTTTTTTCAAACATAGCTATAAAATATAAAACCAGAAAAAAAGAAATTTGGAAAATATTCTGTTTCAAGTACTTTTGAAAGACTTACCAGAAACAAGTACAGAATGTTTCTTTTCTGCTGAAGTAGACAGAGTGGTTTGGTTGAAACAGTCATCACAAACACGAACACCAACTTTTCCATAACCTTCCACAATGAGTGTATTTTGAGAACAGCTTGAACAAATAACACGCCCACATCGACGACAATGGTGACGACGACAGAACTGGAAATTTAGAAAAACAAAATAATCACTTTTTAAAGTGATATACACTGGTTTCCATAAATTTGGGGAAAAAAACAGAAAAAATGTGATTATTTGTGAAAAAAGAGTTGGGAATGCATGAAACTTGGGTATATGATGTGAAATGTAAAGGGGAGTCAGGGTGTTGTGTGCAAATTAGTGGCAATAGCAATGGTTTATGCAAATGAGCTGCAGCATAAAATGGACTGTTGTCGAGGTATGCATCACATGGTTTGCAGAGTGTAATGAAATGATTTTGGGATAGTGGATTTGTTGTAATGGTTAGTAGACATCATTTAACAGATGAACTAAGGTGGAGAGCAATAAGAAGACTAGAAGCATGCCAAAGACAGGTGGGAAGTTGTAAGATGGCTGCACGTGAGTTCTGTGATCCACAGATTGTGAAACCATGTTCAAAATATGAGATCAGCTTTCCGAAGGTACATCGAAGAAAGGCCTAGGGCTATACATCCTTGCTGTGGCTACAGGAATGGGGGTA
Source organism: Macrothele yani (assembly GCA_039090855.1). Taxonomy (NCBI): domain Eukaryota; kingdom Metazoa; phylum Arthropoda; class Arachnida; order Araneae; family Macrothelidae; genus Macrothele; species Macrothele yani. Next base: position 84,611,675 of record CM077012.1, read on the forward strand.
TCTGCTTCCACTCTGTGCAAAAGGCTTCAAGAAGAAGGTCTTTATATTAGGCAACAAGCACTCTGCATGCCTTTCCCCCCCCCTCTCTCCCTCATAGGGGGGAATATTTGAATTAGGCAAGAATTCATGCCAATTGGACTGAAAACCATTGGAGGTCAGTACTCTTCACAGATAAGTCCATATTTTCTTTGTGGAGCAATTCCAGGAATACTCTGCTCTGAAGAGAATGAGGGACATGCTACACATTGCCCCGGTCGCAGAAACAGTGCGACGCGGCGACGGGCGTCGTAGATCGCTCAACAAATCTTGCAGATCAATTTACTCTTTTCTTTTCTGATATAATTCGCACCAAAAAAAAAAAGGTCCTCTTTTTTTTTTTCCTTTTCTGCAGCTTTGCTTAACAAATCTGCAGACAAATAAATGGATTCAAGTACCGTTTCCATTTCCCCCACCGCCGCCTTCTTCCTGTAGACGAAATGTCAGTGCCGTGTGGGTGGGTGGTCAAGGCACATCTCGACACAGCCGTAACCACAGCAGGGTGGGCGGATTACAAGGGGACTCCGTTCTCGAGGGTGGAATGTTGCAGGGCTTCATGTTGGCTCCCGGGGGACGCGACGCGTAGCTATCAGATTTCCCGGAAAGAGCGAAGTCACAATTTCTGAGGGAGCAGGAAACTGCTTCCTCAGAATTGTTCACTTGCAAAAAGAAAAATATTTCTCCAGTCCGTACACCCCTCAATTCTTATTTCATGATAAATCAACCAGATCAACGGGCTAGTTTTATGAATTTTTAAGCAAATGAGTGAATCTGTTTTCTAATTTTATTTTGTTCTGCTGCTTAAACAAATATTTCTGATGGCAGAAATTGTAATTCACATTCTTTTCCAGTCATGTAATTTCGTCAAAAATACGTGGCCGCTGTTCGGCGGGAAAGTGCCTTCCTGTTTGTTTACGCTTTCACGGCTCTCGTGTACGACTGTTAGTATCCATAGCTTCCTCACCCCGCTGCTTAAGCATTTCTAATAGTGTATTTTTAGTGGAAATTATATTTTTTCACATTTTTTTCTTTATTAATACAACTTTGTAAAAAATACGTGGCCGATGTTCGGTGGGAAAGCCACTTCCAGTTTAATTACATTTTTGCAGCTATCTTGTATGGCTGTTATTTATTCATAACTTTCCCTGTCCAACATATAACAGGGTTAAAGTAACAAAACTTTCATATTTTGCATAGCAAAGCCTAGGTACTGTATTTTTTTACAAAATGTGTCACGACTATCTAAGTCTAGCATCTTTTATCGTTACCGATGCGACAGTAAGTGATGGATTGAGTTTGCGCTTTAGCCAAAATGCAAATAAACTATATGATGCTGTTCTTACATTTTTCCAGTTGTGTCCTCAACTGCGTTCTCTCCCGTATGGGGCGGGGCATAGATATGGGTAATAAATAACTCTCACCTATGACAGCCGGCGGATTCGATGTTGTAAAGCGTAAACAAATGGGATCCGCCGAACATCGGCAACATATTTTTGACGAAGTTGAATAGAAAATACCTGAAATGTATTTTTTTCTCGCCAAAAATTAATTTTCGATCGGCAGTGGCAAGTGGGAGACAGAAAATTTTGTGCCCTGAAACTTCCTGATTACAGCATAGTATAAATACAATACTGTAATCAGGAAGTTTTTTCTGAAATATTTTATTTCTAAAAAGGATTTTTTTTTTTTTAGAAGAAACTTCCTGATTATTGTATTACGGGTTAAAATTCAGGGCGGGATTCCCGCAGAAAAATTTAAACTCTCTCCGAAATAAAGTTGTTACCCCCCCCCCCCCCCCGCCTACAGAAATTTGAAGAAAAAAAAATATATATATATAAAATCTTGGGTCCGTTTTTGGACGACTCGCAAAATTCGCGCATTAAAAACGTATCCTTCGTAAAAATATGTGCGTTAGAAAATGACCGTTCAGAGCTCCGAATATGCGATCTAATAACATCGTTCATGTCGGGAACATAATCAGTTTATGGACACATGAATCGGCTTCCATATGCAGCCGCATGAGCAGTTCACTTTGCATATAGTGGACTGTTAGGAATCAAGCATGAGATACTCTTTCGGATTCGCGGAATTCCGCTTTTTTCGTCACATTCAGTTATATTCGAGATCGATGCAAAAAAAAACTGAAAATGTTTTTTTTTTGAAGAATTAGTGTCCGTGTGTGTTGTTGGGGGGGGGCGTTGTTCATCTGGGGAACAGTATTCCGTTTTTTCAGAACTTCCGAAAACGAAAGATAAATGGAGTGAACAATTTTCCCGCAATCGTAATTTCTTTTTCTCACGAAGTTTCCTTTGTCTAGTAATGTTATTAAATATCAATTTATTGCATAAATGTTTGTATTTCAGCTTGAAAGTGTAGACAACAATTTCCGATATCGGAAGTTTGACGGAGCAAAAGTTTCCATGTAAACTTTAGGCACAAGTTTCTTCCGCAGATTCGAGAAACTCTGACTTTGTTGTCATCATTTGCATCATTCTCAAAACTCAAGATAATTACTTTCGAAAAGTGAAGTTAGACGAACTGCAGATTTAATCTGTAATTGTAATTTTTTTCTCTCGCGATATTCCCTCTGCTGAGTGTTGTTGTAAAGATTGTGTTTCAACTTGAAAATGGAAGAAAAATTTCCGAAAACGGAAGGCGGACGGAGGAAAGATTTTTTCGTAATCGTAATTTTTTTAATTTATTTTTTGCGATGTTCCCAGTATCCTGAATTAAATGTCATTTTCCCTCCATAAACAGTTGCAAACGGAAAAACTGCACATTCATCATATCAGAAGAATGGTTGAATCAACCAAGTTTCAATTATGTGAACTGCAAACCTCTCATACATAGAATTCAAGATTTTTTTTTTTCAGAGCTGAAGGGAAACGTGTTCAAAAATAATAAATTAGTTGACCCTTGTAGTACTAAACTTGCACATCACAATGTCCAGTGAAGGTTTATTTTATCTTTTGTGATTGAGATAGATTGCAGATTTCCTTCCTCCCAATGGAACTCTTTTTGAAGTTTTGAGTGTGCAGAGCTTGAATCTCTGAAGCCACACACACACACACACACACACACACACACACAAGTTTTGGTAGACGAAAAGCTTGGCAGACTAGTTTTTTTTTTTTTTTTTTTCCCAAAATGAATGAAGATGCAGTTATGGAATATTCACTATTAAAACATAGCTGAAAAAAATGAAGAGTACATGTTCCAATGTCCAAAGTTTTCTTAGAGTTTTATAAGCACACATTTCCAGCAGTGTCAAAAGGTTCTGCTTTAAATGTCTTATGTTGCGTTTAAGAAACGTACCACATGAACATGGCTTTAGCACAGAAAACAGAATTCAGTCAAAATTTAGAGATTTCAGAGCAGCGAAAATCTTAATGCATATTAATTCTAAAATTGGGCCAGATAAGCCCTCAAAAGTAAAACAACAGCTAATCAAAGCTTGCCAACTGTGGCAAGCAATGAAAGACAGACATATATACTTCAGGGCCTGCGGGTTGGGTAGGGGCGAGTGTCCGCAGACCAATTTTGGGTTTCCAATATCTGTGTTGCAGACAGCTTAGCAAAATTCTGCAACTGGGCACATCGCACTATGACCGTAAAAGGGACACTTATGGTGGTGGTTACATGCTGATTTGGAGTGGCATCTTGTTAGGTGGACACATAGACCTCTCTATGTGACTATGGGCTTCCAAGAGGAACCATGAATACCCAACGCTATGGGGATGATGCCCAGGATCCCAGTGTTCAACTTTATGCATGTGCCATAAGAGATAACATTCCTCCTACATGATAACACTTGTTCCCACCGAGCGGGACTGGTAAAACAATATCTTTAAAAGGAGACAACTAGCTGTATGGATTGGCCAGCCAGGTCTCCTGCTTAATTTAACTGAGGATGTTCGGGATGCTCAAAGGAGACATGTTGCTGCCCTCAACCCTCTCTGCAAAACCTGAAGGGCGTTAGACACGCTTTGCATGAATAATGGTCACTGCTATCTACTGAGCTCCTGGACACCATCAGCAACAGCATGAAATATCACTGTGAGGGCTCAAACTCCCTATTGAGGTACATTGGGGGGGGGACCAAACTCCCTATTGAGGTACATTGGCTATATCATTTTGACACCTTATTTTTCATCTGGCTCTGTATGTGACCATTTTTGTAAGAATGAAGTGTTTCTTACAAAATGTTTTAGGGTCTTTCTCTAACATACGATATGATACATGCTTTCCCCAAATTTTATAATATTTCATCATGTATTTTTTGAGTTAGTGATTTTTCAGTTTTTACCTTAATTTATGAAAATCACTGCAGTTTCAGCATCTTAATAAAGCCCTAATTGACAAATATTACTTAAAAATATGACGAAAAAGAAGCACATACCCATTAAAATATTTCTGGGTGAGACCTCACTCAATATAAAACACTTTTAAGCGTGGCTGTTACCAGGACTTGAGGTCATGATGAATGCATTGAAGAATTCATTAGGGTGAGTAGTTATCTTTAATTTCAGCTAAAAATGATCTCACCAGAATGAACTCCATGATGTCCTTGGATCTACCTGGCTCAGGAAAGCAGTCATGCTACTTATTTGAATTTCATTACTGCTTCATGCAGTTCAAGTTACTCACAAACATATGTGTGAGCTAGCAACATGTTGTTAATTTAAATTACAAGTTGTTTAGAACATTCATATATTAGAATGCTCTAACTGTTGGGTTGTCGGAAAAGTCATGACATATTTTAGCACCCCATGGCGGTTGGGCGGTTTTGGAAATACTAGAGGCATGCACAGCTCTGTTGTCGCTATGGCATTCGACAGGTGCCAGTTCTAGCTGCAGTCTAAAAGGAATAGTGAGCGATTTGGTTGATTTGCAGAGATTTGACATCAAGTTGAAGATGGAAGACCAAACTATGCATTTTCGCCATATTTTACTGTTTTACTTCCGTAAAGGGAAGAACGTGCATCAAGCTTGGGAAAAGTTGCGTAAAGTGTACGGTGATAATGCTCTACAAGAACATCAGTGTCAACGGTGGTTCGCAAAATTCCGTGCTGGTGATTTTGACCTCAACGATGTTCCTCGGTCCGGGAGGCCAACCGAGGTTGATGACGACCAAATCAAGGCATTGATCAAGTCAAACCCACGTTACACGACACGAGAGATTGCAGACACATTGCACATCCATCATTCAAGCGTTCACAACCACCTGAAGAAGCTGGGATACATAAGCAAGCTTGATGTGTGGGTTCCTCATGAACTCAAAGAAGCTCAATTGATGGCGCGTATGAACATCTGTGATATGTTCATTAAACGTGAGGAAAACGATTCTTTTTGAAGCAACTGATAACTGGTGACAAAGAGTGGATTGTGTACAACAATGTGCTGCACAAAGGGTCTTGGTCCTGACGTGCTGCTTCGCCTCAAATGACATCCAAAGCAGACATTCATCAGCGGAAGGTTCTGGTCTCAGTGTGGTGGGATTTTAAAGGTGTCGTGTTTTTCGAGCACCTACCACGGAACCAAACAATCAATTCGAATGTGTACTGTCGGCAACTGGACAGTTTGAACGAATCCATCAACCAGAAACATCCAGAGCTCGTTCATCGTCAAGGTGTTGTGTTCCATCACAACAATGCGAGATCACCCGCCAAAAATTATTGGAGCTTGGGTGGGATGTGTTGCAACACCAAGCATACTTGCCTGACCTTGCGCCGTCAGACTTCCACTTGTTTGGCTCTCTTCAACAGTCCTTGCATGGCATAACGTTCAATTCAGATGAGGCTGTAAATCAGCACCTTGTACAGTTTTTCGCCACGAAAGACAGGTCCTTCTTTGAACGAGGCATTCTGTAGCTCACTGAAAGATGGCAAAAGGTTATCAAACAAAACGGGCATTATATCATTGATGGATCTTTGTTATTTCTATCAATAAATGACCTTTGCAAAACATGGCTAAAATATGTCATGACTTTTCCGACAACCCAATATTACATTTTATGTGTGTTGTACCTTTTTTAGACTTAAGATCTATTTTCTCAGTGAAGGCCATTTTATGATGAAACCATACTCAAAATAATTTATTATGCTAAACATTCTAAGAAAACATTGTAGAATTCCAGAAAGTGTGTAAAACAGCTGCACTTACAAATTGGATATGCACGTATTTCTTGATGTATCAAGATTTAAAAACATGTTTTTCATACATTATTTTTTTTTTCAGGTAGAATAATTTAATGGTGATTTCAGCTGTTGTAACTTTTTACATGTTATATTTCCTTTGAGTGAAAAGCAATTTCTCAGTTGGAAGTTATTAATATTCACTGCGAATATACACTGCCGGACAATTGCTAAGGACGGATGACAATAGCAACGATAGCAACCATAAAATGGAAGGCAGGAAAATGTGGAAATTAGCATAAGTGTGGGATACAGTAAGACATGTTATGCGTATGCAAATTTTGGATTGCCGAACTTGTTCGTGACGTCATAGCGCTGATAAGAGATATAAAGGATTTGACGCGTATTGACCGTTGTTGTTCAAACGCAAAGTTGAAAGGGAAAGAATCAATTGACGAACTTGCAATTTTCAGTATGTCTTCCCGACATCACCTAGATGATTTTACGCATGGCCGTATTATTGGCAAGATTGAAGAAGGGCGAAAAATAACAGATGTTGCCAGGGAGTTCAACGTCAGCCACAGTGTTGTTTCAAGGCTTTGGAAATCATTTCAAACAAATGGAGAGTGTAGCAAATGTCACGGGGAGGTCGTGTTCGCAGTACGACACCTGCAGAAGATCGGTACATAGTGCTATCAACAAAAAGACATCGGCGCAGCACAGCTAGTGAGGTAGCAAATCAGTTTATGGCTGTTACTGGCAAGCAGATCTCCCGAAAAACTGTCGCCAGACGTTTGCATGAAGGAGGACTATACGCCCGCCGTCCTGTTGTGTGTATCCCATTGTCCAGACGTCACCGTACCGCCCGTTTGCAATGGTGCCATCAACATCGCAATTGGACTGATAACGACTGGTCTGCTGTCCTCTTCTCAGATGAGAGTAGATACAGTCTATCTCTGATTGTCGACGACAACTGATCTGGCGTGATAGTGGTACTGCATATTGTCCAGCAAACCTACAGGAAAGGGACCGATATCCGACATGAAGTGTCATGGTATGGGCTGGCATCATGATCAATGGCCGTACGTTCCTCTATGTGCTTCCAACTGGGACTATGACTGGCCAACAATACATTAATGATGTTGTGCTACCTCATGTTCGCATGTTCCGTGGTGCTGTTGGTGATAGATTCACTTTCATGGACGACAACGCAACATGTCATCGAACAGTCACTGTCCAGGAGTGTCTTGAGAGCGAGGATATTCAACACCTCGTATGGCCAGCACGTTCTCCAGATCTGAATCCCATTGAAAATGTGTGGGATGCTTTGGGGAGGAGTCTTGCTGGTTGCCAATGCCCTCCAATAAACAAGGACACCCTCACCCGTGCACTGACAGAGGAATGGGATAAATTACCCCAACAGCTGCTTGATAATGTTGTGCAAAGCATGACACGACGTGTGAAATCTTGCATCGCCCTCCATGGTGGCCATATCCCGTATTGACATCTTACGCCGGAACGCCTGCGGACGGTAATTGCATTTTTTTCACGTTTACGTATTCTGCACAAAATGGCCTGTTTGTCGCTTGAACACGTTCCAAAGCCTTCTGGATTTCAGAGCACAATAAATTGTCTTTCTTGTAATGTCCTGGCATTCTGACATTGTTTTATTTCACTTGGCATCCAACCACACTTACTTTTTTATGCGCTATATAGCCGCTTATGATCCGTCCTTAGCAATTGTCCAGCAGTGTATATCTCGGTAATCGAATGTAATTCAAGGAAAAATCTTTCACATACCTCTCGGTTGTAGGTGGTCGATGTTCAAATCTTCGCACGGTTGTTCTCATTAGGTTCTTGAGTGTAGGCTTTTTTCAGAAGTTAGTCTGCACATTTTCTTGAGTAGGATATACTTTTTTAGTTTAACTATGGGAGGCACGTGAAGACAAAGGAGATGTGCAAATTACATTGGGAAACTTGAAAAAACGGAAAAATGAATCACTCAAAAAAATATTCGCATGAGGAAATGCAATCACCAAAAAAACTTCTTCAGACTTCCTGGATGTATTGTCCGATGCATTTCAGCAGATCTGTCTGCCATCTTCTGGGACCTCTGGTCGTCCGTTCTCTCTGCAGTCTACGTTCAATATGCCACATGCTCAGTTTGGGAATTTTTTTGTGTGTTATACATCATCAGAAGTGTTGCATTGCCACTCCTGTGATTTGAAGACTCGGGATTTTTTTTTTCTATGTCAGCGTGCTTGCATTATTTCTGTTCTGTTTGCCTTCTCATTTTTTGTTCTCTTCTTCTATCAGTATCTTCCATGGAACTGGCATTTCCACTCCACTACTAATGTTGCAGTTTTTTTTTTTTTGGTTTTTTCAATTATGATTGCTTCAGCAAAACAGATGGTCTTTTTGGTTGGTTGTTTGCAGACAATTTCGATATTTTCAAATTCTGGCATTGTGTTATTTTTTATGCAGTATTGTACAACTGCTGTTCTTTCCTCCTACCCCCCCCCCCAGTTTTTCATATGTTGTGTCAATCTTGTTTTTAATTTGTTTCTTGTGCTTCCTACGTATTTCACTTTATTGTTGTTGTTGGTTGGCTTAATTGGAATGCTATATATATACTCCTGCACTGTGCAATAGTTTTATTTTTTCTCTGTTATTGATTATTATATTCTTGTAGTCTTTTACTGAAATTCCAATATCTAGATGTTTTTTGCATTTCTTTTTTATTATATTTGTAACCTGTTTTATGTATTGAAATTTACCACAGTATTTTATATTTTGCTTGGTTTTATTTTTAGGATGTTTATACATGTAAGTTACTTTTTTGACATCTGAGAGCCTTCACACAATCCAGCAATATTCCAGCAATAACACTCAAGAACCTGATGAGAACAACCGCACAAAGACTTGAACATCGACCACCTACAACCGAGAGGTACGTGAAAGATTTTTCCTTGAATCACATTCGATTACCGAGATATATATTCGCAGTGAATATTAATAACTTCCAACTGAGAAATTGCTTTTCACTCAAAGGAAATATAACATGTAAAAAGTTACAACAGCTAACATCACCATTAAATGGTTCTACCTGAAAAAAAAAAAGAACTTACAAATTGGATGAACATAAAAACAAAGTGGAATGGAATCCCCATAGCATTTCTTTTTTTCTTGAATGGAGGTTTAACGACCACCGTGAGCAACTCAATGGGCTATAAGCAGTTGCCCGTCCCTAATTTAGTGGCACTGGTTACAGGGAAGGGAGCAAGCCAGTGCCCTAAGACAAACACAACATCCACGCCTCACCGGGATTCGAACCCAGACCCCTTTCGGATGAATGATCAGAGGTCATCGCTTAGACCACTGCACCACCGGGACAGCCCCCATAGCATTCACTGGAAGATAAATTGCATAGTTGAAAGCAATTAGAGGAGGTCACCAGAAACAACAAAATGTTTCAATTTATGTACAATTTACATTTAAGAGTATGAATATCATGAGAGATGGAGGAGGGATTCCTGTGATTTGAAACAGCTGTTGAAATTAAAAGACTTAAATTAAAAACACAGACAAAATTCAAAGTAGTGACCAAAGTTAAAACAAGTAAGAACAATGCAGTCATGATTTTAAAAATTTGGTTGGTTGGTAGGTTGGTTGGTAAGTAGATTTTAATGGCGCAAGGGCCAGGGTTGGCCAAAGAGCGCCAAACATAAGACATCAAAAGATGGTTGGTTGGTTGGTTAGTGGATTTTAGTGGCGCAAGGGCCAGGTTTGGCCAAAGAGCGCCAGACAAAGAACTATCAGCCACAGATTTTTAAAAGCGTGGAAAATGATTAAGAGCAGACAGGCTTGGTAAAAGTTGAAAAAGAGTATGATGAAAGCTGTGAAGACAAAGTAGTTAATTAGGTTTGTACAGAAATTTATTAATTTACTATTATAATTATAATTTTTTTTTTTTTTTTTTTTTTTTAAACACAACTCTACACAAAGGTTGGTTGGTTGGTTGGTTGGTTGGTTGGTTGGTTGGTTAGTGGATTTTAGTGGCGCAAGGGCCAGGTTTGGCCAAAGAGCGCCAGACAAAGAACTATCAGCCACAGAATTTTAAAAGCGTGGAAAATGAGTAAAAGCAGACAGGCTTGGTAAAAGTTGAAAAAGAGTATGAAGAAAGCAGTGAAGAAAAGGTAGTTAATGAAGTTTATTAAAATTCATAAATTTACTAATGGAAAAGGACGAACCGTCACTCTCCTCCCCCACACTCCTCTGCAATGCTGCCAGAGGGCGGGGACGAACTGTCACTCTCCTCCCCCCATGTTCCTCTGCAATGCTGGTAGAGGCTGGGGACGAACTGTCACTCTCCTCCCCCCCGTGCTCTTCTGTAATGTTGGGTGAGGGTGGGGACCCCGCAGAGGCCGAGACAGTTTGATGGACACTGCACACCTTTGCGGATTGAGGGCCGGGTCTTCCGCACGTGCAGGCTGTCTGCTGGGAACCGGAAGAGGCGGGCGTCTTCAAAAGAGAAGGCGCAGACTCAGCTGGTCGAATAAGCTGGAGCTCGGTGAAATCCACCTGTGTCGCTTGTTCAGCTGTAGATCGCTTGGCAAGTGCGGCGAGAGCTACAGGGCGCGGAACAAAAGGCTGCACGGGTTGTGGCTGAGACTGAACAACTGCGGCAAAAGTACGCTGTCGGTTGTTGGGAATACCCAACTTGGCCTTGGCAGCAGGGTACAAGAGGCCCTCCAGGGTCTTGAGGCGCTGGATCGCCTTCTCGTCGTTCCACTTCGAACAGGACCTGGCATAAGCAGCGTGGGAGTCACCACAGTTTACACAGCAGGGCTCTGAAGTGCATCCAGTCCCTTCGTGGTCTCGAGATCCACAATTGGCGCACCTCGCAACACTGTTACAGGACCGCTGGGAATGTCCATACCTCTGGCACTTAAAACAGCGTAGAGGATTTGGTATATAAGGACGAACTGCACATAACAAGTAACCAGTCTTTATTTCAGTAGGTACCTTCGGGCTGTTAAAAGTCAAAATAACATTTCGTGATTTGATCAGCGCGCCATCGCGCCTGAAAGTCATGCGTCTGGCAGCTATGACACCCTGATCCGCAAGTTCACACACAAGTTCATCTTCATCGCAGACCAACAAGTCGGGCTCAGAAATGACTCCCTTGGAGGTGTTGAGATACGGATGTGCCGTCACTTGAACTGGAATATCCTGAAGTCTGGTCAACTGCAGAAGAGATGTGCTCTGAGAGAGAGTGCAAGTTTCCACAAGCAGGTCTCCAGAGCGTAGCTTCTTCACTGACTTCAAAGAGCCAGCAACACCCGCAAGTGCCTTCGAGATGAAAAAGGGAGACTTTGAGGAAAGTTTCAACATCTGGTCAGTAGAAGAAATGACGAGAAAAGAAGCGTGAGGTATCGAATCTGCAAGTGTAATGCGACGTTTCTGAGCTGACGGCTCAACACCTGGATCTAAAGATACGTCGCGGTGATGTCGTTTTTCAACAAAAGTTCTCTTCAGTGTGTTATGTGTGGGAGGTGGTTGAGGCAAATTTGGCGCCTGATCAATCACCATATCCTGTTTTTTGTTAAATTTTGAGGAGGGTTTACGTTTCCCCATGGGAGTAAGAAAGAATTCATCTGCAACGTACTCCGCCCACAATCGAGCCCAACAGGGGAGAACTGGAGGTCCGCAAGCCAAACACATGACGCAAGACACAGTTCTAGAGCTTAGTTGCAAATATAGTCCGTTGGCTGTGATCACACGCACTCGGCGGACACTTCGGCCTCCAGGTACCGTCATGCCAACGCCTTTGGCATGATCCCACAGCCCCCGGGCTCACCCTGCCGTGCTATACGACAAAAAAGCCGCTAAAGCCCTGCACACAACTTGGTACAAGACATCTGACTAGAGGTGGGTTAGTCTCTAGCCTCCCGTTTACAGCGAAGCCGGGGTCGAAGAGGAGTGTTGGTACACAGGAGGCACTTATCCGGTCTCCTGCGACCTCAGCCGCCAGACATCCCATTTCCGCCTCACGGGTCTCCGCACGCGGCAAACATGCAGGTAGGTCTAGCACCCAAACCAGCTAAAAGGAAAAAAAAGAAATCCAAAGAAGACAAATCCTGGCAGGGAACCTAAACGGAATCTCAGCAACCTACAAACTGAGCGGTTAATATAAATCAGTTAGTGGTGGAGGGTAACAAAACCACAAGACCGGGGTGTTAGTACAGAACGTGGTAGAGATTAGGTAGAGAACACAACACGGGCAACTAGCCAGTGGAGAAAATAAATAAAAACGAAAAAGCGAGACACAAGACCAGCTCGGGATCGTGGGGCCGCGACTCCCCAACAGCTGGATGAACAGCCGTCCCTGCAAACACCAACAGCAAAGCGGTGGCATGACATCAGATGTTGACCAGTCACAAGGTCAGCTCGGGCCGTGGGGGTGCCGCTCCCCAAATAACTGGAAAACCAGTTATCCCCGTGCGGGTTTAAAAATTTGGAAACAAAACTTCTTAACACAAAAAATGGAAGGTCAACATGAAATGAAGGACCCCAAACCACAAAAACCTAGGCTGGTAGGTTCTAAAGTCTCATGCATTTTGGCAAAGACAAAAAGAGTTGCCTGCTGTACTTGGTTCAGTCTTTAGTACCTCTATGAGTGTCAACGCTCAATACTTTGTTAAATACCATGGTCTGCCAACTCTATGACATAAGTACTAGGTGCTGCCATTTGTTGTATGGTAACTTCTGCAGACAGCGACCAAGGTACATTGTTGACATTAATGTTACTAATGTTTTACATGTATTTTTCTTCTTTTTTAGGTTGGTTTCATCTGTGATTAGAAGCCCCCTTGGGGAGTAGAAGTTTGAAACCACTACTGATGTGCTATTTTCCCTAATTTTATCAATTAAAATGGATTCTACATATCTAAAACCATTTTCTGCAGGTTGCTTGCAAATCAGTTCAACATTTTCAAATTTCCAGGTTCTGTTATTTTCATTACAGTATTGTATGAGTGCTGTTTATCTTTCCTTTTTATTCCAACAACTAATATGCTTGTAGTCTGGGCCATACTCTATTTTTTGTATTTTCTATGTAACAGATTTTTGATTTAGAGTTATTTCCTGTTGCTACTGATAGGTTAGTTTTTTCTTTAATTTTATTAATAAGATTTTTATACTCAATGACACAGATTCCAATGTCTTTATCTTGCTTGTGACACTCTTCTTTAATTTTTTTAGTTAAACCCTCCACATAAGAAAACTTACCACAATATCATAAACATTTCTTTTTCTTTGAACATTTGCGGTCTTAAATCAATTTTTTAATTACTGAAATGCCATATCCGAATTTTTTTGTGATGTTGATGATGCATTGAATTTCGATTTATTTGTACAAATTACCATTTGTATGTGTAAAAGACTCAATTAAAAAAAATTTGAAATGCTGAAATTTTATAAGCCCAAAGGTGGAAAGAATCATTTGGAATGATAATTGGTAGAAATGCTGGTTTGTGATAGACGCAATAATCTAGCTGAAGCTGTTTTTTTAATAAATTTTATGTCTAGGACTGGGAATTTACCATTGTTTTCTGGTTCCATTGTAAACCGAATAGTAGGGAGTTTGCTGGAAAATTCTTCTTTAAGATCATACAGTTCTTAGGTATTTGATTTCAAATGATAAATGCATCATCAACATACCTACAAGTAAAAGCAAATTTTGCTCTTAAATTTGTTAATAACTTTAATCTTTTGCAAGGTTACCTCTGCAAATAGAAAAGACAAAAGGGATCTCATTGGGGTACCCAATTTTTGTTGGAAAATGTTGTTGTTGTATGAAACAAATATTTGTGATTTTATACATATTTCAACACTTCAACAATCTCAAGAACTTCTGATTTATGAAGAGTTGAAATGCAATTTATTTGTCTTCAATAACTGATTTATGAAGAATTGAAATGCAATTATTTGATCTTCAATTAATTACTTGTTTTCAATAATTGATTTATGAAGAGTTGAAATGCAATTTATTTGCCTTCAATAATTTCCCTTGCCTCAACAACCGGTGTGTTTGAAAGCAAATATACTATATTAAGATTGCCAAGAACTGACACTATTGCCAAGAAAGACTGAAAGACTATTGCCAAGAAACACTGCTAAAAGTACAGAGAACAACTATTTGACCCTGAAGATGGCACAACAAAACATTGCTGAAATGTATGGGACTTTAGAACTTACCAGTTCAGATTTTTGTGGTTTGGAATCCATTATTTGGTATTGATCTTTTGTTTTGAATGTAGGGTTTTACATTCCTAAATTTTTACAACTGTGATTGTAAATATTTCCACTGTCAGCATTTTTGCTACTTGTTTTAACTTTGGTCACTATTTTCATTTCAGTCTAGGTTTTCAATCTAAGTCTTAACTCTGACAGCTGTTCTTCATCACAGAGAATTTCCAGTCTTATGGTATTTATGCTTTTAACATGTATAATATACACTATCTACCAACAAGTAATTGGACACCTGTGATAGCAAAAGAAAACGAAGTTTATTCACCTTCAATAGTTGGTGGAGCCTCCACGAGCGACAATTACAGCTGCGACCCTCCGGGGCATACTCTCAACCAGGCGTTGTACGATGGCTAGTGGTATTTTCTTCCACTCGGCTTGGAGAAGACACGTCAGTTCCTTCACCGATTTCGGATGGTGGGGGCACCCCTTAAGTCGAAGCTCCAACTCGTCCCAGAGGTGCTCGATAGGGTTAAGGTCCGGGCTCTGCACACGGCCAGTCCATTCGATTAACCCCATTGTCACCATACCAAGCCGTGGTGGACCTCGCAACATTGTCATCCTGAAAGTAACATGGGTCCACCACGTAAAACTGCCACAACGTAGGAAGCACATGGTCATCCAAAATGGTGCAGTAGGTCTCGGCGTTGAGTCTACCAGGAATTGCGACCAAGGGTCCCGTGCCATACCGGGAGAAACACCCCCATAGCATAATTCCACCGCCGTCGAACTTCACAGTTGGCACAATACATTCCGGCAGGAGGCGTTCTCCAGGCAGACGCCAACCCCAGACCCTGCCATCCGAACGGTAGAGGGTGAACCTTGGTTCATCGCTCCAGAGAACCTGTTTCCACTGTTCAACGGTCCACTGTAGACGTTCTTTGCACCACGTTAGCCGAGCAGCGCTATTGAACTTTGTGATCAAAGGCTTGTGGGCGGCAGCACGTCCATGATAACCGAGCAGATGGGCTTCCTTACGGATGCTATTCATTGAAAGAACACTCCCGGATGCCTGTTGAAACTCCTCGCGGATGTGGCCCATCGATTTGGTGCGGTTTTTCTGAATTTCTCTGGCCAGCACCCGTCGGTCTCCAACTCCCAGTTTTGTGGGTCTGCCGGGTCGAAGCACATTCCGACAGTCACCTCTCATCTTCCACTTGCCAATCACGTAGGCCACTGTTGATTTCGGGTACTTCAACTCGCTGGATATGTCACGTATGGATCGGCCATTTCTGTGATACCGGACGATTACACCTTTCTTGAAATCAGAGGGCTCTGAACTGCGTGGCATCTTGCATGTGACTGGTTGCGTTGTTTCCCACACGATATTTAACGGCGGCGGCTGTGACGTGTATCAGGACCGCAGATATTGTCGACTGCAGGGGTGTCCAATTACTTGTTGGTAGATAGTGTATATTCAAACATTTTGCCGTTTTTCATGATTTCTTTGAATGACTTTCGATAGCGCAATTTACCTCCAATGAATGCAGTGCAGACTGCATTCACCTCCATCCTTGTGTTCACCTACTTTGTAAGTATGGAATGGTCCATACAACTGATTTAAATTTACTTTCTGGAGTTCAACTGTTTGCTTAAAACATCTACCACAATAATATGCACTCTTTGCTAAAAAAAAAAAATAAAAATAAAAAATGAAGCACCCAAAAGGAATCATCAAATTGAGATGAAAATTGGTATGTGCAATTTACATGTATGGGAAAAGAAATGATTGCAATTCCAAAGTAGCAGGGCCATTCATTTATTCGGATAAAACAGCTACATGATGAGTGGAACAAGTCAGTATGTTGTAGCACCACCATTGGCTCAGATACAAGCGGTTACCCGGCATGGCATAGACACATACACAGTTCATGGATACTGTCCTGTGGTATGGCATGTCAAATGGTATCCAAATTGTGGGCCAGCTTGCCGACATTCTAGGGCAGGCGTAGGTGATGTCCCAAACATGTTCTATTGGCGAGAGGTCGGGCGATCAGGACGGCCATGGAAAGGTGTCAACATTACGGAGGCAGGCCTGGGAGAGCAGTGCTGTGTGTGTGGTTAGGCATTATCTTGTTGAAAATTTCTTCGGCGATGCTGAGCAGGAATGGAAACACAACAGGTCGTAGAATGTCATTGAAACACCACTGAGCCATGAAGGTGGTACAGAAGACTACTAAGGATATCCAGCTACTGTAAGAAATGGCTCCCCACACAGTCACTCTCGGTGTGCGAGCCATGTACCATTCCACCATAAAGGCAGGGTCCGTGCGCTGGCCGGCCCGTCTCCAGAAACATATGCACGGATCATCTGTGCCAAGTACAAACCATGATTCATCACAGAAAACAACACGATGCCACTGGACACTATCCCAGGTTGATCAGGCTGGACACCACTACAATGGGTGCTGGCAATGCTTGATGGTCAGTGATAGGCAGTGAAGTGGCTTCCTCAAATGTCGTCCCTGCGCCGCAAGTTGTCTGCCAATGGTCTAGATGGCCAATTCTGTACCTGTAGATGATGGAACATGGCCACAGATAGTTGAGAGTGACGAATTTGTTTCAGTTTGTGCGGCTCTCATAATCTCTCGATCCTTGCATTCTGTCATTGCCTTTAGTCGTCCACTGCCCGAGGGCCACTGGGTTGTGCTCTCCTCAACCCATTGGCGTCAAAAAATTTTTGTCCAACCAGATAATCTTATGTCCAACCATCAAGAAATAATGCTATACAGTTATTTGCTTTTGCTACAGTGATATCATGAGATGTTTAAGTGACATAATTTTAATCCTAGTTGTAAATGAATTTATGGCACCTCTATTCATAGTGATTGTGGAATAACTTTTTACGGGTCTTATAGAGGTTATTTTTCATGAAAGTTGGTTGTCAAATTTTCGAACTAAAGCCTAGTTCGTCATCAGGACTACGTCTTAAGACGTAGTCCTGAGACCTGATGATCATCAGGACTACGTCTTAAGACGTAGTCCTGATGACGAACTAGGCTTTAGTTCGAAAATTTGACAACCAACTTTCATGAAAAATAAACTCTATAAGACCCGTAAAAAAGTTATTCCACAATAATTTTAATGCCAAGAAAAGCAGAAGAATGAATTGAAGCAATGGGCTTAAAAATTTTTTTATGGAAAAACCTATGAATTCATCCTTCACACAATCATTAGCAATCAAAAATAATGAAGACTCAATTTGGTTTCCAAAACTGTGCAGTCTATAAATACACTTGTGGAAATGGGAAGGTTAAATAATGTGGAAATATTACAAGAATTTAGCTGAGATAAAAGAAATGCAGTATTCACAGCAGGTTACTGAATCTGAATTCATAAACAGAAAACAAAAATCGAGAATGAAGAAATTTTCTGATGAGATAAATGAAGATGAGCAGTTTACAGATCCAGAAGAATATGTCAAAGCCAACACTTTTCATTCAAATCTTGACACAGTGATAACGCAAGTTTAGAACATGTTTTCAGCCCTGAATGATATAGTTAAGAAATTTCAATGTTTGCATCCCACAATTCTTATGTAAATAAGTGATGATCAGTTATTCACATCTGCCAAATATATTCTGGCAATGTATCTTATGATTTCCCACAACAGTTGCTCTCTTTCCCATCAATTTAAAAAAGAGATTTACTGCAAACAAAAACTAGATCTGCGAAAAAACTTCATTGAGCTCTTCATAATAAAGAACTTTGTCATGCTGCCTAATGTTCCAGATGTTTCAGTGACTTTCAAACACTTTTTAACTCTCCCTGTGACTGTTGCAAGTGCTGACAGATCACTTTCTACACTGAAAATGGGTGAAAAATTATTCTTGCACTTCCGTGATGCAGAATAGACTATCAGCACTGAGCCTTATTAGCATCGAAGTGGAAAGATCTTGATCTTGAAGGTTGTTGAAGAATTTGCATTAAAGAATGAAAGGCAAGCAAGAAGAATTAAATGATTATGTCTATAAGGTAAATATCCATTTACTGAATTTTTTCAGCACAAAAGTTATACATGCAAATAAACATAAAATATATTCTTTATACATTTCTTTTGTTGTTAACAAGGTGGCAAATGGGACAGTTAAATCTGTACTTTGCATTGTACATTTTTCAGGTTATAATAATTTATCTGCATTGGTTGAATAAATTATTATTCAGATAATCAAGATCAAATCTGATATTGCTATTGTAAGTTAATATTCACAGTAGGTGTAGCTTGAAATCAGAAAATAGGAAGAGGAATAAGCAAATGGGAAGAACTTCCCAGCCAAGTTTTCCATTTAAATCAAGAAACTCAGAAACAATTTATTCCAACTATATTGAATTTAATATTTAAAGTTATGTCAAATGTTAAAAACACAATGTTCAAAATCAATATCAGTTGAAACTGGCCAGCCAGACAACAGGTGGGTTGGTTAGGTCTTTTTCATATTATCGAAATCATAGGAATATAAAAAATATGCGTTTGCTCATGTATAAGAAAGTGAAGAGCAGTCTGCTACACTTTTTTTCATTTGGAGGGGGTGGGTGTTATGCAAGGATCTCTGGGATGAAGGATGAAGTCATTATCGATTTGAATGTCAAGTCTATAGCAGTTTCTGGAGCATCACCGCCTGGATTCTCACTGCAATAATTTCCACCCAAATTCTTAGAAGCATATTATTATTATTATTTTTTTTTTTTGCAGAAGGGGACTTCTTCCAGAAGTAATAATAACATTTTAAACCATATTGCCTGTGTGTGATTAAAAGTTATCACAATCTAGTCCAAAAATCCTCAAATATATGAAAATCTCATTTTTCTCGATGGTGCCCCCCCTTTAATTTTCGCAGGGCCCCAACGTTTTTGAGCAGTGCCACTCGCTAAGAAGTATGTTGCTGCATGATGTGGTTCTATTACACTTTACATTTTCTGAAGTTAGGGTCTCTGGTTACTAATTTTTTTTTACTATTTTTCTATGGTTCTATTCTTCTAATATTAGCAACTTCAAAGGTAGAGATATGTTGTGAGAAATAATCGCTGCCGTTAATGGTGCTCAAAATGAAAAATTACTCCAAATATGTGATGCACATGTAGTGATAAACATCATCTTCCCAGTCATTTGCATAGCTTGGAAAGTTCAACAGAATTGCAACTTTTGTAATATTTTTATGTGCTCCATTACACAAATTCTAAATTACCTCTTTAAGTGCTGCCAACATAATACAGTAATCTGCCCCTTATCTGGGGGGATACATTCCAAAACTCCCAGCTGAAGCCTGAAACCATGGATAGTAACTGAATCCTCTACATACTGTTTTTTTCCTATACATACCTATGATAAAGTTTAATTTATAAATTAGACACAATAAGCAATTAATTAATTAACAAACAAACAAACAAACAAACATACATACATACATACATACATACATACATACATACATACATACATACATACATACATACATACATACATACATACATACATACATACATACATACATACATACATACATACATACATACATACATACATACATACATACATACATACATACATACATACATACATACATACATACATACATACATACATACATACATACATACATACATACATACATACATACATACATACATACATACATACATACATACATACATACATACATACATACATACATACATACATACATACATACATACATACATACATACATACATACATACATACATACATACATACATACATACATACATACATACATACATACATACATACATACATACATACATACATACATACATACATACATACATACATACATACATACATACATACATACATACATACATACATACATACATACATACATACATACATACATACATACATACATACATACATACATACATACATACATACATACATACATACATACATACATACATACATACATACATACATACATACATACATACATACATACATACATACATACATACATACATACCACTAAGCTGTTCTCTGATGTTCAGAGGTTAGCTCCTCACAGAAAGAACTCACTGTTGCTGTATCACGTGTCTCCAATTACAGCAATCTAGGCACACAGCTTGAGCTTCATTGACATCCATCACATGCTGCACACAAGACCTTTTGTACTTCATACTCATTATCTTTTTCTCATGCAGACATTCCTGAATCTGCTCCTCCCATGATTTCCTTCGCCTTCCTCTACCTTTCTTTCCTGCAACTTGGGCTGAATAAATTCTCTTAGTAAGCATCTCATCATTCATTCTTTTAACATGGCCAAATCACCTAAGAATATTAGTCTCCACCTTACTATTAACATTTTAGCTCACATTACACATCTGCAACGCATCTTCATTCCTCACATGATCAGAGTGTCTTACCACAAACCCCCGCAAGTAATGCATCTCCGCAGCACACAAACTACTCCTGTCTTTTCTGCAGAACCCAGGTTTCACTGCCATACATCAGAGTAGGAACGAATAAACTTTCATATACAGCCATTCAGGACTTTCTTGAGAATCCACCATTCCCGTGAAATCCTCCTAAAGCAGCTAATACATTTAATGAAGAGTTCACTCACCTTCTGATTTAACCATCTAATTTTTTCTCTGTGTCAATCATGCTTCCCAAATATAAAAACTTGTTTACCTGATCAATAAGGGTGCCATTTAGACTTATCCCACATTCAGTACTAACAGTTCCTTGCTCAAAAACCATAACTTTGGGTTTTCCCTTATTTATACCCAGTTGGAAATTCCTACAAACTTCGTACATCCGGGCCAGCATACTCTGAAACTCGCTTCCGCTCTATGCCAACAGAACTGTGTCATCAACATATAGCAATCTACACACACAGATATTACCAAGATATAAACCAGTATTGTCCACTTTGGCATCAAGCAGGCACACATCCGTAAATATATTAAACAGCCATGGCAACCCTACACAACCTTGTATGACTCCTGCACCAATAGAAAACCATTTTGATAAAACACCATTTACTCGTACACATGCTCTTCTTCCAGCATACAGGGCTTTCACACTATTGAGTAGACTCCCAGTGATACCATATTTATTCAGTACCTTCCACAGAAGAATCTTATTTACTCAATCATTAGCTTTCTCCAAGTTGATAAAGGCAGCAAAAACTTTTTTACCAACAGACAGATACTTTTCAATCATGCATAATGCAAAAACTTGGTTAGTGCAGCCTTTACCAGGCATAAAACCACTCTGACCATCCCACACTTTCTCTGATGTAAGACCCCGTACTTTTTCAATAACGACCTTACCAAACACTTTCCCTAGCACACTTAGTAGGCTAATACTACGATAGTTCTTGCAGTCAGTCGGATCACCCTTTCCCTTATACAAGGGAACAATAATAGCATCCTTCCAATCCCGAGGGACCATACAACTGGCTCCCAACACAACTGGCAAATTTCAGTTAACCAGTCAATTACAGGGTCACCACCATATTTCAACATCTCGGCAGTTATGCCATCAACTCCCGGAGCCTTACCATTCTGAAGAGATTTTAAAGCTTTACACACTTCTTCACTTGAGATCCCTAACGTGCTTCCACCTCTCACTATGACATCATCTGCTTCTGCCTCAGAATCACCTTTGCTTTCATGCTCTAATAACTCACAGAAGTATTCACCTCATCTTTCACTTAACTTGTTGTGCTCCCATATCATTTCTCCGATCCTATTTTTTACACAACTTAGATCATGAAAGCACGCTGTATCAAAGTACACGTCCCGATGACATGTTGTATCTTGACAAGTGCGTCAAATGCCATTTATCGGTTGACCCAGCAATGAAGACCTTGCATTTCTTCATTTAGTTTTTTCCTTCCTTTTTAGAATAATTTTTTCATTGACTATTAGGTGTTTCTAAGCATGTGGTAGAACAATGGGGCTGTTGTTATTACAAATGAAATCAGAAAATTTGTTTATACATATAGATTCTGCAACTGAATTTTCTATTCATGTTTTATGCTGCATCAAAATTGTAATATCTGCCCAATTAGGGTTAGCACTATACTGAATGCAGTAATCAATCAGTGCACTTTTATTTTTGAGTTTATTCCAGTTTCTGATACGCTCATTTAATCGAATCCCATAATTGGGTTTGGTACTTCCGATGCATTATATGGGACTACTATGGTTACTATCATTAATTGGAATGCAGTATATGCCGGATCGTTGTAATAAAGGAGTTTTGTTTCTTGACTTTGTGTAAAAATTATTTTAACACAAAGTCAAGAAAAATTCCTTTATTACAAGAAAACACTCCTTTATTATTTAGGAGTTTTTTCTTAACTTTGTGTTAAAATTTTTTTCATGACTTTTGCTTTAACACCAATATTCATATAGATTTTTCTGCAAATATGTCTCATGGTATTTGATAATATCAGGTATGTATGGTAGAGAACCACAATAGGTGATCTCTTCAGTGGTCTTCATTACTGCATTATTTTATCTTTTGGTTCCATTTTTTTTATTAAGTTATTAATCATATGATCTTGATATCCATTTTTGGCTGTGATGTGCTTTAACCTTTGAATTTCATTACAAAATATTTTTTTTTTATTTGATGAATGTGTATATGCTCTAAGCTGCAAGTTTAAATGTCATCGGATGATAAGAATCTGCTGGGATAATTGATGGTAAGTCAGTTGGCTTTTGGTAGACCTGATATTGATTATCATTTTTGTCTTTTGTAAATAATATGTCAAGGTATGGTATTTTTCCCATCTTTTTCCATTTCCACTGTTAAGTTTATTGAAGTATAGTAGTTTGCACATGCCTCAAAAAATTTTTGTAATTCCTTTATGTCAATCTGCTAAAAAATTAGTATGCCATCTATGCACCTAACAAAGATGGCTGGACTTTTTATAATTTTGTCCAACATTATTTTATTTTCTATGTACTGTAGTATAACTTCCACCAGAATTGAAGAAATTGGAGAGCCCACAGGTGCTTCTTGGAGTTGTTTGTAGATTTTTTCTTGAAATTTGAAATAGTATTTCTTCATGATGAATTTTAGACTTGATATAATGTCTTCAATTTGAGTCTTTGGTATCATATCTTGTGACAGTTTTATCTCTATTAAGTCTATAGCAACATCAGTAGGTGTGTTTGGGTATAAAGATTCAATATAAACACTAGCCATTTTTATATTTGATACATTACTTGTATGCTTAACGATGTAAATGATTTCTTCTGCATTAGTGACAGTGAATTTATGGACAGAAAAGAAAGGTTTAATGCTCTTTCAAGATTAATAGTATGAGCTGTGTTCTTAGCAACTATTGGTGTAATTGGTTGGTTTAATTTGTGGGTCTATTGTTTTCCAAATATAACATATATAGTTGTACCAACTGGGGGTATGCAGTTCTTTTAATTATTTCAGGTAAATGACTGTGATTCTTGAATGCAACCAGATTTCTAATAATTTTATCTGTGGGGCCTTCTTTTATAGTTTCAGTCTTTAAATTCTCAATAGCTGAAAGCATTTTATTGGAATGATATGATTTATTAAGTATAATAAGCTGCTTTTGACTTATCAACCATATGGCTGGTAAGTCAAAACAAAACAGCTTATTATACTTGTCTCACAAGTCTGAAAAGTCAAAACAGCTTAATATATTTAATAAATCAGATTATTTCGAGAAAATGCTTACAGCTACTGGGAATTTAAAGACTGTAACTATAAACCAGACCACGGAGATAAAATTATTAGAAATCTGGTTGCATTCAAGAATCACAGTATTTTATCTGAAACAATTAAGAGATCTGCATACCCTCTAGTTAGTACAACAATACCTATTATATTTGGAAAACTAAAGACCCGCAAAAATTAAACCAACCAATTAGACCAATAGTTGCTAAGAATACAGCTCATACTATTAATCTTGAAAGAGCATTGTATCAGTATCTTAAACCTTTCTTTTCTGACCATAAATTCAATGTCACTAATGCAGAAGAAATCATTGACATCGTTAAGCATACCAGTAATGTATCAAATATAAAAATGGCTAGCCTTTTATATTGAATCTTTATATCCAAACACACCTACTGATATTGCTATAGACTTAATAGATATAAAACTGTCACAACATATGATACCAAAGACTCAAATTGAGGACATTATATCAAGTCTAAAATTCATCATGAAGAAATACTATTTAAAATTATAAGGAAAAATCTACAAACAACTCCAAGGAGCACTTATGGGCTCTCCAATTTCTGAAATTCTGGCAAAAGTTATACTACAGAACATAGAAAATAAAATAATGTTGGACAAAAGTACAAAAAGAACAGAAATCTTTGTTAGGTACTTAGACGACATAATAACATCTTTTGGCAGATCCAGGGGCGTAGGCAGGAGTTTGCCGGTGTGTGTGTGTGTGTGTGTGGGGGGGGGGGGTTCCCGACATCTACTAGTTCAAAAGCAGAACCAGAAATTTTATAAACATATATATATGGGATGTAAGGTCAGGTGATGTGCAACATAATACAGCCTTTCCTTGACAAATGCCAACCCCGCCTTCTCGTGGTGCATCCTGTTCCCACTAAAGGGGCTCTGACGACCGCCAATAGCGGTATAACTATACCATCGGGATTAGAGGAAATGCTATCCCACACTCACCAATCCGCTTGGCCAGCATGGTGAGTTATGGTCAAACCCCTCCAAAATGACTCTACAACTTAAATCTTGGCCCTCAGTCTCCGGCAGCTGGAATGTACCTGGCTAAAGCAGCAGCCAGTGCGACATATGAAGGCAGAGGGTGCTAAGAATCCCCGGAGGACCGGACTAGGCTGCCATCTGATGCTGACCTTGGCTACGTATACTGGACGCTCCCTATCTTCTGATTCAAGGCTCCTTGAATTGAAAGAAGAACTACAAAGGATCAAGTGGGACATTGTCGGGCTAAGTGAGGTAAGGAGAAGATCTCATTGAACTGAAAAGTGGACATCTCTTCTATTATCATGGGACAGATACTGGCAGAACGAGTGGGGTTGGATTTATAATAAACAAGAAACTGAAGGATAAAGTTGTAGAAGTTGAAAGTTCCTCTGACAGAGCTGCACAACTTGTTATTATTATTTTTTTTTGATTGGAGGTTTAACGACCACCGTGAGCAACTCAATGGGCTATAAGCAGTCGCCCGTTAGGGTCACTGGTTCCAGGGAAGGGAGAGAGCCAGTGCCGTAAGACAAACACAACATCCATGCCTTACCGGGATTCGAACCCGGACCCCGTTCGGACGAATGATCAGAGGCCATCGCTTAGACCACTGCGCCACCGGGGCGGCCACAACTTGTTATCTAACTCTCTAGAGGATACCAGGCTCAGATTATTCAAGCTTATGCACCCACCACAAGTCATCCTGAAGAAGAGATTGAAGAGTTTTATGAGGAAATTCGTCATCTAAATGACGAATTTCCTTGAAGATTATTATGGGAGATTTCAATGTGAAAATAAGGAAATGGCAACAGAAACCAGCGCGGAAATACTCTCGTAGAGTTTGCAGAAGCAGAAGGGTTTTTCATCATGAACTTCTTTTTCAAGAAAAAGCCGCAAAGGAAATGGACATGGAGGCATCCCAATGGATTGACAAGTGAAACTGATTTTATTATGTGTAACAAGAAATTTGTCATGGAAGACTGCAGTGTGCTAAACAAGTTCAACACAGGTAGTGACCATAGATTGGTGAGATGTAAGATGCACATCAACGATAAACTCGAGCGTGGCAAGCTCATAAAACAAACAAAGTGTATTGACATGACCAACCTCAAAAAACATCCTAATACCTTCAAATTGGAACTGAGGAACAGATTCTCTGCTACAATGGCTCTAAAATACCGCAGGATTTTAGAGCCATTGTAACTGCTGATGGTTTCACCAAATCAAAAGCTTTTTCATAATCGATAAAAGCCATGCAGAATGGAAGTTCATATTCCCTCGCTCTTTCAATTAGTTCTCTCAATACGTGGATATGATCTATTGTGCTGTAGCCACTCCTGAATACAGCTTATTCTCTCGGTTGAGCCATGTCTAGTGTTACCTTCAAACGGTGTGAAAGAACTTTAGTAAAGATTTTATAAACCACTGATAGGAGGCTGATAGGTCTGTAGTTCCTGAGATCCTCAATGTCACCTTTTTTATGTAGCAGGATCATTGTAGCGTTGATCCAATCCTCAGGAATCTTCCCTTCATTAAGGCATCGAGTGAAAATTTGGGCGAGTACTGTTTTGATTTCTCCACTTGCTTCTTGTATGATGTCTACAGTAATTCCATCTTCTCCTGGAGCTTTCCCCCGCTTCATGTTCTTGATTGCATGTGCAACTTCTGCTGGGAGGACTGGAATAACTCTGGTACCTTTCATGATGTCTGGAGTACATGTATCATCTCTTTCATATAATTTGGAGTAGAAATCTTTCACTGTTGTCAAAATTTCGTCTCTATTTCTTGTTACAGAACCATCTTCTTTTCTCAGTGCCATAATCTGTTTTCTTCCCTTACTGAGATGTCCCTTTGCTATCTTAAGGCTTTGGTTATTTTCAATTGCTTTCCTCACTAGTTCACAGTTGAATTTCCTTAAGTCTTCAGCGATACTTTTTCGTACTGTCTTGCATAGCTCTATATATTCCACTTTGGAAGTCACATCTTCTTTAGTTGTCCTCATCTCTCTTCTTTTTTGCATCAACATTTTGGTTTTTCCTGATAATTTGTTCACATGCAACTTGTTCTTAGACCCAGCTAATTTTGTTGCTGTTTCCATAAGAGCTTTGGTTACTTTTCTGTTAACTTCAGAAATATCCACTTCTTCCGATGTTAGGCCTTCTAAAGCAGAGAATCTGTTCTTCAGTTCCAACTTGAAAGTATTATGGTGTTTTTTAAGGTTGGTTATGTCAATACATTTTGTTTGTCTTATGAGCTTCCCACGTTCGAGTTTAGTGTTGAGGTGCATTTTACATCTCGCCAATCTATGGTCACTACCTGTGTTGAACTTGTTTAGCACACTGCAGTCTTCTATAACGGATTTTTTGTTACACATAATGAAAACAATTTCACTTGTTGTCCCATTTGGATGTCTTCATGTCCATTTCCTGTGTGCCCTTTTCTTGAAAAAGGAGTTCAAGATGAAAAACCCTTCTGTCTCTGCAAACTCAATGAGAGTATTTTCACGCTGGTTTCTGTTGCCGTGACCGAATTTACCTACTGAAGTTTCATTCTGTTGCCGTTGCCCTATTTTTGCATTGAAATCTCCCATAATTATCTTCAAGTGCTGCTTACCTTTATTATTTAGATGACGAATTTCCTCATAAAATTCTTCAATTTCTTCTTCAGGATAACTTGTGGTGGGTGCATAAGTTTGAATAATCTGAGCCTGGTATCTTCTCGAGAGTTGGATAACGAGTCGTGCAGCTCTGTCAGAGGAACTTTCAAATTCTACAAGTTTATCCTTCAGTTTCTTGTTTATTATAAATCCAACACCACTAGTTCTGCCAGTATCTGTCCCACGATAGCAGAAGAGATGTCCACTTTTCAGTTCAATGAGATCTTCTCCTTTTCTCCTTACCTCACTTAGCCCGACGATGTCCCACTTGATCCTTTGTAGTTCCTCTTCCAATTCAAGAAGCCTTGAATCAGAAGATAGGGAGCGTCCATTATACGTAGCCTAGGTCAGCATCAGATGGCAGCCTAGTCCGGTCCTCCGGGGATTCTTAGCACCCTCTGCCTTCATATGTCGCACTGGCTGCTGCTTTAGCCAGGTACATTCCAGCTGCCGGAGACTGAGGGCCAAGATTTAAGTTGTAGAGTCATTTTGGAGGGGTTTGACCATAACTCACCATGCTGGCCAAGCGGATTGGTGAGTGTGGGATAGCATTTCCTCTAATCCCGATGGTATAGTTATACCGCTATTGGCGGTCGTCAGAGCCCCTTTAGTGGGAACAGGATGCACCACGAGAAGGCGGGGTTGACATTTGTCAAGGAGAGGCTGTGATGTTACGCATCACCTGACCTTACATCCTTATATATATACACCAACCAACCAAAAAAAACAAACAAACCTAAAAACTTAAAAGAAAAATGAATGAACTTAAAAGAAACACAAATAATAAAAAATAAAATAAACGACTCAGAGCCAAAACAGGCAGGGAGAAAAAAATAATAAAACCGAGATACAGAAAGTGTCAAAAATGCTGAGCCTTGGCTTTCTCAAGGACCTGCAAAACTCTGTGTTTACTAACTTCCACAAAGACCTAGTTGAAAATCGGTTTCTGCTGAGTCATAGATGCAAATATTAAGACCACTAAAAATCCCAAATTAACTTACCTGCCCACAAGGGTGCAGAAACAGTATAATTAAGCATATATGCTTAATTATGATGTTTCCGCACATAATTATTAATTAAGCATATATGCTTAATAATAATGTATCCGCACCCTTGTAAGCGGGTAAGTTAATTTGGGATTTTTAGTGGACTTAATTTTACATCTATGACTCAGCAGAAACCCATTTTCAACTAGGTCTTTGTGGAAGTTAGTATATGCAGAGTTTTGCTGGTCCTTGCGAAAGCCAAGGCTTGGCATTTTTGACACTTTCTGCATCTCGGTTTTATTTTACACTGGCGGAAAGTGAAAAAAGAACACCAAGAAGGAGACGTCTGATACCAACGAAATTTATACAGCATAATAACGGAATACAAAGGATAACATGATCAAAACTTTATGGCAAAATACAGCTGTATTTGCTGGTAAACTGAAAAATAACATTTCCATGTAACATGGTTAGTACGAGGTTGAACCGCCATGAACTGCGTCACACTGTGCAATTCTGGCATGGAGTCTGTCGTACAGATGTTGGATGTAAGTTTGGGGTATTGAGTTCCAAGCACCCTCAACCAGGACGCGTAAATCGGGATGGTCGTGGCTGGTCGTGGAGACCGGATAAGTCGTTGTCCTATAAAATCCCACACATGCTCAATGGGGGACAAATCCAGTGAACGTGCAGGCCATGGAAGTTGTCTCACACCCTGAAGTGCATGTTGCGTTGCACGTGCCATGTGTGGGCATGTGTTATCTTGCTGGAAAACACCACGATGGACCGACCTTACAAATGGCACAACAACGGGCTGAATGATGTTGTTGATGTAGGAGGTGCTGTTTAACGTACCCGGTACAAACACTAGTTGTGTACGGGAGCGATAGCTGATCGCTCCCCACACCAGGAGACCAGGTGTAGGCCCTGTGTGTTGCTGGTGGATGCAAGAAGGGTGGAGACGCTCCCCTGTGCAACTGCGAAAACGCATACGGCCATCGGAGGCTCCCAAGCAGAATATGCTTTCATCGCTGAACACGACAGATCGCCATTGCGTTCTCCAGTGCAGGCGTTGGCGACACCACTGCAGCCGTTCCTGACGGTGGGCTGGAGTCAGAGGCACATGTGCACGTAGTCCTGCATCCAGTAGACGGATGCGGATTGTTCGCACAGAGTCACCTGAAGTGCAACGGCAGCTTGGATTTCCGTCGCAGTAGATGTTCTGCTTGACAACGCCACTCTTCTTATGCGTCGATCAGTCCGCTCATCAGTCCGTCTGTGACTCCCGGTTCCACGTCTTCTCGTGTGGGAATGTTCCTCGGACCATCTACGCTACCATCGTACCACCACCGATACTTCCCGCCCAATTTTCTCCGCAATCCGACGATACGACCACCCGGCCTCGCGGAGTCCGACTAGACGACCTTGCTGAAAGTCCGATAACTGCTGAAATCGTACAAGTCTTCCATGTCCAGGCCTTGCAGCTTTTTTTTTTTTTTTTGATTGGAGGTTTAACGACCACCGTGAGCAACTCAATGGGCTATAAGCAGTCGCCCGTCCCTAATTTAGGGTCACTGGTTCCAGGGAAGGGAGAGAGCCAGTGCCGTAAGACAAACAGAACATCCATGCCTCATCACCGGGATTCGAACCCGGACCCCGTTCGGACGAATGATCAGTGGCCATCGCTTAGACCACTGCGCCACCGGGGCGGCCATTGCAGCTTCTTCAGGGTCTTTGCACGTGTCCGTACGCCAACGACTGATTACATTCACTTTGCCGTACTCCTTCAATACGACCGACAATAATTTGCATATTATGCCGTGCTGTGGCATAAGCGCTATAACGAAGTAAATTTCTCCGTCATTTTTGTCTACGCCGGGAATCGAACCCCAGTCCACTTATTCCGGAACAAGTCGCTCTACCAACTGAGCTACGCAGACGCTCATTCTGATTGCTATGTGCCTTTATGTCGTGTGCGTCCTGCAGGCAGGTACGTCACAGCGCTCACCGGTTGATCCCGAAATTAACATCACACTTACGCAAACTCGACCCCATTAACATATGTAAATTTCATGATCGTCCGCCAATTCCTTCTTGGTGTTCTTTTTTCACTTTCCGCCAGTGTATTCTTTCTCCCTGCTGTTAGCTTTGAGTCGAACTTTAATTTTTTATATTTTATTATTTCTTTTATTCGTGTTTCTTTTAAGTTTATTAATTTTTCTTTTAAGTTTTTTGGTTTTTTCTTTTTTCGGCTTTGTTGGTTGATGTTTCTGAGTGTTCTTCACCGCTGCTTTTGCACGTTTTGGTCTTCAGAATGTGAGGATGTAAAAAAATATATATATATATATATATATATATTTTATTATTTTTTTTATTTTTATTTTAAAATTTGGTTTTTGATCTAGTTTTGTTTTGAGATATATATTTACTGGTGTCCAAAAGTTTAGCAACAGAACAACCTGTTGCAGGTCGTTGCTTGAATGTTTCAGTGTTTACAGTATTAGTAAGGAACAGTTATACCAATACCCTTTGGGTTGGATTCTTACATATACACAAATTATATGAAAAGAAACAATTTGCTAGATTAGAATATTTTGATACTGCCTGAATTTGAAATCCTGGATACAGCTGTTAAGCCAAAAGTATGACTTCTAATATAACATTAATACACAGTAATTTAAAAATGGATCTTAAGAATGGTAAAATTAAGGATAATTACTTTTTTATCATAAATGGTTCCTATGGTTATAATTTGAATCTGAGTCTCCTGCTTTTCTCTGATAAGTCAACAATAACTTCATCTGCACTAAGGGATATATCTCTGTATATATAACATTGCTAAACCATTTAATCTGTCTTCAGAGGTAGTGTATGATTTTATTCTCTGGAAGTATGATTTTATTCTCTGGACGGTTGAGAAAGACTGTTCCCACAGAGCTTGTTGATACTGGCAAAACACATAAAATCTTTAACAGTTTATGTATATTAGGAAATATTGCATTGTTTCAAAACATCAGTTGCATTGCATAACTCCGCATTTTCTATAAGGCTACTTAGGCGTCTTCTCCATAGATGTGTTTTGGCTTTCACAGTTTTGCTGTCATCCAGCTCACTTGAATGAAAACGCAGTGTTTCTTCTAAGTTGTTCTCGTTGATAGATAAGAAATTGTGAAAAGGCAGGAAACACTGAAAACCTTTAATAATGGTTTTATGCATTAGAAATTTTCAATCAATTTCTTGTACGAATGAATCTAAAAATGGCAAGAATACAGAGATTCTGTAGTAATCTTCAGCAGAATCTGTTTCTGTGTTGAAACAATTCATTTGTCTGTTACATAAACGTGGTATTTTGATGTCAAAAATCGAAATTACTATTTCGATTTTTAAATTAATTCTTGAATTTTTTTTAAATTTGTAACAGGATTTTTTCTCATTGATTGTATTTTATGTTTTAAATCCTCTGCAAGATTTATAGCTTCAACTAAATCTATGTTTTCTTTCTGTAATGCTCTACACAGTAAAATTGAGTACCAAAAACCACATAAATAACAAGAATGCTAATGTTGAATTCTACATCTTTTATCGCCAACGAAATCTGCATGGCTTTTGATGATATTTCCCTGTCAGTCCAGGAACTCATTTCTTCTAAAGCATTTGAGACTGCTGGCTGAAGCTCCAAAAAGTACTAACAGAAACATGTCTTTCTACCCATCTTGTTGGGCATAAACACTTTAGTTTCTTCTTCCTAGAATCTGGAAGTATATTTTTTACCTTTGTTTGTAAAGAATGACTGGCGCTTAGGGGTATTGAAAAATTCATAAACATTTTCTACTGTACCCATGGCATTGTGAATGCCTTGAACCTTACATGCCCCAGAAATGGCTAAATTTAAGCTGTGTGAGTTACAATGAACAAACATAGCAGACTGGAATTTTTCTTTCATGACTGCTTGAGCACCATTAAATTTTCCTGCCATTGCTGATGCTCCATCATAACCCTGACCCCGGAGGTACTTGGTTTCCACACCAAATTTATCCAATGTGGTTATTATTGTTAAAGCTAATTCTTTTCCTGTGGTATTACCACTCACTTGCACAAACTGCAAACATTTTTTGTTTATCTTTGCTGTTTTGTCATTAACATAGCAAAGGCTTAAAGAAAATTGTTCAGTTCTCCCAATGTCAGCAGTTTCATCCACTAAAATTGAGAAGCATTTTGATGCATTTACCATGTTGACAACTTTTTTTGTAAGCAATTCATTGAAAC
Organism: Macrothele yani; assembly: GCA_039090855.1. Lineage (NCBI taxonomy): Eukaryota > Metazoa > Arthropoda > Arachnida > Araneae > Macrothelidae > Macrothele > Macrothele yani. The sequence continues at coordinate 84,644,783 of CM077012.1, forward strand.
TTTCAATTGCCTCGTTCTGAATTGTAGGACTTATATACTGAGAATTTTTCGCGGTGTGTTCATGAATAGTCAAAAAATCACTCGTGCCAGTCTCTTTTGCAGCCATTTTAAGTCCGAAACGGAGAATTGGCCTAAAATTTCCTTCATTCTCAGTAGGTTCTTGATCTAATTTGAAAGTTCCCAACTCACAGTGGCCTCACAAAGCCAGCCCTTGTTTGCCGCACAAAACTACTATTTCGATAACAGGAGCAATGAGCTTACGATTTCTTTCCACTTCGGCCTTTTCAGTCGCCTTTAGCCTATGATCAATGGGTTCACTTCTTTTCAAAACAACATCTTCCAGATCTTGGGCAGCCTTCAAACATTGCTTATGGTAATTCGTGGTTTGATGATAGTTACACTGCCACACAGTATGTTTCCACTTTTTAAATGGTTTCTTGCATAGCTGTCCTAGTGACTGGGATGCAGTTCCTGTTCCACTCAAGGGAAAAAGGACACAATATTTGCAATAAGCTCCATCTTCTAGTTGGGAGTAGGAGAACTATTTCCATCTTTCCAGCCGCTTAATCTGGAATCTTAGATTTTTTCCATCAACAGCAGTCGCAGGAAAATCGAAGCTACTTTCTGGCACTCAAATGCCTTGTAACATGTTAAATCTCTCGTACTTGTTCAAATTTTTACTTACCAGTAATGCAACGTCATTTGGACTAGATTTTATTTCAGTTTTTGGAACTTCTCAAATTTAGATGATTCTAGGTCCGAGGCCTCTCGCACAGCAGCTGCTTCATTTGCAACCGATTTTGAGAGAATTTCCTAACTCCTAATTTTCTTTGTAAAATAATCATGTAAGGTACACAAACGTTTAGACATTGCAAATGATGAAGTCAAAAGAAACAACCTAAAGGTTTGCAGAACCGAAGGCCACTGTGGGTCCGCACTGAAAGAACGCAAGCGCCTCGATCACTAAACCTGGTTTTCCTCCCCTCCCTGTCTCTAAAACAATGAATTCGTCTCATCTCGTGAGCTGGTGTCATTTTCACATTGCAGTTTCTTCCAGAATAAACTCGGGTTACGTATGCACCCTACATCTCAGTGCATGCGTCAGGTGAAGTTTGTTCCGGAATGGGTGTCTTCTAGTGAAAAAGCAGCACAGCTTCCACAGCTGATTGCCTTGGCAAGCCTCGAATGGAGAGATAATGTGGGTGGGTGGGAGGGAGGGAGGATAAAGGAAGTGGCCGAACAGGATTACACTAGCAGGCATGTGTTGTAAAAAAGCAGCCGCCTGTTTGTGGGACGCTTTTGGTCATCGTTTGGAATTTATTCGTAATCATTATCCAGACTCATGGGAGGTTCAGATCCCCAGGAGCCTAAATAATGATTACATGAGGGGTCCAGACCCTCTCCCCACACCTCTGGGCAGATTGACATAAAAGAATTACAATATTTTATTGAGGCATATGCAAACTACTATACTTTAATGAACTTAACAGTGGAAATGGAAAAAGATGGGGAAATACTGTACCTTGACATAATTTACAAAAGACAAAAATGGTATTCAATATCAGGTCTACTGAAAACCAACTTACTTACCATCAATTTTTCCAGCAGATTCATATCATCCGATGACATATAAACTTGCAGCATTTAGAGCTTTCATACGAAGAGCATATACACATTCATCAAATAAAAAAGCATTTTATAATGACATTCAATGGATAAAGGACATCACAGCCCAAAATGGATATCAGGATCATCATATGATTAATAATAATTTAATAAAAAATGGAACCAAAGAGATCAAACACATATCTGGGTCATCATCGATAGCTCTCACATATCTGGGTCATTATCGATAGCTGAAGAGATCACCTATTGTGGTTCTCTACATACATGCCTGATATTACCAATACCATGAGACATGCTCGCAGAAAAGTCAATATGAATATTGGTATCAAAACAGGAGACATAGAAATAATATTAATACCAAGTCAAGAAAAACTCCTTTATTACAACGATCCAGCATATACCGCATTCTAATTATTGATAATAACTGTGGTAGTCCCATGTCATGCATCGGAATTGCCAAATGCAATCTTGGGATTAGATTAAATGAGCATATCAGAAACTGGTATAAACTTGAAAATAAAAGTGCACTGATTGATTACTGCATTCAGTGCAATGCTAACCCTAATTGGGCTGATATAACAATTTTGGTGCAACATAAAACATGGATAGAAAATTTAGTTGCAGAATCTATATGCATAAACAAATTTTCAGATTTCGTTTGTAATAGCAACAGCCATATTATTCTACCACATGCTGGGAAACACCTAATAGACAATGAAAAAATGATTCAAAAAAGAAAAAAAAAAAAGCCTAAACGAAGAAATGCAAGGTGTTCATTGCTGGGTCAACCGATAGATGGCATTTGACGCACTTGACAAGATACAACATGTTATTGTGGCATGTACTTTGATAAGGCGTGCTTTCGTGACATATACTTTAATAATGACCACGAATTCACCTTGACCAGAAATACAGATCCTTCCATGCTTGAAGATGCCTGCGTAAGGCAGGCGAAACATGTTGCATCACAGGATTTCTGAACATCGACCTGTTGTGTGTATTATGTGAATTGAGGAATCGCCTGTTTTTATTTTCATCAAATCTTCTAGTTTTTAGCTTTATCACCGTCATTTCACTACTTTACCAAATGGCGAATTTGGCTGCAGTTTACTACACTTTTTAACTTTGTTAGATTTTAACTATCTTCTCCATTCTAAGCCTTTTAGCTTCTTCAAGTTTCTACCATAGTTGACTACGTTCTTTTACCCTCTTCATATGTTTTAATTTGTTCATGAATTTTAACTTGGTCATCTTCACCAGGATTTTACGTTGAAGATTACCCAAACAAGGTATGCGACTCCTCCTTCAGCATAAATTTAAAAACATGTTGAATAGAATTTACTAAATAAGATTATTAGTGACTATTATTTAAACCTATTAACTACATACCACGTAAATTTGAGTACACTATACCTCTGGGTGAAATGTATCATATCTAATAAACTTTTTCAGGTTTTTTTTTAAAGTTTCTCAAAAAATTCCCGGAGCTTAAGTTTTTACCAGCATCATAGCGCATTAATACTTATTAAGTGCATTATATTGCTGCATTGCAATATCCTTATACACTATATTTACGAGGTATAAAACTGACATAAATGTAGTGAAACAACCAACTTTTGGTTTATTCATTGCTAATTTTTCTGTTGCGAGCCTTAAACATTAGATAATGTGGCTATACCTCTCATTTGCAATTTCCGTACCTTGATATATTAAGTAATAGCTGAGTCAAAAAAAGGGCATTTGCACTTACCGTAGTTTGGCAGTTGGTCTTCATTTGGTGCTGCTTGTTTGTCTTCAATATAATGTTGAACATTGCATTTGACTGATCATTGAAATTCAGCATGTCATTTGTCCAAACTGTATTATGTATAAATGGGCTAAGTTTTCAAAAAAAGGAAAACACATATGGTAAATATCGTATGAGGTCACTCGGAGAATAAAGCAAATGTCCAATTTTTGGTATAAAAGATAGCAGATATATTAAAAGAAAAAAGAAAAACGGCTATGCAGGAGTGAAATGAATTTGAAATTAGCATCAACACTGGTGGGAAACTAGAGGTTCACCATGTATATATGTCAATGAAGAATAGACAGAGGTGCGAAAACTTCATATCGTCATTGATAAAACATGAAACGTCCATAAAAAAGGAATGAAAGAACATGTCCAGATGCTTGTCAAGGTACTTTGTACAGATGAACATATGTTGAAAATGAGCAGGTGGAGTATAAAAGAACAAGAAAATGAAAATATTTTTGCACATGAGGCATAAAAATCACATCAAAAGTTGCATGGCCACTGTATCAGCTAGATACATTTAATAAACTGGAACCTAGGGCGAAAGGGAATGGCACTCATACAATATTGCTGCGATCACGGATCCGCACCTAAATGGGAAGGCATTAAGATCATATGTGGCCATCAAAGCCACAGACAGATTTCGATTGCAGAGGCGTTAACCACTGAACAAACTAAAAATTATAACTTCAATAACAATACGCCTTACAAACTATCATACGCGTGGAAGCATCTCATCCATCAGAATAAATGCTACAGACAACAACGCAGAAGAAAATCAAAGAATGATCAAAGCAGAGACAATTACCGCAACGTGAGGAGAACTGTGCAAACTTAGAGACAGGATGACATCACAGATGACAAAGTGGCAGAAAGCCAGATGATGATCCAATACAGAGCATGCAGCAACAGCTCAAACGAAACTGTACAGGCACAGAGACACAGCAGCAACACGAACGATGATGTGGCAGAGAGCCAGAAGATTGGCTGCAGTGCGAGCAGAAACAATGGTTGGGCAAGACCAAAACCAATGCAAAAGCTATCGATGATGACGCAGATATGTGGGAACGAAATGCATCTAGCTGATACAGCGGCCATGCAACTTTTGATGTGATTTTTATGCCTTATGTGCAAAAGTATTTTAATTTTTTTGTGCTTTTATACTCCACCAGCTCATTTTCAACATATGTTCATCTGTACGAAGTACCTTGACAAGCATCTCAACATGATTTTTCATTCCTTTTTGGTAGACGTTTCACATTTTATGAAGGACGATATGAAGTTTTAGCACCTCTGTATATTCTTCATTGACATGTATACATGGTGAGCCTCTTGTTTCCCACCAGTGTTGATGGTAATTTCGAATTCATTTCACTCCTACATCACCGTTTTTCTTTTTATATATCTGCTATCTTTTATACCAAAAATTGGACATTTGCTATATTCTCCGAGTGACCTTGTACAATATTTACCAAAACGCGTTTTCCTTTTTTTGAAACCTTAGACCATTTATACATAATACAGTTCGGAAGAATGAAATGCTAAATTTCAATGATCAGTCAAATGCAATGTTTAACGTTATATTAAAGACAAAGAAGCAGCACCAAATGAAGACCAACCGCCAAACTTCGGTAAGTGCAAATGCCTTTTTTTGACTCAGCTATTACTTAATATATGAAGGTATGGAAATTGCAAATGAGAGGTATGGCCACATTATCTAATGTTTAACGTGCATAACAGAAAAATTAGAGATGAATAAACCAAAAGTTGGTTGTTTCACTACATTTATATCATAGCACTTTGTTTTATATTTTGCAAACTGGGTTGAAATTTACTATGCATTTAGAATCTTTATGAAGTCCTATGGGTAACACTATTACAGAGCATTCTTGAGCATGTTCGTTCATCTTCAATGAAGTTGCAAAATTTCCTCATATAAAACTTATATGTGAAACAATCCGGAACACAGCACGTCGATAATAATAAAAAAATTTGTATTATATATGGCACTGAAGATTTCTTATTCCAGAATCATCTATTCTCACACACACATTGGCAAAAGGGAGGCTAGATATCAATCTCCTTCAATGACGATAGTGTGTGCTAGAACAAATGGCAATCTTGGACATGGTGGAAGGTTGTTTGTTTGTTTATTTGGGGGTTTAATGACCACTGCGAGCAACTCAATGGACAATAAGCAGTTTCCCATCCCTAATTTGGGGCCACTGGTTCCAGGGTAAGGAGAGAACCAGAGCCATAAGACAAACACAACATCCATGCTTCACCACAATTCAAACCTGCACCCATCTCAGACAAATGATAAGAAGCCAGTGCTTACAACACTGTGACACGGGGGTGGCTGGGAAGGTTTCCACACACTGTTGTGACTCCAACTGCATACAACTGCTATGCCACAAATCAAGATAGCTGGAAATGTGGCACTCAAACATCTTGAACTCCAGCATCACATGAGATCAAAAACATAACATCATGTCTTCACGCGCCACGGAATGAAGAAATGTCATCACGAGCAGATGCCATAGTGACCTAGAACAAAGTGACACAATCAAATCCAAACATTTTGACCAAGCATTTTTTATTTTTCACTGCAAGAAAAAATCCAGGACTATTCAGGGACCTTTCACAAAAATATGAAAATTCACGAACTTTCCAGGCCTGGAAAAAAGGAAATCAAATTCCAAGACTTTTCCAGGATTCCAGGTGCCATGCAAACCCTGTATGAATATGAGCACAGAATATGAGCACAGTGGATTACAAATTGATGGAAAGGTCCAAGTCTAGGGTCTTATATCAACAACTTGACGACACACAATTTGCCTCTGAAATGAAAATAGTGAATCTTTACTAATTTCAATGTGCTGAATGCAAAAATGACAATAAAATTTGTTGATTGGCTCTTGTTTAGGAGAAATTCAGTTTGCAACATATTGCATCAGCTTATCACATACACCACTCCCAGGAGACACTACATTGTTGTCTTATGCAAAGCAGTTGAGTTATGACATTTTGGGCTACACTCTAATTTACTCCTGTGTCATTTTTGCAAGTGATCCCTGCAGTGTAAATCCAGCAGTAGTGATGATTTGTAACTGTGTTAATAGTACAAATAACTCTTGTTATATTTGCGGGGAAGTGAAGTTTGCAAGCTAGAAAAGGCCATCACTCCGATAGTGAAAAAGGCGTATCAGCTTTATTTCAGATGCAAGATCGGGGGCCAGCAGAACAAGGCATAGACATACATGTGTGCTAGAAATCTTCTGAAGTGGCTGAAAGGCAATAATGTGTTGATGCCGTTTGCTGTTCCTACGCTTTGGAGGGAGCCAAAAAATCATGCAAATGACTGCTACATCTGCATACACAACCTATTTCGGGAGGCATCACGAGGAAAAAGAAGTGGAAAGCAGCATACCTGAATATACCATCTGCTATCCGATCAGTTAAACACAGCGAATGACTTCCTGTTTCCGAACCTCCGAAAGAATTTTTCATTAATTCTGAGGAAAATGAGGACAGAGACAAACTGTTGTCGGGTTCTCCTGAGCCTTCAGTGTCTAACGATGATCCATATGTCGGACACAGTGCATCATCTGTGTCGCACATTCTCACGCAAGAAAAACTGAAATATATTGTTCATGATCTGGAGCTGTTCAAAACCAAAGTGAGTTACTGGGCTCGAGACTTCTACAATGGAATCCCCTCAAGGAAAATGTCCGAGTGACTTCATCTCGCACTTGTCATGAGCAGATTGCGTCTCATTTCTGAAAGGAAGATGCCCATGTGTTCTGTTACGATGTAGATGGCCTGATGAATGCCCTTCAAATCAAACATGACCCACATGAATGGCGACTATTCATAGACTCATCGAAATTGAATCTCAAGGCGGTGTTGCTGCTTAATGGAAACCAGCCTCCATCTGCTCCAGTTGGACATACTGTCTAAATGAAAGAAACCTATGAAAACCTAAAATAGCTGTTAGACTGTCTTCAATACAGCAAGTACAGCTGGCCTCCAAGTCGAACCACAAATGTTCGATTGGGTTCATGTCAGGTGAATTTGGAGGCCAGGACATTAACAGAAAGCCACCAGCATGTTGCTCAAACCACTCCTTGACGATTCTGGCAATGTAGCATGGCACATTACCCTGTTGGTAATGGCTATAACCAGCAGGGAACACAGTTGCCATGAATGGGTGAACTTGGTCTGTAACGATGTTCAGATACCTGACAGCTGTCAGGGATTGTGGTGTTGGGAGAATGGGGCCTAAAGTGTCCCAAGAAAACATCGCCCACAACAAAACATTGCCACTGCCGGCCTGTTTCCTCCCAACAGTGCATTCAGGTGCCATAGCCTCCATTGGTAATTGCCGTATTTGCGCTCAGCCGTCTATGTGATGCATCAGGAATCTTGATTCGTCAGATCAGGCCACTTTCTTCCAATCATCCACAGTCCAATCTCGATGATCTTGGGCCCATTTCATGCGTTGTTGGTGATGAAGTGCAGTGAGTCTGGGGATCCAGCTGGGTCTTTGGCTATGCAGGTCCATGCGCAGAAGGCTGCGATGAACTGTGCGCTGCGACACATTGCCCTGATCACCACTGTTGTAGCTGTAGATGATTTGTCACATTGTGGCCCTGCGGTCACTGTGAACAATGCGCGACAGTCTCCACTCCCCCTCTGGTAGCAATGAGCTACGGACAATGGTTTGTCGTTTGGCCATCTGTGCATCACTTTGGATATGTACTCACTACAGCGGCATGTGAACAACCCACAAACCGCACCATTTCGAAGATCGTAGTTCCAAGACACCATGCCATCACAATTTTCCCTTTATCAAACTCCGATAAATTGACAGCTTTTCCCATTCTGACTCCGAACACCCTACTAACCGAAAGACAGTTCTCGGGTTGTATATATATATACTGCTCTGTGCACTTCACCTGCACCACCGTTCAGCCTTCAGGCAAGCTCATTTCTCTATGCTGGGGGTGGTCATAATTTAATGGCTCATCGGTGTACATAAAAAATAGAACACCTGAAAAGAGTTGAGCTACGACTTTGACTTTTAGAGGATATGTTCATTAGGCAATAGAGAACAAATGATTAGCATCTCGGTATCATACGTACCAGGTACATCAATGTAGCTAACAAACGGTGTAGCCACCACTGGCTTGTATCAACTGCTGTATATGCTGAAGCATCAAATCAAATAATGTGTGATTAGTGTCCTGTGGAATAACCATCCAGACTGTATTCACAGGCATCCAAAATTTATCAAGAGTTGCTGGCGGACGGTTGTACCACTCCACCTGTCATTTGAGCATGCTCCACAGATATTCTGTGGGTGATAAATCCAGTGATCTAGCCAGCCACAGCAGAAGTGGAATATTGTTATCCTTGAAGAACCATGTGTTGCTGCAACAAACAGTGTGGCATTGTCCTGCTGAAATATGACCCAAGGGACGTCCTGCAGGAATGAAAGAGCGACCGGCTGTAGAAAGTTATTGGTGTAACAGGAACTCGTTATGGTGGTACAGATTCTCATGAGAGGTGATCTACTTTTATACCTGATAGCACACCAGGCCGTAATACATCATGTTAGTGCAATATGCCTGGTGTGAATGCATTCTTTATGATGCCTCTCCTCCTGTCGTTGACAGACATAGATGCTATCATCATTTTGGCCTAAACAGAAGTGTATATCTGAGAACACAATATTGTGCCATTCGCCATGCAACTCCCTTTGTTCATTTGATGAACCATTGAAGCCTGGCAGTCTGTTGCTGCAGTGTCAAAGGTAGCCTGAGAAAAGGCTGAAAAGCCTACAGTCTAAACTGCAATAACCAGTGACGTACTGTTACGGCTAGCATGGGAGAATGAGTTACAGCTTGCCACTGCTGTGCCAAACGGTAACTCCAAAGTCATCTCATGAGATGACAGTCGTCGCTGGGTGTTGTCTGTGTACGAAATCCAGAACCTTTTCTTCATCCTACAGCCTTCTTCGTACCATTCCCGGTAATCACTTACCACGATGAACACATTGCGTCTTACATGACCAGCAAACTCCCAGAGCATTATAGTCTCTCATGCTACAGTATAATGCAACCTCTGTCAAACTCGCTGATGTGACCGGATGACTTTCTTACATGACGATGAGGCATCCTTACCCACTGCTGACCAAGCAATGACATGCAAACTGAGACAAACAGTGTTTATAACAGAAAAACCGCCAGTTTCTGATATGTGATGTTGCATGATCTGATTTGCCTAGATGCAGTATGCACGCATTTATGGTGCCAAAATGCTAATTGCTTCTGTGATATTGCTTGATTAGCATACCTTATAAAAATCAAAGTCATAGCTCGACTCCTTTCAGGCAATCTGTTTTTTATGAACATGAGTGTATATTGCCTCTTGCCTGGGAAAAAAAGACATGACACTAAAAAAAATTATCTCACAGCCTCTTAACAGAATGCACAGAGTTGTCATCTGTTCTAACAGAATAAATAAACAAGCTAGATTTATCCACGCAGAATTGAGCCACAGAGCATTAGGGTGAAAGGTTCACTACTATGAGAATGTAAGAAAAACTTTAACTACTTCTCTGGATAAGCAATCAGATACCCATATACTTCAATTCATTATTCAGAGCAGTGTGTACAGGTAACACATTTCATTGTGAACTAGAGGTTCAATTCCAGTTTCCAGTAAGATGCAACTTGTAAGTTTTCTGAGTCTATTTTGACAACACAGATGGCAGGTAGTTATGTAATTTCTTTGACTTACAAATGATCTTATGTTATTACAATGAGCTTGATTTCAAGATTAAATCCTAATTAAAAAAATCTACATTTCTATATGAAGAATCATATTCAAGTACAGCTCATAAATGTCTTTGGTTTCTGAAAATCATTTTCATGCATTATAAATTTTCCCTAATGGACACTTTATTAAGCAAAATTGGGCACAGAACTATTATTCATAAAGTTTATTATCTACCAGCAATTTCTCATAAATAAATTTATGGAAGCATAAGTTTTCTGAGATATAGTAATCTGATATGAGATTCTGATACCAGTGATACGGTTTGACCATCTGCAGTCCACCATTGTTTTATTCAGACACAAATCAAATTTTACAAAATTATGGTGCAATTCACACAATATAACACTTAATTTGTAAATTATACCAAATGAACACATTACATATTGTACTTTGACTAGATTCAAGAGTCAGTGTTGAATTTAACTGGGCATACGATTTGGTAGGACAAAACTCATTGTCAAGTGGTGTGCAGCACAGGACTGCTAAGAGTTAATGCTGAAAGGACAAATATAGCTACAGGGTATCAGCATAAGATGAGGGTGAAAAATAAATCAAATGACTATGGTCACTAAAAGCAGAGTTAATACTTTTTATTTTTCAACTAATGAAGAATAACAGAACAGAACTGAGTTTGAAGAAAACGATATTTCTTGTTTAGAATTAGACGATATGCGGACAAAAATTAAAAAAGTTTGTGAATGTAATTTTATTTTACACTGCTGGACAATTGCTAAGGACGGATCATAAACGGCTATATAGCGCATAAACAAGTAAGTGTGGTTGGATGCCAAGTGAAATAAAATAATGTCAGAATGCCAGGACATTACAAGAAAGACAATTTATTGTGCTCTGAAATCCAGAAGGCTTTGGAACGTGTTCAAAGGACAAACAGGCCATTTTGTGCAGAATACGTAAACGTGAAAAAAATGCAATTACCGTCCGCAGGCGTTCCGGCGTAAGATGTCAATACGGGATATGGCCACCATGGAGGGCGATGCAAGATTCCACACGTCGTGTCATGCTTTGCACAACATTATCAAGCAGCTGTTGGGGTAATTTATCCCATTCCTCTGTCAGTGCACGGATGAGGGTGTCCTTGTTTATTGGAGGGCATTGGCGACCAGCAAGACTCCTTCCCAAAGCATCCCACGCATTTTCAATGGGATTCAGATCTGCAGAACGTGCTGGCCATACGAGGCGTTGAATATCCTCGCTCTCAAGACACTCCTGGACAGCGACTGTTCGATGACATGTTGCGTTGCCGTCCATGAAAATGAATCTATCACCGACAGCACCACGGAACATGCGAACATGAGGTAGCAGAACATCATTAATGTATCGTTGGCCAGTCATAGTCCCAATTGGAAGCACATAGAGGGACGTACGACCATTGATCATGATGCCAGCCCATACCATGACACTACATGTCGGATATCGGTCCCTTTCCTGTGTGTTTGCTGGACAATATGCAGTACCACTATCACGCCAGATCAGTTGTCGTCGACAATCAGACGATAGACTGTATCTACTCTCATCTGAGAAGAGGACAGCAGACCAGTCATTATCAGTCCCAATTGCGATGTTGATGGCACCATTGCAAACGGGCGATAAGGTGACGTCTGGACAATAGGATGCACACAACAGGACGGCAGGCGTATAGTCCTCCTTCATGCAAACGTCTGGCGAAAGTTTTTCGGGAGATCCGCTTGCCAGTAGCAGCCATAAACTGATTTGCTACCTCACTAGCTGTGCTGCGCCGGTGTCTTTTTGTTGATAGCACTATGTACCGATCTTCTGCAGGTGTTGTACTGCGAACACGACCTCCCCCGTGACGTTTGCTACACTCTCCATTTGTTTAAAATGATTTCCAAAGCCTTGAAACAACACTGTGGCTGACGTCGAACTCCCTGGCAACATCAGTTATTTTTCGCCCTTCTTCAATCTTGCCAATAATACGGCCACGCGTAAAATCATCTAGGTGATGTCCGGAAGACATACTGAAAATTGCAAGTTCGTCAATTGATTCTTTCCCTTTCAACTTTGCGTTTGAACAACAACGGTCAATAGCGTCAAATCCTTTATATCTCTTATCAGCGCTATGACGTCACGAACAAGTTCGGCAATCAAAAATTTGCATACGCACAACACGTCTTAATGTATCCCGCACTTATGCTAATTTCCACATTTTCCTGCCTTCCATTTTATGGTTGCTATCGTTGCTATTGTCATCCGTCCTTAGCAATTGTCCGGCAGTGTATTTGTATTAATTAATCTTAACTCTTCTCTCTATCTCCATCTCTCTTTTTTCCTCTCTATGTATTTATTTATTTTTTTCTGCTTTTAGTTAGGCATGAACTTTTCAGATCTCAAACTTGGATCAAATCAGTAGTCTAAATGAGATGATAAATAAGGTAACTCTGGGAGAAGATTCTTCTCACAGCAGAAAATTATCTCCTAGACATTGCAAAATTTAGATGAAATTTAGATAACTTTTTACTACCATGTTGAATTGCTCCTCTTGACATAATTGGCAGATCTGAACTTTAGAATCTTCAACCCATTTATTCTTTGCAGGAACACAAGATGGCATAACAAACTGGCCAGATCGTTGAGAGAGGTCTTCAGAACCTAAAGCTGTTGAAACTGAAGATGAGAATTCTGGGGAAAAAGGTGAACAATTAATTCTGGTAGTTGAAAAACTACCTTTGTTATACATAACAAATATCATAAGAAATTTAGAACTCTTTTATCACATACTCAGTTTTACACATTTATGAGGCTTTTATACACAGGTGTGCAAAAATTAAGGACAAAGAGGAGAAATTAGCATAACAGTGGAACAAGCAGGCAGAACAGACCGAAAGACCACTCAGGAGATAGACTAGGGTCCAGTACGGTAGGGCATGCACATATATGCAGCATGACGTGGGGGTTGGGGAGTGCCAGAAAGGTATAAAGCACATGGGCGGTGTACGCTCAGCAATTCGGTGAAAGCTATTGCACAGTGTACATCGGTTTGAACGACGTCGAGTTGCTGCCACCATGTGATATGGCCAACAGACAATCCAGTAGACGACATCTGGATGACTTTACCCGAGATCGCGTCATTGGGAAGTTGGAAGAAGGTCGAAGTGTGACTAGTGTGGCCGAGGAGTTTGGGATCGCTCACAGCATCGTTTCACGAGCTTGGAGAGCATTTCAAATGACAGGAACAGCTGTCTGAGAGTTTGGCAGTGGTCGGCCACGAACAACCACGGTGGTGGACGACCGGTATATTGTCCTACAGACGAGAAGAGACAGACGGCAGACAGCGGGAGAAATCGCAAGGCACATGCAACAGACAACTGGACGTTCATTATCGCGTTTTACCATGGCCAGGAGGCTGCACAAAGGTGGTCTGTTTGCACGATGACCAGTACGGTGTGTGCCATTAACACCTGCTCATAGGAGACGGCAGTTTCTGTGGTGCCAGGAACACAAGAACTGGACACATCAGCAATGGGGTCGAGTTCTCTTTACGGATGAGAGCCAATTTAGTCTGACGAGCGATTCTGGACATATACACATCTGGAGAGAGTAGGGAACACGCAATCACACCTCCAACATCATCGAAAGGGACCAGTTTGGAGGTGGCGGAGTTCTCGTTTGGGGCGGTATCATGCTTGGTAGCCATACTGACCTCCACATCTTCCAAGGAGGTTCAGTCACTGGTGTCCGCTATTGTACAGAGGTTCTCCTGCCTCACGTGCGTCTGTTTAGAGGTGCTGTGGGTCCTGAGTTCCTCTTCATGGACGACAACCCTACACCTCATCGTACAGTGGCTGTCGCAGAGCTGTTGGAGAGTGAAGATATTCAATGCATGGATTGGCCCGCAACGTCCCCGGACCTAAATCCAATCAAACACGTGTGGGACCTTCTTGGGAGACGCTTGGCAGCACGTCACCAGCTGCCAGCAACAATTCCGCAGCTGCAATTGGCGCTACAAGAGGAATGGGCTGCGATGCCTCAACAGCTCCTTGACAACCTCGTCCTCAGCATGGACAGACGTTGTAAATCCTGCAACGCAGTCAGGGGTGATCATATCCCCTACTAAAGACTGGATTTTTCTTGGCAGCCGCCTGTCACATGGACACTTCTGTCCAGTTGTGCTTGAAGCTACCTTTTCAATAAAGTACCTTTGTATTCCTTGTTTGGTCGGTTTTGCTCACTTGTCCCATATTCTTACATCTTGGGAAACTTATGGTATGATTTGAGTCGATGTGGAGCACTTCTGCACGACGTCACATTCGAAAAACCGTCTCGTCCTTAATTTTTGCACGCCAGTGTACATCACACAATCACACACACACATACGCATATATAAACAGTTGTTATGTGAGTGCTGCATATACAGTGGTGGCAAAAATTGTGGACACTTTTTGAAATTTTCATGTTTTGCAACTTTGCAGGCTTATAAGGAAATGCTAATTAATACAGACACTTGACGTGGACTAGGAATATGAAACAGAGGCCATCGCCTTTTCCACGTTTATAAGTGAGTCACAGAAAAATTCTCACTGGCCGCCACCGGAAATCGAACCCAGGGTCTCCCAGTTATGCGCCGGATATGTTTCCACTGCACCACAGCGGCCTCGAATTCCTCCAGATTTGCACACACTAACTGCCAAGCCAATTCGGCAGGTTGCTTTTCCATGACTCACTTATAAACGTGGAAAGAGCGATGGCCTCTGTTTGATATTCCTAGTCCACGTCAAGTGTCTGTATTAATTATTCATTCACCTTCTAATTATTTGTTCAGTTGCTGCTTACCATCTTTGGAGAATCCCCAGCATTGTGTGGGGCTCCAAGAAGCAACCTGCCAAATTGGCTTGGCAGTTAGTGTGTGCGAGTCTGGAGGAATTCGATACCACTGTGGTACAGTGGAAGCATATCTGGCAGACCTTGGATTCGATTCCTGGTGGCGGCCAATGAGAATTTTTTAGTGACTCACTTATAAACGTGGAAAGAGCGATGGCCTCTGTTTGATATTATAGGAAATGTTATTTTGCACCAAATTCAAATGTTTACATGTTAATTTAAAGAAAATTTAATGCTGAATTCAATACAAAAACAGAATGAAAATATATGCAATACAAAAAAAAAAAGTTACACTTACTTTAGTCTAAAAAAGGAACACAAGTGTGATTTAGTTAAGAAGAGAATTGTAAGTGCAAACCCTACTTGCCAAGTTCTGGGGACCAACCAAATGGCAGTACATGAGGCAATACATCTAGTGAGAAGTTGAGAAAAGTAAGTTTTGACATTTGTTCTGTAGAAGAAAAACTGTTAGCGGTGTAAGTGAAGCATAATTGTAGATTGTGTGAATATTTTTAGTACTTTTGTTTAAAATTTAATGTGTAGATAATAAGTACAGCAATGGCACCAAAGGAAAAAGTTGATTGGTCACCCATGAAAAGGACCAGGATTGTTTTATTACATGAATCGGGTCTTTCTTATGCTGAAATTGCAAGGCAAGTAAGTGGGTCAATGACAACATCTGGTAAGTGCTGTTTACGTTATCAGGAAACAAAGTCACTGAAAAACAAACCAGGAAAAGCCTGAAAAAAGTGCACAAATTCTATTGATGACAGAAAAATAAAAAGACTATGTCTGAAGGACAGAAAAATTTCATTTGAAACTATCAGGGCTGAACTGTGCTGAACTGGTGTTTGTCAGTTCAAGAACGATATGGAGCAGACTATCATATATGGGACTAAGAGGTAGGATTCCGAGAAAAAAGCCATATCTGAATCTATAGCAGCGCAACAAAGTACTACAGTGGGCAAAATAACACATTGGATGGGCAGACGATCAGTGGAAACAAGTTATTTGGAGTAACGAAAGTAAGATATCCTTATTTGGTAGTGTCGGCCGAAAATACGTGAGACATAGAGTAGGAGAAGAGCTACATCCTGACTGCATGAAGGACAATGTAAAGCACCCAACAAGCATTATGATTTGGGCATGTACAGCAGCAAATGGTGTTGGCTGCCTTCATGTAATCAATGGCATGCTGAATGCAAGAAAATACATTGACACCATCCTGGAACCAAAACTGCTACCTTCCATCAGGGATCTCTTTCGCAACAATGCACCATTTCTTCTTCAGCAGAATTCAGCTCCCTGCCACACAGCAAAAATATGCAATCAGTGGTTCACAACAAAGTCTGTTAAATTGTTGACCTGGCCAGGAAACAGCCCTGACCTGAACCCCGATAGAAAATTTGTGGCACTGTTTGAAAAGCCTTGTACAAATGAGGCATCCATCAAATAAAAGGCAATTAATTGGGGCTACAATTGCTTCCTGGCACAACATAATAATGAAGGCAGACCTTCAAACACTTGTTGGCCTAATAAGACGTCGCTGTGATGCGATTTTAAAGAATAAATGCTACCCTACTAAATACTGATAGTACATTGAAATCGTAAATGCAATACAGTATATTCAGCATGATTGCAGCATTCCCTGCATAACATTTTTTGTACTGCATATATTTTCATTTTGTTTATTGTATTGAATTCAGCATTAAATTTTCTTTGAATTGACATATAAACATTTGCATTTGGTGCAAAATAACATTTCCTATAAGCCTGCAAAGTTACAAAACATGAAAATTTCAAAGTGTCTACAATTTTTGCCACCACTGTACCTAAAAACAGTTGTTATGTGAGTGCTACACAATACAAGGACAAAATATCATCTAAAAGAACACATATAGAACTTTTGTAGAAGCACCAAAACTATATATACAATATATATACTGTATATATATCAGTAATAATGAAAATGGCTTGAGCCATGGGAATGGGGACCTCTATGCAATTGGGAACTAGCAAAGTGTTGAGTATAGGAATAAAAACAACTCTAAAAAAGACAAAAATCTTATTAGATACATTTAACTATTTTACAGTTTTTGCTGAATTCTATAATCTGATAGGACACACAGATTAACAATGAAAAATACTTAGACATCCTAGTTCAATGTTCCCACTCATTGAAATGCATTACTCAAATGAGTGCATAAGAAAGTGGTGGGAGCCACAGATGTTTGTTGCAACAGAGTTCAAGAAGAAATTTAGAGCCTGACTTGTCAACTCATGCAAAAGTGAAAGAGTTGACCATCAGTAATGTTATTCATTAATGGAAGCATGACAGTGTCATCATTCCTATTCAAAAATAGAACAGAAAAACACAGATGCTCTTACTTAATGTGACCACAATATAATTAAAGGGGTGCTATTTTAATCTTATCAGTCATCCTTATGATCTTTCACTCAGTCAGTTCTGAGCTAACAAACATAGCTAGTTTATTTTACTTTATTCTGAATGGCATACTAGTGTAATACAGCCGGTGAGCCTGCAACAGGGAAAACCACAAAACTGTACTAGTTTCCACTATCACACACCTCCTCACATGCAAAATTAGAGAGATGTCTCCCTCTTGCCAAACATATAAATCACTATAGGTTTCAACCACAAGTTAAATGACATTCACCTCCTGCTACCTGATCTGCTAGCCAGTGCGTCAGGATTGATAACAAACGCCTCACTGTGAAACAATTATGGTCTTTCACACACCCTCCCACTCCCCTAAATGGGGTGTGAAAGTCTTTTATTCATTAAAAGGAAGAGTTACACAAGTACATTAAGGATGCAGTGGTGACGGCTGCCATTTAATATACAACCTTTTACACATCAACAGTGCTTTCAACTCTAAAATTATTAAATGTGAGTTGCGCAGATGATTCAAAGTGTATTAAAAATAAATAGATAGTTTTTCTTACACCTCCCTTCATTGCGTCACCTATCTTTGATGGAAGCCATGCAATGTACTCAGCTACCATATTGAAAAGAATCATGATTTGATTTCAATGAACAAGATATCATGCTCTTCTGAAGTTCTTTATACGAGGCATGCTCAATAAGTAATGTCTCCGTGCAAGTGTCTTGCACATGACTTGCTTCCTAGGAACATATGGCAAATAATTCTTTGTGCCATTAGCTTCATTTTACTGTGTAATAGAACATCATACAACTATTTGTTTGTACTTACTTGTGTTTAAAATGGACGATTCTTTTTCAACTGTGTCTCAGGTGTCGATGATAAGTTACAGTTTTTACTCATGAAAACGTACCTCCCACAGAAATTCAAACTACATTAGTGGCAGTTTATGTTTATAGAACTTTGAACATAAGCACTGTTCATTGCTGGATAAGAAAGTCAAAGGATAGTGAAAGAATGTTGGCTGTAAAGGATCAGCTGTGGAGTGGGAGGCACGAAATCGCAGCTTGCGATTTGAACAGGCAAAAAGTCAATAAGTTCATTGGAAAAAATAAAAAAATAACTTGGAGAACCATAGCAGGTAAGCTGAACATTAGTTTGTATAGTGTCAATGACATCGTTAATGTTTTAGGATACAACAAAGTGTGTGCTCATTGGGTACTGTGTCACCTAATGATGGAAATGAAGAAATCAAGACTTGAAACATGCCAAAGGTTGCTTGCTTACTATGAAAAATATGGAACCGACTTCCTCTAAAGCACTGTGACTGGTGATGAGAGTTGGGTTCCTCATTATGACCCGGAAATGAAAAATCAATTGCTCGAGCACCGACACCCATCTTTTCCTCAAGCGAAAAATTTTAAAACTCAAATTTCTGTCGTTAAGCGAATGCTCGTTGTGTTCTTGGACTACAGAGGCATTAATCATCAGGAGTACGTGGTCAAAGTTAAGATTATACGGAGAGAGCTTCGCTGACATTCTAATAGTCTCCGGCAGACCTTTGACCCTGGCTAGAGCTTGAACTTTACGTATTATGTTGTTTAGAGCATTCGTTGACTGCAGAATTGAGTTCAATTGATCAGCAAATTCTAGAGTTTTTTAATATAATCAGACCTGTTCATAATTGCAATCTCATTTGACTTGTCGGTTAGGGTAATCAATATTCTAGAATCATTACGGAGATTCTCTAAAACCTTCTTAATCGGACTGTCACTTTTCTTAATGTTCCTCTTTTCAATATTCCTCCTACTAAAATTCACTACAATGATTCTTAATTTCGATACTGCTTAAACATCTGGTCATATGATGACCTTCTGCTGGATTAATTGAGAAAGATCTTCTGCAGTCAGATTAAAAAGTTTTAGAGAACCTACGTAATGATTCTAGAATATCGATTACCTTAACTGACAAGTCGAATCAGATTACCATTATGAACAGGTCTGATTATATTGGGTTGTCGGAAAAGACACGACATATTTTGGCACCCGATGGCGGTTGGGTGGTTTTGGAAGTACTAGAGGCATGCACAGCTCTGTTATCGCTGTGGCATTTGACAGACGCCAGTTCTAGCTGTAGTCTAAAAGGAACAGTGAGCAATTTGGTTGATTTGTGGAGATTTGATATAAAGTTGAAGATGGGAGACCAAACTGTGCATTTTTGTCATATTTTACTGTTTTACTTCCGTAAAGGGAAGAAGGCACGTCAAGCTTGTGAAAAGTTGCATAAAGTGTACGGTGATAATGCTCTACAAGAACGTCAGTGCCAGCGGTGGTTCGCAAAATTCAGTGCTGGTGATTTTGACCTCAATGATGCCCCTTGTTCCGGGAGGCCCACCGAGCTTGATGACGACCAAATCAAGGCATTGATTGAGTCAAACCCACGTTACACGACACGAGAAATTGCAGACACATTGCACATCCATCATTCAAGAATTCACGGCCATCTGAAGAAGCTGGGATATGTAAGCAAGCTTGATGTGTGGATTCCTCATGAACTCAAAGAAGCTCAATCGACAGCGCATATAAACATCTGCGATATTGTCATTAAACGTGAGGAAAACGATCCTTTTTTGAAGCGACTGATAACTGATAACGAAAAGTGGATTGTGTACAACAATGTGCTGCACAAACGGTCTTGGTCCCAATGTGCTGCTTCGCCTCAAATGACATCCAAAACAGACATTCATCAGCGGAAGGTTCTGGTCTCAGTGTGGTGGGATTTTAAAGGTGTCTTGTTTTTTGAGCACCTACCACGGAACCAAACAATCAATTCGAATGTGCACTGTCAGCAATTGGACAGTTTGAACGAATCCATCATCCAGAAACGACCAGAGCTCGTTCATCGTAAAGGTGTTGTGTTCTATCACGACAACGCAAGACCACACACAAGTTTGATCACCCGCCAAAAATTATTGGAGCTTGGGTGGGATGTGTGGCCACACCCAGCATACTCGCCTGGCCTTGCGCCGTCATACTTCCACTTGTTTCGCTCTCTTCAACAGTCTTTGCATGGTATAACGTTCAATTCAGATGAGGCTGTAAATCAGCACCTTGTACAGTTTTTTGCCACGGAAGACAGGTCCTTCTATGAATGAAGCATTCTGCAGCTCACTGAAATATGGCAAAAGGTTATCGAACAAAACGGGCATTATATCACTGATTGATCTTTGTTCTTTTTATCAATAAATGACTTTTGCAAAACATGGCTAAAATACGTCATGACTTTTCCGACAACCCAATATTAGAAATCCTAAAGAATTTGCAGATCAATTGGACTCAATTCTGCAGTCAATGAGTCCTTTAAACAGCATAATACAGAAAGTTCAAGCTCTAGCCAGGGACAAAGATCTACCGGAAACTATTAGAATGTCAGCGAATGAAACTATTAGAATGTATGAAAATCCTATCCAGCAAACTAGCATGCAATGATATGGTTTCTACTGAACTACCAATGGTTTGGCAGACGTTATTAAAAGATCGAAACACATCGCACCATACTGTAAAATTGAGTGATAAAAATTCATGTAATATGCTCGCGATGTCACCCACATTATTTTCAAAAATTATCTTTGTTCCTTACGTGTTCCGATTCCCTGCATTTTTATGTCTACCATTGCCTTGAAAAAGCCTCCCAGTGGAGTGCGAAAGCTTGGCGAATCTTTGTGCTTACTACATCACAAAAATGAAAGGATTTAATACGCATGTGTCTCTTGAGTATTCACAGTGTTGTATATTTATAATAACACTTTCAAATTTCATCCACCTATCTCCCACGTGGTCTTCTTCTGGGTCATTTCCTCTCCCTTGGAATCCAGTCTAGAATTTTGGTTGTCCATCGTTGGTCTGTTCTTATGGCAATATGTCCAGCCCATTGCCATTTCACGGATTTCACTCTGATCATAATGTATTCCACTCTTGTCACTTTCCTTGTCCATGAGTTCCTCTTCTTACCCCTCCTAGTTACACCAAGCATGCATCTCTCCAGGCTACTTTCAGTTGACTACAGTCTTTGTATGTCTTTTTTAGTTACGGCCCATGTCTCTGCTCCATACGTAAGCACTGGAAGGATGCATTGATTAAACACTTTTCTTTTAAGACATAATAACATATTGCTCTTAATAACATATTGCTCTTACTGTTCCTTCCTTTTAAAAGCTATCCAACCAAGTTTCATACATGGATTAATTTCTTCACCAGTGTGAACTTTGCTTGATATCTGCTCGTCAAGGCAAATGTAAGTATTGGTTATCTCCAGCTTTTCCCCAACAATTGATAAATCTTCATTTCTTGTAAAAGTATTGTACATCAGTTTTGTCTTCTGAAAGTTCATTTTTAATCCCACTTCTTTACTCTTGTTACAAGTTCCTGGATCATACTCTGCAGCTCTGAAGGGGCAGTTGCAAAAATGACTATGTCATCAGTAAAATGAAGGTGAGTTAAATAATCCCCATTAACCTTTTATCCCTTTGTTTTCCCAGTTCAATGATCGAAAAACATTTTGCAATATATTATATACACAGTCATATCAAAATAACATGACCACCCCTGGAATCACAGTGTAATCCACCACTCAGGCACTTTACTGAGTGCACTGACAAGGTCGATGGAGACATAAGCGGCTGGCCAGGACAGATCAGTCATAGTGCCTCACATGCGCACAATGGGCAGAGGTAGTGATTTGACAGACGTTCAAAAAGAAATGATCATCGGCTACCGCACCAAGGGTGGAAGCATCTCAGAAACAGCAGACTTAGAGGGCTGTTTGTTCGCGAGATGCTGTAGTAAGGCTGTACCACGAATGAACCGCTGGCACATAGAGTACCTCCCAAAGTCATAACTGTGAAGCCCAAAAGGCCAATCGATGCACAACAGGGCAGCAATTGGCCACACAAATTAACGCTGGGGCACCCAGGTATGTGTCCACGATAACAGTAGAGCGAACCCTGTTACTCATGGTCTCCGGAGTCAATGCTGCATCAAGGCACCCATGTTAACTTGGGTCCATTGGCAACAACGCCTGCATTTCACATGGGACTACAGTCATTGGACAGTGGAAGAGTGGAAAAGGGTTGCCTTCTCCGACGAATCGAGGTTTCTACTCCACAGAACTGATGGGGGTGGAAGATATGGCATCAGACACACCCACAGAACCAACACCTGGACATGCTTGTCGGTTAAGTACAGGCTGTCAGTGGCAGTGTGCATGTCTGAGGGATGTTTTCTTGGTATAACATGGGACTGCTGGTACCACTGAATGGGTCCCTGAATGCCAATGGCTACCTGTCCATTCTTGCTGACCACATGCATCCCTTCATGTTGGATGTTCACCCTGGTGGTGATGGTGTCTACAAAGAGGACAATGTGCCCTGCCATGTCACTAAGGGGGTGCATGACAGGTTCCAGTAAAACTACAGCGATGTCTCCATTCTCACTTGGCGGGCGAAATTGCCTGACCTTTAATCCCATAGAGCACTTGTGTGACTATTTGGATCGACAGGTTTGATGTGCTTACCCACAACCACATAATCTCCAGGATCTCCGTGCTCTGCTGCAGTCCGAATGGGCACATGTGCCTCAGGCAACCTTCCAGGGCCTCATTGCATCCATGCAACACAGTCTTGCTGCTGTCATCCCGGCCAAGGCTGGTTATTTTTATTATTAGGCAGGTGATCATTTTATTCTGATACGACCGTGCATGTGTGTGTATATATATGATTAGAGTTAAAAAGTCCTAAAGCTCTGCACTAAATATATGAAATAGACGTGATTCATCTATTCCAGACATTAAGAAATGTACCAGCACC
Source organism: Macrothele yani (assembly GCA_039090855.1). Taxonomy (NCBI): domain Eukaryota; kingdom Metazoa; phylum Arthropoda; class Arachnida; order Araneae; family Macrothelidae; genus Macrothele; species Macrothele yani. The sequence goes on from CM077012.1 coordinate 84,668,172, forward strand.
AAAGTTCCTCCAGTCCTACTGGAAGAAGTTCCACATGCAATTAAGAACATGAAATGGGGAATCACTCCGATACAAGAAACCCGTGAAGAAACAGTAACTACACTCACCCAAGTTTTCACTAGATGTCTAAATGAAGGGAAGATACCAGATGATTGGAACAATGCTACAATGATCTTGCTATATAAAAAAGAGGACACTAAGGATCTCGGGAACTACACACCTATTAGCCTTCTATCACTTGTTTGTAAGATCTTCACAAAGGAACATTCACATTGTTTGAAGAAAACACACTGGACATGACACAACCAACAGAACAAGCTGGAGTCAGGAGTGGTTTCAGCACCATAGATAATATGCATATACTTAGAGAACTGATTGAAAGAACAAATGCATATGAACTTCCATTATATATGGTTTTTATTGATCATGAAAAGGCTTTTAATTTCGAGAAACTATCAACAGTTATAAGGTCTTTGAATTTCTGCAGTATTGAATATGCATACATGAATAATATAACAATATCTAAGAAAATGAAAACACAAAGGTTAGGTTTTCGAGGATACAGCATTTACAAAATTGGAAAGGAAATGAGAAAAATCTCCCAAGCTCTTCAATGCCACATTGGTGATGACATAGTCCTTTTTGCAAGTACCTCTCAGGGGAGTATGGTCCAGGAACTTGCTGACAAGAGTAAAATAGTGGGCTTAAAAATGAACTAAGAGAAAAATTGATGGACAATGCTTTTTCAAGAACTGAAGATTTAGTGATTAATGGAGCAATTCTAGAAAGTAACTGATGCTTACATTTATTTACCTTGGACTACAGATATCAAGAAGGGACACATTGACGAAATTAATCGGCATATTAAACTTGATCAGACAGCATTTTGAAAAAACAGCATGATTTTCAATGAATGAAATACAGGATTACACCATTGTAAAATACAAAATTTGAAGTCTTGAATCCGTTTATTGGTGTAAATATGACATGAATGATAAGTCCGATAATTTTGTTTTCCAAAATTATCGGACTTATCATTCATGTCATATTTACACCAATAAACGGATTCAAGACTTCAAATTTTGTATTTTACAATGGTGTAATCCTGTATTTCATTCATTGATATTCTGTGCCTCCAGGCAATCATGGGAATGAATTCTAAACCTAAAGATTCGCTATATATGAATGCTGGCTGCTTCAACTAGTGAATCCTGGGATGGTTATATTCAAATTAATCGGGAACTTCAAACTTGGTCATTCTAGGTGCTGTAGTGGTTAGTATACTCAGGTGCTAACCGAAATACACAGGTTCGTTTCCCCGCTCCAGGACAACGAAATTTTCAAGTTTTCAGATATTATCTGACTTACCATTCATGGCATATTTACACCAATAAACAGATTCACAACTTCAAAATTTGCATACCTGTCAACCTGTATGGTTTGCCCATACTTTGTACGTTTTTTTTTTTTACATTTTTGTTCGTATACGGCTGTACAAAGGTTTTGTGCAGTTTTTTTATCCCTGAAAAGCTTTTTTGTTAATTATTTACATTAACTGGCCCTGTTCTAAACCAGTTTTACAGATATAATACCAAACGTTTGACGTTCATTCCATGGCTCACGCCACCGCAGCAGAATCGCGGCGACGGACGTCGCAGATTTTATTTCGGTTCTGCTGACAAAAATGATATCCTCAGAACCCAATTCAAGCTTCTCTGGCGGACTCCCGATCATTGATGCAGACCTGCCAACTGTTACGATTTTATCGTATTTAGTACGATAAATCATGCTGCAGTACGCTAATACAATTTTTTTTAAATAGTCATGTTTTCCCCTTTTTTTCCCTTTTCAGACAGAAGCCTTGTAGTAGAATCAAGGCGACGGGCGACGTACATAGCAGATTTATTTTGGTCTTGCAGACAAAAACAATATCCCCAGAATCTTATTAAACCATCTTGCAGACTCCCTATCATAGATGCAAGTTTTCCGCCTTTCAAAATTTCAGAAAACGGAAATTAGGCGTAGTGAGGATTTCTTCCTTAATCATAATTTTTTTCTCGCGAAGGACGATGTACATCACAGAATTATTTTGTACTCATCCCCGTAGCAGAACCGCGTCAACGGCCGATGCACATCGCAGGTTTATTTTGTACTCGTCCCCGTATCAGAATAGCGGCGACGGCTGACAAACATTGCATATTTATTTTGTACTCGTCCTCGTAGAAGAATTGCGGTGACGTACATCACATATTTATTTTGTACTCATCCCCTTAGCAGAATTGCGGCGACAGCCGACATACATCGCAGATTAATTTTTTACTAATCCTCGTAGCAGAATCGCGGCGATGGCCGACATACATCGCAGATTTATTTTGGTCTTGCAGCCAAAAACGACATCCCCAGAACCTGATTATTTTCGAAAATGGAAGTTAGGTGGAGTGAGATTTCTCCCGTAAACGTAATTTTTTTCTAATATTTAACAACATAAAAGTGTTTGCTGATTAGATTTAATGAGTTTCTCAATAAAATTTTGATACAGGGAAAAAAACTTTACATTCTCATCATCAAGAATTTATATAGCTGAAATAGGCTTCAAAAATTATCCGCATGCGTTGTGTTATGATTTTTCTATCTGAGTGTTACGTTTTTTGGTTCTGAGAAGTTGGCAGGTCTGTTGATGCAAGTTTTTCGTCTTCGGACGAAATTCAGTCTTCAAAACTTTCCGGAAACAAAGTGAGACAGAGTGAAGATTTCTCCCATAATGTCCCCCCCCTTGCGCTGCTTCCTTTTTTGATATCGCTAAATATAATTTTATTACGTTGTGTTTCAGTCTGAAAACTGAGGTAACAACTTTTGAAAACGGAAGTTAGACGTAGCCTCGTAATCTTAAATTCCTTTTCCGCTATATTCCCTCTGCCCCGTATGGTTAAGTATAATTTTGTTACATAAATGTTTGTATTTAAGACTGGAAACAGAGGAAAATTTTCCGAAAACGGAAGTTTGACAGAACAGAAATGTGCCACAAAATCGTAATTTGGAAGCACAACAAAATTTAGACGAAGGAAGCTAAAAGCAGCAGAGAGTTCTCTCGAATGCGTTTTTTTATGCGGTGTTTTCCCTGCATTGTATTGTTGCTTAAATATCATTTAATATATGAGATTGAAGATGAAGAAACATTTCTCGAAAGTGGAAGTAGGACAGAGTGAAAGATTTCTCCCTTTATCACAGTTTTTTTTTTCTTGCAATGCTTTTTTGTCCTGTATTTTTAAAGAAAATTTTATTCCATAAATCTTTTAACATAATTATATTTCACAATCAAACAAGTGTCTGGTTTGAGGCAATCAAATTCAATAATCGCGAGGTGCAGCATGATGATATCACAGTAGCAATAGGCCTCTCCAACAGAACATTAATGGAAGAAATAGAGCTTAATGGTGCAGATAAAAAGTTATTTTTTGCAGATGTGAGAAACTTTTATGTAGCAGTAGCGAGAAAGACAGTGAATAAATTTCCATTTGAAAATCAGGTGCTGAAAGACCTGAAGTACTTGACCCAACCCTCAAAAACAACCTGAAGTACACACATATTTGTAGATTAGCAGACATCTTTGCTCCACACCTTGATCAGGAAGCTCTAAAGGATGAGTTTGGTGACTACTATATGATCTGTGTTGACTATGTGCCTGTACAGATAGACAGCAGCCAGAAAAAGTTTTTGTAACTGCTAGCTGGATATTATAAGCCTGAGAACAAGTACTGGTGGCATCATCTTCCCAAATCTTAAGTGAGTATTCAGTGACTACTTACTTTACCTCACAGTAATGCTGACTGTAAAAGATCTTTCTCCACGACGAAGAAAATCCATACAGGCTGTAGGAAGTCCCTGAATGCAGATACACTGACAACTTTTTTGCATTGTAAAATAAACATTAACACTTGTTTCATTGGCTTTAAACCCACTGATTACATTTTGGAAAAAAGCAAAACATGCATGTGTTGAATATAATACAACACACTGTAAGATTAAATTGCTTAAATATGCAAGAAATTAATACACATACATCAGTTTCTGTTATAAAACTGTTGAGATTGTAAAATTTATGTGATACAATTTTTGTGTAAGGGTTATTTAGTCTTTGTAAGGTTTTTATTGGTCCAGTGTACAGGTTATCACCTCAAAAGGTTGACAGGTATGAATTTGTATAGTACAATTTTCAAGAGTAATTTACCATTATCTCTCAATTCTAAAAAAAAAGTAACTGCCGCTGCCATTTTAGAAATTTCGAGACACTCGTGCTTTTCTAGCTCGCAGCGCAAAAAGTATTGAACACAAAAATACGAAATTTACAATGTTGATAGGGAATTGTTTAGACAACATGCTGAAATAAACCGTTTTTCGATTCTGGCGATACTTCAAGAGCTATTGTACTTCACTTCAAAGTTAAGGTAAGCAAAAAAGTGCTATCAGTCCGTGTTTGGGACACACTAACAGCAACAGAACCACAAAACTTTGTAGGCATGTAGGGCCATGGCTGAATTTTTGCACCTGGTCACCCTTTCCTTTTTTGAATTTTGATTTAGTTTATGAGAAATAAAATTTTTTAATTTCACAAAATTCTCTATTTCGCGATGGGATCCATTTAAAAAAATAAATATATGGCAAACTACAAATCATAATTCATTGCAATTTTTACAGCATAAACTCACAACTATCATCCCTCTTTTACAAAAAAAAATAATAAATTAAGAAAAAGTCATTTTCTGATTTTTAAGCATTTTTTTAAAAACACAAAGGAAAGGAACGAGCGGCTTACTCTGTCTTCAGCGTTAACCACACAGGAAAGTTCTGGTCCAGTAACCTGCTGCCATGGTGACACAGCTATTTTTAGCACTCTCTTCTCATTGTGTGAAAGGACAGTCTACAATCAAACTGGTAATGATGCAATGCTTAATGACGTAGTGATGCTTTTAAAGTTCAGCGTTTTCCGCCAGCATACGTGAATACCTATGTAAATATAGGCTTTCGCTTCGTATATAAAAAGCAAAGTGGTAAAATGTGAGTGTGTTCGTCCATGAATTGTTTGACCACTACTAAATGACCTAGATCTCTGAAAATTGGCATTCTGATAGGTCTTATGGACCATATACCTAGAAAAGTATGTAGAAAAAGAAAAAAGAAGTCGGCTTTGGAACATTGTCTGCTTGAATTTTTTGCAAATTGTTTGACCACTTTTAAGTGACCTGGAGATCTGAAAATTGGCATGCTGATAGGTCTTAAGGTCCGGATATCTAGAAAAGTCCGACCCCCCCCCCAAATGGCATGCTGGTAAGTCTTTTTTTAAAGTCCAGATACCTGCAAATGCACAGAAAAAACAAAACAAAAAAACAAAACAAAAAAACAGTGCTTTGAAACATTGTCTGCTTGAACTTTTCTAGCACTTCTACCTAGAAAAAAGTCTGAAAACCAAAATATTCAAAAGGTCTTAGCTTTACTGTTTTAAATTCTTAGCCTTACTGTTTCAAAATGCTGATAGGTTTAAAGATAATATTGTCAAAATCACTGAAATGCTTTGAAAATTTCAAATTTTGATTTAAAATTAAGGGGCGCCAAAGCTTTCTCCATTTTTTTTTTACATTAAACCATATGCATTGATGTCATGATGCTGTTCTAAATTGTAAAACAGTTACGGATTTTAAATTACTTTTCCCTTTCTTTAAATTTTATGTTCAAAAAATGATTTTATAGATTCACCATTCGGAGAACGGGCATAATTGCTAGTGTCTTAAAAGAAAAGTATTTAATCAATACATCCTTCTGGTTATTACTTATGGATCAGAGACATGGACCTTAACTAAAAAGGACATCTAGAGGTTTAAAACTACTGAAAGAAACATGAAGAGGTGCATGCTTGGCATAACAAGATTTAAAAAAAAAAAAAAAAAAAAAAAAGAACTCATGGATCAGGAATATAACAAGAGTTGATGGCATCACGATCAAGGTAAAATCCCTGAAATGGTAATTGTTGAACATGTTGCTAAAAGAACTGCCCATCGTTGAAATAACAGACTGGATTCTGAGGTACAGTAAAAGACCCAGAAGAAGACCAAGTGGGAGATGAAATTCAAAAGCATGCCAAGGTTACTGGAGGAAACTGGTTTATGAAATTTGTGGGAGAAATTTGGAGAGGCCTTCATCCAGCAGTAGATTGATAATGGTTGATAACAATCAAATATACTTATTTGTTTGTTTACTGCTACATGCATGTGTTTTTAGATATCATAGGTATCCTATGAGTTACTGCTACTGTAAGAATGACTTATAAGAATAATTTTAAATTTTTTTATGTAATAGGCAAACTATTCTTGAGTTGCTCAGTATTATTGATATATGCAGCTATGTCTTAAAGAATTATTTTTTTCAATGACATTGAAGTTCTTGCCAATATACTAAATATTTAATACTTTGATGGTTGCTTTAATTATGTGATAAACTTTCCTTTTGTTTCTTATAATGGAGCAATATCTTACAAAATGATAAGTGCTTTTCTCATTTAGAATCTAGTCTTAAGTGCATGATACCGAGCTGGCTTCTCTTAAAAGTGCATTATTTTGCATATTGACTAATTAGTGCCTTCATAGTTTAGATTTAGTCTGAAGGTTTGTATCATGAAATGCTATGTCATATGTTCTTTAAATTTTGAGCAGGAAATAATTTTACTCATAGCTGTAATTACTCCAGTCATTTCTGGCCCACAAAGAAGTGTTCACTGTGTGTGTGGTTCATGATATTAGTGCCAAAATGCTTAAGCTTCGTGAATATGTGAGTACTTTATTTTCCCTGTGGGAAACATGGAAGAATAGGTGTGCGAAAACAATAGCAATTTTTTATGCTTTTGTTTTTCCTTTTCCTCTTACATTTCTCTATGCTCAGTAAAATTTGGTTCTCCTTGGCCTCAAAGGAAAACTTGTTTGAACTTACAAGATTAAGGAAAACAATGTTTAGTCACAATTACATATTTTATTTTTCTTGTCAAGCAAGGTTTCATTGTTTTGGTCCAGCTTTTTCAGGATGATTTCGTCCTGAAGAAGTTTTTTAAAGTGGAATTAAATTTTTGAAAAAGAGGAAACAAAGTTTGCAAAAATGAAACAAAAAGCTGTTCTCATGGGATTTTGAAAAGCAGTTATGTCAGACAGACATTCCACAAGTTTCCTTAATTCTTCTTGAATGATGAAAATCCCCGACATTTCTTGGTTTATTTGATCACTGGTCACCCTGTCCTAATTTTTTGACATTTTTTCATTTTTTTTTTCGTTGCAAGAAAGCCCAGTACTATTTCATGACCTTTCAAAAATATTAAAAATTAGGGATTTTTCAGGACAGGAATGAAGGCAATAATATTACAGGACTTTTCCAGGATTCCAGAGGTTCTGCTAACCCTTGAAGAAACAGAATAATTTTCATGAGCAATTTACCATTATGTCTTATTAGAAAAGATTTTAATCAATGCATCCTTCCAGTTCTTACTTAACACAGACATGGACCTTAAATAAAGAAATATGTTCAGCTATGGACAACTGAATCATGGAAAGATTTATACTTTGTGTAACTCGTGGATCAGGAAAATGACAAGAGTGGATGGCATCATGATCAAAATAAAACACCTGAAATGGCAATGGGTTAGACATACTGCTGGAAGAAATGATCACTGTTGGACAACTGAAACATTAGACTGGTTACCAAGAAACAGGATGAGACTCAAAAGAAGAAGAAAATGTGGGAGGTGGGAGTATAAGATTCGAAAGCATGTTGGAATCATATGGAGGAGACTGGATGAGACTTAGGGAGACCTTCACCAGCAGTAGATTGATAATAGTTGACATATATATACACTATATTAACAAAAGTCACAGGACACCCCTTCAAAAGCAAATGAAGGGATCCGCTGCATTGTTAAGATGCGCGGTACAGCTGCAAACAGTATAAAAAGAAGCATGAAGCTGACCGTGATCATATCGCACTGTGAGGTTCAGTGAAAATGTCATGGCGAGAGAGAACTGACTTTGCGTAAGGAACGATTGCTGGGTGTTATGTTAAAGGGTTGTCCATAAGAGAAACTGAGAGGCATTTAAACATACCAAAGTCAACTGTTTTGGATGTACTGAATAAGTGGAAGATACATGGCATGCTTGAAGCAGCAAAACCTACCAGCAGACCAAAGAAAATCAGTGATAGAGGACTCAAAGCCTCAGGAGAGTCGTTACAGCTAATCGACAGAGTACTGCACAAGACCTCAGTGTACAGGTGACTAAAAATGCTGGAATCTCGGTATGTACACGTACCATTTGCAGAAAACTTCATTTCATGGGTTACTGTAGTCGTGCGGCTGCTCATAAGCCTCACTAGGAATGCTACTTGTCGTTTAGCATGGTGTAAAGAACATTTATCGTGGACCATAGATCAATGGAACCAGGTCCTATGGACTGATGAATCCAGATACACTATCCATCAAACTGATGGGCATGTGGGGGTATGGCAGTAGTCGGGGGTATGCTAACTACCAGAGTGTACTCGTGTGGGGGTGTTTTTCGTGGTACAGTCCTGGCCCATTGGTTATCGTGGACAAACCTGTTAACCAGCAGGTTTACCTTGATATTCTGGACAATTATGCCCTGCCAACACTATGGAACTGAGCCCTGTTGGTACCAGCAGGGTAATGCACCGAGCCATAAAGTAAGGACTGTTACAGCGTGGTTTGACGATAATCCCATATCATGTGTGGACTGGCCAGCACAGAGCCCTGATCTTAATCCCATAGAGCACCTATGAGATGAATTAGAACGCCGCATAAGAAGTTTGGAACCAAGGCCTATTACTAAGCAACAGTTAGCGGCAGCATTATGTACTGAATGGAAACGCATACCTATCGCTGTGTTCCAAAACCTTGTCGAAAGCATGTCTCAAAGGGTCAGTGCATGCATTTAGGCCAATGGTGGACCAACACCGTACTAATGTATGTCAATAAATGCTATGTTGTGTTTCTCTTCTATGTGACTAGTGACTTTTGTCAATATAGTGTATATATATACACTATAGTGTAGATATATACTATGCTGATTTTTGCCAATATACAGGGTGTCCAAGAATTATTGGAATTGGACACATTACAAAATTATGTACAAAAAAAACTATGAGCGTTGTCTGTTTTTCTATGTCACGTATTACTAACACTGTTTCTATATTTTTGTTCTGCAGAATTGTTATTCCCAGAATCCGATAGATGGCGCTAGGTGTGGCCTGACGAAGAATGTATGAGAAACGCGCAATCAGTAGTAATGCCATCCGTACAGCAGAAGGCAATGTGTGTGTTATGGCTTGCGGAATTAAAGTCTGACATTAAAGTTAAAAGACGGTACCGTTTAGAGTATCGTCGTAATCCTATGTCAATGAATTCAATTAAGCGGCAGATGAAACAGTTTAAAGAAACTGGCAATGTGGAACATCGTGGAGGAACCGGTAGGCCTAGCGTCAGCGGTGAGACAGTTGACCAAGTTAATGAAAGTTTCCGACGAAGCCCCAGGAAATCAGTTCATAAAGCAAGCAGAGAACTGCGCATTCCGAAATCGACAGTTCACGATATCTTGCACAAGAAATTAAAGTTTCATGCTTATAAAATTCAAATAGTGCAAAAGATGCACGTAAATGATCACACTCTGTGTTACGATTTCGCTGTGGATATGCTGAATCGAGTGGAAAACGACAAGAACTTTCTCAGTACTGTAATTTTTAGCGATGAATCCAAATTTCATGTGTCAGGTATTGTGAATCGTCACAACTGTAGGATATAAGGCACTGAACCGCCTTATGCTGCTATTGAACTGGAAGGTGATTCTCCAAAAGTTAATGTGCGGTGCGCCCTATCAAAAAGAGAAGTGATTGGCCCTTTCTTCTTCTGCGAAAAAACCATAACTAATGACATTTACTTGGATATGTTATAAAATTTTGCTACATCCCAGATCAAAAGATATGACGTCGTTTTTTAACACGACGGCGCGCCTCTGCACTGGTCAACGTGTGTAAGTAAGTGCCTTAATGAGCATTTCCCCAACAGATGGATTGGGTGTGGTGGTCCCATTCCATGGCCTGCTTGCTCTCTAGATCTAACTCCATTGGATTATTTCATGTGGGGTTATGTGAAGGATCATGTCTATCAGATGCCTTGCAATGATTTGCAGGAACTGAAGCAGCGTATCACAGCTGCTATTAATTCCATAACTCCTCAGATGCTTGCCAATACATGGCACGAAATCGAGTATTGCTCGGACGTACTACGAGCAACCAAGGAATCTCACATCAAAATTTATTAACTTGTGTAGTTACATTGTAAGTTAGTACAGTCAGTTTCTTTCTATCTGTTGAATGTTTTGTTTTATATAATTTTGTAATGTGTCCAATAATTCTCGGACACCCTGTAGTGCATATATATACTATATTGACAAAAGTCAGCAGACACCTAGAAGAGAAACACAACATAGCATTTATTGACATACATTAGTATGGTGTCGGTCCACCTTTGGCCTTAATGCATGCACTGACGCTTCGAGACATGCTTTCGACAAGGTTTTGAAACACAGCAATAGGCAAGTGATTCTATTTAGTACATAATGCTGCCACTAACTGTGGCTTAGAAGTAGACCTTGGTTCCAAACTTCTTATACAATGCTCTAATTCACCCTATAGGTGCTCTATGGGATTAAGATCAGGGCTTTGTGCTGGCCAGTCTACACCTGATATGGAATTATCGTCAAAACCATGCCGTAAAAGTCCTTGCTTTATGGCTTGGTGCATTACCCTGCTGGTACCAACAAGGCTCGGTTCCATAGTATTGACACAGAGCTGGTAGAGCATAATTGTCCAGAATATCAAGGTAGACCTGCTGGTTAACAGGTTTGTACATGATAACCAATGGGCCAGGACCATACCATGAAAAACACCCCCACACAAGTACACTGCCAGCTCCAAACTCGACCGTAGGGACAGTACACTGCGGTAAATAGTGTTCCCCCAGCTGCCGCCATACCCACACACGGCCATCAGACTGATGGATCGTGCATCTGGATTCATCAAACCATAGGACCCGTTTCCATTGATCTACGGTCCATGATAAAGTTTCTTTATGCCATTCTAAACGATAAGTAGCATTCCTAGTGGGTATTAAAGGCTTATGAGCAGCCGCACGACCACGGTAACCCATGGAATGAAGTTCTCTGAGAAAAGTACGTGTACATACCAAGATTCCAGCATTTTTACTCACTTGTACACTGAGGTCTTGTGCAGTACTCTGTCGATTAGCTGCAACGACTCGCCTGAGGCTTCGACGTCCTCTATCACTGATTTTCTTTGGTCTGCCGGTACGTTTTGCTGCTTCAGGCATGCCATGTGTCTTCCACTTATTCAGTACATCCAAAACAGTTGACTTGGGTATGTTTAAATGCCTCTCAGTTTCTCTTATGGACAACCCACTAGCATAACACCCAATAATCGTTCCTTACGCAAAGTCAGTTCTCTCCCGCAGCAACATTTCCACTCAACCTCACAGTGCAATATGATCACGGTCTGCTGCAGGCTTGTTTTTATACTGTTTGCAGCTGTACTGCACATCTTAACAACACAGCGGATCCGTTCATTTGCTTTTGAAGGGGTGTGCGGTGACTTTTGTCAATATAGTGTATATATATAATTAGGGTGGTCCTTATTTTTTAATAAGTTTCTTCATAAGTATCTTTTATATGCAAAACTAAAACTAAAGCAGTCAAAGCTTCAAATTGATCCAATAATGTTAACACATGCCACATTAAGCCTGAAGCTTTGAAAACTACACTTCTATTTCATTGCTTGTTTATAGCTGTGCAGGAATGTAAAAAAAAAAAAAGTATCCAAAAAGTAAGAAGATATTACAGGGTTTTTCAATCACAGGATTTTTCTTCTCTAAGGTTACTACAGATGAAGAAATATGCTAGCTGACAGGGTTGCAAATGAAAAGTCATATTCATATGATACAGAACTATGTTTTCCCTTCTGCAAAGTGCATTTCATTTCCTCTGTGTCCTCTATTTTTAGTCAAAATTGACGACAAATAAAAACTGGTTTATTCCTACGTAAGTTGGGGCATAAAAAATGAAATTATTCCACCTTACTTAATAAATGTATGAAATGGGTTAGTTCCAAGTGTCTAACTGTGATGTAAATAATATTTTTAAAATAGCCTACCTGAAAGTATCTGATCTGCTGTTACACGTGTACAACCTTACATTTGAGTTTGTTGTGAAAATTCCTCTTAACTTTTGTATTCTATTATTACATGCAGATTAGATTTTCTACTTAAGTATGTTTCTGTCACATTTATATCGGGTGAAGAAATCAAATAAAAACAGAAAATTTTTCTTGTCGGTCCACCGAGGAATCAAATTACAGACAGTAAATTGGCTTCAAAAAAGATGTTTTAAGAGTACTGTTTTATATTATGTGAATGGTAAAATTATATTTGCAAGAAAACATTTTGTTTGTTGTTGATGAATGCAACCTTTTTTTGGAAAAAGAATGAATACCTGCCACTGATCATTGTAATGTATTAAACAGCAGAAAAATTGTATGAAGAGTTGTGGAATCTTGAAAAAAGTAAAACAGGACAGAGTGAACTAAGGAGAAAAGGCAAATATGAATTAAAAAAATAAAAAAAAAAAAAGCACCCAGAAGGAATTATCCAATCAAGATGAAAATTGGTGTGTGCAATGTACATGTATTGGAAAGGAAATTATTGCAATTCCTGAGCAGTCGGCTGTTTATTTGGATAACACAGCTACACGAATGGAACAAGTCAGTCTGTTGTATCACCACCTCTGGCTCGTATAAAAGAAGCTACCCAGCATCGCATAGATGCATACAATTTATGGATACTGTCCTGAGGTATAGCATGTCAGATCGTGTCCAAATTGCAGGCCAGTTCGTCGACATTCCAGGATGGGTGTAGGTGGCATACCATCATGTCCCAAACATGTTTGATTGCCGAGATGTCGAGTGATCGAACTGGTGATGGAAGGGTGTTGACATCACAGAGGCAGGCCTAGGAGAGCTGTGCTATACGTGGCTGGGCATTATCCTGTTGAAAAACTGCAACAGGAATGGAAACACAACAGGTCGAAGAATGTCGTCGACATACCATTGAGCCCTGAAGATGGTATGGAGGACTACTAAGCGTGCTCTGCTATTGTAGGAAATGGCTCCCCAAACAGTCACTATCGGCGTGCGAGCTGTGTGCGGTTCCACGATAAAGGCAGGGTTCGTGCGCTGGCCAGCTCGTCTCCAGACACATATGCGCTGGTCATCAGTGCCAAGTGCAAACCATGACTCATCACTGAAGACAACATGATGCCACTGGACACAATCCCATGTTGATCAGGCCAGACACCACTGCAACCGTTGCCAGCAATGCTCGCTGGTCAGTAGTACCTGTGCTGCAATTCATCTGGCAATGGTCTGGATGGCCACTTTCGTACCTGCAGACAATGCAACATGGCCACAGATGGTCAAGAGCAATGAATTTGGTTCTGTTTGGGCAGCTCTCACAATCACTCAATTCTCAAAATTTGTCATCGCCCACAGCCATCCGGTACCTACAAGTAGCTGGGTTGCGCCCCCTTGACACCAACATCAGTGTGATGGCGTCATCACTCCAACCCAAATGTCTGGTGATACGGCGAATGGACCAACCAACCTCTCTCAGCCCAATTATACGTCCTCTCTGAAACTCATTCAACTGCTCATATTGTACATGGATCTGATGTCGTGGCATCCTCACAGTCCATGGAGGTTAATGCAACCACAATCCTCTGTCACAATTGCCCCAATATGCAAGCTTTGCTCTTGATATACCTCTTCGATGCACAGTTTTCATGCGCTGTGGCAGGCCAGTATTTAGTCATTGGTAGTTATTTTTTAATCATTTGCATGTTAAACCCTGCAATACTAGCAGGAGGAGTTTCATCAGGATCAAACAACTTTCTCAAGGTGCTTGATTTTTTTGGCAAAGAGTGTATGATCAAAACCAACAAGAATAAGTAATTTTTGTTTTATAAGTAAAAAGGAAAAAAAGAGCATCCAGTATGTATGTATGCTTGGTAAAAATATTAATGGAAATAAACAGCAAAAGCTTCAAGATTCTTGGCCCATCAGGAATCTAAAAGTGAGAAGGGAAGTCCTAACACAGTGACCTTTGGCAGTGCAAACAAAGCTGTTCACTTGCTGAAAACCTCAGTGGAAGCAGCTTTCCTTAGTTCCCAGGAATTCACTGAAAATCAAACTTTAACAAGAACAGCTTGATAACACTTTCAGGACGCAATTACATCAGCCATAATATCAAAACTTTTTGATTTAGAATTGAATTTTATAGGAGTTGACTGGGACTCAAAATTACTGCTAGATTTAGTAGGTAAATTAAAATTGATTGCTTGCATGTGATTGCAATGACACAGAATATTTAACAGCATTGAGGGTTCCTGAAATTTCAACAGGAACAGCTTACAAGATGCATGTATCACATGCAGTATATAAAACCCTAGAAAAATGGTCACTACAACAGTGGGTCCCAGCCTGTATTTCTGACACCACTGATTCTAATATTGGTCATTTAAATAGCACTTGTGTTCTGTTCTATTAGAATAAAAAATGGGCTGAGAAATTTCATTTCTCCTCTACTAAAAACATATTTATGAGATTATTCTTCAAACAGTTTTTACCAAAGCAAAGTTTCCTTTATCATCTGGGGTAGAAATACCTTTATTGAAGGTTTAAGGGCAAGTGAGTAAACATGGACAAAATGAAGTTTTCTTTGTGGTCAATGGAGTCAGATGTACATATGACATATCAGAAAACATGAAAATCGAAAAATATTAAAATTCACAGGAGGAAAGTTAAAAGATATCTTTATACAGATCTACAAAGGACCTTTAGAGCTTACAGTAACATTTCTAGGCAAAATTGCTACCAGTAGGACCCAATTCCGATATCCAGGAGCATATCATTTGGTCAGATGGATGGTAAAAGGAATTTATTGCCTTAAAATGTGGCTGTTAAGAAAGCTCTTTAAATTATTCACGAAAGAGAAACCAGCACTCTGGATTATTAGAGGTTTCACTAAAAAGTGCTATTGGTTTTCCACTGCAAATGCAATTCATGCCCAATTGAATATTGCTTTCATTAAAAAAATTGAATGACTATAAAGCAAATAATAAGATAACCACAACTGCTTTAAGAAAATTTTAAAACCATTTATAATGTTTAAATGAAGAACATGCAGTATTTTTGTTATTTGACAACTGATTGGACAACAAACAAAAACAAATAATGTCTGGAAAAATTATGCAAAAAAAATTAAGAAGACATGAATAGGGCATGAAGTAAGAAATAAAAATGTATGTGAAGTTAGATGATGTTACAAATTTCATCTGCAAAGACATTTTGATAAAATTAAAATCACCTAAATCTCTCAAATTATTTTCGAAATTCTGTGTATCTCCTGAGTTTCTGTTTTTGAACCCTATTGACTGGAAGGACAGTCAGCAAATAATCAGATAACAACAGGTAGCAATAGATGATGGAAGAATCTAATAGCCCAGCAATGGAAACCAAACCTAAGACTAAAATTACTGACTGACTGACCATTTTGATTACAAAAACTGGCTTTACTGATTTTGACATAAAAAAAAAAAAAAAAAAACGAGACTAAATACTGACTCAAATTTCTCATTAGGAAAGAAGGGTCAAAAGCATTTTTTAATCTGGCCTCCACCATCCCCATAGCCAGCCAACTCACACCTATTTATTGTTTTAATTGTAATCAACATATAAAACTATTACAAAAATACATAATAATAAATAATAATCAGGAAAATCATTGCCCTTTATTATAATAATACCGACATGCTCCTATTCAGCACAAATATACCTAAAACTAGAAAAAGCTTTAAAGTGCAGCTGTACAGTACCATTTTCAGAATAATACAAACAAAATGTTTACAACTTTGAATTTTTAAATGTAATGTGGAAAATCATCTAGCTTTCTTTACAAAATTAGGTCATTAAGTCTCACTTTGTTTTTGCTTCTTTGAAAAAAATGTTGTTATAACACTGCTTTTTTGCTTATCAACTGCTTTCTGTACCTTTTCTATGTCTTTAATTTTCTTCACTTCTTGTTCCCTAACTTTCGTAGCACTCTCCAACATTGCTTGGGCCACACTAATTCCCACCAAGTCCTTTTTATTTATTGCTTCTTTTAAGCACTTGTTTGCATCATCCAGTAATTTGTCAACAGTCAATCTTTTCTCCTTTTCTTCCTCTTTCATTTTCTTCAGTGCCTGTTCACCGTAATCAATATTTACTTTTTCTTTTTCAAACTTACCCTTCATACTTGCTTGCAACAATTTTTCTTTTTCCTGTTCTTCTTGTTTCCTCAGTTTTTCCTCAGCCACTCTCTTCTCATCTTCACAGTACTGCTTGTATCTGACATGAGCTGTGCGTGCCAATTGAGGAAGTTCCTGAGTGATAATTACAAAGTGAGCCTTCCCCTCAAACACATTCACCACAGCATCTCTTACAGTCAAATAAGCATCCAATGTTCTTTCACACATATTTGCGGTGTCTTCATTCAAGATGTTCCCCGACAATGAGAATACCCTTTCTACATCCGCATTGCCACGCGAAAGTGCAAGTGCAGCCTTCACAATTTTCGTAACAGTAGGGTATTTCTTTTCTCCAGAGGTATATGTCTTCTCAAAAAACTGACTCCAGTAAACGTCCACTGGGTTCTTGTCACTACCTGATTTTTCTTCTTCTAACGTCAATAGTTTCCATTCATCAACTAGTGCATGTTCACTGTACTCAATTGGAAGAACTGCAGCTAATTTCACTATGTTTTTGTATGATCCTTCTTTCACCCTCTTTGCAAGATGTAAAAATCGAAGATACCACAACACAGGTTTATCCAAAGAAGGCTTTTCCAAAATATGTGTACAAGCAGACACATAGTGCTTTCTAGCTTTCATGGAAATATAGCATCTTTCTTGTGCGCTTAGCTTCTTGAGATATTCACTTCCTCTAGTGTCGAACACTATGTTTTTCAATGGCAAGTCACAAAATGCTTCCAGACTCAATGGAGCAGCACTAACCCAAAATCGATTAATGAGTGTTCTGACGAGGTTTGTGAGCTCATTATAGATTAGATGCATTAAAGGATCTCTCTTCTGAAGGAAACCAGTGAATCTTGAACATGTATGAGCACTGCACAAGCAAACATAATTTCTGCTTTGGTAGTTTTGTCTTTTAATAGTTTAACAATATTCTTGTATTTCAAAGAACTCATCAACTTGCTTTTGTGCTGGGGTATGAACTGAAGAAAGTATTTTTCAACAGCTGACCATTTTTCTAAAAGTCTCTCTCCAGCTGGTTCTAATGTCAGCCATCTAGAGGAAACATGTTTCATAAACCGATGACCCGGAAGTTTCATATCTGATTGTATTTTTTCAAAATCTTCCCAACGAGATGTTTGGCCATCAAAAAAATTATAGAGAAACAAGATCATGTCCGAAGCATTTTCACCAAAGTCTTGTAATCCTTTTTGGAATGCATTATGGATAATGTGTATGCTACATGTGCCAACATCAATCAACTGTTTTCTTCCTAACAGGATCAGAGAATCATTCATAAGACAATTCACAGTTTTGTTAACATTGGGTCCATCACAACCTAGCATCAATAGCTTTGAACGAGAAAGCTGGGCATTATATCCAAGGCTTCATTTAACTTGGAGTAAATATCACTAACAGTGGCTTTACCAATGAAGGAAGTCTGTAGATGTCGTGTCATAATCATTTGTTTGGAATCAGACCAGTATTTAACTACAGTTTGAAGCTCTTTCTTTGAAGCTGCATTCACAGTTTCATCAAAACAAAGAGAGAAATGTGCTCCTCCAATATCATTCACCAACTGCTTTTTAAAATATGGAGCTAAAGCATCACATACTAAATATCTTGCCTTTGTCCTTGAAAGGGTGAACTCAGAAGGAACACTTCCAGGAAACATTGCCTCAAAAGTTTCTTTGACATCTTCACAAGCTGGCTGAACAGCAAAGTTCCCTCCAATCATTTTCAAACACCAGATTAACTCTGCCCTTGAAGCAGCTTGTCTAGCAGAATAAAGCTGAATTGATGGTGTAGCTCCGGGAGATGAAATTACACCATCACTGCTACATCCAGGACAAGCTGAAGACAAATGTAGTTGTGAAGAACTCAGTTTCACTTTACATTGTTCTCTGTGCTTCCGAGTAGAAGGATGCTGCTCTATAGCACTAAAGCCCCAAGAACCTGAAAATGTTTGTGCGCACAACATACAAAAAACTTCACTGTCACTTTTTTTCTGTCTCCATTCAGAAACCATGAAACCATTGCTGTCCTTTTTTTGGAACCATTCTGATTTTACAGTACATTTTCCCATACTTTTGTCTAAGTAATCCGGTTAATCAAAAAATGTATGATTTTATAAAGACAGCTGCATTACCTGAAACAACAAATAAAAAAAAATTAGGATTACTATTCATTACAGTATGAAGTGAAGAAAAAACACATATGCACACACACCTATTCCCCTATATATATATATATATACTGAAGAGCAATGCTGAAAACTAAGGAAAAACTTTAGAATTTAAAACGAAAGTTGCAAAATTAACCTGAAGATCGAAACGCGCAACGCAGCAGTTACGAAAATTCAGAATTCACATTCTATTAAGAAGAGACCTAAGCAAAAAAAAAAATTATATATTTTTGACTCATACCAAGTACAACATAGAAAGGGTTATATGTCTACCGGTGTGAGTAAAAGGAGAAAAGATAAAAAATAAAATAAAACAACTGAATGTAGAAAGTGTCGAGAATACTGAGCCTTGGCTTTATCAAGGACCAGCAAAAACTCTGCATTTTCTCACTTCCACAAAGACCTAGTTGGAAATGGGTTTCTGCAAAGCCATGGATGCAAGTTATGAGCCCACCAAAAATTGTTTTAAAATTTATATATATGTCATGACCTCCGCAGAGCTGTATGACCTAGCGCTAGTTAACAATTTAGCTTACATCCATAACTTCCATGGCCCGACCCATGCTCTTCATCTGTTACTATTAAACAGAGAGAAGAAGATTAAAGAGAACTCAAGTTGTGAGAGTGACATAATATTTAGAAATAATTTTCAGCTATAACGAAACGCCAAGTCCGAAAAGCAATACAAAAGAATTCCAAATTTTTACATTGCAATTAAAAAGGAAATATTAATTTTTTAAAACTCAGATTTTTGAAAGAAAACTTGATTCTAAAACCCTCTACTCCGCAACTTCTGACAACACAAAAACGAGAATAAATTAATGACAATAATTAACTAAAGAAAAGCTTCGTGAAAGTTATATGACATAAACAATTAGTTGCAATATGTACAAAGTATTTCAGCAGTGCTTTAAGTGCATAATTAAGTAGTTATTAAGACCTTAACTACTTTGAAAATACGGCGCAAAGTAAAGGAACTATGCTTAGCCAGCTTCTGTGCCTAAGTTTCCTAAAAGACGCGCAAAGTTACCAAGAAAAGAAAGAGTTAAAACCCGCAAAAAAGTTAACAGTCTAGCCAGTGCCTAAATGCTAAAAAGCGAAAAACAACAGAGAAAAAAATACAAGAAGTACAAACTTTGAACTTATAAAACCTAAAACCCTAAGACAATGAAGAGAGCTTACCTCTTATGCAACTAAACTTTCTCCACTCAAGATGAAACATGGCCGACTTTTTCCCCAAACTTCCAAACACGACTGCCACTCCCTAGTCGCTGGGGGGCAGTGTGGGTGGGGCTGATGGCCTCCTCACACTGAAAGAAACCAACTCGCGGAGATTTTATCCAGAGAAAAAAATATATATACTTAAGACTGTGAACCTGTATGATCAGAAAGAGCAGAATTAACTCTCCAGAATACATGAGAAATATTATAAAATACACAAGTGGTGTATTTAATAATCTTTGCATGTATTAAATCACCTTAGTGAGCTTCTATAGATTATTCAGAATCTTATTAATTTTAACGTTAGTTTTACTATTTTTAGTTTAGCTATTCTAGTGAGTGAATAACTAGTTTTCTTTTTTATTTGTTTTTATTTTCTTTTATAAACAGATTTTTATGCTTTTTTTGTGATTTTGTCTGTATTATTTAATTTTTTGTTTTAATAGGACCTTCATATCCATAGCACTAAGGTTCCTTTTAGTAGTTAATAGGCATCCTCTAGCCAACTTCCTTACGGCTTTGATTGGTCAGAATCATATTATTAACTGTGTAGAAAATTAAAGCAGATCTGCCAACCTTACTCTATTATTCAGAATAATTTTTCTTAAAGTTCTTTTGATGAAAGATAAAGGAATATCATTCTCTAGAAAACTATCTAATAGTAAATTAATGTGGTAATTGAAGTCCAAATTGTTGCTGCAAATTCTTGAAATTCTTAGGACCTGAGAAATTAGTACATTCTCAATTACTTTAGTTGATATGTTATTATTCCAGTGTAGATATTTAATTACTTTGAAAGGAAAAGGGACTAGGGAGTGGCAGTCGTGTTTGGAAGTTTGGGGAAAAAGTCGGCCATGTTTCATCTTGAGTGGAGAAAGTTTAGTTGCATAAGAGGTAAGCTCTCTTCATTGTCTTAGGGTTTTAGGTTTTATAAGTTCAAAGTTTGTACTTCTTGTATTTTTTTCTCTGTTGTTTTTCGCTTTTTAGCATTTAGGCACTGGCTAGACTGTTAACTTTTTTGCAGGTTTTAACTCTTTCTTTTCTTGGTAACTTTGCGCGTCTTTTAGGAAACTTAGGCACAGAAGCTGGCTGAGCATAGTTCCTTTACTTTGCGCCGTATTTTCAAAGTAGTTAAGGTCTTAATAACTACTTAATTATGCACTTAAAGCACTGCTGAAATACTTTGTACATATTGCAACTAATTGTTTATGCCATATAACTTTCACAAAGCTTTTCTTTAGTTAATTATTGTCATTAATTTATTCTCGTTTTTGTGTTGTCAGAAGTTGCGGAGTAGAGGGTTTTAGAATCAAGTTTTCTTTCAAAAATCTGAGTTTTAAAAAATTAATATTTCCTTTTTAATTGCAATGTAAAAATTTGGAATTCTTTTGTATTGCTTTTCGGACTTGGCGTTTCGTTATAGCTGAAAATTATTTCTAAATATTACGTCACTCTCACAACTTGAGTTCTCTTTAATCTTCTTCTCTCTGTTTAATAGTAACAGATGAAGAGCATGGGTCGGGCCATGGAAGTTATGGATGTAAGCTAAATTGTTAACTAGCGCTAGGTCATACAGCTCTGCGGAGGTCATGACATATAAATAAATTTTAAAACAATTTTTGGTGGGCTCATAACTTGCATCCATGGCTTTGCAGAAACCCATTTCCAACTAGGTCTTTGTGGAAGTGAGAAAATGCAGAGTTTTTGCTGGTCCTTGATAAAGCTAAGGCTCAGTATTCTCGACACTTTCTACATTCAGTTGTTTTATTTTATTTTTTATCTTTTCTCCTTTTACTCACACCGGTAGACATACAACCCTTTCTATGTTGTACTTGGTATGAGTCAAAAATATATAATTTTTTTTTTTTGCTTAGGTCTCTTCTTAATAGAATATATATATATATATATATATATATTCTATTAAGAAGATACCTAATCAAAAAAATACATAAATAATTTTTGACTCACACCAAGTACGACATAGAAAAGGTTATGTATCTACCGGTGTGAGTAAAAGGAGAAAAGATAAAAAAATAATAAAATAAAACAACTGAATGTAGAAGGTGTCGAGAATACTGAGCCTTGGCTTTATCAAGGACCAGCAAAAACTCTGCATTTTCCCACTTCCACAAAGACCTAGTTGGAAATGGGTTTCTGCAAGGCCATGGATGCAAGTAACATTCCCACCTAAAATTGTTTTAAAAAATATATATATATGTCATGTCCTCCGCAGAGTTGTATGACCTAGCACTAGTTAACAATTTCGCTTGCATCCATTGACCTTCCTGGCCCGACCCATGCTCTTCATCTGTTACTATTAAACAGAGAGAAGAAGATTAAAGAGAACTCAAGCTGTGAGAGTGACATAATAATTAGAAATAATTTTCAGCTATAACGAAATGCCAAGTTCGTTTGAGAGAGAATTTAAACCTGAAAAACAATGCAAAAGAAATCCGAATATTTACATTGCAATTAAAAAAAGGAGATATTAATTTTTAAAAAACAGATTTTTGAAAGAAAACTTGAGTCTAAAACCCCCTACTCTACATCTTATGACAGCACGAAAACGAGAATAATTTAAAGACAAAAATTAACTAAAGAAAACTTTGTGAAAGTTATATGACTTAAACAGTTAGTTGCAATATGTACAAAGTTTTTCAGCAGTGCTTTAAGTGCATAATTATTTTAGTTATTAAGAACTTAACTACTTTGAAAATACAGCGCAAAGAAAAGGAACACGCTTAGCCATCTGCTGTTCCTAGGTACCCCAAAAGACGCGCAAAGTTACCAAGAAAAGAAAGAGTTAAAACCCGCTAAAATGTTAACAGACAAGCCAGTGCCTAAAAGCTGAAAAGCAAAAAATCAACAGAGAAAAAGAACATGAATTACATACATTGAACTTATAAAACCTAAACCCAAAACACAAGGAAGAGAGCTTACCTCTTGTGTGACTAAACAATCACCTCACAAGAGTAAAACATGGCTGACCTCTTCCCTAACGCTACTGCCACTCCCTAGACGCTGGGGGACAGTGTGGGTGGGGCTGATGGCCTCCTCATACAGAAAGAAACCAACACGCGGAGATTTTAGCCAGAGAAAAAAATATATAAACTTAAGACTGTGGACCTGTATGATCAGAAAGAGCAGAATTAACTCTCCAGAATACATGAGAAATATTATAAAATACACGAGTAGTGTATTTAATAATCTTTGCATGTATTAAATCACCTTAGTGAGCTTCTATAGATTAATCAGAATCTTATTAATTTTAATGTTGGTTTTACTATTTTTAGTATAGCTATCCTAGTGATGAATAACTAGTTTTCTTTTTTATTTGTTTTTATTTTCTTTTATAAACGGATTTTTAAGCTTTTTTTGTGATTTTGTTTATAATATTTAATTTTTTGTTTTAATAGGACCTTCATATCCATAGCACTAAGGTTCCTTTTAGTAGTTAATAGGCATCCTCTAGCCAACTTCCTTACGGCTTTGATTGGTCAGAATCATATTATTAACTGTGTAGAAAATTAAAGCAGATCTGCCAACCTTACTCTATTATTCAGAATAATTTTTCTTAAAGTTCTTTTGATGAAAGAAGAAGGAATTTCATTCTCTAGAAAACTATCTAATAGTATATTAATGTGGTAATTGAAGTCCAAATTGTTGCTGCAAATTCTTGAAATTCTTAGGACCTGAGAAATTAGTACATTCTCAATTACTTTGGTTGATATGTTATTATTCCAGTGTAGATATTTAATTGTTTTGAAAGGAAAATTAACTCTTTTATTAAAGAGGCTAATAGATGGGTTACCTCTGTTGAGCTTAATGCTTAAGTCTAGGAACTCAAGTTCCTGATTACTGTTGGTTGGATTTACATAAGTTAAGGGAGCTAGGATAGATATTATCAAAATCACTCTCTATAACTTCCGAATTATTGATACATAGCAGATCATCAATATATCTAAAAGTGTATAGGTAGTTATCTGAGCAGGTGGGGCGATTTTTAATGAATTTATATTCCTTAAAGAACAGGAATAGATTAGCGATATTCGTGGACGTTGATGTTCCCATGGGAATACCGTTCACCTGCTTATAGAGAGTATTATTATATAAGATATGGTTATTTTTTATGCAGCAATTGAGATAAGAGTTCCAAGTTCCTACGTTAACAAATTGGTTAAGTTTAAATTCTGCATACAGCTCTTTAAAGGTAGTGATTATATCAGAAAGAGGCAGATTAGTATATAGGTTTTCAAAATCATAACTATTAATATCTAGGGGACAAACTTTGAGAATAGTAGAAATTACTTCTGCATTATTATTAATTATCCAAAAATCTCTGTACATCAAGTTAGAACAGTTTCTAATGTGTTTCAAAACCTTCTTTAAGACATCTTCAAAAGCAAGATCTATTTTCTTTTTATGACTCCTTACTCCACTAGCTATGAACCTGAACTTCACAGGATCCTTATGAAACTTAACCGTTGCAAAAAGAAATGGAAATTCAGGCTCATATCTTCTAGTTTGTGGAATTTTGAGTTTCTTGAAGAATGCCTTAAACCGATTTTCTAACTGCTTGGTAGAATAACTTACTGGCTCGTATGTTACTCTATTATTGAGTTCCATAGTAAACAATTCAAAATAGAACTTCTTACAGATAATTGCAAAATTATTGCTAGCTTTATCCGTAGTGGTAAAAATAAATAGGTCTTGTAGTTTGGAGAGTGACCTTTTAGCTTCTCCAGAGAAAAAGAGATTTCTGTCGAAACAAAAGTTCAGACCTGCCAACTCACCGGTGAAGCTATTGATTATATTATATTTCCATTCTGCGAAGGCCTCAATAGGCTGATTGTACGCTAAACTGGTTTTTACGATGTACCTATTAACATCTTGAGTGAAGCTCTCAAGAATCCTTTCTTTGGAAATTGTGAAGGAAGGTCTGAATTTAGAGCCATACTCTAATAACCCATCTATTAGCCTCTTTGATAAAAGAGTTAATTTTCCTTTCAAAACAATTAAATATCTACACTGGAATAATAACATATCAACCAAAGTAATTGAGAATGTACTAATTTCTCAGGTCCTAAGAATTTCAAGAATTTGCAGCAACAATTTGGACTTCAATTACCACATTAATATACTATTAGATAGTTTTCTAGAGAACGAAATTCCTTCTTCTTTCATCAAAAGAACTTTAAGAAAAATTATTCTGAATAATAGAGTAAGGTTGGCAGATCTGCTTTAATTTTCTACACAGTTAATAATATGATTCTGACCAATCAAAGCCGTAAGGAAGTTGGCTAGAGGATGCCTATTAACTACTAAAAGGAACCTTAGTGCTATGGATATGGAGGTCCTATTAAAACAAAAAATTAAATAATATAAACAAAATCACAAAAAAAGCTTAAAAATCTGGTTATAAAAGAAAATAAAAACAAATAAAAAAGAAAACTAGTTATTCATCACTAGGATAGCTATACTAAAAAATAGTAAAACCAACATTAAAATTAATAAGATTCTGATTAATCTATAGAAGCTCACTAAGGTGATTTAATACATGCAAAGATTATTAAATACACTACTCGTGTATTTTATAATATTTCTCATGTATTCTGGAGAGTTAATTCTGCTCTTTCTGATCATACAGGTCCACAGTCTTAAGTTTATATATTTTTTTCTCTGGCTAAAATCTCCGCGTGTTGGTTTCTTTCTGTATGAGGAGGCCATCAGCCCCACCCACACTGTCCCCCAGCGTCTAGGGAGTGGCAGTAGCGTTAGGGAAGAGGTCAGCCATGTTTTACTCTTGTGAGGTGATTGTTTAGTCACACAAGAGGTAAGCTCTCTTCCTTGTGTTTTGGGTTTAGGTTTTATAAGTTCAATGTATGTAATTCATGTTCTTTTTCTCTGTTGATTTTTTGCTTTTCAGCTTTTAGGCACTGGCTTGTCTGTTAACATTTTAGCGGGTTTTAACTCTTTCTTTTCTTGGTAACTTTGCGCGTCTTTTGGGGTACCTAGGAACAGCAGATGGCTAAGCGTGTTCCTTTTCTTTGCGCTGTATTTTTAAAGTAGTTAAGTTCTTAATAACTAAAATAATTATGCACTTAAAGCACTGCTGAAAAACTTTGTACATATTGCAACTAACTGTTTAAGTCATATAACTTTCACAAAGTTTTCTTTAGTTAATTTTTGTCTTTAAATTATTCTCGTTTTCGTGCTGTCATAAGATGTAGAGTAGGGGGTTTTAGACTCAAGTTTTCTTTCAAAAATCTGTTTTTTAAAAATTAATATCTCCTTTTTTTAATTGCAATGTAAATATTCGGATTTCTTTTGCATTGTTTTTCAGGTTTAAATTCTCTCTCAAACGAACTTGGCATTTCGTTATAGCTGAAAATTATTTCTAATTATTATGTCACTCTCACAGCTTGAGTTCTCTTTAATCTTCTTCTCTCTGTTTAATAGTAACAGATGAAGAGCATGGGTCGGGCCAGGAAGGTCAATGGATGCAAGCGAAATTGTTAACTAGTGCTAGGTCATACAACTCTGCGGAGGACATGACATATATATATATTTTTTAAAACAATTTTAGGTGGGAATGTTACTTGCATCCATGGCCTTGCAGAAACCCATTTCCAACTAGGTCTTTGTGGAAGTGGGAAAATGCAGAGTTTTTGCTGGTCCTTGATAAAGCCAAGGCTCAGTATTCTCGACACCTTCTACATTCAGTTGTTTTATTTTATTATTTTTTTATCTTTTCTCCTTTTACTCACACCGGTAGATACATAACCTTTTCTATGTCATACTTGGTGTGAGTCAAAAATTATTTATGTATTTTTTTGATTAGGTATCTTCTTAATAGAATGTGAATTCTAAATTTTCAAAACTGCTGCGTTGCGCATTTTGATCTTCAGGTTATTTTGCGACTTTCGTTTTAAATTCTAAAGTTTTTCTTTAGTCTTAAGTTTTGCTCTTCAGTATATATATATATATATATATATATATTCTATAAAGAAGATACCTAAGCAAAAAAATACATATATAATTTTGACTCACACCTAATACAACATAGAAAAGGTTATGTATCTACCTGTGTGAGTAAAAGGAGAAAAGAGAAAAAAATAAAATAAAACAACTGAATGTAGAAGGTGTCGAGAATACTGAGCCTTGGCTTTATCAAGGACCAGCAAAAACTCTGCATTTTCTCACTTCCACAAAGACCTAGTTGGAAATGGGTTTCTGCAAGGCCATAGATGCAAGTAACATTCCCACCTAAAATAGTTAAAAAATATATATATATAAGTCATGTCCTCCGTAGAGTAGCATGACCTAGCACTAGTTAACAATTTCGCTTGCATCCATTAACCTTCATGGCCCGACCCATGCTCTTCATCTGTTACTATTAAACAGAGAGAAGAAGATTAAAGAGAACTCAAGCTGTGAGAGTGACATAGTAAATGGAAATGATTTTCAGCTATAACGAAATTCCAAGTTCGTTTGAGAGAGAATTTAAACCTGAAAAATAATGCAAAGGAATCCAAATTTTACATTGCAATTAAAAAAAGGAAATGTTAATTTATACCGAACAGATTTTTGAAAGAAAACTTGAGTCTAAAACCCCTACTCTACAACTTATGACAGCACGAAAACGAGAATAAGTTAAAGATAAATATTAACTAAAGAAAACTTTGTGAAAGTTATATACCTTAAACAGTTAGTTGCAATATGTACAAAGTATTTCAGCAGTGCTTTAAGTGCATAATTAATTAGTTATTAAGAACTTAACTACTTTGAAAAAACAGCGCATAGACAGCGCATAGAAAAGGAACAGGCTTAGCCTTCTTCTGTTCCTAGGTACCTCAAAAGACGCTCAAAGTTACAAAGAAAAGTAAGAGTTAAAACCCGCAAGAATGTTAACAGACAAACCAATGCTTAAAAGCTGAAAAGCTAAAAAACGACAGAGAAAAGGTACATAAAGTACAAACATTGAACTTATAAAACCTAGAACCCAAAAACAAGGAAGAGAGCTTACCTCTTGTGTAACAAAAACTTTTCTCCACACAAGAGGAGAACATGGCTGACCCCTTCTGCCACTCCCTAGACGCTGGGGGCAGTGAGGGTGGGGCTGATGGCCTCCTCATACAGCAAGAAAACAACGCGCGGTGTTTTGGCCCAAGTGGTGTTCTAAGGACGATGAAAGGATTGGAGGTCAGCTCAGATATTTTAAGTCCTCCCGCTCGGTTAGGCTAGCACCCTTTCCCATAGTGTATGAACTCGCTGGCAAAGGTAATCTAAAGTTATGAAATGACAAACGTTGTTTGACATGTAAATCTGCAGATCCTAACCTGTATTCTTCTGTTGGGGATAATTGCTCCAACAAGTTTTGCAAAGCCTACAATACCATCTATAAGCTCACCTGTACTGTCTGCAACCTTAGCTATATTGGCCAAAGTAAAAATCCTCTTCATCTTAGGATTAATGGTCACAGGTCTCTAGTAAACAAGTTCTCTAATTCAGGAGTGAACCCCTCCACAAACGCCAACCAGTACTCCACCTTTGAATTAGAGCATTTCCATACTCATGGTTTTGACAAAGTGAAAATAGAGGTACTACATATTATTCCTGACCTCTATGCTCGGCTAGAAACTGAATCCCTTGAAATTTTGCAGCATCAGTCTCTTTATCCCTATGGCCTTAATTCCACTCTATCTGACAATAAGCATAATCAGCATAAATTTTCAATTCGTGAACTGTTCTTTCTTGTTAATAATAAGAGCTGCTCTAGAGGTAATAGAGGACAGAGGTTATTTCGCACATCAAGCAAAGTTGATTTTGCTAACTTGCTAAAAACTCTGGAAAGCTTTAAAACTGGCACTAATTTTGTTAAAAATACTTACAAAATTCTCAAGTCCTTCAAGCACTCTGTCCTTAAATGTTTTTTCAAATTCTGGAATGAAACTGCTGACCATGTTGATAAGCATGTTTTTGCTTTGGTTCTGGACATTCTTAAACATATTCTTAAAGATAAAATTTCTCTTAAAGAATTTTCCAGTAATTTTGTTACCATCAGGTTCCTCAATAAAGCCTACGATAATCTCAATGTAAGGAAGCTGTTCTACAATAATGCAATTTTTTTTCCCATCCACAGGCACCAGTCTATTGTAAGTTTTAAATATGTTAAGACCTTAGGGTCAATAGTTAAAAACTACAAACTTAACTCTTCGAGCTACATTCCTGTAATTACTTCTTGTTCTTGTGATGAACATAAAGAAACAGTTCACTATGATAAGAATTACAACCATATTATCACCGGAAACTTGAGTTATGTTGAAAATGAAAAGCTTAGGAATTTATTAGAGTATGGCTCTAAATTCAGACCTTCCTTCACAATTTCCAAAGAAAGGATTCTTGAGAGCTTCACTCAAGATGTAAATAAGTACATCGTAAAAACCAGTTTGACGTACAATCAGCCTATTGAGGCCTTCGCAGAATGGAAATATAATATAATCAATAGCTTCACCGGTGAGTTGGCAGGTCTGGACTTTTGTTTCGACAGAAATCTCCTTTTCTCTGGAGAAGCTAAAAGGTCTCTCTCCAAACTACAAGACCAATTTATTTTTACCACTACGGATAAAGCTAGCAATAATTTTGCAATTATCTGTAAGAAGTTCTATTTTGAATTGTTAACTATGGAACTCAATAATAGAGTAACATACGAGCCCGTAAGTTATTCTACCAAGCAGTTAGACAATCGGTTTAAGGCATTCTTCAAGAAACTTAAAATTCCACAAACTAGAAGATATGGGCCTGAATTTCCATTTCTTTTTGCAACGATTAAGTTTCATAAGGATCCTGTGAAGTTCAGGTTCATAGCTAGTGGAGTAAGGAGTCATAAAAAGAAAATAGATCTTGCTTTTGAAGATGTCTTAAAGAAGGTTTTGAAACACATTAGAAACTGTTCTAACTTGATGTACAGAGATTTTTGGATAATTAATAATAATGCAGAAGTAATTTCTACTATACTCAAAGTTTGTCCCCTAGATATTAATAGTTATGATTTTGAAAACCTATATACTAATCTGCCTCTATCAGATATAATCACTACATTTAAGGAGCTGTATGCAGAATTTAAACTTAACCAATTTGTTGATGTAGGAACTTGGAACTCTTATCTCAATTGCTGCATAAAAAATAACCATATCTTATATAATAATACTCTCTATAAGCAAGTGAACGGTATTCCAATGGGAACATCAATGTCCACAAATATCGCTAATCTATTCCTGTTCTTTAAGGAATATAAATTCATTAAAAATCACCCCACCTGCTCAGATAACTACCTTTACACTTTTAGATATATTGATGATCTGCTGTGTATCAATAATTCAGAAGTTATAGAGAGTGATTTTGATAATATCTATCCCAGCTCTCTTAACTTATGTAAAACAAACCACAGTAATCAGGAACTTGAGTTCCTAGACTTAAGCATTAAGCTCAACAGAGGTAACCCATCTATTAGCCTCTTTGATAAAAGAGTTAATTTTCCTTTCAAAGTAATTAAATATCTACACTGGAATAATAACATTTCAACCAAAGTAATTGAGAATGTACTAATTTCTCAGGTCCTAAGAATTTCAAGAATTTGCAGCAACAATTTGGATTTCAATTACCACATTAATATACTATTAGAAAGTTTTCTAGAGAACGAAATTCCTTCTTCTTTCATCAAAAGAACTTTAAGAAAAATTATTCTGAATAATAGAGTAAGGTTGGCAGATCTGCTTTAATTTTCTACACAGTTAATAATATGATTCTGACCAATCAAAGCCGTAAGGAAGTTGGCTAGAGGATGCCTATTAACTACCTAAAGGAACCTTAGTGCTATGGATATGACGGTCCTATTAAAACAAAAAATTAAATAATATAAACAAAATCACAAAAAAAGCTTAAAAATCTGTTTATAAAAGAAAATAAAAACAAATAAAAAAGAAAACTAGTTATTCATCACTAGGATAGCTATACTAAAAATAGTAAAACCAACATTAAAATTAATAAGATTCTGATTAATCTATAGAAGCTCACTAAGGTGATTTAATACATGCAAAGATTATTAAATAAACTGCTCGTGTATTTCATAATATTTCTCATGTATTCTGGAGAGTTAATTCTGCTCATTCTGATCATACAGATCCACAGTCTTAAGTTTATATATTTTTTTCTCTGGTTAAAATCTCCGCGCGTTGTTTTCTTGCTGTATGAGGAGGCCATCAGCCCCACCCTCACTGCCCCCCAGCGTCTAGGGAGTGGCAGAAGGGGTCAGCCATGTTCTCCTCTTGTGTGGAGAAAAGTTTTTGTTACACAAGAGGTAAGCTCTCTTCCTTGTTTTTGGGTTCTAGGTTTTATAAGTTCAATGTTTGTACTTTATGTACCTTTTCTCTGTCGTTTTTTAGCTTTTCAGCTTTTAAGCATTGGTTTGTCTGTTAACATTCTTGCGGGTTTTAACTCTTACTTTTCTTTGTAACTTTGAGCGTCTTTTGAGGTACCTAGGAACAGAAGAAGGCTAAGCCTGTTCCTTTTCTATGCGCTGTCTATGCGCTGTTTTTTCAAAGTAGTTAAGTTCTTAATAACTAATTAATTATGCACTTAAAGCACTGCTGAAATACTTTGTACATATTGCAACTAACTGTTTAAGGTATATAACTTTCACAAAGTTTTCTTTAGTTAATATTTATCTTTAACTTATTCTCGTTTTCGTGCTGTCATAAGTTGTAGAGTAGGGGGTTTTAGACTCAAGTTTTCTTTCAAAAATCTGTTCGGTATAAATTAACATTTCCTTTTTTTTAATTGCAATGTAAAATTTGGATTCCTTTGCATTATTTTTCAGGTTTAAATTCTCTCTCAAACGAACTTGGAATTTCGTTATAGCTGAAAATCATTTCCATTTACTATGTCACTCTCACAGCTTGAGTTCTCTTTAATCTTCTTCTCTCTGTTTAATAGTAACAGATGAAGAGCATGGGTCGGGCCATGAAGGTTAATGGATGCAAGCGAAATTGTTAACTAGTGCTAGGTCATGCTACTCTACGGAGGACATGACTTATATATATATATTTTTTAACTATTTTAGGTGGGAATGTTACTTGCATCTATGGCCTTGCAGAAACCCATTTCCAACTAGGTCTTTGTGGAAGTGAGAAAATGCAGAGTTTTTGCTGGTCCTTGATAAAGCCAAGGCTCAGTATTCTCGACACCTTCTACATTCAGTTGTTTTATTTTATTTTTTTCTCTTTTCTCCTTTTACTCACACAGGTAGATACATAACCTTTTCTATGTTGTATTAGGTGTGAGTCAAAATTATATATGTATTTTTTTGCTTAGGTATCTTCTTTATAGAATGTGTATTCTGAATTTTCAAAACTGCTGCGTTGCGCGTTTTGATTTTCAGGTTATTTTGCACCCTTCGTTTTAAATTCTAAAATTGTTTCCTTAGTCTTCAGTTTTGCTCTTAAGTATATATATATATATATATATAGAGAGAGAGAGAGAGAGAGAGAGATCCAGAGACATTTTTAAGCAGGCTATCTATTAAATTCCTACAGTAAAATTTACTGAGTATTCCCAGGTTAAGATTTTCATGCCGGTATAGGGCCCCACCCCGCCCTACACAGTGGTGAACTACCAGGATACTACAATGTCCAAATTTCACCTCCTTATTATTTTCAGAGAAATTAAAAAAAAAAATCAGCACTGATTAGTTAAAAAAACCTTCACAATTAACCAGATAATTATGTAGTTATGGTGGACACAAACTACAGACACACAAACAGACACACAGACAGACTGACAAACAGAAACCACTTCAAAAATAGTGAAATCGTATTCGGGGGACCCCAAAACATGTATTTCCGTTGAAATCTCGAATTCAAATTTTTGCACGATTACAATACTTCCTCATACTAATGTATGAAAAAGTAATAAGAAAAATTATAGGAAATACAGTACAAAGGCTTAAAATATAGGAAATATAAGATGGGTAGGAGCATTGTTTGCATATATACGCACACACAACTCTTCCCCAAACCAAAATAATACATCTGGCGAGGAAAGTTAACCGAAATTTACTTTTTGCACTTAGATAACATTCCCAATATAGAGATCAAAAATCACTCTCTAGTGCACAAGGTTGTTAACAAAGTTATAACTCAGAGCCTTCTCAACGGCATTTTCTAATTTTTCAATCCATCTGCCACATAAAACATTACTTTACCGACCACAAACTTTTTTTCATATCACGTAAATCTTTTTTTAAAAAAGCCATGATATAAAACTGACTTTACAGACCAAAATTGAAAAATACAGACTAAAACTGACCAATCTGAAAAATACTGACTTTTACTGATTTTACTGACCATTTCCCATCCCTGTTTTAAATGATAAAATAAAGTAAACTGAGAAACAGAAGCAATTTTTATTACAGGTATGCACTCTTCCTTGTAAATATTTCCTATATACCAAATCACCATCATCAAATGTTATAATTACCTATCTGGATGAAGGTTGCCAAAAGTCTCTTCCACAACTTTCTGGCTTGAGCCAGTTTTTTCCAAGTTACTCTAGCATGCTTTCAAATTTAATTCATCCACCTATCACATGGTCTTCCTCTCAGTCTTTTCCTGTCTCTTGGTATCCAATCTGGTATTTCAGTTGTCCAATGGTGGTCAGTTCTGCTATCAGTATGTGCAGCCCATTGTCGCTTGGGTGTCACTTTGATAACAATATCATCAACTCTTGTCATTTCCCTAATCCACGAGTTCATTGTCCTGTCTTTCCTTGCTATATCAAGCATGCATCTCTCCATGTGTCTTTGAGTTGCTTGCAGCCTCTGTAAGTTTTTCTTAGTTAAGTCCCATGTCTCTGATCCATAAGTAAAAATTAAACATATGCTCTGATTAAACACCTGCCATTAAAGACATGGTAAATTTCTCTTGAAAACTGTACTGTTTCTTCCAAAAGCTCTCCACCAAGTTTTACACACCTATTTATTTCTTGTTCTACATGACCATCACTAGATATATGTTGTCTAAGATAAATTGGTTACTTCTAGATCTGCTCCATCAGCTTCCAAATCTTGTTTTTGTAAAAGCACTATACAACAGTTTTTTTTTTCTGTAAGTTTATTTTTAAACTCACTTTCTTGCTTTTGTCAACAAGTTCCTGGAACATGCACTGTAGCTCTGAGGGGGTACTTGCAAATATGACTATGTCGTCAGTAAAATGAAGGTGGGCTAAATAGTCTCCATTAATCTGTATCCTTTTGTTTCTTCCCAGTTCAATCTTTGCAATAAATTCTGTCAGGGGGTATGTTGCAGATTACATTCTTTGCAATTTGTAAAAAAAATTTGGTGATTACCTTTTTGTACTATTATAACACTTTAGCAAAAAAAACACTGAATTTGGTGAATGTGTTGGTGAAAAGTTTAAAAGTAAGAGCACCCACTGCATTCCGCAGAGTGGCATTGAGAGTTGGGGTGATATGGTGTCACCTTGTCTCACTCCATTTTCAATTTTAGTAAGTGCCATGTTCTCGAACAGCCAGACATTTGTTCTGACATTTTCATAGATGTTATTAACAATGATGATATTATTGTAGTAGTGTGATATAAAAACATGATGTTTATGTATGTACACTTGCTTTTGGTATACTTATAAGTGCTATGTTCCAAAGGACAGACTTGATACTTCGTAAATCATTGTATGCGAATAAAATGACTAATCTTATATAAAGGGTAATCCAATAAAAGGATGAAGGAGCACTTAAAGCTAAAGTTTTATATGCATACATAATATAACACACACATAATTCACTAAAGGAATAAATGAAGTTTCGAAAGTATGTATAACACTTAAAATAAACATGGAGTATCAGAGATCACATGCACTGCTAACAAGAAACATCACATTGGAAGAGAAACACAACACAAGGCGTGTGAAGGTTGGAAAGTTGCTTTTCTCACCAGGTGTTTTTCTGGAGACTAATCACATGACATGGAGGTCAGCACTCAAAGCAGAGAAGTGAAATAATAATAAACAACTTTTTCTTTTCATGTGGAAACAATGTTTGGTAACCACTGTGAGATGTACTTATGACTTTATTTTTTCAACAGAGATGTATGCTTCTTCAATACTTCAGGATTTCAAAAACATTAAAACTGCTGATGGTTTCACAGAATCAAAAGTCTTTTCATAATCAATAAAAGTAATCATAGCCGTAGTTCATATTCATTCATTCTTTCAATTAATTCCCTCAGTACATGTATACCATCTATAGTGCTATGGAAGTACCTTAGCGAAGATTAAAATTTGGGACAGCGTAGTTTCTATTTATCCACTATTGTTTTGTACAATGTCCACATTCCATCTTCTCCTGGAGCTCTCCTGTGCATGTTTATTTCTTTCATGCTTTTAACTGCATGGGCAACTTCTGCCGGCAGTACTTTGGTGTCTGTATATTTGTTAATGCATGTAATAGATATATCATACCTTTCATATAGTTTTATGTAGAAGTCTTTCATTCTCCTTAAAATTTGCTTCTATTTCTTATCATAGTACCATCTTCATTCCCAAGTGCCATATTTTATTCCATTAGTGAGATGATCCTTTGTTTTCTTCAGGTTTTGGTTGTTCTTAATTGCTTTGTTCACTTGTTTGCAATTGAGTTTCCTTATGTCTTCAGTAATATGTTTTTGCACTGTCTCGCATAGTTCTACATATTACACTTTGGAAGTATCATTTTCTTTATTTACCTTCATCTCCCTTATTTTTTGCATCAGCATTTTGGTTTTTCCTGAATTTTTCTTCATATGACTTTTATTCTTAATATCACCTATTTTCGTCACTGCTTTGATAAGGACTTTGGTAATTTTGCTGTTAAATTTAGAGATGTCTACCACTTCTCTTGTTAGACCTAATGCAGAGAATCAGTTTTCTACCATAGATACGGGTTGTCTTTTACAGTTCCTCACAGAAGATTTGGCAAACAAAATAGTCTTTCATAACTACAGCAAGGAAGGACTGGCAGGTCTTTATGAAATTCTGATTTTTGTTTGTTTAAAAAACAACTATTTTCAATTTGGCAGCAATTTCTACAAGCAAACTTCAGGATTGGCTATGGGCTCACCGGTTGCACCATTTCTTGCAAATTACTACGTAGGAAAACTAGAAGAAAAGGTTCTGATTATTCCCTCAGTCTTCAGTCTTTATGCTAGGTATATGGATGATATTATTTTCATTACAGACAACAAAAATCTCTCTCTTCCATATAACATACTATACTGGTTCAACTCCCTGGATGACAAATTGCAATTCACCATTGAACGGCAAAAAGATAATCAACTCAATTTTCTGGACTTATTATTCGTCATAAAAAAAAAAAGGAAAAATTGAGACAAGGTTACACAAGAAACCTACCAAACAATAATAAAATGCTAGACTATCTGTCAAATCACCCTAATTACATAAAAACAAACTTGGCCATTCAATTTTTGGAAAAGATTAACGTTCTAAATTCTTCAGAATTATTAAAACATTCTCAAAAGGAAGAACTGAAAAAAGTTTTGGAAGATAATAATTACCCTTCTCTAGTAGTCAACAAAATTCTTAATAAAAAAGAAAAGAAGCAGAAGTGAAAAACTAAATTGTTTCAGTTAACTAGAAAAGTTACTTACCATAAAGAACTATTTGAAAAACTACAGAGGATTAGTGAAAAATTTCTATTCAGACTGGCTCCAGGATTATAAAATAAAATTAGTAACTACCTTCCAAAATTAAAGCAAAAACAAAAAAAACATCCTCTTACAGGAAGGTGTGGTCTACAACATAAAATGTGAGTGTGGCCTCAGCTATGTGGGAGAAACAGGCAGAGAGCTTAAGACCAGACTAGCAGAACATAAAGCTGTGATTAAAAATTTGACAAAGAAAATAGGTTTGGACAGACATGTTCAAAATACAGGACTCTACAAGTTCTGACACATCAACAGCACTTTTTCAAGAGCAAATTGTCAGTAAGACTGGAAATTGAGAGAAGAGGTACAACATAAAATGATGTGAAAGGTTGGAATTTAGCTAAGGAATGGCAACACCTACAATAGCGTAGTCCTGAAGAAGGGTAGGGGAGCTACCCGAAAATTTGACTGCAAGTAATTTCCTTTATTCCTGAGTAAAACCCATAATTTAGTGAAATTTATAATGTATCAGTTTTCAGTTCCAATTTGAAAGTTTTACTGGTTGGCAAAACTTAAGGACACGCCAGGTTTTGACAAGTAGCGTCGCACAGGAGAGGCCAGGATATGTGAAATTCAAACCACAGGCATTCCAATTCTTACCGAAATGATGATGGGAACACCACCGACACAACTGTAGATACTGAAGGACACTGGAACTTTATTCAGAATTGGCTACATATCAATGGGTGCAATGATACAGATGTATTACTGCCAAAGACATTATGAAGGGAAGAGAAGGTCCTCAGTTGGGGATATGATCACACCTAACATCGATGCATGATTTGCACTAACTGTCCACACATTGCACTAGGTTATCGACGAGTTCTTGTGGTAACATTGCCATTCTTTCGTCAGCACTCTCTTTAGCTGTTGGGCAGTTTCCAGTGTGTGTTGACATGCTGCAACATGTCTCACCACAACATTTCACACATTTTATGGGATTTAGGTTGGGGAAGTATGCTGGCCAATCCATCCACTGAAATGTCTTTACTTTCCCACAGCTTATCAACAGCCACTGCCCAATGGGGTATGGCATTATCATCTATTAACATGAACTGTGGGCCAATGGCACCTCAGGACAGATGAAAATGGGAAGGATTACCACATTATAGTAGTGTGCACCAGTTACAGTACCTCTTCCTGGTATCTGGAACTCTGTACATCCATCAATCAGAATGTCTCCTCATACGAGAACATCGTGCCTACCACACATCTATCTTTTTCATTGATGTTTTAGAGGTGATACTGAGTGCCTACCTCACGCCAGGTTAGCTGATATCCAGAATTGCTAGAAAGACAAACTATTCTCATCAATGCCCCACTGTTCTGCTGTCCAGTCCTTATGTTCTCTAGATCACTGTAAATGGTGTCTCCGGTAAGCAGTTGTTAATGGAACACAGCGTACTGGTTGTTGGGTAAACAGTCCATCTTTGTGTAGTCACTGGACCACTGTAAACCACGATATTATGCATCCTGTTCTCATGTTCAGTTGTTTTGCAAGGTTACTTGTTGACTGGTGTTGATCCCTACTGGCCTGTAGAAGCGGATAGTGGTCCTCACTGAGAGTGGTTTTTAGTGAACAACCACCACAAGTCTTTTGTGCAGCTGTAGCTGTAATCCTAAAGGCCGACCATGCATGTGATACGATGCTATGGGCAATACTGAACAGAAGGAGGGGCAAACTGTGGGCCACACTCACAGTTTGCCCCTCCTTGTGCCTCTCAATTATTCAATCATGAGTAAAATCATTAAGATGTTCTTGATGAAACATTTAGTCATCTCTAGCACACAACAAACACAATCAAATATCTGTAACACTTATGCAAACCATCCAGTGACTTCCGTTCAACTGATACTATTGGACTGTGTGAGTGAATTTTGTTCTCACTTCATGCAAACCACACATCATGCTCCATTATTAAGCATGTGCTGTTGCTCCTGCTCCCAGACATGGTCCCGAGTTAATTTTTGTTTGGGTGCTGCTGCTATTTACGGCATTATTTACTTTTTTTACTTTGTCCTTACATTTTGCACACTAGTGTATTATATACCATATATCTAAGTACACGTAATATATAAATATTAATTACAATAACCGATTTTTGATACAACAATCAGCTTCCCTGGATTTCTTTTGTAAGATATGAGCACAGTACATCTCACACCTGCCTCCAGGATACCATAAGTATCCTGGAGGCAGGTGTGAGATGGTGCAACAATCCTACAGTTTTTGAAGTAATGGAATTTATTTCCATAACATTTACCAACTGAACAAAAAAATGTATTTTAATGGGTTTATAAATTGCATTTTATCCTAGTATTTTAAATTGATGAAGAGTATTTGTCATTATTTTATTTACTTTAATGGGTACACAATTTTATTGGCAAAAAATCAACAAAATATGATTTTTCAGAATTCATTCTGAATGAAGTATGGTTAATATTATCCCATTATTTTAAATTGATGAAGAGTATTTGTCATTATTTTATTTACTTTAATGGGTACACAATTTTATTGGCAAAAAATCAACAAAATATGATTTTTCAGAATTCATTCTGAATGAAGTATGGTTAATATTATCCCATTATTTTCAAATCTAAACAATTTAATTCTCTTCTATAAAGGAACAAAATGCAGGGGTACTCAAGAAAAAATTACAGAATTTTTTCCTCACAATACAAATAAGGACCATCCTAACACATTAATTTCCATACATCACAGTAAAAACAGAGAAGTTGCAATAACTCATAAAATACATGATGAAATGTTCTGAAATTTGGTGAAAATCTGTGTTGTAATGTACATTAAAGAAAGACCCTAAACATTTCATAAGAAACACTCCATTATGACAAATACATGCAGAATCAGGAAAAAAAAATAAGGTGTCAAAATAAAATAGTTAAAGCACCTCAAATAGGGTGTGTGATCACTCCTCACAGCAATATAGGCTTCACAGTGATGGTTCATGCTCTTGATGATGGTGCCTAAGAGCCCAGTAGATCCAGGTCTTGTGGAGAAAGATTGAGGACACAAACACAGCTCCCTAGAGCATGCCAGCCATGCTTGATTGAATTAAAATCAGGAGACCTCGATGGCTAATCCATACAGAAAATGGTCTAGTCTTGAAAGAATTGTTCTCCAGCCAAACTGTGGGGATGAGTGTTATCACCTTGTAAATGGAACATATCTCCTATCTATGGCACCTGCATAAGGATGAACACTGAAGTACAGAATATCATCCTTACAGAATCAAACATTCATTATTCCTCTTTGAAGCACATAGAGGTCTGTGTGTTCACCCAACAAGTTGCTGCCCAAAACCAGCATGCTACCACCATCATGTGTACCTTTCACAGGTCATTAGCGATAACAGCATGACCCTCATTCTCTCCAGATTGAAGCCCACCTGGATAGCTCTGCAAAGCAAATCTGGACTTATCTGTGAGGCATACTGACCTCCATCGATTTTCAGTCTAACTGCAGTGAAGTTTTGCCCATTTCAAACATTCCTTTCTGAGACTGAGGGTGGGGGTA
The DNA here is from genome assembly GCA_039090855.1 of Macrothele yani. Classification (NCBI taxonomy): domain Eukaryota; kingdom Metazoa; phylum Arthropoda; class Arachnida; order Araneae; family Macrothelidae; genus Macrothele; species Macrothele yani. Next base: position 84,708,345 of record CM077012.1, read on the forward strand.
ATTAAGAGTCATGCAGAGTGCAGATCACCTAGCATAACAACCTCTTTTGTGAAGCCTTCTGCACACAGTTGAAGCAGATACCACTGTTTCTGTAGATACAGCAAGGGCAGATCATAGCCTTTTTCCTCCACGCATTTAATAGGAGACATCAGTCATTCAAGGATGTGTTTTAGTCTTAAGCCTTCCTTTGCTGTATTTTTCAAAGAAGCTGACTGCGAGTTTTGAAATTGGTTGCAGAATCTCTGGACTACAGGACTCACATGCAGCTATCTTGCAACTACCACCTGACTTTGGCATGCCTCTAGTCTTCAGATTGCTCTCCACCTCAGTTCATCTGTTAAAAGACATCTAGCAGCCATTACAACAAATCTATTTCAAAATCCTTTCTTTACAAAACACAAACTATGTGACGTACACCTCCACTATAGCCCCTTTTATTATGCTGTGGCTCATTTGCATAAATCAATGACATTGCCACTCATTTGCATATGATGCTCATTATATTTCACATCACACACCCAAGTTTCATGTATTTCCAACCCTTCTTTTACAAATATTCACGATTTTTCTGTTTTTTCCCCTTAATTTATGGAAATCAGTGCATATATACTTAGTTTCAAAAAAATTGCAACACCAGATAGGAATGCACAGAAATGTATGCACAGTGGCAGACAATCATGCACTTTAGAGGGGTCTGGGTCAAAACACCGACAGGACAAACACTGACAAACTGTCAACATTTTACTTTCTCACATTCGCCAAGTTTTAAACTTCAAGTCTTGTATCGTTCTTCTTTGGCAATAGTCGGCGCTGCAGTAGCAATGCAAAAATTCCTTTGTTAAAACTGCAGTAAGGAGCTATATAAAAATTCCACTTTTATCTGTATATACACTGGCGGAAAGTGAAAAAAGAACACCATGAAGGAATTGGCGGACAATCATGAAATTTACATATGTTAATGGGGTCGAGTTTATGTAGGTGTGATGTTAATTTCAAGGCCAACCCGTGAGCGCTTATGCCACAGCATGGCATAATATGCAAATTATAGTCAGTGGTATTGAAGGAGTACGGCAAAGTGAATGTAATTAGTCGTCGGCGTACGGACACGTGCGAAGACCCTGAAGAAGCTGCAATGCCTGGACATGGAAGACGTGTACGATTTCAGCAGTTATTGGACTTTGAGCGAGGTCATCTAGTCGGACTCCGCGAGGCCGGGTGGTCGTATCGTCGTATTGCGGAGCGAATTGGACGGGAAGTATCGGTGGTGGTATGATGGTGGCGTAGACATTCCCACATGAGTAGACGTGGAACCGGGAGCCACAGACGGACTGATGAGCGGCCCGATCGACGCATAAGAAGAGTGGCGTTGTCAAGCAGAACATCCAGTGCGACGCAAATCCGAGCTGCCGTTGCACCTGAGGTGACTGTGTGAACAATCTGCACCGTCTACTGGATGCAGGACTACGTGCACATGTGCCTCTGGCATGTGTACCTCTGACTCCAGCCCACCATCAGGAACGGCTGCAGTGGTGTAGCCAACCTCTGCACTGGAGAACGCAATGGTGATCTGTCATGTTCAGCGATGAAAGCAGATTCTGCTTGGGAGCCTCCGATGGCCGTATGCGTGTTCGCAGACGCACAGGGGAGCGTCTCCACCCTTCTTACATCCGCCAACGACACACAGGGCCTACACCTGGTTTGCTGGTGTGGGGAGCGATCAGCTATCGCTCCTGTACACAACTAGTGTTTGTACCGGGTATGTTAAACAGCACCTCCTACATCAACATTCAGCCCGTTGTTGTGCCATTTGTAAGGTCGGTCCACCGTGGTGTTTTCCAGCAAGATAACGCACACCCACACACGGCACGTGCAACACAACATGCACTTCAGGGTGTGAGACAACTTCCATGGCCTGCACGTTCACCGGATTTGTCCCCCATTGAGCACGTGTGGGATTTTATGGGACAACGACTTATCCAGTCTCCACGGCCAGCCACGACCATCACCGATTTATGCGTCCAGGTTGAGGATGCTTGGCACTGAATACCCCAAACTTACATCCAACATCTGTACGACAGACTCCATGCCAGAATTGTACAGTGTGATGCAGTTCATGGCGGTTCAACCTCGTACTAACCATGTTACATGGAAATGTTATTTTTCAGTTTACCAGCAAATACAGCTGTATGTTGCCATAATGTTTTGATCACGTTATCCTCTGTATTCCGTTATTATGCTGTATAAATTTCATTGGTATCAGACGTCTCCTTCTTGGTGTTCTTTTTTCCCTTTTCGCCAGTGTATATAATGAATTACAATTTTACAAAAAATGAATGTAGCATTTCATTTTTTCACAATAAAACATTTTCTAAACTTTTGCCATGTCTCTGTTATTAATTTATTAACCGTAAAATTTGATTTGAGCTTCTTGTTACCCATTGGAATTTGGCCGATTGGCGCGTCCCTGGTCCTCGCTATGAACTCAGAGGGCCCATGAACCTTTCCTTGCAGAAGCATAAAATACTCATCCTACAACAAAGGAATGGCCCAGCCTTTCTCTTTCTATAGCTCTGGACTGTGTCCACCTTTATAAGAGCTAAGAGAGTTAATAGGAAAGATAAGCAGACAATGTATTGAAGAAAGAATGAGATCTCTCCCTTCAGCCAAGGACTAACAGGAAACATCCCAAAGACATCACTGCCCACGCACAACATCCAGGGTGCTGCGGGGGACTGCAAGTTTTAACCACAGGAGAAACCCAGTGTCTCCCAGCCTCAAAATGCGCTTTGTTGAGATGTGTGATAGTGGTAAGCAACAAACTGCTGCCGAAAAATCATCTTACAATGAAAGATCATACCTCCCACCCAGGGCTAAGTAACAAGGGCCGACTCGTCGCTTTGTGTTTCTAGTCGTTGAAGTGGCCCTCGCTTGCGCCGCTCAGTGGCATCACGGGGATGCATGTCACTTGTCAGTGTGCGATCTAAAATGCTCGGTGGATGCTGTTAGCTCACGTTTGTTGCATTCGCATGAGTTATCTGCTGTTTGTTTGGCTGCATTACTGGCGTCAAATTCCTTTATTTAATTTCTCTAGCACATCGTTTTTGTACAATGGCTTCTTGTGCTGTTACTACGTGCCAAAATACCAGCAGGAATATGAAAGGGCAAAACATAATTTTTCACTGTTTCCCTTGAAATGACCCTGTAGTTGCAAAAAACTGGGTTAACAGGTGTTGCAGAGCAAATTCTTTTAATGAGAAAAATGCAAGGACTTGCAGTGAGCACTTTTTAAATAGTAAGTACGAAGACGGTATGATGAATCGCCTGCTTGGTTTATATATGAAAAAGATATTTAAATCGCCGGCTATACAAACAGTCAATTTACCGAGATCAAACATTGAAAATGTCATTGCAACAGGTGAAAGACAAAGAAATAGAAAAATACTGCATGATGCTTTAGATAGACTTAAAAATCTTAGTCCCAAAAAAGGTCATTTTTAAGAAAATGTGGCTGCTATTTGACCTGCATCAGATGAAAAGATAGTTTTCTGCGTGAAATGCCTATGCCTACGATTCCATACCCCATACATAGCATACATTGATTACCGTAAGGTCTACAATTCCATACCCCTGCCGCCCCGGTGGCGCAGTGGTCTAAGGCGCTGGCCTCTGATCATTTGTCCGTAAGGGGTCCGGGTTCGAATCCCGGTCAGGCATGGATGTTGTGTTTGTCTTACGGCACTGGCTCTCTCCCTTCCCTGGAACTAGTGACCCTAAATTAGGGACGGGCGACTGCTTATAGCCCATTGAGTTGCTCACGGTGGTCGTTAAACCTCCAACCAAAAAAAAAAAAAAAAATTCTATACCCCATACATAGCATACATTGATTACCGTAAAGCCTACGATTCCATACCCCACAGCTGGCTGATAGAGGTCCTTGAGATCTACAGAGTAAGTCCTGTAATCATCAACTTCCTTAAAGTAGCCATGACAGGATGGAAGACAACAATCAAAGTTGAGAACATAAGTACCAAGCCTATCCACATAAGGAGAGGCATTTTCCAGGGAGATTAACTTAGCCCACTATGGTTCTGTCTAGCACTCAACCCGCTGTCAACCATGCTCAACGAAAGCAGGTATGGGTTTACCATCAAGTGCAACAAAACCAACAAGTACAAACTCTCTCACTTCATGTACATGGATGACATCAAGCTGTATGCATCGTCACAGAACCAACTCCAGCAACTAATCCGGATCACCGAGGGCTTCAGCAATGACATCGGGATGAATTCAGCCTACAGAAATGCAAGACGCAAGACACCAAGGAAAGCATGATGCACGCAGCTACCAATTGAAGACCGGAGAATAGATTGCAGCTATGGAGGAAGGAGAAGCCTATAAGTACCTCGGTATGCTTCAAGCGAAATGCCTAGAATGCAAAGAAATAAAAAACAATCTATCCGCCAAATACAATCAAAGGCTGAGGAGACGAATGAAGACCAAGCTCAACGCTCGCAACCTCACTCGGGCTATCAACACATACGCAGTCCCAGTCCTCACGTATTCCTTCAGAATCATTTTATTTATTAACTTTCCCCCACCAAGATTGGCCATCAAGTGGACCACAACAGAGCTTGAGGAAATAATGCACAATACCAGAACAACCCTCACTAAACTTCGCCCAACACCACCCGAAGTCTGCAATAGAAAAGCTGACTATTGGATGGGCAGAAGGAGAACAGGGAATGATTAATCTCCTGGAACACCGAGACAAAGAAATCAGCAGCCTCAGAAAATACTTCCATTATAACAAAGGGCCCCTTCACCAGGCGATAAATCAGAGTGACAAGAAGTACAGAACCCTAGACCTCTCTACTCAGAACATTGAGATTGGAATGAGGGAGCCAAAAGAAGAAGCTTGGGGCAAGAAAGTCCTACATGGAAGGCACTACAACGATCTGCAATCGGACCATGTAGATAAGACTGCCTCCAATGCATGGCTAACAAACGGATCACTCTTCCCCGAGACCGAAGGGTTTTTGATGGCTGTACAAGATGAAGTTGTAAGCACCAGAAACTACCGGAAGCATTTCCTGAAAGACACGACAGTGGAAAGCAACACATGTCGGCAATGCCATCAAGCGCCAGAGATCATCCAACATATCATAGCAGGGTGCAGTGTCTTCACACAAACAGAGTACATGAACATGCACAATCAAGTTGTCAAGATTGGCCATCAGAAATTGGCAAGAAAGCACCACCTCATCACAACTGAGCCTGTCCCCTACTACAAGTATGAGCCAACAACACTTCTAGAGAACATCCACAAGATGTACTGAGATGAATTGATCAGAACAGATAAGACCATCCCCCACAATTGGCCCGACATCGTCCTGGTTGAAAAGGAGAAGAAGTCAACATACCTCATTGGCATAACCATGCCAACACCCAAAAGACGCACGGAGAGAAGCTGTCAAAATATCACAACCTACGATACGAAGTCAAGGATATGTGGCACATGGAGAACGTCACCACCTTCCCCATAGTAATATCAGCCACAGGAGTTGCACCTAAGACCATTCACAGCTCTATACAGACACTAGACCTTCAACCTAACACCTACATGGAACTACAAAGGCAGCTACGTTGAACACTTGTAGGATAGTAAGGAAGTTCCTGGACAACTAAGAGAAAGAAATACTGCTTCCCAGACTTGGTATGTCGTACCTGTCCCGGAATGAAGAGAAGAAAAACCTCAGAAAGAGATGGAATCTCATAATAATAATAATAATAATAATAATAAATAAATGAAAAAAACCATGGAAGAAATGCAACGATATACTGTAATGATAACATCCGTGAAACACTCTCCAAATGAAAATGCGAAAATAAACTTTACGCACATTATCAAAAAGATTATTTCACTGAGATTTTCAATTTCTGTAGTATATCTAGTGCTTTCCGTAATCTGTAGCGGACCAACGGTTTCCGTAGTGACCACGGAGAACCCTTACTGTTGGTATCTCTCTGTTCATAATGCTTACATATCAAGTCAAGTTATTAATGTTACGATTCAACTTTGACACCAAACATTAATTAATAGGCCCTAGGCCTTTTCAACAGTTTTCAATCCATCATACTAAATATTCATGGCATTTACATAACATGTGAGGCTATTAATATTTTACCATGTATTTAAGACTCATTCAGTTCGGGGCTTCATTAAGTTTGCTTCCCCCGTGTAATGCTCCACTTCCCGATTCCCCGAGAAAAGAATGCTGGAAATACTTTGCCTTAAGCGTAAATACTCTTCTTGGAAGAGCCAGTCACGGGTTAGCAAATAATGAACCTCTTCCCCCATTTTGGAAACAAACTATGATGGCCTTATAATGCTAGAAGATGACGTTATACGGTTGAGCAGAGAATTTGGCATGGGCGCGGTGTTTCTTGAAAGTTCTACGAATATCAAGGGGTCCCTAACAATGGATATGTAAGACAGGCATCCTCTCGAGAATGGAGGAGTCGAAAGGGATATAGTGGTTAGAATAACCGTAAAGTTGCTATGAACCAGTGAATATTCGCCTTGCGTCAGACGGGCATGTTAAGTCGTCACCTCCGGGGTACCAGGCTATCAGTGATGAATTCAGGCATCTTCTCGGGGGTGTTCAGCACCCCTGAAAATCCAGGAATGCCCCCACCCGTCAATTTTGGGGCGATCTCCCCTTACATATTAGTCTAATTGTTTTTGTTTACAGCTGAATATTTGGAGAAATTAATTTAAAAAAAAACTTAATCAGAGAAAATATAATCATAATAATAATAATATACCATGGTGTGCAAAAATTAAGGACGAGACGGTTTTTCGAATGTAACGTCATGCAGAAGTGCTCCACATCGACTCAAATCATACCATAAGATCCCCAAGATGTAAGAATATGGGACAAGTGAGCAAAATCGTCCAAACAAGGAATCCAAAGGATACAAAGGCACTTTATTGTAAAGGGAGCTTCGAACACAACTGGACAGAAGACAGAAACATCCATGTGACAGGCGGTTGCCAAGAAAAATCCAGTCTTTAGTAGGATATATGATCACCCCTGACTGTGTTGCATGATTTATGTCTGTGCATGCTGAGAACGAGGTTGTCAAGGAGCTGTTGAGGCATCATGGCCCATTCCTCTTGTAGCGCCAATCACAGCTACGGGATCGTTGCTGGCGGCTGGCGACGTGCTGCCAAGTGTCTCCCGAGAAGGTCCCACACGTATTCAATTGGATTTAGGTGCGGGGACCTTGCGGGGCCAATATATGCGTTGAATATCTTCACTCTCCAACAGCTCTGCGACAGCCACTGTACGATGAGGTGTAGCTTTGTCGTCCATGAAGAGGAACTCAGGACCCACAGCACCTCTAAACAGATGCACTTGAGGCAGGAGAATCTCGGTACAATAGCGGACACCGGTGACCGAACCACCTTGGAAGATGTGGGTCAGTATGGCTACCAAGCATGATACCGCCCCAAACAAAAACTCTGCCACCTCCAAACCGGTCCCTTTCGATGATGTTGGAGGTGTGATTGCGTGTTCCCTGCTCTCTCTAGATGTGCCGTCAGACTAAATCGGAGAGAGCAGGTCAGACTCTCTCCAGAATCGCTCGTCAGACTAAATCGGCTCTCATCCGTAGAGACAACTCGACCCCATTGCTGATGTGTCCAGTTCTTGTGTTCCTGGCATCACAGAAACCGCCGTCTCCGATGAACAGATGTTAATGGCACACACCGTATTGGTCGTCATGCAAATAGACCACCTTTGTGCAGCCTCCTGGCCGCGGTAATACACGATAACGGACTTCCAGTTGTCTGTTGCATGTGCCTTGCGATTTCTCCCGCTGTCTCTTCTCGCCTGTAGGACAATATACCGGTCGTCCGCCACCGTGGTTGCTCGTGGACGATCACTGCTAAACCCTCGGACAGCTGTTCCTGCCATTTGAAATGCTCTCCAAGCTCGTGAAACGATGCTGTGAGAGATCCCGAACTCCTCGGCCACACTAGTCACACTTCGACTTTCTTCCAACTTCCCAATGACGCGACCTCAGCTAATGCAATCCAGATGTCGTCTACTGGATTGCCTGTTGGCCATATCACATGGTGGCAGCAACTCGGCGTTGTTCAAACCCGATGTACACCGTGCAATAGCTTTCACCGATTGCTGAGCGTACACCGCCTGTGTGATTATACCCTTCTGGCACTCCCCCACCCCGTCATGTGCAGATATGTGCATGCCCTACTGTATCGGACCCTAGTCTATCTCCTGAGTGGTCTTTCAGTCCGTTCTGCTGTTATGCTAATTTCTCCTCTTCGTCCTTAATTTTTGCACACCAGTGTAATAATAATAACAAAACACCCATAATAACAAAAAACACCGACTCTTAAATTTTTATCATTCTTCAATGAATCATTAAACAGTCCTTGCTGAAGGGACAAATTTTCAAGCACTGACAGCTTGGACTACTTCAGCAGTAAAAACCCAATTCCACAGAGTAGCGATGTTTGCACTGCAATACACCACCATATTTTGGAAGGTAGCATTCAGCTTTATTTCAGTCTTCTGGATGTCTACTTTTCATGTATATGGTTAAGAGTTAGTGTAGCTAACGTGACGTTAGTGCTTGTAATACAACAAAGTATTTGCTGCCTAATTTTTAACAACAGCAAATTATTAGAAATTATACCCATAAAAAGTTATTTTTCCCCTAACTGTAGGTGGTTTATAATCTGTGACAAAAAAAAATCGAGACACCTCAAACTGGGATCCAAGCGGTTAGTTAGTTTTTCTTTGTTTTTGTTATTTTTACTACTATGTTCTAAGCAAAATAATATATAGGGGCAGAAACCAAATGGCAGGGGAATGGTTTACATCATACATTTTCAGGTAACACTGTAATGATTCCTTAGTAATCAAAAACAGGCTTGTAGTAAGGAGAGTACATTTTTACCACTCCTAATGTTTAAAGGGGAAGGGGATTTTTTTCCGGCACAGCATTATTTTACTAGCATCTTCAATATTTTAAACCACCACCTTATCGTGAAATCCGCGATACATTACTGAATTAAAGCAAAGGTATAACATATTTACATTTTTAATCACTTATATGTGTAGATTACTCTATTTAAAATTCTTATATATATATATATATATATATATATTAATGTATATGTAAATAACAAAATTGTGATTATATGTATAGGTATAATCAGTCAACAAATTTCAGCCCCCTTTGAACTATCGTTGGATTACCTCCAGCTAAACTTTAGTTCCTTTCTTTTCACCTAAGCATGCTATTGTACAAACCAGGAGTTAACCTTGCACCGCCCCCGAGGCGGAATTCCTGACGCCGTGAATTGAGACGTAAACGAAGCTCCCTGTTAGATGGCTTCGACAAAGCTGACAGTGGAAAATCTGATGATGTCGTCGCATGTGCGACCAGGGTTGAAATGGTAGCATATGTGACCGGCAGGGGCAAAGAGGAGTGGGGATGAAAGGAGGGAGGCAGGACGGGGAGATTGGGTGTTGACCACCTGGAGTCTTCCAACGGTCAATGCGACCGGGGTTGAAAGGTCAGATGGTAAGTGGGTTCAGGGCCGAACAGATCACGTTTGTAGGAATTAATTGAATAAACAATTTTTGCACTCTTTAATTTCTTTCACTTTGTATATGAATTACCATTGAAATTCTTGCAGTAACAGAAATTTTAAATTTTGTCATCGATGTTTTGATGCTTTTGTAATTACTTCATTTTTCAGTCTTGGAAAAAAAAAATGAAGTTTGGGAACATTTGGCTTTCCTTTCTTACTAAAAGCGAAGAAACTTGCCATTAATTCTGAATGCAGCTATCACAATAAAATTCGTACATGAATGGAATAAAATCTCCAGCAGTTTGTCGTAGAGGAAGTACTATGGCTATTGCTTGGGAAAAGGAAGTGTTTTATTTTTTATATACAGATCAAGTTTTACTAGGGATATTTTCAGCTGCAATCTAGAAACATGAGCAAAACCTTATTTTGTAAATACAAACAATACAATAATTACAATTACCAGATTTTTGCTAAAAGAGCCTATTAAACAGGAAATGGTGATGTCAGCATACCGCTAATTTTAGGTTTCAGACACTTGGATATTTTTTTCAAACAGTGAGCCGCAAAAAATCTGCTTTCAGGGCTGTTTATGGATTGCTAGTCCGATACAGAGCGTTTGTATGAAGATCTGAAATTTACAACAGCTATTTCTGCAGATTTTTAAGAGATAATAATTCCAGGTGCATATAAAATAATCTACAAGGAATTAGAAGAGCAATACATGAAGGTAAGAATGTTTTTTGGGGAATGATATTTTCTACATTTTCTAGCCAATGTGGTTGTAATAAAGTCTGAGCATAAATAAGCTATTCTTAAAAATGACAAATGAATCAAAGCCATATTATTATTTAATATTTTCTGGAGATCTAAAATTCATCTGGGAGAAACTGCGAGTTCCCAAACACGCGTTCAAAACACTGTGAAGTTCTGTCGCGTTCAAACTGAAGTATGTACTTTGGTACAAAGCAACCTTTTTTACAGTGTAGGGAAAACGCATTTCCGTAGTTCATGTGATGGTCCCAAATACTACCCATTTTATCACATCGCATCGTTAGCAGCTCCTTCCCTCCTTTCCCCCTCCATCTGACCTCCCTTCTTTCTTTCACCATCCCTCTGCATTAAGCTGGTCGCATTTACTACCATTTCAACCCCGGTCGCAAATATGACTGCTTCAATCTGACTGGTAAATCTGTCGGATCACAAAACCGCAGAAGAAATTATGCATTTCGTTGGAAATCCATAATGATCACCATGCTAAATTGTATTAACAGTAATATTATCTTTAGAATACATGAATGCGGAAAAATTTTAGTAAGAAACGAATATGTATATATTGTGGAGAGGATTCAGGAGATTACATTTACAGCACAATCATTCGCTACAGTAAAATCTAGAATATAAAGATTGCATCTTAAACTTTAATATACCGTAGCTGCGATGGATACAATTCAGTTAGTTAGAAAAGCATAGCTTGCTTCAATGTGACTTCTGGGGGTACTGTTATCATATATATTTGATCACTTCTTTTAACTCTTCTATTCATGTACATAAAGTGAGCAGGATTAAGTCCTTTATCCAGAGGCGTAACTAGGGCGAAGCAAGCGGGGCAGCTGCCCTGGGCGCAGCTCAAGAGAGGGCTCAAAAATCACCTACTATCATCTGATTAAAATCAGAATTGAAACTTTTGTACCAGTTTCTGGTACAGAATTCCAGAATTTACCTATAATTTCTTTCGTCAGCTGCTGTAGCTTGGCAGTTTAAAATTCACATTTTTTCCTCAAAATGTGCATGGCATGTAAGTTGCTTACAATAAGAAATGACATTGTGGTTATTTGTACGTTATAAGATAAGAATACCGTTCATGTTTTTGAAGATCCTCTAGGAGCAATTCGTTCATTATTCCGGAGCAGTTGGGAATCTCACCGCTCTCTCCATATTTTGTGTTTTACAGATCTAATTCGATTCACATCCAGTTCCATTTCACTTCCCAGAACACCCTTGATATAAGTAAGGGTAAGAGAAATGCACGCAACCTTTTTGAAGACTGCTCCCCCTCCTTTCCTAATCCCCCCCCCCGACGCTATTGATGAAAGCAAAATGCTGTTCCCGTTTGGGATAAGAAATCACACCTAGTTTCCTAATATCCTACTTGCAGTATCATACCTAGATAAAAATATTTAAAAGTTAGGTTGTTAAACCACAATTAAAATGGCAATAACTTTGCAAATGTCTTTCTATGGTCCTCTGAAAAACTAGCCAGTTCTTAAAATCTGTGGCACAACCGTTAGTGATTATTAGTTATGAATTAAGTATAAGAGAGTATGATAAAAAGGAAAGTATAAAATTCAGTGTGCAGGAAAATGTCAGAAGCAACTCACGATGACCAGCATCAGTTTTTTTTTTTTTTGAAAAACTAATTGCATATGCGTATGGGTACCAAATAAGGCAAAATTGTGCATAGTCAACACACAAGATCAGTTTTACTAACCTAAAATTTCATGCAACAAGCAGGATTATAATATTTCTGGTGGTAAAGCTTTTTTGTTGTAACGACTTCAGTGGAGGTGGGGGCGCAATATTTTGTGGTTTTCCGCGGGCACAGATAATGGCAGTGGCGCGCTTATAGACATTTTCCTGCTTTCCTATGATTCCGTCAAGCTAATCCTTAATGATGAAGGCACCTCACCATTTTTACAGCACAATTTTTTTGTATCCACATAATTAATCTAAGCACAAAAACTTTACCTTTGTGTTGGAAAAAAGTAATTAAAATGACATTTTTAATTAAGATTTTCTATAATTTAAAGCAATGATGACTACAATCATAAGGTCACATGGCGTACCGGAAGAAATCTCCCCTCACCAGAGATATTTTCGAGGACCTTTTGAGAAAACTTATTACCTTTGAATTACTGAATTTTTTTAATTAGGTATTATTAACTAGATTTTGTGGGTGTTTTAATAATTCAAAGTCTGTGGAACATACAGATATTTTTCATAAAACCAAAATTATCGCACTTTATTGCATGTAACACAAATGTGCACGTCATAATTAAAATGATTGCCCTAGTTTTATACCAATACAAAGCATTACAAAAACCCTTACCCCAAAGTTAATCATATGATGCAAATTTTATTCATTTAGAGAACTGAGGCGAACTTGTTTGAAATGCCCCACGATCACACACACAAAGCAATGAATTGCAGTGTGACAGTGTCTTATGACCTTTTCCAATTTATACGAAAATATAGAACATAAATAAGCAAATAAATATGAAACAATGAAGATTTGTAGCACGAGAAAAAGAAAAAAACAGCAAAACTACTCAAATTATTTACTCTTCAACATAAGAAAACACACTTAACATAATGGCACACATTTAACATTTTTTTCTCTTGACACTGTTATTAAAAGAAAAAGACAGGTCTGATTTTTAATTCCTGCAAAGAACACCTATATTCTAAAGAATGGGTAATCATGTGTAAACAACTGTAATATGCAATACCTTATCGTCATTGGTATAAAAGTTTCATTCATTAAACTGATATTTTTATCACTTTCTCTTGTATAATATTTATATTCATGTGCAGGAACTATTACTATGGCAACAAAAAAGGGCTTCGAGTCCTCTGGAACTGATACTTTTCCACCATCTAGGGTTAATAAACTAAAACTGCAAAAATGATTTCTAAATGCACTGCCTGACAGAGAAAATGCCATACCACGAAGACGTGAATGCAGCGCAATGCAAATTGTAGGGTGGGTGCGCATGCACAAGTTATGGAAATGATTGCATTAGCAGGGCAATCGCACAAACGGTGCGCAGGATATAAGCGGACAACCAGCCCGTGAGGCCACCAGTCGAGATGTCGTCACACCCGCAAGAAGTGAGTGGTTCTACTGTAACCGTGTCTGCAGAATGAACAAGGAGTGCCAATGCCATTAAGATGCCGTCGTACACGATTTCGTCAAATGGATGAGTTCACGAGAGGTGTCATCGTAGGCCCTCGTACCGCCGGATGGTCCTTGCGTCATATTGCGGAAAAAACACAATGTGATGCCACGACAGTCGGTAGCATTTGGAGACACCTGACAGTGGTCCCAGGAAGGATCTGTGCAACGTCGTAGGGTGCCGAATGGAACAGAGTGGTGTTCAGCAACGAATCTCGGTTCTGTCTCACCACGGATGGTCGCCATGCGAGAGTCTGCAGGCGACGTGGCCAACGGACGGATTCCTCTGCCCTTGTGGAGCGCCACACGGCCCGGAAACGTGGAATCATGGAGTGGGGTGCTATCAGCGCCAACAGCCTCTAAACACTGGTATACCTTACGGGCACATTGACGGCACGCCGCTACAGTGACTAGGTACTGCGTCCAGTGACACTACCGTATCTGCAGGGCATCCCAAACGCTGTTTTTCACCAAGATAACGCCCAGCCGCATACCACTCGGATCAGCTTAAATGCTTCACACGGTGTGCGGATGCTTCCATGCCCAACACGATCTCCCGACCTCTCGTCCATCGAGCATCTGTGAGACATGATTGGACATCGGTTGAGTACCCTCACACTCCTGCAAAATGAAGATGAACTGTGGACTCGGATCAACACCACATAGTCCACGCTACTCCAGGACTCTATTCGGACTCTCATTGCCTCGATTCCATGTCGGATTCAACGCTGTATTGCCCAAAATTGGGGCCACACTGCTTATTGATCATCCTGTATATTCAGCCACTGGAGCGTAGTCTGTACGTGACAATTAAGTCATTTGTTCAGGACCTACATAGCTATCTGTGTGTGCAGTTTGGTCTGTTTTCGAGCATTTCTTCATGGTGTGGCATTTTCTTTGTCAGGCAGTGCATTTTATTTATATATTGAAACAAAAACTCCTGATAAAGGTTTCTAATTTATATACATTTCATAGTAAGAATCCTATTTTGGATTCAAGCTTTTCTTCTTTAACTGCTGAAATAAAATGTGTTTGTAGTGTTCTAAATAAATACAGTTTTGAAAAGCGGATTTTCATTTCCCAGAATTCGTAAGAATCTGCGTTTTCAGTTACATAGAAAATATCGTACATTAGGAAGTTATAAACACACTAGTACAAGCTTGGATTTAAACCATATGAACGTAGTATACTTTACATTATTCTTTCATATGTTAAATTTCAGTGTTATGTGAAAATCATCAATTAAAACAACTGGAAAAACAATTCACAAGAAACAGTTTCATCTTGCAATTCGAGTTGAAAGCCAGGAGTTTAACGGATGTACACGTATAAATGTATTTACATGTGTATATTAATAAAAGCATTTTATTTCTCTATTGATACCTTTCCCCACACTATTCAGGAGGCTTGAATGGTGAAACCAAATAAGACGGCTTTATTAATATTCATGTCAACTGTGAAATTCTTCAACAGCTCTTTTTATCACTGATATCAATGTTTGCCAGCTCAGTCCATGGAACCGAAGTTCCTTTAGCGATGTTCTTTGTCCCTAACGTATCACTTCCAACGAAGTACGGAAGTGATACGTTACTAGGGCACAAAATAACGGCTGCTGCTTCTCCGTGACTGAAGGGGGTGCCTGTTAACCGCTGTTAAGATGTTCTGTTGTGTGTGGGTTATCGTTAATGTTATTCGTAGTGCACATATTCTGTACCATCTGAAACTCACCGTTGTTTAGAAGTTACCGCTATTCGGTGATGTCTCTTCAATAAAGCTTGGTGAATGCACAGCAAAAATAAACAACAGGCAATATTTAAGAACATTTAATTTACTGGTGTTTAAAATACTTCATACAATACACTTTTGACACCATTCATATAATTACTGATAGCTGTAGTAAAAGGCCTCTTTCGTTATTTTCTTCTGCTGGGTTGTCACGTCGTTTGAATGTTAGAAATATTAATACATTTCTTTCTTTCAGTGCTGATATCGAGGGGGGGGGGTCACTCACTGAGCCAGCGCCAGATCAGGATAATATGGTGGGTTATTCAACGTAGCAATGGCTCGCTTACCAAAAAATTTCTTTACTGTCTCTGCTGAATGGGACTGCACATTGTCATGCTACAAGACCCTGTACAAAGTGCGGCCCTACTGGACGATGTGTTTCAACAGTCGTCTTAGACCTTGAAGATCGAACTTAGCATTATCAGTTTCTCCTTCTGAAATGAATTTGCTTTGGATGATTCCACCTCTGTCAAAAAAGACGATGAACATGGTTGATTTTCGGAAACGAAGCTTCTGCCACGTTGGAGAAATGGAGCTTCGCCATTTCATGGTTTGGTGTTTCATCTCTGGATCGTATTTAAAGCACTAGCTTGTCTCACCTAAGAAGGAGAGGTCATAATCACACATGCTAATGAAATCTTCGCATGCTCAGAACTTGTGGAATTTTTGCCCCGTCCTTAGGAGATGTGAGATGAATTTTGACAAGATCTTTCACTTCCCCTAATCCTTTTTTTAAAATTCTACGGACAGCTTTTTGATTAATAACCAGTTCTTAAGCGGTCATTAATACAGACATTTGAAGTGGACCAGGAACATCAAACAAAGGTCTTCGCTCTTTCCACGTTTATAAGTGAGTCACAGAAAAATTCTCATTGGCCGCCACCGGGAATCGAACCCAGGGTCTTCCAGTTACCCGCGTAACTGGAAGACCCTGGGTTCGATTCCCGGTGGCGGCCAATGAGAATTTTTCTGTGACTCACTTATAAACGTGGAAAGAGCGAAGACCTTTGTTTGATATTCCTGGTCCACGTCAAATGTCTGTATTAATTATTCATTCAGTTGCTGCTTACCATCTATGGTGAATCCCCAGCATTGTGTGGGCCTCCAAGAAGCAACCTGCCAAATTGGCTTGGCAGTTACCGTGTGTGAGTCTGGAGGAATTCGAGGCCGCTGTGGTGTAGTGGAAGCATATCCGGCACGTAACTGGAACCCTGGGTCAGTGGTGGCTCATGGTTGGAAAAATAGGTGAAGAGGTACAAAAGCAGTATGAAAAGATATATACTGTCTACAACGAAAATCCCTTAATGAGGACTTACTTATTTTTTGTATATTAAATAAATTTTTCTTCCTTTTAAAGCTGCAAATTTGTCGATTATGTCGTCATAAGATGGTTAGATGGTTGTTTCTTCGTGAGCATCAATAAAATATCTTCCTGAATAGAAATATTTGCCAGAGAAGCAAGTCTATCTTGGGAACTAGTGTTTCTTGAGCAAGTTTGTATTGTTTTAAGAGAATTTTTTTCTACTGGCACACTTCTAGATGGAATTTTTAAACTGAGGAAAACCAATTTATAATCTTCTGTAAAAATGTCTTTGTCTCCGTGAAACACTCGAAGGAGTTCTTGAGTCAATATATTCCTTAATTTTTCATCGGCATATGCAAGACTCAGTTCATTTTTAAGGCGCTGGTGTTTAGTAAATATGTTTCCGTAAAAATGTAGATTTTCAAGAGCGCGAGTGGGAAAGCATGCATTAAATTAATCGAATTTGGTTGTGTCAGCAAGTCAGACAAATTGAAGTTTCTTACAGTCTTGAAATCTTATATCCATTTCCATAAGAATGTGGTCCAAAATTTCAAAATACAATTGGTTATAATTTTGAAAAATTGTTTCCTGTGTAAGAGCAGCATATTCCCGTGCTTATTTCTGTAATTTTGCTAGCTTTTCCAAACTGTGTTTCAAATAACTCATCGTTCCTTTTATGGCTCAAAATTTCACAATGTTTTTTTTTTTTTTTGTTAATTTGAGTTACACAGTAGTTTATGTTTAGTTATTTTTTCTTCAAAAGTTCGAATAATAGATCGATGGAGCCAAAAATGTAAATTCGAAAGTGTTCATATCATTTAAAAACACCACTTGGCAAGATGAATTGATTTTTTGTCTGATTATTCGCTATTCGTCAGAAATCCGAACACTTCCTTCAATTTATCCCAATCTTCAACAACTACACTAACTAATTTCAAAGTGGAGGACCATCGAGTTTCTGTTATGGTTTGTCTGCATCTTTGCATTTGTTGATATAAGTGTATAAGACCGCTTCGCAGAATGGTGAACAAATGAAGCAATTCCACTGAGGCTTGCAAAAAGTATTCGACACTTAGAAATTTTAGAAAAACTCAGGTGTAATACAAGATTCAAACGATGAACTAAGTATTGAACAAAAACAGCTTGAGAAGCTTTATCCTTGACTTTTTTCTGTAGCCCATTTAAGTGTCCAGACATTATACTTGCCCCATCGCAACATTGTCCTATTTATTTGTGTTGGTAATCAGACTGTTCCAAAATTTTGTCTAGCATTTTGTATAAAGCTCTTGACGTTCTATCTTCATTCACCTCATGGAAACCCAAAAATCCCTCAACCAATACATCTTTCGAATCAACAATAAAAAATTATTTAATTTTTGACGTGATCGTTTATATATTCAGAAATACATTCAGTTAAATCATTTTGAATAGTTTTTTATCCTTTCGTATTGATTTTCAATTTCTAAAGAACTTCTTCATATCAACAATGAAAGTAATTCAATGAAATTTCCATGATTTATCGAGCCCATGCTTTCATCATGGCCATGGAATGCTAGTTCTTGTTTGCTCAAATACAGTATAGACTAATACTGCATCAATCACTGTCTGCAGGAAAAGTCTATTTAAACGAACGTTTTCGTTAAAATGCGTTTTCAAAAGCCTAGCATTCTTCCTCAGGGCATCGGCAATGGTGTTTTGAATTTTTTCAAAATTCCTTAACATTAATCCGCATTTCAGGTGTTCGCTAGAATCACTATGTTTATGAAGGGACCGTGTTACACTTAATAAATCTGAGAATCCGTCTTCATTCCACGCCGAATGTTTATTACTAAAAAGTAAGCAGGGCCAAAAAAAAAAAAAAAAAAAAAAAATTAACACAGAAGTGCTGAAAATCCATTTATATTCAGTAAACCAACAATTTTTAAAATTAATATTGTTAGATTTACCGTGAATCAGTTGGTCGTCCTTTCTTTTATCTTCATCTTTCCACAGAGTAAATGGAGTTTGCAATAAATTACAAACAATGTCGTCCACAGGATGCATACTAAAAACTATCACTATCAGTTAAATTGTACACACACCTAAAATATCAGTTAAAGCTTTCAACAAATAATCACAAAGCACGAAAGAACAAATTCTCGGAAAATGATGTACCACAGCACCTCAAGGGGAAAAAAATAAAAAGCCCTAGCGGATTGCAGGGTACCCTGGTAGTCCGCCCACCCCACTGCGATCTCTCATGACTTTACGCTCAAAAACTGAAAGATGCAGAGGTAAGGCGCGTGAAGCTGAAACACTTCACTTGAGCGAGCAGATTGGAGAGGGTGAAGTCACGGTTACCATGGCAACTCGGCAGAAAATTGCAGACTTCCAAGCATTCTCATTTCGGCTCTTCACTTGCACTCTTTTGCGTATAAGAATTTGTTTTCCGTATTGAGCGCGCCATGTGAATTAATATCTATTCAAAATTTTGAGTATTTTGGAACTGAATAAAGGCAAAAAGAATATATTATAAAAAAATACTAAATAAAACTTTATTTTGAGTAAAATAGGTGAAGAGGCACTTCACCTACTTCACCTGAAAAGCTGCCACTGCCCTGGGTACGATTCCTGGTGGCGGCCAATGAGAATTTTTCTGTGACTCACTTATAAACGTGGAAAGAGTGAAGACCTTTGTTTGATGTCTTAAGCGATCATTAGCACAGTCAGTAGATGATCATTCGCTATGAGCTCACACACTTTTTCAGTATTCTCAAGATTTTTGGAGGTGGCGGGCCTTCCAACCCAGGGGAGTGTTCTCACAGAGTCCCTTCCTTTGCAGAAATCCTTGAACGACTCGAAAACATATTTCAAGATTACTGACCCCTAGGGACGTATGTAAAATTTAAAAGGTAATGTAAATTATAGAAGAAAAAATAAAGCAATTTCTAATGTAGGTCGATGCATTTTTATTAAAACATTTTTTTTCCAATGTAAGTTGTATTTCAACCAAGAACATAAAAACAATGAAACACTTTCGGGGGAACGGGGTGGTGGTGGTGGAGGGGGGGGCAAGGGAATTCGCCCCCTCCCAGTAAACTTCTTTCAGCATTGCAAGTGTTTCGGATGCATACTTTCTCAATTTGAAGCAGAATTGGTTATATGAGCTTATTACTCCATTTTTGACAGCTAACAATGTGCATGTTCATCAGCTGCTGAAACATGCTATGTGACCATTTTTAACAACTTTCTGATGGTTACGGACATGTTCACTCATGTGCTTGACTGCATCATAGAAGTTGCAGCACCTTTCACATTTCCTTTTACATGTTATGACAACATTCACCGAACTTGATTGACACTACTCATATATATATATATACACACATATATATATATATATATATATATATATACAGATAAAATGCTGTGACCTTTGCTATCCCACAGACTTAACAGAACTCGATAAAACATTTTTTTCTTCTTCAAGCTTTTTATCAACTTGACGAAAAATTTAGGTTATCCGAGCCGGTAGCAAGGCTAATCAAGCTAGAAGCTGTAGCTTATTTAAGCCTGGAACCGAGGCCGAATTTTTGGCTAGAGCAGCACATTGGAAAATTTGCCCTCATTTAAACGGAGGAATTCTAATGAGTGCCTCCAGAAAAATTGAGGGGGAGGAGAGGTTTGTTTTACTCCTCCCAAAAGTGGCGCCTATGCTTTTTATGTAAAATTTATGAACATGAGCACAGCTTATTAAGAAACCTGAAAAAGGCATCACGATTACTGATTTTAGCCTTAGCAGAAGTAGAACTTTATCAACCTGACTTATTACATAAACCTTATTAATATGAAAACGGAAGATTGAAACAATGCTGAAAAGGCCTAGAACTGCAAAATTTCGGTTTCATTCCTGAATAAAGGTGGAACATTACGTATTGGCTTGACTTGCTTTGTAAATTTTATGAATATGAACACAACGAACTAAAAAAAAAAGGTGCACATCTAGGAATTTATAATTTATGTTTTTTGAATGAGAACAAGTGGAATATTATCAACTTGACTTGTTATGTAAACCTTGTAAATGTGAACACATGGACTAAAAATTGCATCTATGGTTGTGAAATTTTTGCTTGGGGATGGGGTAAAGGTAGTGTATAATTGACTCGAACTGCAATGCAAACTTTTTTAATATGAGCACGGTAGACATAAGCTTGCTAAAATGGTGCCAGCCTAGGCCGTAAAATTAATGTTTTTGAAACAGTACAAGTGGAACATTATCATTTTGACTTGTTATGCAAACTTTATAAATATCAGCATAACTAATTAAAATTGCTAAAAAGAACTAGGTTTAGGCTTATGGCCGTATTTATTTATTTATTGGAATTGAGTAGAAGTGGAGTATATTTGACTTGAATTTTCATGTGAACTTTTAGAATATGAGCACAGTAGACTAAAATTCGAAAAAAAAGCACCGGTCTAGGCCTTATAATTAATGTTTTTGAGCAAGTAAAAGTGGAACATTGTCATTTGACTTGTTATGTAAACTTTATAAATACGAGCACAACAAATTAGATTATGCTAAAAAGGCCTAGGCTTAGGCTTATGGCCGTATTATTAATATTTTTTTTTTTTTGGAATTGAGTAAAGGTGGAGTATAATATACTTGAATTTTCATGTAAACTTTTAGAATATGAACACAATAGACTAAAATTCACTAAAAAGGCGCCGGCCTTGGCCTTATAATTGATGTTTCTGAACGAGTACAAGTGGAACATTATCATCTCGATTTACTATGTAAACTTGATAAATATGAGCAAAACATATTGCAAATTACAGAAAAGGCCTAGGCCTAAGGCCTTTTTTTTTTATTTTATAAAAGTAGAGTATAATTGTCCGTAAGGGGTCCGGGTTCGAATCCCGGTCAGGCATGGATGTTGTGTTTGTCTTACGGCACTGGCTCTCTCCCTTCCCTGGAGCCAGTGACCCTAAATTAGGGACGGGCGACTGCTTATAGCCCATTGAGTTGCTCACGGTGGTCGTTAAACATCCAATCAATCAAAAAAAAAAAGAAGAGTATAATTGACTTGAATTGTCATGTAAAGTTTTAGAATATGGGCACAGTAGACTAAAATTCGCAAAAAAAGCACCGGCCTAGGCCTTATAATTAATGTTTTTGAATGAGTACAAATGGCACATTTCCCCCTTTACTTGTTATGTGAACCTTATAAATATGAGCTTAACGAATTAAAACTTTCTAAAAAGGCCTAGGACTAAGGCTGTAACATTTTCGTTTTGTGATTGATTAAAGGTGGAGTACGGTTGATTTAAATTGTCATGTAAATTTTTTTAACATCAGCATGGTAGATTAAAAATTGCTAAAAAGGTGCCAGCTTAGGCCTCATAATTATTGCGTTTTGAATAAGTACATGAGGAACATTAGCACTTTGACTTGTTATGTAAACCTTATAAATATGAGCAAGGTAGACTAAAATTTTTACAAAGGCCTTGGCCTAGGGCCGTAAAATTTTTGTTTTTGATTTGAGTGAAGGCACAATATAATTTACTTAAGCTGTTATGTAAACTTTTTGAATGTGAGCTCGGCAGCCTAAAAACTGCTAAAAGACGCCGGCCTAGGCCCTATAATTACTGTTTTTTGAATGGCTCCGACTGACCCAAGGCTCCGACCACTTCCAAAAACCGTTTACGGTCTAATTTAGAGCACCATGAGATAGTATATCAAATTTGGTGGTTCTAAATTGAAAACTTTAGGTTTTAAGAAAATTTTGTATGGGGGCACCCTTGACCCCGGGCCTCGACCACCTCCAAAAACGGTCTACAGTCTAACTTAGAGTACCATACCTAATTTGGGGGTTCTAAATTGAAAACTGCAGAATTTACAAAGATTTTGTATGGGGACCTCTTGGCCCCGGGTCTCAACCCCTTCCGAAAACCGTCTACAGTCTAACTTAGAGTACCACGAGATAGTATACCAAATTTGGCGGTTCTAAATTGAAAACTGTAGATTTTATGAAAATTTTGTGTGTAGCCCCCTTGACCACGGGCCCCTACCCCTTCCTAAAACTGTCTACGGTCTAACTTTGAGCACTATGAGATAGTATATCAAATTTGGTGGTTCTAAATTGAAAACTGTAGGGCAGCAAAATTTTTGTTTTTCTGTTGTTCTGACGAATAATAATAATAATAATACCAATAATAATACTAATTATTATGCATAAAGCAAATAAAAGTGACCCTGCGAAATGACAGTAGAAATATAATGCCAATGTGAGTTACAAAGCCGTCGCACAAACTTTTTGATATTACTTGATCCTTGACATACAGCGCCGACTGCTGATGAGGAAACAAAATAGAAACGAGATGATGTTTTGTCCTGTCGGTGTTTTGTTCGGCACCCCTTTAGAGATGAGCAAATCACCAAAATTTGGACTGATCACTCGTCACCATTGACTGATAAAAACGGGTGAACATCTATGTCCCAGGCATCAGAGTTGAAGTGACTGTCTTGGTGTTAAAACGTATTTTGGCCTGCACAAGGGAATTAAAGGACAGTACAGTGAAAAAATGCCCAGGAGACAAAGGTGACAATCCTACAGTCAGTTAAATGACTTTGAGAGAGGGCAGATCGTGGCGTTTCTATGAGCTGGATGGTCTTTGTGGCGTATTGCTGAAGAATTGGATTGCAACTGCTCAACAGTGCATTCATTTTGGCAGCAGCACATCAGACAAGAATCTCGTGGATGGCAATGCGGATCAGGAAAACTGAGAATAATGTCAACATGGGAAGATCATCTGCTTCGACGACAAGCAATTTTCAGTCCTACAGCTAGCCTTCCCAGATACCATTGGAAGTGCATGGTGCTCTAAGTTGCTGTACTAGTCTGCCAACCATTTCCCAATGATTAACAGGGGGTCGACTTCATGCACAATGCCCGATTCATTGTCTACCACTTACAAACAAGCATCACTGACATAGTCTACAGAGGTGTCTTGAACGTTAGTCCTGGACAACAACGATGTTGCATGTGTGGTGATGCAGAGGAAAGTATGCAACACGGCTGGAATGCCTGATGACATGGTTTGTGGGGCGATCAGCTATGATAACCATTCCACTCTAGTTCTTCTAGATCACACTTTGAGAGCTCAGCGATACGTGGATCTCATTCTGGATTCCGTTGCAATCCCTTTAATAGAACAGGTACCTGGGGCTATACTACAGCACGATAATGCATGTGCACATACCGCATGCATTGCCCACAGACTTTCAAGACTATCACTGGACTTGTCCCCAATTGAACATGTATGGAATATGGCTGGATGTCAGCTTCATAATCATCCACCCAGCTCAAAATGTGGTTGTACTGTGGCAACAGGTGCAAGCTGCTAGATCAGCAGTACTGCAGGAGGATATTCAACATCTATTAGGTGTGCAACTTAATTCTCGGCCACAAGCATGACACGCTGACAGCAAATATATATAGCAAATCGAATACGTACCTAATCAGGGAAATAATCCCCGTCGTGTTGAATACATTTGAGCCATTGGTCAGGGAGCTGCCGAATGCCACTGCGGAAAAAAGAGGGCTGTTTTGAGTTGATAAAGTCTTCGATACTTGTGTGGACCTCCTCGACAGAAGTGAAGTGCGTATCACTCAGGTGATTCCACTTAGTAGTTCTAATTCTGACTATTATATAGCTCTAATTATTGTACTATTCTCTTTTACGTGCGATATTTCAAAGTAACTTGTACAAAAAACTAGCAGATAATGCTTACCTTGGCATTCCTTTCTAGCGACGGGAACATTTCACGCACGTGTTTTCCGGTCCTTTGTTGATGTTATTGTCCTAAAGTCCGTTGTATGCGATGACTGGCTTTTACTTCTCACACTTTTCGCTGGGTATACTCATTGGATCTTTGCCTTAGGATTCAAACATCAATTTTTACCGTTCTTTATACTCGAAATTTTCGCCCATACTCTGGGCATCTTCAGGAGCGTGGCGACTTTACCACCGATGTTCGTGGTTAACTTCGCGCTAATGGAGTCCGATACTCCTTGTTGCCATTCGTCGGAAAAACTTACCTGGATATATTTCGTTATCAAGCCCGGCTGGCGCCATCTATGTTTCGTTAAGAACACTTTTTTTTTAATTTTTTTTTTTAATTTTTTTTTTTAATTTTTTTTTTTTAATTTTTTTTTTTAATTTTTTTTTTTAATTTTTTTTTTAATTTTCTTCTCCTATCCTGGTTTTCTTGTCTTTTTTTGACAACACATATCTAACTGGCAAAAAAAGAAGCCAAAACTGCTTTAGTGCAATTCTGCTTGGAAAACCGGACATTCCCAAAGTTCGATGAAATTAAAATGCTAAAAAAGAATAAAAAATCGGAAAGGCAAATGAGGAGGGAAGAAGCAATATTAATCTACAAAAATAAAGCAAGGGTATGTAACCAGAACGACCCTAGCACATTATCGGGCCTGTGGAAAGAACTAATAAGACAAGAAAAACAACAACAAAAGAAAAACAGGCAAAAAAAAGACAAGAAAACCAGGATAGGAGAAGAAAATTAAAAAAAAAAAAATTAAAAAAAAAAGTGTTCTTAACGAAACATAGATGGCGCCAGCCGGGCTTGATAACGAAATATATCCAGGAAAGTTTTTCCGACGAATGGCAACAAGGAGTATCGGACTCCATTAGCGCGAAGTTAACCACGAACATCGGTGGTAAAGTCGCCACGCTCCTGAAGATGCCCAGAGTATGGGCGAAAATTTCGAGTATAAAGAACGGTAAAAATTGATGTTTGAATCCTAAGGCAAAGATCCAATGAGTATACCCAGCGAAAAGTGTGAGAAGTAAAAGCCAGTCATCGCATACAACGGACTTTAGGACAATAACATCAACAAAGGACCGGAAAACACGTGCGTGAAATGTTCCCGTCGCTAGAAAGGAATGCCAAGGTAAGTATTATCTGCTAGTTTTTTGTACAAGTTACTCAGGTGATGTTGCAGAGAGCGAGAGAGGTGATAATCCGATGGAGCGAAGTCTGGAGAATACACCAGATGGGACAAAATCTCCTATCTCAGGTCAGTGATAGTGTTTAAAGTCGTTTTCGCAGTGTGAGGATGCGCGTTATCCTGAAGCAACAGGATCGACCTCCTGCCTATGCCGGTGTATGGCCTTTTCACCTCCATTGTGTCATGCACACGAATGAGTTGCTGACAATAACACTCAGCATTGACCGTTTCACCAGGTTTGAGCAACTCATAGCATACGACACCGCGCTGATTCCACCATATGCACAGCAATAACTTCCTGGCATGGAAATTCGGTTTGGCGGTACTAATGGTAGGCTGACCTGGATAAACCCACGATTTGCGCCACTTAGGATTATCGTAGAGGATGCACTTCTCACCACAGGCTAGAATCTTGTGGAGGAAATCCTTCTTCTTGAATCTGGAGAGCAAGGACACAGCAACATCGTAGCGCATAGACTAGTTCACAGCTGTGAGTTGGTGGGGCACCCAACGGCCCTCTTTGTGAATCCATCCAAGCTTGTGCAGGTGCTTTGCAATGGCTTGCCGTGTTACTCCGAGTTCCTGGGTAAGCTCTGACTGTGTGCGACAGGGATTCGCGTCAAACAGTTGTTCCAGTTCCTCATCATCAACTTTCTGTGGCTGTCCCAGACGTTCTGCAACACAGAGATCAAAATTTCCCTGCTGAAACCACTAGAACCACTTCTTACACATACTGTAGGACACAACAGCCTTACCCAAAGCAGCACAGATCATTTGCTGGGCTTCCGCGGCATTTTTTTTTCAACTGAAACACAAACAGGAGGCAGTGCCTCAAATGTTGCTTCTTGAACGACATTGCTTTCACCGTCAACTTTTGTCCCTTCTGTCACTACAGCTGCGAGCGGTTACGGTTGCCTGGAAGGCTGTTAGATGGCGCTGCAATTAGCCATTATCGCACACAGCTATTTGCATTTGCCGACGTTCTATGATCGCTTCGGGTTAGGGGCAGAGAATTAAGTTGCACACTTAATATATGACTCAATGCCCCACTGCATTGTCGAATGTATTACAAATGATGGTGACAGTATGTCATACTAATGTTAAGTTTAGGCAATAAAAAAGTTAAAGCCATGTTGATTAGTCCCATTCTTTGATCCTTTGCTTATCTTTTATGTACTTAACTACTCACTAATTTTGCACCCGTTTTCGCTTATTTCTTCCTGGTGTTGAAACTTTTTTTTTTTAAACTAGGTGTATATATACTCCTAGGATAAACAGGGGATGATTTTTGCACAATCATACTAAATAATGAACTTCATAGCAAGGCTATCATGGAAGAGTGTGTTTGGACATAAGTCTAATGTTGTACACTGCAATGGGTGGTCTTGTCTTGGGTGGTACAAAGAATGGTGTAAGTGATCCCTAAAGTAGTGGATTTTGGTTCCTTGGAGTATTAAATCAATTTACATCCTACTTCATTTCAGATGGGCTACAGTGAATGCGAAAGGTTTCTGGAGAATATCTGCTTTTGTAAGGCATTGAAAAATGAAGTTTAGAAGAGTTGGTGTAAGCTATTTCTCATGGTATGACCTCAAACTTTTTGCTGACTGCGTCATGAACCCTAACACACAGTCGTCAACTTTAAATTTTGTACAATCCTTCACTCCTGATAATGTGACAGCTCTTTCAAACAAACAAACTTCAGCTTGTTGCCACATCACAGGTTCTGTTGTTGGAATGAATCAAACAGATATGAATGTGCAGAAGTAGGGTTGGCCAATACAGTCTCTCAACTCAAACTCTATGGCGCGTCTAAAGGATTAACTGGAACACTTCGTGATGATCAGACTAACATGTCACACAAAGATGGCTGAACTGGTCACCATTCTGTAACAGGAACAGAAAACCATTCCATGCCTACTGTCGGTAAAAAACATATTCAGCATGGAGTGGAAAAGCATACCTTAAAATCCTGAGGGAGACCCTTCATGCTACTGGTACGTGAGGCAGAGATACAGGTATGATATTTACATGTGTCTAGATATTTTTGGAAGGTATGCAGGTAGTGTATGTTACTCTCTGTCATTCTTTTCAAATTGCTGATCAAGTTGTTGCACTTGATTATCTTTTCTTTTTCTCAACAGCTATGCTATGGCAGCATTTTTGCATTATGCTTTGTTTTGAGACGGTGTTGTCTCCTCGGGGCGCTCCGTGGTAGTAATGGCGCACAGAACAGCAACAAGGGCCTCTGTAAATCTTGGAAAGGTGTCAGCTAGACCTGTGTGACATTGGCAAAAAGACCCCAACACACTGGGTTTTGTTCCAGAATCCATAGGTGAATAACCAACTGGAACCGTCAGTTGTGGGCTAATCCCCCACACTGGTGTACTTTCCTGATTAAAAAGACTCAAAGAATTACTATTCCGGACTCTTGTGTGGGATATGGTGGATCTACCACACGTGAGAAAGACGGTCCACCACAGTATCACTGGAACTGGAAAAGAAAAATGAGAAAGAGATTCCGGCTGAGTGAGTGTAAGATTGATGTGTGGAATACTAGAGGAATAAATGGAAAGATGAATGAGGTGACTGAAGAAATGAATACATATAAAATTGGATGTGCTGTGTGTGAGTGAAACTAAAAAGAAGAAAATTGGGATAGAAGAAGTGAATGGAACAGTAAGTGTGTGGTCTGGAGTGTTGGATAATGTGAGGGGACAGGCTGGTGTAGGTGTGATTTTAAGTGAAAAGATGAAGAACAATTTGATTCACTATAGCTGTATAAGTGAGAGAATTCTTTGGATTTGTTTGAAAGTGAAACTTCAGAGAATTGTAATTGTTGCAGTGTACGCTCCTTGTGACCCAGAACCTTCTGATAGGAAGGAAGATTTCTGGAATGAGCTAAAAGCTGTGTTGAGCCAGTTTGGTGCTAAAGAAAAAGTTATAATAGCAGGGGATTTCAATGCTGGAGTAGGTGTGCAGAATGCGATTTCTGATAATGTTCTGGGTAAATTTAATGATTCTTGCAGGGGTGTTAGTGCCCCTACCATGTTTCGGAGCAATTCTTGGAGCGGGAAAATATGCAATTTGGAGCAGAAACGTTGGGTTTTGGAGTGAGAAAATTTGCATTTTGGAGCAGAACTCAGGTTTTGGAGCAGCTAATGATAGTATTTTTAATTGTTTTAAGTCCATGCTGTGCTTTAAGTTCTGTTTATATACTGAATTACCATTATTTTATGAACTATGAAAAAATGTTATATTTCAGGTTTATTGACATTTTACTGCTTCTCTTACGACTGTTAATTAGCATTTCTATCATTCCTACAGTGAGAGAAATGGGAAAACAGTTGTACTACCCACGATTTATTGAAAACTACATGACCTGCATTATTTTAAGTGTAAAACATTAATATCAAGGATTTTATTCTGAATGCATTTGTTTCACTGTAACACAAATAGGATGCTGCCGTGTCCAAGAACTGTTGCTATTGTTACTGAACGCTTGTGAATATACACTTAGGAAGAATAAATAATATGTAATTACTGTTTGTTGTTTCGTCAGTTTTTAGCAGCATATTTTTCAAGATTCATGGCATTCAGATGAAAATACATTGTTTCTGAAACCAACCAACTGGCAAGCCACGCGTACGTGGTTTGCGTGTGCATCACAAATTCCTAAATGTACGTGCGTAAATTATGAATAGTTATGGCTTAAGCTATAGTTGTTCTTCCACTGAAACTCCTAAGGTTTTCTGAAGGAAATCATACCTTTGATATGAAAGGAAAACTAATGTAACATTTAATAATCAAATTGTAAAATCACCTTTTAGCAGTTGCACCATGATACTCTTCATACAATGTTTTTCATCCAGTAATTATCAATGTCAAACTTTCGTTATTGCTGTGAACAAGTTTACTTACAACTGGAACCAAAACATAAAATAACAGTGAGATTTAGTAAAGTTGGTTAGATAAAAGCTGCTTCCATTGCTTAATGCCTGCGTAGTGATGTTTTGGCGCAGGACTCCCCCACCTCCCCTCTTTTTCAGTAGTAGTAGAATCAGTTTATGACTTTTTTACTGTTGCTGTTTGAAAGAGCCACTGCTCTTGCATACCTGGGGTTGGTTGGTTGGTTCATTGATTTTATTGGCGCAAGGGCCATGGTTGGCCAAAGAGCGCCAAACAAAAGACATAAAAAGAGAACAAAATCAATAAAACACGTACACAAGGCTAAAAACAGGATGAAGCGGTAAAAGTGAAAGATGGAAATGAATGCGGTAAAAACTACAAGACAGACAGACAAACAAACAGTATTAAAAACGTGCGATGAAGCTTAAAATATGACTGATCAAATAAAACTGAAGAATGAGAACGATGAAAGGGCTAAAAGAGATAATGAAACAAACAGTACTAAAAACATGATACAAAGATTAAAATCTAGCTGATTCAGTAAAACTGAAAAATGAGTATGATGATAGGGCTAAAATCTAGATACGTTTAAAATAGTCAATTTGTTTAAAAAATGAAAAAACAACAACAGTATTGCAGTGGTCACTGAGGAGCCGCTGCAGTGTAGCGGCGTCCTCGTTCAACAAATGAGAATGAAAGAAATGAAAACGTACATCACGAAAACGAACACAGGTACACAAAAGATGAGTGACGGTGAGTCGGCAGTTGCACGTCTCACACATCGGTGCAGTGTCGCCACACAGCAAAAAGCGGTGAGTGAAACGACAATGCCCAATGCGGAGACGCGCAAGCACCACTTCCTCCCTGCGGTTCCGACGAGATGAGGAGTTCCAGATTTCAAGAATAGGTTTTATACGATGCAGTTTATTTTCCACCTGTTGGTCCCACAGACCCTGCCACGTTCGTTTGATATGATCACGAACAAGAAATCGAAAATCGCGATAAAAGAGTGGCAAGGGTGTGACGACCAAAGAGGAAGCAGACCTAGCGGCCGCATCAGCACACTCGTTACCCGAGATTCCAACATGCCCAGGAATCCAGACGAATTGAATCTGGACACCGGCCTCAAAC
This sequence comes from Macrothele yani, assembly GCA_039090855.1. Classification (NCBI taxonomy): domain Eukaryota; kingdom Metazoa; phylum Arthropoda; class Arachnida; order Araneae; family Macrothelidae; genus Macrothele; species Macrothele yani. The sequence goes on from CM077012.1 coordinate 84,739,061, forward strand.
AAGGAACGAAGAAGCCCCCGTACGTTCAAAAGAAAAGGATGATTACAATAGTCCAACGATGACATAGACTGCAGGACACTTAAGGAATCCGTATAGACCATAGCACTATGATGAGAACTCGACTGAACATGAAGAAGCGCAAGATACACAGCATGCATCTCCGCCGAAAACACCGTGGCCTCAGCTGGGATCCGCGCTACTGACACGTCATCAACACAGACAGCTGCGGATCCAACGACTCCATGCATCTTGGAGCCATCAGTGAAAATGGGAGTGCATTCAGTTTTGAGGGCACGGTGCTCAGCAAAGAGCTGCTGGTACACTGACGCAGGGGTTGAGGATTTGTCGAAAGACGTAAAGGTGGTATCAACCATGACACCAAGTGGGTGCCATGGAGGATCCCCAAAGCCCCTGGTCGCTGCAACAAGCGACAAGTCGAGCCCTGCATCACGAGCTACGGCCGCCATACGAAGACCGAAGGTTGGAACGCACGAGGGCCGGTTCGCAAATAAACGAGCATGCTGAGGATGGAAAACTGCACCGTACAAAGGATGGTCTGGAAGAGACCGAAGTTTTAAGTAAAAGTGGACAGACAGCTGCAGACGGCGTAATTCAAGCGATGGTTTGTTCGCATCAGCGTAAAGGCTGGGAATCGGAGATGTTCGAAATGCTCCCGTACAAAGACGCAGCGCCTGATGATGAACAGCGTCCAAAGGCCGGAGAACGGAAGGACGAGCCGAGCCATACACGATACAGCCGTAATCCAGTTTCGACCGAATTAAGGAGTGGTAAATGCGAAATAAAGAGATCCTGTCTGCGCCCCACGAAACTCTCGAAAGGATTTTTAGAATAGAAAGAGCACGCAGACAGGAAATCTTGAGCCGCCGAACGTGCACACGGAACGTAAGCGCACGGTCGACGGTCAGTCCAAGGAACTTGGTCTCCGGCAAAACTGGAATGGCTGCACGGTCCAAATACAGCTCGGGGTCAGGATGGAGGCCACGCCTCCGGCAGAAATGAACACACGCTGTCTTGTCGGGAGAAAGAACGAAACCATTGCTATTCGCCGCTTTAAAAATCTGATTAATACTAGACTGCAACTGCCTTTCAATGAAACGCATGCTCGATGACGAGCAGAAGATGTGCAAGTCATCGACATACACAGTAGCCGAAACCGCAGGAGGAAGATTTGTGAGGAGACAATTAATGCGAAGGATGAACAATGTGACAGATAAAATGCAACCTTGAGGAACACCTTGTTCTTGATGGAATGTTGCAGATAGCGTCGTACCCAGGCGCACCTGGAACACCCGATTGCGAAGAAAATTTACAATAAAGGTCGGAAGATTCCCTCGCAATCCGCATGCGTGGAGGTCACGGATAATCCCGTGCCGCCACGCACGATCATAGGCTTTCTCGATGTCAAAGAATACAGAAACCAGGTGCTGCCTATGCACGAACGCCTCGCGCACAGATGTCTCAAGGTGCAGGAGATGATCGTGAGGTGAACGATGACGCCGAAAACCGCTTTGTGATGGTGAAAGTAAGTGATGATGTTCTAAAAAATGAATTAATCGTGAGTTAACCATGCGTTCGAGAACTTTACACAGACAGCTAGTGAGAGCAATTGGGCGATAACTAGAGGGAGACTTAGGATCCTTGCCAGGCTTCGGAAAAGGTAGAACAAAAGCCTTTCGCCAAGACTCCGGGAAACTGTGTTCTAACCAGATGCGGTTGTATAAGATTAAAAGGTTCTCGAGAGACGACTGGGAGAGATGACGGATGTCGTAGTGGATGTCATCGGGACCGACAGAAGTAGCCCCGGACCGATGCAGAGCCACCCGAAGTTCACACATGCTGAAGGGGGAGTTATAACCAGTGTCGGTATACGGCGCAAAAGAGATTCTCTGGCGTTCCGCGGAGGATTGAATCCTATGAAAGGAGGCCGGATACGCCAGATCACTCGAAACGGAGGCAAACGCCTCCCCCAAACAATCTGCAATCTCCCCAACGTCAGCATATGTGCAGCCGTTACTCTCGAGAATGGCAATCTGGTGTGAACTGTAGGTACCCCGGATCTTACGAATCCTTTCCCACACAGTTTTCGAATTGGCACGTGAGGTAAGAGATGAGACATACTGGATCCAAGACTCCCTCTTGCTACGTCGACGCACCAACCGAGCATAGGATTTAGCACGTTTAAAAGCAACGAGATGAGCCTCTGTTGGATAACGCCGAAAAGTAGACCAGGCCTTGTGTTGAGCTCTCCTAGCCGCTGCGCATTTAGGGTTCCACCAAGGTTTCGGAATTCTGGGGAGCTTCGTAGATGTTTTACGAATTGAAAGATCAGCTGCCTGAAGAATACAAGTTGTGACTTTAAGTACAGCTGCGTCGATTGACCCCTGGGTCACCATTTCAGAAGATATCACCGCGGACGATGTGAAGACCTCCCATCTGGCACAATCCATCCTCCATCGAGGTGGGCGGGAGGCAGAATATGGCACGTTTGCATGGTGCCAGAGGACGATTGGGAAGTGGTCGCTCCCGTGGAGATCCTTACACACCGTCCACGACCAGTCAGCAGTGATCGATGGTGAACCCAAGGTCAAATCGATCGCACTGAAAGATCTTGTCGGCTCGTGGAAGTAAGTGTCAGCACCGGTGTTTAAAAGGCACACAGAGGCCGAACACAGAAGAGACTCTATGCGACGACCTCTAGCGCTGGCGCTGACACTACCCCACAAAGGATGATGAGCATTAAAGTCACCCAAAATAAGGAAGGGTGAGGGCAGCTGATCAATCAAGTTCTCCAGAACAGAGACGCTAACATCCTCATCCGGTGGAAGATAAACACTGCAAACAGTAAGAGGCACAGGCATAGAAATACGAACCGCCACGGCCTGCACAGTTGTGGAAACCGCGACGGAAGATACCGGAACCCTGTGAGGGACGAGAATAGCGACACCCCCACAGGCTATATTTACAGACGAGTGGTCTGTCCGAAAAGCACTGTAGCCTCGAACTGAAAGCAGGTCTGATGGTTTAAGCTTTGTCTCCTGAAGACAAAGGCACACCGGAGAGTACAAATAAAGCTGATGTTTCACGTCATCAAAACTGGTGCGAAAACCTCGGCAGTTCCACTGAATTATTGAACCCATGGACAAAAATGAAATGAAAAAGGAAATGGTTAAACTTGGTCAGCCTCCATTTCCTCTGGTGAGCGTTCCCCCAGAGTTGGTGGTGTGTGACCAGGGGCCAAGATTGGTGAATGCTTTGTCCCAAGTGTCTTAGCGGGATTTGCTCGCCGTTGATTGTTTGGCTGAGACTTTGAAGGAGAAGAAATGCTCTTCTTATCCTTGACCTTGGTGTTGGTTTTAGTGTTGGCGTTTTTGCCAGAAGAAGCGGCCTGAGTTCCCTTGCTGGTGTTGGAGTGAGTCTGCTTCGGTGAAGTGGCAGGTGCCGCTTTCAGACCCCTAGCTCGCGACTGGAGTGCCTCCAGTCCGGCTGCGATGATTTCCTCCATATTGAATGGACATTTCGGGGAGATCTCAACGTCGGTCTGTATGGCAACCGTAGATTTGGCAACCACCACTGAAGCGTATGATCGCCGATCAGATGTAACGGGAACCACTCTTCTTCTGGCCTCAGGATAGGAAATATTTTCCACCGTTTTGAGCCTCTGGATTTCCTTCTCCTCCTTCCACTTGGGACAATCTTTGGCTGATGCAGGGTGTGAACCCTTGCAGTTCACACAAAACTCGGCCTCGGCCACACATAGGAGAACTCCTACATGACTGCTGAGAGTGGCCGTACGACTGGCACCTAAAACATCTCAACGGGTTGGGAATGTACGGGCGTACCTCGAGGTGGAGATACCCTGCCTTGATGGATGTAGGCAGGGAAGGGCAGTTGAAAGTCAAGATAATGTTCCAGGATGGGACAAACTGCCCATTCCTCCTAAAAGAAATGCGTCGCACACCCGTAACATGTTGGCTCCTCAGTTCTTCGAGAAGCTCATCCTCAGAGCAATCAATAAGATCCCGAGAGGAGACAACACCTCGAGATGAATTTAGGTAACCGTGTGGTGTTATTTTGACAGGCGTCTCGAGCAGCATGCTGGTGTTGATAAGTGTGGAACTGTAGGCCACAGTAGACATCTCAACAAGAAGATCTCCAGACTGGAGCTTCTTGACGCTCTTAGGAGAGCTTGCAATTGATTGCAGTGCTTTATGGATCCAAAATGGACTTTTGGCACTCAAAGGCTTTGAAGGGTCCAATGAGTGCACAAAAAAGAATCTAGCATTGGAAACATCTGCGACAAATTTTTTTGCGGAAGGACCTGAACCTTCCTCCATACCTCTTTTAGTTTTGGGTTCATGGGAAATTTCATTGAGAGCCATGAAAAATTTAAAGGATTCATCCGCCAACTTCCCCACCCACAATCGAGCCCAACAAGGGAGAACCGGAGGTCCGCAAGCCCAAGTGGACGCAGGACACGGCTCTAGGGATAGCAAGCGGATATAGCAAGTTGATAGGGCAGACATGCGCTCGGCGAGCACCCAGACTTTCCCATGCCTGGGGAACACCCCTTTGGCATGCCCAACCTTATCCCCAGACTCACCCTGTCGTACGAGACGACAAGCCGTTAAGAGGTCTGGGCTCCACTCGGCCACAGACCTCATTGACTAGGAGTGGGTTAGTTCCCAGCCGCCCGTTTAGGGTGAAGCAGGGGGCAAAGAGGAGTGTTGGCAACTGGCGACAACAACACCCAGGCCTCCAGAAACCTCAGCCTCCAGCATCCCCTTTTCCACCTTACGGGTCACCGCACACGGCAAACGTGCAGGCAGGTCTAGCTAACCAGCTCGGAAAAACAAAGAAAGAAACATGAAATGGAGAAGACAGGAAAGAAAACGAGAAACTAAAATCCTGAGCTGGCGCATAATCACAACTTCAGCAACCTACAACTGAGGCGGGTTCATGTATAGTGAAAAAACATAAAAAATGTGAAATTCATCACATATAGTTCATGTTGGCTCGGGCCGTGGGGACGCCATCCCCCATCAGCTGGATGAATAGCTGTCCCTTCGGTTATATAATCGTTCAAGACGAAATGAAATATTGATCCGTCACAAGGTCAGCTCGGGCCGTGGGGGCGCCGCTCCCCAAATAACTGGAAAACCAGTTATCCCCGTGCGGGGGCATACCTGGGGTCCTGCATGTATGGACATGGACATTAAGCAGACGATTGCGAGTTAGTAAGTAGTTCAACGCACCTTCCACTTGAAAAAAGAAAAGTGTGAGGGTGAAGATGTTCCCCAAGGTAGGTCAAAATGAGAAAAAGAAAACCTCCTAAAAATTCTGCTCCCTGAACGTACGAGGCAAAATTCAGACTTACTAAAAGTCTGAAATTTGTCTAAAGAACCAAAAGATCGGTATTCCTGATAACTGATTACAAGTTATGCGATATAAACAATCCTTTCATTTATCCATAGCGCTTGTGAGCAATTTCAATTAACATACATGAGACTGACAAAGAAAAAAACAAAGCTGAACTTTTTAATTTGGTGAAAAATCAGACTGCATGGTGAGAAAGTGTGAATATCATGCAGCATGAAAAAAACCGAATCGTTTGCTGTAATTTATTTATGATAATATTTAACTAAATCACACCACTGCATTCACAATTATAAAATTACTGAATTTCAAACACAATAGGGTGGTTTTGAAAAACATAGCTTCAAACAGTTTTTTTTTCCTAGTTTTGTTCTTGACTTGCTTGAACATTAACTCTGGTTTCCTCTTGCGAGCAAATCCTACTTTCTTCTCAGCAAGTTCCACAGCCATATTTGTCTTTTGTTGACTCTGCCACTGCACAGCATCCACTGTTTACTTTTTATTTTACTGATAGTTTTCCCTTACCATTTTTTTTGTTACTTTTCTTTCTTTTTTCCGTTTTTTTTTATTCCCTCAGATGACAATTTTATCCATCATGCTTAAAGAACTTTCAGCCTAAGAACCACGAATTCTGATATCAGAGCTTTCACTATTTTAGATTAATGGTGTAACTTTCAGAGAATGAATACTTTTTTTTTTTAACATCATGCATCAATTCTTACAAATTTTCAAACTTCGTCACTTCTGTTTTTGGAAAGTTCCCCCACCCTTATCAAGCTAAAATGCACACATATTTATGAGGGTGATGACATTAAACAACTACATAGGAGTGGAAACATCGCGGGGGAGGGGGGAAATACAGAAGAAATTTTCGCTCTGACCGGCTTCCGTTTTCGGAAATTTATCCAACATTTTTGAGCTGAAATACAAATATTTATGGAATAAAATGATATCTAACAATACTGGGTACAGGAAACACTGCGAGAAAAAAAAAAATACGATACGAGAGAAATCTTATCTCCGTCTACTTTCCGTTTTTGAAGGATGAAATCCCGTCGTCCAATGGAGAAAACAACCCTCCCCAGGGACGGCGGGGCAGAAATTTTTCAAGGGGGGGCGAATTATGCTTCATATATACATACATACAAACACGAACCAAAAAAAAATATTCCTTAGAAAATTAAAGTCAAGAATTTTCAAAAATCGCAGTCGCTTACACTAAAACAAACCTTAAGCAAATTTGAAGAAATTCAGTTACAATGAAATTCAACAATATGGAAAGCAATGCATACTGCTAGATGACAAAAATAAATCATCAGGAGAAGCTTTCTGCCAAAAAGCAATAAATTATGCTAGACCTGTGAAGCTGGGATGGTTTCATTGAATTTAACATCAGTTATCTGCTTGAGGTATTTCAGAGCACTTTCTAATTAAGAAAGAATTTAAAAACCAGCCTGGCAACCGATGGAAAATTACCTTCTAACCATCAAAACAGAGCAGGCAAGAAACAAAAATACCAAAAGAGAGGGAAAGAAAAAATAAATAAATACACAAGAAGCTGCGAACCCCTTTAATTATTGAGATTCTCAATAATAAAACTAGATGTGAATTAATTGCCAAAACTAATAGATATGAAATAAATGCCAAAAATATTTACATGTTATAACTGAAGGGATAAGATAAACTATGAAATATTACTATACCGGCCCCTGAAAGCCAGTCTCTTCTACGCATATGAGGAAATGAAGAATAAACCCATAATATTGATTTGAGGTTCAAAAGTACTAATAAAAGCTGAGTCTATTGTTCTCAAGTGTAGAGAGAGTAGAAGTAACCAGTTCAAGGAACAGTAAATGCATCTGCTACAAAATAAAAAGAAGATACTAAATGCAATGCATCTACTGCACTCAACTTGCTTCAAAATTAGATATTCTAATTATTTACATGTGTGTGTGTGTGTGTAATAGCATTACTTAGTTTTTAAGTAAATACATTTCTCTGGCAATATAGACTAGAACTAAAAGCATTAATAAATTACAAGAAATTACTTTAAAATTACCCTAAGAATAAAATATGTCCCGCAAGACTACTAAGGTTTTGATTGGAATACATATAGTCAGCTTTTCGTACTCTATTAATATTAAGAGAGGATTTCTGAAATGATGTGTAATATAAAATATTTACCTTAAACAACTGAGCATCCAATTTCATTCACAATTTATTTTCAAAATGTCTCAGTGCATTGGCATATCTAACAGCAATAATAAAGGATAATAAAGGCAAAGAATCTCATTTGTGAAGTCTATAGCCGGGTATCCACATCGCGCCACAAAATGTGACTGAAATCTGATAACCAAAAATCAACTAATATTATTTCATGCCAAAGTGGAATGAATATAAGAATTTTCTTTCAGTGCAGATTAATACGGCGATTTTTATGGGTTGCGTCAAATCGATCAACGACTTCGCTTAAATCAATTTGTTTTGCAATTGTCGACTCTATAGCTAAGACAGCGAGATTATGTAGACGATCGTTAGCCCTTCTATTTCTGAGATAGGTTTTCAACCTTCTCATGCATGAGAATGTTCTTTTGCAGGATGCACTAGTCACTGGTACGGTTAGTGTAATGACTGCAAGCTTATACAGCTCATGAAAAGCTAATTTGTATTCCTCCAAAACTTCAGCTAACTTACTGCAAGTTCCCACAATGCATTTTCTTTCTTTTTCATAACGCTTTATCATTCTGGGTAACAAACAAAGTGACCTCTGATTTCACACTATCTATGTCGCATTTATAGTGCTCGGCAAGAGGCCTTAGATCGTCGATAAATAAAAATTCCTCGTTTCTGGGGTCCAGAGAACTGAAGCCACGAATGAGTGTAGTATGGGTTGTAAAACGTCGTTTGAGTTCTTCATTGATTGTGTCCTAAACAGGGGTATAAAAGGGCAATCGAAAATCTTCTTTAGTTAACAGGATATCCTGAGCCGAAACTTCAGGCACATATTTTGCCAGGTGTGGTGGGAGTTTTCTTTTCTTTGATTTCTGTTCACTGAACTGTTCCAAATCATTTGCATCTGCGATATCCGTTGCCTCATCAAAAAGTGTAGCAAACTCTGCCTCCGAATCACGCATGGTAGAAAAAAGATGCACTGTTGTTTCAATTGTCTCAAAGGCTTTGCTTATTTCACAGGCTTTGTTTTGCAAATAATTCGAAACTAATGCCAGTTTATTCAAAATGCACGAGGAAACACAAAGTTGGATAACAAAATCTCTACTCAGTTGCCCCAAAAGACTGCGAGCTCCAACTGCCCGATCAGTACAGTCTTCCAACAGCGATGATAACAAAACGATAATTGCCGGAAATGTTTTTTTAACTGCTGAACAGGCTGAGCAACGGCATGTCCATCTGGTATCACTAAGACGTGGCAATTCCACAAGAGTCAAATCCATTTCACGCTGCACCGAAACAAATTTAGCATGTGTTGCCGAACCAGAGAGGAAAACATACAACTTTTCTAATATTGCAAAGGAAACTCTAGCTGCTTTAATGTTTTTGCATGAATCTACAATAACCAAATTCAGTCTATGATTCATACAGTGAACATACACTGCTTGTGGTACTTCTTCCCGGAAGAGAGCTTGAACTCCATTCAACCGCCCACTCATGACATTTGCACCATCGTATGTCTGCACAATGCAGTCGTGTTGATTGATGCCTCATCTTCCCAAAAGTTCTTTTATGTATTTAAATAGAGATCTTGCATCAAGTTCGTCAGCATTATGAAAGCCCAAAAATCTTTCATAAAGTGTGCCAGGCAAATAATACCTAACCACCACAGAAATTTGTTCAACTTTACTAATGTCCTTCGACTCGTCGACTATAAGAGCAAAATACTTGGCAGTATCGACTTCTCTTTTTATGGTTTCTAACGTGATTTCTAAAAATACACTAAGTATTTCATTTTGAACTGAGTGGTGAGTGTACTTTGATTTCTGGGGCCAATATTCAACTTACTGTTTCAGGATGGGATCATTTTTCGCCATGAGTTCTAGAAGTTCTACAAAATTTCCTTTATTGGTGCTATTCAAAGTTTCGACATCCCCACGTTGTGCTATCCCTTGAACAGCTGTATATCTTAATGCATCTGCTATTTTTTTTATATAATATCTATTTTTCTTGACTTCCGTAGCATATGCAGCACTTTGAAGTGTGGCAACTGATGGTTCTGTGCTTCTAGATTTCATTTTCTTATAAGAGGTCCATGATACCAGGCAAGTTTTGTGGGTCAAGCTGTTCTGGTGTTTTTTAAAACCAGAATCCTTTTCAAGTGCTTTTTTCCAATTGTTGTAACCTCGCTGAGTGAAGGTGACCTCATGTTTTTTCGCGAAATCTTTCTTTATATTATATTCAAGCCATGGAAACATGTTATACCAAAATGTCTGTAAGCTTCTGTGTTCTTTACCATATTTTTTTTGTGGGAACTGTTTTAATATAGGCTGTTTGGGTTGATTCGAAAGGGAAGTTGCTATATCAAGCTCTCCGAGTTCAACATTTTTTGTCTTGCTACCATGTGGTCCTTTCAATGTTTTATTTTCACAAGCACCGCGTTCATAAAAATTCCCATTGAATCACTACAAGCACTTAAAGAATCCTCGTTGATTCCTAATGATTCACCACACGCTGTTGATGAAGTTGAAGACGTCTGATAATCATTATCCGCTTTGTTGACACTATCGCTTAATTTACTTTTCTTCTTCTGATTAACACTTCTTTGAAAAAAATCATGGATTGATCGTTTTGCAGATATTGTTGGATTCCACAATAAAACTCAAATATCAATAAAGGTAACTTGATCACGCTAGTTATGTTAAATGAAAACTTTTACAAAAAAGTTCGTAAGTTGGAAGCTTTCGACCTTATCTTAGGTCTTCATCATGCTAATGGAGGACTAAGATTGTTGCCAGATTCTACATTTGAATTTTTCTTATTTGTGTTGCCAAAACTTAGAATTGATCTCCAGATCATCGGAATGTAGAGAGGAGATTCGGAATTGCAAGTCATTGAGTTGAAAATAATTTCCAGGCTTTCACGGTAACGGAGGGCAAAACGATTGTCAAAAGAAGCAATTCGTTTTGCTTCGTTCCAGTGGGGAACTGCAGATGTGTCTTCCATTGTCAAAATAGACAAGACAGTATTAGGATTAGCTTTCGAAACATCTTTTTTATGTTCTAAAATTCTATGGCTAATGCTCCTGTATGTGCTTCCAATGTATAAGTTATAACCAGTAGAAGAAGAGATAGGAATGCAGTAAACTCCTGGGAGGTTCAGGCTTTCAACTTTGTCCCTATCCCTTTGTAGAAGTTAAGATGTTTGGGGTAGATTTAATGGCAAGATGGTAACCAAAACTTCTAAAAAGAATCTGTAACTTATAAGCATAGGAAGGATGGTAAAGAACAGAACCACAGAATTTCAGGTTTTCTTTCTTTTGAGGTAGGAGGCATTCAATTTTCGAATGGTTTTCATATTTCTTTATGAGGGAGTTGACTGCAAGAGCAGGGAAACCATGAGAGAGGGCTATTGTAGAAATTTTGGAGAGTTCTTCTTGAAGAGAAAGTTGGTTGTTGCAAATGATATGAGCCCTGTGGATGTAGGACTTCAATGCTGCAAGCTTGTAGAGATGCAGAGTGAAAGATTTGTAGGGAATGATGTTAGTGGCCGCAGAAGGTTTACGATAGACGGAATGAGTAATTGAGAGATCAGCGTTTCTGCAAATAGATACATCCAGGAAATCAATTTTGTGGTTTACTTCCTTAGATATAGTGCGATTAATGGAAGGAAATTTTTCCGTAATGGAGTTGATCAGTGTCTGTAGTTCAGACTCGGTATGTGGCCAGCTAATGAAAATGTCATCTACATATCTTAACCATAGGGAAGGTTGAAAAGGGTGTTGAGGAATGATGGAAACTTCAATATGTTGCATGTAGATTTCTGCAAGCAGAGGGGAAAGAGGTGAGCCCATGGGGAGACCAGATTGTTGCCTATACACAATTTTGTTGAAAACAAAACAACTGTGTTGATGAATAGTGTGGAAACAATCATAAAGGTCTTTGATTAGAGTACCAGGGGGTTCAAAATGAAGAATCAATTTCTTCATGAGGAGCATGTAGGACTCAAAATATGGTACAGAGGGAAACAAAGATTCTACATCAAGAGTATACAGATTAACACTAGGAGAAAAGTAATTAGGAAGTTTGTGGATGAAGTTTGAAGTAGAGACAACAGTATGAGGATGGTTGGCTGCCAGGGATTTGCATTTGAGGACCAATCTCTTTTCAAGGTTTACTGCTGGAGAAAAAGAATATTCAACTAAAGGTCTGATGGGGTTACCAGCTTTATGCAGTTTCACTAGCAGGAAAAGCCTGAGAGTTCTAAAGTAAGGAGAGGGGTGATATATCACCAAGGAAGGATTGAAGAGTTTCTTTCTTAGCTAATCTGTCAACTGAGTTTTTGAGTGAGTTGGTGGTGTCTGACTGCAAAGGAATGCAGTTAGCAGATGTAAGAAATGAATGCACTTTTTGGTTTAGTGTTTCTTTACCAATGATGACTGGGCAACCAACTTTATCTGCTTTGCATACGGCAAGGTCATTTTCCTGAATAAATGACCTGAATTCTTTTAAACAAGAAGAAGAGTACTTGATTGCCACAGAATTTTGCTTGGATAGGATAACAGCAGCGTTGGCACGAAGGATAGGTTAGTGAACAGTCTCAGTTCTGTGGATGGCTGATTCTAAAACAGAAACAGTTTGTGGAAGATTGATAGGAAGAGCAGGTGAAAATTTTGGGCCTAATGAGAAGAATTTATCCAAGCTAGGAGGAATAGTGACAGAAGAAAGATTTACATACTTTGGCTTGTCAGTAGAGGCTGAAGACGGAGGTGTTGCTTGACTTTTTTGCTTGGAGAGTAGAAAATTAAATTTCTTTGTATGGCGAGCATATTCATTTACTTCAATTGTTGAGAGGGTTTGATTGATACGAACCATGAAAATATCAAGCAAAGCAGGATGAGTGGTAGCAGCCAGTGATTGGTAGCTAATGTAGCAGGAAATTTCAGTTTTAGCTATGGAGGAACGCAGGTCATGGATAGCGGCAGATAGGAGTTTATGGCTGGTCTGCTGTAGTAAAGCACGGCAACGTCCTTTGAAGATGGGTTTGCAGATCTGAAAAGCTTGGGGAAGAATGCCTGAAGACTTGCAGGAAACAAGAAAATGAAGACTGCAAAGAGAATTAGTAACTTGGGTCCGAAGTTTCCGGAAGGAAATCCAATCTTTCGTCCAGTCCAAAATAAAATTCGCGGAAGTTGCGTAGCTTTGAAACATGGCGATGATGGGCACAACACGTAACAATATTAACAATAAAAGTAACTTGATCACGCTAGTTATGTTAAATGAAAACTTTTACAAAAAAGTTCGTAAGTTGGAAGCTTTCGACCTTATCTTAGGTCTTCATCCCGCCAATGGAGGACTAAGATTGTTGCCAGATTCTACATTTGAATTTTTTCTTATTTTTGTTGCCAAAACTTAGAATTGATCTCCAGATCATCAGAATGTAGAGAGGAGATTCGGAATTGCAAGTCATTGAGTTGAAAATAATTTCCAGGCTTTCACGGTAACGGAGGGCAAAACGATTGTCAAAAGAAGCAATTCGTTTTGCTTCGTTCCAGTGGGGAACTGCAGATGTGTCTTCCATTGTCAAAATAGACAAGGCAGTATTAGGATTAGCTTTCGAAACATCTTTTTTATGTTCTAAAATTCTATGGCTAATGCTCCTGTATGTGCTTCCAATGTATAAGTTATCCCCAGTAGAAGAAGAGATAGGAATGCAATAAACTCCTGGGAGGTTCAGGCTTTCAACTTTGTCCCTATCCCTTTACTACAGCATTTAACGTAACTAGTGTGATCATGTTACCTTTATTGTTAATATTGTTACGTGTTGTGCCCATCATCATAAAAAAAAAAAAAAAAAACTCAAATATAAATCGGGAATACCTAAAACTCAAAAACACTGTAAATAATCCTACTGCTGATCACATCTCTAAGAGAACCTAAAAGGCTAATGTGGTGAGCAATGAAATCACAATTTGTTGTATGGCAGAAAGGTTTCTCAGAGTACCGGCACACAAAATACAAATCAAGAGCGACACATTTATAACATTTACATGACATTTACGACACATTTTATAACATCTACACGAAAACTGCTTACATCGACTCTATCAACTCCCACACAGAGCATTTCAACTCGCTGCAGCTCACAACAGCTTGCGAAACCAAAAGTAAAAGTAAGAAAACTTGTTGCCAGACATAGATTAACAAACATTGCAATAAAATCAGAGAGATTCACATCAGCGTCACTTAGCGGACAAATGTAAATACAATCATTTCTTTACAGACATGTTACTTCAAAGTTTGGTTTGGAAAGAAATACCTCACCTTCATGTATCACACACAATACGTGCAAAAACATACATCAAGCAGGAAAAAATAGTCTTTTCACCAGAACAAGAAAGAAAACGAGTATAACTACTAACTAGCCAAGAGAAATTTCGCTCACTGTCTGGTGGTGCCTGACGCCGATCACTGCTGTTTTTGACAATCGTGATAACATCCACTATTTGTCATAATTTGCGAGGGCGCCACGATGGGGATGGGATTGGAAGGGGGATGCTTTTTCAACTTTTCAACCCAGTAGCATGAGCCGCGGCATGGGATTGACGATGATCTTTGAACTTCCGGCCGGGCTTCAACCTCTGTGGGCCAAAGCGGAAGCGCAACATGCAAGTAAGGTTGCCCGTCGGAGTCATGTATCATGGTTGGAGAAACATAATTGCATAACACTACCCTTCTCCCATTACCACAGAAGAACATGCAGCTTCAAAAGTAAAGTGTAATACATTTTCTTCATTTATCCAAAAAATTCGGGGGGGGGGTAGGCTGACGGGTTGTCTCCCGCCCACCCCCTAATCCTCCCAAAATTTCAGTTTAGTTGTGCAGCGATCTCGCGAATGGTCCAAATGATAACAAAAAGACGGAATTCCTCGAATTAGCGCAAGAATCTCGTGACCCAAGATTACGAGTAAATTTTCGGGTAACATAACTTCCGTTTTCGGAAATCGTTGCCTACAATTTCAAGCTGAAATTATGCAATGAAATTATATTTAACAACAATACTGAACAGAAGCAACATCGCACGAGAAAAAAAAATATGATTACGGGAAAATTCTGCACTCTGTTTAACTACCGTTTCCGAATGTTTAAAAAGAACAACGTCCCCAGACAGAATACGACCCCCCCCCCCTAACTAATACCCCAATAATTTCAATTCTGCATTGAACTCGAAAATGACAAAAAAATAAAAATAAAATAAAAGGGAGGGGACTCCGCAAATTTAACTCCCTAGGGAGTTAAATTGGATTAGACAGGTGGCAGTCAATTTTGGATATGATATCAGAAGAATTAATGCCCTCATTAATAAAACAAAATACAAGAAAGAACATATCAATATACTGAATGATAAAAAGGGCCACCCCGGGGGCGCAGTGGTCTACGCAATGGCCTCTGATCATTCGTCCGTAAGGGGTCCGGGTTAGAATCCCGGTGAGGCATGGATGTTGTGTTTGTCTTACGGCACCGGTTCTCTCCCTTCCCTGGAACCAGTGACTTTAAATTAGGGACGGGCGACTGCTTATAGCCCATTGAGTCGCTCACGGTGGTCGTTAAACCTCCAATCGAAAAAAAAAATGATAAAAAGCAAATAAAATACTGTGGTTCAGTGGCATATAATCATGAAATAAATAATATATTAAAAGAGACGTGTGAAAAATTTGATTTGAGCTTTGGCGTCAGAACCAGGAGTATTGAAGATATATTGACTGGCAGTAAGGAAAAAACTTCTACCCTGCATAAGGCTGGAGTGTATTCAATACCCATTGAAGACAGATATAATACAATCATAAGTTAGTACATCGGAAGCACTAAAAAAAATAATATCCGAGCATTTGAGTAATTGGTTTAGAAAAAATAAAATAAAACCGCACTTATCGACTACTGCATGAAAAATGAATGTACACCAGTATGGGAGAACGTGAAATTAATTAATCAACAAAAGAATAGGAAAACTCTATAAATCGCGGAATCTGTTGTAATTATGAAGACCCATCCACAGCTAACTGCAACTACAACACACAACATGAACTTCCGTTTGCGTGGAAGAATTTAATACGCACAAAGAAAATATTAACAGAGAAGCAAAAGAATAGACAGCAACAGAGACAGGAAGGCCAGAGTGCACACCAGATGGCACCTGTCTAATTATGCAGTAACTACCCATGTGCGATATACGTCATGATGTCCAGGGGCAGAGAAGATTGCTAATGAAATCTTCAGTACCAGTTGAGAATGCCTAGGAATAACTAGTGTGAAACACGTCCGGGAACGCAGATGGTGGTGGGTTTCGGGGTGTGCAGTGTAGGAAGGATATCGACAGCAGTTATGTTCAACATATTTTATTTCGTTCAACGTTTTAATTGATTCCATTGGTTTTTAGATTTCATCACAGTATTCAATCTTTCAATTTTAAATTCTGGCTTTTAACATATCACTACGATTTTAACGTCCGTTGTAAATTTGAGTTAGAAATTAAACATGTCTGCATTGTGATCAGCATATGTTCACAAACCCGTGGAATGAGGTCATTCTGAATTTGGACCACAACAGATAAAAAAGAAGATTACACAAAGCCGTGAAATGAAGCCGTTCTACACTTGGACCATGCAGATGACAAAGAAGATTACACAAAATTCTCGGCGCCATTTTGTTGACTTACAGCAATGAACAATGGAATGAGTGCTAAGCAACGAGATAGAAATACGTAGAGCGCTTACGTCGGGGAACGGGTGAAGCCACCGGAAACAAGTGGCAGCCATGTTTGATGAGGTACAGAACGATTTCCGTTCCGTGTTAAGAAAGGAAGTTTTCGTAATATATGGTTTGATGTTAAATAAGGATATAACTCAGAAATGTTGTTATAAACATCTAGGGGTGAGACTAAAACTTTAACGTATCAAATAACGCTTTTCATTGTTAGTTGACGGCAATAGTGTTTTAAAAAGAAAATGATATTTTAATGGATGCAGCTTGCTCTCGTTGAATAAAATCTCATGGCGTAATTTTTTGACATTTCACAAATTTTTTGGAACAAATTTTCAGTGAAATATAAGTCAGCGGTAATAGAGTAAATGAAAAAAAAAAAAAGAAAGAAAAAAAGAAAAACTACAGTTGCAGTCAATCCGCAATTTCGGTAAAAATCTTAGATATTCATGGTCATCACCATGAGAATGCTGAATCATCCCACAGCTTATCACTCCAAATACATAGACGCCAAATATTTTATGAGAGTTTTAAATGAAAAATAAAAAAGTTCGAAGAAAAACAGAAAACAATGAGTTTACGCAGCCAAGAGGTACCAATATCAAAATACTTTTACCAACTGCCCCTATCTTATATAATCAGAAGAAAACTACTACTTACCTGGTTTTTATTTAATAAAAATTAAAAGTCCTTAGCACTGGGCATGTTTCTAATCTGTTTGTTAGCCTTGACATTCGACAACACAGATCTGTAAGCAAGTGGGACATCGTCGGGCTAAGTGAGGTAAGGAGAAAAGGAGAAGATCTCATTGAACTGAAAAGTGGACATCTCTTCTACTATCGTGGGACAGATACTGGCAGAACTAGTGGTGTTGGATTTATAATAAACAAGAAACTGAAGGATAAAGTTGTAGAAGTTGAAAGTTCCTCTGACAGAGCTGCACGACTCGTTATCCAACTCTCGAGAAGATACCAGGCTCAGATTATTCAAACTTATGCACCCACCACAAGTCATGCTGAAGAAGAAATTGAAGAATTTTATGAGGAAATTCGTGATCTAAATAATAAAGGTAAGCAGCACTTGAAGATAATTATGGGAGATTTCAATGCAAAAATAGGGCAACGGCAACAGAATGAAACTTCAGTAGGTAAATTCGGTCACGGCAACAGAAACCAGCGTGGAAATACTCTCGTAGAGTTTGCAGAGGCAGAAGGGTTTTTCATCTTGAACTCCTTTTTCAAGAAAAAGCCACACAGGAAATGGACATGGAGACATCCAAATGGGACGACAAGTGAAATTGATTTTATTATGTGTAACAAAAAATTCGTCATAGAAGACTGCAGTGTGCTAAACAAGTTCAACACAGGCAGTGACCATAGATTGGTGAGATGTAAGATGCACCTCAACACTCAACTTGAACGTGGCAAGCTCATAAGGCAAACAAAATGTATTGACATAACCAACCTTAAAAAACACCATAATACCTTCAAGTTGGAACTGAAGAACAGATTCTCTGCTTTAGAAGGCCTAACATCGGAAGAAGTGGGTATTTCTGAAGTTAACAGAAAAGTAACCAAAGCTCTTATGGAAACAGCAACAAAATTAGCTGGGTCTAAGAACAAATTGCATGTGAACAAATTATCAGGAAAAACCAAAATGTTGATGCAAAAAAGAAGAGTGATGAGGACAACTAAAGAAGATGTGACTTCCAAAGTGGAATATATAGAGCTATGCAAGACAGTACGAAAAAGTATCACTGAAGACGTAAGGAAATTCAACTGTGAACTAGTAAGGAAAGCAATTGAAAACAACCAAAGCCTAAAGATAGCAAAGGGACATCTCAGTAAGGGGAAAAACAGATTATGGCACTGAGAAAAGAAGATGGTTCTGTAACAAGAAATAGAGGCGAAATTTTGACAAGAGTGAAAGATTTCTACTCCAAATTATATGAAAGGGATGATACATGTACTCCAGACATCATGAAAGGTACCAGTACCAGAGTTCTTCCAGTCCTTCCAGCAGAAGTTGCACATGCAATCAAGAACATGAAGCGGGGAAAAGCTCCAGGAGAAGATGGAATTACTGTAGACATCATACAAGAAGCAAGTGGAGAAATCGAAACAGTACTCGCCCAAATTTTCACTCGATGCCTTAATGAAGGGAAAATTCCTGAGGATTGGAACAACGCTACAATGATCTTGCTACATAAAAAAGGTGACATTGAGGATCTCAGGAACTACAGACCTATCAGCCTCTTATCAGTGGTTTATAAAATCTTCACTAAAGTTCTTTCACACCGCTTGAAGGTGACACTGGACATGGCTCAACCGAGAGAACAAGCTGGATTCAGGAGTGGCTACAGCACAATAGATCATATCCACGTACTGAGAGAACTAATTGAAAGAGCAAGGGAATATGAGCTTCCATTGTGCATGGCTTTTATCGATTATGAAAAAGCCTTTAATTCGGTGAAACCATCAGCAGTTGCAATGGCTCTGAAATCCTGCGGTATTGAAGATGCATACATTAATATTATTAATAACATCTATGAAAATGCAAGTGCAAAGATTCGGCTGTTTGAAAATACAACACACATAAAAATTGGAAAAGGAGTGAGACAAGGTGACACCATATCTCCGAAGCTCTTTAATGCCACATTGGAAAATGTCTTTCAATCACTGAACTGGGAAAACAAAGGGATAAAGATTAATGGAGATTATCTAACCCACCTTCGTTTTGCTGATGACATAGTCATTTTTGCAACTACCCCATCAGAGCTACAGAGTATGATCCAGGAACTTGCTGACAAGAGTAAAGAAGTGGGATTAAAAATGAAATTTCAGAAGACAAAACTGATGTACAATGCTTTTACAAGAAATGAAGATTTATCGATTGATGGAGAAAAGCTGGAGATAACAGACACGTACGTTTATCTTGGACAGCAGATATCAAGTGAGGGTCACATTGGTGAAGAAATTAATCGGCGTACAAAACTTGCCTGGAGAGCTTTTGGAAGAAACAGCATAATTTTCAAGAGCAATATGCCATTATGTCTTAAAAGAAAAGTGTTTGATCAATGCATCCTTCCAGTGCTTACGTATGGTGCAGAGACGTGGACCTTAGCTAAAAGAGACATACAAAGGCTGCAGACAACTCAAAGCAGCATGGAGAGGTGCATGCTTGGTGTAACCAGGAGAGATAAGAAGAGGAACACGTGGATCCGAAAAATGACAAGAGTGGAAGACATCATGATCAGAGTTAATCCCTGAAATGGCAATGGGCTGGACATACTGCCAGAAGGACAGATCATCGATGGACAGCCGAATTAGATTGGATTCCAAGGGACAGGAAAAGACCCAGAAGAAGATCACATGGGAGGTGGGCGGATGAAATTCGAAAGTATGCAGGGGTGACATGGAGGAGACTGGCACAAGACAGACCGTTGTGGAGGAAACTTGGGGAGACCTTCGTCCAGCAGTGGATTGATAATGGTTGACAATGATGATGATGATGATATATACAAGACCCAGAAGAAGACCCCGTGGGAGATAAATGGATGAAATTCGAAATCATGCAGGAGTGACACGAAGGAGACAGGCTCAAGACAGACAACTGTGGAAGAAACTTGGGGAAGCCTTCATCCAGCAGTGGATTGATAATGGTTGATGTTATACACATATCAGTAAAAAGAAGTAAAGCACACTCATGTAGTAACTAGACCACGTCAACACTGCACCTTGCTGCAGGAATCAGACGTAGTAGAAATAAACATAGAATTAACCAGAAGTAACCCACTTTCATGGTTCTAAACAAAAATGACATGGAATAAAACAACCTAGGAACCCCAAACCACTCTTCAGGGAAAGACATCTGGAGCCCCGAAGTTAAATCATAGCTTAGGTGTTACCGAAAAAACCCCAGAAGACCCCATGGGAGATGGGTGGATGAAATTCGAAAGCATGTCGGAGTAACATGGAGGAGATAGGCTCAAGACACAATTGCGAAAGAAACTTGGGGAGACCTTCATCCAGTAGTGGATTGATAATGGTTGACAATGATGATAATGATATATATATATATATTGATTATATACAGTATACATATATTGTAATGATAATAGTTGTCAATAATGATGATATATATATATATATCATCATTGTCAACCATATATATATATAGCATAATCATTGTCAACCATATATATATATATATATATATGGTTTAATGATGATATATATGGTTGACAATGAGGATATATATACCATTATCAATCCACTGTTGAATGAAGGTCTCCCCAAGTTTCTTCCACAATTGTCTGTCTTGAGCCTGTCTCCTCCATATTACTTCGGCATGCTTTCGAATTCCATCCCCCATCTCCCATGGGTCTTCTGTCCCTCGAAATCCAGTTCAAAATGTCAGTCGTCCATCGGTGGTCTGTTCTTCTGGCAACATGTCCAGCCCATTGCCATTTCACTCTCTCTCTGTATATACATTCTTTGAGTTGTCTGCATTCTTTGCATGTCTTTTATTGGTATCAAAAGAAAAATCTTTCTATATATCCTGCTTTTCTTTTTTTAGTTAAGGTCATACATACAGTATATATATATATATATATATATACACACACACACCTGGTTATTATGTCGCCCACCCTCTCTTTTTCTCTCTCTCTCTATATAAAACATTACATATAAACATTACTTACCTTTTTCCTGTATTTTTTATTCTGTCAGTTTACCTTTTGATGTATTTTAACAGTAGGAATAGTGACCTTTTTTTGATGAAAATTATTTTATTTATGTATCTACATATGTTTATTTGCTATGTATTATTAACTATCTTCCAAGGTTTATCCGTAAGAAAAAGAATTGAAAATAATTATTCTTAAGTGCAGTTTAAATAAACTTGGTGACCTAATATATGTTGAAGTCAGAGATATATATGTATATATCACTTCTGTAACTACCCTGTGACTTAGGTATAGACAGACATTGGGGCAATATGATGCTCCAAATGGTGTTTACAGTTAGCAACACCAGTACCGAGTAGCTGAAAATAGTTTTATGTACTTTTTCAACTTAAAAAGACATAATTGTTAGTATAAAAAAAATCTTTCTACACATCCTGCTTTTAATATCTGGGCATGTACATTTTCTCTGGGCAGGTATTATTTTAGATATTTTTCAAGCCCTGGGCTGAGTGACCAAAAAATTCAGATTATGGACTTGAAGTTTTTTATGGGACAAAAAATTGTCTTTTTTTTGTTTCAGTATTAAGTATTTAATATTTTTTATTTGCACTTTCATATTTTACTTTTTTTTAAGAAGCCTAGTTTTTTTGTTGTCCCAAAGCTGAAATTTTGTAGTTTTCACCTGATATTTGTACACATTTTGGCAATTGTTAAGATGTACTGCTCACAGTTTTTTTATTTTTTTGTTTCAATATTAAGGGCATAGCCTCTTATTAATATGAAGTGAGAAATTAATAACTACTGATTTGCATTCATGATGTGCAAAAAGTTTGGTGAGCAAATGTTTATGTTTTGTGTTGTTATTTTGTGGGTTCCTTCAGCAGTCTTGCTGGAAATACAAGTGTGCCTGATTTGTATTTTAGAGAAATACAGGCACAACTTGTTCAATTCAAAGAAAGATTGATTTACGTGAGTGATATTTGTTCAATACTAACCTCTCATATATATGGCTGATGCAAAAGGAATAACTGGCAATTTATACATGGACATACTTGACTGTACATTCATCATGAATCAGAGGTCACATTCTTCAAAAAAAAAAAACCAAAAAAAACCACGTATCACGCAAAAATCAAATGCAAGTAGTTATTACAAAATGTTGCTAGTCCCTTTCTTTTGTATTATTCCATAATTTCTTTTTCAATTGTCATTTCATAATCGTTTGTGCCAGTTTTCATAAATATTTTATGTTGTTTGCATTTTTGAAGTACCATTGTACTCCCTGTTTCCTATTTTCAGTTTTAAATCAATATTGCCTGTATTTTTGCTACCCAAAAGACCACACACATTGTACTAACACATTCACAAATAAAGAGTATTCTGTCAAGAAATTTTCAAGCTCCCCACTTTCACTTTGTTGCAGTAATACTACAGATTAATCACTAATCAGAGACAAATGCCTAGAACACAAGCTGGGTGACCCTGTGCTTTCAGATAAAATACTAGATTGTTTCCTGACAGGTGTCAGCAAGCAATAAATTTATATTACCAATCACAATTATTACTTCTGCAATTTAAGTAACTATAAATTGACTGCTTTACCAGTATTTGCTATCTAATGGGCATTAGCCATGGGTACATGATCTTTATCACATAAAAAGAAATTGCTGCTTCCTAAGATTTTGAAATATTTGTTGTCTTGTCAGACAAGTTGCAAGTACACTGTACAGATTCTAGAATATATATACAAATGCCATTTGCAAAACATCCTCATGTAAAAAAAAAAAAAAAAAAAACACTAGCATAAGTAAAAATTGTTCCCAAAAAGCCTCAAAGTTGGTAACTCACAATTAACCTCATCTTCCCATAAACATGATTCAGTGTTCACATTGAGTACGACTGTTTACAAAATATAAGGAATAAAAAGTCTTAAGATAACACAGATATTGAAATGGTTCATCTGCTGGTTTAATCACCAGCTACACGGATTAGATGTCTTGTTTTCTGTGTTTGATTAACTGAGCATTTACAGCTCAACCTTATTTAAAAATGCTTACTTGTGAAATGTAGGGCTAACCTTCCAAAAGTGGAGTAAACGGCATTTTATTGTTGAAATAATTATCCAAAAGGTGCTGATAATTGTGAATATTCACAAAACATAACACGATCGCCGAGCAGCTGAAAGAGCCGAGGTGACTCCTTGACACACGCAGAATTTGTACCTCATTAAAGATGGCGGGCTCTCCCCACGTTGGCTTCAGCTGCCTCAGCAGAGAACCAATCACAGAAGCACTCTATGTATTTCTATCTCGTTGGTGCTAAGTAAGTAACAATCTTTCATCTTGCAGCAGATTTATTGCATTGTATATATCATTACATAGCTGTGCATCACGGAGCTCACGATCATAACATTTGACATGAGTAATAGAATATTTTGATGTGTTATATCAACTTTTATTTTAATATCTCAGCCACGTATAAAGTATATTTTTCCATATACAGATGACATATACGCGAAGTTCGTATTTTTGAAAGTTTTGGAAGGCGAAATATTGCTCCCAGATGGAAAACTAACCCTCCCACTCCTCATTACTCCCCCCCCAAATTCTCTTTGTTTCTGCATTGATCTCGAGAATGACCCAAATGACAATGAAAAAAGCAGAATTCCGTGAATCTGCGGAAGAATCTCATGTATTACTCACATGTAACACCAGAAGACTTTCATGTGGATCTAATCCTGTATTTAAAAGATCCTGTGTGTAATAAATAAATACATACACGAATAAATAAAATTAAAAAAAGTATATAGCATACACCACTTATAGGATAAAAAACCCCACTGAAACATTGACTGATCATATCAATTAGCATAAAGTACATCATACTGCCAGCTTGTAGTTCCCCACCTCAAAAAAAAAAAAAAAAAAAAAAGTGACATAACTATAAGTTTGAACAAATGTACTTTTCTTTACAGTACAAAATGACATTGATCTATGCAAAGAAACTAAAAAATTGCAAATTATCATCCAAAAGTATGTTTCAAATTTTGATACAAGTGTTTCCAATCATATAAGTAACTACAAGAGATTTTATTATTCCATACAAAAATATGAGTTTTACTATAATAAGTATAACACTTTCTGAATATATTAAATATATTTACCTAGTTCTATGTCCACAGTACGGAGTTCAATAGCTTTAAATGCATATTTTTCCACAAGTTTATTGATAGATTCTTGATTGAACTGAATTCCAAGATCTTTCTGAGACTTTAATTCTTCAAAAATAGCTTGTAGAATGTGAATGGCTTCATTTACCTGAATTATAGCAGACAATTAGTACAAATTAAAAAAAAATGGCTTTTTGTGAATACTAATCAGTACATGAGATGAAGTACTAATGTTAGCCAAAATAATAAAGACCTAAAATCGTGAAATGTGCAACTGAACTAAACAAAACAACAATAGAAACAAATAAAATTAATTTTATCTCCCATTTTGGATATGTGGGATATAGGGACTTATTCAGAATGCTGAATGCAATAAAAGAGCTCTTGCTAATAGAATTTTTAGTTGATAAAGTTTTACTGCTTTTATACTTGGCACCCTTGCTACCATGAAGCTGAAATACATTGCATGCTTCAAATGAAGAAAATCTTTTTAACAACAGTCCTTTGGAAAGTAACATATGTTGCAATATTACACTACTCAACATAGAAAATGTCACACCAGAAAATATTTGTCAGTGAGTACTTGTATGTGTTGAATGAAGGTTGGTTTTATGCAAATGATTGCAATTATGAACAAATCAAGTGAAAAGTGAGGGAGATAAAAGGAAGGGCAAAATATCTTATCATAGATAAGTTTGGTTGTCCTAACTTGGGCGTGTGGATTACTGCATTGCAGTGATCTCAGTGGGGAAAACACATATACGAAGTAAGAATGAGTGGGCAATGCCATTGGGAATCCTGCAATCACATGGACACCTTTATGAGAGGCTTCATCATAGGGCTATGTATAACTGGTTGGGCTCTGCTTTGCAATGCAAAAGGAACACACTGGGATGCAAGAACTGCCAGCAAAATGGTGCAACATTGGCTGGAAGAAGGTAATGTACATCACACTAGTGGGACTGGTACATGTAGACAGACATTTGTATGAGCGCCTCAGTCACTGCATTCAACGACAAGCCTTAGCAGCTCCACTGTCCAGAGTGGAAAACATTTGATGAGGAGTGCAGGCAGGTATAGACACCCCTGTTTTGACAGACTGGGAACTGCAAATTAGCCGAGGCAGGTTTGTGCTCTCACCAGTCACTGTGTCAACTGCCACTCAATGTAGCACAATTTCATCCAAGGTAGTAGTGGTGCCACACCAGATATGTGTCACAAGACGAATGAAACCAGGGTGCATTCAGCCATGAATTTTACTTCTGTCTTACTGCTGATGATTGCCGATTGTGAGTCTGGAGATGTGGTTACCTGAGTGATCTTGCTGTCAATCATGTGCATCATACGGCTTCCCAGTTCGGTGTCGTGGTTTGCAGTGCTATCGATTTCAACAGCCATTCAACCCTTGTACACCAAATAGGTAAAATGGAAGCTCAATAACATGCTGATGATGTGCTGAATCCTGTTTTGTTGTCACATCTCCGTGATTTCCCAGATGCCTCATTTCAACAACAGAATGCCTGCCAGCACACTGCCAAAAGTAGCAGACATTGCCTACAAGGTATCAAGGTTCTGCCTTGGCCAGCAAGATCCCCAGACCTCTCCCGATAGGGAATGTGTGGGACGTCATTAGCAGATGACCTAACATCTCTGCCCAACTTCCTCACAATGCTGGTGAGCTGTGGATACGAGTCGATGACTCATAGTCAGCGATACCTCAGGACACTATCTGGGGACTTTTTCACTTGATGCCACAGCTTGTGGTTGAATGTACAGCACAGCATTGCAGTCATACAACTCACTGACTCAGGCCACATTATATTATCTCCTCACACATCACATTCATCTTAATGCTCAGAAATTAAATTACTCCTTTCCTACCTACTTGTCTACATGTGTGGTATGTTTCATCTCATTTTGTGCATTCCTTTATGCTGTGACATTTTATACGACAAGCACAGTATGGTTGAAGTAAAACATGCAGGCATAGATTTAAGTTCACTTATATTTTTCTAACAAACTGCAGTTGAGTGCATGGTTACTTGACTGTGTGACAGTGAAAGCTTCGAGCAGCTTCCTGCAGAATACAAATGTAATTATCAGGAAAGTTCTATAGCATTAATCAAGAATAATCACACAAATCAGTCTAAAAATCTTCTAGGTGGTGGTATGAGCCTTATTTATTATAAATGATGTATCAAGGGAATTAGTTCACTGACCAATATCTAAGCAATTCATCAGTTTATCATGTCAGTGTCTCTATGATGGAATGAATAGTGTATGAGTGTTTTAAAACTACAGTCTCCTTGATTTCTTAAAGTTCTAACTGTATCAGGAAGTCACAAAAGGGAATCTTTCTGGGTGGCTAGCATGCCGACAAAGCATTAGATAAAAAATTAAGACTTGTTTATTCATATTTTAGGTTTTTACCTATTATTTATATTGCCTTCAAGTACTTTGATGTGCACTAAATTCATCTCTATAAGTCTATTCTTAAATTTTTATTTATTTTCAAAGTACATGTAACATTCAACTGAGTCAAAGTTAGATCCTGTAATGAAGATTGAAATCCTCATTGAAACTCAGCTTGTTGTTTACATAGTCTTCTTTATTCTTGTCTTGAATTAACCTTGTCATCCTTTCTCTCTCGATAACTTCTTGGATTGAACAACTTCTTTCATGCAAAATACTGCCCTTAAAAATTAAAACCATTAAAAAGGTATTAGAAGAAAAGATACTAATACAACCTGCATACTTCTGCTTATATAGCAGATATATGGATGACATCTTATTTATAATAGATAGCTCAGAAATTGTTCCAGAAAGAATTCTAGACTCATTCAATGAATTAGATGATTCCCTTAAGTTCACTATTGAACTTCAAAAAGAAAGAAAAATTAACTTCTTAGATATTACTATCTATTATGAAGATGAAAAATTTCTCACTAGTTGGTATAAAAAAACTAATGAATACTAATAGACTATTGGATTTCAATTCCTATCATCTAGTCTCTATTAAGAAAAATGTAGCAAGTCAGTTTTTAGAAAAAAATTAATAAAATAGTTTCTACAGCAGATAAAAAAGAACTTAAAGTCATACTAGCAGAAAATAACTATCCTAAAGAAGAAATTGAGAAGCTTCTGAATTTTAAGGGTACGAAGAAACCGCAAAAGCAACAAGTAAAATTCACTAGAAAAATTTCTTATCACAAAGGTTTATTTGAGTCTTTAAAGAGAATTAGTAAGAAGTACAATATTAGGCTAGCTCCAAGTTTAGAGAACAAAGTTAAAAAATTTTTCCCTAAAATAGTTCAAAGAGAAGAAGATATTTTAAAAATGCAAGGAGTAGTCTATGAAGTAAAATGTAGTTGTGGACTATCTTACATAGGTGAAACAGGTCGCAGACTAGAAACTCTTATAACGGAACATAAAGCAGCTATAAAGAATTGCTCCAACAAGACTGGTTTAGATAGGCATATTAGAGAAACTAGTCACAGCATGGATTGGAATTTCCTTAAAGTCATCAGTTTCCAAAGCAATTTTCAAAAAAGAAAGCTGAAAGAAGGAATAGAGATTGAGAAAAATCAAAATTCCATCGTCAATGACTGCAAAGATTTTCCCTGCCTAACATCTGGCAGGATTTGATGAAAAATAACCTAAACCTTCAAGGTTAACCGTAACCGTCAAGGTTAACCGTAACCGTCAAGGTTAACCGTAACTGCGATAGTGACAGGAATAAGTGACAGCAAAAAGACAGTCTGAAGAAGGAGAAGAGTTTTCTCCGAAAATTTGCAATTTAAATGAAAAAAATTCCTAGTAAAATTCCCATAATAGTTGTTTTAGATTAGTAACTAAAAAGGTAGTTAAAACAAGTCTCTAATATCTGTACTTCTGATCTGCCTATGCAATTGTACTTCGTCAATGGCAGGTATTTTGTCTGCATTTGTTCCTGAGAACATTCTCAACAATTCAAAGCTCACCTTTAACACCTTTGAACACTACCCTGATGGTGAGCCATTTCATGATACATGGCTGGATTCAATTGGTCCACCCAAAGCTTCTCAGATTTGCTGTGCCATGTGTAGGATTCAAATTTATTTATTTATATATTTATATTTTTGTTTTCCATAATTTTTGCTCAGCTATTTTCATTCTTTGTTAAATAAATCTCCAGCTGATATCTCTTTCTCATGTCAAATGGCATATATACATATATAATTTTTTTTTTTTTTTTGATTGGAGGTTTAACGACCACTGTGCGCAACTCAACTCAATGAGCTATACGCAGCTGCCCATCCCTAATTTAAAGCCACTGGTTCCAGGGAAGGAACCAGTGCCATAAGACAAACACAATATCCATGCCTCACCAGTTTTTGAACCCAGACCCATCTTAGGCAAATGATCATAAGCCAACACTTAGACCACTGAGCCACCGGAGCGACAAATGGCATAAGAGAAAAAGATCTCAGCTGAGTGAGTGGAAGATTAATGTATAAAATAGCACAACAATAAATGAAAAAATGAATGAGGTGATTGAAGAAATGGATAAGTACAGATTGGACATGCTGTGCTTAAATGAAACTAAAAGGACTGAAATTGGGATAGAAGAAGTGAATGGAACCTTCAGTGAGTGGTCTGGAGTGTTGGATCATGTGAGAGAACAGGCTGGTGTAGGTGTGAATTTAAGTGAAAAAATGAACAATTTGATTCACTACAGCCGCATAAGTGAGAGGATCCTTTGGATTTGTTTGAAAGTGAAACATCAAAGAACATTAATTGCTGTATTGCATGTTCCTTGTGACATGGAGCTCCTGATAGGAAGGAAGACTTCTGGAATGAGCTAAAAGCTGTGTTGAGCTAGTTCGGTGCTACAAAGAAAGTTATAATAGCAGAGGATTTCAATGCTAAAGTAGGTGTGCAGAAAGCGACTGCTGACAATGTTCTGGGTAAGTTTAATGATCCTTGTGTGAATGATAATGGTGAAAGATTAATTGAACTCGGCATTGAAAATGGTTTGTGTGTATCTAACACATTTTTAAATCCCATGTATATCCACACATATACTTGGGGAAATCGCATTCTAGGACTAAAGAGTGTAATAGATTTTGTTGTTTCCAATCAGCATCTGAAACACTCAGTTGTTGACACTCGTGTGATGAGAAGTGAGGTTGTTGGCTCTGATCATCACTTGTTAGTGTCACGAGTGAAACTGAATGTTGGTTGGACAAGAAGGAATAGGAACAGGCCCATGCTGAAAAAAATAAAGGTAGAAAGGCTCCCTGAAGACAATCAGTGTTACTCTAATTTACTCAAAAAACAACTGAAAGAGCTGAAGTCATGTGAGAGGGATGTAGAAAAGAAGTGGACATGTTTTAAGAACTGTGTTACTGCTGCTGAAGAGGCCTGTGTCACCACAATAGTGGGTAATGTTAGAGGGGATGCTTAGTGGAACAATGAGACTAAAGAGGCAGAATGAAGCATATTTGGGGATGTTGCAAGGTAGAGTTTCTGAGGAAGAATATCGCTGTACAAAGTGTGAGGCAGCTAAGCTGGTTTGTCAGAGTAAGGCAAAAGATAAGAAGGAAAAGCTGGAAAGGCATGAATTGGCTTTTTGCAAAGATAGAAAAACTTTTTGGAAGTACACGAGACATACGAAAAATAAAGGAAATAAAGTTTCAAGTTGTGTGAAGAAATACGATTGGAGAAATGATATGGGAGCCCAATGAGTTTTAAGTGAAAGATGGGGTGAATACTTTGTCAGTTATTAAATCATGAAATCAAAGGTGATTCTCTGGCAGAAGCAGATGATGTCATACTGAGAGATGGAAGCACAGGAGGGATCTCAAGAGAAGAGGTGTGTAAAGGTCTAAAATCTTGTCAGAACAGTAAGGCTCCAGGAGTAGATGACATGCATGCTGAGATGCTGAAATATGGTGGTGACTCTGTAATTCACTGGTTAACTGAAATTTGTCAGTTGTGCTGTGAGTTAGGAATGGTCCCTCTTTCATTGTTCCCTTGTATAAGGGAACAATGTTCTTGTATTCAGTGATGAGACTTAATATAAGAACTATCATGCAATTAGCTTGCGTGCCCAGGGAAAGTGTTAGGTAAAATCATTATTGAAAAAGTATGAGGTCTTACATCAGATAAAGTGTGGGATGTTCAGAGTGGTTTTATGCCTGATAAGGGCTGCATTAACAAATTTTTTGTATTATGCATGATGATTGAAAAATACCTGGCTGTTGGTAAGAAAGTTTTTGCTGCCTTCATAGATTTAGAGAAAGCTTACGACCGAGTAAGTAGGACACTTTTGTGGAAAGTATTGAATAAATGTGGTGTTACTGGGAATCTACTTACATACATACATATTATTAAGCTGTTCTCTGAGATTCAGAGGTTAGCTCCTCAAAGAAAGGCCATGTGCCAAGTACACATTTAACTGATAGAACTAGAATTTATTTGCTGTTGGTGTATCAAATGTCTCCATTTGCAAAATCTCTGACCACTTGAGCTTCATTAACATCCATCACAAGCTGCACACAAGACCTTTTGTACTTTATACTCATAATTTTTTTCTCAAACAGACATTCCTGAATCTGGTCCTCCCATAATTTCCTTGGCCTTCCTCTACCTTTCTTGCCTGCCACTTGGGCTGAAAAAATTATCTTAGTCAGCACCTCATCACTCATTCTTTCAACATGGCCAAACAACCTAAGAATATTAGTCTCCACCTTACTAACAACATTTTGCCTCACATTACACATCTGCAACACATCTTCATTCCTCACATGATTAGCACGTCTCATCAAAACTCCCCTGTAAGTAACACCCCCCCCCCCAGTACACAAATGACTCCTATGTCTTTTCTGCAGTACCCAGGTTTCACTGCCATACAACAGAGTAGGAACAATTCACTTTCATACACAGCCATTTGGGACTTCCTTGAGAACCCATCATTCCTGTGAAATCCTCTTAAGGCAGCCATGACTTTCAATGCAGAATTCACTCGCCTATTAATTTCTCCATCTATTCTGTTCTCTCTGTCAAACATACTTCCCAAATATACAAACTCGAAAATCCTTCAAATACGTGGCATCAGTAAATAAACAGAAATGTCGCTATTAAGTACATTTACTGACTCCACATTCCAGGAACACACAGCAACCGAAAAATTGTTATTCGGTCACCGCCGGGAAATTGAACCCACGGATCTCTCTATATCTAGCCAAGCGCGCTAGCCTCAGCTAGATATCGAGAGAATTGTTAGCCACCGTGGCGTAAGGCTAACGCGCTCGGCTAGATATTGAAAGATCTGTGGGTTTAATTCCCCGGCGGTGACGGAATAACAATTTTTCTGTTGCTGTGTGTTGCTGGAACTTTGAAAGAGTGACATTTCTGTTCATTTACTGACGCCACGTATTTGAAGGATTTTCACTTTGGATCTCGCCCTTTGGATTTAACTGCTGTAATTAATATATAGCTAGTGCCGTTAATGCCCACCAGATGGAGACGCCTCAGTAGCTGAGCCCATCTTACGGATTTATGATGTCAGAAGCTGACAGAAAAACACACATAGCACCGTGGATTGTTGGGTCACCGTGGCGTAAGGCTAACAAGCTCGGCTAGATATCGAGAGATCCGTGGATTCAATTCCCCGGCAGTGACCGAATAACAATTTTTCGGTTGCTGTGTGTTGCTGGAACAGGGAAAGAGCGACATTTCTGTTTATTTATATACAAACTCATTCACCTGGCCAATTTCTGTACTATTAAGGCTTATCTTGCATTGAGTATGAACAGTTTCTTGCTCAAAAACCATAACTTTGGTTTTTCTTTTATTTAAACTCAGTTTGAATTATTAATACATACAAACTTCATACATCCTGGACAACATACTCTGTAACTCACTTTTGCTCTCTGCCAACAGGACTGTATTATCAGCATAGAGCAATTTGCACACACACATATTACCAAGACACAAACCAGTATTATCCATTTTGGCATCATGCATGCATGCATCCATAAATATATTAACCGATAGAAAACCATTTCAATAAAACATCATTCCCTCGTACATAAGCTCTACTGCCAGCGTACATGACTTTCACACTATTAAGTACATTCCCAGTAGTACCATATTTATTCAGTACCTTCCACAGATGAGTCCTATTTACTTTATCATACGCTTTCTCTAAATCTATGAAGGCCTCAAACACTTTTTTTTACCAACAGACAGATACTTTTCAATCATCACGCATAAAGCAAAAATTTCATTAGTACAGCCCTTACTAGGCATAAAACTACTCTGTACATCCCACACTTTCTTTGACGCAAGACCTCGTACCTTATCAATAATGACCTTCCCAAACACTTTCCCTGGTATACTCAGCAAATTGATACCACAATAGTTCTTGCATTCAGTCTGATCACTTTTTCCCTTGTACAAGGGAACAATAATAGCATCCCTCCAATCCTGAGGGACCATTCCTAGCTCCCAACATAACTGGCAAATTTCAGTGAAGCAGTCAATCACAGAGTCACCACCATATTTTAGCATCTTAGAAGATAAGCCATCTACTCCTGAAGCTTTACCATTCTGAAGAGATTTTAGAACTTTACACACCTCTTCTCTTGAGATCCCACCAGTGCTTTCATCTCTCACTATGACATCATCTGCTTCTGCCTTAGAATCATCTTTGCTTTCATGACCTAATAAAGCACAGAAGTATTCACCCCATCTTTCACTTAGCTCAATGGGATTCCATATTATTTCTCCAACTCGATTCTTTACACAACCTAGAATTTTAATTCCCCTATTCCCCCCCCCGAGTCTTATGTACTTCCACAATGTTTTTCTATCTTTCCAAAAAGCCAAATCATACCTTTCCTCCTTTTCCTTCCCATTTTTTTGCCTTACTCTGGCGAACCAGCTTTGCTCCCTTACACTTCTTACAGCGATTTTCATCCTCTGAGACTCTACCTTGCAAAATCCCCAAGTATGATTCCCTCTTTCTCTTTACTGCTTCTTTAACCTCATTGTTCCACCAAGCATCACCTTTAAAGTTACCCACTGTTGCAGTACCACAGACCTCTTCAGCAGCAGTGACAATACTGTTTTTAAAATATGTCCACTTCTTTTCTACATCCCTCTCCCATGCCTTCAACTCATTCAGACGTTCACTGAGTAAATCAGAGTAATGCTGATGTTCTTCAGACAGCCTTTTAACCTGTATTCTTTTCCCCACAGGCATCTTCTTATACCTCCTTCTTCAACCAACATTCATTTTCACCCGTGACACTAACAGGTGATGATCAGAGCCAACATCTGCACCTCTCATCACATGGGTATCAACAACTAAGTGTTTCAGATGCTGATCATAAACAACAACATCTATCACATTTTAATCAGAGAGTACATTTTCCCCAAGTGTATGTGTGGATATACTTGTGGTTGAAAATGTATTAGATACCCACAATCCATTTTCGATGCAGAGTTCAATTAATCTTTCACCATTATCATTCACACCAGGATCATTAAACTTACCCAGAACATTATGTGAAGTCTCATTCTGCATACCTGCTCTAGCATTAAAATCCCTTGCTATTATAACTTTCTCTTTAGCACCAAACTGGCTCAAAACAGCATTTGGCTCATTCCAGAAAACTTCTTTCGTATCAGAAGGTTCCAAGTCACAAGAAGAACAATTACTATTCTCTATTATTTTAAAAAATCTTCTTAATAGTGTAAAAGCCATGTATGCTGGCAGTAGAGTTTGTGTATGAGTGAATGGCATTTTATCAAAATGGTTTTCTATTGGAGCAGGAGTCAGACAAGGTTGTGTAATGTCACCATGGCAGTTTAATATATTTATGAATGCATGCCTGATGCCGAGATGGACAATACTGGTTTATGTTGTGGTAATATCCATGTGTGCAGATTACGTATGTTGATGACACAGTCTTGTTGGCAGAGAGTAAAAGTGAGTCCTGAACGTACAAAATTTGCATGAAATTTAAACTGAGTATAAATAAAGGAAAAACCAAAGTTGTGGTTTTTGAGCGAGGAACTGTTAGTACTGAATGCAAAGTAAGTGCAAATGACACAGTGATTGACGAAAAGGTGAACAAAATTGTGTATTCAGGAAGCATGTTTGACAGAGAGAACAATTAGTGAATTCTTCAATGAAAATCATAGCTGCCTTAAGGTGGATTTCACAGGAACGATGGGTTCTGAAGAGTCCCAAATGGCTGTGTATGAAAGTGTAATTGTTCCTACTCTGAAGTACAGCAGTGAAACCTGGGTACCACAGAAGAGACATACGAGTTGTTTGTGTGCATGAGGGATGTGGTACTTATGGGGGATTTGTGGCAAGACACTCTCTGATCATATGAAAATGAAGATGTGTTGCAGTTGCGTAATGTGAGGCAAAATGTTATCAGTAAGTACACAAATATTCTTAGGTGGTTTGGCCATGTTGAAAGAATGAGTGATGAAATGCTTAGTAAGAAAATGTTTTTCAACCCAAGTGGCAAGAAAGAAAAGTAGAGGAAGGCCAAGGAAATCATGGGAGGATCAGAATTCAAGAGCGTCTGCACGAGAAAAAGATTATGAGTATGAAGTACAAAAGGTCTTGTGTACATCATGTGATTGATGTCAGTGAAGCTCGAGCTGTGTGCCAAGGTCGCTGTAAATGGAGATGTTTGATACACCAACAGTAAATAAAAAATCAGTTAAACATTTATCTGGTGGGTTGTCTTTAATTGTGGATCTAACCTCTGAATCTCAAAGAACAGTTTAGTGATATGCTTGTATTACTGTTGCATTTAATATTTCATCTTTCCTCATTCAATTATAGCCTTCAATGTTAACAGATCGACCAGTCTTTGATGTTCGAATAACAACTCCACATTTTCCTAATCAAGGAGCAGTCATTCTCTATACCAAGGGTCTCCAAGCAGTCAATTGCAATTGACTGGTCAATTCCAAATCAAATTTAAGTCGATCAGCATCAGAAGTACATTTTTATTTACCATAATTTTGGGCAGATAAGCCACTGCGTATATGAGTTCAAAATTAAATTTTCAGCAGGCTTATACAGCATGGCGGCGTATACGGCTTTAATTGGGGGGGGGGGCGAAATTATGTAACAACATTCTTTTTCCTGTGGGAAGATATCTCAATAGAGGGGGAATAGAATAACGATGTTACAGCCACATGCAAAAAAAAAATTCCACCCACCCCCTCTTAAAACAAGACATGACAATAATAGGTTATAGGATTGAGGTGGGACAGGCAAGAGAGAGGTGGCTCCGATAAAACTCGGAAAAAATCTGTGGCGGAGGGGGACTTCACAGGGAATCGATCTTGTTAGCAAGGATCACCCTTGTTTCATGCTCCGAACACCTAACGCAACTAACTCTCTTAGAGACTTTTTGAACTCATTACGTCATCAGCTTCGCTCCGAGACTAACGCCCTCTCTCACCTCTTGAAACGGGATATCCAACTACCATCCAAGATCGATTGCCATTGATCAATGACTCAAGGACAGCACTTGCAAATTTTGTCAGTGGCATGGGCGTTTGTTGCATTCAGTTTACCAAATCACATTTTCTCGAGTACACGTAGTTCTACGTTATCATGGAAAGTAAAATGACGAAACGCAGAAGTTGCATTTCTAGTTTTAAGCTAATGGTAAATGAATATGTTTTTCCGAATCCTGAAAAAACATCAAAACTTTGACGATTGTTTCGGGCTTCACTGAAGCAAACATTATTTCTAAAAACTGTGAAATGCCAGAAGACAGCAAAAGTGATGCGGATGACCCCAAAGTTTTTTTAGATGATGAGCTTTTATAAAACTTTTTGATTCGGACAGTGAAGTTTCTGATTTCGATGGATTTGATTGAAAAACTAAGTATACCATATATTTTCAGAATGTTGTGTGTGTATTTTTTTTTAATTCTTGAGGTATAAATGTTTTATAATTGGTTTAAGCGCCTTATGAATTCTTCGAGCAATTTTTTTTATAAAATAGGTAGTAGGGTAAGTGTTATCCGTAAGATTGAACCTTGTTTATTTTATACTTTTTATTTATTATTTGAAAGATCAGGTACTATATTTTTATCTATGTATTGTTTCCAAGATTCCGCCGTGGTACTACCCCACCTTACTGCGAAAGTGTGCCGTTTCTGGTGATTTTTTTCATTCCGCCCCTTTTTTTATCGCTGCGGCGTATACGCCAGTGTGGCTTATTTACCAGAAAATACGGTACTAGACATAATCTTATATTTTATAAACAATTACATTCAACTAGGAACTAAGTTTTCAATAGGGAACATCATTGAACAGTATTCTTTTGATCTACCAGGTAACACTGGGGAGCTAGGAGTGAACATTTTGGAATGCAATGTAATACTAGAGGTGGGTTGGGAATCACATCACTTACTTTTCAGAGTTGAGATTCCATCATGTCTTTTGCCCTGAAGGCTGTTGACAGACTGCCAATGAAAAGTTCAGCAAGACAGCTATCATCCTAATCCTCTCAGAATAGATGAAAGGGAGGTTACAACTGCAAAAAGATAATCTGGTTTTGAAAAAAAGGGAGGAAATGCCAAAAAGTTCCTGATGCTAATCCATAGACTAAATTCATGCTCATCCAATGCTCTGCACATCAGCCATTTGAATACCAGCTGATAACATGTACTTTGCATTGCTCCAAATTCCTTTCCACCACTCTATCCATAGTTAGTTTATAGCTGTCAACAGAACTGCTTGCATTCACCACCACTAAAAACCCCTGTTTGTATAACAATGCTATAATAGCTACCTGGGGAGAGCTATTTTTCTGTATCCATTAAACCATGGGTACTCCAGAAAAGTCAGAAATATATATAGTTTTAATAATGACTTTCTAGAAAGAAGAGTTTTACATCATGGTAAATAAGGATAAGGGTTTCTGTTTGATAAGAAATGTGACAGTCTCTCTACCTAAAAGATATAACCTTAGTCATCATTTTAATGCTTTTCATGCACATTGTAATTGTGACTTTCCTCCAAGCACATTAATAAGGAAACATCAAGTGAAAAACTGGAAAAAAATCCCTAGATTCACAAAAATTACATTTCAAAAAAGTATGCAACAAGCCTTTGTTCATGACAGTGGCATTGTTACACATGGCCCAGATTCTTGTGTATCACAAGAAGCCTTTCACAGATGGTGAGGTATCCAAACAAAAATTCTTGGAAGTTGCTGATGCATTATTTAATAAGGATGAAAATAAGATACAGATCACTGATGCTATTCAGGGTATGCAGTTATGAAATACTACGAGATGAGTTGAAATGTAGCAATGGATATACATTATAGTTAAGTTTTTTTTAATTTTTCTTTTTTAATCTCTCTTTTTTTAATTGTTTTAGATTTTTAAGGGCCGTATTTTGCATGAAAGAAGTTCCTCAATTCAAGAAGTTATCGAGAGGATGACACAGTTAATGTGAAACAGGAACAAAGAAGACTGTCTACATAACAACAGTGTGAGTCTTAATGAGAATATCAAATCCACTCTCCATTACAGGATCTAACTTACATGTCCTTTGAGAATAAATAAGAATATGAGAACAGAATTATATAAACAATTTTAAATCCACATTAGAATTGTTGAAAATCACATAAATAATAGGAACGAACTGAAAATGTGAACATATTTATCAATCTGGTGATCATTTTTAAAAAGCTAATATTCACACAAACTTCTTGAGAAATGCTTTATATCTCAATTAATTCCATAAGTAATTTAATGTGTCAAGCAAAATATAGTTAAAAACTATACTATGCTTGAGAATTTTTAGTATTTTTTAAAAAGGCTAGATAGATCAACTCTAAATTAAAGCAGACTTTTCTGCTTTGCTTGGAAATGTTTTTATCCGTAACATTTTGAAAATAAACTTCGTTTCATCCATGCCATAGACCGGTTGAGAACTTAACTCCCCATTTTCAATAAATGACTAAAATTCAGTTTTAAGGTTGCGAGCTGCATTTTCATTGCCTGAAACATTTTCTCCCAAGAATGCTTGAATTCTGTGATGCTGCTTCCAGCGAGTTACCCAAACACTGTTAATGGTGAATTTCCCCAGTACCAATTTTCTCATGGAATGTGAAAGCTTTTTCTTTCAACAACAGTACACTGAGTGGGATTCTTCAATGCCTTTCTTTCATTCCCACCTCAGGTTTGATACCTGCTGTTGTGGGAGCAGCCAGTTACATGCTGCAACATCAGTTAGCAGCAATTCCAAAAAAAAAAAAAAAAAAAATATGTCTGAAAGTCACACATACCTTTGACATGTTCAACATAAATGGATCAATTTAAATTTATGATGGTAAGTGGCAACTATCAGTGTGACAGCCAGTGAAGCCTGTACAGGACAACAGCATATCATATCAACTGTATACTGGGGATAAGTTTAACAATATATATATATTGATGCATTTCTGAGCGATTATTTTTCAGAAAAAAAAAAAAAAAAAGAAAAGAAGAAAGAAAGAATTTTGTAGGTTCTTTCGCAAAGACTGCTGTAATGAGAGCGTGCACTTACTTAAACTTTATTTTACTATCACTAGTGCATCCATGAATTAGCTGTGAGGAATGCCAGCACATAAATGCATTTTAATTTAGAAACTCAAATTTACATAATTTATGATGATGAATTAGGCTGAATCATGGTTACAGACATGTCACTATGACCAAAATTATAATTTCTAACACCGCACTGTCCAATTGTAACTGCTAAGACAGTTAATCAAATTGCTTGTAACAGGTAAGTTAATTAGCAGGTTCTATCTTGATAGACCATAATTCAGGAATAAACATCCAATAACTAAAGGAAAAAGTTCACTTACAGGTATGTCCTGGTTATGCACAGTAATCCAAATATGTTACTTTAAGTCTCACTAGAACACACAGACACTTCATTGAGCTGCTCGCACCAATCCTCCATGGGCCAGTTAGTTAATTTGTTAGGGCTAAGCAAGTCATCTCCGAGAATGACGTCTCACACATATGCACCCTTTCTGCAGACCGGACTGCAGCAGGGGTGCAACACCTATGACCCTCAGAAGATGCTCTCCTCTTCAGAAATGAACTGTTGGTCAGTGGAGTCGTGATTCTTTGCCACTCCAACCCAGAATATTCCTGCTTGCTCCTTGGATACAGGGAATGGTCTCGTTCTCCGGCCTTTGATGATGGGTTAGATCAAGGAGGTTAGAATAGGTGGAGTAAGGGCCAGCCGTTCTCCTCATGTAATCAAAAGTGAAGCCACTGAAATGTCATGATCATGATATCACAGTCAATCACAGCCTCTACTGCCATGCTGGTTAGATGATTGAGAATTAAAGTCATCTGCTCAAAGTACTTCAAGTTTGTGATGTCATCCTTACTACATCTATTCTAATCCCCTTGGGTTAAACTATGTGCACTGGAGAATAGATTGTACCTGTGAACTCCACTTGGGATGTTAAGCAAAGCTTGGCCATCTGCAACTTTTCTCTGCATTGTTGAATCAGGCAGACTTCATGTATGCTCTTTTTCAGAACCAGATGTGCAACTACTTTTTCTGTCGTGTATCGGGAAACAACTGATTATTTCTTCTTCCTTCCATTGATTTTAGCTTGCACACCTGAGCTGGCAACTCCTCTCCCCCCCCACACACACTTTGTACACTAGGACACAAAAACGCCAGGAGCACTTAAAAATGCATTAGTCGGTCCCTCAGTATCACATTTATATGACAATTTCTTGACCCAAATTGCTACCTCTCTCATAAATCTGTCTTGCAAATGGTGCACCCCAGCCTTTGTTTAGCCTAGGAGTGTGACACTATTGGCTGAATTAAACCTGTTTTGGTCGCCTTCAGTAATTCCACAGCAGCGGCAAAACCCTTTTTGGGTGGTCCCGTTTCCCTTTGAGACTTCTCTTTCTTTTGTCCAAAAACCCAATCATCAGAGCTCAAGCATTAATTAATCAATTAATAATTGGCCTGATTAGGTATGCCCATTATATTCAAAATAATAAGGGCAAATTCATAACAATATATAAATCCTCATCACTGTCAACCATTATCAATCCACTGCTGGACGAAGGTCTCTCCAAGCCTCTTCCACAACAGTCTGTCTTGTGCCAGTCTCTTCCATGTTACTCCTGCATACTTCTGAATTTCATCCACACATCTTCCATGTGGCCTTCTTCTGGGTCTTTTCCTGTTCCTTGAAATCCAATATAAAATTTTGACTGTCCATCGATGGTCTGTCCTTCTGGCAGTATGTTCAGCCCATTGCCATTTCAGGGATTTTACTCTGATCATGATGTCTTCCACTCTTGTCATTTTTCGGATCCAAGAGTTCCTCTTCTTATATCTCCTGGTTATACCAAGCATGAACCTCTCCATGCTTCTTTGAGTTGTCTGCAGCCTTTGTATGTCTCTTTTCGTTAGGGTCCACGTCTCTGCACCATATGTAAGCACTGGAAAGATGCATTGATCAAACACTTTTCTTTTAAGACATAATGGCATATTGCTCTTGAAAATTATGCTGTTTCTTTCAAAAGTTCTCCAGGCAAGTTTTATACGCCGATTAATTTCTTCATCAATGTGACCCTCACTTGATATCTGCTGTCCAAGATAAACGTACGCATCTGTTATCTCCAGCTTTTGTCCATCAATCGACAAATCTTCATTTCTTGTAAAAGCATTGTACATCAGTTTTGTCTTCTGAAAGTTCATTTTTAATCCCACTTCTTTACTTTTGTCAGCAAGTTCCTGGGTCATACTCTGAAGCTCTGATGGGGTAATTGCAAAAAATGACTACGTCATCAGCAAAATGAAGGTGAGTTAGATAATCTCCATTAATCTTTATACCTTTGTTTTCTCAGTTTAGTGATTGAAATACATTTTCCAGTGTGGCATTAAAGAGATATAATTGTCATCAAACAAAAGCCAGATTTCTTTCAGCAAGATGATGCACAGCCAGTGGTGTGTATATATATATATATATCTGGTCTCAGTAGATTAGTGAGTGATTTTCTTGTTGCTTGCCCTTGACAAAGCCGACAAGGAGTCAGTCATTAATATGCTTCCCTGCATTTTTATGTTCGGTATATTTTCATCGCTTGAAGCTAGCCTGGTTCGGGTGAATGGATTTGGTGTTTGTTGTGTTTTTTCTCGTTTTCCTTTTTTTTTTTTTTTTTTCTAGTTCAGAATTTTGCTTTATGTCTTGCATTTTTATGTTATTTGATCTTTCTCATATGCAGCCTCTGGCACTTTGGAATTTCAAATTTGTTCAAGGTTTTTTTGTTTATTTACTTAATATGCTTTTGCTATACATATATATATATACACACACACACAGTCGAGTCACATTATTGTGACCACCTCCTACTTTTGACATCAACAAAGTGTAAGCAATCAATGAAGGCACGTGTTGCAAGCTGGCTTAGAGGGATATAAGGTCAGGTGATGCGCAACATAATACAGACTCTCCTTAACAAATGTCAACTCCACCTTTATCGTGGTGCATCCTGTTCCCGCTAAAGGGGCTCTGACGACCGCCAATAGCGGTATAACTATACCATCGGGATTAGAGGAAATGCTATCCCACACTCACCAACCCGCTTGGCCAGCGTGGTGAGTTATGTCCAAACCCCTCCAAAATGAATCCACAACTTAAATCTTGGCCCTCAGTCTGCAGCAGATGGAATGTAACTGGCCGAGGCAGCGGCCAGTGTGACATGAAGGCAGAGGGTGCTAAGAATCATCGGAGGACAGGACTAGGCTGACATCTGATGCTGACCTTGGCTACGTATAATGGACGCTTCCTATCTTCTGATTCAAGGCTCCTTGAATTGGAAGAAGAAATACAAAGGATCAAGTGGGGCATCATTGGGCTAAGTGAGGTAAGGAGAAAAGGAGAAGATCTCATTGAACTGAAAAGTGGAAATCTTTTCTATTATAGTGGGACAGATACTGGCAGAATTAGTGGCGTTGGATTTATAATAAACAAGAAACTGAAGGATAAAGTTATAGAAGTTGAAAGTTCCTCTGACAGAGCTGCACGACTTGTTATCCAACTCTCTAGAGGATACCAGGCTCAGATTATTCAAGCTTATGCACCCACCACAAGTCATTCTGAAGAAGAGATTGCAGAATTTATGAGGAAATTCATCATCTAAATAATAAAGACACGCAGCACTTGAAGATCATTATGGGAGATTTCAATGCAAAAATAGGGCAACGGCAACAGAATGAAACTTCAGTAGGTAAATTCGGTCACGGCAACAGAAACCAGCGTGGAAATACTTTCGTAGAGTTTGCAGAAGCAGAAGGGTATTTCATCATCAACTCCTTTTTCAAGAAAAAGCCGCAAAGGAAATGGACATGGAGGCATCCCAATGGATTGACAAGTGAAATTAATTTTATTATGTGTAACAAGAAATTTGTCATGGAAGACTGCAGTGTGCTAAACAAGTTCAACACAGGTAGTGACCATAGAATGGTACGATGCAAGATGCACCTCAACCCTAAACTCGAGCGTGGCAAGCTCATAAAACAAAGTGTATTGACATGACCAACCTCAAAAAACATCATAATACCTTCAAATTGGAACTGAGGAACAGATTCTCTGCTCTAGAAGGTCTATCGTCGGAAGAGGTAGACATCTCTGAAGCTAACAGAAAACTAACCAAGGTTCTTATGGAAACAGCAACACAAATAGCTGGTACTAAGAACAAGTTGCATACAAACAAATTATCAGGAAAAACCAAAATTCTGATGCAAAAAAGAAGAGAGATGAGGACAACTAAAGGAGATGTGACTTCCAAAGTGGAATATACAGAGCTATGCAAGACGGTACGAAAAAGTATCACTGAAGACGTAAGGAAATTCAACTGTGAACTAGTGAAGAAAACAACCAAAGTTTGAAGAGAGCAAAGAGACATCTGAGTAAGGGGAAAAAAAAAAGATTCTGGCTCTCAGAAAAGAAGATGGTTCTGTAACAAGAAATAGAGGTGAAATTTTAACAAGAGTGAAAGATTTCTACTCAAAACTATATGAAAGGGATGATACATGTACTCTAGACATTACGAAAGGTACAGTACCAGAGTTCTTCCAGTTCTCCCAGCAGAAGTTGCACATGCAATCAAGAACATGAAACGGGGAAAAACTCCAGGAGAAGATGGAATTACCGTAGACATCATACAAGAAGCAAGTGGAGAAATCGAAACAGTACTCGCCCAAGTTTTCACTAGATGCCTTAATAAAGGAAAGATTCCTGAGGATTGGAAAATGCTACAATGATCCTGCTACATAAAAAAGGTGACATTGAGGATCTCAGGAACTACAGACCTTTCAGCCTCCTATCAGTGGTTTATAAGATCTTCACTAAAGTTTTTTTGTTTTTTTCTTATTGGAGGTTTAACGACCACCGTGAGCAACTCAATGGGCTAAAAGCAGCCGCCCATCCCTAATTTAGGGTCACTGGTTCCAGGGAAGGGAAAGAGCCAGTGCCATAAGACAAACACAACATCCATGCCTAACCGGGATTCAAACCCGGACCCCGTTCGGACGAATGATCAGAGACCATCGCTTAGACCACTGCGCCACTGGGGCGGCCACTAAAGTTCTTTCACACCGCTTGAAGGTGACACTGGACATGGCTCAACCGAGAGAACAAGCTGGATTCAGGAGTGGCTACAGCACTATAGATCATATCCACCTACTGAGAGAACTAACTGAAAGAGCGAGGGAATATGAACTTCCATTATGCATGGCTTTTATCGATTATGAAAAGGCATTTGATTCAGCGAAACCATCAGCAGTTACAATGGCTTTGAAGTCCTGTGGTATTGAAGATGCATACATTAATATTATTAATAACATCTATGAAAATACAAGTGCAAAAGTTCGGCTGTTTGAGGATACAGCACCAATAAAAATTGGAAAGGGAGTGAGACAAGGTGACACTATATCTTCCAAACTCTTTAATGCCACATTGGAAAATGTCTTTCAATCACTGAACTGGGAAAACAAAGGGATAAAGATTAATGGAGATTATCTAACTCACCTTCATTTTGCTGATGATGTAGTCATTTTTGCAATTACCCCATCAGAGCTGCAGAGTATGATCCAGGAACATGCTGACAAGAGTAAAGAAGTGGGATTAAAAATGAACTTTCAGTAGACAAAACTGATGTACAATGCTTTTACAAGAAATGAGAATTTATCGATTGGTGGAGAAAAGCTGGAGGTAACAGATGCGTATGTTTATCTTGGACAGCAGATATCAAGTGAGGGTCACATTGATGAAGAAATTAATCGGTGTATAAAACTTGCCTGGAGAGCTTTTGGTAGAAACAGCATAATTTTCAAGAGCACTATGCCACTATGTCTTAAAAGAAAAGTGTTTGATCACTGCATGCTTCTAGTGCTTACGTATGGTGCAGAGACTACATACAAAGACTACAAACAGCTCAAAGCAGCATGAGAGGTGCATGCTTGATGTAACCAGGAGAGATAAGAAGAGGAACTCTTGGATCAGAAAAATGACAAGAGTGGAAGACATCATGATCAGAGTAAAATCCCTGAAATGGCAATGGGCTGGACATATTGCCAGAAGGACAGAC
Source organism: Macrothele yani (assembly GCA_039090855.1). NCBI lineage: Eukaryota > Metazoa > Arthropoda > Arachnida > Araneae > Macrothelidae > Macrothele > Macrothele yani. The sequence goes on from CM077012.1 coordinate 84,783,908, forward strand.
CATCTATGGACAGCCGAAATATCAGACTGGATTCCAAGGGACAGGAAAAGACCCAGAAGAAGACCACATGTGAGATAGGTGGATGAAATTCGAAAGTATGTGGGAGTAACATGGAGGAGACTGGCACAAGTCAGACCATTGTGGAAGGAACTTTGGGAGACCTTCATCCAGCAGTGGACTGATAATGGTTGACAATGATGATATATATACAGTCAAGTCACATTATCGTGACCACCTCCTACTTTTGACGCCAACAGCGTGTAGCCAATGAATGAAGGCATGTGTTGTGAGCTGGCTTGGAGGGTATATAAGGTGTGCTGTAGGCATTTTGAAAACATGTCACTCATTGTTGTCATGGATAAATGGAGCGATTCATCAGATTTGCAAAAAGGGATGATTATCGGCTTTCGGGTCAAGGGTGGCAGTATTTCTGAAACAGTGCAGTTTGTGAACTGTTTGCATGCTTCTGTGGTTAAAGTGTATCTTGATTAGAGAAATTGCACCATTGCTAATAAGCGACATGGAAACTGAGGAGCACCAAGTGCCATTAAAGCGAGAGGCGAACGTTGGCTTCAAATGTGCATGAGAGCCGATTGACACACTACAGTAGAGCAACTCACTGGCGAAATGAAGCAAGGGGCTACTGGAAGTGTGTCTAAAATGACAGTTCAGTGAACCCTGCTGCGTATGGGCCTCCAATGCAGACGGATGGTCAGTGCACCAATGCTAATGAAGGTGCATCGGCAGAAAAGGCTTACATTTGCATGGCAGTACCAGAATTGGACCTTTGCTGATTGGCAAAGGATTGTCTTCTCAGATGAGTCATGTTTTCTTCTTCATCGAATGGATGTTGGCGTATAAGGCAAGAAACGTCAGAGAACAAACAGTCTTCAAGCATTGTTGGCAGAACACAAGGTGGTTGGGGCAGCGTTATGGTCTGGGGAATGTTTTCGTGTCATTCTATGGGTCCACTCATACCTGTGGAAAGCATTACGGACCGAATTCGTTATGAATCCATCCTTGCAGACTACATACACCCATACATGCTGATTGTTTTCCCTGAGGCGGATGGGATCTTCCAGCATGATAATGCGACATGTCACACAGCTAGAAATGTTCGACAGTGGTTGGAAGAGCACAATGAAGACTTCAAAGTACTTTCCTGGCCGCATAATTTCCCAGACTTAAACCCAATTGAGCATCTGTTGAACCACCTCGATCGTGTTGTTTGCTGTATGGATCCTCCACCACACACCATCCAGCAGATGTCAGATGCACTGCAGTCAGCATGGCTCCACATACCTGTGAGCACCTTCCAGCACCTTATTGAGTCACTCCTAGCCCGTCTAGCTGCTGTCCGCACTGCACACGACAGTTACTCTGGATATTAGCTGGGGGTCACAATAATGTGACTCCACTGTGTATATTAATATATATATATTTTAATTGGTAAATTTCTTTAAAATCCGGTGGGTCAAACTACTAAAAGATCACCAGTCTCATACATCTTTGTCATCAAGTTGGCAATCTCGATGAAACAAAAACTCTGACATTTAGTCTTTAGTCAGGAAAGAAACAACTGGGTGTGGGGTGGGGACTCACCTTTGTAAGTCATCATTCAGTGGCTACAAAGAAAAAAAATTGTCGTCAAACAAAAGCCGAACTTCTTTCAGCAAGATGGTGCACAGACAGTGGTAACTGCTAAACAACACAAAGTCCATGAAAGAAAGTGTGTGAAAGACTTCAGTTGAAAACATTCTTATTCCCTGATCATGGCTGACTAAAGCTCTAACAGCACTAGTCGAAGGTGGAGAGTCAACCTGTATATCAAATGACGAGTGCTTGCCAAATAAAAGCAAGCAGCAACAGCACTAGTCGAAGATGGAGAGTCAACCTGTAGATCAAATGATGAGTGCTTGCCAAATAAGGGCGAGCACAAAAAGAAAAACATCCAAGTGCGGAGAGGAACTAAGATTGAAGTTCTTGTGCCTTTGGTCACCTGGTGAAAAAAGTCATTGGTCACAAGAAAAAGGTGATAAATTCACACATGGCGTAGCAGATCAGCCAGCAAGTGGTTTTCCATAATTTGTCCAGCACTGTTCATAATGCCATTAAGTCAGCTGAAAATGTGAAAGCATTATGGAAAATTCATAACAGTTGGCAGCTCCACACAAACCACAGCTTTCAATTTTGACATCATACATACATGAATCTGTACATACATTGAGCATACATTAAGACATAAAGCAACCTTGTCTGGCTCCTGAACAAGTGGAAACTGGAGAAAACACTATTTACTCTCACAGAGGTTCTACTTGCATACACAAAAACATAAAATGTTGTCTGGCTCCTGAATCAGTGGAAAGTGGAGAAAGCATTATTTACTCCCACAGAGGCTCTACTACCAGCATATACATAGCTTTCACAAACCCAAAGCAAATTCCCACTTATGCCATAATTTTCTATTATCTCCCACAGAAGCATCCTATAAACCAGATTGCAAATGCAGTGCAAACTTATTCTAGCCACAACTAAGAACCATCATCACAATAGTATATATAAGTAGTAGTTAGGGCACTATTCCACCAAGCACCACCTCTACTGTTACCCACTATTGTGGTGCCACAGACCTCTTCAACAGCAGTGACAACACAGTTATTAAAACATTCTCAATTCTTTTCTACATCCCTCTACATCCGTCTGGTGAGAGGGATGTAGAAAATAAGTGGGAATGTTTTAAGAACTGTGCTGTCACTGCTGCTAAAGAGGTCTGTGGCACCACAATAGTGAGTAACAATAGAGGTGATGCTTGGTGGAATAGTGAGATTGAAGAGTTAGTTAGTTAGTTAGTTAGTTAGTTGATTTTAGTGGCACAAGGGCCAGGTTTGGCCAAAGAGCACCAGACACAGAACTATCAGTGTAAGATTTTTAAAAGCAGGGTGTGATGATTAAGAGCAGGCAGACTTGGTAAAGGTTAGAAAAGGTAATGATGAAAGGTGTGAAGACTAGTTAGTTAATTAAGTTTATATATATACTGTATATATATAAATTTTATTTATTTATTTATTTATTTTTTTTTTAATAAGTTTTAAAACGTCAATTTGTTTTAAAAAGGAAAAAAACTGCGAAAGTGTCGCAGTGGTCGCCCAAAAGCTGTTGAAGCATAGCTGCGCCGTCGTCCAGTAGATGAGACTGAAAATAGTGAAACCGATGATGACGAAAACAAACACAACTACATAAAACATGAGAGACGGTTCGGAAAAACAAAGAAGGGAACAGAAAATGGAGACGACAGGAAAGAAAAAAGAGAAACTAAAATCCAGAGCAGGCGCATAATCACAATCTCAGCAACCTACAACTGAGGCGGGTGCATGTCAACAGAAGAACGAAAAACATAAAGAGAAAATCATCATAAAGTACATGTCGACTCGGGCCATGGAGTTGCCACTCCCCATCAGCTGGATGAACAGCTGTCCCTTCGGTAGCATCATCGTTTCAAGAAGAAATGACAAGATGATCCGTCACAAGGTCAGCTCAGGCCATGGGGGCGCAACTTCCCAAATAACTGGAAAACCGGTTATCGCCGTGCGGGGATTGAAGATGCAGTAAAGAGAAAGAAGGAAGCCTATTTGGGGATGTTGCAAGTTAGAGTTTCTGTGGATGAATATCGTGAAGCAGCTGAGCTGGTTTGCCAGAGTAAGGCAAAAGATAGGAAGGAGAAAGTGGAAAGGCATGAATTGGCTTTTTGGAAAGTTAGGAAGACTTTCTGGAAGTACATGAGACTCAGGAAAAATTGGGGAAACAAAGTTGTAAGTTGTGTGAAGAATAGGATCGGGGAAATGATATGGGAGCCCAATGAGTTAAGTTAAAGATGGGGTGAATACTTCTGTGAGTTATTAGATCAAGAAAACAAAGGTGATTCTGAAGCAGATGATGTCACAGTGAAGGATGGAAGCACAGGAGGGATCTCAAGAGAAGAAGTGTGTAAAGCTCTAAAATCTTTTCAGAATGGTAAGGCTCCGGAAGTTGATGGCATAACTGCCGAGATGTTGAAATATGGTGGTGACCCTGTAATTGACTGGTTAACTGAAATTTTCCAGTTGTGCTGGGAGTTAGGAATGGTTCCTTGGGATTGGAAGGATGCTATTATTGTTTAAAAGGAAAAGGTGATCAGACTGAATGCAAGAACTATCATGGTATTAGCCTACTGAGTGTGCCAGGGAAAGTGTTTGGTAAGGTCGTTATTGAAAAAGTACGGGTTCTTACATCAGAGAAAGTGTGGGATGTTCAGAGTGGTTTTGTGCCTGGTAAAGGCTGCACTAACCAAATTTTTGCATTACGTGTGATGATTGAAAAGTATTTGGCTGTTGGTAAGAAAGTTTTTGCTGCCTTCATAGATTTAGAGAAAGCTTACGACCGAGTAAATAGGACACTTTTGTGGATGGTATTGAATGAATATGGTGTTACTGGGAAATTACTTAATAGTGTAAAAGCCATGTATACTGGTAGTAGAGCTTGTGTACGAGAGAATGGGGTTTTATCAAAATGGTTTTCTATTGGTGCCGGAGTCAGACAAGGTTGTGTAATGTCACCATGGCTGTTTAATATATTTATGGATGTGTGCATGCTAATGCCAAAATAGATAACAGTGGTTTATGTCTTGGTGATATACGTGTGTGCAGATTGCTGTATGCTGATGACACTGTCCTGTTGGCAGAGAGCAAAAGTGATTTGCAGAGTATGTTGTCCCGGATGTACGAAGTTTGCATGAAATTTAAACTGAGTATAAATAAGGGAAAAACCAAAGTTATGGTCTTTGAGAGAGGAACTGGTAGCACTGAATGTAATGTAAGTATAAATGGGACAGTGATTGACCAGGTGAGTGAGTTTGTGTATTTAGGAAGCATGTTTGACAGAGAGAACAAATTGGATGGTGAAATCAGTAGGCGAGTGAATTCTTCATTGAAAGTCAAAGCTGCTCTGGGAGGTTTTCACAGGAATGATGGGTTCTCAAGAGAGTCCCGCATGGCTGTGTATGAAAGTGTAATTGTTCCTACTCTGTTGTATGGTAGTGAAACCTGGGTACTACAGAAGAAACATAGAAGTGGTTTGTGTGCTGGAGAAATGCGTTACTTACGGGGGGGGGGGGGGGTTGTGGCAAGACATGGTCTGATTGTGTGAGGAATGAAGATCTGTGTTGCAGTTGTGTGATCTGAAGCAAAATGTTGTTAGCAAGGTGGAGACTAATATGCTTCGGTGGTTTGGCCATGTTGAAAGAATGAGTGATGAGATGCTTACAAAGAAAATCTTTTAGCCCAAGTGGCAGGAAGGAAAGGTAGAGGAAGGCCAAGGAGAAGTCATGGGAGAATCAGATTCAAGAGTGTCTGCACGAGAAAAAGATTATGAGTATGAAGTATAAAAGATCTTGTGTACGACGTGTAATGGATATCAGTGAAGCCCGAGTTGCATGTCAAGATTGCTGTAAATGGAGAAGTTTGATACGACAACAGTAAGTAAAAATATCTGATAGTTTGTATTTCTTTTTGGAGCTAACCTCTGGATTTCAGAGAACAGCTTAGTGATATGTATGTATGTATGTAGTTAGGGCAGCTTGGATGAGACACAGTACCACATCGGCAGCCAGCAAGTATTACAAAGAAAATGCTGACCTCCTGAAGATGAAAATATGAATTCCCAAAATGTATTCAAGTAGACAAGGATGATATTTTACCAATTTTAGAAACCCTTTTACAATTTCAATAGCTTTTTGAATACTTCATTCATATTTTTATATTTTAAATATTCGACAAGAAAATATGAATGGATTGAAAATTATGTTATACAGCACTGACTGCAATCAACCCTGGGAACTAATAAGATAGACAGCAGATAGAGGCCAGAACTTTAAGGAAACCAAGAAAATTGTTGCATTTTGAGAAAACTTTTTAAATAGAAACAATTTTAAATAGCAATCTTTTTAAACAAAAATAAATGTTGGAAATAAAGTAAAGATGTTCCAAGAGCTCAACAAGTATATGATGTGTAATGCATTCTGCATTTGAGAACAACAAAAAGTTACCATTTTGTTGTTGATGTTGGTAGGTAAATGCAAATTAGTAATTGAACTTAGGAATTTATCTGATAACATGCTACACTTATTTATATATTTTGTTGCACTGTTATAAATCCAAGCTAGGTTATGATATAAAAATTATGTGCATGCTCCAAGAGAATTTCCTTAACCTATTAACTGATTAAGCCTGAATCACCCCCACAATCACGGCAAAAAGCTGTATTTCACATGAAAATACCAATTAGAAACAATTTTCTATATCTTTCTGGCTTCAGCACTAAAATATATCCAAGCATAATTCTCATGACAGTGCACAATGGAAAAGTCAAGTCATTAGGCAACCTCTTTTGCAGATCTCATCTAATTTTTGTGACTAACCCAGGCTTGAAGTTGAAATTCAGCATACACAGGGCATTAACATGGAGGTTGTGGCATTTCATTCAGTCAACCTTGGGGGGGGGGGGCAAGTTATGGCTGCATATGAATCTTTTCACATTTTACAAATGTCTGTAAGAGCTGGAGAACAAGCATTACTTTCTTTCATTCCCTCATCTAATTCTGCTTCCACTTAAAATTTTTGTTGCAGAGCATCTGGTGCCCCCTTCCCCCCAAATACTGCATCCATGAGCAATATCATTATGACCATCTACCTTACAGCATGTTGGGTCAACTTTAACTGTGACAACCGCTTGCGCCTGACATGGCATCAATTCCACTAGATCACAAAAGGTATGCCCAATGTTCCTTACCCACCAAACAGACTGGCACTCCAAAGTTCAGCTGTGAAGCATGGCACTGGTGTGGGCCAACAAATGCTTCTTACCACCACATCCCACACATTTTTGGTGGGATTCAAGTTGTGGGATTGATATGACCAGGAGAACACATGAACTGCTAGGACATGATCCTCCAACCATTCCTGCAGTGTGGGGGCTTACATGGAGCATTGTCTTACTGAAAAATCCAGTGCCATCTAAATATGAGGTCAGTATGTAGGGCAACACTTGGTCCAAAATAATACCTAGGTAGGATATGGTGGTTTGGAGTGTGTTCAATGGGGATGAGCAGACCCAGTCATGTCCATGAGAATGATCCTCATGCCAGGATACCACCATACCACCATCCAACCATGCACTGTAGTTGAAGCTGCTCACCCGCGGGCATAACACAATTTCATCCAGTCGCACATTGATGCTGAATCCTGGTCTGACTAACTATTTTCCAGTCATCCAATGTCCAGTCATGGGGCTCTCCTGTGCCCACAGCAGCCAGAGCTGTTAATGAAGGTCAGTCAACATGGGCACATGAACAGGCCACCAACTCCTTAGCCCCATCCACATGAGCACCCAATAGACTGTGTGCTTGCTAACATTTCTCTGTGTGTGCTGGGTGTGGTTTGCCATTAACCGACTAATCACGAGCAGTCGTTGTCCTAGGCAGCACAAGCCAAAACCAGTAAATTCATTTCAACTATCAACCAAAGGTGGTCTACAGTGGTGACCCTCTAATAAGTGCTGCAGAGCTGAAGCCCCCCCCCATTTGATTTTTCAAAAAAAAAATCTTATTTTCTGTATTTATGATATTTGTAACACTTTTACTCTGTAGCAATATTTTAAAACTGGTCCTTACATTGAAGTTCTGTGCTAAAAAGCTGCTCTGATGGCGGAACCAAATATCCAGAAAGGCTGTGAATGACTATGTTCTGTGGTCATTGCCTGTACCACCGGCTGTAAGATGAGCAGCACGAATGTGGTCAAAGTGTGATGCAGTGATTGGTGAGATAATTGTCATTCTCAGCAAATGGACAAGAGAGTGCCTTGTATGAAAGTCCTTTTGGCTGCAGTTCAAACAGCATGAGGAAGTGGAAAGTCAGAGCAAATGGCCAGTTTATTGTCACAGCCAGTACGATTTTGTTAGTGATCTTCTTCTTCTTCTTGGTTACTCAGTCCAAGGACTGGTTTTTCAGTAGATGTACTCAGTCTCTTCATCCCTCTCTATTCTTCACTGATCTCTTCAAGTCATAGTATGTCCTGGTATTAGTGTCTTGGAGTAGCTGTGCCACAAAACTATTCCTTGGCAGCCTTCTTCCTCTCCTGCCTTGAATTTTTCCTTCCAAAACTTTCAGAATTGGGCCTCCATGGCACAATATGTGTCCCATCCATGACATTTTTCTTCACTTTAACATGTTGGTCAGATTTCTGTGTTCTCCCACTCACTCTAGGACCTCCTCGTTAGTCTTTCTATTGAGCCAACTTATTCTCCCTATTCTTCTATAACTCCACATCTCAAATGCCTCCAGCCTTTTCACTTTCTTCTTGGTCAATGTCCATGTCTCAGAGCCGTAGAGAGCTACTGGCCAAACATATGCCTTTAAAATTATCTTCCTCAATTTCAGACCTATATTTCAGGCAGTCAGTAGTCTTTGATTACTTCTGAAGGCTGTTTTTGCCACCCCCAGTCTCATTCTAATTTCCTTTTCACATCTAATCACTTTTTTGTGTATTTTGGACATCATATGCTATAATGACTTGGCTGATCCCAAAACCATTGTCTGGTCATCCACAAACTTGATGGCTTTAATTCTCTCTCCATTAACCCAAACTCCTTCATTGGCACTCCCATCCGCCTGTTCCATCATTATTTTGGCATAAATACCAAATAGACCAGGTGACAACAAGCATCCTTGCCAAACACCTTTATTTATTGGGACTGGATCGGTCATTCCCTCTTGAACTGAAATCAATGCTTCCTGATTTTCATTGAGATTTTTGATAAGCTGGATACTGTTATCATCTATGCTGAGTCTTCTTAGGATTGGAAAAAGTTTTGTCCAAGGCACTCTGTGAAAGGCCTTCTCATAATCAATGAAACATACATAGAGGGAGCATCCCCTGTCGATCATTTTTTCAGCCAAGAATCTCAGGGTGCCAATCGCATCTCTAGTACCCTTTCCTCTTCTACTTCCGAATTGGAACTCTCCCAACGCCTTTTCTAGCTTATAATCCAATCTCCTTTTAATAATCTTCAGCAGGATCTTGGATGCATGTGAGATTAAACTTATGGTTCTATACTATTCACACTCTGTTGCATTGGGCTTCTTTGGAATTGGGATAATTATGGAGGTCATATGATCAGCAGGCCAAATTCCTTTTTGATAGCAAGTTAGTGATAGTGAGTGTTTAATAATTATGTTGTGTTGACAATTCATTGTTCATAGAGAGGATAAACAATGAATAAAGTAAATGTATCATTTTTACAGAAAAGCATTTTTTTGCAACTAATTTTGAGTGAAAAAATTGAGATAAAAAATCATGGCCATCCTGTTCCGGATTTTCAAATAGTTCAAAAATCATTGAGCAAAAAAGTTCTTACAAAATAAAATTTAAAATGGAAATTTATCCTAAGCATGATTGGCTATGTGGTTAGGATGTAAAAAAACTGCATTATTCTGCTTTCCATGTTTGCTTTTCAGTGGTAATGCCACTTGGACAAAAACTGGAGTGACAGACTTAGGTTAGCTACCAGAAAACTGTAAAAAGCAAGAAAACTCTGCAAACTATATAAGAAATGTGACTGTTAACCATGCTTGGGGAATTAAATTTTACCACCCAACTGAGTGAAGCTTACAGATCAACAGGGTGTCCACAGAATTATCAAACTTGATTTCCCTGACCAAATATATAAGAAATCCCTGACCTTACACAAATAGGTTTATTTGAGTTTTTTAATATATGTGCCATAATAATAAATACAATTGAATTGGATAATTGAGAAACTTATATTATTCAAAAGTAATCTATATTTTGAGATTACTCACCTTTATTCCCAAAATCTTTTAGGAGGTTTTCGTCTCTACACATTTTCAACACATATTTTTCTTAAATAAAATAAAAATACCAACATTTACCACAATCAAAGGTTTATTATATATCGACTATAGTTTCGCATTTCTTTCAAGCGCGTGGAAACAACTCACCAAAAACCATGACCGTCAGAACTCTGATGATGTCACAATGATTTGAATGTTTACGCTCCATTCGTCCTGATGATGCCGAGCCAATAGCTCTGCGAAACTATAGTCGATATATAATAAACCTTTGATTGTGGTAAACGTTGGTATTTTTATTTTATCTCAAAACCACAAGTTTTGTAGTCATAAATTATACATATTTTTCTTATTTACATCGTGGTTCAAAGCCGAAAAAAAAAAAAATGTTCAACTCACGTAAACTTTGTTCCCTTCCTTTCTTTTTCCTATGCCCAAATTCGGATTCAAAATAATCTACCACAAGTATACATAATTGAACTCCCCTAAAACACTTATATCTAATTAAAACTTCAATCAACAAAACTTATATTACACATTTCCTACAACGTCAAAGTTAAAAAACTGTAACCCATAATTATTGACAATTGCACACCGGCACCCAATTAAAACAAACCTAAATACATGACATAACCACTATACTCGACAATCACGGACCTCTCTCCACTCAGAAATAAGTATAATATCTTAGCACTTTCAGCCTCTGCCCAGGCCATTCTCAAGGAGTGGATGCAACAGATGAACCAAACGTCACCACCTACAAAACATAGCAAATGTTCCAGTGCTCGCGCAGCATATTGCCGTTCTCCGCCGTTCAGGCACAGTGGCGCCATCTATCAGATGACTCAATAGCCTTCTTTTTCCCTTCGTACTTATAAATATATGTTCGATAGCTGATCGTATTTGATTCATAAAACTAATCATCTTATATTCTAACATTTCTTTTTTCCCTTTTTTTTTTATGTTACGTCATTTCCCCCCTTTTTTTCTTGCCTTTCCCCCTCTGTTCTTCTCTGCGGCTTTCCTTTCTGATCAAATCCTTCCAATATGTGTTTAAGCTATTAGGATCATTAACGTTACATAGCCTGTGTCTATTTTTTCAATCAACACTGTCTCCGCCAATCTCAATTGCCTTTCCGTACGACAATTCTTAATAATTTTTATTTCATCAAACTTTGGGTATTGCTTTTGTTTAATACAGTACTGACCAATGCAGTTTTTGCTTCTTTTTTCTGCCAATTCCGTAGGTGCTGTTGTAAACGGTGTTTTAGTTTATTTTTAGTGCTTCCTATATATGATACTGGGGAATTTTTACTTATAGTAATTTCGTAAACGCCAGTTCTGTCCAAGCACTTCTTGTTTTCTTTCGTATTGATTACAATATTTTTAATGGTATGCACTTTATTGCCCAATTGTAAATTATACCTATTACACAATTTATTAATTTCAGCTGAAATTTCTTTTATGTACAGAAACGATCCAATATATTTAATGTGCTTATTATTATTTCTTCTTATGTTTGAAGAATTAATACAATTGTTCTGCACTTCCTATATCCATTTTTTTATTTTTTTACTGGGATACTCATAATTTTTTGCAACATCTGTAATATATTTCAATTCATCCTTTCTGTATTGCATATTTGACGTGTGCATAAAAGCTCTTTTTTTTTTAAGTCTTAATACTGTTACATTTATGAGCATATGGATGATAAGAATCATATGGTATAATCACAGGTATGTATGACAATTTTCTATAAATGGTATAATCTAATGTGTTGGGTTGTTTTATAATCTGTACAGCAAGGTAAGCCAAGGTATCCTGCTGTTCAACTTCAATCATTACTTCAATGAATGAATACTCTTCTTTAAATTTTTTAACTATGTCTTCTAGTTCTGTGGAATTCAATTTTGATAAGGTAAAAATATCATCAACATATCTGCAATATATTAATGGTGGTTCATTCAGGTTATTTATCACTTTGGCTTCAATATCTGTCATAATAACTTCTGCAAATAATGTAGACAGGGGTGATGCCATAGGTCCCCCTGTATTTTACTTATAAATTATATCTTCAACTGCAAAAACATTATTTTTGTATATATACAACAACACGTTTTTTAACTCTTGTACTTGTATTCCTGTTAGAAATTTTTGTTGCATTAGTTCTTGAGTTATTTAAAAGTGTTTCCGTTTGATGTATAAAGTTTCCCAAATAACTGATGCACTTAATTTTTTTTTTTTTTTTTATCAGCCTCCACCTTCCTCATAGCCATCCAACTCACACCTTTTTAATTTTAAGTTTACTCTTTTTTTCATGGTTTTACATTTATTGAAGAAACACTCAAACAAACCCATACACAATATTCAGAACAGTTACTATAAAAATATTACAGTAGGAACACAGTCACTGTTTTTATATTACACACCACTTTTCTTCTTTTCCCAATCTGAAATCTTCGCAGGCAATGCTGCTTCTTCCAGCTCTAGTTCCTTCCATACTCTTAGTCTTTTTTCCTTCAATTCCTTTATTTCATGATCAAGTTTTCTTTCTTCTTCATTTTGAAGAACACTTTTTTTCTCAAGATAATCCTGATGAATCTTTGTCTGGAGGCTCTTACAGAAAAAAGAAGCCTTCTATTGATGGCAATGTGTTCTACTCCTCCCACATTTTTAATGGCATCAAAAACTGTTCTCTGACAAATCAGGGATTCTTCCAGGAGATTTTCCACAAGAAGAGACTTATTTGACAGAAAATCCACCTTCCACTGAAGCATTTCCACGAGACATAATGAGACAAATTTTTATTACATCCCAAAGTTCACCGAATTGTTTTTGGTTGTCAAGTACAGCACTGTAAAATTTGTCTAATCCAATGAAATCATCATGACTGTCTAAAAATTCATCACACTGAGACTTTAAAGCAGATTGAGCTTCTACACACAATGAAGCGTACCGTTTATTAGCTTTTTCAGCACAGTCATCTGAAATCCTGTTTGCACTAAGTAAAACTTCGAGCACAATTTCCACTCTCTTCTTGCCTAGACTCGGCTGCTGCACTATAATATTTGGGTCCAAACAAGTTACCCCACAGACAAACTTAAATTTTAGTGGGCTTTTCTCCGAAGTTCTTCAATCATACTGGTCACAAGTTTCCTGAATTCAAGCTTAAATTCTAATTTCTCCCTTTCTGAGCACTTCACTTCTTTTAATAGCTTTTTAGCACTAAATCCAATATCAACTTTCTCAATTGAGAGAAGATTTTCACTTTTTGATACATCTAAAGTTAACAATTTTGAGACACTATCAGCTTCACTTAATTTGTCAGGCTTCAAGCTTCGTGCCATCAAATTTTTCATCAGATCCAGCAAATCAGTGTGTAAAAAAAGAATTAAAGGCTTTGGGCTCTGGAACCTTCTCAAAAAAGATTCACACTCTGAAGCTATAGTCCTAAATGCAGCCAATTTGCATTTCAGCAGTGGACTTTCCATGAATTCTGCAAGAAACATGTGCTGTTTGCTGGAAACTGATGATTCTTGAACATATTTCTTGATATGATCATAGACAAGCAATGCCCTAGTCAAACAATTAATGTTTTCCAACCACCTTACAGTGCAAAATTTCAAAGGAAATCTTTACATCCAGTAATCATAGTATAATTTGCACGGCGAGCAGGACTATCTTTTAAAAGGTAGTAAAAGTAACGCACAAAGTGATGTATATCCCATTTCACTGCTTCAAGTCCAGTTTTCATTGACCACGTGAAGACCACATACTCCAATGTCAACTAATAATTTACCATCTGGACTTTCAGTTCTAAGTTTATCTTTCAGCTTTTGAAGAAAGCTGAGATTAATGTTAGGTCCATCCATTGACACTTGTAGCATGATATCCAAGGGAAGAGGTGCACCTTTAATGAATTTCTCTAAAAGGTCATTAGCTGTTGCCCATCCTAAAAACATACTACTTAAGTACCTAGTGGAAACTTTTTGCAGATTGACGTCCCAATAACGAACAAACTGATCCATTTGCCCACGCTGAGCAATTTTGTTTAGTGATTCATCAAAACAAATTACAAAGTCAGTGCACTGCTTCAGATTGTCCATTACACACTCTTTGAAATGTGGTGCCAATCCATGGTTTATCACATAAGATGCTTTGCTTTTGCCTAAAGTAAATTTTGAAGCTATCGCACTGTCAGGAAACATTAACTGAAATGTTTTGTTAATCTGTGTACAACAGTTCAGAGACATTCGCTTGGACAACACTTCCATGGCCCATATTATTTCCGACTTTGTTACATCATCTTTCACTACATAAGCATTAAGGTCACTGGGCTTCACATCATCTTTCACAACATAAGTATTTGAGTCATTAGACTTAATATTTTCTTGAAGTACTGATTCCACATTTCCTGAGCTTGTTGATGGTAAGAGTTTGTTAATACAAAGACAGTTCTTTTTCACAGAGGAAGTGAAAGAAGCAAGACTGGGCTGAGACATTTTAGCACGGATGTTTTTCAAATGATTAAGGCCATTTTCGTGGCTGGAGACTGCCTGACGCCCCATGTTGCTCAGCTTGAAAGTTTTAGAGCACACTTTAAAAAATGCTGATTCATTGACACCGTTCACAGCAGCTATCCAACCAGAAAACTCAGGATTTAATTGTTCGTCCAACCATTGTTCATTAAACACACAACGCTTTGATATTGCTGCAGTCTTAATTGCCTTTTAACAAGGTATAACTTATATCACAAATTTTCTTCTACTACTTTGACCTAAAACAAAAAGAGAAATGTTAACAAGTAATGTAACACAGCTTACAATAATAGGTAGGAAATACAAGGTTACATTAGTAGGAAGGGGAAGTTAGTGACTGTCTGCAACACCAAGTGCAAGTGTGTTGGGCGATGAGGGAGTCACTCCCTGACGCCGGGTTAAAACTAGTTGTAGTCTAACTGTGATTGAAATTTCCTTGACTTTTTTTTAAATATCAATGATTTTCCCTGACTTTTACTAACATTTCAGGCATTTCCCTGACCAATTTTCATTTCTCTGACTTTCCCTGATTTCCCTGAGTTTCCAGAATGTGGACACCCTGATCAAGTGTAAGTAAACATATTGAGGCTGTTGGAAGAAACATACCCTAGACATACTGTCAAAAATTATTGATTGTACCAAGTTTTGTGGGAAGTCTGAACTTCCACTGCATGGTCATGATGAAACTTTGGACTCTGCCAACCCTGAGTTTTTTGGGTTTTTTTGAGAGTTGCCAAATTTTGCAGGAAAACTTGACAAAAATTTTAAAACCCACTTTGAAACTGCTACTGTGTTTAAAGGAAACTCTAAGATGATCCAGAATGAGTTGCTAGATTGTATTTTTGAAGTTTGCAGAGCTGAAATTGTTGCTGAAATCAATCATGCAAAATTCCTACCTGTTATGACACTACAGATGTTTCTGAGAAAACACAGGAAGTAGTAGTGTTTTGCTATGAAAATGAAGGTGAAGTGCAATAAAGGGTTTGGGGATTTTACAACCCCAATTCACAAGATTCAGTGAGTTTGTCAGAATATATTTTAGAACATGTGACGTTTTGGTGGGGTTTCGTCCCAAGGTCACTGACTGGAGTTATGTACTGCCTTAAAAAAGATAGATTATTAGCTTAAAGTAATATTAAAATTTAGTTAAATTTAAATTCTGGGTGCTTTTTTTAATGGTAACAACTCACGTGCTGGCGTTCCGGAAGAACGATTGTATGATTTATATTTTTCAAGTGTGTTATTGTTGGAAGTTTAAAATTGTTGCTATATATTTTTTTCCTTTGCTATGTAAATGTTATTTACGTTGTGTGTTGTAAAAGAGTTCTGGGTGGAAAGTATGTAAATGTGTGATGCGATGTAGTCTGTTGAAGGTGAGATGGGAAGTCGTCGGGGTCCGAGGCTTCCTTCACTATTTATATCGATGTCCATGAATCTTAAACGCTTGTTTCTTTCGCTCGGCCTTTTTGCTCGTTTTGTTGCTGTGTGAGGTTTCTGGCAGCCTTGGGTGGCAAAGTTGACTGTTTTTGGTGAGGTCCTGATGGAACGTTGAGAGCAGTGATATTAAATGAAATGACTAACTCGCCGTCTATGTACAATATTTAATAAAATATGAAAGATATTTACAGTTGAAATACCCCACTAGCACTTCCGGGGTAACATTTACCCCATCATCAGGTGGAACAGAGGCAATGTAGTACTCTTTTATATAGTTGTGCAACGATGCATTATGGGTATAAGTCATCAAACGTCGCATGGGTCGTGACCGTTGCCATTATAACAGCGTAAAGAGTATAATTTCACAAGTTATTAGTTTAACATATCAGTACAAGGATTCGTTACAAATACAAAGTTATGATCAATTTTATATATTGTTGGAATTGTAAATATATATTACTATAATTTAAAGTTCAGGTTAGTAATACGCTCTTTCCAAATTCTTGATATGTCCACAGGCAAGTAGTCATTACAGCATTTGTCTCCTAAAGCTTCGATATACATACTTTCAACAAAATGCAGCGAATGTATATATGCTGGAGTGTCCAGTAGCCCAATGTTTTTCCAGTCAGGTGGTTGTAGAATTCCGTTTACCACATTCCTTGATAAAGCTGTGTTATTGCTGTTGGTTCGGATATTGTATTTGTGTTCCTGGACACGGATACCCAAACTTCTTCATGTCGAGCCCACGTAGTTGCTAACATGTTCTCCTGTTGAGGGGTCCAGCAGTGGAATATTATACACACCCCATTTGTTCATAATATCTGTTGTTGCTCGATCCTTTTTAACTGATGATAGGAGGTTCTTCGAGCGGGTGCCGAATTGTATATTATGTTTTGAACAGATACAAGATAGTGTGTTAGTGATATGGGTGTGCAGTATAACCTATTAATCATCGTCCTGGGGTATCCATGTTTATCCACTAATTCCACCCAGAACTCTTGTAAAAGAGTTCTGGGTGGAAAGTATGTAAATGTGTGATGCGATGTAGTCTGTTGAAGGTGAGATGGGAAGTCGTCGGGGTCCGAGGCTTCCTTCACTATTTATATCGATGTCCATGAATCTTAAACGCTTGTTTCTTTCGCTCGGCCTTTTTGCTCGTTTTGTTGCTGTGTGAGGTTTCTGGCAGCCTTGGGTGGCAAAGTTGACTGTTTTTGGTGAGGTCCTGATGGAACGTTGAGAGCAGTGATATTAAATGAAATGACTAACTCGCCGTCTATGTACAATATTTAATAAAATATGAAAGATATTTACAGTTGAAATACCCCACTAGCACTTCCGGGGTAACATTTACCCCATCATCAGGTGGAACAGAGGCAATGTAGTACTCTTTTATATAGTTGTGCAACGATGCATTATGGGTATAAGTCATCAAACGTCGCATGGGTCGTGACCGCTGCCATTATAACAGCGTAAAGAGTATAATTTCACAAGTTATTAGTTTAACATATCAGTACAAGGATTCGTTACAAATACAAAGTTATGATCAATTTTATATATTGTTGGAATTGTAAATATATATTACTATAATTTAAAGTTCAGGTTAGTAATACGCTCTTTCCAAATTCTTGATATGTCCACAGGCAAGTAGTCATTACAGCATTTGTCTCCTAAAGCTTCGATATACATACTTTCAACAAAATGCAGCGAATGTATATATGCTGGAGTGTCCAGTAGCCCAATGTTTTTCCAGTCAGGTGGTTGTAGAATTCCGTTTACCACATTCCTTGATAAAGCTGTGTTATTGCTGTTGGTTCGGATATTGTATTTGTGTTCCTGGACACGGATACCCAAACTTCTTCATGTCGAGCCCACGTAGTTGCTAACATGTTCTCCTGTTGAGGGGTCCAGCAGTGGAATATTATACACACCCCATTTGTTCATAATATCTGTTGTTGCTCGATCCTTTTTAACTGATGATAGGAGGTTCTTCGAGCGGGTGCCGAATTGTATATTATGTTTTGAACAGATACAAGATAGTGTGTTAGTGATATGGGTGTGCAGTATAACCTATTAATCATCGTCCTGGGGTATCCATGTTTATCCACTAATTTAAAAATGAACTGTATCTCAGACGGGAAATGACTATCATTTGAAGAATGCGTCAAGGCTCTTCTAAAAAGAAAATTGATAGCAGAAAATTTTTGTGGAGTTGGATGTGAAGAGTTAAACGGGATAAGGCTGTTACAATCAGTAGGCTTTTGATAGACACAAAAGGACAGTGAGTTAGTATTTAAATCACGAAATAAACGAAAATCCAAAAAAGGCAGAGAGAAATTAGATTCAAGTTCTATCGTGAGCCCGATAGTAGGAAATACTGACGATAGTGCATCGGCGAATTGTTTTAAATCATCCTTTGAGTGAGGCCAGAACACAAGAATGTCGTTGACATACCCAAGGTATAAACTGGGAACTAAAGGGAATTCATTGAGAACTTTGTTCTCAATGTATTGAAGCAGGATTTCTGCTAAAACTGCGGAAAGTGGGGATCCCATGGGGGAACCCTCGGTTTGTAATTAGATTCTGTCAAGAAATTTGAAATATGAACGCCGTTTGACTAAACAAAGTGAGTTCATATAGCCGAGATTTCAGTAGCGGAAACATTAATTTCTGCAAGTTTGGCCTCTATGATATGATGAGTGGCGTCCACAGTAACATTAGGGTACAGTGAGAAAAGATCCTTCACGCATTCTTTAAATGATAATCATCTCCAGTCTGAGATACAGTTCCTTTTTAAATTAGCGGATATACATGGATACCCCAGGACGATGATTAATAGGTTATACACTAAAATATCCAGTGAACGAACTATTAATCTGAAGCCAGATACAAGGCCTAATAAATGATTCATAGGAGCATTGGACCAGCACCCCCATATCACTAACACACTATCTCGTATCTGTTCAAAACATAATATACAATTCGGCACCCGCTCGAAGAACCTCCTATTATCAGTTAAAAAGGATCGAGCAACAACAGATATTATGAACAAATGGGGTGTGTATAATATTCCACTGCTGGACCCCTCAACAGGAGAACATGTTAGCAACTACGTGGGCTCGACATGAAGAAGTTTGGGTATCCATGTCCAGGAACACAAATACAATATCCGAACCAACAGCAATAACACAGCTTTATCAAGGAATGTGGTAAACGGAATTCTACAACCACCAGACTGGAAAAACATTAGGCTACTGGACACTCCAGCATATATGCATTCGCTGCATTTTGTTGAAAGTATGTATATCGAAGCTTTAGGGGACAAATGCTGTAATGACTACTTGCCTGTGGACATATCAAGAATTTGGAAAGAGCGTATTACTAACCTGAACTTTAAATTATAGTAATATATATTTACAATTCCAAGAATATATAAAATTGATCATAACTTTGTATTTGTAACGAATCCTTGTACTGATATGTTAAACTAATAACTTGTGAAATTATACTCTTTACGCTGTTATAATGGCAACGGTCATGACCCATGCGACGTTTGATGACTTATACCCATAATGCATCGTTGCACAACTATATAAAGGAGTACTACATTGCCTCTGTTCCACCTGATGATGGGGTAAATGTTACCCCGAAAGTGCTAGTGGGGTATTTTAACTGTAAATATCTTTCGTACTTTATTAAATATCGTACATAGATGGCGAGTTTCTCATTTCATTTGACGTATTGTACGAAGTCATCCTTTTATTGCAGTGATATTAGCTTGAATAATAGAACCTGGATGTGTTACTGCTGTATTACTCTTGAATATCAGAATATATTCTTCTGTTGGAGTCTTCATGGAGAGAACTATGATTCCTGAAGTGCGCTGCCTGGCTGAGACTGAGTTACGTTCTTGCCGAGAAACTGCATTCTGAGAACTTGGGCTGTGAAGTTGCTTTTGCTGGATGGCGTCCTAAAATTCACCTAGCTGTTAAACCTTACGGGTTCATCGACTGGATCCCTGCTGCGCTATGCTGGAATTACTTGATCATCATCTTCTGTTTGGAACTGATTCCTGAAGTGTTGTGCCTGGATTATGTTTGAGGGTTAATTCTGCTGCATGAACTTGTATCAAAAAGAGGTTCCTGTAAAGAGATTTCCCATATTGTAGTGCGTGAGTAATGATTTGTTTATATTTAACAATTCTAATAGTTTACTGGCAGAGGATATTAAATATGATTAGAGAAACCTAGGGTAGGACAGGAATTAGGAAGCTGTGCATTTGTAATAGTAAATTTTCTTGTTCTTATTGTGTTATTGTTAGACTTTATTGTTGCATAATTTGATAGTGCGAACTTGATATAGTATGTTGAAAATATTAAGTGCTTACCGAATTGAGTTTTGTTAGATGATTTGTGCAAGTATGTGGATGTGGCTAACTTGATTAATGCCTAGCTAGATGCAAATTGCTAATAACTCGACAGATGGTAAAGATGTCAAGTGCTTGCTGAGTTGTTCTGCAATAATGTTGCAATTTTTGTCTAATTTAAATATTAAAATATTCCAACTTACCTTTTGATTATATAAAGAGTTACAAATTTGATTCCTGTGTATGAATAATTTTTGAGTTGGTTATTTGAAAGAGCCTGTCTAACCGCATCTTTTGTCCTAGCCTGACTCAGACCCTAAAAAGACAGGTAAAAGTCAAGATATTAGCCGGGCAAAGTAACCTCAGGGGAGGGGGGCTAGGGGCGTTGCAAACAACTTGGTGCTGTTTTAAAAGGTGATTTTAGGAAGATAATAGCTCAAACCTACTGTATGATGCCACCGTCCTAGTGAGTGGGGAAAAACATGGAATGCAAACCATTATTAAGGAAATTACATGAATGCTCATGCACATCAGTTAAATTTAATAATGAAAAAAGCAGCATCACAAAATTCAGAAGTGCATATTTTTTTTCTTAGGAGTTTTTCAGGAATACCAACCTTCTCACAATCACCACAATGCTTGTCCATGCTTGACTGCATATCCAAAATAATTTCACGAGTTTCCAATACTAGATGGAATTTTAATTTCAGGGATGTAAACATAAGCTATGAAAATTTTGGTGAACTGAAGGAATGTTTTTAAAAGAGCTCCAAAAGTCAAAGAATATCTCAACAGTCCAAGCATCTTCAGGACTCCAGTGCTTGTTAAATGACAATATTTTTTTCTTTTGGTGTTCTTTCTTTCACTGTGTCATGCCACACGCTGACTTATTGTACGATCAGCTTCAAAGCTGCAACACTAACTCTTCAACTGTTCATTTTTAGATGTAGTGGATTTCTATAATGCAAATTCTGCTATCAGGAATGACTCAGCTTCAGTATTAGGAGACTTTCTGAATTTAAGAAATGAAAATGAAAATGAAATGAGATCTAACCATTCTTGCAAAAGAAGTCTGCAACACAATTTGTTTTCATGAAAAGGAAAGATTCAAGTTCACTGATCATCTTTCTGCAGTAAAACTGCTGGTGTCTCAACACTTTTATCTATACAACCAAGAATTTCCTTTGAAGGAACTTGATGAACTGTGTTATCTTATCCTATGCTGAATAAAGAAAGACTGCAGACTGAACTCTGTCTTTTATAAGAGGAAAGAATTTCATCAAATATCCAGGGGCTTTCAACCTCTATCAAATAACAATAAGTAGTGTGCTCAAAAATTCCTCAATGAAGTGAATTGTCTACAGAAAATCATACAAAATTTACAATGAGATCACAGCCCAAGAGATGTTTTTCCATAATGAAAAAAATAAAGTCATTTTTACAGAGCACTATGTCTGAAGAGTGCCTGCCAGCATTATCTATGGTGAGTGCAGAAAATAATTTTATCGAGTTGTCAAGTAACTTCAATGACAAGGTGATTGATATATTTGTTGGTCACAAAGGAGATTAGAATGGACTTCTCTTATAAATAGTCTGCAAGTATGACTTTTCTTTTTTTCTGTTGTAAATTTATTTTATATTTATTTATTTATAATATATGCCGTAAACTATTCTCAGTTTTGCACGTATGAACCACACTACCACTGCACAAACTCACAAGCTGCCACTGTTGGTCTTCCCTTTCCAGCATGTGGAGTGGATGAGTGTGTCTTCCTCTTTGGAACTTTCCCACAACACCTTTACTATGGTAGTCCATGAACAGCCAACATTGTCTGTGGTTGCTCCGAGATGCTAGCCCCCCTCATTTCTCGCACAAATAATCATTTTCTATTCAAACTCCAACAAGTCTCTCCTTTTCCCACTGCATGGGCTTTGTACTGGTGAACTGACATGTCCAGCACATGCTGTCTGTATATACACAGTCAAGTCACATTATTGTGACCACCTCCAACTTTTAATGTCAACAGCGCATAGCCAATGAAAGAAGGCACATGTCATGAGCTAGCTTGGAGAGTTTATAAGGTGTGCTGTAGGCATTCTGAAAACTTATCACGCATTGCTGTCCTGGATAAAACGAGCGATTTATCAGATTTGCAAAAAGGGATATCAGCTTTCGGGCCTAGGGTGCCAGTATTTCTGAAACAGCGCAGTTTGTGAACTGTTCGTGTGCTGCGTGGTTAAAGGGTATCGTGATGGGAAAAATGGCACCACTGCGAATAAGCGATGTGGAAACTACAGAGCACCAAGTGCCATTGATGTGAGAGGTGAACGTCAGCTGCGAAGGTGTGTGAGGGCCGTCGACACAGTACAGTGGAGCAACTCACTGGCCAAATGAAGCAGGGGTCTACCAGAAGTGTGTCTAAAATGACAGTTCAGCAAACCCTGCCATTTATGGGGCTCCAATACAGACAGATGGTCACAGCACCAATGCTAATGAAGGTGCATCGGCAGAAAAGGCTTACATATGCATGGCAGTACCAGAATTGGACCTCTTCTGATTGGCAAAGGATTGTCTTCTCCGATGAGTCATGTTTTCTGCTTCATCGAACAGATGGACGTTGACGTATAAGGCGAGAAACATCGGAGAACAAACACAATTCAACCATTGCTGGAAGAACACAAGCTGGTGGGCGCAGTGTTATGCTCTGGGGAATGCTTTTGTGGTATTCTCTGGGTCCACTCATACCTGTGGAAGACACTATGGACGGAATTCATTATGAATCCATCCTTGCAGACTACATACACCCATACATGATGATTGTCTTCCCTGGAGTAGATGGGATCTCTCAGCACGATAATGCAATGTGTCACACAGCTAGAAATGTTCGAGAGTGGTTAAAAGAGCATGATGAAGATATCAAAGTACTTCCCTGGCCCCCTAATTCCCCAGACTTAAATCCAATCAAGCATCTGTGGGACCACCTCGATCGTGTTGTTCGTTCTATGGATCCTCCACCACGCACCCTCCAGCAGCTGTCAGATGCACTGCAGTCAGCATGGCTCCACATACCTGTGAGCACCTTCCAACACCTTATTGAGTCACTCTCAGCCTGTGTAGCTGCTTTCTGTGCTGCACACAGCAGTTACTCTGGATATTAGCAGTGGTCACAATGATTTTTCTCATACTGGTTGGTGATGTCACTGCCACATGCTGCATCCATTAATGAGGGGTCATAATGATCTGGCCCACTATTGTATTTGATTGACAGTAGGACCTGCTCCTGTAACACGTGGGATAACATATTTCACTACAAGTCTAGAGAAAAAAAAATCAGTTGGCAAAGTTTTGGGGCACTGAAAAAACTACTGATTCTGATCAGTAGATCTTTTCTGGAAATTAAAATTGTATTACAGTCACTGTTTAAAAATAACACCATGAATTGGGTTGAATTGGTTAATGCGGCTTAGCAGAGCAGAGAACATCAAACACAAAATATAAGAATAAAAATAATAAACAGACCCTCAAAATCTGTACTATATACAGAACAAAAAGTGCGTAAATATACATCGTTGATTATTTTACTATGCCGAGCATCAACATATTAAAAGACCCTTTCTCTATAGAACATGACTTGGTAACAAAAATATATATTAGGAGTGCCTTTTATTAACACAACAAATATGGAATTATGGCTGATTCAAAATCTAAACTAAGGCAAAATAAAAGCAAAAAAAAAAAAAAAAAAAAAAAAAAGCATTAGATTAGTAAAAATAAAAGCAACAAAAGTGACATGAAAAAATAAATCTTACTTCTTTATTCATTAACAGCTGTTCCAAGAGAAGAAGTGGATATTCAGTTAAAATTAAGTAGCTTTCTTCATTCACAGAGCTCATAGCCAGAAGTACCTAGAACAATTTTGAGATCTAAATAAGAAAGCAGCTACAGAAAAATGCAGTGCAAGAAATATGAAACAATTAGACACGAATTAATGAGTTATGCATCGCAAATCGAAGCAAAGTGTTATGCAATGTGCATATCAAAGCATGTTTCTTTTTTTTTTTTGTTGGAGGTTTAAAAACCACCACGAGCAACTCAGTGGGCTATAAGCAGTCACCTGTTCTTAATTTAGGGCTACTGGTTCCAGGGAAGGGAGAGAGCTAGCGCCGTAAGACAAAAACAACAACAATGCCTCACCAGGATTTGAACCCGGACCCCATCTCTGACGAATGATCAGAAGCCATCGCTTAGACCACTGCACCACCGGGGTGGTAGCACGTTTCATAGCCCCTCCAATCAAAAGTTGAATGGACACAGAAGCTTACAGCTATAACAAGAACTTACCTGATGTTTTTGACTACACGAAAATAAACTACATGATCAGAATAAAAATAATTTCCTTCCAACAAAATCATTAGAATTTAAAGCATTATTATCTCCAACTATTTAAATAATGGTTAAGTGAGCTACTTTTGAACAATTCACATTCTGAAAAATCAGTCATGTTGAAGTCCCATCTACAGAGACAGGTTTTGCCTTTCATGATCAATTCACACCGCTTGAAGGTAACACTGGGCATGGCTCAACTGAGCGAACAAGCTGGATTCAGGAGTGGCTACAGCGCCATAGATCATATCCACATACTGAGAGAACTAATTGAAAGAGCGAGGGAATATGAACTTCCATTGTGCATGGCTTTTATCGATTATGAAAAGGCCTTTGATTCAGTGAAACCATCAGCAGTTACAATGGCTTTGAAATCCTGCGTTATTGAAGATGCATACATTAATATTATGAATAACATCTATGAAAATGCAAGTGCAAAGATTCGGCTGTTTGAGAATACAGCACACATAAAATTTGGAAAGGGAGTGAGACAAGGTGACACTATATCTCCCAAACTCTTTAATGCCACATTGGAAAATGTCTTTCAATCACTGAACTGGGAAAACAAAGGGATAAAGATTAATGGAGATTATCTAACCCACCTTCGTTTTGCTGATGACGTAATAATTTTTGCAACTACCCCATCAGAGCTGCAGAGTATGATCCAGGAACTTGCTGACAAGAGTAAAGAAGTGGGATTTAAAATGAACTTTCAGAAGACAAAGTGATGTACAATGCTTTTACAAGAAATGAAGATTTATCGATTGATGGAGAAAAGCTAAAGATAACAGATGCGTACGTTTATCTTGGACAGCAGATATCAAGTGAGGGTCACGTTGATGAAGAAATTAATTGGCGTATAAAACTTGCCTGGAGAGCTTTTGGAAGAAACAGCATAATTTTCAAGAGCAATATGCCATTATGTCTTAAAAGAAAAGTGTTTGATCAATGCATCCTTCCAGTGCTTACGTATGGTGCAGAGACGTGGACCCTAACAAAAAGAGACATACAAAGGCTGCAGACAACTCAAAGGGCATGGAGAGATGCATGTTTGGTGTAACCATGAGAGATAAGAAGAGGAACTCGTGGATCAGAAAAATGACAAGAGTGGAAGATATCATGATCAGAGTGAAATCCCTGAAATGGCAATGGGCTGAACATACTGCCAGAAGAGCAGACCATCAATGGACAGTTGAAATTTTAGATTGGATTCCAAGAGACAGGAAAAGACCCAGAAGAAGACCACATGGGAGATGGGTGGATGGAATTCTAAAGTATGCAGGAGTAACATGGAGGAGACTGACACAAGACAGACTGTTGTGGAAGAGGCTTGGGGAGACCTTCGTCCAGCAGTGGATTGATAATGGAGGATGATGATGATGAAGTCCATTGTTATAGTTCTTATAAAACATAGCCTATGAACCTAACATAACATATGCAACTCCCCCCCCCCACCATTAAAAATCATTTTCACTATAGCAAATGAAAAGCTATATTCAAGTTTTAAGGATCGGACGGCATACCTCACCTCACACCACCAAGTTATTATCTGCGATTCAAAGATGAACTCCTCAAGAACAGACTACCTGCCAAGATAAAACCTCTACTGGTATTAAAATTTAATTATGATGATGTACCAAATACCAAGCACATCCCTATTTATAAAAGTCTTGGAATACAAGTTGAGCTTCATGCGTATCCATCATGTCTCACATGTCCTTTTGTATTAAATTCTAATACTCTTTTTTCTCTTTCAAGCATTCCTCAAACTGATCCTCCTGTGATTCCCTCACCATTCTTCTACTTCTCTTTCCTGTACCACTTGGCTAAATAAATTTTCCCAGTTAGCAACTCATGACTCATTCTCCCCACATTGCTAAACCATCTTCAAATTTTTGTATCCATTCTACTAACAAAATCTGCTTTACATTACATGACTACAACACATTTTCAAACCACACATGATCAGAACAAGAGTTACCGCAGGGTGCCTCTGCAAGTAATACATCTCTTCAGCAAATATACAACTCTTGACTTTTACACAATACCCAGGTTTTGCTGCCATGAAATAGAGGAAGAACAACAACACTTTTATACATATCTATTTGGGCCATTTTTGACAAACCATCAATCATGTGAAATCCATCTAAAGCATATACGTTTCAGCAAATTTCACTCACCTACTAACTTCACCATCCAAACTGTTTGGTATCAAATTTCAAAACCATGTAAAATTGCTTTTTGTTTAAGTGTTAAAACTAGAAATCAAACAGTTAACCTTTATCTCAGGAGTATAATATTTCCCAAGGTTCATTCAACTTTTTTCACATTTATTAGGCATTTAGGACCTGTATGGTAGTTAATGTTTCAGGGTGGCCACTGTCTGTGAGTTTCAAAATTCTCTGACTTTTCTAGGTTTTCCAGGCCCAAACCCAGAAATTATTTAAAACATTTGCACATGTGGAGGGGGTTACAATGCTGCTTGTGCAACATATCTCTAATAATTTCTGGATACATATGTAGTACTTTATTATTATGTAAAAATAGTCAAGGCTAAAAATTAATTAAACATTTAGTTTTAAGAAAATACATTTTCATAAAGGTAGACAATAAAGATCATTATGTTTTTCTGAAAACAAATTACAGAAAATCACAAACTAATTTTTGTCATAAATTGTCCAAAAATAACAGTTATCAGGCCACTTCCCATACTTGTCTTCTTTAGACAACATGGCATCTCTATATGTTGTTTCTATAAGTGTCTCTCTCAAAGCTTATACATTTGGCCACCACTGTTATACACTGGTGTACAAAAATTAAGGACGACGAAGAGGAGAAATTAGCATAACAGCGGAAAGAGCAGGCAAAACGGACCGAAAGACCACTCAGGAGATAGACTAGGGTCTGGTACGGTAGGGCATGCGCATATATGCAGCATGAAGTGTGTGGGGGAGAGTGTTGGAAAGGGTATAAAACACACAGACGGTGTACGCTCAGGAATTCGGTGAAAGCTATTGCACTGTGTACATCGGTTTGAACGACATCGAGTTGCTGCCACCATGTGGTATGGCTAACAGGCAATCCAGTAGACGACATCTGGATGACTTTACTCGAGGTCGTGTCATTGGGAAGTTGGAAGAAGGTCGAAGTGTGACTAGTGTGGCCAAGGAGTTCGGGATCGCTTACAGCATCGTTTCACGAGCTTGGACAGCATTTCAAACGACAGGAACAAGAGTTTAGCAGTGGTCAGCCACGAGCAATCACGGCGGCGGACGACCAGTATATTGTCCTACAGGCGAGAAAAAGACAACTGGACGCCCGTTATTGCGTTTTACCGTGGCCAGGAGGCTACACAAAGGTGGTCTATTTGCACAACAACCAGTACGGTGTGTGCTATTAACGCCTGCTCATCGGAGACGGCGGTTTCTGTGGTGCCAGGAACACAAGAACTGGACACATCAGCAATGGGGTCGAGTTCTCTTTACGGATGAGAGCCGATTTAGTCTGACGAGCGATTCTGGATGTATACACATCTGGAGAGAGCAGAGAACACGCAATCACACCTCCAACATCATCGAAAGGGACTGGTTTGGAGGTGGCAGAGTTCTTGTTTGGGGCGGTATCATGCTTGGTAGCCGTACTGACCTCCACATCTTCCAAGGAGGTTCAGTCACTGGTGTTCGCTATTGTACCGAGGTTCTCCTGCCTCACGTGCGTCTGTTTAGAGGTGCTGTGGGTCCTGAGTTCCTCTTCATGGATGACAATGCTACACCTCATCGTACAGTGGCTGTCGCAGAGCTGTTGGAGAGGTAAGATATTCAACGCATGGATTGGCCCGCAAGGTCCCCGGACCTAAATCCAATCGAACATGTGTGGGACCTTCTCGGGAAATGCTTGGCAGCACGCCACCAGCCGCCAGCAACGATTCCGCAGCTGCGATTGGCGCTACAAGAGGAATGGGCCGCAATGCCTCAACAGCTCCTTGACAACCTCGTCCTCAGTATGGACAGACATTGTAAATCCTGCAACACAGTCAGGGGTGATCATATCCCCTACTAAAGACTGGATTTTTCTTGGCAGCCGCCTGTCATATGGACGTTTCTGTCTTCTGTCCAGTTGTGCTCTTAAGCTAACTTTTCCAATAAAGTGCCTTTGTATCCTTTGGATTCCTTGTTTGGACAATTTTGCTCACTTGTCCCATATCCTTACATCTTGGGGATCTTATGGTATGATTTGAGTTGATGTGGAGCACTTCTGCACAACATTACATTCGAAAAACCATCTCGTCCTTAATTTTTGCACGCCAGTGTATTAAGTATATACCATATCATGTGAGTTTGCTGTAATATGCTGAAACAACCATTTTTAAAACAGTTAGCCGTTTTTTAAACATAAGAAAACATTTCTGAACAATTTAATTGTAAAATACATCACTTAGTTATTTCCACTGTTTTGCAGACATTTTTCAGAAAATACCATGGGAGTAAAAATAAAGCTTAAAAAATTATTATACACTGAGTGGCCATTTTATTATGACCACCTGACAGTTTTAAGCAAATGAGCTATGGCTGCACGCTGTTGCCGCCAGAGGGCGAGGCTAGTACAAAAAGGGAAAGGTTTCCAGGCAGCACACCCTTCCAATTTAACATAGGCGCAACGCCATGCCAACGTATTCTATTCCCAACCTGGTAGGCAAGACATCAACGTTGAATGTTGACGTAAAGCCAACAATTTTCTAAGTGATGAGCTACCAAAGGGCGTTTGGGTAATCCGATTACAGTCAAGCGCGAGAGAAACTTCAAGCACAACCAGTTTTCCTGGGAGTCATCAACATGGAGGAAGACTACGCCTGGAGGCTGAAGCAACACATGACCAACTCGATTTTGTTCCGCCATTGCTCACAGAACGCATGCTAACTGAAAGTCTGGAACTTTCACGTAAGTAAAATGAATCTTATTAGACTTTTCTGCACATTTTTATCATACAAGAATTAATTTTAAAATAGCTTTTGCTAAATTGTAATGGCATATTTTTATAGATGTTGCATTTTTATTGCTGCTTTATCTGCAATACAGAACTGAAGTTTGGAAGTTACCTACATCCTGTCTAAAACAATTAAAAAATCTGCTGTTGTTCATCCCATGGTTATTTTTTGTTACATAAACGAAGTAAAAAACCATGACCGTGTGGATGAGAGTTGTTTTGATGATTTGTTCACGATGTCAGAGCGAGCTGGAAAGTTACGAAATGTTATTAAATAGGTAGGTTTGTTAACAATATAATTTCGCAGTGACGGTGAAATGTGTTTAAACTATACATACTGGCTAATTACAAATACTGAATTAACTAGATTATCAGCTCAGATTCGACATGTGAGTTTATGTAAAGGGGCGATGAACATTCCCATAATTCAAAATTTAATATTTCAGTATTTCAGCACTGCGTTACCTAAAAAAATATGTGTTCAGTAAAAAACTGCAAAATGTAAACATTGCAGTAAATTTTAGGTTATGGTGTGAACTGATTTCATTGCGTTTTTTCCTTCTCAAAGATTTCTCGTAACATTACCTCAGTTGGAGAGATTTACATTACTTTTATACTGTTAATGATAGCATAAATGTTGATATTTATTTTTCAGTGTTGTCACTAATATCAAAACCTTTGAATGAAAATTGATTTTCGCTGGTATTTTACGATATTTTACACTGACATTTGCTGTCTTTTTTTTTTTTTTTTGAAGGGCCAGCCATATTAAGTTTGATTAAGAGGTCACACTAGTTTTTCATGCAGAGGTGGCCAGGATATATTGTAAAAATAATGATATTTTTGATAGTACATATCATTAAAAGTGATACGAAATTATGATTACATCACAATTTTGCAACTGGATATAGTCAGAATATTTTGATTTGTGAAATATAAATTTTTCCTGTTAGAAATATTTATACCAAATAGCAGTCTTCATTTTTTATTTTCGAAGTGAGAATGCAGAGTATATTGATGTAAATAAAAATATATAACAGCTGTATGAAGCAGATTTAAGCTAATGCAGATCCTTCAAAAAGAACAGTGAATTAAGCAAAACAGTGTGCCATTAAAAATGTTACTCACTGTTGCTGATATAAAAAGTTCACTGCTGTGGTATATTTTGATAGAACAGTATAATTAATTGTGAAGATCTGCAAAAAGAAAAAAAAATCCAAGTTTACTATTGTGAATTACTACTATGGTAATCATAAGGTTAAAATTAATACTATGCTAATCACCAACTGTTTTTTTTTTTGCATGCATTTATAGCTACACATGCTTAACCATTCCAAAATTAGATTCTTAATGGATTCAATGACCAGTGAACGTTTGTTAACATTATGAACTGTGCTGCATTACTTATTTGCTTATTTTTGGTGTGCGTAGTGAGGGTGGGGTGGGGATCTGTCAAAATAAACATAATCAAAATATTTCTTGCCGAATGTTCTTTTTCTATTCTTTTCTGTTCAGCAGCCCTGATGGGGAGAAATATTTATCAGAGAAAAAACTGAACCCTTTGAGTTTTTACCCATGGAATTTTCTGTAGCAAATTAATCTAAAAATTAGATTTCTGATACTTTGTTCTGGTAGTCAGTGTAAAGAATTTTCAAATATTTTCTCTGTAGCTTTTTGTTGTAATGTCATCAATAAAGTATAGCAATTGAGGTTCCACAGAGCATATAAAAGAATATGTACATTAATTAATGGAACCTGACTGCATTTAATGATTACAATGTGAATACAAAAGAAGCTAAATTTCAAAACCATTTTAATGGCACTTGTCTTTATGTGCATCAAATTGCAACAATCTGTATGTAACATCTTGTTACTGGTGAATACATATGCCACTTTCTTATATTGTGATAATGAAGGCAAGAAATGGAATAATAGTGAGAGACATTTTGCTTTATTAAAATGCTACACAAAGCTGTGCTGAAATTAGCTATGTATAAAATGTAAAGCACATTTTCTTTCCTTACACTTGTTCAGACTAAGAGTTTGAAAGCTCTAAAATTTAATCCACTTGTTCACATCATAGAATACTTGATTGGTGTTATGTATTTTTCACTAATGCAATTAAAAGAAGCATCTATGAAATAATTTGTTTCAGGGAAAACATTTAATGCTGCACCACTGGGCAAGTAGTCAGACACTGATTAATTGTTAATTGTATGAGCTGGGCTCAAGTTTGAGTCTCAGATGAGGCATCGGTGGTGTGTTTGTCTTTCAGCACTGGTTCTCTCTCCCTCTACTAAAAGAAGTGGCCCAAAATTAGCCATGTAAAACTGTTTATAACCCTCAGAGTTATGTGGTTGTAACAAAACCCCGAAGCAAAACCAAAAACATACAGTAACATAATGTGTATCTAAAACCTGAAAGTGGCTAATTTTTCTTGTTTTATATGTACAGTTAATTTAATTTCTATATTAACTCTTATGACACCACATAATTATGCGAAATTTGCTTAAATGAAAATATTTTTATTTTTGCATATACTATAACAATACTTTTTGTCTTGTTCTACTCTGGCAATCTGTTCTGTTGCTGAAGAATAGAAGTGATATGGTAATCAGCTTGGCATGTTATAGTACCAAATATACCCATTATTAAGGGTGGATGCGTTCGTGGAGCCAAGCCATTTCCTGCTTCATAATGTGTAAGTACTTTATTAATTATTGTTTTTCTGTTTTAAAATCTATTCTGATTCTGCCATTTCATAATGTGTAAGTATTTTATGGCTTTTGACATGTTTCAAACTTATTCAGCTCTCACTGAGCTAATATTATTCATGATTATTTTTTCTGTTTCAAAAACTGTAAAAAAATTACAATGATCAAAATGAGCAACGTTTCTGCTCATGAGTTCAGTAGAATAATTACTGTATTTCACAACAATGTAAGTTATATGAATTAAAATATGCACATTCCTTAGACAATGATAGTAACCATAGTTCTCTAGGAAAATAATGCCGAAATTTTTTTCTAGAGCCAATTTTGAATTTCTTATGGAAAAAAAAAATAGTGGATCTAGCCATTTCCATGTAGTGTATGTGATAAAAGGATAGAGAATCCAAATAAGCAAAGTTTCAATACTATAATATTTCAGGAGCACAATTTAACTGAGACAATGATAGTAACCATAGTTCTCTAGGAAAATAATGCCGAAATTTTTTTTTCTAGAGCCAATTTTGAATTTCTTATGGAAAAAAAAAATAGTGGATCTAGCCATTTCCATGTAGTGTATGTGATAAAAGGATAGAGAATCCAAATAAGCAAAGTTTCAATACTATAATATTTCAGGAGCACAATTTAACTGAACTAATAAAGCTTCAGATATGTAAAAAGAAAGCTTCACATACTGTACTGAACAGAATGTTGGTTGTTCGATTTTTATGGCGCAAGGGCCATGTTTGGCCAAAGAGCGCCAGACATAAGACAGACAAACAAACTATTAAAAACGTGCTATGAAGCTTAAAATATGGCTGATCAAATAAAACTGAAGAATGAGAACGATGGAAGGGCTAAAAAAGATAATGAAACAAACAGTATTAAAAAAACATGATACAATGATTAAAATCTAGCTGATTCAGTAAAACTGAGAAATTAGTATGATGATAGGGCCAAAATCTAGATACGTTTAAAATAGTCAATTTGTTTAAAAAATGAAAAAACAGCAACAGTATTGCAGTGGTCACTTAGGAGCCGCTGCAGTGTAGCGGCGTCTTCGTTCAACAAATGAGAATGAAAGAAATGAAAACGTACATCTCGAAAACGAACACAGGTACACAGAAGATGAGTGACGGTGAGTCGGCAATTGCACGCCTCGCACATCGGCGCAGTGTCGCCACACAGCAAAAAGCGGTGAGTGAAACGACAATGCCCAAGGCGGAGATGCGCAAGCACCACTTCCTCCCTACGGTTCCGACGATATGAGATTTTCCAAATTTCAAGATTAGGTTTAATACGATGCACTTTATTTTCCACCTCTTGGTCCCACAGACCTTGCCACGTTCGCTTGATATGGTCGCGAACAAGAAAGCGGAAATCCCAGTGAAACAGTGGCAAGGGTGTGAAGACCAAAGAGGAAGCAGATCTAGCAGCCGCATCAGCACACTCGTTACCCGAGATTCCAACATGTCCAGGAATCCAGCAAAACTGAACCTGAAAACCGGCCTCAAGCAAACGACGAAGCAACCGTCTCACATCAAAGAGAAAAGGATGGTCACTGCAATCCGCAGATGATAAGGACTGCAAGACACTGAAAGAATCTGTAACGACCATAGCAAAATGATGAGAACTCGACTGAACATGGAGAAGGGCGAGATACACAGCATGCATCTCCGCCGAAAACACCGTGGCCTCAGCTGGGATCCGCGCTACTGAAACGTCATCAACACAGACAGCCGCGAATCCAACAACTCCATGCATCTTGGAGCCATCAGTAAAAACAGGAGGGTAGTCAGAATTGAGGTCACGGTGCTCAGCGAAGAGCTGCTGGTACACTGACGCAGGGGTTGAGGATTTATCGAAAGATGTAAAGGTGGTATCAACCATGACACCAAGTGGGTTCATGGAGGATCCCCAAAGCCCCTGGTCTCTCCAACAAGTGACAAGTCGAGCCCTACATCACGGGCTACGGCCGCCATACGAAGACCGAAGGTTGAAATGCACGAGGGCCGGTTCCCGAATAAACGAGCATACTGGGGATGAAAAACTGCATCGTATAAAGGATGGTCTGGAAGAGATCTAAAATTTCAGGTAGAATTGAATAGACAGCTGCAGACGGCGTAATTCAAGCGATGGTTCGTTCGCGTCAGCGTAAAGGCTGGGAATTGGAGATGTTCGAAACGCTCCCGAACAAAGATGCACTGCTTGATGGTGAATAGTGTCCAAAGGCCGGAGAACGGAACAACGAGCAGAGCCATACACGATACAACCATAATCCAGTTTCGACCGTATTAAGGAATGGTAAATGCGAATTAAAGACATCCTGTCTGCGCCCCACGAGACTCTCGAAAGGATCTTAAGAATAGATAGAGCCCGCAGACAGGAAATCTTGAGCCGCCGAACGTGCGCACGGAACGTAAGCGCACGGTCGACGGTCAGTCCAAGGAACTTGGTCTCCGGCAAAACTGGTATGGCTGCACGGTCTAAAAACAGCTCTGGGTCAGGATGGAGGCCACATCTCCGGCAGAAATGGACACACGCTGTCTTGTCGGGAGAAAGAACGAAACCATTGCTATTCGCCGCTTTAAAGATCTGATTAATTGCAGACTGCAACTGCCTTTCAATAAAATGCATGCTTGATGACGAGCAGAAAATGTGCAAGTCATCAACATAAACAGTAGCCGAAACCGCAGGAGGAAGATTTGTGAAGAGACAATTAATGCGAAGGATGAACAATGTGACAGATAAAATGCAACCTTGAGGAACACCTTGTTCTTGATGGAATGGTGCCGAGAGCATCACACCCAGGCGCACCTGGAACACCCGATTGCGAAGAAAATTTCCAATGAAGGTTGGAAGATTTCCTCGCAACCTGCATGCGTGGAGGTCAAGAATAATACCGTGCTGCCACGCTCGATCATAGGCATTCTCAATGTCAAAATATACAGAAACCAGGTGCTGCCTACGCACGAACGCCTCGCGCACAGATGTCTCAAGGTGCAGGAGAGGATCGTGAGGTGAACGATGAAGGCGAAAGCCGCTTTGTGATGGTGAAAGTACTTGATGATATTCTAGAAAATGAACTAACCGGGAATTAACCATGCATTCAAGAACTTTACACAGACAACTAGTGAGAGCAATTGGACGATAACTAGAGGGAGACTTGGGATCCTTGCCAGGTTTGGGAAAAGGCCGAACAACTGCTTTTCGCCAAGACTCCGGGAAATTGTGCTCCGACCAAATACGGTTGTAAAGGATTAAGAGATTCTCGAGAGACGACTGCGAGAGATGACGGAGCATGTCATAGTGGATTCCATCAGGACCGACAGATGTAGCGCCGGACCAATGCAGAGCCACCCTGAGTTCAACCATGCTGAAGGGGAAGTTATATCCAGAGTCGCGAAAAGGCGCAAAGGAGATTCTCTGGCGCTCCGCAGTGGATTTAATCCTCAAAAAGGAGGAAGGATAAGCCAGGTCACTCAACACGGAGGCAAACGCCTCCCCCAAACAATCAGCAATCTCCCCGACTTCAGCATATGTGCAGCCGTTACTCTCGAGAATGGAGATCTGGTGAGAGCTTTAGTTATCCCGGATCTTACGAATCTTGTCCCACACACTTTTCGAACTGGCACATGAAGTGAGAGATGAAACATACTGGATCCAAGACTCCCTCTTGCTACGTCGACGCACCAACCGAGCATAGGATTTTGCTCGTTTGAATGTAACGAGATTAGCATCGGTTGGATAACGCCGAAACGTAGACCAAGCCTTATGTTGAGCTCTCCTAGCCGCTGCGCATTCAGGGGTCCACCAAGGCTTCGGACTTCTGGAGAGTGTCGTAGATGTTTTTGGTATAGAAAGATCAGCTGCCTGAAGAATGCAATTCGTGACTTCAAGAACAGCTGCGTCGATTGACTCTTGGGTCACCATTGCAGAAGATATCACGGTGGACGATGTGAAGAGCTCCCATCTTGCACGCTCCATCCTCCACCGAGGAGGGCGGGAGGCAGAAGATGGCATGTTTGCATGATGCGAGAGGACAATTGGAAAGTGGTCGCTCCCATGGAGATCGTTACACACCGTCCATGACCAATCGGCAATAATCGATGGTGATCCCAAGGTCAAATTGATCGCACTGTAGGATCTTGGCTCATGGAAGTATGTGTCAGCACCGGTTTTAAAAAGGCACAGAGAGGCCGAGGACAGAAGAGACTCTATGCGACAACCTCTCGTGCTGATGCTGACACTACCTCACAAATTATGATGGGCATTGAAGTCACCCAAAAGAAGAAAGGGTGAAGGCAGCTGATCAACCAAGCTCTCCAGAGCAGAGACGCTCACATTCTTGTCCGGCGGCAGATAGACACTGCAGACAGTAAGAGGCACAGGCACAGATATTTGAACCGCCACGGCCTGCAAAGTTGTTGATATCGCAGCGGAAGACACCGGAACACTGTGAGGGACAAGAAT